>OY776111.1:253810363-255172863 GCA_963675035.1 Allygus modestus | reverse complement strand
TGTATACTTAATGCACACTATGTTCTTAAACTCAAATTTTTGATAATATTCACTATTTTGCAGGTGCCAACATATTTTTGACTGCAGAGGGCAACTGTTTGAAGTTGGGAGATTTTGGCTCAGCTGTTAAAATCAAAGCTCACACCACAGTGCCAGGAGAGCTGCAAGGTTTTGTTGGAACACAAGGTAAATTACGATAAATTGTAGAGTCGAAATACAGGAATAACCCCCACCACTGTCATGGACTAGTTTATGTATCACAAATGTCTGATTAACAATATAAGTTTACCTTGGGTAATGGAATGAGTAAATATCTCCCTCTTAACATTCAGTGATAGCTCAGTTGCACAGTAATATTAGCTCCCTTCATTATTGATGGAGGGGTTAGTCAGAGCAAGGCATGTTTAATAGCTGGACAATGAGCATAAAATTGTTAAACCTCGCTTGGTATAATGAACTTGTAGGGTTCAAATAACAGACCGTGTCAGTGTTTGCTTCTGAAAGATTAATTTCAAATTTGTTCAAGCTTTCTGCATACAACCATTTTTGACTTGGTTTCGAGCATTTACAAAAAATATGACCAAGATCCTGGGTTCTTGGTATATAAGCTCAATTAGGGGGAGTGGTGGTTTGTGTGTACAATTTTGGGGACAGTAAAAAGACAGCCAACTCACCTCATTCTGAGATGGCCTCTTTTTAGTGTACCAAACGTCAACCTTCAAACTGGTATAGGTCAGGTGGAGTGCTCTCCAATGACAACAAAGTTATCTTCATATTATTTAATATTGAATACTTTATGCTACTTATTGTGCTATGCACAAACAAAGTTACCATTATTTTCCCTCCGGGAATTACATTTCTTAACTAACCAGCTAGATCTAGAGATGGGCTAGTTGGGTTTTATTAGGTTTCTAATAATCAAAATGAAGTCAAGTTTGTTATTTTGATTTTAGCGAATTTCCCCTATAGGGAAGAAGCTATTACCGTAGGTCTCATGGTAAGACTTAAGCCCGAGACCATGATAAATTTTTGTTTTGAGGTCCCCAGATGCCAAAAACACTATTCGTTCAAATTTATATATATATGTGTGTGTGTGTGTGTGTGTGTGTGTGTGTGTGTGTGTGTGTGTGTGTGTGTGTGTGTGTCCATGAATGCGATAACTTGAGTAAAAAAGTCTGATTTCGATGAAATTTGGCTCAAATGTGTAAAGCGACATTTTATGACTTTAAGTTCGAAAACCAGAAAAATCGGACCATGGGAAGGGGGGTTTATGGGGGTTTTAAATTTTCCAAAAATCACTTTTTGCATTTTTCACCCTAAAATTTTTTAAAAACTTAATTTTGGTTTTGACCATGTATGTTATAGAGCTTAAAAAAACAAATAATATGGTATTTTGAATTATTAACCTAGGTTAAGTGGTTGCGGAGAAAATCAAAAAAAACCTGCTCATAAAATCTCACATGTTAAATCTTATGGGAAAAAGGTTGTTGGCTTTTTCTCAGTTCATTTTAATGTAAACTTCACATTTGCTTTTACCAATCAGTTAAGCTCCACAAAACAATCATTTTGGTGTTTAAATTGTGATTCTACACCCCACCATTGCAGAGATATTCAAAGTGCTAAACACAGTGCGTTGTCCAATGTTTATCCTTATGGAGAATAAATCAAATTTGATATCGATCATTTATGAATGTATATCGATGAAACTTGGTACTTGGCTTCATGTAGGTCTGGTATATTGATATTTGTACAAAAAATCATTTTTTGTTGATCATCCCGTAGCAGCAAACCTGCGTACTCTGCCCCCATGTTATTCTTATGGAGAATAAGTAAAATGTAATGACTCCCTTAATTATGAACATAAATTAATAAAACTTGATATGTGGCTTCAACTTATTGAGTTATATTGATATATGTATCAATGTATATGAACAACCCATTTTGTTGTTCCTTGTTGCAGCAAACCTGCTTACTCAGCCCTCATGTTTTTCTTATGGAGAATAATTTAAATGCTATACAGCGCTTATTTATGATTGAATATTGATGAAACTTGGTATGTGGCTTCGCCTAGTTAAATTCTATTTATATTTGCATAAAAAACAATTGTTTATGTTCCTTGTTTCAGCAAACCTACGTACTCATCACCAATGTTATTCTTATGGAGAATAATTAAAATTTTATATATCGCTCATATGTGAATATATTTATATGAAACTTGGTATACGGATTTATGTGGTATTAAGACATATATTATGCATTGGAAATTCGCTGAGTACGCAGGTTTGCTGCGACGGGGGTATTTACTTTATAATCATCTTAACCTTACAGGCGTTTCTTCGGTAGTGTACAGTTTGATGTTTGTTTGCAGCCTACATGGCCCCGGAGGTGTTCATGAAGTCCAACTCTGATGGCCACGGACGTGCTGTCGATGTCTGGTCTCTTGGCTGTGTACTTGTCGAAATGGCTTCAGGGAAGGTAAACCAATGTTTGTAACAAAATTTTAAACCCCTTTTTACAAAACTTAAATTCACAGTATGTATTTACTGATAAAATCGGGCCACTAATTATACCAAATAACCAACACGTTTATATTTTACTATTGAATGTATTTTCTTGGGGGGGCCAAGAGCACCCCCAGTGGAAATTGATCAGTCTTAACAGAAGGTTGGATTGAGAGAGTAATTAATTATTTATGTTGTTGCCTTTAACGAACAATACTTTTCTTCACAGCCTAGACAGCTGCAGTCTAAGCATCTGGACAGAGTTTAATTGTTTTTTTATCATTGATCGCTCATTTAAAAAGTTGTACTGTTATGCAAATATTATGTTACCATTAGGGGTCTGCGGTGCACCGAAAAACGGTACCGGTACGGTACACAACTAATTACCGTCATCGGTTCGGTACTGAACATAACCCCGGTACAGATTCGGTACGGTACAGTTTACTGCTTCAAACAATAAACAGAGATAAGCTAAACAATGTTTAACAAAATAAGTGGTTTAAATAAGACCGACTCCTATTTATAACTAGTCATTTCCTTTAAGGAAAACAAGCCCCAAAACTCGTAGGAAAAGAGACGTTGACAGGTGTTATTTATAGCTGAACAAGAATGGAGATAAGAAAGGTGTGCAAGGGGAGTGGGGAGTAGCTGGGTAGGGTCGCAAAAAATGTCCTTGAAGACAAGAAAGGTTTAGACTAGGAAAGCGTGAGGGGTAAGGGGGGAGGGAGGTAATTAGCTGTAAATCAGTTGTTTGTCAACAATATTCCTAGGGTGAGTTGCTGTAAATCAGATGTTTGTCAACATCATTCCTAGAGTGAGAAAAGGAATACTATCTTTTAAATCGCTTTCGTTCTCCATTATGGTTTCAAATTAAACTGCTTTTATTTATGTATTATTATTATTGTTATTGAAGTATACTTGTTAAATTTTTAAATTATATTCAAAAAGGTTAAAAAAATGGTTGAAAACTAATTCAAAAATAGCCACTAACGTGATAAATTTCAAATGGTAGCATAAATTTGTTATTTTTTACTGTGCTGTGAAATTTGTACATACATATATCTGTTATATGTTAGATTATCTTGTGTGGTTTTGGAAAATTCAACTAAAATTTATTATTAACAATAACCTAAATTTATTTTTTGATAAGATTAATAGCTAATTATTTCAAATATGATATAGGCAAATTAACATTATATAAAACTGTCTTACTTTTATTACTTTATTTATTTATTTTTCAGTTTTCCATGGTACTTATGTTTAAATAAATGTACTGTAATATTTGTTATGGACTTCAATTTTGAATTTAGTAATGTAATTAAGTAATTTTAGAATTATTTTGATTTTAATCTTCAGTATTTATTGGTCTAATTTTCTAATTTCTAATTTCTTTTAGTTTCACATCATACATAGTTTTATTTAAGTTATCTGATTTTACTTTGTATTAATGATACAATAATCTCCCAATGCAACAAGAATAGTATTTACAAAACTTTGATTTTTGTTGTTTGTATGAATTAAACCAATAGTTTTTATTTATATTGAAATCAATATAATTAATCAGTTAGCAACTTATGCAATTGATTAATTTTCAAGTAATTTTTGAATTTATTTCTCATGATTATTTCAAGAACTTGCATTAATACCTAATAATAACAATGTTAAAATGTAATACTCCGAAGATGCAGGTTTTAAAAATATTTTTATCTTTAGTATAGTTATTTATTTGTTTAATCAAATTAATAATAATAATTGTATATGACCTTAATTATTACTCAATAATTTGTTTATGATACATTCAAATTAACAACTAAATTAGTATATATGACGGTACATTGTACCGTACCGAATTTGTACCGAGAACCGAGGTACAAAATGTTTTACCGTACCGATCTGAAATTGTTGGTACCGCAGACCCCTAGTTACCATACAAAAATGTATTCAACAATATAAATTTAATCCTACAGTTATTTTTAAAGTTAAATCTTTAATGCTCCAATACTTTTAACAGTATAATTTTCTCTTCAGAGACCGTGGGCAGAGTTTGACTCGAACTACCAGATCATGTTCAAGGTGGGGATGGGAGAGGTCCCCGAGGTCCCAGACTCTCTGAGTGAGGAGGGTCGTCACTTTGCGTCCCGCTGTCTGGTCCACGACCCCAGGCTGCGGGCCACCACTGTAGAGCTGCTGTCGCACACGTTCCTGGCTGTAAGATCGGCTGTCAACTATACATCACTTTTTCATTATTTTAATAATATAGCTGTGTGTTTACAGTTTGTTCTCTCTTTATGCATAATTAAGTATTTATGTACCTGTTAACATAACTTTCACTTCTCTCTTACAAAGAACATTGTTTTTCAACCACATGCTATGACAACATCAGAGAATTCCAATTTGTATTGTACTAACTTGTAATTGCTAACCAGCATTATGTTGTAAGGAAATTGCAACTAAAGGCCCCTTTCACACTAGGCCACTGGTGTCCGGACACTGGGTGGTGGCCACTGGTTACCACCCAGGTAACTGCAGTTGTCAGCACAGGCAACCGACGAGCCACTCTACTTAGAGCCATTAATTTGTTTGTTTTTTATTTAAAGGTTGTATTGATAAATTAACAATTTATTATATAAGTAATTTGTTAAATAACAATTAATATTGTTGGGGTAAGGAACACGTAAGTTGGGCGAAACAGAAATAAACAAACTATTGTCTTTTTGAGAACTTTGCTTAAAATTTGCTAATGTATAACCTAACCGATATTGGCATAATGTTTTTTACTTGGTTTCAATGAACAACTGCTGCAGATGCACCTGCATTGTAAATTGTGACAGCTTTAAATGCAACTTCTTGGGACTATATTACTGTCATTAAAACTATAGCGATTTGTATTGCAGGTACATGGAGGCATTTGACTGCAACTTTATAAATTATTCATCCACGTAGGCTAAGTGAGCAAGTAGTAAAAAAGCAGTGCATGTGGTATTAGGTGTAGTAAAAACTACAGTAATTTTGAAAAAAAATAAAACTATAACAAACTAAATCAATAATTACCATGAAGGTAATTACATAAAAAAAACGAATGAATAATAAATAAATAGTGCCTTTTATTGGTGCGATTTTCAACAAGATGTTGCTTTACAAAATAACTCGAGTCAGTTCAGTGGCTTACAACAAATACAAAAAAAATAACTATTACAAATTTTAATCTTATTTATATACATATATATTACATTTTAAAGTACTCTTCCTCTAAGGCCAGCTTGAGTTTTTCTTTGAATGATCTGCAGCTCAGCACTTTAAACTTATTGGAAACCCCATTGTAAATCTGTGGGCCAAAGTGTGAAAATGCATTTCTGCCCACTTCAAGTCTAACTTTGGGGACCTCGAGCATAAGTTCTGGCGAGTGCGGCGTTCCCTAACCTCAGAGTGAGCTTGCAGCATTTCTCTCAAGTAAGGGGGGCTACCAGATGATAACATTTTATGAACCAAGCAAGTGACATAGAATGGAAATATGACCCTTATTGGAAAAAGCTTTGCTGATATCCTAAACTGGCTGAAATGGTAGAATTTTATGAGGCCATACACGAACCTCAACGCATCATTTTGCAATTTTTGCAGTAGGGCGGTGTTGTCCAAAGACAATCTGCTACCATAGACTGGTAGAGCATACAGCATTGAAGGGAATATTACAGATTTGACAATCTGCAGGTTAGGTTTCACCTGAATCAATCCTTTAAACCTAAACATAACTCACAGTCTACACATTGTGCTGCGATTTAAGACTGAATATGTTTTGAAAAGTCAGTTACGAGTCAAATGTCACACCAAGAATCTTCACCGATTCAGAGATAGACAAGGGTTAGCCGCCCAAGGGAACACCGTACAGGGTGTCTTTCACAGAGGCAGGACAAAAGCAGGCCTCCAAGTCATCCTACTTTTCCTACTTTTTAGTACAAAAGTAGGAAAAGTCCTACTTTTAACAAATTTTTCCTACTTTTCAACCATTTGTCTTGGTACGTAACATAAAAATTGCAACACTCATTACCCTATATATTAATACATGTTTGAAACGCTAACTTCTCATTGGCTACTGAACCGATTTTCAAGATTTATGTGTCAAAGCTTAAAACAGCTGATATTGCTTATGTACTGTGTTATGTTACCTTCAAAAGCTGTCAAATGCTCAATTTCAATGATTACGGTTCTTCCACAAGATTAACATTGCAACTTTTGAAGGGCTGTGGGGCGTAGCTCTAAGAATGAACTTGAATTCTGAGGAAATTCACCATATCTGTGTATTATCCCCATCAATTTGATACATAAATCTTAAGTGTATTACGATTAATCTAGGGTAGGGATTTCCCCGGAGATTACCGGATATTTAGGGTAAAAATATAGTTCCGGGGAATTTCCATAAAAAATTAAAAATCTCCTATTTTTGAAATTGTTTTTCCCACTCTACCACATGTCAACCCTAAGTTAATCCCTCTTTGTTATGGGTCGCTATTTTTTAATTTGGAGAGGGTTGTTTGTAATCGTTGGTCTCTTTTCTTGACCACAGTAACATCTTGCCCACTTGTCAGTCAGGGTTCAAAAAGGGTTTCAGTATATTAGCAGTTCAGTGCATCAGCATTACTAAAGATAACGGACAAGTTGTTTTCATCTAAAGATCGGGGTCTCTGTATTAGCTTGGCGGCTCTAGACTTTTTTCGTGCATTCGATTCTGTCAATATTGAAATGTTTCTGGCTAAGTTGCACTTCTACAGATTTGGTAACATTCCGATGTCATGGTTTGGCTCATACTTGTCGGGAAGGACTCAGGTGACCAAACTTGACGGTCGCTTGTTGGATGTCGCTTACAGGGTATCAGGGGTGTCGCAAGGCAGCTACTTGGCGCCCATAATGTTTCTTCTTTACACCGCTGATCTTGAACATCAACTATCTTATTGCTCCTTACACTCATATGCGGACGATACTCAGCTTTTGATGGCCAATCATCCTTCTAATTCAACATTGGCTTGCCAGCAAATTAATTCTGATCTATCCAAGATTAAAATCTGGGCAGATGGTCATTTCTGAAGTTAAACCCCAAGAAATACTCTTTTGTTCACTTTTGCAGGGGTCCAAGTGGTTTTTGAGGACCAAAAATTAGGAAATTTCCAATGAAAAGTAGGATATTTCCATTGAAAAGTAGGACATTTCTGTTGAAAAGTAGTAGGATTTTCTAAAAAGTATGGCAATCTAAGCCTACTGAAAAATAGGTAATACAACTTGTTATGCTTTTAACCCATTGAGGTAGTAATTTTATTCTATTTGTAGTAGCCTATAACGGGAATTGATTGGTGCTGCACTCTAGTAGCAAAATATGTAACTAATGACTGTGGGCGTCTACGGTTCTATCCGCTAGGGGCGCGGACTGACTGAAAACCCTTAATATCGCCACCAGGCCTTTGGTCGTGTTAGCTGAGTTGGCTACGTCGTGGAAACACCTTGGCCAGGTGGCGATACGATGTTCGTGGGTTCGATTCCCGCACACGACCAAAACTGACCAGTTGTGCAACTCTCAATGAGTTAACCGGTCTGTGGCAACGTTGGTGGGAGGGCCCAAGTAAAATAAACGGTGGCAGGCTTGCTTGGAAGTTGACGGGATCGGTTAATTCTTTGAGACTTGCACATGGTCAACACTGATTTTGCTAATTTTTACTTATGTCTACTGTGTGTGTGCCAATGCGACTACTCTAAACTGAAATAAAACAATATTTTAATTAAAATATGCCATTAATCTATTTAAAAACACCAATTTTATACTCCAATTCACACGTTAATAAAATTACAAGTAAGGAACGAGACCTGCTCGTATGTCTACGCCAATGGGTTAATACAGGACAATTAACACAACCACGACAACCAGTCTACTAAAAGCCTTTAATAGAAAAATATTAATAACCGACAGTGCATATTTTACTTAAAATAATTCACCACACGTATATTTATTTATTTATTGAAAAATCATCAACCAAGAAGCTAGTCACAGTTCTAGCTGAGACGTTATTTGTTTCAAATTTAAAATTAAAAAATTAAACTTAAAATAAAACTTTACACTTAGCATTTGTTAACAATCATTGTTAACTAAAAATAATTATGAAGCAATGTTTAAAATAAAAAGAAAGTTTGGAATTTCTTAAAGTTTTAGTCAAAGTGATTTTTGTTTAGTGTATGGAATACAGAATAATAATAATTTGTCTGTTCATGATTAAGTGAGAATTTCACGCATATACAAAATTTGTTTCACGCGATACTGTCCATTTGTAATAAAAATATGTGTCTGCAATTTGTTAAAGTAAACTAGGGTGCATTTGAGTTCTAATTTTTCGTTAAAAGTGAGAAATAAAACATAATGGTTTTGACCAAACAAAACTAGGCCTTCACTTAAGATATTTCATCATAAAACATAATCAACTCCATAGCTTTGTGGATTTTGTGAGCTTTTTTCTAGATAGTGTTGTAATATATAAGCCTAGTAAACTCATTTATTTCAATTTGTGCCGTGTAATTTCAGGTAATTTTACACCAAAGGAAGTATTTATAAAAAAGTATCCTTTCCAATTTGAAATCTCATTACGTATAATACAGTAGTTATTACAGGCATATACAAATTTACAACAACAAAAAAAGGTTTGATGGGCCAATTCGTCATCCGGCCTGGGTCCTGGACCCAAGGTGGTCAATTAAGAGGCAGGCAACTGGTAGAAGAAACTCAGAAAATATATTTTAAGTTAAAGTGAACTTTAAAATATTGTCTCGACCCTGACAAAAATGCTTCTACAACCTGGGTTACGGCAGGAAGGAGCATAAATATTCACCTCAGTTTTAATAATTGGGGGAAATTATATTTAAAAAAATACAAATACCCCGTCGCAGCAAACCTGTGTACTCAGCGAATTTCCAAAGCATATATATGGGTGGTACTACCTAGAGCCACTTACCAAGTTTCACAAAAATACATTCATTAATAAGTGATATATAGCATTTTATTTATTCTCCATAAAAATAACATTATGATTGAGTACGCAGGTTTGCTGTAACAAGGAAGATAATAAATGTGTTTTTTTGCAATTATCAATATAACTCAACCAGGTGAAGCTACATACCAAGTTTTATTAATTTAGGTTCATAACTAAGGGAGGTATAAAACTTTACTTATTCTCCATATGAATAACATGGGGGCTGAGTATGCAGGTTTGCTGCTACCGGGAAAAATCAACAAAAAACTTTTTTGTGCTAATATCAATATAGGCCTACCACAACTAGTTGAAGCCACACACCAAGTTTCATTAATGTACATACATAAATAATCTAAATATAACATTTTATTTATTCTCCATAAGGATAACATTGGACAACGTACTATGTTTAGCACTTTGAATATCACTGTAACGGTTGGACGTAAAACAACAATTAAAACGCCAAAATGATTGTTTTATAGAGCTAAACTGATTGATAGAAAGAAATGTGGAGTTTTTAGTGAAATTATCTGAGGAAAATCCAAAAACCATATTCCCATAAGATTAACATGGGAAATTTTATGGACACATTTTTTTACTTTTCTCCACAACCACTAAACCTAGCTTAATGATTCAAAATACTAAATTGTTTGTTTTTTAAAGCTCTATAAAATAGCTATAACCAAAATCTAGTGTTTTGAAATTTTAGGGTAAAAAGTTAAAAATACTGATTTTTGGAAAATTTTAAACCCCCATAAAAACCCCCTTCCCATTAGTGATGGTCAAAACCAGAAATTTCAAATCTCGAAACAGAAACCAAAACTTAAAAAATCGAATCTCGAAACTCGTAAGTCAAATTCCAAAATCTTATTTACTTGCCTGGTTATGGTTATGAAAAATAAATCCAGTTACTCCAAATAAACCAGTTAACTTACTGCCATTCTCGAAGTGTCCTAGAAAAATATTAGTTTCAGAACTACTAGTAAACCAATTATTTGTAGCTTAATTATAAACTTTGGTTAGAGTTGTTCTTTCACAAATAAAAAATCAATAATCCACAAAAGGTGAAGGTAGACGACCGATGACAGTAGGCTTTTGACCTTCACATTATTAATCAACACTTGGGCGTGATTTCTGTTAAAAAAATAAACGGTATCAGGAAACTGACACATACTTTCTCCCTTTTAGCCAAACTGTAATGACAAAAGTATTTGTTATTTACCAAATATAGAATATGAAGTATAGATAAATGTACAGAAAATTGTCTAAAATAGTTGTTTTCAGAAATATCTACCCAAATCCCTTTTTGGGAGGCACTATAGAGTCCGTTGCTATACGCAGTGGTTTTGAGAGGGTAAATGCCCCCTTGCCCCCCCCCCCAGGGTTAACCCTAGCAGTGGCCAACAGCGCAATGCGCTGGGTTCACGTGATGCCTGAAATAGCCACCAGCGCAATACGATGGTACGGGTCGAAATTTTTGTAACGGTAAAAAAAACATTAATAGTCAACTCAGAAGTGAACAATATTTATACCATTCGAAAGATCACATTCTGAACTTTCATTTTATTACATAAATGAACCGTTTACAAGTTGTATAACAATGTCACGACGATTATAATTACAATGAAATTTTGCCGCTACGCCATTCCTGCAGTCGACGCTCGGAAAATGTAAAAACACGACTGCTTTGGAATTACCCTGCTCGGGTAATTTTTGTCTTAGGATGTTGCGGGTGGTACCACTGCATAGCCAAAGAGTTTAGTTTCACTGTGGTATTGATTTTTAGAACGAAATATTGATTGCACAACAGTTACGATTTTATGAACACAGCTGTTTTCTGAATTTCTAACAAATGGCCAACCGGCGCAATGCGCTGGTATGGAAAATACGAATTACATCCAGTGCAAGTTATAAATACTAGTCATATAATATTTCATTTTGAAGAGGAAGAAATTTAGCTTTTGACATTGGCAGCCTTGCGCATCGTTATTTCCGGCTGCTCTCTCGAAGACGAAGGAAATGCGTCACTCATCTGACATCTACTGCATAGTTAGTTGCGACGTTGCAGCCATTTCGTGTTGGTGTCGTTGAGTTCGCGCTCTCGTGTTATCCGCGAATTATTGCTAAATCCTTTATTATTTCGGAGTGTTAGTATTAGTGAAGTGTGTGTGTGTATATAACAGTAATCTTTATGCAACGCCGGGGGGTTTTGTACAATTGTAAGGTAGGATGTATTTCATAATTGAGTAGGCCTAATATAAAAAATAATAATTTTGTAATTTTTCCTACATGGTGACAATCGCACGTTATCTCTTATATAATATGCCACTACCCTGTGTATATGTATATTTATATATTTTATTGTTTCTAAATACCTGCAGGAATAATATATAGATATAATATGGCATTATTTACATGTATTAGAATATACCGCGATTTACATCATTTCATAAGTTCACCGATTATTTTATTATTACATAACACATATAAAAACATATAATTTATTATGAATGTTATGTATATTTTTGTAAGTAATTGAACATTCTACAACATGTTTATATTGTTTTGGGGGGAAAAAATGTCTAAAAAAAGTTATATACTAAATACTGTAAAAAATTGTTTTCCGAATACCAAAAAATTTCAGAAAGTCTTCTACTCATAAGTGATAACAAGTTTTACCATCAACTTTATGACTTTTGTACATTCCCTACTTCATTAGCTTTACAAATATATACATATTATTATTAGAATATACATATTTATGTTACCTTTTTACAGTACTAACTAACACTGTACAATTTTCAAATTTTGCGGTTTTCCGTATATACTTACATAATACTTACAAATAAAATTTTTTCCCCAACATATTATACATTTCTATGTAGGGAATTGAATGTCCTACTAAATGTATATATAGTATTTGGAGGAATAAATTTCAAGTTATATACTAAATACCGTAGAATTTTGTTTTTTCCGAATACCCTAAAATTTCCAAAATTCATCTAATCATAAGTGATAAAAATTTTTTACCATCAACTTTATGACTTTTTTACATTTCTTATTTCATTATCTTTACAAATATATACATATTATTATTAGCATATACATATTTACATTACCTTTTTACAGTACTAACTAACACTGTACAATTTTCACATTTTGCGGTTTTCCGTATATACTTACATAATACTTACAAATAAAATTTTGTCCCCAACATATTATACATTTCTTTGTAGGGAATTAAATTGTCTACAAAATGTTTACAATGAATTTTCCATAACAAATCTGAAAAAAAAGTTTTACCGAGGCTGCTTTTGAAATTTCAAAAAAAATTTCAATATTTTTTTATTTTTTTTACTTTGCTGAAAAAACTACCTCTTAGATCTTTTCTATTTTACTATTTTCAGATTTCCCTGTTCTTTCTGAACAAAATGAATATGTGGTTGGCTATGTTTAGTTCTCATTTCACATTTATACGAATTTTCAAAAAAAAGGTCTGCAAAATCGCCAAAATTGGTTGGCCATTCTACAGTTTTTGGGTGGCCACTGCTAGGGTTAAATAGCAACATATTTCGAACATCCTCTGTTGGTCAATGCTAACTTGACCTGCATATCAAATTTTAACGAAATTGATCAGTAAATAAGAGAGAAATAGTTATTTTTGTATTCCCCTTAAGAATAACATTGGACAACGTACTGCGTTTACCGGGAAATGAAAATTTCAATTTTCTTTGCAACTAGCAATCGCAGAATAGTAATTTAAAATACTAATTTATTTAGTTTTTTGAGCTCTCTTTAATGGTGGATAGTAATCTTTTTTAACATTTATGATTTTTTATGAAAAATCCAAAAAACTGAATTTTGGATGTTTTAAGTCCTGTAACTTTTGAACCCGAATTTTTCCAGAAATGCGGGTGGTGTCATTTTGTTGGAAACCTAAAGTTCTACAAACCCCTAAAGTTTAATCAAAACCGTTAGAGCCGTTTTTGAGAAATTTGGATTTTACAAGGTTTTTGGGGGATAATTACCCTTAAAAATAAAAAATTCAAAAAAATGAAAAAATGCCTGGAGATATTGAGGAGTAGTACCTACATACCAAATTTCATAAAAATCGGTCCATAGGTTAGGGCTCTAGCTCTGTACACATCCACACAGACACACACACACGCACACACACACACACACACACACACAGACAGACATAACGTAAAAACCACTTTTTTGGGTTCAGGGAGCACCAACACAAATATTTCCACTAACAACTCAAATTCGAAAATTTTTACGAAAACAATACTTTCTCCATATACTATGTATAGGGGGAGAAAGTAACAACAATGACACAAAAAATCTCGGCAGTTTTGAGTTATGATTCTCGAAACTCGCCGATCGAATCTCGAAACCGAAACTTTTCCAAAGTTTTGGTGGTTTTGAGATTCGAGTTTTGGTTTTGACACATCACTACTTCCCATAGACCGATCGATCTGGTTTTCGAACTTAAAGTCATAAATGTTACTCTCCACATTTGTGCCAAATTTCATCAAAATCGAGTGCTTCTTTCAAAAGTTATCGCGGTAACGGGCACACACACACATATATATATATATAAATTTGAACGAATAGTGTTTTTGGCATCTGGGGACCTCAAAACAAAAAGTTATCGTGGTCTCAGGCTTAAGTCTTACCATGCCACCTACGGTAATAGCTTCTTCCCTATAGGGGAAATTCGCTAAAAACAGAAATACAGAACTGGACAATTTTTTTTCAAAGTCGTAGACTATTTTTATTGCTGACTAGCTACTAATCCTGTGCTTCGCAACGGGAAAAAATTCGGAGTAGAAAAACTAAGCAGTTATGTGTGCTGCATTCTGTGGTTAGCCCGTTGAACTACTACGAATCAAGATCAGCTGTTTGTATTTTCATCAACTCAAACAAAAATTAATGTCCATAAGGAATACATGGGAACTTTGAATTCCTGTGGGGCAAAGCCCTATAGGATTTTCAAAACGAAAATAGGCCTATGTGTTTATTTGGTATATAAGGAAAATTCCTATAAATTTTCAAGCCAATCGGTTCTGCAGTTTTTGGGTGATTGAGGAACAACAAGGAGACAGACAGACAGACACACACCATCCCATTTTTAGCGAATTTCCCCTATAGGGAAGAAGCTATTACCGTAGTCGGCATGGTAAGGCTTAGGCCCGGGACTATAATAACTTTTCGTTTTGAGGTCCCCAGATGCCAAAAACACCATTCGTTCAAAACTGTATATATATATGTGTGTGTGTGTGTGTGTGTGTGTCCGTGGGTGCGATAACTCTCGTAAAAATGATCCAATTTTGATGAAATTTGATACAAACATGTAAAGCATCATTTATGACTAAGTTCGAAAACCAGCCAGATCGCTCTATCCAAAGAGGTATTTTTGGGGGGTTTTGTACCTCAAAAATGGGTTTTTTGAGTTTTTTAAATATAATATTTTAGTAAATCCAATTTTCTTTTTCACCATTAAATTCAGCTTAAAAAAAACAATTTGGTGTTTTGATCATTGCTCTACTCAATTGGTTACCGAGGTATTGAAAGTGCTAAACATAGTACGTTGTCCAATGTTATTCTTATGGAGAATAAGAAAAATTGTATATCTCGCTTATTTCTCAACTTATCCTCATAAAACTTCGTATATTGCTTCATATCGTTGTGGTTTATTGATATTTGCACTAAAAAACTTTTTTTGCCTACAGTTCCCTTAGCAGCAAACCTGCGTACTCAGCCCCCATGTTATTCTTATGGAGAATAAGTAACGTGGTATCTCCCTTAATTATGAACATAAATTAATACAATTTGGTATGTGGCTTTACCTACTTGAGTTATATTGATATTTGTATAAAACCCCATTTTTCGTGTTCCTTCCTTCAGCAAACCTGCATACTCAGCCGCCATTTTATTAATATGGAGAATAATTCAAATGTCATATATCGTTTATTTATGACTGTATATTAATGAAACTTGGTATTTCCTTTTATGTGTTATTAAGATAAATATAAACTCAGCATTGGAAATTCGCTGAGTACGCAGGTTTGCTGCTACGGGGGTATTTTATATTAGTAAGGATTAAAACTCACATAATTGATAGTAAGTGCACAGTTTCAGTCTTAAATAACTTATAATATTAGTACTGAATAGGATTTTAAATATTGCCTTGCTAAAAATAAGTGTAGTCCATCCTCAAAGTGTATAAACTCTGTGGATATGTCACTGAGATAGCAACATAATAATGTGATCTTATTTGTATTCACAGCACATATTTTAGACATAGGAGGCAAGAAGGCAAGGAGGCATAGAAGTAGGTCTCAGGTCAGAAACCACACATTGGTTATTGGTTTTGGGCAAAGGATGACAAGGCTTTTTCCCAGTTGGTTGGGAAGTAACCTCTGAGGAGGGATAAGTTGACGATGTGATTGATGGCACTTAGACAGAAGGGGACACAGCTCTAATCATATGAATGGACATCCCATCCATTCCGAATGCGCTGGTTGAGATACTGTTCATCATGCTCTTGACTTCACTCTCGCTCAGTTTACGAAATTGAAAAACTGTCTTCACCTTGTCACACACATTGTTCCTGTAGAAAGCAAGCTTTTCCGAACATACATTATAACCACTGCCCATACTCGAAAAGTATAACCATAAGTATAAGTATAACCATTCATATAATTTGGTGTTACATTTAACTTTCCAGTCTCACTTGACTTACCATCCATAACTCCGCTTGAACGCAAAGTAGCCCAGAATGATTTGGTGTCCCTGCAATCCAACTCTGCCGCAAAATAATTCCTCTTGACCTTGCGAATTGCATAATGAAGCTTGTTTCGTGCCCGCATGCTTGGCGGCGGTATCTTTACCTGATGTAATTCCTTTCTTGAGCTTGTTTTTGACATGGTTAAGCTGTATGATTTCACAATTCCTCCAAGGAGCTCTCTTCTTCGTCATACGCTTTGTTGCACATGCATCAAAAACCTTCACAATGCCTGAAGACAACATGCCCAACGCCTCATCAACTCTGCGATAAACCTTTCACCATCCACCTTTGAGAGGTTTCTATATGTTACAAATTTCTCCTTGCCCCTCTCTTTAACCTTGCGTAGACAGTCACAGAAAACAAGCTTGTGGTCTGAAGTAGGCTTTCCCCGATAGTCAAGGATCATGGACGTACCAACCACACCAACATTTGCAGTACTTAGCGATTTGCATACAATGATGTGATCAATCAGGGCCTCCATTTTATCCATTACACGAGTTTGCTCCTTAATAAGCTGCACAAGGTTCAATGAGTCTAGCAGGTTGTTGAAGTACTTGGATTCAGGCTTGCTGCAAACAAGAAGGTCAATGTTTGTGTCATCCAACACCTCGTCAACTTCAGGGAGCATGTCGGTGAAAAGAGGAGCGAGACAGGAATAGGAAACGCTTGGAGGTTTGTACACCACACAAACACAAAGGCGTATGCCACGCACCACCCCCAAACAACAAACATATTCCAGACGGATGTCAATGCCCTTGAGGTGGATACGCTTCATATTTATTTATTTATTTATTTTATTTATTCAGTCACAAATTACACCATATACAAAGGTAGGTAATGTAGGTACCCACCCTACAAAGGTAGGTACCCACCCTTAATGGTAGGTAAATAAGTCAATTAATTAAATCTAATGACAATTACATTACATAAATGTTATGCATGGTGGAAAAGAACATAACAAGTAATACAATGCTGAGCTGTTTATGACAATTTCTATGAAAGAAACTCATTGACACTGTAAAACATGTTTTCAATTAAATACTTAATAAGCTTTTTCTTAAAAGTATGAACACTTTGAATGTTTCTAATTTGTGAAGGCAGCTTATTGTAAAGACGAATAAGGTATGACAATGTATTTTTGAAGAAGAGAGCGACACCTTCACCCGTTGAAGGAATACTATCTCCACCCATCCTACCAGAATGCAAGAGAGAATACCCTCTCAAACTGAAACATAAATATGCCATATCTGGGGTCAGCCATGATTCTGAGATTCCCAAGAAATCAAAGTTAAAATCTTCAATTATAGAGCAAAGCTCACTAAATCCAGTGTTAAGTTAGCTATGTTAACATGAGCTAATCTGAGGAAGGATGTGCGCCTATAGCCCCGTTTCCCGAGGGATTGGGTACAACAGGCTTTGTCACATTGGGCGTCAAAGTTGCACAATATTATGCAATAAACTAAAACTTTTACACTTTGTATAATCTGACTGTTCAAACATGTTTTCCAAAAAATATGGAAAAAAGGAAGAAGTCAGATATTGTGAAGTTTTATAAACAGGTTACTGTAAATGCTTTTATTATTTACGTAGGAGCCTTATAAATTAACATCCACTTGATTTAGTACTTACAAATAATATATAAACAACAATTGTTGAAAAAACTGCAATGATAATAAAGAAAGTGAAAATAATAATGACAAAAATTCGTAGAATAAGGGGGATACGAATGCTTTCAGTGGTCGTAAAGAGGCGGCAACCGGTGTCCTAGTGTGAACGCTCCCATTTGATCCAATGCTTTGCATCAAGTGTCCGCCACCGGAGTTGCCTGTTCACAGTTGCGCTAGAAGACACTGTGTCCCGGTGTGCAACTGCAGTGGACAAGTGTGAATGCTCCTACTGTATTTAAAACAAATGTTTCTTGAAAAGTGGCCGCCACCGGTGGTGGACACTGGTGGCCACGTGTGAAAGGGGCCTTAAAAATGACACTTAGTTCATTATATTTAACCAAGGGGTGTGGCAAATTTAGACTTTGGGCGGCCGCTGACAAATTATTCTATCCTGACCTCTTCCAGGTTAACATTCCATTGTAATAAGATATTTTTAAAATTCAGACAAAGGTATCTTTTAAATTATTTCTGTGTTATTTAAAACTTGGATTGATCTTGGTCAGAATAAGAGATTGCTGTTGCACGTTGTGACATTTTGAAGTTTTTCTTGTTGTTTTTAATTATATGAACTCTTGTCCAGTAATGAAATAACAGAATGGTAAACTTGAGATTATAGTTTCATTGTATTGAGCTGTCATAAACATTATTTTTCAGGTGGATGGAGAAGATGAATGTGTTTCTTGTACAATGCCTTCAATTTTAGAAGATTACCTCAAGTTAGGCATTAAGAGGTAATCATATGTAAGTATAGTACATTTTTTTATTATTTTTTATGAAATATAAAAGACTAAATTGTTTATTAAATATTCAAGATAAATTAATTAATGGGCAAATAAATTAATGCTGTTTTAAATACACATCTGGAATTAATTTATGTTGCTACAAAAATAAATCCAACTCGTACCTATGTTGCAACTTCAAAGTTTGATTAAACTGTCAGACCTATTGCATTATTATGTCTTGCTGTCCTCTTAAATCATTAATAATCAGTATGCATCACTGAAAGATGTATAAGCTCTAAAAGGATTGATAACTGTAGTATACTGAGATCTCATTTTCTGACCTAACATTTGTATTTTATGTATTTACAGATTGTGGTTTCAATGCTCCTCACTGACCTGAACAAATTCACAAAGCTGTAAAGTGTATTGTCATTATTGTAGATATATTATTAAGTTGCAATATTTCTTACTGCTTATTATTGTGAGATTCTCAGTTTTAAATGACTGTGTGCTTCATGTACTATGTTCACCACAGTACCTGATTTCATCCGGATACAACAGTTGAGTCTATTGCATCCTGTGGTTAATCTTATAAACTATCTGGTCAAATAAATTGAATAATTATAAGAACAAAATGGAAACTTTGATGACCCTTGGGGCGAAGCCCTAAGGCAAAATTGTTATAAAAACCCTTTATATTTCCTATTTTTGACCTAAAAAATTTATGCACAATCTTCTTCCTTCATACATAATACAATTTGATAAGGTTCCATTTTAAATCTCAAATCCTCCACAACAAATTGTAGGCTCTAGTTTAAAAATTATATTTTAATAAGTGGTTCTCACTGAATTATTTTTCAATGTACTGGTGGTGTCATCTTACAGCGACAAATTCAACTAACTGAAATGGGTACCAATAAGCTTATGAAAGGGGTTTTTAAAGAGTAAATATGGTTACAGGTGTTTGAATATGATTGTAGAAACCACAAATTCTGACAGTGAAAACATTTGAATTGGTTTTGATGTGCAAGCTGCACACGGGCTATCTATTTGAGCATACCCTAGTGTTACAAAATCTCCACACAAATAATACTGTTAGCGAATTTCCCCTATAGGGAAGAAGCTATTACCGTGGTCGGCATGGTAAGACCTAGGCCCGGGACCATGATAAATTTTTGTTTTGAAGTCCCCTGACCCCAAAAACACCATTCGTTCGAAACTGTATATATATATATATATATATATATATATATATATATATATATATATATATATATATACAGATCTATATATATATATATATATATATGTATGTGTGTGTGTCCGTGGGTGCGATAACTCTCATAAAAAAGGCCCGATTTTGATGAAATTTGGTATAAAAGTGTAAAGCAACATTTATGACTTTTAAGTTCAAAAACCAGCCATATCGCTCTATCTAAAGGGGTATTTTGGGGGGGGTTTGTACCCCAAAAATAGGTTTTTTGAACTTTTTACATATAATTTTTGAAGTAGTCAAATTTTAATTTTCACCATTGGATTCAGCTAAAAAAAAACACACAATTTAGTATTTTGATCATTCCTCTACGTCAGTTGGTTACCGAGATATTGAAAGTGCTAAACACAGTACTTTGTCTAATGTTATTCTTATGGAGAATAAGAAACAAATTATGTCTCGCTTCTTTATGAACGTATACTGACAAAACTTGGTATTTGGCTTTATCTAGTTGTCGTCTATTGATATTTTCTCAAAAAAATTTGCTAAAGATTCCCGTAGCAGCAAACCTGCGTACTCAGCCCCCATGTTATTCTTATAGAGAACAATTAAAATGCTATGCTTCCCTTAATTATGAACATAAATTAATAAAACCTTGTATAGGGCTTCACCTAGTTGAGTTATATTGATATATTGAAAAAACACCCATTTTTTCGTTCCTTGTTGCAGCAAACCTGCTTACTCATTCCCCATTTTATTCTTATGGAGATTAATCAAAATGGGATATATCGCTTATATATGAATGTATATTGATGAAACTAGGTATTTGGCTTCACCTAGTTGATTTATATTGATTTTTGCATAGAAACCAATAATTGTTGATGTTCCTTATTTCAGCAAACCTATGTACTCATCCCCAATGTTATTCTTATGGAGAATAATTAAAATTGTATATATCGCTTATTTATGAATATATTTTTATGAAACTTGGTGATATTTTTACGTGGTATTAAGACATATATTATGCATTGGAAATTCGCTGAGTACGCAGGTTTGTTGCGACGGGGGTATTTTCATGTACACTGTATCTGCCATGTTTAAAAAATATAAGGTGTAGTAAAGGGGGATTGTAGTGAAAGCTAAAATTGACTGGACCACAAATGATAATGAAATTCTGATTTAGTATGTGTCTCATGAATTCTCCAAGTCAGAAACTTTTAAGTAAAAATATTTGTGTCCTATGTAACTGTCTGTTACAAATGAATAATAGTTTTCCTCTCAAAAATTGAATCCTACCCAATATAACAAATCTTAATGTCTGTATAATAACCTACAGACTGTTGGGCTGATAAAGTTGACATTTTATAGGAAAATAGCTAACACACCCATATAGACCACATAGGTCTATTCCCATTGTGATTTTATTAATTATTGTAATGCAGTGAATTAAAAATTGCATAACTTATTATTGGTAACACAAAAATATATCATCATTGGATCAGATAACGTAAACAGATGTTGATTATTCAATGTAGTTTGTTAGTTGCACCTAAGAATGCAGCACACCCAGTTATTGGAACGATGACGATGGTACTGCCATCAGGGGGTAGCAAAATAGTTTAAACAACGGGACAATAGTTTAGCCTTGCATGGACCACTGATTAAAACATTTTTCACTTTAAATGTTATATGAACACTTTTGAGTATAAATATTGTGGCATAGTATAGTTAGTGTCATGGGTCATACAGTTCCCCAAGTAGATCATCCCGTCCTAATCCGTTGTTGACGAACCTGCTCTTTCCAAGAAATTCCATGTCCTACTAGAATATTTCATAAATTTATCCATTAGGCCTACAGCACAAAATGATAACTCATTTTTACCGACTAAAGTAGACGAATAAGACAACATTTGAATCGCAGTTCTACGATGTCCCGTTATTAACGTAACAGAGAGTTTAAATTTATTTGAAATTCTATTAGGACATGGAATTTCTTGGAAAGAGTAGGGGGATGCCGGGTGGCTGCTCCAAACAAAAGCTCTGGTTTGTCAACAAAGAATTAGAACGGGATGCTCTATCTGGGGAACTGTGCCATGACACTAACTATAATAATGTCAGTTGTACTCTTATTTATATTATTCATGTAACATCTTTTCTTTCTATTGTACCGTGTTTTATTAATACATTAATATCCATTAAACATACTTCAAATTGATTTCTATATTATTTCATTAAATTCACACTGCATTTTTGAGTGCTTTTGGGGCAAAAGTCCTGAGAATGGGGGAAAATGATGATGAATTTCTGCAAATCTAAACCTTGACCTCTTTAATTTTGACATACCAAGCATAAAAGTTGGTTCAGTAGTTCCTTAGATATTGCCTTTCAAAAACCATGCTTGCCTATTAAATATTAAGATGAATCTCAAACAGAAAATTTTCAGTCTACAGTTGTGTTGTAAAAAACCCTAGTAAAATTGCCAGTCACTAATGTGTTAAAATAGTGTCATTGATCATATTATTAACATTAACGAACCAGTAGATTTTTTCCAGGTTAAAGGTGTAATTGAACGAAGCAAAATGTTTGAGCAATTTTCCAATAGTACTAATGTTTCTTCACAAGACTAGTGCCTCCAGATCATTTTTCATTGCTGTGATCAGAATGTATGTAAAGTTTTGACTGACTAGTATTAGCTATTTTTAAGTTCAAGTTGTTAGATATAAATGTGAGGGGTTGGTTTGGTAGTAACGTACTGTATCACACATTATAAAGAAATAAAATGTATTTTTTTGTTCTGTTATGTTTTATTTTAATGTTCAAATAATCTTGCTTATTATTGTTCATATTTTTGTTCATGTACATAATATATATTCCTGTGTGTAAAATATTTATATTTGTTAAACTTATATATTAAATGTTTTATATGAATATTTTTTTTATCTCTTCTTTTCCTGCAACAAAGAATAGCCTATTTAGATTTGAATACAGCTTAAAAATAAACGGTATCAGGAAACTGACACATACTTTCTCCCTTTTAGCCCATTTTAATGAATGAATATTATTTATTATTATATATTATTTATTTACTATATATAGAATATAAAGTACGGTAGAATGTACAGAAAAGCTAAAGATATTGTTTTCCGAAATGTCCGCCCAAACCCCATTTTTTGAGGCACTACAGAACCCTCTGCTACATAAAGTGATTTAAGGGGGGACATCCATAGAGATATGGTGTCCAGATCTCTCTTTATCTCAGGTCTTGTTTTTTGTCACACTCTTGTCTTACTGATAATCTATCACTTGAGTTGTTTGTAAATCAAAATGTATCATTTTAAATTTTAACCGTATTTCTCAGTGCTTTTCCTCTTTCTTATATATATAAGGGTATCCCGCAAGAGTTTGGCACAAATTCAGGATTTGATATAATTCATTAAAAGGAGCAAAAAACTTCATATCAACATGTTTTTAAATCACTTCATTTTCCGTTGTCTGCCTGTATGTGATTTTTAATCGATGCAAAAAGAACCACTTGAAGTACTGACTTGAAACTTGGCATGTGCATTTTACTTATATTTGGTTGCAGTTTACTTTTCTTTCTTTCATAGTCAAGTCATTTATGGACTTGAATTATGGGGTACAAAAATAGTACAAAATTTTGACATAATTAATTTTTAATTTGAGCAAACTTGTGTTTTTGGCCTAGACCTGTAGTCCGACTTTTGTATTGGTTATAACTTCCAAAATAAAGGGGTACAAATTGTCATTTAGCGTTACAAAAAGGTACGAAAATAGTGCAAAAATAAGATGTAATTGGATTTAAATTCAGTGGACCTATGTTTTCTAAATAGACCTGTAAGCCGACTTTACTATATCAATCACAGAGCTCTTATTTGAGGGGCACAAAAATTTTAATTTGTAGTACAAAATGTACAAAAATAGTATCATAATATGGTATAGTTTGTTTTCAATGTTAATGTACATAGACCTGTGAGCCGACTTTGTTTTTATTACTGAACCATTATCTTGTTGGTACAAAAATAGTACAAAATGATGACATACCGGTAATTAATTTTTTATTAGAGTAAACTTGTGTTTTTGGCCTAGACATGTAGTCTGACTTGTGTATTGATTACTAGCTGCTATGCCTGTGCTTCGCAACGGGGTACAAATTCAGTATAGACAAATTCTAAACAAAACAATGACAGTCTGTAGTGAGATGTAAAATTCTTAAGTTAAAAGCCTAGTTTACATTAGCATGTAGCAGTGGCGTTAGTTACTTTGGCTGGCTTATAAGTGTCGCCAAAATTAAATGTAATGTGTTAAATGATGTACCACTGTTAGTGGAGAAGTGCAGTGGTGCACCAACAGTGGCGACACTAATATTTGTCTCTGCAGTAAATCTATGTTACCATAGACTAACTACAGTAGCTAGTCTCATGATGTGTCTGGTATTTGCATCATGATTTAGTCTATGGTAGTATTAACTTCCAAAATAAAGGGGTACACAATTTTGTTTTTGCGGTACAAAAAGATACAAAAATAGTAGATATACTAACAATGACAATTACAATTTTAGTGTGGTAAAAATACTACCGTAACTAATTTTCCGATATATAACAAACAATTTGCAGTATAATATTGAACTGATTATGTGCTTGCTGTCCACTTATCATAGAAAAATAAATTAAATGAATCCCTTTATTTTGTTATACCCATTAATCTCATTTCTTAATATAAATATGTTGGCACGTATTGGGAATGAGTGGCTTAATATGGTTGAAATGTTTGGTATTGTTGGTTGAATTTAATAATTTCCATTCAGTGACGGATCCAGCCAGGGGGCGCCCCCCCCCCTTGGACCCAGAAAATGTGTAATTAATGATAATAGTATTGACTATATATCTTTACTAGACTAAAAACCTTATGGGGCCGTCTGATAACAAAAGACGCGGGATTCTCCACGTAGTTCTGATAGGGGTGGATCTAGGAATTTGTTGAGGGGGGGGGGCGCACTTGAGATTTTTACTCACTGAATGATAACGTCCCGCAGCAACGGGAGGCAGTTGTTAGTACTCGCTAAATTCAATTAAATCATTACCGTATGCTAATAAATAAAACACCACATTTTAACACTTATTTCGCAATGAAATATGTAATATTGATGTATTCCACTGATACAATAAACATCAGTAGGTACATAAATGTACACATTTGATACAACTACTACCTCAAAAACCAAAGTTTTACACCGATTTATTTAATTTCACGCACTACTAAAGGCTAAACCAACGCACACAAAAGTCTAAGGTAGAACGCAAAGGTTTCAGAAAAGAAGAAGATTGAGCACGGTAACTAGAAAAAGAGATTGAGGAAGACTGCAGGGTCGGTGCTGCGGTGTGTGCCTCTAGGGCAACCAAAGGCAATAGTCCGGTACTGTGGTGCGTTACCTTAGGGATGCTCGGCCCAAGCCTTCCCTACCTTACCTTACAAATGTTTGGATGCAGTAAGTTACTTAACACACATAAAGGACGTATCGTTATATGGCGACTTGGTTCCTTACCGTCCTACCAACGGGGTTCACTCTCTTGGCCTACACATTCCTTGATAATTGTACTGTTAAAATTATTCATAGCGACCCGTTATAGGGGGGGCTCCGTTTTGTAGAGCATCGCCCAGTAGGTAAGACGTGTTGATGCAAATAATGTATTTGCAAATATTAAAAACAAAAACTAGTACAGCGACAGACAGCGGCCTAGACCCCAACCCTATTAACGCCTATTGCCCTTGGCTGCCCTAGGAGCTCACACCGCAGCACTAGCCTAGGGGCTTGGGCCGAGCATCCCCAAGGTAACGCACCACAGCACCGGTCTATTGCCCTTGGCTACCCTAGGCGCACACACCGCAGCACCAGCCTAGGGGCTTGAGCCGAGCATTCCTAAGGTAATGCACCTCAGCACCAGACTATTGACTTTGGCTGCCCTAGAGGAACACACCGCAGCACCGACCCTGCAGTCTTCCTCAATCTTCTTCTTTTCTGAAACCTTTGCGTTCTATCTTAGCCATTTTGTGTGCGTTGGTTTAGCCTTTAGTAGTGCGTGACGTGAAAGTAAATACATCGGTATAAAATTTTTGTTTTTTTGAGGTAGTAGTTGTATAAAATGTGTATATTTATGTACCTACTGTTTATTGTATCAATGGAATACATCAATATTATATATTTCATTGCGCAATAAGTGTCTGTGTTACAATGTGGTGTTTTATTTATTAGCATAATAATTTAATTGAATTTAGCGAGTAGGCCTACTAATAACAACTGCCTCCCGTTGCTGCGGGACGTTATCGTTTAGTGAGAAAAAATCTCAAGTGTGGCCCCCGTCAACAAATTTCTAGATCCGCCCCTGTTTCCATTGGATTCCTTCCTTTAATATATAATATAATATAAATACAAATTTAATATTTTTAACAAACTAGTTAATTTATGAAGAATTAAATTTATGTTTTTGCCTCCGTCACAGGGTTACCATACGTCCTCTTTTCGGATCATTCGAAAACGACCGGGCGGATTTTTGAGAAACCCACTATTTGTCCGGGTTTTGACAAGCAGCAAACTGAATATTGAAAATTACGTCTTTTTCGCCTTAGGTTATAATAATTAAGTTTATATATTTCTTAAATTTAGGTATAAAATCGTTATTTTTCGCCCAAAATCATTACTTTGTTTTAAAAAATTTCATTTTTTAGTTCTTCTTCAATTAAATCAGTTCGTATTCATTGTTTATATTTTGACATCACGCTGTCTTTATCGCCGCTGAAGCCTCATCTGCATGTCTAGTCTAGTCCTGAGCCTGAGTGAGGTTATGCGGTGGTTATACCTCTCTCAACGGGTCCTCTTTTTCAACCCAGAGAATAAGGTAACCTACCTCTGTTAGTTTTAGCGAATTTCCCCTATAGGGAAGAAGCTATTACCGTAGGTCTCATGGTAAGACTTAAACCCGCCGAGACCATGATAACTTTTTGTTCTGAGGTCCCCAGAAGCCAAAAACACTGTTCGTTCAAATTCAAATATATATGTGGATATATTGTTACACTTTACCCTTTTGTTACCAAATGAAAACTCAATTTATTCAATTCTAAGCATCAAGACAATGAACAGAGCGAGTGTTTGCTGGGCCCAAAAACACTCGTGGATCTCTGATTAGTTGTGGATTGCTTCAATGAAAAACAAATTGCAAGAAACTATTTTATTTAACCTTGTAAACATCACAACTTATGCATTGCCTAAGTTAGAGCCAGAGAGGAGTATTAATTATTTGTCTCAAATGTATCACCTTAGAGGGTTATGTCTTTGGTTGACTTCTGGCCTTTTTACTTTTATATCTTTTTGTTGTATTTAATATTTTTATTAGTAAATGCAGTTCACAGGCAACAGTGTTAAATTATGGTGATCAGGAAATATCATAAATCAAAGGGTGGTCTATAAAGCAAGCGAGTGGTCGGGAATTAATAATAATAATTTCCTAGTCCTCCAACTATTCCTACTGACCTCCGCCCTAGTGGAAGTGATCAATAGAAATCAATAGAAATTTCTATTGATATCACTAGACTGTTCGGTGATATCAATAGAAGTCTATTGATGTAAATACGTATCACTAAACATCAATAGATATCATTGAAACCGAGGTAAATAGAAATCATTAAGAGTTTATTGACATGTATTGATATCAATAAAGATCACTACAACAACTACAAGTAAATAGACATCATTAAAATCATGGTAAATAAACATCAATAGACATCATTATATAATTTTATTAATTGAAAAAGATAACCATTACAATTTTTTTACAATGCCAAATTGATAAATTTAAATAAAAAAAAATATATATATATAATTTATAAATTATCAAAAAATGTTATTAGGCACTTTATTATTACAAATGTCTATAGCAATTTGCTAGTTTTCTTATGACATGTTTACTACATTATTATAACAAGTCTGCATTAATATATTTTTTAATTATAAAATTGTATTACTAAATCATTATAACAATCCTTTATTAAAATATTTTTTAACTACGGAATGTTATTGTTGTATTATTATCAAAAAATCAATTACTGTTATTAAATTAATTTTGTTAACTGTTTTGGTACATACTTAAGGTAAAATGTTCTTGTTTACTTCCCAATATTATGTTGACTAATGAAAGTTTATATATATAAAATAATCAGTATTACTATATACCTAGTTTTATTTATAGTTTTAGTATTTAAACAAATTTAATAAAAAGGTTGATGATCAGAAATTATCAATAAAACATGGAGTATATAAATTTAATTAGAATGTATTTATTAATTATACAGTTTACATATCGATTGTGTATATACAATTCTGTTATAAAATAAGAAAATACAAATTGCATAACTTGTAATTTTACTACCAATAGAATTTAACTGCCGATCCCATAATCTTATTATAAGCAATGAGAAAAAAAACTGCGCGCGGCGCCTGCGCAGGTGTTAAAACACTCCACCAACCACCAGCCACCAACAGACGTCTGCTGGTGGAAACCGTCAGACCGTCTGCTGTAACCGTCAATCTGTGTTTGTCAACTGATTATGTTTCTTACCAAGTTTTAAGTTTTGCAGGCTTTGTTGGTTTTCATAATTGAGTATATTTGCACAATCTTCATTCAAGAGTTACTTCCGTTATACAGTTTTGCATTAAAGCTGTACTGTTTCATGGTAAGTAACATACACTTTAAGTTTCTAACTATAAGCATAACCTCAATAACTACTTGGTACACAATTCACACATTTTATTTGTATTGAAATTTAAATATGCGTACTGCCGTTGGAATGATAAATAAATAGACTAACTTAGTCCTGGATGTCAGGATCCTGTCATGCATATTTTTGGGAAATCATAGAAACTAGGCCTTTAGTAACGTACCTTAGTTATAACCTATAATTTGCATTATTACGGTGAGTTTTTTTCTTTTTCTTTTACCAAAGTAAGTTAATTCTGTATTATAAATCCTGACACTAGGCCTACCAATCTCCAGGAGGTGTAGGATACACTTTCATAGGCGGAACGATGTAGGCCTAAAGAACCGAATGAAATTGTTCGATACGTTATATCGATTAGGTCGATATTTGTATCTATTGCAAAATATTTTATAGTCTGTACATTAATCCTTACATCATGATTGTTTTGTTTAGTTTGTTTTTTAATTAGGCCTAAACTTAAAATTAAATTAAAAAACATGACAATGACATGACACGATAATGTTATTCCTGGCAATACATGTTTAAGTAATAGTGGAATCAACGTTTGTTATCTGGACAGATTTCAAGACACCTAAAAATGAAACATAACATAACCGAATGACATAAATAATCGTCGCGACCCACTCTATCCTCCTAAGTAATACTACCACCAAACAATTTGCACACTTAAACGATTTATGATCAACTTTACTTAATACACACGTGGATCCTGAATAATGCTCTGAACTGCAAAATGATTTACTTTGTACTCTTTTTTTAAACCAACCAAATTGTAACTCTCTATTGCATTAAATTCTCAATCTCCTAGAATTTTGGATATTACTCAATTTCTAGCTCTCACAATATTTAAGATCTGAAACAATTTTATTGAATCTAAATGTCTTTCAAAAGTGTTCTTGCTTTAAGATAAATTAATTCTTATACAGAAGTTACATTCTCAAATTACATTACAATAAATAGGAAGTTATGTTAAATAATCACTGAATATGAAATTGCATTAAATAAATCAACAGTGATAAATCAACTCAAACTTAACAATTATTAAACATTGATCAGGATTCACTACAACATGTGCTCTGACGAAATATGACCAATAGATGTAAAATCAATTAATGTTACTTACATGACCATTGTAGATAATTACATTCGTACACAATATAAATACACTGTTACACATAAAATACACTATATTCTAATAATGCCAATTATTTAATTAATAGTTATCCCCAAAACGACAAGAATTGCTGTGTTTGAACTTGCTCCTAGCACGTGTAAATTTTCAATAAACTTTAATAAATTAATTAATTCGAATACGAGATTGTACCGGGAATTTCGGCCTTTTCTTTAAAATAATTCGTCATCAATAATTTTAGCTAGGGACAAGATTGTAGGTGATGAATGCCTATAATCATGACGGCGTTTTAATGTGCAGCCGAAATAGTACTCTCCAAAAATTAGATTGTTAAAAAATTGACTTATTGCGAGGTTCACCAAATCTAAAGATTTTATAAAAATTATTAATGGTAACAATTAAACAGCAAATAAACAATTGTGGAGCTAATTTCACAACTGAGAGATAATGTGAGTAATTTGTTTGTCTCGTTTCTCAGTTTCCCTTCCAAGTTCCATAGATACATTGTAAGGTATGTGCAGTCAATAGAGTAAAGGTTTTCTAGCTAACCGGAAGAGACCTCGTAAAAACAGGTGTAAGGTCACGTGATCACCAATCCAATCTGCAGTGTTGCTGGAAACACGATATTGATCGTACGCCTACGATATTTTCCTCATCATTGTAGGTAATTAAAATAAACATTGTATAACTAATTGCATAATTTTTTCAGTTGTTATTTTATAAGAATAATTATTGTTTTAATTTATTTGTATCATTAGAATAAAGCATTAAGGGTTTACACTTTTTTCTGCATGTCCAGTCACAATTAAAAATAGCTGTGCCATAATTATCCTCTGTAACGTTCGCAACACTTACTATGTTGTTGATTTATGCATCAGCTGGTCGCCATCGCAATAGTGATGGGCAAAACGGCTCTTTTCCGTGATCCGGTTCTTTAAGATCAGTTCATCTCAGGGAGTTCTATTGGTATTACTGGAGGTACCACTGTTGAACAAAACTGCGAGCCGTTCTTGCCAAATTTTGGTGAGGCAAAGAACTACTCGCTGGAATCGAACGAGTCGACAAAGTGATTCAAACAGGTACCTATCCATGATTTTAAACTTAATAAACTTGTATTTGTTTATTTCCTCATAATTAAGGGTGTTTGGCCGCTAGGCTTGTCTGGCGGTAAGGAGCACCACAGTGACCATTTTATAGAGCTTAAAAATACAAATAATATGGTATTTTTAATTATTAACCTAGGTTAATAATTAAAAACACACACAATAATAATTACATATAAGACTTAAGCCCGCCGAGACCATGATAACTTTTTGTTTTGAGGTCCCCAGAAGCCAAAACACTATTCGTTCAAATTCATATATATATGTGAATATATTGTTACACTTTACCCTTTTGTTACCAAATGAAAACTGAATTTATTTAATTATAAGCATCAACACCCAAACCTCCTCCAAAACACCACAACACCCAAAAATTAGATTGTTAAAAAATTCACTAATTGCGAGGTTCACCAAATCTAAACCCTCATAAACTCATCGGTGAGGACTGTATTCATGTTTTTCTGGCTGTGTTGTGTGTGTCCGAAGTTCTACATGTCGCCACCGCGCGCCACTAGGAAGACAACTCGGGCAGTGCTGTGATTGTGCGTGATCTGGCTGGGAGGAGAGAGGAGCGCGTTCTCCTCATTTCTCCCCCTCCCACCACACAGCACTATCTTTCCTTCATCTACTCGCTTCTTCGTCGGTCCAGGGCGCACGGCCCCGGCCCGCGGTTCGACTGGTTGAATAGTAGGGTTGGGTTGCTTGCTATTTTATACTGATGTGCATTTATTTTTATTTTGAGCGTTCACTTTATAGTTTTGATGAGTACATTTCTTGTAGTCTATACAGATTTTATCAGTAAAAATGTTTGACACAGTTGTGAGCACATTTAAATACAGTGGAACTCGGATAGTTCGAATCTCAAGGGACCGTGGTAATAAAATTCGAACTATCCAAAAAATTGAATTGAATTATAGAGGATTAAATTATCCAAGCTTTACTGTATTAAAACAAACTAGCAAACCATATGTTTGTATCTTTTATCCCAGCTGTTCTGCTTCTTTTGTTTTGATTTGCTGTCCAATGTTATTTCAATGGGCCAAAACCGTACTTTGAGGGCTTCCCAAGGGTTTCTGGTTCCACGCACTGATTTGAGACCCCCTAAAGGCACATCTAGACGAAGGGCTTTCAAACGACACTTAATTAATCAAAATCGACCCAGTAGTTTGGCCATAATATTCTGCACAAAAATCGCCTTATTCTTTTAATATAATGATCAAATTATTTATTATATAAACATTGATTATAAACATAAAATGGTTTTTAATTTTAAGAATTACAATTTAACAAATATATTTAATCATATTACATTAATCTTAATAATCTCTTAAAATACTGTATTAAATAAATGTACAGGTGTCCCGGAACTATTCCATAAACATTTTTCCATAAATATACAACTGTAGGATATTTTACTCCAATCACCGACATACTAATATTTGTTAGATGTATTTTTTACCACTTTGTTGGAACTTAGTATATCTGTTTGTTTTGAACTCTAATAAAGAAGAATTTGTTACTAACTGTTAGTAAAATCCAGGCACGATCAGGGGCGGATACAGAGAGTCACATTGGGTGGGGGGTGTATAGAATACCCCTTAGGGGTGGGGGGTCCGGGAGTCCTCCCCCAGAAATTCGATAAAAATTCCATACCAATAATAATTTTATGGGCCGTAAACAATAGCCAAACGCGTTGTATTGACCAACACGAGTGTTATCGGCCTAAAAAGACGAGTGTCTTGAATTCATGGACCAAAATCAGCAATTTTACCTTTTTTCGGATAAGAAATGGCAATTTGACCGAATTTCATGGTCACCGTAACTTCTACACCGAAAACGACAAGTAGACCTAAACGTAGTTTATCGGCCAAAGAAAATCGCAATAGTTTATACCCAAACCGAAATTTAAAGGCGGACACACACCACCAGATATTTGCCCGAACAAGACATCGGATCGAGCAAGGCGCAGGGCACGAAGGCTAAATTCAAACTTCTTCCCGATGAAGATTCTGAACAAGACATCGGTTCGGACAGATTGAGCGCGAAAACCATCGAACGGGGAAAGAACGGTGGGGACGGCTTTAGTTGCCGTTGTGCAGGTCGTCCGTGTACTTGTGTGTAGATTTCACCCATCCCCCCATTTCACCCACCTCCCCACGATTTCACCCACTTCTCTCCAAGCGTCATTCCTCTTCACTTTGTGGTAGTGAAGAGGATGGGACAAGTCCCACAAAACTGGCCGATTGTTGTATTCGGGATTTAATAAATATCAAAGTGTTTTCCTCAGACCACTCCATCGTGCAGACTACGTTGCATAAACTATAGTGAACTGGAAACTAAAATGACAATAATCAAGACTGCAACCCGCAACCTTCACCGTCGTCGTATCGCTAGCGGCGGGGCTCGCGACGGGGCTCGGAGCAGCGTAAGGAGGTACCAAACACTACCGAACCCCGAACCAGACCCCGAACAAGACATCGAACCGATCTTTCTTTAATCTTTCCTCAAAAAAACCACCTCGAGAGCGCTCGGTCCGATGTTTGGTCCGAAGTCTTGTTCGATGTCTGGTTTCGGAGGCCCCACTAACTACCGGATTTTCTCACTTCGACCCCGAATCCTGCTCGGTCCGATGTTTTGTTCGGGAAAAAGTCCAGTAGTGTGTGACCGTCTTACAGGCCAACACGCCAGCGGAAGTATCAAAGTATATAATCATCGAAAACAAAGATTTTACCGAAACTAAGATCGAAACTAATTTTATCGGCCTAAAATAGCAATATATTCTCATTTTGCGGTCTAAAACGTCAACCGAGCTGCATTTTAGCCTGAAAACGGTCAAACTGGGTTTTTAGACAAATTTACTGACCGGGCATGTGTAGTTATCAACCAAAATCGGTAATTTGTTGCGGTAATTTTACATCATATTACCACGGTAATTAGAAAGTTACCGTGTATATTACCATTGACTATATACATGAGTCATAAATACGACCGCAAATTTTTTTATCGGCCGAAAATTGAGAACAAACCGTATTTTATGCCGGAAATTAACTTAATCGCTCAAAAACGGCAATCGGACCGCATTTTATCGGTAGTAAGTAAAGCCAGGAGTAGTGTGCATTTGAGGCTGCTAGACCGGAAGTGACATCACGCGGTCACGTGACCGGACGCACTGAGTCATTAAATACGTCATCTGAGCCTCAGCCAGTGACGTAGGTAGTTTTGCGACGTAATGAGGGAAAGTTTAAAGGTCAAGGTCACGGGGAGGATATTTTAAAAAATTACTACCTCGCACGCGTAAAATTCGAATTGTGATTCGATAGTTTAATCGATAAAAATATCGAATGAAAACAATCGAATGAAACAATCGAATTATACGAGTGCGAGGTAGTACTAATACAAATATTACTTTATTTTATTTACAATAATTCCCCGTTGTTCGTTGTTGTTGATCCGGACGAGTCGCGGCCATCACTTCGCTTTCTGATGAAAGACGGTAGATACTTTGATTCCTGCGCAGAGTCCATGTTGTTTTTTGTTGCGTAAAGTTCCAAAGATAAATCGTAACCGAACGCTATGAGAAGTCTTAACTCTTCACTAAAAACCTCGAGGTCTTGGAAAGTTGCCAGATGAATAGAGTCATAATGAATACACCTAATTTTAATGAACATTTCAATATAATGTTTTACGTTTGTGAAGAGCGCGGAGAGAGCGCTCGATGTTCACCGGTCGAGAGCCGGAGGTGTACTGGCTATTCGCTGGCAAGCGTTCTGGTATCAAATAAAATGGCAAGTGGTTACAAAGCAGATGGCGCGGGGCAGATGGCAGCTGGCGCGGGGCAGATGGTTGCTACTACATTCGCCGCCAAAGTAATGTAATCCGTCGCCGTAATTCTTGTATTTCATTTTGTCGGTTCATTTGATATGTGTTACACTTACATATGCAATAGCTGAAACACTTGCACTTACGACAAGCTTTCCCGTCAACTTGATTGTCCGGTATTTTAAAACATTTTAACTCGCAACAATAAGTCTTCAAATTGTTACCGAATGGTAGAATGTTCATCGGTGGCACCGACATGTTAGCTGCAGCGTGTGTTAGACAAGACTGAGACTAATTTCAGTGCTCCCCCTCTTTTATACCTCTTCATAAGTTAACCTTGAATGAAAGTTCAAGGTCATACATTTGAATTTTAAAAAAGCAACACAGCAGTATATAAAATAATATACTGCTGTGTTGTTGTTTTTTTATTTATTTTCTTTTTCTCTTTTTCCTTTATTTTCTTTACTAAACAAACATTTTACAATACAATAAGCTTCAGTCTAACATTGATGACTAGAAATACAAACAGAGAAATACAAATAGAGACATTATGTACAAAGATGCGTGATGTGCAGAGTGAGTTCCGTCGAGTTGTTGCCGCTTACGCCGTGTGATACCAAATACAACGTCCCCGGTTGAATATCTCGCAAGTCTTCATTTTGTAGCAGTTGAACAAATCGTTTTGGAAGAAATACTTGAAACTTCGGCTCATCTCCTGGAGTGAAAGGTCCTTCGCTCAATGATACTAGAATTGCTTCTCCATGTGTGGTTTCCACTTTCTTGATGTTATGAATAATGTAGTGTTTTTGTTCTTTTAGTTCTGAACACTTTTTAGTTAGCAGAAGGTCGGATTTTGAGTGAGTGTTGAATTGATCAACCAGTGTTTGTAGAAACTCTTGTGATGCCATCTTCGTCAGTGGTGTCTTCTGTGATGTTGCCTCTTCGGAGTCTCGAATAATACTCGTGCTGGAGCGGTGTTGTCTCCTCGTATTTATAGGCTCCACTACCCCCACCACATTTCTGTTCTCCGCTACCCCCACCACATTGAAGGAAGTTCTCTTCGTTTGTTTCAAGTAAGCAGCCAAACGATATGCGTTGTACAATGCACAGTTTGTTTGACCGTGTTTAAGAGTTTTTGCAGCAACACAAATATTATCGAGATTAATGTTGAAGTCCTTACTGATAGTTATATCGAAAACATCACCATGCGTGTACGTTTGTATCCAGTTCATTTTTTCTAATCCTCTTGTGTATATATGCGAATATTGTTTGCAAAAGTTAAACATAATACTGTGCAGATTACTGTAGCTTATTAATCCTTCATACCAATGATTGTGATGAAAGTGTTTTATTATCCATTTGTTTGTACTCTTTGCTTTGGCGTTAAGTTTGTTAAAAGAAAAAGGAGCTTCAAACGTGAATGGGTAAGCTACAAATGTAAGCAAGTCTAAAATTACTAATTCCTTGATAATAAACCTATCATCATTATTTCGAAATGCTTTAAATTCTATTACACAAGGCTTTACATTCACTTCTTCATCTCCTCCGCTCATCATGGCACCTGACGATCAACTAAACTGTTTTCCACACCACGGTAGGTTAAATACCAGGCCGTACAGTTGCAGGCGCGTTGGTGTATATTTAACGTGGGCACCGTCCCCAATAGGCCTACCCCACGTATGTTCTTCTTTATTAAGTCAAACTTTAGTCTTTTTTAACTTCTTCTTCTTGTGTTTCGTTTTATTCTTCTTGATTTTTTGTTTCTTCCTCTTCTCCTGTGTTGTTTCTTCTGTAGCTTCTGTAGCAATTTCTACAAATGGTTCAAAATCTTTTAACTTTCTCCACATGCAAACTTCATGAGGTATTCTACTAAAAATAGATGTATCCACAGGTCCGTACACGATGGTGCTATCAGGTTTTTTTTCCAAAGAATCGACCAAATATTCTTTAATAATAGCAATTGCAAATACCAACTGTCTCATGTACCTTGTAATAGGTTCTGTTGCGTAGTTTAAAACGTAGAATTCTTCACGTGATAATAGAATCTTATTTTCATGTTGAGTCAAGTCTCTTACTCGCACTTGTAGTTGTCCGCGATGTTTAACAATATCGATTTCATTGTCACAATCCAAAAGTCGAATATGTGTTTTCCTTCCACACAAACTGTTAGTTAAATAGCATTCTATTAAATGTACATGTTTCAAAAACGACTCCCAAGCATTTTGCGAAAACTAAACCTTTTTTGTTCCATGGTGTAGTATTACTGTAGGGGAATAATCCAATGACTTCATCAATCCAACTGATACACTTTTACTGATGCATGCTGAGATGGGGTAAAAGATTCGCAAAAAAACTTCAGTTAAAATGTGAGGAGGAATATTTTCTTCGACTTTCTTCTTACTATTTGATACTACCTTTGATGGGTCTGCATTACTTTCCTCCTCTCTATCTCTTTTATCAAACATTAAAAATGCAGTTATTTCCTTAATGATTTCTGCTTCGGTATTATCATGTTCCAATAACGGTGCTACCTCTGCATTACCTTGTACAACAGATGGAGAACTCATTTTGTAAAAGATGTTGCCCATGCGACGATAGGCGATCAACTGAAACCCTGCATTGTTGCTCCGCTATTTATAGGTTAGCGACAGTGGCGGTGTCGGTGGTAGAACAACAATTTACAATACTGTCTTTACAATACCGGTTAACGGTGTGTATGTAACAATTTTATCGCGCAAGATTAAACAATACGCAGATGTATTTGCAGGTACGTTTTCTTGAAATTCGATTTCTATTTTTATATCAACACTAGACGATTTTACAGATTCGTTTTGTTTGGAGCAATCAATTACAAAAATCGGAGCTTTCGATTTAAACTGTTCAGGAGATAGTAGAGGTGTGTTAGTTTTGCCGTAATAGGAGTTTTGGAATCGAGCATACATATCATATAAAACACTAAACCTTTTCTTGTCAAAAGATAAATTAAAATTGTCGTCGGGAAAGAATTGTGAATTTAGGAACACTTTACAATTTGTCAGTTTGCGATGATCAAATTCACCAGTTATTATATTCAGTTATTATATGTTTTTCTTCGTTTGTAATCCAAATATTACATGTCTCGCCTTTTCCAAATGAGTAGAAGTTTTTACAATCCATGTATGCCGTTGTGTTGTAGGTAAAACGGGGTATTCATGAAACTCCCAGCTTCTGAATGGCATTACAATGTCTCGATCTGATTTTAACTTTCTTAATTATGTAATCCTATGTTCATTATTTAGTCACACATGTGGTACTCTCCAAACAATCTTGTCTAATGTTAATTTCCAGTCTAAATTGGCATCAGTTGTTCCAGCAGCTGCTTTAATTATATCTTTATCGTTTGATGATCTTAATAAAACTAGTTCTTGTTTTACATTTATTATTATTATTCTGTAGTCTTAAGCAAATCTTAGGCGTAATCTTAAAGGTACGTAGAAATCAATGTTTCCCGAAGAGTTAGAAGTGATCGTACTCTTGTCTAGTGCAACCCATCCTGCGACAGCTATCAGATTCTTCTCATTTGGTGTTAAAGACTCTAATCCTTTCAATGTGCTGGAAATTCCAACCTTTTTTGTAGAATCCACTGTAACTCCGGGGATTTAATATCTAATTTCATCAAACAGAAATGCCATAGGAATGTTTATGAACGGAACAGTTACTCCAGCAGTACCATCACTTTTCGTTACTTTTCCTTCAATATATAAATAACTTTCGCATGGAAGAGTATAAATGTCTTGTTGTTGTATAGGAATCCTAATTTCATCGTTATTGTTTAATTTGGAGGAAGCGTAAGGGTTTTGCGTGTGATATTCCTTTTCCCATAAGGTCTCGTCGAATGTTGGACCCTGCGCTATATCCAGTATATCCATTGTTAATGACCTTTAATCCAATTTCTTCTAGAAAACGAATGTTGTCACTTGTTAATCCTTCTACAGCTGATGAGCTACTGACCTCTTTGTTGGTTGGCTCTCTATTCTTAAATGATATCCCCTTCGTCTAAGCGGATGATTTATATGTATTCTTACAGTAATAGCTTCTCCTCTAAAGTCAATAAGGTTTCCGTCTTGATCCACTATGTTCAGCACGATTTCTGAAATGAAACTGTTGTTTAACGGTAGGTACACAAGGTTTTGAGGCTTTTCTAATATCTTGAAACCCGGTGCAACTGATGGGTAGAATGTGTGTAATATATGACGATTCTCACCAACTCTGTAGGATCCTTGTATAATGTTACATGTAATGTCTATGGTATTAACTTTGATGATCGTCACAGTTTTATTCCCAGAATGAGTTGTATTAGGATCTAATACTTTTGTTTCCTTAGAAAACCCCAGTAAACTACCAATTGAATGTTCTTGATTAAAATCAATATAATACTTAGAAGTAATTTCGGCTTTCATTGTATTGTTATTGCCTTTTATCGTTATATTTTCTTTTCCCATATTTTGTTGTATAACTTCATTTATATTGTCAATTTCATAAGCTCCTGTCGGTAAACTGAATTCTTCTAAAGCGGAATATTTTCCTTTATCATCTTTTGTCTTGTGATAATGTATTTTGTTATTAATTCCTTCACTAACGTTTGGAATAGAGTTATATGTTGTTAAATCCAATAATGCGGCTTCCCATAGTCTTCCTTTTTGCAAACGTAGCGCTGGAAATAGAATACTGCGCAAAGTACATTAGTTATCGGTTAATGACACTATATACGAAGACATCTTAAAGTTGACTAACACTTTTAGCTAAAAAGTCTAAACATAAATTACCGCAAATGGATGTATCCTCAGGTTGTCCTCTTGTATAATTGTAAAAGACATTTTTAGCCGCACGAAAGTATTGTTGAAGTTCTTTCGGTGGTGGAAGATTTCCAAAACTATCGAAATAATAAATGGTTTTACCAAGTTTCTTGTAACACACCCAATGAGTGCCTAATCCTTCACTATTATCAAAATTTACAATACCATTCTCATTTTTCCACATTTTAACCGGTAATTCATCTTTCATAAATACTCCTCTAAAAAATGGGATTTTCAAACAAGAAGCATTTGTAATCAGTTCTTCATTGGTTAATTCTTTGTTTTTAATTATTAATTGCTCTTTCTTATTTAATACACACGATACGGTCTTAGGTATAATCCTCCTCCCTTTTTATCATTGACCATATTGTTGGTTTCTTTTTACCTTTACCACTGGTAGATCGATGTTTTCTTCTGATATTACCTCCTTGTTTCTTAGCGGGTATTTCCCACGCCTTCTTCTCTTTCCTCTTCCAAACGTAGTTTTTGCTTTCATTGCTGCTGTAACTGCTAAAGACGCTGCTTTTCACCAATACTCGCGTCACTAGATTTTACTCTTTGCCAAGCTTTCTCAGCAAGTGCTCTATCTGCTATTGATCTATTTTTAGTATCACCAAATTTGGAATACGCTATATCGTGCTGTTTACAAGCCTGATCGAGCTTATTTATTCCAGGATCTCCTCTAGCAAGACGTTTCTCTAATTTGGTTCCAGGACCACAATATTGATATCCTCCAGGTAAATGTAATTTCACAGGTAATAAATCAATCGCCTTGATAACTATAGCTCCAACCGGTTTACTCAATAGAGAAAATGCTGTTGATGCTATTCCCCTTCCTCTCCGTAATCTCTCTCGATTATGACTGATGCGTTTAACCCTCGACATGACTATTTATAGCAAAACTTACAATCAGTAGATGCACTCTATAAACGTTTTACAATGAATGTAATATCAGTTTTGGTTTCTTGTATTATATACTGTTTAAAATCCATTTATTATATAGAAATGGATTGATTAATTAAATGTAGTCATATTAAATAAAAGTAGTAAAATAGAAATAAGGTGTAATTGAAGATGTTCCAGATGTTTCTCCGCTGGTGATGGTATCGTTCTCTTCAATAAAATGAATAAACTTTAAATAGTTTTCATGTTCCCTTAGAAACTTGCCACTTAATCGTTGGTGATTGAATAACACATCCCAGTCTAGTTTATCTTTAAAATTGTCAATGTAATTCTCAGAGAGATTTTGATATTTACTTATTACTTCCCAACAGTTATTAAAGTTTTCTGTCATCTCTACGAGGAAGTCTTCTGAAAACTGTTGTCTTTGTAAAATATGGATCCAGTTAACTCAGTGAAAATAAATTCTTAACATAGTCATTGTATCCATGTATTGTACCGTAACCGCAACTGTACACGAAAATCATTGAAGGTTTCTCGGTAAAAGGTTAAGGTCATACAACATCCCGTTTATGATGGTGAAGCAGTAAATTTAGCTACTCTAATATTGTTAACGATTTACAAAAGGAATGAAACTGACACAAGCTATGATGTAAAAAAATTAAAATTATCAAATGTAGGTGATTGTGAGCAGGATGGAGACGCTGTAAATAAGAAAATGTTTGATATTGTACACAACAAATGGACTACAGAATATGAAAAACATTTGGAAAGGTTTGGTGCAGCTCTATTTAATTATATCCATCGGGCTTCAGGAAGAGCTGCAGCTTCAGATGTTGACAGCCACAATTATTTAGACTGGAAAAAGATACACAATCCAGAGAAACCTAATCAACGAGATAAACCGTCTGAGTCTTCTAAAGTCAAGCCATTAGGAACGGGGGATAAAGTGAATGTGATTAATGAACCAACAGAAAATGATGGAGATTACATAAGAGAAAAAAGAATTTAAATATCCCATGATAAGGGATAAAGCATCAAATTCATGGATACCTATAAAGGACTTGGTTTAATGCAAGCAACTCATTTCATCGTTTAGATGAACATAGAATAACATAGATGATTTAACTGTGGATAACGTTAAAATCAACAATGGTAAACACGGTAGTTTACTTCCAAACACTGTTCGATGTATAGTAAATGGCCCCTCAAACTGTGGAAAGATCAATGTTGTCTTTAATTTGATCACTAATCCGCAGGGATTAAGGTTTAATAACCTATATATTTTTTCAAAGTCTCTACAACAACCAAAGTATCAATTGCTGGATAAAATCTTATCTGATGTGTCTGATGTTAACTTTTATAAATTTAACACTAGTGATAGCATTATGCAACCAAACGAAGCGAAACCGTATTCTGTATTTATATTTGACGATGTATCTTGTGAAAATCAGGATACTATTAGAAACTACTTTACCATGGGAAGACAGAATAACATCGACAGCATATATATAGGACAAACTTATAGCAAAATCCCGAAACAACTTATCAGAGATAATGCAAATATTTTAATTGTATTTAAACAAGACGATACTAACCTAAAACATATATATAACGATCATGTGAATGCGGATATTCCATTTGAGAAGTTTAGAGAACTTTGCGGAAAAGCATGGGCGGAAAAGTATGGATTTCTGGTTATTATGAAAGATCAAGCTAAAAAAGATGGCCGTTATAGAATAGGTTTTGATCAATTTGTTTTAATACACTGATTAGCGGTATTACTGTACAAGTCCTCAAGGTGTGAAGATGGTTAACCAGGAAAAGCTATTAAAGGAAATAAAATCACTTAGTGATTCTATTCGACAAAAAAACGAGCTTAAAATCAGGTATAAATGAAAGAGAGCAATTTTTAGAAACAATATTCAAACCTGTTACTGAACCTTTAAAGCGATTAGCACAAAATATAGAAAACCCTTCAATTCGCTTCGAAGGAGACAAAATGCTACCAATTTCCAAATATGAAGAGGAATTTCAGAATGATGAAAGTTTTGGCCAGTTACAAACATCTGAAAAAAGCGACGAGTATGAAGAAAGCGGAGCTATAGAGGATTTAAAGGAAAAGGACGTTGCAGAAGATACAAGTACAGTACAAGTGTAGAAGATACAAGAGCAGAAGAAGAGGTTATTAACCCATCCAACTTAAGCAAATTAGGCACGGATTTTATGTTTAAAGGAACACTTGGAAGAACATATACGTTAAAAATGTTATACGCCGCACATATTAATCGAAATTATCATACCTATGGAGCTAAAATAGAGGATAAAGGATTAATGATTGGAGATAGCAAGTTTGATATAAAGGAAAATGATGATATAGTTATTGGTGATAAGGAATATAAAGGGACAAAAGGTTTGTTTGAACTCATCTTTAAAAATAATCCTGGTAAATGTACTAAAAGGGATTTACAATTGTTTAAAAATATACTAGAGTATACAAATGCACATAGAAAAAAGTATTCCAAAGACCTACCTATTCATTGAAATCGGTCAATAAAATACACAAGTATTATATCTAGTCTTTTTCCCTCGAAATTAAATAAAGCGCAAATTAAAAGAAGAGCTTTATCTTCTGCTGAATTAAATGTTTTACATAAAAAAAATAAAAACAACTGATCCTACCACATCAGGAAGGGGATTATTGAAAATTTTGTATAAAACTAATATAATATATTACAACGATATAAATAAGTTAGTTGATCGAATGAGGTTATTACATGAAGTTATGGAAGCCGGGCACACTGGATTAGAAAACGAATGGGTAGCTTTGGTTGATGAACTGCGAAAACAAGGAATAATTAATCAGTAGGCGTATATATATACATGTATATATATAATGAACACCTAAACGATAGAGATTCAGTTACATCATGAGTGTGGACAAGTTTGCACGGTATTCCGAGTTTGGAGTAAAATCTGGATATAATGAAAAAAGAGCTGGGTTTCCGTTAACACCTGATGGCAACTATAATTTTGAACGAAAAGTAATTCAAAATAATGGTGATCCGCTTTTGTCTTCTGATGCGGTTACGGTACAGTACATGGATAAAAGAACCCCAACTGTAAACGAAGATCATTGGGGGGTTTCCGGTAAAAGGTTAAGCAATATACAACATCCCGTTTATGATGGTGAAGCAGTAAATTTAGCTACTCTAAAATTGTTAACGATTTACAAAAGGAATGAAAATGACACAAGCTATGATGTGAAAAAATTAAATGATCAAATGTAGGTGATTGTGAGCAGGATGGAGACGCTGTAAATAAGAAAATGTTTGATATCGTACACAACAAATGGACTACAGAATATGAAAAACATTTGGAAAGGTTTGGTGCAGCTCTATTTAATTATATCCATCGGGCTTCAGGAATAGCTGCAGCTTCAGATGTTGACAGCCACAATTATTTAGACTGGAAAAAGATACAAAATCCAGAGCAACCTAATCAACGAGATAAACCGTCTGAGTCTTCTAAAGTCAAGACATTAGGAAAGGGGGATAAAGTGAATGTGATTAATGAACCAACAGAAAATGATGAAGATTACATAAGAGAAAAAAGAATTTAAATATCCATGATAAGGGATAAAGCATCAGTCATATTCGAGAGACGATACAGAGAAGACGATGGAATCCAATATCACTACGTGGAGTTTAATATCTCAAGAGCCGAGATTTCCCCAAGGAGTGTTGTCAGATGGTTTTGTTCAACGGTTTGATAGATATATGGATTAGGAACAACTTTCCATACACTACCTCTTCACAATGACTATGTTAAGAATTTATTTTCACAGAGTTAACTGGATCCATATTTTACATAGACAACAGTTTTCAGAAGACTTCCTCGTAGAGATGACATCAAACTTTAATAACTGTTGGGAAGTAATAAGTAAATATCAAAATCTCTCTGAGAATTACATTGACAATTTTAAAGATAAACTAGACTGGGATGTGTTATTCAATCACCAACGATTAAGTGGCAAGTTTCAAAGGGAACATGAAAACTATTTAAAGTTTATTCATTTTATTGAAGACAACGATACCATCACCAGCGGAGAAACATCTGGAACTATTTTACTACTTTTATTTAATATGCCTACATTTAATTAATCAATCCATTTCTATATAATAAATGGATTTTAAACAGTATATAATACAAGAAACCAAAACTGATATTACATTCATTGTAAAACATTTATAGAGTGCATCTACTGATTGTAAGTTTTGCTATTAATAGTCATGTCGAGGGTTAAACGCATCAGTCATAATCGAGAGAGATTACGGAGAGGAAGGGGAATAGCATCAACAGCATTTTCTCTATTGAGTAAACCGGTTGGAGCTATAGTTAACAAGGCGATTGATTTATTACCTGTGGAATTACATTTACCTGGAGGATATCAATATTGTGGTCCTGGAACCAAATTAGAGAAACGTCTTGCTAGAGGAGATCCTGGAATAAATAAGCTCGATCAGGCTTGTAAACAGCACGATATAGCGTATTCCAAATTTGGTGATACTAAAAATAGATCAATAGCAGATAGAGCACTTGCTGAGAAAGCTTGGCAAAGAGTAAAATCTAGTGACGCGAGTATTGGTGAAAAAGCAGCATCTTTAGCAGTAACAGAAGCAATGATAGCAAAAACTACGTTTGGAGGAGGAAAGAGAAGAAGGCGTGGGAAATACCCGCTAAGAAACAAGGAGGTAATATCAGAAGAAAACATCGATCTACCAGTGGAAAAGGTAAAAAGAAATCAACAATATAGTCAATGATAAAAAAGGGAGGAGGATTATACCTAAGACCGTATCGTGTGTATTAAATAAGAAAGAGCAATTAATAATTAAAAACAAAGAATTAACCAATGAAGAACTGATTACATATGCTTCTTGTTTGAAAATCCCATTTTTTAGAGGAGTATTTATGAAAGATGAATTACCGGTTAAAATGTGGAAAAATGAGAATGGTATTGTAAATTTGGATAATAGTGAAGGATTAGGCACTCATTGGGTGTGTTACAAGAAACTTGGTAAAACCATTTATTATTTCGACAGTTTTTGATACCTTCCACCACCGAAAGAACTTCAACAATACTTTCGTGCGGCAGAAAATGTTTTTTACAATCATGCAAGAAATTAACCTGATGATACATCCATTTGCGGTCATTTATTTTTAGACTTTTTAGCTAAAAGTGTTAGTCAACTTTAAGATGTCTTCGTATATAGTGTCATTAACCGGTAACTAATGTACTTTGCGCAGTATTCTATTTCCAGCGCTACGTTTGCAAAAAGGAAGACTATGGGAAGCCGCATTATTGGATTTAACAACATATAACTCTATTCCAAACGTTAGTGAAGGAATTAATAACAAAATACATTATCACAAGACAAAAGATGATAAAGGAAAATATTCAGCTTTGGAAGAATTCAGTTTACCAACAGGAGCTTATGCAATTGACAATATAAATGAAATTATACAAAAACATATGGGAAAAGAAAATATAACGATAAAAGGCAATAACAATACAATAAAAGCCGAAATTACTTCTAAGTATTATATTGATTTTAATCAAGAACATTCAATTGGTAGTTTACTGGGGTTTTCTAAGGAAACAAAAGTATTAGAACCTAATACAACTCATTCTGGGAATAAAACTGTGACGATCATCAAAGTTAATACCATAGACATTACATGTAACATTATACAAGGATCCTACAGAGTTGGTGAGAATCGTCATATATTACACACATTCTACCCATCAGTTGCACCGGGTTTCAAGATATTAGAAAAGCCTCAAAACCTTGTGTACCTACCGTTAAACACCAGTTTCATTTCAGACATCGTGCTGAACATAGTGGATCAAGACGGAAACCTTATTGACTTTAGAGGAGAAGCTATTACTGTAAGAATACATATAAAATCATCCGCTTAGACAATGGGGTTATCATTTAAAAAGAGAGAGCCAACCAACAAAGAGGTCAGTAGCTCGTCAGCTGTTGAAGGATTAACAAGTGGCAACATTCGTTTTCTAGAAGAAATTGGATTAAAGGTCATTAACAATGGATATACTGGATATAGCGCAGGGTCCAACATTCGACGAGACCTTATGGGAAAAGGAATATCACACGCAAAACCCTTACGCTTCCTCCAAATTAAACAATAACGATGAAATTAGGATTCCTATACAACAACAAGACATTTAATACTCTTCCATGCGAAAGTTATTTATATATTGAAGGAAAAGTAACAAAAGCTTATGGTTGCTGGAACTACTGTTCCGTTCATAAATAATCCTATGGAATTTTTTTGGCGAGATATTAGATATGAAATTTCAGGAGTTACAGTCGATTCAACAAAAAGGTTGGAATTTCCAGTACATTGAAAGGATTAGCGTCTTTAACACCAAATGAGAAGAATCTGTTAGCTGTTGCAGGATGGGTTGCACCAGACAAAAGTACAATCACTCCTGACTCTTCGGGAAACTTTAATTTCTACGTACCTTTAAGATTACTCCTAGGATTTGCTGAAGACTACAGAAGAATAATAATAAATGTAAAACAAGAACTAGTTTTATTAAGATCATCAAACGATAAAGATATAATTAAAGCAGCTGCTGGAACAACTGATGCCAATTTAGACTGGAAATTAACATTAGACAAGATTGTTTGGAGAGTACCACATGTGCGACTAAATGATGAACATAGGATTACATAATTAAGAAAGTTAAAATCAGATCGAGACATTGTAATGCCATTCAGAAGCTGGGAGTTTCATGACTACCCCGTTTTACCTACAACACAACGGAATACACGGACTGTAAAAACTTCTACTCATTTAGAAAAAGCGAGAAATGTAATATTTGGATTACAAACGAAGAAAAAGGTATAATAACTGAAAATGCTGGTGAATTTGACCATTGTAAATTAACAAACTGTAAAGTGTTCCTGAATTCACAATCTTTCCCTACGACAACTATAATATCTCTTTTGATAAAAAAAGGTACAGTGTTTTGATACAATATGTACGCTAGGTTCCAAAATTCATGTTACGGCAAAACAAACACACCTCTACTATCTCCCGTACAGTTTGAATCGAAAGCTCTGATTGTTGTAATTGATTGCTCCAAACAAAACGAATCTGTAAAATCGTCTAGTGTTGATATAAAAATAGAAATGGAATTTCAAGAAAACGTACCTGCAAATACATCTGCGTATTGTTTAATCTTGCGCGATAAAATTGTTACATACACACCGTTAACCGGTATTGTAAAGACAGTATTGTAAATTGTTGTTCTACCACCGACACCGCCACTGTCGCTAACCTATAAATAGCGAGCAACAATGCAGGGTTTCAGTTGATCGCCTATCGTCGCATGGGTAACATCTTTTACAAAATGAGTTCTCCATCTGTTGTACAAGGTAATGCAGAGGTAGCACCGTTATTGGAACATGATAATACCGAAGCAGAAATTATTAAGGAAATAACTGCATTTTTAATGTTTGGTAAAAGAGATAGAGAGGAGGAAAGTAATGCAGACCCATCAAAGGTAGTATCAAATAGTAAGAAGAAAGTCGAAGAAAATATTCCTCCTCACATTTTAACTGAAGTTTTTTTGCGAATCTTTTACCCCATCTCAGCATGCATCAGTAAAAGTGTATTGCATCAGTGTAAGTGTTTGTACATAATGTCTCTATTTGTATTTCTCTGTAGTTCTAGTCATCAATGTTAGACTTAAGCTTATTGTATTGTAAAATGTTTGTTTAATAAAGAAAATACAAAAAAAGAAAACTAAAAAAAACAGATGACCTTGAACTTTCATTCAAGGTTAACTGATGAAGAGGTATAAAAGAGTGGGAGCACTGAAATTAGTCTCATTCTTGTCTAACACACGCTGCAGCTAACATGTCGGTGCCACCGATGAACAATCTACCATTCGATAACAATTTGAAGACTTATTGTTGCGAGTTACAATGTTTTAAAATACCAGACGATCAATTTGACGGGAAAGCATGTCGTAAGTGCGGGTGTTTCAGCTATTGCATATGTAGGTGTAAAACATATCAAATGAACCGACAAGATAAAATACAAGAATTACGGCGACGGATTGCATTACTTTGGCGGCGAATGTAGTAGCAACCATCTGCCTCGCGCCAGCTGCCATCTGCCGCGCACTTATCACCTGTCGCCTGCCACCTGCCGCCTGCCATCTTCCGTCCGCCATCTGCTCCGCCCCACCACACTTTTACCCCCACCATTTTGTTTGATACCAGAACGCTAGCGAATAGTCAGTACACCTCCGGCTCTCGACCGGTGAACATCGAGCGCTCTTCACAAACGTAAAACATTATATTGAAATGTCCATTAAAATTAGGTGTATTCATTATGACTATTCATCTGGCGACTTTCCAAGACCTCGAGGTTTTTAGTGAAGAGTTAAGACTTCTCATAGCGTCCGGTTACGATTTATCTTTGGTACTTTACGCAACAAAAAACAACATGGACTTTGCGCAGGAATCAAAGTATCCTTCTTTCATCAGGAAAAATTACGACGGCCGCGACTCGTTGGGAAAAACAACTTCGATTATAACCTACAACGGCGGAAGCTTCGCATTGTAATTAAGGACAAACATTGTTAATAAAATATTTGTATAATATTTGTAATAGTACTACCTCGCACTCGTATCATTCGATTGTTTCATTCGATATTTTTTATCGATTAAACTATCGAATCACAATCGAATTTTACGCGTGCGAGGTAGTACTTTTTTAAAATACCCTCCCCGTGATCTTGACCTTTAAACTTTCCCTCATTACGTCACAAAACCGCCTACGTCACTGGCTCAGCCTCAGATGACGTATTTAATGACTCAGCACTTCCGGTCACGTGACCAGAAGCTGTCAATCACTTGGCCCAGAAACCCCCTTTCCCCACTACTCTCCATAAAAATAACATGGGGGCTGAGTATGCAGGTTCGCTGCTAGGGGGATACTAACAAAAATCAATTTTTTGTGCAAATATCAATATTGAAGCAGTTTTTGTTTACACTTAATTGTTTCTTCTTCTCCTTCTAATTAAATTATAATAAAATTGAACTGCTACATTTTAAATTTAGCCAGGGTTTGAGAAAATTGCCTTCCTTTTGAAAATACCTTTTTATTATCAAAAAATAAAATTATAACTTCCACTACAACTTACAGTTCTGAGTCAGATTTGTCTTAAACCCGGGAGAGTTTTGCACCCTATAACAATATTCACCTTGGAATTAGGAAACATGTATTTTTATTGATTTAATTTAATCCATACAAAAGGTCAAAGTTATTACTTTACATTTGAAAACAAAATTTTTAAAATCTTCTAAAATTACAACAGTTTGACGCATTTATTAATTTATACAAATATTTGAAATTAAAAAATTAAAAAAGGAACATTTATAACTAAATAGTTCAAGTTTCTTACGTACCCATTTCTCCAGGGGTGCACTGTTATCCCGGTTAAAACAAGACAAGACTGCTTAAATCTCATTCTCAGCTTATATACTAAGCAACTAAACTCCTCCCACAATGACCTGTGATAGGTTGAAACTTGAACTATCTAGTAAGAATTTCTGTCCTGCTTATACAATCTCTAACATGTGTTAAACACTCCTGTGGCTTCTATTCTTAATATTTTATGATTTTTATAATTTTTTTTATAAAAAAATTTAATAAAATAAAAATAATTTAAATAATTTATAATAATAATAATAAATAATAAAAATAATATGCATATGTGTTTGTTATGTATTATAATATTATAATATTTATAATTTTTTATAATAATTTTTTTTATTATTTTTATTTTTTTATTACAAAATTGCTACAAAATCTTTCCCTCAAAAAATTTTAAAATCTAAACATTACAAGAGCTTGTTTAATATATATATATCCCTTTATAACTCATTTAAAAAGTCCAAATGTTCACACTTGAGTGAGACGATGCAGGGTGTGATGGGGTGATGGCATGCATGGCTGTGGCTCTGAGGTAGCTGAGGGCAGAGGTCAGAGTTGACCCACTCAACCAGTTGTAGCTCGGCTGAAGGTCAGGACTTTATCACTAGATGTCCCCTTATCTACAACACTCATACAAGCAGGTCTAAGCAAATTTATAACTAAAATCATTTTTCTTCTTTCTCCAAATATAATTCCTTACATAAATATTCATTTTGAAAATACAGAAATAAAAATATTTTTCGCTTAACATTTTTGTAAACTTGAACAAGAAAACACCTCTTTAATTTAGAGCTATAGTTATCATTCTCTCATAAATAAACCTTCTTTTGTGTTTGTTTACAAAATTGTATTTAGCAAGAGTCCATTCATATTTTATCTTTCCATTTATGTCAATGAAATTCCTAACTGTTTCTAAAGACAGGAAAGACTGATTTTTGTTTCCATTAAATGAATTTATCTCTGGGATTTTCCAAGTGCAGGTGTTTTTTTTATTTCTTTGCAAAGAACTTCCCTTCTTATTTTTTTTAGTCTAGTCCAGTGCTGTGTCAAGTCCAGTGTGATTCTGTTATCCTTGTTTGTGAGTTTGTGAGTTGCGAGCATGTTTTTTGTTGTTGTGTGATTGAAAGTTAGTGTAACAATAAGTAAGCGTAAAGTTAACAACGTAGTTAGTAATAGCGTGGTGTTGAGTAATAGTGAAATAGTTATAGTGAAAAGGTGTAGTACAGTGAAGTGGGAAATTCTTCTTCTTTTTACCCATCGCTCTTGGATTACCAGACAATCTTATTCAATTACTACACATCTTGTTCTACTTTTATAAATCATCCATCTGTTGGCCACTGTCAACAGTGGTACAGGTACACAATTTTAACTCATCCTTCAAAATATCATAGATATAGCTTAACCTATATTTACAGAATTATTATACAAAATACATTTTATTCCTGGGGTTCTACAATAACATATTTATTCTTAAATCTATATTTACATTCTTAGATGAGCTTTAACCCAATTTTAATTGGCTAATGTGTACCATTTTAACATCATTTAAATCGTCCTGCTTTTGAATAATACATACTACATCATTTAGAAAAACTATTATCTTATATACTCCTGTATAACGTAAAGCTAATTTGCTTTGAAATTTGTTAGCCTTGTCGCTTATATGGTGAGTTTTTAAATAAACCTTAACCCTACTTTAAAAGGATGTACAACCTTTTGATAAGAGTATCTTTGACTCTTTTTATTTATCATTACAGACCTCTTTACGTTAATAATAGCTTTTTTAATATTTTCACACAATTCCTCCTTGCTTAGCTGACTCTCTACTAACTCATTTAGCTTCCATATATTACTAAGACTATGGTTTGGGCTGTGTGTGAACATTAATTTAAATGGAGTGTTATTCACACTATCATTGTGAGCCGTATTTAAACTTATTTGTAAAAAGTTTAAATCCTTATCCCACAAATTTTGTCGATCGTGGTAGTATGCCTGTAACATTGCTTTCACATTCCTCAGATATCTCTCAGACCGGTTTCCTGATGGTTTGTAAGGCACTAAAGTATGATGCTCAACTGCATATTTAAAACAAAAATTCTTAAACTCTTTACTTTTAAAACTACTACCATTATCTGACACAATTTGCTTACAACAAGAAAAATTATTTAAAACAATCTCCTCCAATTTCCTGACTATAGTTACGCTCTTACAATCATTAGTGGGGATTAACTAACAATATTTACTTAGATCATCTACAACTATTAAAATGTTGTTATTTCCACATTTAAATCTAACTAATGGTCCGAACATATCTACATACAATTTTTCCATTGCCTGCTTTGCATGAGTCGCCATTAATTTACCCTCATAAATTCTTTGCGCTGGTTTGCTCATTTCACAGAGTTCACACTTAGCTACTCTACTTTTAATATCTTTGGCTAGTTCTGGTCTATAAAAATGTTCATTAACTTTACCAATTGTTCGTCTGATTCCTGGATGACCACCAAATACACTCGAATGATAGTAATTAAATAACATATCTGTTAACATTTGTGGCAAGTAAATTTTTCCTTTACAGCGATCATTTAACTTACACATCAATACTTATCAATACATATCAATACTTAAATATTATTTAAATAATATTTACCAGAGTTTTCATCCTTCTTAATACTATTTACTATTTACTCTGTGCTTCTTGATATTGACTTTGATGCTGTAATATTGTTGTATTTATTTGTGTTTACATGTACTACCTCTTTTACTTCTTTTTTTACACATCTTTGTTTTTTGGGCAACTTACTACCCACCTTTGTACCCATAACCCATGTCTCTTGTTTTTCCTCAAACATACGGGACAGACAGTCAGCAACTTTATTATCGCTACCCTTAACATGTTCTATAGTAAACGGCAAACTTAAAATTCGTTCAACCCAGCGCCCCAAACGACCCAATTTTTTGAAATGGCCTAATGACCAAGACAAGGCATTATTATCAGTGATAAGCAAAAATGGTTGAACTTCTAAAAATGAATGAAACTTTTCTATACTTAAAATTATAGACAACGCCTCCTTCTCATACACTGACATTGCTTTTTCGGCATCTGTGAACTTTTTGGAAAAATATGCAATTGGCAATCTATCTCCATTAAATTCTTGTAATAATACACTGCCACAACCAATTTCACAAGCATCACATATCAGAATGAAAGGATTATTGAAATTAGCTATTCTAAGTACTGGAGGGTTACTAATACATTCCTTAAGTTTCATAAAACTAGTATTACACTCATCAGTCCACTTGAATTTAACCTTTTTCTTCCTTAGCTCATTTAAAGGACTACAAATTTTTCCAAAGTCTTTTATGTACTTGGAAAAATAGTTCACCATACCAACAAAACGACTTACATCTTTTGCATTTTTAGGAGTTTGAAACCCTCTTATGGCACTACTTCTTTCTGGATCTATTCTTATCTGGTTCTTACTTATTTCATGACCTAAGAAGCTCACTTCTTTAAAAGCAAAATTCACTTTCTCTGGGTTTACCGTTAAATTGTGGTCACTTAATCTTTTAATAACTTCTTTAAGATGTAAAATATGCTCTTCTAAACTGGTAGAATAAATAATCAAATCATCAACAAAATTCATTACATACTTAAATTTAATGTCATGAAATACCTTATTAAGATATGAGCTTAGCAGGCCTGATCCACAATGAAGACCATATGGAATTCTGTTCCATTCATAGCTTGAGAAAGGAGTCACAAAGGCAGTAATATGTTTACAACTTTCGCTAAGTTTTATCTGATGGAAACTATTACACAGATCGAAGACAGTAAAGTATTCTGCCCCTTGTAAATAATGGTAACTGTCATGTAAATTGCCAATTGGATAGTTCACTCTCTCAAGCTTTGAATTTAACTTGGAGTAATTAACAACGATTCTCCATTTATCAGAATTATTTTTTGGTATAATGAAAGTAGGACTTGAGTAATTTGACAGACTAGGTCTAATTATGTTTTGCCTAAGTAAATCATCAATTATTTCCTGCAATATTCTCATTTTAGGAGGGCTTAGAGGGTAAGGTCTTAAATTAACTGGTTCCTTATCTTTCAGTCTTATCTCATACTCAAAATTAATTGCCTCACCAATTTTCTTTGTAAAAACATTTGGATAAGCTTCCACTAACTTACATGTTTCATCTTTTGCTCTCTGGCTACCTATTTTTGTAGGTACTCTGATTAACATTATTACTCATGCTAATTACATTATTTACCAAACTTATTTTCTCATCTTTATGGAAATTAAAGTAACATTGATCTTCATGCAAAACAATAATCAAACCTGTATCTCTGATAAAATTTGACCCTAATATTACATTCCACGTTACATTTTTTCCTATAAGAAATTTTACATTCCATGAAAACCTACTCAACTTTATCTTAATATAACAAGATCCTAAAATCTCAATACTTTGATTATTAGCTGACAAACAATTTTCTGACACCAAATAAATTTGTTTAATAAGCTTCTCCTGTTTCAAACGTGCTAGCATATTTTCATTTATTAAATTTACACTACTTCCAGTATCTAATAATACATTTTCTCTTAGGTTTTTAGTAAATTCTACTTCCAATGTGGGAAAAGTACAACTAATTAACTCTTTTTTCCACCAATATTTATAATTAGGGTTGTTCAGCCTTCTCTTAATTTTATATACCTCCTTTTTTAATCGCTGCTTTTCAAATTTAATACTATTTGTTTTATGGGGTTTCTTTACACTTTTATCCTTACTGTAGTAACACTTACTATGAAAATTTACTTGGGAGAGGTCCGTGGGTGGTGATTGAAACCTCTCCCTCGAACCCAGTTTTTTTGCTCAACATTACCATTACTTTGATTGCGCTTAGCTCTAAAACAGTTCCTAGCCAAGTGCCCTACTCGGTTACAGTTATAACACACCCTACTCTCCACAATATATGTTATTTGCAGTTCTAGGTTTTTCATTGCAGTCTTTTAACATTCTTCGTTGGTGCTCCACATACCCCACAGTTTGCGCGTGGATACACAATCCATCCAAATCTTCACAACTCTTAGGCTCGCCCATGAAAACTAATTTTGCCCTATCTTGCTCGTTTATGCCTAATTTTATTATTTCAACAAGTTCTTCCTCATTAAAGTTACAATTCAAAACTTTTGAGTTTTCCCTAACTTGTGTTATATATAAAGACAATGGTTCATATTGTTTTTGAGGCCTCGTAATTAAGTCCCTCTTTAAATTTTCCCTCAAAGCTACAGGTACAAAATACTGCAATAAAACATTATGCAGCTGTTCAATGTTTTTTTACCTGATGATTTACACTCAACTAGCTTAGATAACAAAGGTCCTGTTGCATAACCAAGACAAAGTTCAAATATTTGACTGTCTAACAAATCTGTAGCACTTTTAAGCTTTAACAAATTACGTATAAAGTCCTAAAGCTCACTTACATTTAAACCATTAATGACTTTAAAGTTGTTTAAGTAACCCTCAATAGGATTCTGCAGTTTCGAAAACTGTGTATCAGCATGCACTTTAATCTTTCTACACTCTCCCTCATTTCCAGAAACTAAACTGCTTTTAAGGTCCGGATTATTTAGATTTAATTTACTTTCAAACACATCGTCTAACTCTTCTTCCTCAATATTTGATTCACTAAGTTTTCTGACTACTTCTTCCCTTTTCTCACTGTCCATAGTAACTGAATTTAATTTTCCTTGAACCACCTTCACTTTTTCAAGCATTTTAAAAATTTCTTCAGTTACCTTGTCATCTAACTTAAATTTCTTTAGGTTATTGAGTCTATTCACTAGGTGCTGTAACTTTTCCTCACACCTTATAACGCCTACAGGTCTATCACTAACTAAAGTATCATCAATAGTATTTACTAATTGATCAACTTTATTATTACAAATGTCTATTTCATCCTGTATCGTTATTTTATTCTGTAAATTGGCAGCATTTGGCGAAACATTTAACTTTAAAATAGACCTTAACCTTTTTCTTACTCTCCTACTGTTTGTGAAACCTCCACATCAACATTCCTAAGTTTAAGCTCATAAATTAGCTCATCTTTGGTCAAAAAATCCACCTTTAGCGACATTTTAAAAATTTCAAATTGGAACATAAAGTATATTCACTTCACTTTTATATACAGTTCATTTTTATACACAAAGGTCTAATTTTCTCAAATAGCAGAGTACCTAGCGCAATTTGTAGCAGTTTTTGTTTACACTTAATTGCTTCTTCTTCTCCTTCTAATTAAATTATAATAAAATTGAACTGAGTAGATGTGAACTAGCGGGGAGGCGCCACTTCCGGCGCTTTTTCCCCATGTTATTCTTATGGGGATCAGTTTTTGCGCCGACACCCGATCCCGCCTATACTAATAAGCCACAAGTTTCCGCACTGGCCTATATTAATACCCAACCCTTGCCTATATTAAATATATTGTCCCCACCCCTCCTCTATATTTTTTAAAATTAATTTTCAAATTCAGGCTAAAAAACCATCTTTAGTGTTTATGGTCCGATTTGTTTAAAACTTGGATATGTTGTTGTCGTAGGCAAGTGTTTTAATAAATTACACTTACATATCCCAAATTCACTATTACGGTCAAATTAAAAAATATTTTTGAAAAATACTGCCAATTGCCAACTTCTTTATTTACTGTCCGATTTGTCTGCAATTTGGATATGTTATTGTCCTAGGCAAGTGTTTTAATAAATTCCACTTACATTTCCAAAATTCACTATAACGGTCAAATTAAAAAATATTTTTGAAAAATACTGCCAATTGCCACCTTCTTTATTAACTGTCTGATTTGTCTTCAATTTGGATATGTTATTGTCCTAGGCAAGTGGTTTAATAAATTCCACTTACATATCCCAAATTCACTATTACAGTCAAATTAAATAATATTTTTTGAAAAATACTGCCAATTGCCAACTTCTTTATTAAATGTCCGATTTGTCTGCAATTTGGATATGTTATTGTCCTAGGCAAGTGTTTTAATAAATTTCACTTACATATCCCAAATTCACTATTACGGTCAAATTAAAAAATATTTTTGAAAAATACTGCCAATTGCCAACTTCTTTATTTACTGTCCGATTTATTTAAAATTTGGATATGTTATTGACCTAGGCAAGTGTTTTAATAAATTTCACTTACATTTCCCAAATTCACTATAACAGTCAAATTAAAAAATATTTTTGAAAAATACTGCCAATTGCCAACTTCTTTATTTACCGTCCGATTTCTTTAAAATTTGGATATGTGATTGTCCTAGGCAAGTGTTTTAATAAATTCCACCTACATTTCCCAAATTCACTATTATGGTCAAATTAAAAAATATTTTTGAAAAATACTGCCAATTGCCAACTTCTTTATTTACTGCCCGATTTGTTTAAAATTTAGATATGTTATTGTTGTAGGCTAGTGTATATGCACCATCCACATTTCCCAAATTCACTATTACAGTCAAATTAAAAATTATTTTTGAAAAATACTGCCAATTGCCAACTTCTTTATTTACTGTCCGATTTGTTTAAAATTTGGATATGTTATTGTTGTAGGCTAGTGTATATGCACCATCCACATTTTACAAATATTGCGGTTAAATTTTAAAAAATTTGGAAAAATACTGCCAATTGGCAACTTCTTTATTTATGGTCTGATTTGTTTAAAATTTATATATGTCATTATTCTAGGCTAGTGTATATGTACCATCCACATTTGACAAATTAACTATAATGGTCAAATTTAAAAAGTATTTTGAAAAATATACAATTTCAAACTTCTTTATTTTTGGATATGTTATAGCTCTTATATAGGTAACAAGACCACACTACCACACGTTCCATTACCCCCTATAATACAGTATTTTGTCTTTTTTGTTTGTTTATTTTGCTGTAATCCCAAAACTGACTTTGCTGTTTATTGTCCGATTTGCCTACACTTTGGATATTGTCCTAAGCATTTATTGTCTGATTTATTTTCGGATATGTTATAGCCCCCAACTATTATATCTAAAATTACAATATTATTTCCACCTATAATACAGTTGTTTGTTTTGCCGCAACCTAAAAAACTAACATTGGTATTTGTGTTTTTACAAAACTATATTTTGCAAATTACTACCAACAACTCCTTTATTTACTTTTCGACCTGTTATATCCCCCTATATCTAAATTTACCATATATTTTTTTCCCTTTTAGTGCTGTTTTGTCGTAACCAAACTTTGACTGCAATATATTACTGGCCATTGCATAAGTAAATACCCCATTTCCAAATTCACTATTACGGTTGGATTAAAAAAAATAAATACAAGCTTATTATATACATCCAGCTGATAAGTAATATATATCCACAATTATGGTCAGAACAAATTTTGGATATGTTTTAAGCCAATGCGATAGCAAAAATAAATTTTTAAAACCCAAAACAACTAAACACAAAACACTAATCTTTTTTTGTGCTTGTTTGGAGTAGTCTTTATTTTATCCAACTTAATTTTGTAGTTAAAATCAAACTTCCCACATTCTAGCTCCCTTTCCAGCCAGTGGTTGGAGACATAAAGGTTACGAATATTTTCAAACTGTACGATATATCTTTTTCTACCCCTATGTTGGACTTGTTTAATAGCGCACCATATTCCAAATCCTCCAGTCTACTACATTCTTTAAATTTAACATTGCCTTTAATATCTTGCATCTCTATGTCTTCTTGTCCATTGTTACGGAAACTTAGGTTTTCTATTTTTGGAAAGGAATTGCCATAAAACGTTGCGGTTCCGTTAGTGTTAAAGCTTGCAAGTGGCTCGTTGGTAGGTAGATAAATAATGTCCAAATCACCACTGTATGGCAACACGCCATAACCTTGCCTATTCTTATTTATCTCTATAAATACAGTTTTACAGACACCTTTAACATAGTATACACCCCTCCGCCCATCCTTTTCTGCCAACACTCCCACAAACTTGTTTACTACAAACGCATACACATAATGCTCTAGATCCTCCCAATGTCGCAGGAAGTAATCTTTTAATTTATCCTCTCTTTCCCTTCTTTCTTTAGCCAACTGTGCTTTGTATTCCTCTGCAACAGTATTTTCCACATATTCCAATGTCTTCTAATTCCAATTTCCTCTTTTTGGAACAACTCTCTAAGAAAGGCTTGGAAAGTGGCTCTATTTCTTTAATAGTGTATGGGTACAGTTTATTGGTCCGGCTTCTTAAAACGTAGGGAGTAAGGTTAGGACTTTCCACTAAGCCTAATTCTTCTAAATTGATGTGTTTAGGTATAGTGGAGAAAGGTGTATTTGATGTGCCCCCAGATTTGATGTAACACTTATGCTTTACACTTATGGCATCCTCCTCTATTACCTCTACATAGTTAGTTGGTAAACAGTTAAAGCTAAATGCAGATAGAGCATACTTTATTAACTTTTCCCTTTGTGTACTATCTTTTGGCAGTTTTAGTTGTACTCCAGTTATCTTCTTCGTATTACTATTACACCAATATGCGTATTGTAATAAATCGTTAAACACTAAACAACAACTGTTTTGTAATTGATTGGCAACTTTCACCCACATCTTATGCAGAGGTACAGCATAGAATGGAGCATTTTGAAAGTACCGTTTGTTGTCTTCTATTAGACTTAAACAATCTCTTAAAGGTTCAAACCCTTTACCAAAACCTCTACAATAGTTATAGATTGTTGCCTCTAACCTTGTTATTCCATTCTCTCTAGCTAGTTTAGACGAGAACGTTTCTTTTAGTCTCGCATCTGGACAGTTTACAAAGTTTATTATATGGTTTCCTATACTTTTAATTACTCCAGGGCCTGTAATCTGGCATATAAATTTATTATATATTTTTACCCTGCTATTTACATTAAACCATGTTAAACAGTCTTTACTAACATTATCTACAATAACATTATATCCATTCGCCCCTTGGTAGCAAAAGTTTTCTGTAAGATATTGGCACATTTCCTCTTTATTAAATATTCCACCCAAATCTAGTGTTATATCGAAATCCATAAGATAGTACATTTCTTTTTCCAGATCTTGCAGTATCTTTGGAAGATCTTCCAACAAATCCTTAATTTTAACATTTGCAAGCTCTATTTTATAGGGAATTGCTATAGGATCATCATACTTTTGTTTAATTTGGTCAATATCTTTCTTTATTATTTGTAACACACCCTCGCTTTGGGAGAATGGTAGTTTGGCCACAACACCATGTCGAGCTAAAGAGAACTTTTTAAATATTCCTCGTAAGTAGCTATTAAACGAGCCACATATTTCCTTCTTAACTTTAAATTTATTCCGAACGTCTCCATCACAATCCGAAACATTGGTTATCTTAACTAACATTATGTTATCACAAAACGCATCCGTTATAGATGTTATTTAATTTTGGTTCGCCCTCGCAATAGTTTATATTACCTATGTCTGTAAGAAGGTTATTACGTAGATTTTCTAATAAAAACCATATACCGAATCTTTCGTTAGTAGGTTTAATACAATTTCCCAATAAATGGCTAACAGAGTACATTTCTTTTATACAAAAAAGTAGCGGAAACATGTAAACAGGACAGATTACACCATAGGTATATGTGTGTTGTAAATATATGGATATTGTATATAAACATAGGCGAGCGGTAAGTGTAACATGTGCGTGGACACCCATATGCAAATATGGAATACCCACAAATTCGACTAAATAAGTTTATAGTCTCAATATAATTAACATATTAACATTAGTACCCAAATTGTCGAAATTCTATAATTCTATTCTTAGTCCTTGTATTAGGTTTTGTACTATTAAACCCTACATCCTGTGCAGTAGAGTAATATATGTATTTAATACCGCACATTCTACAAGACCTGTACATCTGTTGTATAAGCAGCAGAATAGACATCTCATTGTGTTGTTGTAAAGTAAAACATAAATTGTGCTGGATACAACCGGCCAGATATTAGACAGGAAATGTGTTGGAAGTGTATTGCCAAATAGTAAGACAAACACCACATAGTGTGTCAGTATTGGTACAACATCCGATATATTAGCCAAACATTGTGTCCTCAAAATGTTATGATTGTGTTAAATTTGTTTATATTACATATATTTCTTACACAATTTACAAACTATTTTTTGTGTCAGTTGACAGAACCTGTAAAGTTGTGTAAAATGGCTGTAAACCAGTATCTGTGCCTGTGTCGTAATGTGTTGGAGTGTGTTATTGTGTCTCTGCATTTGTGTTGTTTTATAAACTTTAAATATTACTATGTCCTTATACTCTTACTATTTCTGTTACTATAATATTTATCTTTTACTGTTTGTTTTCCAAGTTTGATTGTGGGTTTGGCTAATATATCGGATGTTGTACCAATACTGACCTTTGTCTAAATAGTGGTGGATTGATTACATGCTGCACTATGTGGTGTTTGTCTTTGGCAATACACTTCCAACACATTTCCTGTCTAATATCTGGCTGGTTGTATCCAGCACAATTTACATTTATGTTTTACTTTACAACAACACAATGAGATGTCTATTCTGCTGCTTATACAACAGATGTACAGGTCTTGTAGAATGTGCATATTAAATACATATATTACTCTGCTGCAGGGGGTGTTGGGTTTAATAGTACAAAACCTAATACAAGGACTAAGAATAGAATTATAGAATTTCGACAATTTGGGTACTAATGTTAATATGTTAATTATATTGAGACTATAAACTTATTTAGTCGAATTTGTGGGTATTCCATATTTGCACGTGGGTGTCCACTTACATGTTACACTTACCGCTCGCCTATGTTTATATACAATATCCATATATTTACAACCTCTATATGCCTATAGTGTAATCTGTCCTGTTTACATGTTTCCGCTACTTTTTGTATAAAAGAAATGTACTCTGTTAGCCATTTATTGGGGAATTGTATTAAACCTACTAACGAAAGATTCGGTATGTGGTTTTTATTAGAAAATCTACGTAATAATAACCTTCTTACAGACATAGGTAATATAAACTATTGCGAGGGCGAACCAAAATTAAATAACTTAACATCTATAACGGATGCGTTTTGTGATAACATAATGTTAGTTAAGATAACCAATGTTACGGATTGTGGTGGGGACGTTCGGAATAAATTTAAAGTTAAGAAGGAAATATGTGGCTCGTTTAATAGCTACTTACGAGGAATATTTAAAAAGTTCTCTTTAGCTCGACATGGTGTTGTGGCCAAACTACCATTCTCCCAAAGCGAGGGTGTGTTACAAATAATAAAGAAAGATATTGACCAAATTAAACAAAAGTATGATGATCCTATAGCAATTCCCTATAAAATAGAGCTTGCAAATGTTAAAATTAAGGATTTGTTGGAAGATCTTCCAAAGATACTGCAAGATCTTATGGATTTCGATATAACACTAGATTTGGCTGGAATATTTAATAAAGAGGAAATGTGCCAATATCTTACAGAAAACTTTAACTTTTGCTACCAGGGGGCGTACAAGAATGGATATAATGTTATTGTAGCTAATGTTAGTAAAGACTGTTTAACATGGTTTAATGTAAATAGCAGGGTAAAAATATATAATAAATTTATATGCCAGATTACAAGTCCTGGAGTAATTAAAAGTATAGGAAACCATATAATAAACTTTGTAAACTGTCCAGATGCGAGACTAAAAGAAACGTTCTCGTCTAAACTAGCTAGAGAGAATGGAATAACAAGGTTAGAGGCAACAATCTATAACTATTGTAGAGGTTTTGGTAAAGGGTTTGAACCTTTAAGAGATTGTTTAAGTCTAATAGAAGACAACAAACGGTACTTTCAAAATGCTCCATTCTATGCTGTACCTCTGCATAAGATGTGGGTGAAAGTTGCCAATCAATTACAAAACAGTTGTTGTTTAGTGTTTAACGATTTATTACAATACGCATATTGGGGTAATAGTAATACGAAGAAGATAACTGGAGTACAACTAAAACTGCCAAAAGATAGTACACAAAGGGAAAAGTTAATAAAGTATGCTCTATCTGCATTTAGCTTTAACTGTTTACCAACTAACTATGTAGAGGTAATAGAGGAGGATGCCATAAGTGTAAAGCATAAGTGTTACATCAAATCTGGGGGCACATCAAATACACCTTTCTCCACTATACCTAAACACATCAATTTAGAAGAATTAGGCTTAGTGGAAAGTCCTAACCTTACTCCCTACGTTTTAAGAAGCCGGACCAATAAACTGTACCCATACACTATTAAAGAAATAGAGCCACTTTCCAAGCCTTTCTTAGAGAGTTGTTCCAAAAAGAGGAAATTGGAATTAGAAGACATTGGAATATGTGGAAAATACTGTTGCAGAGGAATACAAAGCACAGTTGGCTAAAGAAAGAAGGGAAAGAGAGGATAAATTAAAAGATTACTTCCTGCGACATTGGGAGGATCTAGAGCATTATGTATATGCGTTTGTAGTAAACAAGTTTGTGGGAGTGTTGGCAGAAAAGGATGGGCGGAGGGGTGTATACTATGTTAAAGGTGTCTGTAAAACTGTATTTATAGAGATAAATAAGAATAGGCAAGGTTATGGCGTGTTGCCATACAGTGGTGATTTGGACATTATTTATCTACCTACCAACGAGCCACTTGCAAGCTTTAACACTAACGGAACCGCAACGTTTTATGGCAATTCCTTTCCAAAAATAGAAAACCTAAGTTTCCGTAACAATGGACAAGAAGACATAGAGATGCAAGATATTAAAGGCAATGTTAAATTTAAAGAATGTAGTAGACTGGAGGATTTGGAATATGGTGCGCTATTAAACAAGTCCAACATAGGGGTAGAAAAAGATATATCGTACAGTTTGAAAATATTCGTGACCTTTATGTCTCCAACCACTGGCTGGAAAGGGAGCTAGAATGTGGGAAGTTTGATTTTAACTACAAAATTAAGTTGGATAAAATAAAGACTACTCCAAACAAGCACAAAGAAAGATTAGTGTTTTGTGTTTAGTTGTTTTGGGTTTTAAAAATTTATTTTTGCTATCGCATTGGCTTAAAACATATCCAAAATTTGTTCTGACCATAATTGTGGATATATATTACTTATCAGCTGGATGTATATAATAAGCTTGTATTTATTTTTTTTAATCCAACCGTAATAGTGAATTTGGAAATGGGGTATTTACTTATGCAATGGCCAGTAATATATTGCAGTCAAAGTTTGGTTACGACAAAACAGCACTAAAAGGGAAAAAAATATATGGTAAATTTAGATATAGGGGGATATAACAGGTCGAAAAGTAAATAAAGGAGTTGTTGGTAGTAATTTGCAAAATATAGTTTTGTAAAAACACAAATACCAATGTTAGTTTTTTAGGTTGCGGCAAAACAAACAACTGTATTATAGGTGGAAATAATATTGTAATTTTAGATATAATAGTTGGGGGCTATAACATATCCGAAAATAAATCAGACAATAAATGCTTAGGACAATATCCAAAGTGTAGGCAAATCGGACAATAAACAGCAAAGTCAGTTTTGGGATTACAGCAAAATAAACAAACAAAAAAGACAAAATACTGTATTATAGGGGGTAATGGAACGTGTGGTAGTGTGGTCTTGTTACCTATATAAGAGCTATAACATATCCGAAAATAAAGAAGTTTGAAATTGTATATTTTTCAAAATATTTTTTAAATTTGACCATTATAGTTAATTTGTCAAATGTGGATGGTACATATACACTAGCCTAGAATAATGACATATATAAATTTTAAACAAATCAGACCATAAATAAAGAAGTTGCCAATTGGCAGTATTTTTCCAAATTTTTTAAAATTTAACCGCAATATTTGTAAAATGTGGATGGTGCATATACACTAGCCTACAACAATAACATATCCAAATTTTAAACAAATCGGACAGTAAATAAAGAAGATGGCAATTGGCAGTATTTTTCAAAAATAATTTTTAATTTGACTGTAATAGTGAATTTGGGAAATGTGGATGGTGCATATACACTAGCCTACAACAATAACATATCTAAATTTTAAACAAATCGGGCAGTAAATAAAGAAGTTGGCAATTGGCAGTATTTTTCAAAAATATTTTTTAATTTGACCATAATAGTGAATTTGGGAAATGTAGGTGGAATTTATTAAAACACTTGCCTAGGACAATCACATATCCAAATTTTAAAGAAATCGGACGGTAAATAAAGAAGTTGGCAATTGGCAGTATTTTTCAAAAATATTTTTTAATTTGACTGTTATAGTGAATTTGGGAAATGTAAGTGAAATTTATTAAAACACTTGCCTAGGTCAATAACATATCCAAATTTTAAATAAATCGGACAGTAAATAAAGAAGTTGGCAATTGGCAGTATTTTTCAAAAATATTTTTTAATTTGACCATAATAGTGAATTTGGGATATGTAAGTGAAATTTATTAAAACACTTGCCTAGGACAATAACATATCCAAATTGCAGACAAATCGGACATTTAATAAAGAAGTTGGCAATTGGCAGTATTTTTCAAAAAATATTATTTAATTTGACTGTAATAGTGAATTTGGGATATGTAAGTGGAATTTATTAAACCACTTGCCTAGGACAATAACATATCCAAATTGAAGACAAATCAGACAGTTAATAAAGAAGGTGGCAATTGGCAGTATTTTTCAAAAATATTTTTTAATTTGACCGTTATAGTGAATTTTGGAAATGTAAGTGGAATTTATTAAAACACTTGCCTAGGACAATAACATATCCAAATTGCAGACAAATCGGACAGTAAATAAAGAAGTTGGCAATTGGCAGTATTTTTCAAAAATATTTTTTAATTTGACCGTAATAGTGAATTTGGGATATGTAAGTGTAATTTATTAAAACACTTGCCTACGACAACAACATATCCAAGTTTTAAACAAATCGGACCATAAACACTAAAGATGGTTTTTTAGCCTGAATTTGAAAATTAATTTTAAAAAATATAGAGGAGGGGTGGGGACAATATATTTAATATAGGCAAGGGTTGGGTATTAATATAGGCCAGTGCGGAAACTTGTGGCTTATTAGTATAGGCGGGATCGGGTGTCGGCGCAAAAACTGATCCCCATAAGAATAACATGGGGAAAAAGCGCCGGAAGTGGCGCCTCCCCGCTAGTTCACATCTACTGAACTGCTACATTTTAAATTTAGCCAGGGTTTGAGAAAATTGCCTTCCTTTTGAAAATACCTTTTTATTATCAAAAAATAAAATTATAACTTCCACTAAAACTTACAGTTCTGGGTCAGATTTTTCTTAAACCCGGGAGAGTTTTGCACCCTATAACAATAATCACCTTGGAATTAGGAAACATGTATTTTTACTGATTTAATTTAATCCATACAAAAGGTCAAAGTTATTACTTTACATTTGAAAACAAAATTTTTAAAATCTTCTAAAATTACAACAGTTTGACGCATTTATTTATTTATACAAATATTTGAAATTTAAAAATTAAAAAAAGGAACATTTATAACTAAATAGTTCAAGTTTCTTACGTACCCATTTCTCCAGGGGTGCACTGTTATCCCGGTTAAAACAAGACAAGACTGCTGAAATCTCATTCTCAGCTTGTATACTAAGCAACTAAACTCCTCCCACAATGACCTATGATTGGTTGAAACTTGAACTATCTAGTAAGAATTTCTGTCCTGCTTATACAATCTCTAACATGTATTAAACACTCCTGTGGCTTCTATTCTTAATATTTTATGATTTTTATAATTTTTTTTATATAATTACAAAATTGCTACAGTATGCCAGTACTACGTGACGCCACATGCCAAGTTTCATCAATATACAATCATTAATAATGGAGATATCACATTTTATTTATTCTCCGTAAGGATAACATTGGACAACGTACTGTGTTTACCACTTTGAATATCTCTGCAACGGTTGGACGTAGAATCACAATTTAAACACCAAAATGATTGTTTTGTGGAGCTGAGTTGATTGGTAAAAGTAAATGTGATGTTTTACATTAAAATTAACTTAGGAGAAGACAAAACCTTTCTCCCATAAGATTAACATGGGAGATTTTATGAGCAGTTTTTTTTATTTTCTCTGCAACCACTTAACCTAGGTTAATAATTTGAAAATACAATATTATTTGTTTTTTTAAGATCTATAACAAGGTTCAAACAAAAATTAAGTGTTTTAAAAATTGTAGGGTAAAAAATGAAAAAAAAACAACTGATTTTTGGAAAGTTTAAAACCCCCATAAACCCCCCTTACCATAGTCCGATTTTTCTGGTTTTCGAACTTAAAGTCATAAATGTCACTTTACTCATTTTTGAGCCAAATTTCATTGAAATCGGACGTTTTTTACTCAAGTTATCGTATTCACGGACACACACACACACACACACACACACACACACACACACACACACACACACACACACACACACACACACACACACACACACACACACATATACACACATATATATAAATTTGAACGAATAGTGTTTTAGTCATCTCTGGAGACCTCAAAATAAAAAGTTGTCATAGTCTCGGGCTTAAGTCTTACCATGAGACCAATGGTAATAGCTTCTTCCCTATAGGGGAAAATCGCTAAAAGATCAAATAAAGGGTTTAAACAACACTGGTTACATTTTTTTTTAAATTGAAAAATCTTTGGCTTAAAATCTTTGTCTTTTTACGTACAATAAGTTAATGTACAATAAGTGTACGTTTGGGGCTTTTCTGACCCTTTTTGGACCCAAAAACTAAAAATTTGAAAACTTAAAATCCCCAAAAAAGGAGTTTAGAGTTTTTCCGATTGTTTTGCCCAACGAACTTGTCCAACTGATTATGAAAAGGAATGTCTCTACCAAATTTGAAGTAATTCAGACAAAAATTACGACACACACACACACACACACACACACACACACACACACACACACACACACACACATGTATATAAAGTTTTAAGGGACTCCTCAAAACGTGTTCAGGGGGTCACGTTAGGAACTTCTATGGTGGTCCCGGGCTTAAATCTCACCGTGCGGGTCATGCTAATAGTTCACTTTTCCATAGGAAATTCACTAATAACTAATTTAACTATCAAACCTAACCTAACCTAACTCCGCAGAGCGCTGTATAACCTGTCTTTGTCGCTGTAGCGGCAGTTTTTATACATTTTCCTGCGCGCTCCAGCTTTAACGGCCGTAGCTTGCTTGGTGTAATAGTCTGATCCGGGAAATAATTGCACGTTCGTATTCAGGGTGAAATTCTGCACATTTTGAATACCCACATGACAGTATTATAAGAAACAAATATTTTACGATTTTCTGAGGTTATAAAGATTTTTCTGCGGAAAAACTATCATTTCCATAATCAGCGTCAAATTTCCAACATTTGGGATAAATATTTAAATTTGCGTGCTGTCGTTGATCGATAGATTTAACGTCACGGCCCGAAATTAAAATATATAAATTACGAAAATTCAGAATTTACAAGAAGTTTAAAAATAGGTATATAAGATATTTTGTTAAGGTGGAATGTCATAATTGTTTAATTTGTTTAAAATTGTTAAAATAAATTTCACTTTGAAAATCTCTTTTATTTCATCGATTAAAACTGTTTACAATACAAAATAATAGTATATACTTTTAATTATTAAATGACGTACTACCGACAACGCTGCGTTTATCTCAAGTACCATAGTGGGGTCTTGGCTCCCATCGAGATTCAGTCAGCCAGCGCGGGGCGTGGGCATGCGGATGCGTGTGCGTAAGCGGCTGGGTGAGAGCATCGAGGTAAAACTACTGGAGAGATTGCTAAGTGAACTAAAAACGGTCCGCGTGGGACTGTACGGAACAGAAATGGTGGGCCACTGTGTGCTCAGAGCTGTTACTGGCGTTGAACGCGCTGTCGTTTACACGCTCCTGGACTTCACTGCCATGTTTGAATTGTAATGAAATTTATATATCCTTTGAGTACGTGAACTACGGAATCCGAAAGTATAAATATTGTTTTATTTTACCGTGTTTTAATATTTTTAATAATTAAAAACTCTTACATGTTATTAATGTGGGTACATTAAAAGTTACTCAGCGAGGAAGTTTTTTATTTTTAGGTTAGAAGCAAACTTCCAGCGGGAAAGTTGTAGATAATTAGTTTCTCTAAAATTTGTATTTCTAACATTTTTCGGTAAAGTTGTTGGTTTGCCTACAATTCGTTTGGAAAGATGCTGAAACCTTTCGCCGCGCTCTATCCAAGACGCGCCGTGCCGCGCTGTTAAATTCAACTCAGTGATGTTGTGTTACAAAATGGCCTAGTTTTTTGATAAAATACATAGTTATACGACTTTTGTTTTAGTCGTCGAATTCGGGTTACGTTTTAGTATTGCTTTTACTGTTCCCAATTAACTAAGTAAATTAACAAACCAACATTCAATTTAATCACATTTGATCAACGAAATTTAGTAATAGATCTAATAGTAACGTTTAACGTTGGTAACCATGATGGTAATTAATGTTTATTAAGAATACATTTGCTATTAAAAAGCATTTGTCTTGTATGGTATTCATTCATCAACAAAGTTCTATGATATAGGCCAATTAACTTTCATGCAATCTACAACTTTTGGCGAACGTCGAAGTTTATATGCTAAAATTCAAAGTTTCACTGTCCAAAAAACGATATTACTGCTCAAAAAAATTCATTCCAGTACCAAAAACTTCAAAACATCATTATTGAACAACACCTAAAGCCTAGTGGATCGTACATAAATTTATATGACTGTAAATATGAAAGAATCAGCCATCGAGAAGATTATTTTACAAAACTCCCAACTTTCTGTTCTTTTTACGCAACTAACCCTGGTCGAATATAGTTTCTTTTGGTATTAAAAATTCGAGAAACTATTCAGGAACACGGATTAGAAGGTCATTCACCATAAAAAATGTTCCCTGGCTGCAAATTCAATTCAAATGAGCGCGCGTCGTGTTTTTCCCTATATCTCCCACGCTAAGCGCTGCCGCGGTGGCCCACCATTTGCGGCGGGACCTCGAACGCGGCCGGACCGAAATTTGGTTCACTTCACCACGGGCGCGAGCGGTCCAGTAGTTTTAAGTCTTTGGGTGAGAGTGTTGTGTGTGTGTGAGTTGGCGCGGCGCGCGGATCCCGCGGGGCGTGCCGATGCGTGCGGGTGTGGGCGGCTTCCCGGTCAGAGTGTGTTTGTGTTGAACGGCGAGCCTCTAGCGCCCATAGCTTAACCGTACAGAACTACGTGGGCCAGCAAGTTTGCCGTACAATCAGACCGAGCATACCGTTCCCTATGTCATGGAGGATCTACTTGTGGTATTCTAAATCTGTGACAATACCGATCCGTTGACTGAAGGCCGAGCCTATGCACGCTGCCGGTCGGTAAGGAAGAATTATTTGAAAAACTGGTAGCGCTCTAGTGGCCAAACTCCAAACCAAAAGGCGGAATTCTATCTCACTCCTGCCCCCTCTTAACATAATGTGGTTTTTCTGAGAGCAGAGATATTTAAGTGAAGATTACATATATAGAGTGGTAAAACAAATTAAAAAGACATTAAGCTATAAATAACAACTAGAGTTGCTTCAAAATGTAGAAGAGAGGCAAATGAGCTAGAAAAATCCGACTATCAGTAGGGAGAAGTAGTTAAATAATACTCCAAGTCATCTAAACAAACTGATTGGCCACCCCCGAGCAAAGCTTGGCCCCCCAGGGACTCAAATTTTTGAACATGGAAGAGAAGTGAGAGGGAGAAAACTCTAGAACGTCAACGCCAATTAGGATCAGTCACGTGATCACGTGACAGTGGTTTAACAAACATACGCTGACGGCAACTTCGTGTGTAATGAAGTCAAGCAGCACTACAGCGCAATAGTATCAGCTATCACCAAGACAGGAGTAGAAGCAATCGAGTTTGAGCATCAGACTTACGTCATTTAGCAGTTATTGTTCTTACTTTTTTGTGATACGGTGTATATATTTCAGCATCAAAGACTCCTTATCTCTTTTCCAAGCAGGGTTCACAGAGGTTGAAAGATGTGAGTAGAACATGAGTAGTAATACCTTATAAGATTAATTTACAATATTTCTGCATGAATGCAAAAGTTCAACAGGATAATTGTATGTTCATACATGAACCATGTCTCCCACAATTGTCACGTATAGATGGTACACTTAATAGGACTTCAGTTTAATTACTAGCCAAACCAGATCCTATTAAATTTCCTCTACTTCCTATTTAATTTAACAAGTCTGATTCTTGGATCTAAAAAAGGTAAAATAGGCTTTTTCAAGAGTCCTGTTTAGGACTGTTACTGGTAGTTAGTAATGATTAATAACTGTGCTGCCAAGTCCCTGTAGTTTGGGCTTTTGCAACAGGACATTTTTAAAACATGCATATTAGTTATACCAACATCTTGTTAACTGAAAGTGTTGGAACAACTTGGTTGTTGGTATGGTGGTTGTGTTTTTCTTCATAGCAAATTATTTTTTTTTATCATCTGCTTTTTCCTAGTAATTTACATTTTACTTAAATCTAGTTTTGTTCATTTGGGGTGTTGTATGGAGTTAATTATTTTCAGTACCTATCTCGTTAAAACCACTACATACAGGCTAGGTACTTAATTATCTGGTGTGGCCCCGAACATGCCAGTTAAAAGAGAGTCCACTGCAACTTAGGCTATATACTTTGCTCCTAATATAGCCTTTAGTTATTTTGTTTAGGTATATTTGCTTTAGTTTCTGCCTTTATTATGTAGGAGCAATAAGACTACAGTAGAAACTCGCTAAGGCGACCCTCGGTAAGACGAAAACCTCGATAATGAGTCTGATTTTCTAATCCCCATGAACACGACTATAACACGACTCATTTTCAAATAAATATCTCGATAGCACGTCTTGTCATGTCATATTACTAATAAATAAACCTCTATAGCGCGTCTTTTTAAATAACTGAACCTCTATAGCACGACTCCCACCTCAGTAACACGATTTTTTGGGTAAGTGAACCTTTATTTCACGACTCTAACCTCAATAGCGCGCCGTTTTGCGTTACGAAACCTTTATAGCACGACTCAACCTTTCTCACACATAGTTCCCACGGTTAGATTGGATGTTTTGAAGTAAACAACACCGTCTTGGGCTCAGGTCTCAACCGGAAAACCCCTGCTTCCCTATCCCCCCTCCCCTACTGGCCTTTCCTTATCTATCACGGGTCAAATCAGTATTTCACAATAGGTTAAGGTACTGTAATTTTGAGCTTATTAACTCTATACTTTAGTGAACTGAGTCGGTTGATTTTTTTCTTACTGCCGTAAGTTCTGCACAGTATTTTATTGAATAAGAAAACTTATCACAGTAGTAGGCCTAGGATGAACAATTTACGGTAATATTAATTTTCTAAAATGAATATTACAGCCTAAGGTTCTTATGTAGTATACATGACACAAACAAAATCGACTAAATTTGCATTTTTCTTAAAGATTTTTACCTCTAGAATCCAGAAATAACATTTATTTTGCGCGGAAACAATTATTAATTATCGAAAATATTACTTAAAGTTATTATTTTCGATGCAAGCAGACGCTACTTACAAACCACAGATTAGAACATCTTAAAGGCTACGTACACGTCCGACGTCAGCCGTTACTGTTCAAAGGCTACGTACACGTCCGACGTTAGCTAATGTTTCTAGTTTCTACAGACTATGAGGAAAACGGCCATAGAGTATACAACATATAAATGAAATGTCATAGATAATAAGTATGTAATAAGTTATGTTTCGTGCTTTATTTTCCCCTTACCCATTATAAGTGACTAAGTGTTGAGAGGTGAGTGAACAAAGTGAACGAGCTCATTCTGAAAGTAGTGCTTTATTTTCCCCTTACCCATTATAAGTGACTAAGTGTTGAGAGGTGAGTGAACAAAGTGAACGAGCTCATTCTGAAAGTAAATGAGCGTAGCGAATGAGGTCACCATGGAGGCAAGTGAACGCGGAGCGAATGAGCTCATCCTGTAGGGAGTGAGCTGGGCAAAGAAGCTTGACTCGAAAACGAATGGTTAATAAAAAACGCTACATCTTCGTATGGTACGTGACATTCGAGCGTACACTTAGTACAGGCATGGTTGGTTGGTGGGCTTGTCACGGGTACTTATTAGGTTAACTAGCTTGGGTTAGGTTAGGTTTGTTAGGTTAAGTGTGGTTTGTTGGGTTTGTTTTTGTTTGTTTTGCCATCCAGGTACGGTGGCCGAAGGCCTTGTTTTTGTTTGTTTTGCCATCCAGGTACGGTTGCCGAAGGCCTTCGGCAACCGTACCTGGATGGCAAAACAAACAAAAACAAGGCCTTCGGCCACCGTACCTGGATGGCAAAACAAACAAAAACAAACCCAACAAACCACACTTAACCTAACAAACCTAACCTAACCCAACGCTAGTTAACCTAATAAGTACCCGTGACAAGCCCACCAGCCAACCATGCCTGTACTAAGTGTACGCTGGTATTATACTCCTTATTAGGTTAGGTTAGGTTACGTTAGTTTAGTTTAGGTTAGTTTAGTTTAGGGTAGGTTAGGTTAGGTTAGGTTAGTTTAGGTTAGGTTAGTTTAGGGTAGGTTAGGTTAGTTTAGGTTTGTTTAGTTTGGGGTAGGTTAGGTTAGGTTAGGGTAGGTTAGGATAGTTTAGGGTAGGTTAGGTTAGTTTACGGTAGGTTAGTTTAGGTTAGGTTAGTTTAGGGTAGGTTAGGTTTGTTTAGGTTAGGTTTGTTTAGGGTAGGTTAGGTTAGGTTAGTTTAGGTTTGTTTAGTTTAGGGTAGGTTAGGTTAGTTTAGGTTATGTTAGTTTAGGTTAGGTTAGTTTAGGGTAGGTTAGGTTAGTTTAGGGTAGGTTAGGTTAGGTTAGTTTACGGTAGGTTAGTTTAGGTTAGGTTAGGTTAGTTTAGGGTAGGTTAGGTTTGGTGAGGTTAGTTTACGGTAGGTTAGGTTAGGGTAGGTTAGGTTAGGTTAGTTTAGGTTAGGTTAGTTTAGGTTTGTTTAGTTTAGGTTAGGTTAGTTTAGGTTAGTTTAGGGTAGGTTAGGTTAGTTTAGGTTTGTTTAGTTTAGGGTAGGTTAGGTTAGGTTAGGGTAGGTTAGGTTAGGTTAGTTTACGGTAGGTTAGTTTAGGTTAGGTTAGTTTAGGGTAGGTTAGTTAAGGTTAGGTTAGTTTAGGTTAGGTTAGGGGTGATTAGTTTTGATTAGGTTAAGTTGGGTTCAGTTTAATTATATCAGAATGGCTAAAAAAAAACTACTCTCGCACAATGAAATGTGATATTGATGCAAGTGCTTTCTCTCAGCAACTCAGATAATACTTTATACAACAAAAATAGTACGTTGTATAGCTTTTACCCTATAAAACTGATGGGTTACATGTACAATCCAAGTTTATACAAAATAAAGAATAACTTTATCATCAAACTTACCAAAAGAGAAGAAGAGCGGCAAATTATGGGGGATTGGCGGGCTAAGTTGCTGTGGTGTGTCGCGGGCCAGGGTGGAAAGTTGAGAGTCTGTAAAAATGAATATGGTAGTTGAAATTCAAAAGCATTCATACATAATTTGATTAATTTCATTATTAAAAACCTAGAGTGAGGTTTAGTAGTGCGTTACCTTAATATTTTGGATGGTACAATTTGGCAGCAGCCAGGTAAAAGTGGTGAATCCGGTCTGTGTCGACAAATCTCCTTTTGAACTGGTACTCTGCCAAATACCCAGCGAAATGTTGGGATTTCACCCCGTACTTCGGGATGTGGTCTCTCACGTCTCTCCAGCTTCTCTCCACCTTGTTGGTGTGGGCGCCAGTTGTAGGGTCAACAAATTCCCTGCTGTGATTTACAGTCAGGTGGTGGAAATTGTAGCTGCTGAGTCTTTGGTAAGATTTCCAGCAATCTGTAATGATGGTCGTACCTGGCCTTACCCACTGACGAATCAGCCGAATTAGGGTTCGTCTGCTTCGGTCTTTTACTGGGATATAAAATGAGAGGTTTGATCCCCGTTCAACGCCCCCTAAAACCCAATTCCCCTTTACTCTTCTTCCCCGGTTATATTTACGTTTTCCAAATTTTGCCTCGTCAATTTCGACAACTTCTCCTGGCCCTCCCAAACGTGTTGAATTTGTGACACAGTAGTCGATGTACACTTCCCTAATAAAACTATACCAGTCTACCACTGTGTGACTGTGCACCCCTAGGTTCCTTTGTAAAAATTCTTGCCGAGGGGGGCCAAAGAAAAGAAAGTGAGTTACTATCTTCCAGAGGGTGCTTACTGGTAATTTTGATTTTTCAAAAAAAGAACCCGCCCGACAAGATCCCCTCCAACCGCACTTTACAGCCTTCTGCTTCCGCTGTGATGTTTTATTCAAGCAACGGAATTGCCAATTCCCTTGCTTCAAAATGACCCAGTTGTCACACCACGGGCACTTAGTCAATTTACTTACAATTCCGTGGTTAATAAGGAATTCCAAAATTTGTTCTTCAGAGAAAGAAATACTTTTAAAATAGTTTACTTCACAATACTCACAAAGTTCCGCCATTGATAGATCACAACTAAACAGGATTCATTCTGTTTACTTAAAATTAACATAAAACATGTGTTTTGGTAATAATCTGTTTATTTTAATTTAAAACATCTGTTTATTTTAATCAACAACTTAAGCTCTTAATCATAATACCAAACAATACAGGTGCAGTCGAGCTATAGTTAAGGCTTCGCGTTGGCAAACCTGCTCCAAGTAGAAAAAACAAAATGGACGTTAATAGAGTTTATTTAAGTTCGTAATTTTAGTTTTCATCTTAAAAGTTGTTATTTATTTCTTTTTCCTGACGTTTAGTTATTTTATGAACATATTGTAATTATCTCTATTGTTTTCTTGTGTTTTATTTTTAAACAAGTTCTTAGAAGTCTCTTGCAGACAATTCCATCCTGCAATTCGAACGGTCCTCCCCTCAAACCACTAGTCGGCAGAAGAAATTGGAATCGTCCAAGTTTGTTTTACTATTTTCACCATTAAACCAAGTTTGTTTTACTATTTTCACCATTACAACGGTCTTTCCGCGTAAAAATATTACTTTTTTCGTGTTTTTCAGGTCAAGATCTACAAGAAAAATGCAAATTTAGTCGATTTTGTTTGTGTCATGTTTACTACATAATTACCCAGCCTAATTATAAACTTTACTAGGCCTATTATTTTTCAATCAATTTTAATACTTGTTTTAATTACTGTAATTGTATTTTTATATGGCAATCATAAAGAAGTTTGTTTTACTTGTATGTGTGTTCTTTTATTTATGACGGATTTATATGGTAAATTTCTGCTTAAAACAAAATTAGAAATGTTTCATAAAAAATGTGCTTGGTATAGCAAAAAGTCTGTGACCTCGATAGCACGTCTTATTGAGAAAACAACCTTGATAGCACGACCCTCAATTACAAGTGCACCTAGATAATAAGACTATTTTAGAAATCCCCTTGAGAGTCGTGTTATCGAGGTTCTACTGTACTAGTTTTACCAAACATTATAGATTTCTTAACAAAACCTGTGTAGGAATAGAATTTCTGAATGCACATGTAATTAATTCTTTGGATAGATTGGAAGTTCACCACCCAGAGTAAGAAAACAAATATCATGCCTTAACCCTAGTTCTTGTAAATTTTAGACAGTTTTGAAAAATTACCTTTTATGCTTGGCAATCCGTGGTGGTGTAGTGTAACTTTATGTGCAATCAACACGCAAGTAGGCTACCTATATCTATATATATACATATATATGTATATATATATATATATAATAAATTAATTAATTATCTGTGCGAACGACCATGAGGCTGAAACCTCAAGGCTGCATATGCAAGCAGCGGTATCACTTTCTGAAATGTAAAACTGCTAAAACCATTTTACACTTCCACTTAGGCTAATGCGATAGGCTATATAAAACACTTTTAAAGAAGTATTGCAGAGGCACACTAGTGGAACATAGGAGCAAGACCTACGATTCAAGTTTTTTTGAATACCGTTACTGCTTACTTCCTCTTACTGTTTTTTTTTTTTTTCATCGTGGCTATATCTAGTTATGCAATTTCCCAGTCTAAATGTAAGCTTAAATTGGCAGCCGCCATGTTATTCTTATGGAGAATAATTAAAATGTCATAAATCGTTTATTTATGATTGTATATTGATGAAACTTGGTATGTGGCTTTATGTGGTATTAAGATACATATAGGTATATGCATTGGAAATTCGCTTAGTTTGCAGGTTTGCTGCTCCTGGGGTATTTTTACATTACTCTTGTACTGTTTTCTGTTTTAACTTTTAATAAAACACCACTTGTAAACAAACATCAAGATAAAAATGTTTCAGCACCGTTAACAAACCAAGGTACTGTCCTTAACCTGCGATACCGCGTCCCGTCACTCACGTAATTGTCCCGTCGCTCACGTCATGTCCCGTCGCTCACGTCATGTCCCGTCGCTCACACCTCTTTTTTTACTCTTTATAAATATATCTTGATATTATGGTGAAACCTAATTTACTTATTTCATTTATAACATCATCCTCTATTGTGTAGGCTTAAACAAAATCGTCCATTGATATTGACAAAATTAAAAGTTTACTTAATGAAACAAGTTTTGTATTTCTAATAAATGCCAAAAGTTAAATTTAAATTGTTGTCTAAAATAGCTTATATATTTTAGCCTATAATTGAAAAAATCACATATGATAAGCGTTAGGTACTATGTTTTTTGTTGTGTTGCCACAGTTTATTTGCAATTTCCAACTACATGAAAACAAATTAGTCGGTGGAGTAAGGTAAGTAAGGTTCATACAATTTTCATGAACCTTCTACACAAAAATGTTATATTGTACAAAAATTTGTTTTAAGCTTGACCTCTACTTGCATGCTTTAGTATAATATCAAAATAACATTTTAAAATATAAAATTAGTTTATTTTTATTTAAAAAAAGTCTTGAAATTCTATCTCAATTTGACATTCACCCCTTAATGCCGCCTAAAGCCGCTTACCAAGTTTCTTTATTATGCATCCACAAATAAGCGATGTGTAGGCCTAACATTTTAATTGTTCTCTATAAGAAAAACATGGGAGCTAAGTATGCAGGTTTGCCGCAACAATTAAGGGACACAAAATATGGGGTTTTATGCAAATATGAATATAACTCAACTAGGTGAAGCCACATACCAAGTTTTATTAATTTATTTTCATACTAAGGGAAACATATATTTTACTTATTCTCCATAAGAATAACATGAATAACATGAGTACGCAGGTTGCTTTAGGCTGTAGCAGCAATACAGGTTGTATGTAAAAAATTTAAAAAATCCATTTTTCGAGTACAAAACTACCCCTCAAAATACCCCTTCCGATGGGTCGATCTATCTGGTTTCGAACTTAAAGGTCATAAATGCTGCTTTAGGCTACACGTTTTTACCAAATTTTGTCAAAATCAGACCATTTTTACGAGAGATATCACGAACACATATACAGGGTGAGTCAGACCACAACGTCCAGCATGTATAACGGGAGAACGGTTTGGTTGAAAGTCATCAAACAAAATTCTTCCATACCAAAAAGCATATGGGCTATAAAATCTATGTATTCAGGATGTTCCAAAACTGAAGGTCACCTGAAGGTCCAAAAATGAATCTCAAAACTTTCTTATGTAAAGATAGCGAAAGTTGTATATCATTTTAAAGGTCTCGTTAAAAGAAATATTTCGGTGAAAACAGAATTCACCTATCTTTATCCGTTTCAAAATGGCGGCCATTTTTGTGTAAAATATTGACATTACCTAAACCACTACCGGTACTCGTATTTTTTTCCAACTCAGATTTCTTACACATGATAAACTCAGCTTTATTCTGGTGTGCTACATTATAGGCTTTTTTGAGAAAATCTAAATTTCAATATAATATTTATTTTGAAAATGCCTTTATGCCTGAAATTCAAAAAAGTCAAATGGAAGCATATGTTGAAAATCAAAGCATTGAAAAGGTCTCGTAAATCCTAGCAACTTTCAAATTTACACCAGCCTTGTAGGCCCTATCTCTTTTTGTTTTTCTGCCATCAGAAAAAAACATAATTTTCCTATATGAAATGCATGTTAATTTGGATAGTACTTGCATGTATTCTGTGGCCAGATTCATGTTATGTGTGATGACCAAACCGTTCTCCTGTTATACATGCTGGACGAGTGGTCTGATTAACCCATATATAGATTTATATATAAATATGTATATCTATATGTACAGCTTTGAACGAATGGTGTTTGGCATCTGGGGACCTCAAAACAAAAAGTTATCATGGTCCCGGGCCTAGGTCTTACCATGCTGACTACAGTAATAGCTTCTTCCCTATAGGAGAAATTCGCTAAAATACATTTTTCAAAAATTTGTGTATGCCCAAATCTCCAAAAAGTCAAATAGGTAACGTATGTCAAAAAGTATATCATCTTAAAGATCTTGGAAACCCTAGCAACTTTCTAATTTACACCAACCTCGTATCTCTTTTTGTTTTTTAGTAACCTTAAAAATAATCATTTTCCCATACAAAAAATGCATATAACTTATAACTTACATAACACATTTAAAAAAGAGACCATAGAGTACTTGTAAGTGTTGCGCACAAATAACATGCATTTTATATGGGGAAATAATGATTTTTTGTTGGTTACTAAAAAAAAAGAGATACGAGGTTGGTGTAAATTAGAAAGTTGCTAGGACTTCCAAGCCCTTTAAGATGATATTCTTTTTTTATATACATTACTGTTTAACTTTTTTAGAATTTTGGCCACAAACATTTTCAAAAAAAGTATTTTAGCGAATTTCCCCTATAGGGAAGAAGCTATTACCGTAGGTCTCATGGTAAGACTTAAGCCCGAGACCATGATAACTTTTCATTTCGAGGTCCCCAGATGCCAAAAACACCATTCGTTCAAATTTTTATATATGTATATATATATATATATATGTGTCCGTAAGCACGATAACTCTCGTAAAAAAGGTCCGATCTTAATGAAATTTGGTACAAATGTGTAAAGTACCATTTATTTGAACGAGTTCGAAATCCAGATGAATCGAACCATCCGAAGGGGGGTTTTTGGGGGATTTTGTACCCCAAAAATGTGTTTTTTGGGGTTTTCAATGTAATTTTAATTTAAATCAAATTTTAATTTATACCATTGAATTCAGCTTAAAAAAACAAACAATTTGGTATTTTGATCATTGCTCTGCGTCAATTGGTTACCGAGATATTGAAAGTGCTAAACACAGTACGTTGTCTAATGTTATTCTTATGGAGAAAAAGAAAAATTGTGTATCTCGCTTATTTATGAACATAAACGGGAGAAATTTGGTATATGGCTTGATCTGGTTGTGGTTTATTGTTGTTTGCACAAAAAAACAATTTTTCGCCTATGGTTCCTGTAGCAGCAAACCTAGGTAATTGGTCCCCATGTTATTCTTATGGAAAATACTTAAAATGTTATATATCGCTTATTTATGCATTTATATGGATGAAACTTGGTATGTGACTTCACTAAGATGAGTTCTATTGATATTTGCATAAAAACCCATTATTTTGTGTGCCTTGTTGCAGCAAACCTGCATACTCATCCCCAATGTTATTCTTATAGAGAATAATTAATATTTTAAATATCGCTTGTTTGTGAATACATTTCTTATGAGTCCTGTTAAGTGTTTTAATGTGTTATGTCATATATTCATTGGAAATTCGCTGAGTATGCAGGTTTGCTGCGACGGGGGTATTTTGTATTGTTGTTTTTTGTTTTAAATACTGTCATGTAGCATATCAGGGCAACGCTGATTTTAAAGTTATTCCTTCGGGTTGATTTAGTGGGAAACAATTTTATTTAATCCTTTTAGGTGAATTGGTTCGTCTGGAATCTGTTTGAGACACCTTACGTGAGACACCCTTTTCATAAAATACGGTTCAAGGCTATTGATTTCTACAGTCACACAGGTCATATCAGGTCCAATGAGAGAATGACAAAATCGAAATGGCATGAGTGTTATTGATGTCAGTCAGGCAAACCTAGCAGACGCTGATAAGTGAAATAATTTTCTATGTAGAGGTTCCTCAATAAGTTAAGAATCAATATCGTGGGGGAGCCAGCAACCATGGCAGCTGATTACATCCTGCTTCACAACAATTGCCCCAACATTCAAACAGTGAATCACATCCCATAAGGTTTACTGCCTCACAATCCATCCGTTATCCTTACCACTGGCCATTTGTCTGGAGCGGACAAGTTCATGATAAGTGTTAAAATGCCCATTTCAGTAAGTTATTGTTCAGCTACGACTAATGGGGTCATTCCATACTAAATAAACCAGGGCGTGATCCTTAAGGTCTTGGATTTTGATAATTTCTGGGTTACTTGTTGCATGTATAAATATACAAAAAAATACCAAAATTCAGATTTTTTGGACTTACAGTTTTAATCTAAAATTTTAAAAAAGCCAAAAAACGTATGTACAGTATTTAAATTTTGTATTGGCTACTTTCAAAAACTGCTGGGGCTGGAAAGCTGGGACAAGTGTCATATTCTTCAAGAACTCTTTCTTTTGATTTACAACATGACTAAATCATAAAAATACAGTATTTTCCAAATACCCCTGTTGCAGCAAACCTGCATACTCAGCGAATTTCAAATGGTACTTCACTATCTCAAAGACACTTACCAACTTCCATCAAAGCATAGGCCTATTCATAAATAAGCGAGATATGACTTTTTATTTATTCTCCGTAAGAAAAACATTAGGACTGAGTATGCAGGTTTACTTCATCAAGGACCACAAAAATCGGGCTTTTATTTACATAACCAATGGATCACCATTATATGAAGCAACATTCCGAGTTTACCAATTTATATTCATAAACTAGCAAGTTATCACATGGTTCTTATTCTCCATAAGATTAACATTATAGCTGCTGAGTACGCAGGTTTGCTGTCATGGGGACCATAAAAAATGGGTTTTGTATGCAAATATCAGCAAACCCCAACCATATACCACATACCAAGTTTCATTAATATATGTTCATTAATAAGCGAGATTTAAAATTGTACTTATTCTCGATAAGATTAACATTGGACAACGTACTGTGTTGAGCACTTCAATTTCTCAGTAACCAATTGACGTAGAGCGATGATCTGAATATCATCTGAATTTTTGTGTTTTTTTAAGCTTAATTTAATGGTGTAAACCAAAATTTAGGTTTAAAAATAATGATATGCAAAAAGTTCAAAAAACCCATTTTTGGGGTACAAAACCCCCCTTAAGATAGAGCGACCTGCCTGGTTCTCGAACTCATGAAAATAAGATGCTTCCTTATACGTTTATACAAAATTTCATCAAGTTTAGACCATTTTTATGTAAGTACATATATATTTATATAAATACCTACGGGCGCGCGCGCACACGCACACACACACACACACACACACACACACACACACACACACACACACACGCATATATGTTAATTTGAACAAATGGTGTTTTTGGCATCTGTGGGCCTTAAAACGAAAAGTTATGGTCTCGGGCCTAGGTCTTACCATGCCGACTACGGTAATAGCTTCTTCCCTAAAGGGGAAATTCGCTAAAACATAAGGCCTATAAATTTGTTTTTTATTTTGAAAAAATACCCCCTTTGATTTTCTAAAAGAAGTATATGTTATTCTTACAAGTTCTGACTCAGTTTGTACCAAATTTAAAAGTGGAGAAACAATGGGTTTATGAGATATCAAATTTGAACTATCAACATGTACGTTAAATATTACCCCCGTCGCAGCAAACCTGCTTACTCAGCGAATTTCCAATACATAATATATTTCTTAATACCACATACAGCCGCATAACAAGTTTCATTAAAATATATTCACAAATAAGCGATATAACATTTTAATTATTCTCCATAAGAATAACATTGAGGATGAGTACGTAGGTTTGCTGAAACAAGGAACATAAACAATTAATGTTTATGCAAATATAAATAGAATTAAACTAGGTGAAGCCACATACCAATTTTTATCAATATTCATTCATAAAAATATGCGATATATAACATTTTAATTATTCTCCATAAGAATAACATGGGGACCGAGTACCGGTACCTAGGTTTGCTGCTACGGGAACCATAGGCGAAACATTTTTGTGTGCAAACAACAATAAACCACTTGTTTCACAACCAATTGCTTCACAACCAGATGAAGCCATTTACTAAGTTTTGTCAGTTTATGTTCATAAATAAGCGAGATATAAAATTTGTCTTTTTCTCCATAAGAATAACATTAGACAACATACTGTGTTTAGCACTTTCAATATCCAGTCAACCAATTGATGTAAATCAATGATCAAAGTACCAAATTGTTTGTTTTTTTAAGCTGAATTCAATGGTAAAAGTTTAAATTTTGATTAAATTAAAAATTACATGTGAAAACCCCAAAAAACACATTTTTGGGGTACAAAGCCCCCCCAAAACCCCCCTTTGGATGGTGTGATTCGTCTAGTTTTCGAACTCGTTCAAATAAATGGTACTTTACACATTTGTGCCTAATTTCATTACGATCAGATCTGTTTTACGAGAGTTATCGTGCTTACGGACACACACACACACACACACACACACACACACACACACACACACACACACACACACATACACACACACACACACACACACACACACACACACGCACGCGCGCACGCGCGCACACACACACACTAGCTGGCCTGACAGACGTTGTCCTGTCCTAATGTCATTGAATTTGTTTTGTGTCAAATACGTTCATTTTCAATATGAGCTTGTTCGCTTCGCTCACTCACCTATCGAAAAAACCCCTTAGCAGCAAACCTGCGTACTCAGCGAATTTCCAATGCATGTATATGTTTCTCACTACCACATAAAGCCACTCACCAAGTTTCATAAAAATACACAATTAAATAAGTGATATATAGTATTTTATTTATTCTCCATAAGAATAACATTGAAAGCTGAGTTCGCAGGTTTGCTGCAACAAGGAACACAAAATATGTATTTTTATGCAATTATCAATACAACTTAACCAGTCAAAGCTGCATACCAAGTTTTATTCATTTATGTTCATAATTAAGGGAGACATTGCATTTTACTTATTCTCCATAAGAATAACATGGGGGCTGAGTATGTAGGTTTGCTGCTGCGGGGGAAAACGGCATAAAAAATTTTTTGTGCAAATAACAATAGACCAGTACTAGGTGAAGCCACATGCCAAGTTTCATCAACATACATTCATAAATAATCGAGATATCAAATTTGTATTATTCTCCATAAGGATAACATTGAACAACGTACTGTGTTTAGCACTTTGGATATCTCTGCAATGGTTGGACATAGAATCACAATTTACACATCAAAATGATTGTTTTGTAGAGCTGAACTGATTGGTAACAGTAAATGCGAGGTTTACATTAAAATGAACTGAAGAAAAGCTAAAAACCTTTTTCCCATAAGATTAACATGGGAGATTTTATGAAAGCTTTTTTGGATTTTCTCCGCAACCACTTAACCTAGGTTAATGATTCAAAAATACTATATTATTATTTTAAGCTCTATAAAATGGTCAAAACCAAATTTAAGATTTACAAAAATTTAGGGTGAAAAATGCAAAAAACTGATTTTTGGAAAATTGTAAACCCCCATAAACCCCCTTTCCCATGGTCCGATTTTTCTGGTTTTCGAAATAAAGTCATGAATGTCACTTTACACATTTAAGCCAAATTTTATCATAATTAGACGTTTTTACTCAAGTTATTGAGTTAACGGACACACACACACACACACACACACACACACACACACACACACACACACACACACACACACACACACACACACACAAATTTGAACAAACAGTGTTTTTGGCATCTGGGGACCTAAAAACAAAAAGTTATCATGGTCTCGGGCTTAACTCTTACCATGCCACCTACAGTAATAGCTTCTTCCCTATAGGGAAAATTCGCTAAAAAGTTTACGTCCTATTCTCAGACCTACCGAATATGCACACAAAATTTCATAACGATCGGTTAAGCCGAGAATTTTATATATTAGTTTTATATATATATATATATACAAATTTGAACGAATGGTGTTGTTGGCATCTGGGGACCTTGAAATGAAAAGTTATCATGGTCTTGGGCTTAAGTTACACATGCCAATACCATACCATGCCAATTACGGTAATAGCTTCTTCCGTATAGGGGAAATTCGCTAAAACGGATTCAAGGTCTGCCAATATTAGTATTTCCATTGAATTGGTATGTCCCAAAATTCCTAGAATGGTTTAATAACTTCAAAACCAAATCAAAACAAATTTCACAATATATTTCACACATGTGTTTGGGCAACAAAAAACTACTTTTTTAGCGAATTTCTCCTATAGGGAAGAAGCTATTACGTTAGGTGGCATGGTGAAACTTAAGCCCGAGGCCATGATAACTTTTCGTTTTGAGGCCTCTAGATGCCAAAAACACTATTTGTTCAAATGTTTATATATGAATAGCTACTTTTTTCTAAACAACAGCCAAACAATCTAATATTTTCCATTTTGTTAAATCACACAAATCGTTGTTTAAACCCGTAATTTGATTGTTAAAAGTTTTTAATGCGGAAATTCACTTCCCTAATGTCAGCGTGCTGCGTGCGAACTCGTTTATTGTTTATATGGAGTTTTGGGTATGGGTAGGAATGAATTGGCTGGAAATTTAGCTAAATTACCTAAGTTAGCTTAGACCGAGCGACATCAAAGTTCAGTTTTAGTGGCTTTTGTCTTGTCAGCTGCCGGCTTGTTTAATTAATCAGATTACCAAAACATTCTGCTAATTTTCACAACTACCATGATCCAGGGGTGCTTAGGCATAATATGGAAGGTTTTAACTCTTATTCAATCCACATTGAAAGTAAAATTAGTTGTTTATAGATTGTTAATAGTACATATTATATATATATATATATATATATATATATATATATATATATATATATATATATATATATATATATATATACAGTGTGTAAAAAAGTCCGTCCCCCCTTTAATTTTTTTGTTTGTTAAAACAGACAAATCACCTTTGGGGAACGATACTAACTTAACCCTAAGTATCTTTTGACGTTATCGGAAATTTTGAGTGTCCCCCAAAAAGGCAACTCAAAATTTTTAAATGTAAACCCCTTTTGAGTGACCCCTCCTCATTTTAAAGAGCTTTACAAAAGTAGACGAATGGTGGAGGTTGGAGGTCTGTAGCGTGTTTCTATCCAAAATGGCAGCTTGTCAAAGTTTTGAATACAACTCATTCTTGAAACCTGGTGTCTAAGACTTTAAGAGTTTTAATTTCACCTTTGGTGACTTAAAACTGGAACGACTCTTGAAGAAATGCTTTAAAATGAAGAAGTGGTCTCTTTTGGTGATATTTAACATTTTGAGTGTCCCACAAAAATGGGGGATTTTGGGGGCAACTCAAAATGTTCAAATGTAAACCCCTTTTAACTGAGACTTTTTTGTTCAAGAAGTCTTTTTTGATCAAGACTTTTGAAGTTCATACTTTTAACCCCTCATTTTAATGAGATTTTTAAACCTAGGTGACAGTTAAAAGTAAATTTAACCCCTTCAAAAGGGGCTTACATTAGGAAATTTTGAGTTGCCCCCAAAATCCCCCATTTTTGCGGGTTCTCAACATTTTAGATATTACCAAAAGAGACCAGTTCTTCATTTAACAGCATTTCTTCAAGAGTCGTTTCAGTTTTAAGTCACCAAAGGTGAAATTAAAACTCCAAAAGTCTTAAGACACCAGGTTTCAAGAATGAGTTGTATTCAAAACTTTGACAAGCTGCCATTTTGGATAGAAACACGTTACAGACCTCCAACCTCCACCATTCGCCTATTTTTTTAAAGCTCTTTAAAATGAGGGGTCACTCAAAAGGGGTTTATATTTAAACATTTTGAGTTGCCCCCAAAATCCCCCATTTTTGGGGGACACTCAAAATTTCCGATAACGTCAAAAGATACTTTGGGTTAAGTTATTATCGTTCCCCTAAGTTGATTTGTTTTTTTTAACAAACAAACAAATTAAAGGGGGGGACGGACTTTTTTTACACACTGTATAATATTTTTTTAACTCCGTTCCACAGTGAACTAAGTGTTCTTCTTTCTCTTTTAGGGCAGACATTGTAGCTTTGCCGCATATGGAGGTGATGGACCGCATCTGGCGCCTGCCAGTGATGGAGTCTGCATGGAACACATCACACAGTATCTACGATCGAGTGAAGAACGCCAACGGGCTAGCCCACTGGACACTGTCTACTGCGGAGGGAGCAGTACACATGGCTGTGGAGACCATAGCCCCCGTGGCTCACCGCCTCTCCACACCGATACACGTTGTGGACATGAAGCTCTGCCAGGGCCTGGACCTGCTTGAACAGAAGGTCCCCATAGTGAAAGAGCAACCACAACAGGTAGGAGAGGTACTTATCTATTTTCACCTCTTTAGGCATAGTTGCAGATCCAGGTTTTATTATATTTCATATTGGCATGCCAAGGGAGTTTTTATCGACTCTCAAGGACCTATGTTACAACTACTTCACACTCAGTTCTGTTTGATGGTTGAACTACCTGCAATTTTTATAGGTAATTAACCCTAGAATCGTAATCATTCGTCTGATAGACGACACAATATTGCGTAATCAGCTGTTTGGGTGGTAGTAGAGTAGAGGGGATGCCCTCCCCCACTCTAGTTGTCTCTCTCGCTCCCCTATTAGTCCCGCGCCAGTTGTCAGTGTGTGAAGGTCAGTAGTTTTGAGGTTAGGAATTTTCAAATTTGTGTGGTAGTCTGGGAGACGAATCATTACGATTAGAGTTAGTGCCGTTTTTCCCACCGTCGCTTGTGAGACGAATCATTACGATTAGTGTTGGTGCTATTTTTCCAGCATCGTCTGTTAGACGAAACATTACTATTGTGTAAGGACAGTGAATTTTTGTATTAGAAATATTTTAAAATTGTTTTTGAATGACAAGGTTTTCTTGCTTTGGATGTAAGAAATATTACTGTGGTGAGCATCAGGCGAAGAAATGCGTGAATTGCGCTTAGTTATAAGAGACAACGCTAAGGAACTCAGTAACAAGTGAGTTAGTCTTCTTGTAAGTAAATATTTTTGTGAAGTCTGACGAGTTATAATTATTTTCATAATTATTCTTATACTCATATGTAATTTACTTAATTTACCTTTTTATTTATGTACTTAATTTAATCTTTTTATTTATAAAAGATAATTGTTTTACTATATAACCACAATTCTTATATACATTTTTAAACTTTTAAGCAACTAAAAATAAAGTTTTGATTGTAAGTAAAATGTCTGTATAATTTTAAACCTAGCAGTCTCCCAGAAGAAAGAAAGATTGAATGTTACCAGAAATATATTCCTACTATTACGATTTTCCGTAATTTTATACATGTACAAATGTACATTTTTTTATTAATTGGTTTTTAAGCTAAATATTTAAGTTCATTTAATTATTAGCAATATTATTTTACGTCAGTATGTTATTTTTACCCACAAAAATATTTGAACAATATCATAAAAATCTGGTAGCATTTTAATAAAAAACCTGTAAAAATATTTTTTGTTAAGTGATTTAAGACTTAAATTTGGTTTTGAAAGATTAGTTTATTAAATTTGCTTTAATTTTATATATAAAAAAACATTAATGTTTTAATTTAAAATGTATTTTTTGCAATTTTTCTAAGTTGGTAGTCTTCTAGAGGAATGATTACTATTAAGTGTCATTGGAATCACAAACGCAAAATCAAAGATTTTGCGTTGTTTTCAAACATCTACAACACATTTATTTTTTTCAATAAACTGAATTTCAAGCTCTGTATTATCATTCTACACTATTTTACTTCACAAATATATGGGAGTAAAACACCTTTTTGAAAAAACTAATTTACTATGAATTTTTAAATATTATACTACAAAATAAAAAAAAATATCATGTAGCCGATCGGGAAATTTTTGTTTATTGTTCTAAGGTAATTAAGACTTAAAATATGGTTTCACACAAAAGTTTATTAAATTTGCTTTACATTTATATATGAAACATTGCAGTTGTGAATTAAAATGCATTTTTTACAAATTAAAAAAAATGAGTAGTCTCACAGACGAATGATTATGGTTAATAGTCACAAAAATTTATGATTACGATTCTAGGGTTAATATAGGTCTAAGTCAATCTTAACCGGAATGTGGTGCTGGGCTTCTTATGCAAATAAGAATATAGCCTACTCAAAACTGTGAAATGTCAAAAATGAATCTTTGAAATGATGTTCTCAACTCTTCAGCTGTCTTGGTACATAAAGTCAATGGCAACTTTATGTAATTTATAGCAAGATCTAAATGGGGTGGTTTCATTTTAGCGAATTTCCCCTATAGGGAAGAAGCTGTTACCATAGTCGGCATGGTAAGACCTAGGCCCGGGACCATGATAACTTTTCGTTTTGAGGTCCCCAGACCCCAAAAAGACCATTAGTTTGAAACTGTATATATATATATATATATATATATATATATATATATATATATATATATATATATATATATATATATATACAGTGCTCGATTTGCGGCGGAACGGCGTTCCGGTACCTCTCTTTCGAAAAGATAAAAATATTGTCACTAGGAAAAATAAAAACAATTCAGAAATTTTTTTTTCCGTGAGCTAAATGAATTTTTTAATCGTGATCACAGACATTTTGTGTTAAACAGAAACCAAAACATTACCCTAGATTAGCTCGCAAATTATTTATAAAGCTTATGAATTAAGCTCCGGTGCAAACTGTAAGTGCCTCTTGGATTCGTAAGCGTTGCGTCGTGCGTGAGACTGAGACTGAGGTAGCCCCTCCCCTTGCGGTAGATATGCCCCTACCCTTCCGTTTGTGGCAAATAGTCGCGCCCGCCCGGCCGTGCCGTGATTACATTTGGGAAAAAATGAAATGAGGAAACTTGCTTCTACATTCATACTCAACGAAAGACAGTTAATTGCTGGTTTCCGAGAATACATCTATTCCAGAGTGACCCCAGAAAGCCTCGAACCTCTAAAGCGATCAGTCAACTCGATTGCCATTTCGTCAAGAGAATGTGAAAGAGGATTCTCTCAGATGAACTTGATAGTAACTCCTCTGAGATCTTCACTTAACATCACAACAGTTTCTGACCTATTGTTTTTGAAACTTAATGGACCTCCTCTTCGTCTGTTTGACCCAGAGAAGTGTGTTGACTCTTGGCTTGTTTCTGGACACCGCTCAGCGCTAGCCGTCGACAGTAAGGAGAGATTGAGAGAAAAGGAATATGACGAAAATATATTGAAGTTTTGGACTATATTCTGAGAAATATCACTTAACATAACATTTAGACTAGTGATAATGATGTATGCTGTATTGTTTGTTTAAAACCTACTGCTTTTCATTATGTTCGTAAACAAGTTTGACTTCATTGAAATGTTTCTTTTTTTCCTAATACTTAACACAGGTAAATAATTTTTTGAGGGTGGATAGGAGGGGGGGTCATAATTCCCGGTAGGTTACAGTTCCGGCACCTCATTTTTTACAAATCGAGCACTGTATATATATATGTGTGTGTGTGTGTGTGTGTGTGTGTGTGTGTGTGTGTGTGTGTGTGTGTGTGTGTGTGTCTGTGTGTGTGTCTGTGTGTGTGTGTGTGTGTGTGTGTGTGTGTGTGTGTGTGTGTGTGTGTGTGTGTGTGTGTGTGTGTGTGTGTGTGTGTGTGTGATTTTCTCTTGTAGAAAAGGTCCGATTTTGATCAAATTTGTTACAAACGTGTAAAGCAACATTTATGATTTTAAATTCAAAATCCAGACGGATCGACCTATCCGAAGTGGTATTTTGGGGGGTTTTGTACCCCAAAATTGGGGTTTTTGATGTTGTTTCATGTAATATTTTTAAAAGACAAATTTTAGTTTTCACCATTGGACTCAGCTTTAAAAAACACAATTTGGTATTTTGATCTTTTCTCTACATTAATTGGTTACAGAGATATTGAAAGTGCAAAACACAATACGTTGTCTAATGCTATTCTTATGGAGAATAAGAACAAATTACAATCTCGCTTATTTGTAAAGGTATATTAACAAAGCTTAGTATACGGCTTCATCTGGTTGTGGTCTATTGTTATTTGCAAAAAAAAAACAATTTTTACCGATAATTCCCGTAGCAGCAAACCTGCGTACTCAGCCCCCTTGTTATTCTTATGGAGAATAAGTCAAATAATATGTCTCCCTTAATTATGAACATAAATTAATTTATAAAACTTAGTATGTGGCTTTACCTAGTTGGGTTATATTGATATTTGTATGAAACCCCATTTGTTGTGTTCCTTGTTTCAGCAAACCTGCATACTCAGCTGCCATGTCATTCTTATGGAGAATAATTAAACTGTCGTAAATCGTTTATTTATGAATATATATTGATGAAACTTGGTATGTGGTATTAAGATACATATATATGCTTTGAAAATTCGCTGAATAGGCAGGATTGCTGCTTCAAGGGTATTTTAGCTTTTAGCGAATTTCCCCTATAGGGAAGAAGCTATTAACATAGTTGGCATGGTAAGACCTAGGCCCGGGACCATGATAACTTTTCGTTTTGATTTCCCCAGACCCCAAAAACACCATTCGTTCGAAACTGTATATATATAAAAATATATATATGTGTCCGTGAGCACGATAACTCTCGTAAAAATTATCTGATTTTGATGAAACTTGGTATAAACGTGTAAAGCAACATTTATGACTTAAATTTCGAAAACCAGCCAAATCGCTCTACCCGAAGGGGTATTTTGGGGGGGTTTTGTAACCCAAAAATGGTTTTTTTGTATTTTTACATCTAATTTTTGAAATAGTCAAATTTTAGTTTTCACCATTGGATTCAGCTTGAAAAAAACACACAATTTGGTATTTTGATCATTCCTCTATGTCAATTGGTTACCGAAATACTGAAAGTGCTAAACACAGTACGTTGTCTAATGTTATTCTTATGGAGGAAAAGACAGTTTTTATATCTCGCTTATTTATGAACGTATACTGACGAAACTTGGTATACAGCTTCATCTCGTGGTGGTCTATTAATATTTGCTCAAAACAAATTTTTTTCCAAAGGCTCCCGTAGCAGCAAACCTGCATACTCAGCCCCCATGTTATTCTTATGGAGAATAATTAAATGCTCTGCCTCCCTTAATTATGAACATAAATGAATAAAAACTGGTAGACGCCTTCACCTAGTTGAGTTATATTGATAATAGCATAAAAACCCATTTTTTGTTCCTCGTTGCAGCAAACCTGCGAACTCAGCCCCAATGTTATTCTTATGGAGAATAATTAAAATTGTATATGTCGCTTATTTGTGAATATATTTTTATGAAACTTGATAAGTGGCGTTATGTAGTATTAAGACGTTTATATCTCCATTGGAAATTCGCTGAGTATGCAGATTTGCTGCGACGGGGGGTATTTACCTTACATATACTTTTCTATGAGAAGGCTGTAAACTTTGCTCACGAATATTTATCTTTGATTAAACAATAATACAATATGTTGATTAAAAGGAGCTGACACACCATCCAACAAGTTCTTATTTCTCAAAGATAATTTTTTTATCAGTCTCAAATTTAAAGCCTTAAAAATATTGTAGCTTTCCGGTGCCCCTTAAAAAAAGGAGCAAATTTGGCCCTTTTTTATACATTTTTTTTTATAAAATGTCCAAATGGAATATCTAATTCTAAATGTTTGCTCTTTGCTGATGAAAGTTATATCAAAAATCTTTTGAATCATCGTACTCTTCTGAGTGACCTTCCTACTTGGGATCTTAGGAGTAGGCCCCATATTTAATGTAGGCTACTTTAATTACCACAAAGAAAAAATGTATTTTGTTTGCTGTTTTTGTTTAAAATTATTTATAATTTAATACATTCTCCTTGTTTGTTAGAAAATATGAGTTTGGATGTTTCTCACCGTAATTTAAGAATATTACAGATGTTTTAGCGAATTTCCCCTATAGGGAAGAAGCTATTACCGTAGGTCTTATGGTAAGACTTAAGCCCGCGACCATGGTAACTTTTCATTTTGAAGTCCCCAGATGCCAAAAACACCATTCGTTCAAATGTTAGTGAATTTCCCCTATAGGGAAGAAGCTATTACCGTAGGTCTCATGGTAAGACTTAAGCCCGAGACCATGATAACTTTTCGTTTTGAGGTCCCCAGATGCCTAAAACACCATTCGTTCAAATTTTTATATATGTATATATATATATATATGTGTCCGTAAGCACGATAACTCTCGTAAAAAAGGTCCAATCTTAATAAAATTTGGTACAAATATGAAAAGTACCATTTATTTGCACGAGTTCGAAAACCAGACAAATCGTACCATCCGAAGGGGGGTTTTGGGGGGTTTTATACCCCAAAAATGTTTTTTTTGGAGTTTTCATATGTAATTATTATTTAAATCAAATTTTAATTTACACCATTGAATTCAGCTTATAAAAACAAACAATTTGGTATTTTGATCATTGCTCTATGTCAATTGGTTACTGAGATATTGAAAGTGCTAAACACAGTACGTTGTCCAATGTTATTCTTATGGAGAAAAAGAAAAATTTGATATCTCGGTTATTTATGAACAAAAACTGACGAAACTTGGTATATCGCTTCATCTGTTGTGGTTTGTTATTGTTTGAACAAAAAACTAATTTTTCACCTATGGTTCCCGTAGCAGCAAACCTAGGTACTCGGTCCCCATGTTATTCTTATGGAGAATAATAAAGATGTTATAAATCGCTTATTTATGAATGTATATGGATGAAACTTGGTATGTGACTTTACTTAGATGAGTTCTATTGATATTTGTATAAAAACCCATTATTTTGTGTTCCTCGTTGCAGCAAACCTGCGTACTCATCCCTAATGTTATTCTAATGAAGAATAATGAATACTTTAAATATCGCTTATTTATGAATATATTTCTTATGAATTCTGGTAAGAGGCTAAATGGGTTATTAAGACATATATATTCATTGGAAATTCACTGAGTAAGCAGGTTTGCTGCGACGGAGGTATTTATATATGTGTATATATATATATATATATAGTTATGTATGTCCGTAAGCACGATAACTCTCGTAAAAAAGGTCCGATCTTAATTAAATTTGGTAAAAATGCGTAAAGTACCATTTATTTGAACAAGTTCGAAAACCAGACAAATCGCACCATCCGAAGTGGGGTTTTGGGGGGGGTTTTGTACCCCAAAAATGTTTTTTTTGGGGTTTTCACATGTAATTTTTATTTAAATCAAATTTTAATTCTCACCATTGAATTCAGCATAAAAAAAAAAAACAATTTGGTATTTTGATCATTGCTCTACGTCAATTGGTTAGTGAGATATTGAAAGTGCTAAACACAGTACGTTGTCCAATGTTATTCTTATGGAGAAAAAGAAAAATTTGATATCTCGGTTATTTATCAACATAAACTGACGAAATTTTGTATATGGCTTCATCTGGTTGTGGTTTATTTTTGTTTGTACAAAAAAACAATTTTTCGCCAATGGTTCCCGTTGCAGCAAACCTAGGTACTTGGTCCCCATGGAAAATAATTAAAATGTTATATATCGCTTATTTATGGATTTATATGGTTGTATGTGACTTCACTACGATGAGTTCTATTGATATATAAATAGAAACCCATTATTTTATGTTCCTTGTTGCAGCAAACCTACGTACTCATCCCCAATGTTATTCTTATGGAGAATAATTAATATTTTAAATATCGCTTGTTTGTGAGTATATTTCTTATGAATCCTGTTAAGTGTTTTCATGTGTTATGTTATATATTCATTGGAAATTCGCTGAGTATGCAGGTTTGCTGCGGCGGGGGTATTTACATATTTACAGATGTCAGCAACCAAGTGTTGTAAATAGTTATTGAATGAAACCGTTTGAAATGTTAATTTTGTGTTATATTTTACCACAACATAAATTAGTATAGTTTATTTGAAATTGTTTTGATGCATGTAGCTACAACTACTACTTATATTTTCTATAATTAGTATTTGAAAGCTGTTTTTTGTATGTAGCTGACAAAAATGATTGTCTAATGTCCAGTAGTTTGTGCATACACATTTTTCCCTCAACAAATTCAGTTCATAAATGCAAGTGATCTGCCATCTTTTAAGTTGCATCATGCATAACCTGGACAACCATTACTGAGTCATCACTTCCCTGCTCAGTCATGCCCTTGCATTTTGCCAGTCATGGGTTTTCTTTAATTATCGCTTACCACTAACAGTGGTCATCAGCACTAAGTTTATTTCTTGTAATAGTAAAAAATTGTTGACTTGACTTGTTCCAAAACACCTTATGGAGGTGAGTCTATGCCAAAAAATGAGAACTTTTCAACCAATTTTTTTACCTAAATGTTTTACAGTAAGTGGGTGTAAGGAACATTGTCAAATGTGATTAGCCAAGATAATTTTAATTGTTATTTTTTCCAAAATTTAGATTTTTTCAAACTGTTCAGATAAAAATACAGTTAGGTCACAACCATTCAAGTCCCATAAATACCACAAGTAATTAAGATTATAATTTACATAATATAAATTAATTATATTAATATAATATTATAATATTAATAATATAATAATAATATTATAATATTCATTATATTAATGGGCTGCTATACCATTTCTAATTTTTGTATATATGATGTAAAAATAGATTCTTTATATTTTAAACTAAGATTCATCACATTTATCAATGATAAATACAATAGTACAGCTAGTTATAGCAGTAAAATCAAGGTATTCAACAAAAATGTTAAATACCAAATAATGACTTCAATATTTCACAATTTGATTTAGTTGATGCTTTAAATTTCAGTTTTTTATATCCTACTTTCCAAAAACTGGCATTGCCTATGATGTCTAAATAAACTGATAAACCGTGGTAACAGTTTTTAATTCATCATTATTAATTTTCTGCCACTATTCTTATCAAGGTGACATTATTAGTTAGAGCACACCCCATGTTTGTTGAAAATGATAACATTAAGGGTGTTTGGCCGCTAGGCTAGTCTGGCGGTGAGGAGCAGTAGTTCTACAAGTCGCTACCGCGCGCCGCTAGGAAGACAACTCGGGCAGTGCTGTGAGTATGTGTGATCTGGCTGGGGGGAGAGAGGAGCGCGTTCTCCTCATTTCTCCCCCTCCCCCCATGCAGCACTGTCTTTCCGTCTACTTGCTTCTTCGTCGGTCCAGGGCGCACGGCCCCGGCCCGCGGTTCGACTGGTTGAATAGTAGGGTTGGTTTGCTTCCTATTTTATACTGATGTGCCTTTCAATGTCGCCGACAACTAATCTTAAATTTATTTTTATTTTGAGCGTTCACTTTATAGTTTTGATGAGTACATTTCTTGTAGCCTATACAGATTTTATCAGTAAAAATGTTTGACACAGGTGTGAGCACATTTAAATGCAGTGGAACTCGGATAGTTCGAATCTCAAGGGACCGCGGTTATAAGATTCAAACTATCCAATAAATTGAATTTAATTATAGAGGTTCAAATTATTCAAGCTTTACTGTATTAAAAACAAACTAACAAATAGGGGTGGGCGAGTACTCGAGTTTTGAGTATTTGTTCGAGTACTAAAGACTACTCGAAGGCCGAGTCGAGTAGTAAAAATACTCGAAACTATCGAGTCGAGTAGTTGACTACTCCCGCCGTTTACCCCAGGTTTTTGAAAATAGCGTAGTTACCCCTGCCGTTTACCCACGTTTACGGCGCTAATCAATGTTTAACAAAATAAGTGGCTGAAATAAAGAAAAATAAGCTTAAAATCTTTGAATAGTAAGAAATAAAATGTTGGGAAAGAAGGAAATCAACATAGAAAAGTTTGAATAGTCGGGAAAATAATAAAACTGATTAACAGTGATTGTATTATCCATATCTCTTGAACGGAAAGTCACACAACTTTGATTGACATTTTATTTTATTTGTGGTAATCAGACGAAAAAAATGAGCCTTCATTTGTCTTTGTATGACAATAAGTTTCGGTTTTAGCATTTTGGACTAGGATAAATTTTGTTATCTCTTGAATAAATTACCGGGACCTTCGGCCGGAAACAGAACAATAGACCAGTGATTAAGAATGAGACAAAAAGTTTAGGGTTGCTGGACTCGGGCCACTAGCTTTGTTTACTTATCTATTTTCCTCATTCTCGTATATCCATTAATATAACTCCTGTCAATTCTACTTTCGTGTTAGTTGAGAGTTATTTTGGGACTGGAAAGGAAGTGATTAGTTGTCGGGAGGAGTCTTTTTTCAACCACTTATTTTGTTAAACGATGTTCATCTCTGTTTGTTTACCCACGCTAAGTTGTTTTTTGTACTGACAGCCTGGAATCGATAGAACCGGAATCGACTTTGGACTATCGATTCTCAACAATTGGAATCGACTCATCCCATAAAAAACATTGTTTTCAATACAAAAATAAAATTTTTATTTTTTAATGAACTACTCGAACTTGAGTCGTTTGGTTCAATACTCGACTCGACTCGATTAAAAAAAACACTACTCGCCCACCCCTACTAAAAAAATCATATGTTTGTATCTTTAATCCCAGCTGTTGTGCTACTTTTGTTTTGATTTGCTGTCCAATGTTATTTAAATGGGCCAAAACCGTACTTTGAGGGCTTCCCAAGAGTTTCTGGTTCCACGCACTGACTTGAGACCCCCTAAAAGCACATCTAGACGTTAAGGGCTTTCAAACGACACGTAAATCATCAATCGACCCAGTAGTTTGGCCATAATCTTCTGGATAAAAATTGCCTTATTCTTTTAATATAATGATAACAATATTTATTATATAAACATTGATTATAAATATAAAATGGTTTTTAATTTTAAGAATTACAATTTAAATCATATTAAATTGATCTTATTAATCTCTTAAAATACTGTATTAAATAAATGTACAGGTATCCTGGAACTATTCCATAAAAATTTGTCAATAAATATACAACTATGGGATATTTTACTCCAGTCACCAACATACTAAATGTATTTTTTACCGCTATTGTTTATCGGCCAAAGAAAGCCGCAATAGTTTATACTCAAACCGCAATTTAAAGGCGGCCACACACTACCGGACTTTTGCCCTAAAGACATCGGATCGAGCAAGGAACAGGGCACGAAGGTAGCAAAATTCAGTCCGAACCTCTTCCCGATCAAGACTCAAACAAGACATCGGATCGGACAGATTGAGCGCGAAAACCACCGAGCGAGGTAAGAACGGTGGGTACGACTTCAGTTGTCGTTGTGCAGGTCGGCCGTGTACTTGTGTATAGATTCCACCCACTTCACCCATTCACCCATTTCACCCACCTCCCCAAGATTTCACCCACTTCTCTAAAAGCGTCATTCCTCTTCACGTTGTGGTAGTTAAGAGGATGGGACAAGTCCTACAAAACTGGCAGATTTTTGTACTCGGAAATAAAGTGTTTTCCTCAGACTACGTTACATAAACTAGTGAACTGGAAACTAAAATGACAATAGTCAAGACTGCAACCCGCAATCTTCACCGTCGTCGTATCGCTAGCGGCGGGGCTCGTGACGGCGCTCGGAGCAGTGTAAAGAGGTACCACACTCTACCGAACCCCAAACAAGACATCGGACCGATCTTTCTTTAATCTTTCCTCAAAAAACCGCCTCGAGAGCGCTTGGTCCGAAGTCTTGTTCGATGTCTGGTTCGGAGGCCCCACTAACTACCGGATTTTCTCCCTTCGACCCCAAATCCTGCTCGGTCCGATGTCTTGTTCGGGGAAAAGTCCAGTATTGTGTGACCGTCTTAAAGGTCAACACGCCAGCAAAAGTATCAAAGTATATAATCGTCGGAAACAAAGATTTTACTGAAACTAAGATCGAAACAAATTTTATCGGCCTAAAATAGCAATATATTCTCATTTTGTGGTCTAAAACGTCAACCGAGCTGCATTTTAGCCTGAAAACGGTCAAACTGGGTTTTTAGACAAATTTACCGACCGGGCATGTGTAGTTATCAACCAAAATCGGTAATTTGTTGCGGTAATTTTACAGCATATTACCACGGTAATTAGAGAGTTACCCTGTGTATTACCATTGACTATATACATGAGTCATAAATACGACCGCAAATTTTTTTATCGGCCGAAAATTGAGAACAAACCGTATTTTATGCCGGAAATTAACTTAATCGCTCAAAAACGGCAATCGGACCGCATTTTATCGGTAGTAAGTAAAGCCAGGAGTAGTGTGCATTTGAGGCTGCTAGACTGGAAGTGACATCACGCGGTCACGTGACCGGACGCACTGAGTCATTAAATACGTCATCTGAGCCTCAGCCAGTGACGTAGGTGGTTTTGCGACGTAATGAGGGAAAGTTTAAAGGTCAAGGTCACGGGGAGGATATTTTAAAAAATTACTACCTCGCACGCGTAAAATTCGAATTGTGATTCGATAGTTTAATCGATAAAAATATCGAATGAAAACAATCGAATGAAACAATCGAATTATACGAGTGCGAGGTAGTACTAACACAAATATTACTTTATTTTATTTACAATAATTCCCCGTTGTTCGTTGTTGTTGATCCGGACGAGTCGCGGCCATCACTTCGCTTTCTGATGAAAGACGGTAGATACTTTGATTCCTGCGCAGAGTCCATGTTGTTTTTCGTTGCGTAAAGTTCCAAAGATAAATCGTAACCGGACGCTATGAGAAGTCCAATGAACGCCTATTTTTACTATTTACTGATTTTAAAACATATATACTCCAATTAAAAATATAGACTGCTTGGGAAAAAATGGATTTCATGGTTCTCTTTATTTATTTATAAAAAATATTAACAAATTATCGGTAAGGCTTGAGGAAGTCTGTTTCAACATCAGTAGTTAAAGCATTCACTATGTCTGTTCAAGTCTTATCTGTTATTCATTTGGTTAATTAATAGATTTGAATATAGCATATTTTCAGTGAAAAATCCTCATATTTATCTTTGTTAATTCCAAACTGAATTGAGATGGAATTGGAAATGCTTACTTGTTGCATGCTTACTTGAATACATTCTTGGAGCCCCAACCCAGACTTTTAACCCTTTCAACTATCATTACAAAAGTAGGGCAAGGACAAAGTCGATTCCCGCAAATAAGTATAAGTAAAAAAAAAAATAAGTTTTGGTGGGTTTTTGTAACCACTCTACTACCTGGCTACACAATCAAATCTTTATTCACAATTGAGAAGTCGAGTGTCAAAACTGAAAAATACTCATAACTGAATAGAATTATGTATTAAATTAAATATCAGAATTTACACTTCAGCTGCGTACCTTATCTGGCTATAAATATTTGTGCTAAAGTTAAGGGAGAGGGTTTAGGGCTACATTTTCTGGATTTTTATGTCATATAATGTAATATGCATTAATTTTACATCCCGATCTCTTTTTACCGTTTTTGGGAGCCAAAACACAACATTTGTAATTTTTATATCCTCCAAAAGAAGGAAGTTAGGGTCTTCTGATTGCTTTGCAAAATGAACTTGTCCAACTGAATGTAGAAAGGAACGTCTCCACGGAATTTGAAGTAAATCGTAAATTTACACTTTCCTATCACTTGGTTAAATACATCTTCTTAAGAAGCTGGATCTTCAGTTACATCACAGGTAGCCTATAACTTGTTTCACACAACAATGTTTTACTTGCAATTGCTTTTATATTTCTTGTATGCCTATATTTCTTACAAGGCATTGATTGCTACGGTTGCAGTAATACCATAATACTCTGAAAAGTGAAAAACGCAGACACGTGGTGCTCGTATTGTGGGATTGGCAGGAATCGTGGAGGGTGTGGCTGGAGGGTGTGTGGGGGCGACGCGACCTTGGACTACGCGTGCGTGGTGGCGCTGTGCGTGTGAGTTTGTATTAGTGAGGCGTAGTGCGGCTGGCCTACTCTGCCCCGGAAGGCAACTTCCAAAAACCAAAGGAGCAGGTCACAGGCCAAACAAAAAAAGATATAAACTTCAAATAAATTCTAACATGTATATCATACTGACCCGCACAACTACATCTATTATTTATATCACAAAATTGTATTAATATATTTTTAGTAGTTTTTTAAAGTGAAAAATATATTTTTATTTTTTTATTTTGAAATGAAATTATACTAGTAATAATGACCTAAATTTATCTCACACAACTGCAAATTTTTATTGGAATCGGACCAACGGTTTTCTTAGTGACCTTCTCCCAACATTTGACAAAATCTATACTTTTAAGACCCATAACTCCCTTAATAGTGATGCAAATTATTTAATATATTTTTCTATTTTGTCTCCTAATTTTCATCCTGATGTAAAAAAAAGAATATATTACAAATTAATCTTTTGACCAAACATCCTTTAACAGCACTTACACAAACATTCCAAGAAATAGGGTTATTGTAAAAAATACAAACAAATTCACGGGCAGAAAACAGATTGAGATCTGATACATGTTGCGTTGCATTATTTGTTTGTTTTGACCTGCCAAATAAACCGTTAAAGTTTGTTTAGACGAATACTTATACCGTACCTTATATAAGTAGCCTACAGGGTCCTCCCTACATGTTGAGGCACCTGGGGCAAATACATTCTTGGTGCCCCCCCCCGACTTTTAACCCTTTCAACTATCATTACAAAAGTAGGCAAGGACAAAGTCGATTCCCGCAAATAAGTATAGGGTTTAGAGCCTATGTATGTAAACTATACTCTGTTGTCTCTGTTTACATCTTTCTTCCAATGCATGCAGACTCCACTGTCATGTCAATGTCAGACTGCACGCTCGGTGGATGTCAGACATGATGCGCGCGCACCACGCAGCGGACAGTCAAATAGCAAACCAGGGTTGCCAATTCTATTCTTTCACTACTCGAAAATGTATCTGAAATACTTGTATTTACAATTTTCAGTTTCTTACTAGTTACTTAAGATATTAGATTCTTAATGAATATTTAAGAGGATAATTTGTTGAATTATAAGTCACAAGCAATTACTCATAACAAGATTTAAAAAGTTATCTTTTATAAAATTAAGTATCGGCGTTGCAGCGCCCTTCTGACCGCGGCGCCCGGGGCAGCTTGCCCCAGTTGCCCCCCCCCTTCGGACGGTCCCCTATTTTGAATGAATGAAGGATAAACATAGTATACATAACCAATTTTATTAATCATAATTTTATTAGTTTTTTGTAACTTGTTATCAAGGGACTCAAATTACTCAATCTGTCAGCACAGACTGACATATGTCCCTTTAATGAGTCAGTATCAACTTGTGCATTTATCACTGTCTTACAATGATCACAGTTAGTTTTCACAATTTCATTATTAATTTCCCCTAATTCTGACCATACAATCTTCACAGATCCTATTAAACACAATATACAGTGGAACCTAAATACCTCGAATCTCAGTGGGAACGGAAAAAATTTGAGTTATCGAATATTTCGAATATCGAGGTTCGTCATATCAAGGTGATTTTCCGCAGTCTTCGACTTATTGAGGGTCACGGTAACGCAATAGATGGATAGATCATGGAAGCGTCAAATCCTTTCATAATTTCGTCCTTTTGTATCATAGATAATAATTCCGTAATAATCATTATTAAAATTAAAAAGGATTTGAACAGTTTTAAATGTCTAAAATAAGCCTGGAAATATTTTGAAAAGCTTCTTTGGTTAACATAGTAGAGGATGAAAACGCCCTTCAGTGAACATGTTATAGAGTAGGGAAGTAAACAAACAATGACTCACAGTTCGGTAGTTTGGTGATGTTTTCCCCGTTCGACCCCTTCCTGTCTATTTTCTAGACTCTTTTCTCACTTCATATCGCGCCCCAGACAAGTGAAGTCAGTTCCCCCTTAGAAGTGAAGTCAGTTCTGACCAACAACGCATCAATTTCAATTTAGCTGAAGATCCATGTACTGTAGATCCACAACTTTAAAACTTGCACTAACTAACTGCACAGGACAGAGTGGATGTATTGGGGAGGTAGGTTTGGAATTTCCGGTTGTAAAGTCACTGGAAGTTTCGTGGAATCCGAACCAATAATGAACAACTTCGACTAATAGAGGTTCTCTGTTCAAAACTTCGACTTATAGAGGTAGGCGACTTTACAGATTCGAGTTATCGGGTTTTCTGCTAAAACTTCGAGTTATAGAGGTGCAGTGATGGGCTAAGAATAATGCTAAATTTCGAGTTATCGAGGTATCCCCTGCTGATCCTTCGACTTATAGAGATAAAATGACATAGCATTAGATAGGCAAATTCAAGGGGAATGACAAAACTTTGACTTATCAAGGAATTTGAATTATTGAAGTTCGAGTTATCGAGGTTCTACTGTATTGTGTACTAGACGTTACCTGCAGGCTTCGCCCTGCAAATGATTTATAAAAACTATGACAGTTGTGTGTGCTGAATTCTGTGGTTAGCCTGTGCAACTACTACGAATCAAGATCAGCTGTTTGTATTTTCATCAGCTCAAACAAAAATGAATGCCCATAAGGAATACATGGGAACTTTGAATACCCGTGGGGCAAAGCCCTGTAGGATTTTCACAACTTTAATATGCATATATGTTACGCAGGACTATCAAGAACCTCACTGCCGAATTTCAGCTCAATCAGTCCAGTGGTTAGAGCGTGATTGAGCCACAAATACAATTATCCGAACCCCAATTATCCGAATATCCAATTATCCGAATATCCAATTATCCGAATCGATTTTGAGTGAAATAATAGAAATATAAAAATCAAGAAAATAACAGCGGGAGCGCGTGTAGCGATAATACGGCCGTGAGCGCTAAAATAAAAGCCTGCGCTGTAACCTTCAGGACGATATTTTCGCAGGAAACAATGAGTCATACCCCCTTCCCGCCCTGCTCATCATCAGTCGCTACTGTTCTTTCACCGAGATTATCGTTCGAAATGAGTACAAAACGTAAACGTGTTGTCCTTTCGCTAAGTGATAAACTCACTTTGCTCGAGATGTTCAAGTGAAATAACCAACATTGAACAGTGAAATACGTACAGTATGTAGGCCTATTGAAAAGAGCAACTGTATATACTGTATTCAATTTAACTCCTGTAATTTAATTTTTTTGACGTATATTCTTGATACAGTTCGCTCACTTTCTGTTCACTACATTTATAATAACTTTGTCGATAAAATTCTGATTTTTTATGTATGGTAATGTTTTTTGCTTAATTCCTGAGGTATTCCTGATTATCCGAATTTCTGCATATGCGAATTGGCCCGATCCCCAATTAATTCGGATAATTGAAGTTCTACTGTATCTAAATATACAAACTTTCAAATTTATAATGTTATTATTAGTAGGATAGTATAAAACATTTTTTTAAACAAATGATTTCCTGACATAAAAAGTAGTTCTGTCATGGCTACAGAAAACCTTTTATTGTTTTCCTATTAAATCATTTTAGTTTTTTTTTTATTATTTGTTAAAATATCTGCTTATATGTTTTAGTTATTCTGTAACAAGCTTTTGTAAATTACTTTATGTAGTAATACTTAGAGGTAAACTTGGAAAAGTGTTACCATACAACAAATTACGATTATCTTAAATTAGCTTTGGAGAAAAACAATCTAACCAGCAACAATTTTATAGGAATACATTCAATTTAATATAATAAACTTTTTTGGTAAATATTTAAGTGTAGACAATTTTAATTTTCTGCATACAGTACTAGATTATTTAATACTAGTGGCTTGAAGGGGCAAAAGCCCCTAAAAAAACAAAATACATAAATTTTTTATCAACCTTCATTGGTCATTTATAAATAAGCACTGATTTTCTAGCATTATAATATAATATTATTATACTGTCTTATGTTTTTAATAAAATGTCCATTCCTAAACAACTATACATTGCTGTAGTTTAAAAGTAAACAAACTGAATAAGTACAGCTGGTATCAATATCAAAGGCTAATTTAACTCTGTGGCACAGCTGTTTTAATTTCAAAAGATGTAAACAAATTAAACCCCATGTTGTTTTAATGGGAAAAGTTTTATTCTGTTGCGAATTTATGGTAAAAAAATAAGAAAAATGAATAGTTTTCCCTCAAAATTCACGTCAAGACCTTTAAAATGATACCCCTCCCATCCTTCTACGGCCATCCAGTCACTCACAATTTCTTTACAAAAATTTGACTTACGGAATTATATATAGAGATTGGCCCATTTAATTAATTTATCATAGGCTATAATTGGTTCAACAACAAAATATACTACGTTTTAAAAACATCAAAAAATGTATTTATCTTCTAAAAGATAATTTTATAAACCTGACTGGCAGATGTTTGGGTTTAACATATTATCTTCCTGATGACCTTGTGTGTTGCATGGCGTGATCCGCTTTTCTTAACACTCTTCCATGTGACGCCAATAATGACATTGAGATTTGACAGTTTTTCATTTTAGTTATTAATTACATGGTGATTTATTCTGCTTTGAACTTCAACCTAAGGATTCATATGTCAGTAAAGGTTAACTTTTAATTTAATTGAAAATTATTGTACTTGATTATTATGTTTATTGTATTGGCCTAAGTAATTTCAAAACTATGTTTTTATTGTGACCTTTTGGCCTTCTAATATAAATTTGATTAAACTTGGTAAGAGGCTTCATATGATTGTAATCTATCGATTTTATATAAACAAATGTTCTTTTAGTCAAAAAAATTAACTATAGGATGTATATTTTTTTATTACAAATATTTTTGGTCTGGCCTTTATTAGTAAAATTAGGAATCAATGACATCTTGATAACATAATATACTATGTTTTAGAAAGCCTTTTTTTCAACAGCGAATTCAGGTTAGGTTCAGGTATTCAGGTTTAATGCAACAAAGATATCTGACTTTATTTCATAATTTTCAGGGTTAATTTTCCTCCTACTATTCCTACTTTTCCAAATTTTTTAAGTAGGAATCCTTTTACTTTTTAGGCTGAAAATTACCTTTTTAGCGAATTTCCCCTATAGGGAAGAAGCTATTACCGTAGGTCTCATGGTAAGACTTAAGCTCGAGACCATGATAACTTTTTATTTTGAGATCCTCAGAAGCCAAAAACACTATTTGTTCAAATGATTATATATGTATATATATATATATATACATATATATATTAGAAAAATAATAATTCAACTGAGCACCCTTTAGAACATATTTTAATAAAGCTATATGTTTCGGCACTTTTAAGAGGCCATTTTCAAGCTAAACTTAACCTAATATATTTTATAAGAAGATTTTAAAAAGCTGCTCAGTTGAATTATTATTTTCTAATATTTATAATAACAGCAGCCCTACATTGTGAATTGTTTATTAACATACATTTATATATATATATGTATATTTGTGTGTCCGTTAACTGAATAACTCTTGAAAAAAAATCTGATTTCAATGAAATTTGGCATGAACGTGTAAAGCAACATTCATGACTTAAGTTAGAAAACCAGAAAGATCAGGCCATGGGAAGTGGTTTTTTTGGGGGTTCAAAACTTTCCAAAAATAAGTTTTTTGCATTTTTCACCCTAACATTTTTTAAAACACTCATTTTTGGTTTTGACCATTTTATAGAGCTTAAAAAACAAATAATATAGTATTTTGAATCATTAACCTAGTTAAGTGGTTGCGGAGAAAATCCAAAAAAACCTGCTCATAAAATCTCCCATGTTAATCTTATGGGAAAAAGGTTTTTAGCTTTTCCTTAGTTAATTTTACTGAAAACATCACATTTCTTTTTACCAATAAGTTCAGCTCTACAAAGCAATCATTTTGGTGTTTAAATTGTGATTCTAAGTCCAACCTTTGCAGAGATATTCAAACTGCTAAACACAGTATGTTGTCCAATGTTATCCTAATGAAAAATAAATAAAATTTGATATCTCAATTATTTATGAATGAATATTGATGAAACTTGGTATGTGGCTTCAACTAGCACTGATATATTGAATTTTGCAAAAAAAATGATTTTTTGTTGATTGTCCTTGTAGCAGCAAACCTGCATACTCAGCCCTAATTTTATTCTTATGGACAGTAAGTAAAGTTTGATATCTTACTTAATTATGAACATAAATTATTAAAACTTGATATGTAGCTTCTCCTGGTTGAGTTATATTGATAATTGCATAAAAACACATTTCTTATATTTTTGAGCAAACCTGCATACTCAGCCCTAATGTTATTCTTATGGAGAACTAGCTGTTCCCGCAGGCTTCGCCACGCAAATAATCTTAATATATAAAAACTGACAGTTGTATGTGCTGCATTCTGTTGTTATCCCGTGGAACTACTACGAATCAAAATCAGCTATTTGTATTTTCATCAGTTCAAATTGAATGTCCATAAAAATAACACAGGATTGGAACTTTGACTCCCCGTGGTGCAGAGCCCTATGGTAATTTCTAGGTTTTTATGTTAACATCAATATAACTCAACTAGGTAAAGCCACATACCAAGTTTCATTAATTTATGTTCATAATTAAGGGAGACATAATATTTTACTTACTCTCCATAAGAATAACATGGGGGCCGAGTACGCAGGTTTGCTGCTACGGGAATAATCCTTAAAAATTGCTTTTTTTGTGCAAATAACAATAGACCACAACCAGATGAAGCCGTATACCAAGTTTCGTTATTATACGTTCATAAATACGTTTCATAAATAAGCGAGATATAAATTTGCCCTTATTCTCCATAAGAATAACATTGGACAACATACTGTGTTTAGCACTTTCAATATTTCTACAACCAATTGACATAGAGAAATGATCAAAACACCAAATTGTGTGTTTTGTAAAGCTGAATTAAATGGTGAAAAACTTAAAAAAAAACATTTTTTGGGTACAAAACCCCCCCCAAAAATACCACCTCGGATGGGTCGATCTGTCTAGTTTTCGAACTTAAGTCATAAATGCTGCTTTACACTTTTGTACCAAATTTAATTAAAATCTGACCTTTTTTACGAGAGTTGTCACACACCCACGGACACGCACACGCACACACGCACGCACACACATTTCATCAAAATCGGATAATTTTTATGAGAGTTATCATGCTCATATATATATATATATATACATACAGTTTCGAACGAATGGTGTTTTTGGGGTCTGGGGACCTCAAAACAAAAAGTTATCATGGTCCCGGGTCTAGGTCTTACCATGCCGACTACGGCAATAGCTTCTTCCCTATAGGGGAAATTCGCTATTAACTCAAAAAACCTAGTTTTGGGGTACAAAATACCCCTTTGGATCTGTCTGATTTTCGAACTTAGTCATAAATGCTGCTTGACACGTTTAGACCGATGTTCGTCGAAATTGGATTATTTTTACGAGAGTTATCGTGCTCACAGACATATATTGTATATATACAGTTTTGAACGAATGGCTAAACCCCGAACATAACCTGACATTGGTGTGTTGGTGGTAGGCCATATAATATTATAGGTATAAAATAAGCTGAATCCAATGGTAAAAACTAAAATTTGACTATTTCCAAAATTATATGTAAAAAATTCAAAAAAAACATTTTTGGGGTACAAACCCCCCCCCCCAAAATACCCCTTCGGATAAAGCGATCTGGCTGGTTTTCGAACTTAAAGTCATAAATGTTGCTTAACACGTTTATACCAAATTTCATCAAAATCGGATAATTTTTACGAGAGTTATCGTGCTCACGGACACATATATATATATATATATATATATATATATATATATATATATATGGATATATATATATATATACAGTTTCGAACGAATGGTGTTTTTGGGGTCTGGGGACCTCAAAACGAAAAGTTATCATGGTCCCGGGTTTAGGTCTTACCATGCCGACTACGGTAATAGCTTCTTCCCTATAGGGAAAATTCGCTAAAACTGAAGTTGTCCATCATATTGGAAAGATGGCGGATAAAATAAAAATTTAAAAATCACAAAATTATACAGAACCAAAAATCCAGGGAAGTTGCTTTTTAACTTTTTTTAATAGCTTTTATACTTTCAAGAAAAACAGCTGGCACACATATATCAATCAACCCTGTATATAAACTCATAAGCACAATAAAACTATTCCAGGTTATTATGTAGATCTCATAGCCTCTCCTGGTTGGGGAACATTTATAATATATCTGATTTATGTATACAATAAACTCAAGGAAAAATTAGTAAACCTTCGATTATGTTTTTCGAATGTCGCAATTGTCCTGGAAAATCGTGATTTTGTCCTGGAAATATCCTGGAATTTCGTTTTGTAAAACCTGTGGGAACCCTGGTAACGTCATGTACTACCACTTTGCCTGCACCTCGCCGTCCCGCTCACTCGAGCTACCGCTGTTGTATCTGAGATCCGATTGACACTCACAACAGAATGCACGCTACACAACGTTAATCTTGACGTTTGCCGGCTCCCACACCTAAGTAAAGTGACGGTGGTTTCGTAGGTAAAAAAGGAGACAGGATAAAGGATAAAGGGATAAAGGGGTTTATGGATAAAGGGGGCAGGCGCGTCAGTGCAGCCAACTGTCAGGCATCATCAGAACGAAATTATCACTCCCACTAGCTGTTTATGCTTGATTCCACAACTTAGAATGCATACAGACTGTTTAGTCTAAATAACCTATGGTAGGCAATGCATCAATTGGATTGGCGATAATGAATTAATCACAACACATTTAACCAGATGCAAATCAGATAACTGCACTATTTTTATACAGTATATTACACACATTTCTGAGCTTGAGGGGGGGGGGACGTTCACCCCCCCCCTGGATCCGCCACTGTACTCTACTGCCTGGCTACACAAGCAAGTCTTAATTCACTACTTAGAAGTTAGGTGTCAAAGCTGAAAATACTTTCATAACGGTTTAGAAGTATGTATTAAATATCAGAATTTTCACCACAGTGATTTCAGTGAGCAGAATCTCTCAATATCACAAATAATGGAAAACATATCAACAATCTTAAGTACTGATTTGTTTATAATTTCTTTTAACGATTATTATTTGTAATATTGAATTTTTTTTCACTAAAATTGCTAGATTTTTTGGCTTTTTAAAATTAGTCATACATCAATGATATCGGATAATCCATTGAGAGGGGACGAGCTTTTAAACTTAACATTGGCCCTATGGGGGAAGCAGATAGAAACAACAAATATTTTATGACTGGAGTGCCCTCTTAAGTTAATTAATTATATCACTTTACTCGAATAAGCTAATACTTCACCTACTTTTTGAAGCCAGATATGTCTTATTTTCTCCTACTTTTCCTACTTTTTAGATATCAAAAATCAAACTGAACCCTGAATTTGTCGATTCTAATTAACATTTATAAAACTGTCTTTGGCTTGCCTATATATCATATATACCGGGTGGATTGAAATTTAAGATAGTATTAAAATGCTGTTATGGATGAAGTAGACAATAAATGTAATAAGACTGTAAACACATTAATATTCAAAAAACTATATATCTTGAAAGCATGTTTCCCTAATATTAGAAATTTGGTACTTTTTTCATTAAAACTGAATTTTCTCAGCTTGTATGAGCTTATTACAAAATGCATAATACCATTAAATGCATTATGCATGTTCCATAAAATTTAAAACCAGACCAACAAGATAATTTATATTAAAACATACCGTTCAGATTACAGTTGAAAGTTTAACCAAACCAATATTTGTAAAATCATTTCCCAAAGACATGGTGCCCCATCACTTACCAAGTGATGTGATAATATGGATAGGTCGTGGTGGGTGTTGTACTCTGAACTAATTTCTACTCCGAAATAAATTTGTTTGTGTGGGGCTATATGAGAAGTTTGTAAAGTTTGTTCTATTCATCTCCAATGAGGAATAAGCAGGAACTTCATATCGTAGTCATGTACACAGCTTTTACATGTAGAGAAAACATTCAGTTTAAGTTTGGAGCCATGCGTTAAAGCTGAATTCTAAGTCTGTGGTAAATTAGGACAAATACAGGACATAAAAAAAGGCCTATTATGGTAACTTGTCAAGTCCTACAAACGTTGGGCAATGTTATTTTTTTTAGGTGTTTGTAAATATTTTCAATTTAACTTTAATAGCCTCAGCTGTTGGATACCAACTAAGATACATGTTTTATTTTTCTCCTGAAAATAATCATTAATTTAATTTTCTTGTTATTTATTTTTGTAATATTTTTGTGTTCTTATTCGTTTTAAAGTGATGAACGTAATCATGTAACGAGTCAGTGTTTGTTCTTTGAATGAATATTTGTTCAACAAACTTTATTATCCTGTTTTTTGTTTTGTTTTTTTAGGTTAGTTGTTTGTTATTGCAACTATGGCAGTGAACTTACATGACCATAACTGTATTTCCTTGTCTACGACCAATTATTCTAGTGCCGATTTAACCCATTGAGGTAGTACTTTTATTCTATTTGCAGTAGCCTAACGGGGATTGATTGGTGCTGCACTCTAGTAGCAAAATATGTAACTAATGACCGCGGGCGTCTACGGTTCTATCTGCTAGAGCCCGGACTGACTGAAAAACCTTAATATCGCCGCCAGGCCTTTGGTCGTGATAGCTGAGTTGGGTACGTCGTGGAATTACCTTGGCCAGGTGATGATATGATGTTCGTGGGTTCGATTCACGCACACGACCAAAACTGACCAGTTGTGCAACTCTCAATGAGTTAACCGGTCTGTAGCAACATTGGTGGGAGGGCCCAAGTAAAACAAACGGTGGCAGACTTGCTTGGAAGTTGACGGGATCGGTTAATTCTTTGAGACTTGCACATGGTCAATACTGATTTTACTAATTTTTACTGTGTGTGTGCCAATGCGACTCTCTAAACTGAAAGAAAACAATATTTTAATCAAAATACGCCATTAATCCATTTAAAAACACCAATTTTATACTCCAATTCACAGGTTAATAAAATTACAAGTATGGAACGAGACCAGCTCGTATGTCTACGCCAATGGGTTAATGTTATCAAATGCTCAGGAACTCTCAGATGGACATAGTTCTGATAATGAACATTCAATGGAAAGTTGGCAAACTGTAATAACAAAAAACACAAAGAGAAATCTAACTTTGTCACCGGATCACGGTCAAAAGCGCCATCGCATTGGTCTCAGTGCAGTAGATGGGCGATTACATAATGACCCTATTCCACTCAAAAATAACTACGAACTGCTGTCGTTGAATCTTGAAAATTCAATGGACGATGAAAACTTGGCTACCAGTCCAACTATGGAGTCAAAACCACCACCAATCTTTCTCCCCTGAGTGAGCAATATAATGCCAATGATAAAAGCTCTAGACTCAATGGTAACCAACACTGGATACTCTTACAAATGTCTCAATCAAGACAGGATTAAACTACTTCCTTCATCCTCAGACACTTACCGGAAAATCGTAAGAGGTCTCACGGACTTGAATGTAAGTTTTCATACATACCAGCAAAAACAGGAATGGGCATATAGGGTTGTCTTAAAGAACATGCACTACTCGACATGCATCGACGACTTGAAAATCGCGATTGAGGAACACGGCCACAAGGTAAGAAATCTAAGTAATGTGCAAAATAGATTCACAAAAAACCAAGAAAATCACTTTTTTCATTGACCTAGAGCCTAATGTTAACAACAAAGAGATCTTCCAAATTCAATATTTGCTAAACGCTAAAGTTTTGTTTGAACCACCTACTAAAAAGAAAGAAGTTGTCCAATTTAAACGTTGTCAAAGATATGGGCACACTAAATCCTATTGTCACAACGTGTTTCGTTTTGTCAAGTGTACTTAGGAACATGACACAAAAGTCTGTCCTAAACCGACAACAGCACCCCCTACATTGCCCCGTGTATAGGGAAATACAGGTAAAACAATTCCCACCTTTTAGGAACAAATCTCTTGGAACCAGCCAAGGAAATGTTGATCCTCAAAGTCAAACTCAAGATAAACTTAACAAGTCCAGTAAACTGAAGGGATAACTTTTGCACAAGCTGCGCGCAACAGAAATGAAGGAACTCCTTCAAGAAAACAGAAACATAACGAGCAAATCAAAGATTCGGAAAACTTATCCGACATAATCCAAAAATCCTTTTTACTTTTCGAAAGTATTTTATCTAAACAAGCAGAACAGATTAGCACTCTACTTAATCTGTTAACTACTGTTGTTTCTCGCCTAAAATGAATATTTTTCTGAAAATTGCTTTATGGAATGCCAATGGCTTGGCTCAGCATAGCCAAGAGGTTCAGTTATTTATCATTCAACACAAGTTAGACGTTTTACTTATTTCAGAAACTCACTTCACAGACAGAAGTTATTTCAAAATTCCAAATTACTCACTGTACTTTACTAACCATCCATACAACATGGGGGTACTGCCATCTTAGTCAAAGACACTATTAAGCATTATGAACTACCCAGCTTTAGAGAGGATTATCTTCAAGCATCGAGCATTGATCCAGAAGACTGGTTAAGTCCTATTACATTTTCTGCTATTTATTGTCCCCCAAGACACTTATAACTAAAGAGCAGTTTGAACAATTTTTTAACACACTCGGTAATAAATTCATTGCAGGTGGTGATTATAACGCTAAACATCAAAAGTGGGGTTTAAGATTGGCCACACCAAGAGGTCGTCAACTTTTACGGGTTATAAATGATAACAATTTTAATCATTTTTCCTCAGGCGAATCTTCATACTGGCCAACTGAATGCGAAAAATACCGGGATTTATTAGACTTTTTTGTCTTAAAAGGTATTAACCAAAATTACGCACATATCCAATCCTGTCTCGACCTATCCTCTGATCATTCACCGGTTATACTAATCATCAACACAGAAGTGTTCCAAATATTGCCCAGAGAAACTTTGTACAACAAGAATAGTGATTGGAACAAATTTCACCACTTAATAAATGAAAACATCAATTTAAACGTCCAACTGCATAGTGCTGAAAATTTAGAACATGCTGTAGATTATTTTATCGATTACCTTACAAATTCTGCCAATTCATCTACGCTCGTAACCCATTATTCAAAATTTACAAAATTAGGATTTAACTACCCTATTTATATCAAGAAAAAGATCGCTGAAAAAAGGAGACTAAGAAGGATATAGCGAAATAGCAGGAATCCATTAGATAAGACACATTTTAATAGAGCAGCTCAAATTTTAAAAGATGATTGTGCATCACGAAAAACCAATAGTTTGAAGAGTACACCCAATCTCTGACAGCTAACAAGGCTACAGACTATTCGCTGTGGAAGGCCACGAAAAGGATGAAGCGACCCAAGATATCCATTTCACCTATTCTGAAATCTGATGGAAGCTGGGCGAAAAGTAACACTGAAAAATCAGAAGCATTTGCACAATACTTTTCAAATGTTTTTAAACCAAACGATGCTTTAATTGACAATGAAGAGGAAATACAAGAGTTTCTGGATTCTCCACTTGAACTTGATTTTCCGTTACGAAAATTTAAACCATCTGAAGTTCGATCAGTCATAACCAACAACCTTAATCCTAATAAATCTGGTTACGATTCAACTACAGGAAAATTGTTGAAGGAACTACCAAGAAAAGATATAATATTCTTAACTTTATTATTTAATGCTATTTTGAGATTAGATCATGTTCCTGTTCAATTTAAAAAAGCTCAGTTAATTGTCATACCAAAACCAGGGAAACCTCTAAACCAACTGAATTCTCACCGACCTACAAGCCTTTTACCAGTTATATCAAAGGTATTTTAAAAACTTTCTTAAAAGATTACAAACTCTAATTGATGTAGATGTAGTGATGCCTGGCCATCAGTTTGGTTTCAGGCAGAAACACAGTACAATAGAACAAGTCCACAGGGTAGTTGACATTGTACGAAAGTGTTTAGAAAATAAAAACTACTGCTCGGCTGCCTTTTTAGATGTCAGCCAAGCGTTTGATAAGGTATGGCATACTGGCTTGTTGTACAAAATTAAGAAGTATCTGCCACATTCTCTTTTCCCTATATTAAGGTCATACCTTACGGATAGATCTTTTCAAATTAAATATCAAGATTTTCTTACTCAACTGCATCCTATAGAATCAGGAATCCCTCAAGGAAGTGTACTTGGACCATTTTTATACATTCTCTACACTGCAGACCTCCCAGAAAGTGAACATAGTGAAATTGCAACTTTTGCAGATGACACTGCAATTTTATCTGTTAATACTGACCCAGTTCCAAGCTTCTTTTCACTTGCAACAAAGCTTAAACATCATTACAATTGGTTTAAGACATGGAGAATAAAAATAAACTAAAATAAATCAGCTCATATAACTTTTACTTTAAATCAAAACTCATGTCCTCCAGTAACAAGAAATAATAATCAACTACCTCAAGTAACTGAAGTTAAATATTTAGGTATGCATATTGATAGTAAACTAACATGGGAAACTCACATTAGGATGACAGCAACTAAATTTAAAAGCAAGCAAACTGAATTGGCTACTCAGAATTAAATCAAAACTGACTTTAGAAAAAAAATTGTATTATGCAAAACTATTTTTAAATCAGTTTGGACATATGGTGTGCAACTTTGGGGCTCTGCGAGTAACTCAAACGTAGAGATAATCCAAAGATATTAATCAAATACCCCCGTCGCAGCAAACCTGCGGACTCAGCGAATTTCCAATGCATAATATTTGTCTGAATTCCACATAAAGCCGCAAACCAAGTTTCATAAAAATTTATTCACATATAAGCGATTTTAATTATTCTCCATAAGAATAACATTGGTAATGAGTATGTAGTTTACTGAAACAAGGAACAGAAACAATTGGTTTTTATGCAAATATAAATAGAATTTAACTAGGCGAAGCCACATACTAAGTTTCATCGATATTCAATCATAAATAAGCGATATATGACATTCTAGTTATTCTCCATAAGAATAACACGGGGGTTGAGAAAGCAGGTTTGCTGCAACAAGGAACAGAAAAATGGGTTTTTATATAATTATTAATATAACTCAACCAATTGAAGCTACATACCAAGTTTTATTAATTTATGTTCATAATTAAGGGAGTAAGTACATTTTACTTATTCTCCATAAGAATAACATGGGGGCTGAGTACGGAGGTTTGCTGCTACGGGAATAATCAACAAAAATCAATTTTTTGTGCAAATATCAATATATCAGTACTACTTGAAGCCACATACCAAGTTTCATCAACATACATTAATAAATAATCGAGATATCAAATTTTATTTATTCTCCATAAGGATAACATTGGACAACGTACTGTGTTTAGCACTTCGAATATCTCTGCAACGGTTGGGCGTAGAATCACAATTTAAACACCAAAATGATTGTTTTGTGGAACTGAACAGATTGGTAAAAGCAAATGTGAAGTTTACATTAAAATAAACTGAGGAAAAGCCAAAAACCTTTTTCCCATAAGATTAACATGGGAGATTTTATGAGCAGGTTTTTTTGGATTTTCTCCGCAACCACTTAACCTAGGTTAATAATTCAAAATACTAAATTATTTGTTTTTTCAAGCTCTATAACATGGTAAAAACCAAAATTAAGTTTTTTAAAAATTTTAGGGTGAAAAATGCAAAAAACTGATTTTTGGAAAATTTAAAACCCCCATAAACCCCCTTCCCATGGTCCGATTTTTCTGGTTTTCGAACTTTTTATGAATGTCATTTTACACATTTGAGCCAAATTTCATCAAAATCGGACCTTTTTTACTCAAGTTATCGTGTTAACGGACACATATATATATATATATATACATATATATAAATTTGAACGAATAGTGTTTTTGGCATCTGGGGACCTCAAAACAAAAAGTTATCATGGTCTCGGGCTTAAGTCTTACCATGAGACCTACGGTAATAGCTTCTTCCCTATAGGGGAAATTCGCTAAAATGATAATAAAAATTGACAAAGCACCTTGGTTTGTATCCAATAGAACACTACATCATGACTTAAACATCCCAACAGTTAAAGAAGAGATCACTAGGTTCAGTACAAAGTATATTGGAAAATTAGAAAACCACCATTTTGCACGTTAAGAATACAATGATTTTTTACTTCAACAAGTCCATCCTGTTGTTGTTTACAGAGATATGCTGTTGTTTCAGATACTGGAGAGTACCAAGGAGCTGGTGAGCACCAAGGTGGTGCAGCCAGTGTTGCAGACCGCGTCCGCAGCCAAGCAGGTGAACGTGGCGTCACTCAAGGACCTGTCCTGGACCAAGGCCAATGAGATCCTGGAGTCTCGCTATGGCCACATGGCGTTGCAGGGGCTGGACTCGACCTCGTCTGTGGCCGACACATACCTGGACTACTACCTGCCTGAGGACGAGGAAGAGGAGGATGACAACCAGCGCCGTAAGACATTTGATTACTAGCATAGTGTCATGCTGCCTAGACCTGACGCTCTCCTTGGCCACCATTGTATCCTGAACCTTCCTAGTAACCCGTCCAGGGCCTAGTAGCCACCATTATACCCTGGATCTCCCCAGTATCTCGTGTAGGACCTGACGCTCTTCTTGGCCACCATTGTATCCTGGACCTCCCCGGTATCCCGTGTAGAAGCTGACGCCTTCCTTGGCCTCTGTTGTACCCTGGATCTCCCCAGTATCCTGAGTAGGACCTGGCACTCTCCTTGGCCTCTGTTGTATCCTGGACCTCCCCGTTATCCCGTGTAGGACCTGAAGCCCTCCTTGGCCTCTGTTGTATCCTGGATCTCCTCAGTATCCTGAGGAGGACCTGACGCTCTTCTTGGTCACCATTGTACCCTGGACCTCCCCAGTATCCTGTTTACAACCTGACACTCTTCTTTGCCACCATTGTATCCAGGATCTCCCCAGTAACCCGTGTAGGTCCTGACGCTCTCCTTGGTCACCATTGTACCCTGTACCTCCCCAGTATCCCATCCAGAACCTAGTAGGTCCTGACGCTCTCCTTGGTCACCATTGTACCCTGCACCTCCCCAGTATCCCGTCCAGAACCTAACACACTCCTTTGCCACCATTGTATCCTGGAGGTCTCCAGTATCCCATGTAGGATCTGATACTCTCCTTGCCCACCATCGTATCCTGGACCTTCCCAGTATGCATTAAACTACAAACAAACCTATACCTATATAAGAGTACATTTTTAATTTCTAAATTAGTTTTCCCTTAATGGGACTCAATATAAGCATTCCTTTCTTTAAGACCTTTAGTTGAATAATGCAAGTGTGACTCTCCCATGACAAGTACATTTTTAAAGTAATTTCCTTGATATGCCTCTTTGTCTCAGTTTCATTGTTAGCTTGGGATGCACAGTCAGTTAAAAGACTGGTATGAAAGTCGGTGAATTCGAGTGTGATATCCTGCTGAGATTTCTTGGTAATCTGTAAATAATTTATTTTGCTTTTTACTTTCTCCCCTTATACATAAGGAGAAAGTATTGTTTTCATCAACATTTTTGAATTTGAGTTGTTAGTGGAAATATTTGTTTTGGTGCTCCCTGAATCCAAAAAAGTGAATTTAACGTGATGTCTGTGTGTCTGTCTGTCTGTCTGTCTTGTCTGTCTGTCTGTCTGTCTGTCTGTCTGTCTGTATGGATGTGCACAGAGCTAAAGCCCTAACCAATGGTCCGATTTTTATGAAATTTGGTATGTAAGTACTAATCCACGATATCTCCAGGCGTTTTTTTATTTTTTTGGAATTTTTTTATTTTTAAGGGTAACTATCCCCCAAAAACCGCCAAAAAAACATGAAAAATCAAGATTTCTCAAAAATAGCTCTAACGATTTTGATTAAACTTTAGTCGTTTGTAGAACTTTAGTTTTCCAACAAAATGACCACCCGCATTTCTGTCAAAATTCGGGTTCAGAAATTACAAGACTAAAATATCAAAAATTCAGTTTTTTATTTTTCATAAAAAATATACAAAATATGACTATTCACCATTAAAATCAATAGTAGCTAAAAAAAAATAGTATTTTGAATTACTATTCTACGATTGCTGGTTGCGGAGAAAATTTAAATTTTCATTTTGCGGTAAACGCAGAACGTTGTCCAATGTTATTCTTATGGGGAATACAAAAATTACTATTTCTCTCTTATTTATTGATCAATTTTGTTCAAACTTGATAAGCTTGTCAAGTTAGCATTGACCAACAGAGGAAATTCTAAATATGTTGCCCCTTAATAACCCTAGGGGGGGAATAGGGGCATTTCCCCTCTTAAAACCACGTGTGTAGCCAATGAATTCTGTAATGCCTCCAAAGCAGGGATTTGGGTGGAAGTTTTTGAAAACAACTTGTTTACAAGATTTTCTGTACATTCGACTGTGCTTTGTGTTCTATATTTAGTAAATAAAAAGTAATTTATTCATTAAAGTTGGGCTAAAAGGGAGAAAGTATGTGTCAGTTTCAGAAAGTATGTGTCAGTTTCAGAAAGTATGTGTCAGTTTCCTGATACCGTTTATTTAAATTCATTTACTCTTCCATTAATGTCATTTGGCCTTCTAGAGTTAAGGTATACTAGCTTTTCCCAACAACTTCGCTTGTTCACCTGATTTAAATTTTTCTCCAATAGTCCAAGATGAAGAAGATGTACGCTGACATGTTTCCGTGTAATTACAACATTGTCAAAGCAGTTACCACGTCAAATCCCCCCCCCAAAAAAAAAAAAAACGGCCTACCGTATACCGCACTGACACAAAACACAAAAAACATTTAATAAACATTTAATCTCATGTTTCATCTCAGTATGGGTGTATGTGTGTTTATTTATTGAAATATGTCAGTGTAAAGATTTATCTTCTTCATTGGACTGTTGGCGGTGGTAAGTACCTGTTTAGTTGTGATTATATAGTCCAGCGGCCGCTAGAATGGAGTTTCATCATTATGCCTCGTTACATAGAGCCATGCTCGGCGATATTTTATTAGTTTTCATGGGTTAAAAAATTAAATAGATAAATATTGTATTGTTGTATTATTTACAACAAAATTTATTTTGTTATTCTCTATTTTATGTCAGTTTTTGAAATAATCCTGGAGTAGTTTTTCACCACTGCTCCCCTTCCCCCCTCCCTCCCTGCCATTAACCTATTAGTGTAGACTTAACTAGCTATTTCCGTTCTTCACTTGTCATTTTAGCGAATTTCCCCTATAGGGAAGAAGCTATTACCGTAGGTCTCATGGTAAGATTTAAGCCCGAGACCATGACAAATTTTTTTTTAGGTCCCCAGATGACTAAAACACTATTCGTTCAAATTTATATATATGTATATATATATATATGTGTGTGTCCGTGAATGCGATAACTTGAGTAAAAAACGTCCGATTTCGATGAAATTTGGCTCAAATGTGTAAAGTGACATTTATGACTTTAAGTTCGAAAACCAGAAAAATCGGGCCATGGTAAGGGGGGTTTATGGGGGTTTTAAATTTTCCAAAAATCGGTTTTTTGCATTTTTTACCCTAAAATTTTTAAAACACTTAATTTTGGTTTTGACCATGTTATAGAGCTTAAAAAAACAAATAATATGGTATTTTAAATTATTAAGCTAGGTTAAGTGGTTGCGGAGAAAATCCAAAAAAACCTGCTCATAAAATCTCCTATGTTAATCTTATGGGAAAAAGTTTTTTTTGCTTTTCCTAAGTTAATTTTAATGTAAACTTCACATTTGCTTTTACCAATCAACTCAGCTCCACAAAACAATCATTTTGGTGTTTAAATTGTGATTCTATGTCCAACCGTTGCAGAGATATTCAAAGTGCTAAACACAGTACGTTGTCCAATGTTATCCTTATGGAGGATAAATAAAATTTGATATCTCCATTATTAATGAATGTATATTGATGAAACTTGGCACGTGGGGTCACGTAGAACTGGTATATTGATATTTGCACAAAAAATTGATTTTTTGTTGATTATCCCCGTAGCAGCGAACCTGCATACTCAGCCCCCATGTTATTCTTATGGAGAATAAGTAAAATGTAATGACTCCCTTAATTATAAACATAAATTAATAAAACTTGGTATGTGGCTTCACCTTGTTGAGTTATATTGATATTTGCATAAAACCCCATTTTTTTAGTTCCTTGTTGCAGCAAACCTGCTTACTCATCACCAATGCTATTCTTATGGAGAATAACTAAACTTGTACATATCGCTTATATATGAATATATTTTTATGAAACTTGGTATGCGGCTTTATATGGTATTAAGACTGCAACATTTCATAGATTTGATATATTTAAATTTACCATATAATAAATAAACCCCACATTAATGTATAATAGGCCTATCTAGGTAATAAGAAGGCTCACTAATTCATTCATGTAAACTGCTTCAAATTATTTAATTTTATTTATTTTTCAAAATTGATCTCATTCCAAATTTAATTTGATATAGTACAAGTGTTTAAAACAAGTGACAGTGTCTACAAGAACTTCAGGAACAGATGGCAGTGACTAACATTATTGAGAACCATGTGGTACAATTTAAAAAGAGGAGAGTTTTCCAAAAGTATAATGGCCAAGTGTTAGCTTTTTGTGGGTACCTACCCAAAATTAACATTTTTCCCTATAAAAAGTGTAGTGGAATACCCCATCCACTCTTTTATTATGTAAGAAGAGTCACTGGCAAAGTTTTATCCCATTTTGCAAGGCCAAGAAGAAATGCCAGTGATGAACAATATAAAACTATGGTGAGATCCTTCCAACTTACCTTGTAGATTGCAGCAACATATAATTGATGTCCAATTTTCAAGTCTAACATCATTTCTAGCATTTTGGAATACTTTAAAGTAAACTAAACACATCAACCTCAAGATCAATTCTCTGGACTTATACTTTTTATTAATTAATTTTTCAACAGACTAAAGTTTCAAGGCTTAGCCTATTTATTTCCTCAAGACTGAAAGAAACCAATAACAGTGTATTACAAACTTTTGATTTCTGAGATCCTCATTGGCAAAACTTACAATGTGTCAAAATTCATATCATTACTAAACATTCAATTAAAATAAAGATATTTTACTAAGACAAGAACAGACAGTCATTCTTGCCGCACGAGTCTCCCCCCCTGCAGATCCTATAAACATTGTGAACCCTGAGCACTTCATGTATCAAATAATAATTATCTTATAGTAAAGTCAATCCTCTATATTTATGTGCCATAATTTGTGAATCCCTATTTTGTAACCTGAAATGTCAACTTCATTAATAAATCCATTCATTGTATTGTAAACCAGTTTTATTATTTGTAATATAAACAGCCATTAATTATTGTCATGATCACGAAATGGAAGAATTAATTAAGCCAAGAACAGCTGTTAGGTTATCTATGTAGCGAAACCTGGAACTGAAATAAAATGCAGTAAAATAGGAAAGTCAAAGTAAAAAGGTAAACAAATAAATACCTCTCTATCTATCTATTGTTTATACATATGTTCACACTTATATTAAGCAAACAAGGTGTGCGTTTTGCAATTGGCGCTTCCAACGTAAGGCTTGAATGAGTGTCTGTTCTTAAATTTGAAGCAGTTAATTTAAGTAGGCATATTTGTTTAGAATAAGGAAAAACCAAGTAGGCTACTAAGAATTATTGTAAAGATAAGATTTATTCCCATACTCCATTTCCCCCACTACAATTGACAAACTTTATAGTGAAGTAAGATTATGCCCAAACATTATAACTTAAGACCTAATATCAACCCACCCCGTCGTTTAATCGAGTCACCAACAACAACAACTATGAGTTCCCCAAGTAACGAATCTACGGAATCACAGACGTCCGAAACACTTACTGCTTCTGACATTACGACATTACACGAAGAACACACTACTACAGTAAACATTCCCACGCAATTTAACTTCAACGACGACACAAACACGCCATTCCTTGGTTTCGACTTGAGTAATGACGCAGACGACGTAAACAGTACAGACGCTTTACACGATAGTCCTGCCACGAACGCCATGACACCTGGCACAACCGGTGAAACTCCCACTCCCGCGGTTTCCATGACGACCACCGTTTCCCTAGCAACCACCTCTCCCCACCTCTCTATGTCATCACTACAGTCCCAGAATATGCCGCTTGCGACTACACTAAACCCACTCAGCCCGCAGTCGACAATTAATATAAATCCCGCTGACATGTTGTCCCAAATCAGTATTATGTTTCAACAATTAGACATTAAGCTAAGCACAGTCCAAACTGAAATAAAATCCGAATTAGACACTAAACTAAACACAGTCCAAACCAAAATAGACGCTAAACTAAACGCTGCTGACGCTAAACTTGACACGAAATTTAATGCTGTTCATGCTGAATTACATAATCTAGGCCGCGCTCAAGTTAAATTTCAAGACGAAATAAACCAAATCCGACAAAGACAGAGTGAACAATCCATTAGAATCGAAGAAATTGAAACCAAATTATCCGCTGAGATCACCAAACAAACGTCTGATTTAAAAGAACATTTCGAAATCGAATTTGAACGACAAAGAAACGAGACTAACAATCTAATCTATTCTACTAACAATCAAATCCGTACCGAACTAATCACTAAAATGAACGAAGACGTAGGTGACGTAAACAATCAGATCAGAGAACTTAAAGATGAAACTTTACAACGAATAGACGACACCATTGACCGTCACACCAAAACCACTCAAGACGTGTTTTTACCACTAATTCAACAAAATCAAATCAAAATCGAGCAGACCAAAAACGAATTTAGCCAACTAAACGAAATTGTAAACACGGAAATTAAACTCCTGAAAAACGAAATCGTACAGAAGTCAACTATCGTCCCTTCAACCATAAATGTTGTTTGCGGAAACAATGGCAATGCTATCGACCAAACCATACCCAAATTTTATGGACGCGCATACAATCCTCAAGAATACTTGATTAAATTAAAGAAATACTACGAACGGAATAGTCACAGAAACAATTGTACTGATCTGAGAGAAAATCTGATTGACACAATCGAAGCCAGCTTCGAAGGTCATGCGTCACGTTGGTTCTCTTTGATAAAAGACGATATCAAAGATTGGAATGAGTTTGAAAATGCATTTTTGGCTAAGTTTTGGAATCGTTCAGTTCAGAGAGGAATACGACAAAAATTGGAGGTAGAAAAATTCCGGACGAATGGTAAACTGTCACGCTCCGAATACTTTATAGAACGTGTCATCACACTGAGATCTTTAACACCACCATTAAGCGACGACGAAATTGTATCCTGTCTCGCTGAACACTTCAGTGAAATAGTACAAGACGCAAGAAGAGTCCAAAACGCTAATACTATTCATGAATTCGAGTCACTACTACAAAGAGAAGACCTAAAGGACGCACAGAAGAGAGACAGACACAACTATTCAGCACATAACAACCGACCGACTTCACCCCAAAATCAACGTCAACCGAATTACCAAAACAATCAGAATGACAAGAGACCAAATAACAACAACAACTTCCAATACAACAACGGACATCAACATGGTAACCAGTACCGAAACCACAACATAAACCCACACTCCTACCAGCCTAGAGATAACCGTGCACAGTATCACCCCTACAACAACGGTTACAGAAACAACAACAACTACAACAACAACAACAGTCACTACTATCGACCTCAACAACATGACAGGAATCCCCCGAACAACAACAACATACACAACTACCATTTCCCATCCCCACGACCAGGAACATCAAGTAATGAGAGAAAATATCCGTCACGTGAGCAGCATAATGTCTGTACGACAATCCTAGAGAGGACTGACCCCAACCAAAAACCCCCATCACCCAACCCCACTGATACAGCGCTACCTTTAAACGGGTAAGCACTGAAGTAATCGAAGGCTGTCTTACGGATTTGTCACTCCCCTCCCGTTTGATGATGTCTTCAGTGCCCACACAACATATCGGACATAACAGGCCTAATAATACTAATGATACTAATATTATATATAATCCCATAAATAACGAGTATACTGTAAGTACGATCTGCTGCGACAGAGAATTTTTAATGAGAGAAGAATCTGATGTAAATAATAAATCCACTGATAAACAAAATTTTAACTGTCCAGAACTTAAAGTAAAAATTAACGATATATATGTAAATGCGTTAATTGATACCGGCTCTAACATCACGTGCATGTCAGAAAAATGGTTTGAAGAGAATAAACATAAGTTTAATAAATTTGAAGAACTGCCCGTAACTAATACATTCATTAAGACTGCAACAGGCGAACGATCGAAACGTATAGCGAAAATAATATTATTACCCATACAGATAGAGAAGCAACAAACTAATGTACAAGTTTTATTGGTTCCCAACCTAGTTAGACCATTCATTATAGGGATTGATTTGTTAAGTTACTGGGAGATGGAAATAAACTTTGAACATGAAACGATTATGTTGAAAATAAACAATAATGTTATCAATTTGAAGTTTGGAGAAGCGTATATTGAAGGTATATCATGTTACATCGTAAGAGATGAAAGCCACAGGCAAAATAATATTAACAATAATACTCATATAAATAATCATACTAATCAGTCTAATTATGATACCAATAATCCCACAACTTGTAGTATCTCTTATAATATCGTTCAGAAATCACTAAATAACAATGAATTACTAAAACAACAACAACGGAAGCAGTTAACCGATTTGTTAAAGTTACCAGAATGTATTCTCTGATGGTCCCGGAACACGTAACAGCATCAATTCAGAACATACTACATTAATGCATCGAAAAAGTATATTAGCAGACCTGTGAACACCTGAATACATCATCATCGTGAACCCCACCAATTCCCTTCCCTTTGTTATGTTATAAATAGTTATGTTAGCATATAATATTCATTATGTTGTCACTTCAAAGTGTTATGTAATTTCCCCTATCAAGTGTTTTCCCCATTTAATGTATGTGTTTTCCCACTGTGTTTATATAACCCTTTACAAGTGTCTTCCTATTGCATGTGTCTTCTTTCCTCCCCAAGATTCCCAAGTGACAAACCCGTTAGGATATGGACCAGAATAATAGTTCCTTTCCCCTCTTGAATAAACAATTATTATAATATTTCTTCCAGTGAGTTAGTTTAAAAAAAAAAAAAAAAAAATGTATTAATGTTAAGGAATAATAATGTCAAGTGGATATTCTCCCTACCAACCCCACTATGGACAGAGAAACCCATGAACATTTTACCCTTTTTGTAACTTATGTCGTGATATTCCATATTTGTGTTTAATGTTTAATTGATGTTATTTAATCCCAACTGTCATTCATCCAACGTTATAATTTTGTTATATGTTAACCTTCATGTATTTTCAATGTTATCCAATTGTTATGTATGTTCATGTTATCATAAATATTCATATTATGTGTACCATCAAATCCATTCATGTTGTTTCGAAATCTCAGCTTCATTTCATTCACTTCGACTTCTGCGGGGATCATTGCAACATTTCATAGATTTGATATATTTAAATTTACCATATAATAAATAAACCCCACATTAATGTATAATAGGCCTATCTAGGTAATAAGAAGGCTCACTAATTCATTCATGTAAACTGCTTCAAATTATTTAATTTTATTTATTTTTCAAAATTGATCTCATTCCAAATTTAATTTGATATAGTACAAGTGTTTAAAACAAGTGACAGTGTCTACAAGAACTTCAGGAACAGATGGCAGTGACTAACATTATTGAGAACCATGTGGTACAATTTAAAAAGAGGAGAGTTTTCCAAAAGTATAATGGCCAAGTGTTAGCTTTTTGTGGGTACCTACCCAAAATTAACATTTTTCCCTATAAAAAGTGTAGTGGAATACACCATCCACTCTTTTATTATGTAAGAAGAGTCACTGGCAAAGTTTTATCCCATTTTGCAAGGCCAAGAAGAAATGCCAGTGATGAACAATATAAAACTATGGTGAGATCCTTCCAACTTACCTTGTAGATTGCAGCAACATATAATTGATGTCCAATTTTCAAGTCTAACATCATTTCTAGCATTTTGGAATACTTTAAAGTAAACTAAACACATCAACCTCAAGATCAATTCTCTGGACTTATACTTTTATTAATTAATTTTTCAACAGACTAAAGTTTCAAGGCTTAGCCTATTTATTTCCTCAAGACTGAAAGAAACCAATAACAGTGTATTACAAACTTTTGATTTCTGAGATCCTCATTGGCAAAACTTACAATGTGTCAAAATTCATATCATTACTAAACATTCAATTAAAATAAAGATATTTTACTAAGACAAGAACAGACAGTCATTCTTGCCGCACGAGTCTCCCCCCCTGCAGATCCTATAAACATTGTGAACCCTGAGCACTTCATGTATCAAATAATAATTATCTTATAGTAAAGTCAATCCTCTATATTTATGTGCCATAATTTGTGAATCCATATTTTGTAACCTGAAATGTCAACTTCATTAATAAATCCATTCATTGTATTGTAAACCAGTTTTATTATTTGTAATATAAACAGCCATTAATTATTGTCATGATCACGAAATGGAAGAATTAATTAAGCCAAGAACAGCTGTTAGGTTATCTATGTAGCGAAACCTGGAACTGAAATAAAATGCAGTAAAATAGGAAAGTCAAAGTAAAAAGGTAAACAAATAAATACCTCTCTATCTATCTATTGTTTATACATATGTTCACACTTATATTAAGCAAACAAGGTGTGCGTTTTGCAAGACATATATTATGCATTGGAAATTCGCTGAGTACGCAGGTTTGCTGCGACGGGGGTATTTAACATATAAATTGGAATAGAGAATTGGTGGTTTTAAAAGGATTAATGTTGTATTTAACATATTGTTTTATTTCCAATTGAAGTCATATTGGCAAAATACACACAGTAGACATTAATAAAAAGTAGCAAAATCAGTGTTGACGATGTGCTACTCGCAAAGAATCAATCAATCCTTCCATGCAAGCCTGTCTCCGATAATTTTATTTGGGCCCTCCCACCAACGTTGCCACAGATCGGTCAACTCATTGAGAGCTGCGCAACTGGTCAGTTTTGGTCGTGAGCGGGAATCGAACCCACAGTCTTCGTGAAAACAACTGGCCAAGGTGTTTCCTCGATTTAGTCCGAGTGGCTAACACGACCGTGTGGTGTATCGGCACTAGATAGGTTTATAGTCAGTTTGTACCCCTTGCGGAGAGAACCATAGTTGCCCGCAGTCATCAGTTACAGATTCTGCTACTATAGTTCAACACAAATCGGATCCCGTTGTAGGCTTTAGCGGTCAAATAAAATTAATAGGCTTTAGCGGTAGAGTAAAATTACTAACTTAATGGGTTGAGAGTATATATGCTTTGCTCAATTGCCTCTTTTCTTTTCCGCAGATTAAAGTCACTCCAGTTGTTATTATAACTCAGTCTCACTTTGATTAACTTGAATCTGCCCATTATATATACAATCTTTATTCAATGGTTCTAGTCACTGTTTTCTATAAATAACATGTTGAGACTTTACCTTGTTTGCTTTAACAGTTCACACTGTTTATTTATTCTCAGCTCTTAAGATTCTTTTGTTTTAATTTGAAACTCCATAAACCCAAAGTAAAAATTTCTAGTCTCCAAATGAGTTTTTTAACGAAACATTAAGGTTAAGGTTTCTACCAAACAATTTTTTAGGTCTAAAACTCCCTAATCCCAAAGTTGAAGCAAAATCTTTCCACGGATTCCGAGATAAATTTTGCAAACAAACAAACAGACATCGCTCATATTAGAGTGTAGCATTTTGATTTATTGTATATTTGTATGGTGTAAATATTAAAAGTGTTTTAGAAGCCAACATTTGTTTGATTTGTTTCAGTTCATCCGAGCTCAGAGTGTGAGGACAAAGTGCTGCACACGGCTCACACTGTTGGCCGCCTCTCCAACAAGGTGGGGCGACGAGTGTATCGCACGCTCAGCCAGCGGCTTAACAACATCAACAAGCAGAACATCAACGAGTACCTCAACAACCTCAGCCTCGTGGTCCAGCTGACCAGCTACCTCAACTCGGTCAACCAGGGGGTGGAGCAGCGCACTCCTGCCCCCACAACCAATGGTGCCAACTGAACAACAAGCAAGACTGAAACTCCATTCCAATAATATACTCTTTTGCTCAATTTATGAGTTGCATGATATTATATTTTTATAAGGATTTAAAAATGTTATTAATATAATCTTGTCATGAATATTACTTTTTATCCTTTATTATATAGGCGTAGTATTTTAGTGTTTCAAAAAATATATATGATAAATAAATTGTGGTGGTCTGTGTTTTTTATATTTATCTTTTACAAATATTAAGTCCTTACTCCAGGAATACCTTGATATATTTCCTGCCTGTTTGTTAATTAGTGTTACTAAGGTAAGGTATTTCCTGTTACTGTTGGTTTATTATTTAACACTTTCGCTGCGTTTGACTTGTTTAAACATGAAAATCTTATATGTTCCAATGTTGAGCTATGCCCGATTTCGACCCACCCGCAGCAAATGCGTTAAGGCATTCTTATTATTTTTAAAGAGAAAAAATCTTGAATATCAATGTTTATTACAATTTTTTTTTACTAGCTGTCTCAATGACGAAAAAATAAGTATTATGTTGCTGTGTGATGGTTATATACAGTTAACAAATATTATTGGTTATATACAATCCTCATGTCTTCCTTACAACAACAGTTTTTTTCTTATTTCTTGCTTCTATGCTAGAAAAACTCTTTATGAGTCTTGGCTGCAACCTATGGACCTTGGTTTCTGAGTATATAGAAGACGGTCAGTATACATTTAAGATGGTATAAGCTATTAAGCCAAATGATTTTGATTGGACACACAGATCATCATCAGGTCTATTAAGAAAACAATCTATAAAAATATGTCTCATAACTTTGTAATAATCTTACAAAAACATTTTATAAGTATACTAGGCTTCCTGAAATCTGGACTAATATGGTCAATGGCTGGTCAGTTTTGAAAAATCCGGATTTCCCGTAGAAGGACATGAGACACACAAGACACACATGCATGGTTATGTCTAGACACGTCTTCTCTAACAAAGTGGGCATAGTGAACTGAGACTCTCCTGCCCCCTCCTCCCTCCGCGCGACAACTTCCACTGCCTCGTAATTAATCATAACGTCATCAATTTTACTGAATCACATAGCCCCCAACGATGCAAACTACATGAAATTTGGTGTAATGCGGGCTAATCACGTGAAAATGAAAGGGCTAAAACATGAAATTTATTTTATATGCAACCAAATATTTTTTTAAAAATACCCCCGTCGCAGCAAACCTGCGTACTCAGCGAATTTCCAATGCATAATATTTGTCTTAATACCACATAAAGCCGATACCACATAAAGCCGTATACCAAGTTTCATAAAAATATATTCACATAGTGATTTTAATTATTCTCCATACGAGTAACATTGGTAATGAGTACATAGGTTTGGTGAAACAAGGAACACAAACAATTGGTTTTTTTGAAAATATAAATATAATTTAACTAGGCGAAGCCACATACCAAGTTTCATCAATATTCAATCATAAATAAGCACTATATAACATTTTAGTTATTCTCCATAAGAATAACATGGGGGCTGAGTAAGCAGGTTGGCTGCAACAAGGGAAAAAATGGGTTTTTATGCAATTATTGATATAACTCAACCAAGTGAAGCTAAATACCAAGTTTTATTAATCTACGTTCATAATTAAGGGAGTCATTGTTTGTTTGTTTGTTTATTGGGGGATTAGGAGGCCCCAGCAAAGCTAGCTAGGCACGTCTCCCTTGGGATATTGTACAGCCACTGGAAAGAGGGAAAAGATGGATGGGAAAGGTGGATGGGGTCAATCTGCCTCGCTCCAGAAAGGGAGAGAGATCCTTACCTAGCTCCCGGGCTCTGTGGGTGATAACACCCCAGGACGATTCGCCCTCTAACCCGACGTCCCCCTAAGTTCACCAGACAGGGACCGCCATCGCAAAGAGCCTCCAACCTCTCAGGGGTCGGCTGGCCCCAGGACGGTTCGTCCCCCAGCCCGGCAGACCGAAGACCGTCGGGTAAGGGCCCTTCCTCCCAGGCACCCGTCCCAGGCTGCAAGGAAAATCCACTACTCCCACCAAGGACTTGGGCTAGACTGGGTATCCAGGCTGAACTGGGAGTCAAGCCCCCAGAAGAGACAAGGAGGAACCAAGGAAGGGAAGTTGTCACACTGGATAGCCAAAAGACTTACCAATACTGTGACAGCTTCATTTTGCTGTACCCAATGTCGACCTCTGTACTAGTATAGACCAGTCAGAGAGCCGTCGAGGGCTAAGGGAGTCATTACATTTTACTTATTCTCCATAAGAATAACATGGGGGCTGAGTACGCAGGTTTGCTGCTACGGGAATAATCAACAAATAATCAATTTCTTGTGCAAATATCAATATACCAGTACAGTTCGCGCCACGGTGCTTGACGCCTGGGAAAGGCGAGAACCAACTCAAACTTCTCATAATTAAAAGCAGACAATAACGAAAATAACAAAAACCAATATTTTAACATTAAATTATTTAATTTTTGTTTCTGTTGACAAAGGTATTCTGTAACACTAACGGTACTAAGCCATATAGAGGCGAAAAGTCATTCCAGACCATACGCTAACCAGGCGCCAAGCACTGTGCCCCGAACTGTACTGCGTGAAGCCACATACCAAGTTTGATTAACATACATTCATAAATAATCGAGATCAAATGTTATTTATTCTCCATAAGAATAACATTGGACAACGTACTGTGTTTAGCACTGAATATCTCAGCAACGGTTGGGCGTAGAATCACAATTTAAAAACCAATATGATTGTTTTGTGGAACTGAACAGATTGGTAAAAGCAAATGTGAAGTTTACATTAAAATAACCTTAGGAAAAGCCAAAAACCTTTTTCCCATAAGATTAACATGGAAGATTTTATGAGTAGGTTTTTTGGATTTTCTCCGCAACCACTTGACCTAGGTTAATAATTCAAAATACTATATTATTTGTTTTTTAAGCTCTACAACAAAATTAGTCAAAACCAAAATTAAGCTTTTAAAAAAATTTAGGGTGAAAAATGCAAAAAACTGATTTTTGGAAAATTTAAAATCCCCTTTCCCATGGTCCGATTTTTCTGGTTTTCGAACTTAGTCATGAATTTCATTTTACATATTTGAGCCAAATTTCCCTATATACATACATATATATAAATTTGAACGAACAGTGTTTTTGTCATCTGGGGACCTCAAAACAAAATACCCCCGTAGCAGCAAACCTGCATACTCAGCGAATTTCCAGTGCATATTAATTTATCTTAATACCACATAAAGCCACATACCAAGTTTCATCAATATACATTCATAAATAAACGATTTATGACATTTTAATTATTCTCCATAAGAATAACATGGCGGCTGAGTATGCAGGTTTGCTGAAATAAGGAACACTAAAAATGGGCTTTTATACAAATATCATTATAACTCAACTAGGTAAAGCCACATACCAAGTTCTATTAATTTATGTTCATAATTAAAGGAGATAACACGTTAATTATTCTCCATAAGAATAACATGGGGCTGAGTATGCAGGTTTGCTGCTACGGGAACTATCGGGCAAAAAATGGATTTTTGTGCAAATATCAATAGACCACAACCAAATAAAGCCATATACCAAATTTTGCCAGTTTACGTTCATAAATAAGCGAGATATACAATTTTTCTTTTTCTCCATAAGAATAACATTAGACAACGTACTGTGTTTAGCACTTTCAATATCTCGGTAACCAATTGACGTAGAGCAATGATCAAAATACCAAATTGTTTGTTTTTTTAAGCTGAATTTAATGGTATAAATTAAAATTTGATTTAAATTAAAATTACATGTGAAAACCCCAAAAAACACATTTTTGGGGTACAAAACCCCACTTCGGATGGTGCGATTCATCTGGTTTTCGAACTCGTTCAAATAAATGGTACTTTACACATTTGTACCAAATTTCATTAAGATCGGACCTTTTTTACGAGAGTTATCGTGCTTACGGACACATATATATATAAATATATATATATATATATATACATATATAAAAATTTGAACGAATGGTGTTTTTGGCATCTGGGGACCTCAAAATGAAAAGTTATGGTCTCGGGCTTAAGTCTTACCATGAGACCTACGGTAATAGCTTCTTCCCTATAGGGGAAATTCGCTAAAACTGTCATGGTCTCGGGCTTAAGTCTTACCATGAGACCTACGGTAATAGCTTCTTCCCTATAGGGGAAATTCGCTAAAATCAAGATGGTCCGGTCCGACTAGGCTAATCCGGATTTATGAGAGTCTACTGTATTCTTTGATTCATTTTAGTAATGTACTTACATCACTACAGGTAATTAACAAACGAATGTATATCTAATTACGTAAATTAGTTTGTGAATGAATTAGTTATTCTAGAATGTGTTAAGTACTGAGTATCTTGTAGAAATTTACAAAAGATTAAATTCTCCTCCACTTTCAATATTGTGACGGCCCAAAATCCCTAGACTGTTAAAAGCCATTAATACGACACTGTAATTAAATAATTAAAGTTTACCGTTCCTAATAATTAAATTTCTACCGTCACTAACATCTATAATTAGAAAGAGGAACGGTGCTCTTAACATTATTTCAATTATTTCATTCATTATTTCATTTTAAAGAGTTGGCTGGTATGAAATATAAAATAAACCAACAGACGCTAGGATGTTTGCTCCAAGCTAATCTCAACTTAGACGCTCCCACGGGCCGGCCGGGCGTTGATATCAGCAGGAATGTGCATGGCGTCAGCATTTCATCTCTCAGTGCACGATTCCCGTGCCTCTTAGTTTGAGTAACGGCGTGAGTGATCGTTTGGCTGCAGCACTTGTCAATGAAGTGTTCCCGTGACGTCACGTGCGAAACTGTTTCTGATTGGCTGGCTTGGTTCAGCATCGGCGAAGGGGACAAGAGCCGCGGCCCAGTCCCTAAGATGTGACGATGTAATTAACACGCGTCGCGCCGCCTCTCCCTGCTAAATTATTAATTGGCATTGTTTTTCTAAATTTAATGTAACCTTAATTATTGTATTTTAACCGCGGATATACCTATTGTTAACGTCGTTTAAGTTGGTTTTTAAATCAGTTGTTGTAAAGTTGTAAATTTTAATAAATAGTAATTTTGTTTCCCAACCGGCATTATTATTATTTCAACTCCCGAAATCGGCTCGTTTTACAATTGGTGTCAGTGCGGGGTAGTGTTACGAGAATACACTCTGAAGAATCCCACGGACGGAGAATGGATTTTGGTAAGTAGTAAATTTTTTTAATTAATTGGTGCAATCTTGTTTAATATTATATATGTCGTTTTAACAGTAGGTAACCGCTTAATCTTGTAAAGCAATAAATTAAACTCATTTTAGCGCAACTCCCGTAAAGAAATATGCATTTTTCGAATTATTAGAGAATTTTAAAGTAATTAGATTAATTTGAATAAATCCTCAAGTCGCCATTAGCCTCTTTGTGAGAGGAACAGATAGCGTCGGTTCCCCCTCCTTCGTCACTTTGCATTAATTGTGTGTGACGCCAAATCGAGATGGCATGGAACTGTTTTGAAAATGTATGAGAATTTCATTGTTTGAGAAGACATATTAAATCGAAATTATTGGACTCTCAGAGTTGATTTTAAGTATTACCTGTGACTAAGGAGGTTTATTTTAAAAGTAAAGTGACTTGGAATATTAATTGTGGAAGGAAGCTTGGAGCCGCCATTTGCAATCTTAGCAAGGCGTCTCTGTTGCGTTCGGATTAATCCGCCATATTTGATTTGCCGATTTGCCACTTCAGTTTGATTGAAGTGCAAATAAGCGAGTTTAATTGCAACTCATCGGGGAACAGGGAGAGGACGGCATTAAAATGAAATTATAACTTATTTGGGAATTAAATTGAAGAAATATTATATTGTAATTAATCCGAATTGTCCGAAGCGAGACTTGGGCGACAATTATCGTAACAAGGCTGTGGCGTATAGAGTCGCGTCGCCGCGCCGTGGTTCACAAGGCAGTGGTGTTTGCCGTGTTTGTAAACAGATGTCTGTATAGATTAATCTAAACGGAGTCCCACACTTGTTGCTGTTAGTAGATGAGATAGTCATTCCTGAAGCAAGTTATATTTTCATTTAGTGATTTAACATGGTTTTGTTTAAGAACGAGTGTTTGTAGGATTTATTAATTATATTAACCTTAGAATAAATGCTTTCTAAATTAACCTAACTTTATTTGCATGTGTGATTAACTCTGGGTTATATATTTAAGTGGTAAATCTATAAATGCATTGGAAAAAATCTGGGCGTCATTGGAAATAGGCCAATAATTTAAAATCAAGTAATTGAAAAATTTTATTGTTACAAATTAATAAAAATTAATGATCTGACACTTATAAACTGTGTCAATTTTCTGGCCTATCTCCATTGTCAGGTCAAAGGATAACAGTGCATTTTTATTTACCGAAGAAATTAAGTAAATCTGAACTTTGAAAAATTTTCGACGAAACAAAGCGTTAGTAGTGGGGAAATAGGAGTTCTGTGACATTTTGAAGAAATTAATCGGGACTTAGAAATAATCGACGTGGACCATCATAGTAGTGGGGAAATGAGAGTTCGATAATAATATTCGAAATTTATTGTGTATTTTGAGCTAAGGACTTAGCCGGATTTTTCAAAATTTCACCGAATACTACAAACGACTTGTGATTTTTGTTTGAAATTAATTTGGTGATTTTAAAGGAATAATTCACTGTGTTGGGACTTAGAGTAATCGTGGTCTGGGGTTTAAGTTTATTTTAATGAACTTTAAGTCGGGATTTTAAATTATTTTTGAAATTTTCTTTGAAAACGAACAACGTGTGGACTTAGGCGTGTGAGCCTCTGATGACTGCTTCAGTAAAGTATTGGAAATTATAAATGGGACTGGGCGAATTTTATTTATTTCAGAAGCTCTCATCAGTAGGGGGTTATTGAGGGTTCTACACCGGTGGATCCAGTAATTTTAATGTTGAGAGAATTAACGGGCAGTAACCTTCGGTAACGGTTGTGAAGGGGTAATAAATAAATTATTTAACCTTTTGTTTGCAGTTTAAAAAAAAAAGGCTGTTTTGCTCTCCTTCAAAATTATGTGAGACAAAATACCATAGAGGAGAAAATCAAATCGCAGTTGGTTGCTGCATTGATTTTTGAGAACTGGGCTATACTGTGCTCATTGTTTAGCTCTGGTTCCTGGTTTTGGGCCAACTGAACATGACAGTCAGTAGAGCAGAGGTACTGTTTATTTGTGGTACTGGACTTTGTTTTTTTTATGTAAGTTAATCAGCAACGTGAAGATATTTAGTTCATCTCTTTGTGTGTGGTTGAATTTAGTTAACATCCATTAAAGGAGTAAGTGTAAAAAAAATTATTAATTCAAATTGGAACTAATAAAGCTTTGAGTTGAATCCAGTAAATTGTGATGCGTATTTGTGTTCAGTTTTACGATCTGCAGATAGCTTTAAATACTGTTGCAGATCGGTGCTTCGTAAACAATGATCACATTTATTTTTTTACAGTTTGAAATCGTGAGCGTCAAATTGCCTAGTTTGATAGTTTGAGAAATTTAATTTTGTTTTTTTTGCATGCAGTCTGTCTCTTAAATTGTATGGCTGCATCTGTTTTATTATCAGTACTCCGAACATGGACAGAAATTATTTGCCGATGTAATATTTAAAGTGTCTAATACTTTACCCTCCTCATCTGGGACTGAGCATTGTGAAGCCAGAGCTCCCATTTGCGGTGTGATGAATTAGATAATGAACCAGAGATTATGAGTGAATACGATGATTTATGACTTAGTCCATTTACACTTAGTTCAAAATTTGCAAAAAGAGTCCAGTTAGCTTCCCTTATATTTAAAATATAAGGCTGGTGAAGTTAGTGATAAGTGATTCTTCGTAGGAAGTTTGTTGTTATTAATAGTTTGTGCTCTAAATTGTGATAACACGTGTTCACTGGATAACCTGTTTTGTTTGTTGTACAGGAAAGTTATAATTCTAGGCCATTCTTGTGCTGTCCCTGTGGATTGGGACACCGGAGGGTCTTCCTCGCTGTGGAGTTGCCGAGGGAGTGCATTCGTAACCATTACTGAATGGATTATGCTGATGTGGACAAGTGTTATCACCTAAGTATACTGATGTACTAGTGTTTAGGAATCACATTATGGTTATTTGTTTTTTTTTTTAAATAGAATTTCAAAATGTGTGCTCTGCTCCGGGAATATGCTTGCTAACTCATGCTATTCTTGGCCAGACCTTGAAGAGAACGAAAATTTAATAAAAGCAAACGGGAAGGGGGAGTAAATTATGTTTTGCTTGGCAAGCTGTTCTGTAGAAAGCCCAGCCTGTGCAGCGCAATTCGCCTGTACAGCCGGCAAAGCGGAGGTTGATGGTTGTGTGTTTACTAAGGGGTGGTACGAGTAAACCAGCCAATGGTCTTCTGGGCCTGTTGTTTTAGTCTATTTGAGTTTTGTTTTGGGGGAAATGCCCCATTGAAATTATGACGTTGAATGGGCCTCCCTCAAGGAAAAAAAATAGATGTGTTTGTCGTAGCAACTGATGAGTCCAATATTGCCTGCCCGTGCAAATGGCAGCAGTATACTCATGTCGGATCGGAATGTGAAGTTGTGATTTCTGACTTTTCTAAGTCAAATGCTCTCTCTTGAAGAGACTGAAGTGATCGGTGTGATTCGATCACTGGCGGATCGGGTGCCTGCCCGATTTATCGGCAGCTCCTTGTATTCCAGCGTTTGTGGAAAAATGTTTTTTTTTCCGAGGTTGATGGGTGCATAGTGCTTCAGAGCCCTGTAAGGTAACTCTGAACTGTTATGAGAATGGCGAAAATATCAACCTGACCACCATGAAGTTGAGTGGAGTTGGAGTGATCTCCGAGGTGTAATAACATGCGAAGTTATTAGTGATGAGTTTAAGGTGCCTGCCCGTATACACGGCAGCAACACTCATGTCGGTCAGATGAGTAAAGTTTTGTTCTTGATTTGAGGTCGATGCTCTCTGACGAAGGGACCAAGTTGATGAATATTGATGTGAGTGCCACCTTGAAGGTCCTGCAGGGACTAGGTGATCAGCTTGGCACCTAAGCGTAAAGGGGTATTCTTTGGAGAGTACTTTCCAGCACCTTAGAGTCCATTATGCTGGCGCCCGCATGGGGCGGCCGTTCGGTTATTGTGATAATCACAGTTGTCTTTGTAGGTTTGAGATGGAGAGTTCGAGTTGCCGACCTGCTCCGTGTCACCCTGGGAGGCCGTGTACAGTGCCCGCAGGCTGCGCAGACAGAGTCGCCACTTCAGAACCGTGGAGAGATGGTACCCTACTGTCGAATTGGTAGCAGAACGTGCCCAGGAAGCAGAGCACGACAGTTCCACGAGCGCAGCTAAAGTTAGAATGACCGTGCGGTAAGATGCGACGAGGAGTGAATTACGGACCCGGGACACTTTAAGTAAGTGAAAAGTATTTAAGAAGCATAGACTTTCGACCGCGATCAAGAAGTCGCATACTACGCTGTGAAGGAGCGAGTACTTCTGGACTTGTCTCCGCGAGGACGCGATGGCGAAAGGACTGGGGATCCCCCTCCGAGTTTTGTGTTATTATGTTAGCATTAATGATTTTTGTGTACCGGTATGTTTTGTTGTGTGTTTCTAGTAATGGTGTAATATTTGTGGGCTGGTAATGGCAACTTTATTTATTTATTATTCGAAGCGATCCAACTAATGGTAGTAGTATATCCCAAGAAGGGTAAAGGATTCACTGGCCCAACTTGGTGTCCACAGGAAGGTAATGCCGGCACTCCCCACCCCCCTAATACCCCCTTCCCTTCGACTCCCTGACTGGACTGTAGACACCCGGGAGCCAGACTGAATGAGTTTTCAAAATTTAAAAGACAAATTTACTTATAGTTAGTGTATAGTCAGTCAAGAGTACTGCAGAAAATGCCTTGCTGAGGGATTTTCCGGACCCTGTCAGCAAGACAGTGTTGTGTCGCTACCAGGCCTACTGAACGTGAGGTTGTGTTAAAGATTAGTTAATAATTCTTTCTATCATATTGATTATTCGATTGTATATTTGATTTATTATTGGTAATTTCCAAGTGGTTTTGAGGCTTCGGCCGATAGTGAGTGGAGTACACCGGAACTTATGAACAATCATTGGATTGGTGAAAAGTTTTTTTTTTTGTTGATTCTCGGTGTCAATTTGTTACTTGGCTATTTCGACATGTGTTGACGAGTTAATTAGAGTAGGCACTGTAGCGTGGGAAAGGGTGTGTTAGGATAGCAGTAAATTTTCTTTTCCTAGTAGTTGACCCTATGTTGGAAGATCCATTGCTTCCGAAGGGGTGACAGAGTGTAAAACCGGCCCCAAGTGAAAACCCATGTGGCTTCACCATAGCGGGCAAGTAGCGTTCTAAATTGCCATAAAAGTACTGAACTCAATTACCCTCTTTCGAACTTTAAAATATAATAATTCATACCCTGTTCAGATACTTAGAAAAATTAACCAATTGGTTCTAAATACACATAATTAAATTCAGTGACGAATCTTCTAACATTGTTGTAATGGTCTGTTTAGATGGGAATGTGTGTTGTGTTTTTTTTTGTGTTTAAGTTTAGGTAACTTTTGTCCTTGTGAAATGAGATATTTTAGTTTTTTTTAGGTGTTGTTTTGGTTGTTTAACTTTGACTTTTGAGATATTTTGATTGTGATATTTTTGAGATATATTTTGTAAAGGGAGAGGCTAATGCGGATCGGCGACAATTCGAGTTTTTTTTTTTCGTAAAAAAAAATAACGTTGAAGTTAAATAATTTTGTTTTATTTGCGGAGAGAGTTGAGGTTAGCTGTCCGGAGTTAGAAGTTTCCTGATCACCGACCAGCCAACGGGAGACAAATGTGTACTCTCCTAACATTGAGAGAAGTTGGACTTGGCAATCTGCTGTTACCTCATGCTGGGGACAGCATGGTCTAAGGGTGAGGGGGGGGTGACGGCCCAAAATCCCTAGACTGTTAAAAGCCATTAATACGACACTGTAATTAAATAATTAAAGTTTACCGTTCCTAATAATTAAATTTCTACCGTCACTAAAATCTATAATTAGAAAGAGGAACGGTGCTCTTAACATTATTTCAATTATTTCATTCATTATTTCATTTTAAAGAGTTGGCTGGTATGAAATATAAAATAAACCAACAGACGCTAGGATGTTTGCTCCAAGCTAATCTCAACTTAGACGCTCCCACGGGCCGGCCGGGCGTTGATATCAGCAGGAATGTGCATGGCGTCAGCATTTCATCTCTCAGTGCACGATTCCCGTGCCTCTTAGTTTGAGTAACGGCGTGAGTGATCGTTTGGCTGCAGCACTTGTCAATGAAGCGTTCCCGTGACGTCACGTGCGAAACTGTTTCTGATTGGCTGGCTTGGTTCAGCATCGGCGAAGGGGACAAGAGCCGCGGCCCAGTCCCTAAGATGTGACGATGTAATTAACACGCGTCGCGTCGCCTCTCCCTGTTAATTTATTAATTGGCATTGTTTTTCTAAATTTAATGTAACCATAATTATTGGATTTTGACTGCGGATATACCTATTGTTAATGACGTATAAGTTGGTTTTTAAATCAGTTGTTGTAAAGTTGTAAATTTTAATAAATAGTAATTTTGTTTCCCAACCGGCATTATTATTATTTCAACTCCCGAAATCGGCTCGTTTTACAATATCTCTGCAACGGTTGGATGTAGAACAACAATTTAATCCCAAATATGATTGATTTTTAGATTTGAACTTATTGGGAAAAACAAATATGAAGTTTTAAGTAAAATTTACTGAGGAAAAGCTAAAATCGTTTTTCCCATAAGATTAACATGGGACTTTTTATGAATTTTTTTTTTTTTCTCCGGAACTTTTTTAAGACTGTGCAGTCAAAATTGTTTGAATTATTTTCTAATTATTTAATTACTTTAATTATTATTTTTAACTAGTTGCAAATGGCCAGTCATTAATGTTTCAAAATTTGTTTATGTATTTTCAAAAAATAAACTTAAGGGTTACCTAAATTTATTTTAGTAAAACCTCGGTTGTTTTTTATTCAAGTGGTTTTAAAAGTTGCGTTCAAAGGTAGTTGTACACAAGTATGTGTAAAAATACGGTTGCATAACAGAAGTTGTGTAGAATAAACTTTTTAATCTCAGCCCACATACGATTGACACCGCACCTACCCCTGAGCCGCCCATAGCCACCATTCTCTCTCTCTCTCTCTCTCTCTCTCTCTCTCTCTCTCTGCCTCTGCACCGGGCTTTAGCAATATCAACAACACGTGCGCGCAGTTCACACGAGTTTCCATTTGAGAGGTTAAAGATGTACAGTGACAAATGAAGTAAGATTGTGGACAGAAAAAATTGTGTTGTTTGTCTAATTATAATTTGTATCCATTTTAGCCCCTGAACTGTTTTTATAAGAAAATTTGGTTACATACCTTTTTCGTCTACAGTTCAACGAAACAATCTTCTTCTTCGGTTATTACTGCATTCTGAAGATGGTTCTGATGAACCGAAACATGTAAATAGTTTGTTACATGTTCAAAATTTGAACTGTAGACGAAAAAGGTATGTAACCAAATTTTCATATGTTTGTCTAATGTTGAATATTATCTATTTTGTGTTTGCACGAAGGGTCTTTCGTCAAGATAAGGTAGGCCCTAACAAATGCATAATTTAAGAGCTACATTTAATTGTTACATTTGGTTTCATTCACGAGAATGAGGAGAGTTTTCTTGGGTCACAAAATTCGCAGATGGCCAAAGATTGCTAAATTGAGATTTGTTTTATTGGAAAGAATATCGGAGGGTAAATAAACTATGTAGAAATATTTTGTAATTATCAAATATATAAGAAAATTTTATCCATGGTATCATTTAACAACTTTCTGTTTCTATAACACTCTGTACAAAACATAGGCTGGTGTTCAGTGAACGATATCCTTCCAGTAAATAATAAATTTATCTAAATATTTTTTTACATTTAAAAAATGGAGTTTCTTTTGTCACCCAAGTGTTCAGAGCTGACTATTTTTATATTTATCTTTAACCACTATCATAAAAATGAGGTTGTGTCTGAATATCTGTCTGTCTGTCTATTTTTCCATCCCGCCAAAACCACTGGACCAATTCTGCTGATGTTTAGCACAAACGTAGTCTATACTCAGGAGTGTCCATATGCTTCTCTTGCCGTTTAGTAAAGTCTTCAGAGCTCTGCCCCACAGACGGGACGTCCAAGTCCCCACACGTTGTTCATATGGAGGATAGTTCTATTTGGTTTATGTCACATGTATTTTTTTCTTAATTAATTAATTAAAATAAACAGCTGTTTATTTTACCAAGTTGACAAAAGTTGTGGTGCCTACGATACTTGTTGACAAAGAAGAAGTTCAATCTCAATGCGACACGAATAATGTTATTATTATAAATACAAATTAACACCGAATATAATCCATCCAAAATCAAAAATACCAAATCAAAATAATTGAAGTTAGGAGAACGGTAGAAAATAAAATAATGTTACCGGTACTAGCTGTGACTTCAATATAATTTTGTTTACTTGATTTGAGTTAATCTTATAAATTATCTAGATCACTTTTAACATACGAGGTAAGAGATAATATAAACTTACCATTTATTGGTAGAAAATAAATTTTGTTTATTTGGATAAATTCTCACTATAGTGAGTCAAAGAACTATGATGTTCGTTGCAATGATGACCACAATACATGTATTACGCCATTCAGGAGTGCAACTATAAAAACTAGGTATTATTGCCAAAATATTTCTACACAAAAAAGAGCAGAACCATGGTAACTTATATTCAGCAAAATAGATGTCTACTGTACCTATAAAAATAAACTAATGCTAAAGGCAAGGACTACTTGGTTTTAATTATCATTATCATCATATTCATTAATCGAATAGTACAGAGTAGCTAAAACGGGACACTTTACATAGAGTAAATGTTTGATCTCATTATTAAATTTGGAGACGTGTGTTAGTATATAGTAAGTAGGAAGGTAAGTTATAAAAACCATTTCAAATTTCATATCTATTTCGAGGTAAGTTCTCCCATATATATATATATATATATATATATATATATATATATATATATATATATATATATATATATACATATATATTTAGCGGCTGTCAGGCAAATTGTAGATCACGGTAAATCCATCTATCTATCAACGACACCACGCAAATTTAATTGTTTACTTCTAAAATGCTGTAAATTGGACGCTGATTATAGAAATGATAGTTGTTTTTTTTGGAAAAGTTGTTAAACCTCCAGAAAATCGGAAAATAATTGTTTTCTTATAATACTGTCATGTGGATATTCAAAATGTGCGTAATTTCACCCTGAACACGTACATGCAATTATTTTCCCAGTCACACTTTTTCTCCGCGGAAAAGTTGGGAAAACGTCGAAAATCGGAAGAGAACTTTGTTTTTATAATACAAACATATTACATATTATGGGTGTTCAAAATGTGTGGAATTTCACCCTGAAAACGTAGTGCAATTACTTTTTCGATCACACGTTTTTCTCCGCGGAAAAGTTTGGAAAACATAGGAAAATCGGAAAATAACTTTGTTCTTATAATTCTGTCATGTGTGTATTCAAAATGTGTAGAATTTCACCCTGAAAACGTACGTGCAATTACTTTTTCGATCACACGTTTTTCTCCGTGGAAAAGTTTGGAAAACATAGGAAAATCGGAAAATAACTTTGTTCTTATAATACTGTCATGTGGGTGTTCAAAATGTGTGGAATTTCACCCTGAAAACGTAAGTGCAATTACTTTTTCGATCACACGTTTTTCTCCGCGGAAAAGTTTGGAAAACATAGGAAAATCGGAAAATAACTTTGTTCTTATAATGTCATGTCATGTGTGTATTCAAAATGTGCGTAATTTCACCCTGAACACGTACATGCAATTATTTTCCCGGTCACACCTTTTCTCCGCGGAAAAGTTTGGAAAACATAGGAAAATCGGAAAATAACTTTGTTCTTATAATACTGTCATGTGGGTGTTCAAAATGTGCGTAATTTCACCCTGAAAACGTAGGTACGTGCAATTAATTTTGCGATCACACGTTTTTCCGCGGAATAGTCATAAAAACCACGGAAAATCGGTACAATTATTTGTCTTACAGTTCTGTCATGTGGGTTCTCAAATTGTGCGGGATTTTACCCTGATTACGAATGCGCAATTGTTTTGCCGACCATACTATCAATAAGCAAGAAATTTTGCCAATAAAGGTTTAAAATGTATTCAACACAAACCGGGCTCGGGGCCGTGTTTTGCGATGTGCCAGCACGTTGTTTAGACATACAACGCTCTGCGGAGTTAGGTTAGGTTAGTTTATGATAAATAACTAATTCAACTATCATAACCTAACCTAACCTAAATCCGCAGAGCGCTGATTTGTTTTGTGGCTGTGGCGGCAGTTTCTCTACATTTCCCCGCGCGCTCCAGCTTCAACGGCCGTAGCTTGTTTAGTAATAGTCCGATCGGAGAAATAATTGCACTACGTAGTCAGGGTGGAATTCCGCAGATTTTGAATACCCACGTGACAGTATTATAAGAAACAAATATATTTTCCCATTGTCTGAGGTTATAACGATTTTTTCGTGGGGAAAATTTATCATTTCCATAATCAGCCTCAAATTTCAAACATTTTGGAAAAACAAATTTTAAATTTGAGTGTTGCCGTTGATCGATAGATTTACCATCACGGTCCTAAATTAAACTGTATAAATTACGAAAGTCCAGAATTTACAAGAAGTTTAAAAGTAGGTGGGAAAGATATTCTGTGAAGGTGGAATGTCATAATTGTTTAATGTTTTAAAATTGTTAAAATAAATTTTACTCTGAAAATCACTTTTATTACATCGATTAAAACAGTTTACAATACAAAATAATAGTATCCAGAATTTACACGAAGTTTAAAAATAGGTGGGAAAGATATTCTGTGAAGGTGGATTGTCATAATTGTTTAATGTTTTAAAATATAAATTTCACTCTGAAAATCACTTTTATTACATTGATTAAAACGATTATTTACAATACAAAATAATAGGATATAGTATATATTTTTAATTTTGAAATGCCGTACTACCGACAACGCTGCGTTGATCTCAGTACCATAGTGGGGTCTCGGTTCACATCGCGATTCAATCAGCCGGCGCGGGGCGTGGGCGTGCGGATGTGCATGCGTAAGCGGCTGGGTGAGAGTGTTGTGTGTGTGAGCTGGCGCGGGGCGTGCGGACGCGCGTGTGTGAGTGGCTACCCGGTCAGAGTTTGTTTGTGTTGAACGGAGAGACCTCTAGCGCCCCTAGCTTAACCGTACAGAACTACGTGGGCCAGCAAGTTCGCCGTACAAGCAGACCGAGCACACCGTTCCCTATGCCGAGGAGAATCTAGTTGTGGTATTCTTAATCTATGGTAAAAGCGACATAATGACACCGGCGAACTAGGCAAACTGTAGGCCCCATGCCACTCGAGAGTCGAGCGCCGTGCGGCTCATGCGATCACGACCACAGCGCAAGCGCGACTGACTGGACTGAGACTAGAAATGACTGACGACTTACGGACTGACTGAACGAGCAACGAGAGTCGAGTTGAACTAGTTGAAGTGGAATGCGAATGATGGGTGGGTAGTTGGGAAGGTTTGGGGTGAGGGGGAGGAGTTTTGAGGCGCGCTAGAGCTCCTAGCGGCAAGGACACGAGTTTGGTGTTGCCGCCCGACACAGAACACCAAAGGCCATGTCCAGTCTACTCGTGTATATAGTCAATTAATGCTTCCCCTCAAACCACCTAAATATATCAGACAGATTATAGCAATCGCCCAGTGGTCGAAATTCCACCAAAAATTCAGTTGATCTGGACTTAATTAGTTTTTAAATAGATCTTTTGTTCGTAGTTTTGTTTGTTTTAATGCGCTTATTTACATAGTACTGTTCTACAATATTTGTGTGTATTTGTGAAATTTATTTATTTTTTCACTAAGCAGTTTTAAAATTGTTTAAAACAAAAAGATTAACGCTTTTTAGCGAAGTTCCCCTAAAGGGAAGAAGCTATTACCGTAGGTGGCATGGTAAGACTTAAGCCCGAGACCATGATAACTTTTTGTTTTGAGGCCCCTAAATGCCAAAAACAACATTCCTTCAAATTTTGTACATATAAAAATATATATTTATACCAAATTATATATATATATATATATATACTGGGTGGCGCGAAAAGAATGGTCACTTTTGAAATAAGTATCATACTAATATTATAAATGTGAAAGTATAGATGTTTGTGCGTAACTCTGAAGTTCCATCACGTGCAAACTACTGTGACCGACTGAGGTGAAATGTTTGCAGAGAGATACTTGATAGTCCTGAGTGAAAATCCTATAGGGCTATGCCCCACGGGGGTTCAAAGTTCCCATGTATTCCTTATGGACATTTATTAGTGAATTTCCTATGGAAAGTGAACTATTAACATGACCCACACGGTGAAACTTAAGCCCGGGACCACCATAGAAGCTCCTAACGTGACCCCCTGAACACGTTTTGGGGGATCGTTCAAAATTGTATATATATGTAGATATACATACATATATATATATATATATATATATATATATATATATGTGTGTGTGTGTGTGTGTGTGTGTGTGTGTTTGTACTCTAGCAGTCACATTTTTTGTCCGATTTACTTCAAATATGGTAGGGACATTCCTTTTTGTAATCAGTTGGACAAGTTCATTGGGCAAAACAATCAGAAAACACTCTCTTTTTTGGCGATTTTAAATTTTGAAATTTGAGTTTTTGGGCCCAAAAAGGGTCAGATAAGGCCTAAATGTAAGATTAATGGATAAGAGGTTATAGAACGTAAAAAGGCGACAATTTTAAGCCCCCCTCATCATTCTAGCACTAATACTTACCGAGTTATTAAATAAATTAACATTGAGTAAACACAGTACGTTGTCTTATGGGGATTTTACATTGGAAAAGGCTGTTTTTCATATCTTGATGTAGTTTTATCACTCCTAACAACCCCATACCGATTTTTGAGCCTGATGGCACATCCTCCTAAGCTTACAATTCACAACATTTCCATCCCAATACTGCATTTAAATAGTACCAGGTACATCAGAACAGCCAAAAAACTGAATATTTTCCATTTTGCTAAACATGTCACAAATTTTTGTTTTAACCCGTTATTTGATTTTTGAAAGTTTTTACTGGGGAAATTCACTTCCCTAACGTCAGCGTGCTGCGTGCGAACTCGTTTTTGTTTGTGCTGATGAAAATACAAACAGCTGATCTTGATTCGTAGTAGTTCCACAGGCTAACCACAGAATACAGCGCAAAAAACTATCATAGTTTTATAAACAACTAGCTGATCACCTGTGCTTCGCACAAAGAATTCAGAAATGAACAGCTGATTAAAATTGTTGCTTAAACTACATCTGTTTCTGATCTATTAAACATATTGCTCATAAGAATAACATGGAAACTTTAAAGTCCAATGGGGCGAAGCACATTGAACTGAGGGAGACAAAAGTTATTACATGACTTCTACAGAGAAATCCCTTTAATTTGACACCTCAGTCATCAAAATCGGTTCATAAATAAAAAATAGTTTTGCTGTACACAAAAAATTCCTTAGGGAATTAGTATAATAGATTCGCGGGGCGAAGCCTGCGGGTAACAGCTATAGTAACTTCTACAATTTTCAACATATTTGTTATTTATTTACATTTACGGAATCTACAGTTAACCCAATTAAAGAAAATTGGTTGATGCAATGTTCATTGCACTCGTTCACGTTCAGAAAATAACTTCTGCAAGATGGCGTCCTTATTCATTTGTCATTAATGCATATCAACTCACAAAAATTCTGTGTTCTGTGTGTTGTGTTTTTCCTCGAAATTTTCCATCACTTTTACTACAGTTTCTCTTTCATTGGCTGCTGCTTCTGAACGGATGGCGCCCTTTTAGATCATCTAGTGATCGAGGTTTGTGTATTTACACTTTTGACTTAAGGTATCCCCAAAGAAAAAAGTCACAGGCTGACAGATCAGGTGACCAAGCTGGCCAGGAGACGTCACTGAAGCGTGAGATGACATGATTGGGGAACATTTGTTTCTCAACGTTCATTGCTGCTGTGTGGGCTGTGGTGCCATGCTGCTGAAACCATAAAATATTTTGATTCCAATTGAACCTTAATCTTTGAAGTTCTGGTCTCAAAAAGTTGCGGAGCATGTTAACATAGCGCACTGAGTTTACCGTGACTGTAGCACCATTCTCTTCAAAGAAATACAGATCAATAATCCCCAATTTTGATATCCCGCACCAAACTGACAAATTGGCACTATGAAGAGGCCTCTGGTGTAATTGTCTGATTTTCCGCTGTCCAGTACCTGCAGTTTTGCTTGTTTACGTAGCCGTCCAAATGAAAATGAGCCTCATCTGACATAATGAGCACTAAATCTTCAGAGTACAACACATCTAGTATTATTCACACAAAAGCGTTTTCGGTGCTCATAATCACGTTCATAAAGCTGCTGGGTGATAATTATTTTGTACGGGTGAAACTTCAACTCGCTGTGTAAAATGCGCTGTAACGAGCGACGGCAAAGACCCATTGTTGCAGTGCGCCGCCTAGCGGACCGATGACAGGGACTCTGAAGCACTGACACTCTAAAATTCTCGTTGTTTCCTGGAGTAACCGCTGACGGTTACACAGCTAGTATAAATAAATATATATATATATATTATATATATATATATATATATATATATATATATATATGTGTCTGTGAGAACGATAACTCCCATAAAAATTATCCGATTTTGATGAAATTTGGTATAAACGTGTAAAGCAACATTTATGACTAAGTTCGAAAACCACCCAACCCAGATCGCGCTCTCTGAAGGGGTATTTTGGGGGGGGGTTTGTACCCCAAAAAATTTGTTTTAATTATTTAGATATAATTTTGGAAATAGTCAAATTTTAGTTTTTACCATTGGATCCAGCTTAAAAAACATACAATTTTGTAGTTTCATCATTCCTTTACGTCAATTGGTTCCCGAGATATTGAAAGTGATAAACACAGTACGTTGTCTAAAATGTTATTCTTATGGAGGAAAAGAACAATTTTATATTTCGCCTATTTATGAACGTATACTGATGAAACTTGGTATACGGCTTCATCTGGTTGTGGTCTGTTGATATTCGCTCAAAATAATAATTTTTTGCTAAAGGATCCCGTAGCAGCAAACCTGAATACTCAGCCCCATGTTATTCTTATGGATAATGACTGAATGCTATGTTTCCCTTAATTATAAACATAAATGAATAAAAACTGGTATATGACATCACCTAGTTGAGTTATATTGATACTGTATTAGATAAAATACCACCGTAGCTCAAACCTGCATACTCAGCAAATTTCCAATGCATATTAATTTATCTTAATACCACATAAAGCCACAAACAAAGTTTCATCAATATACATTCATAAATAAACGATTTATTACATTTTAATTATTCTCTATAAGAATAACATTGCGGCTGAGTATGCAGGTTTGCTGAAATAAGGAGCGCTAAAAATGGGCTTTTATACAAATATCAATATAACTCAACTAGGTAAAGCCACATACCAAGTTCTATTAATTTATGATCATAATTAAAGGCGATAACACGTTAATTATTCTCCATAAGAATAACATGGGGCTGAGTATGCAGGTTTGCTGCTACGGGAACTATCGGGCAAAAAATGGGTTTTTGTGCAAATATCAATAGACCACAATGAAATGAAGCAATATACCAAGTTTCGTCAGGATAAGTTGATAAATAAGCGAGATATACAATTTTTCTTATCCTCCATAAGAATAACATTGGACAACGTACTGTGTTTAGCACTTTCAATATCTCAGTAACCAATTGACGTAGAGCAATGATTAAAACATCACATTGTGCGTCTTTTTAAGGTGATTTCAATGGGAAAAAATAAAATTTTACTTTTTCAAAAATTGTATGTAAAACACTCAAAAAACCCATTTTTGGAGTACTAAACCCCCCCCAAAATACCCCTTCGGATAGGTCGATCTGTCTAGTTTTCGAACTTAGAGTCATAAATGCTGCTTTACACGTTTGTACCAAATTTCATCAAAATCGGACCTTTTTTACGAGAGTTATCGCACCCACGGAAACACACACACACACACACACACACACACACACACACACACACACACACACACATATATATATATATTATTTTTAAAAACATTATTAACGAGTACCCTTTTTTTGAAACATTTTTATAAAAATGTTTCAAAAAAAGGGTACTCGTTAATAATGTTTTTAAAAATAATAATATTAGTAGCCCTAATTTTCAATTCAAGCAATATATATATATATATATATATATATATATACACAGTTTCGAACGAATGGTTTTTTGTGGTCTGGGGACCTCAAAACGAAAAGTTATCATGGTCCCGGGCCTAGGTCTTACCATGCCGACTACGGTAATAGCTTCTTCCCTATATGGGAAATTCGCTAAAACCCATCTTTTGTGTTCCTTGATGCATCAAACCTGCGTACTCAGCTCCAATGTTAATCTTATGGAGAATAATTAAAATTGTATATATTGCTTATTTGTGAATATATTTTTATGAAACTTGGTAAGTGGCTTAATGAAGTATTAAGACATTTATATCTCCATTGGAAATTCGCTGAGTATGCAGGTTTGCTACGAGGGGATATTATAAACTTTTGTTTGTCAAATATGTTTAACACAACTTTTGTTTTATTAAACTTGAACTTGTGTTTATAAAACTTTTGTCGTACAACATTAATTTTTATGCGCTAACAAATTATCGAACATGTTTCAAACACAAGCCCGCCCAAAAAGCTAAAGTCGCCATGATTGCTTCAAGCGACGAGTAGAGGACACTTTTATTTGGGACAAAATTTGAAAAATCATTGAAAAATAGAACGAGTACGCGCACGCAGCATGCTGAAGTGAGGGAAATGAATTTACACATAACAAACTTATAAAAATCAAAATCCAGTGTAAAACATTAATTTAACCAATTTTTATCAAAATCTGAAAACATTGATTTTTGGCTGTTCTGATGCTCCTGGATCCATTTACCTGCAATGCTAGGAATACAATTTTGCGCATTAGAAGGTTAGAAGGTTCAGTCAGGCTTGAAAATAGGCTTGAGGTGGCTGTGTATGATAAATACCCCCGTCGCAGCAAACCTGCATACTCAGCGAATTTCCAATGAAAATATAACATAACACATTAAAACACTTAACAGGATTCATAAGAAATGTATTCACAAACAAGCGATATTTAAAATATTAACTATTTTCTATAAGAATAACATTGGGGATGAGTACCCAGGTTTGCTGCAGCAAGGCACAAAAAATAATGGGGTTTTATGCAAATATCAATAGAACTCATCTTAGTGAAGTCACATACCAAGTTTCATCCATATACATTCATAAATAAGCGATATATAACATTTTAAGTATTTTCCATAAGAATAACATGGGGACCAAGTACCTAGGTTTGCTGCTACTGGAACCATAGGCGAATTTTTTTTGTGTGCAAACAACAATAAACCACAACCAGATCAAGCCATATACCAAATTTCGCCAGTTTATGTTCATAAATAAGCGAGATATACAATTTTTCTTTTTCTCCATAAGAATAACATTAGACAAAGTACTGTTTAGCACTTTCAATATCTCGGTAACCAATTGACGTAGAGCAATGATCAAAATACCAAATTGTTTGTTTTTTTAAGCTGAATTCAATGGTATAAATTAAAATTTGATTTAAATAAAAATTACATGTGAAAACCCCAAAAAACACATTTTTGTGGTACAAAACCCCCAAAAACCCCCCTTCGGATGGTGCGATTCATCTGGTTTTCGAACTTGTTCAAATAAATGGTACTTTACACATTTGTACCAAATTTCATTAAGATCGGACCCTTTTTACAAGAGTTATCGTGCTTACGGACACACACACACACACACATATATATATATATATATATATATATATATATATATATATATATATATATATATATATATATATATATATATATATATACATATATACAAATTTGAACGAATGGTGTTTTTGGCATCTGGGGACCTCAAAATGAAAAGTTATCATGGTCTCGGGCTTAAGTCTTACCATGAGACCTACGGTAATAGCTTCTTCCCTATAGGGAAATTTGCTAAAAATACACCAACAAATGAATAACAGGCTTTTCTACTGTAAAACCCTTTTAAGACAACGTACTGTGTTAATTCGACATACATTTTCTTTAATAACTCGGTAAATATTTGTGCTACAATAGTTAGAGAGCTTAAAACTTTCGCCTCACTAATCTCCATCTTATTAAATGTATACATTTTACATCCGGGGCTTTTCTGATCTTTTTTGGGCCCAAAAACACAAAATTTTAAAGAATAATCCCCAAAAAAGGGGGTTAGAGTTTTTCGATTGTTTTGCCCCACGAACTTGAAGAATACAAGATAGATTCATACAAGAAATATGTTTCTGATATTCACCCGAGTGATACAAACATGTGGAAAGCAACAAAACGCCTTTTAAATACCCGTACTGTTATTCCTACCTTGAAACACGATGACCTAGTATATGAAAGTGATTTACAAAAGTGTGAACTGTTTGCAAATTATTTTGAAACTGCTTTTCAATCTAATGACGTGGTTGATCATGAATGCGAGGTGATGGTAAAAGAGACAGTGAGTGCAAACATTTTGTCAGCTGAGCTGCCTATAAAGTTTGCTTCTCAATCTGAATTGAAGACGGTAATTAAAAAACTTCCTTTTTGAAAATCACCCGGCCACGATCTTATCCCGAATGTTGTCTTAAAAAATCGTACTAATAAAGGACTTTCAAGATTTACTTCTATAATTAACGCATGCTTGTCTAAAACTTACTTTCCAGTCATTTGGAAACATACAGAAATAACTGTCATTCATAAACCCAGCAAGCCTAATTCATCCCCATCAAGTTACAGACCCATCAGCTTACTCTCAACATTATCAAAAGTCTTTGAAAAAATCATTTTAAAACGAGTGTTGTGGCATATTAACGCTGCAAATATAATCCCTCCACATCAGTTCGGTTTTCGACCAAAACATTCAACAGTTCATCAAATTCTACGAATATATGAAACGATAGTGAACGGGTTCGAAAGAAAAGAGCATACAGTGGCGGCTTTCCTTGACATTGCACAAGCATTCGACACAGTATGGCACGATGGTCTTGTGTTCAAACTAATAAATGTTGGTTTCCCAATGTACATAGTAAATATCATCAAATCATTTATTCATCAAAGAACATTCTCTGTGAAGATAAATTCCTCTCTATCAACATCTCGACCGATTGGGGCAGGTGTCCCACAAGGATCCATACTCGGCCCTGTACTATTCAATCTATATATGGCTGACGTTCCTCTTCCTGAAAATGCTTCAATAGCTATTTATGCAGATGACACTGCTATATTATGTCAAAACTCTGACATCTATGAGGCTGCTTATTCTCTTCAGTCGTCCATAGATATTCTAATTGATTGGTTTTTCCAGTGGAAATTTAAACTTAACTCTACAAAATGTGAGGCAAAAATATTTTCTCTAAAAAAACATGTGTTACCTCAACACCTCAACAAATACAAATTTATGGACAATTTTTACCATGGAATCCTGACGACCAGGCTGTAAAATATCTAGGAGTCTGGCTTGACAAGAAAATGAATTGGAACTTTCATGTTAACAAAAAGTTAACTCAGGGCTACACTCGCCTAGCTAAACTTTTTCCCTTAATAAACAGAAAATCAACTTTAAAACCAGAGTGTGCAAAATTAATCTACAAAACAATAATTCGGCCTTTAGTTATGTATGCCTGTCCTGTCTGGGGTTTGGCTGTATCTCATAATAAACTTAACAAAATTCAAGTTCTACAAAACAAAATTCTCAGAATCGCAGTGAATGCTCCTTGGTTCGTTAGAAATAACCACATTCATGAAGAGCTCGGAGTCGAACCAGTATTAAAATTTATAGAAAAATCTTCTCAAAAACTCCTCAAAACTTTGGACTTTGTTCCTGGTGCTGTGGTATTCAACATTGGACAAATTACAATAAACAGGAGGCTACGAGCGAGACTTCCTCAAGATATTCTGTTCAGAATGGATTGAGAGTATTTTTATGTTTTCTTTTGTATTTTTTTAGTTCATGCCTGATGTTTTGTTTCAAGTATTTATTATTTTTCCATGTTCCAGGGTGATCCTAACTAGGACGAACCCGATAATGTAAATATGTGTTAGTAAAATCATTGTATGTTAAAAATTCTGTGAATAATGACATGTAACATTGAACCAGAAATAAATAATTGTAAAAAAAAAACTTTGCGAACTGATTTAAGACGTTGAGTGAAGATGGTTATTATGATGTAATAATGATTAACGTGACCAACAGCTAGGGACAAGGGTGTACGTGATAAACGAGATGAGTAGAGTAAGTGTTCACCCTTATTTCACTCATCTTGGGTGATAAACGCGTAATAAACATGACGACGTTATAATGTGCAGACAAATTAGTACTCTCCAAAAATTGGATAGTTAAATAAAAAATTGACGAATTGTGAGGTTCACAAAATCTAAGGATTTTACAAAATTCTGAATGATTACGTAACGCATGTTTATAATACTGGTGGTCAAATTATTTTAAAGGTTGATTATATTCAATGTTCGCCGAAGGCCCTAACCACGAGCAAGACGCGATCAAAATGGCGAAGTGTTTTATTACGCTACGTTACGCTACAGCTGTGCGATTAAAATCATATTGTTAACTCCGCGGGATTGTTTGAATTTATGAATAAACGTCTGTAGAAGTAGAAACCATATCACTTTGTAATTGTATGCTATCAAACTGTTAAAGTTGTGATGGAAGAAGAATGCATTGACGATCCTTTTCCACCTTCTAATTCTGAAAACTGTTTCAGAAACAGATATAATAGCTAGATTAAGTCTATTAGGTAATAATTTAGATAGAACATAAGCTAGGCCTACGATTATTAACCTATTCCTGTGAGTACAATAAGATATAAAGACTGGTTTAACTATCTTATATTTATAAAAGGATAATCTAAAATTTACTATTTACAAACAGTTTGGCTACTGGGCTTTGGCAATTCCCAAGGCTAGGGCCTAAGTCTTTGGTTACATGGAGAGTACATATTGAAGTAGTGAGAGATGGTGAGTTCTACGCCAGCAGGAGCAGCAGTACCTCCTCCTCCTCCTCCTCCTCCTCCTCCTCCTCCTCCTCCTCCTCCTCCTCCTCCTCCTCCTCCTCCTCCTCCTCCTCCTCCTCCTCCTCCTCCTCCTCCTCCTCCTCCTCCTCCTCCTCCTCCTCCTCCTCCTCCTCCTCCTCCTCCTCCTCCTCCTCCTCCTCCTCCTCCTCCTCCTCCTCCTCCTCCTCCTCCTCCTCCTCCTCCTCCTCCTCCTCCCCCTCCTCCTCCTCCTCCCCCTCCTCCTCCTCCTCCTCCTCCCCCTCCTCCTCCTCCTCCTCCTCCTCCCCCTCCCCCTCCTCCTCCTCCTCCTCCTCCCCTCAGAGCGATCTGGCTTATCATAGGTCGAATCTGAATTCTGATTGCAGATTATTGTTCGTCTTGTCAAGCCGAGTCATTTGAGTACCCACATCGTACACTTTGGATGATGTTTACAAAAAAGGGGCCCGCACCACAATTTTGACCTTTATTGTTTTCTTGCATTTTCGGAATCTCCTCGTCAAGACGAGTCATTTGAGTACCCACATCGTACACTTTGGATGTACCAACGGGGTTGTTAAAACTGTTTCAACCTAGTTGGGTCTCATCAGATGGAGGCGTACTTATTAAAAGTCACTCCATTACAGTTTTCTTAACTAATATTTACATAAAAATTTACATAAAAACATTTACATTGCTAAACTAATATTTAAATAGAAAATTTATAGTTATAAAAATGAAAAAGCTAAATATATACATAACTAAAGTCAATTATTTACAGCTCTTCGTCTGACGACACCAATATTACAACATTGTCCTCGCCATCAGACCAACCCCCATTGTCATCTTCCACAAACTCATTGCCCGACACACCCCCATCGTCATCTTCCACCAACTCATCGCCCGACACACCCCCATCGTCATCTTCAACCAACTCCTCACCCGACACACCACCATCGTCAACCATCTCATCATTTGCACCAACGGCGTCCATGTCGAGCACGTTGCCGAACTCGTCGACCGCACGCTCCACATACTCCCCGATACCCTCATCCCACACAAACTGGATGTCCGCCTCTGGCTCAGCAGCCTCAGGCTCAGGTGTCGGAGGGACCCTGACAACGCCGACAACGACTGCTGTAGGACCGGACGGCCGATCCCACACCACGCGGCGGGGATTGGGGAATAAATCCACCGCCAAAATGTTCGGCGTCACCTCAGGGCTCGCGGCCGCGTCCACTGACGCACAGCAACGCGCGGGACTCGTCGAGGAATCGCACACGCGAACGCGATCAGTGTTTGATGCCGCATCGACGTGTGATGGAACATTGGGACCCACCACGACATCGACGCAGATCGTCGGCACGTGTTGCCCTAGAGCCTCGTACATCTCGAAGATCGGCTGGGGTGAGTCGCTCCGCCCGGGACGCGGCGATGCGGGAGTTGGCGCACGGTGTTGCGGCGTCACCTGTCGCGCCCTCTCAGCGGGTGGTGGTGATGGGCCGAGCCTCGGCCTCCGCTCCAGCTGCAGGACCTCATCCTCCGGCGATGGAGCCCGTCGTTGATGTTGACGGCTGCAGGCGACCGCGATGTGTCGCGATAAATGATCACGTCGCTTAAAAATGCTTCCGCACCCCGGACACACTAGACCGACGCCATGTGCATGAACATTGCGCATGTGACGGACTAAATTATCACTGCGAAGAAATACTTTCTGACACAGGGCACACACCGAACTAGGCATCATGCGTGTTGGAAGCAGACTGAAGAGGCGCTTTGGAGTGGGATAATATTCGTATGGCTATGCAAGGGATGCTACGTGCCCGAGACGTTGAAGGGCGGCTCTAGGAAGAATTAATTAGCCCAAAGGTCCCGAGCAGCTGAATGACAGGATGTGAAAAATACCCCCGTCGCAGCAAACCTGCGTACTCATCGAATCACTATTGCATAATATATGCCTTAATGTCATATAAAGCACCATACCATGCATCATAAAAATATATTTACATATAAGCGACATATACAATTTTAATTATTCTTCATAAGAATAACATTGGTGATGAGTACGTAGGTTTGCTGAAACAAGAATCACAAACAATTGATTTGATGCAAATATAAATAGAATTTAACTAGGTGAACCAACATACCAAGTTTCATTAATATGCAATAATAAGTAATCACTATAAAACAATTTAATTATTCACCATAAAAATAACATGGTAGCTGAGTAAGCAGGTTTGCTGCAACAAGGAACCAAAAATGTGTTTCTCGCAAATATCAATATAACTCAACAAGGTAAAGCGTTTTATTAATTTATGTTAAAATACCAGTACTACGTGACGCAACATGGCAAGTTTCATCAATATACGTTCATTAATAATGGGATGTCAAATTTTATTTATTCTCCATAAGGATACATTGGACAAAGTACTGTGTTTAGCACTTTGAACATCTGCGCAATGGGTGGCTGGCGAATCTCAATTTAAACACCAAAATGATTGTTTTGTGGAGCTGAGTTGATTGGTAAAAGAAAATGTGAAGTTTAATCGACATAAATTAATTTTTGTGCAAATATCATTATACCAGCGCTACGTGACGCAACATGACAAGTTCCATCAATATACGTTCATTAATATTGGAATGTCAAATTTTATTTATTCTCCATAAGGACACATTAGACAACGTATTCTGCTTAGCCCTTTTAATATCACTACAACGGATTGACGCAGAATCACAATTTAAACACCAAAATGATTGTCTTGTGGAGCTGAGTTGTTTGGTAAAAGCAAATGTGAAGTTTACTCATCATAAATTATTGTTTAAAAACTGTTTCGACCTAGTCGGGTCTCGTCAGATGTTGGCATGCTTATTAAAAGCAACAACATGACAGTTTTTTTTTTTGTTGTTTTATCTTTTAATTTTATATTTTTTTTTTTGGGGTTTTCATTTTGTATTTTTTCATCCTCAACTTCAGTGGCATCATAGTACCCGGACAACTTCCAATATTGCCACGGCTCCATTGTCAATCAGGTTGAGGCACCTATCTTCAAGTTCGGCCAACATCTCCTGATGATAAAAATCCACCACATGACATCTCGGGATAATGTGGACTATAGCCTCACCGACTAAATTGTCGATGAGGCCGAAACGAATTCCGTACCCATGGCCCAAGGCCATGTGCATACGGACCGTGCCCGTCAATGTAAGAACAGCATAACTCGAGCTCAAGAAAAAATACATCACGTCTAGTTAGCTGCTCTAGCGAATGTGTGCTGAACGCCTACGCCGGAGGCCTTAGGCGTGTTATGCGACAACGGGGTGGGTGGTCGCGACAAAAAATCCCAACAGCCGTCTTGGGGTAAAAGCCGCCCTGCTCTAATGGGACTCAAGGATGTGAAAAATACCCCCGTCGCAGCAAACCTGCGTACTCATCGAATCACTATTGCATAATATATGCCTTAATGTCATATAAAGCACCATACCATGCATCATAAAAATATATTTACATATAAGCGACATATACAATTTTAATTATTCTTCATAAGAATAACATTGGTGATGAGTACGTAGGTTTGCTGAAACAAGAATCACAAACAATTGATTTGATGCAAATATAAATAGAATTTAACTAGGTGAACCAACATACCAAGTTTCATTAATATGCAATAATAAGTAATCACTATAAATCAATTTAATTATTCACCATAAAAATAACATGGTAGCTGAGTAAGCAGGTTTGCTGCAACAAGGAACCAAAAATGTGTTTCTCGCAAATATCAATATAACTCAACAAGGTAAAGCGTTTTATTAATTTATGTTAAAATACCAGTACTACGTGACGCAACATGGCAAGTTTCATCAATATACGTTCATTAATAATGGAATGTCAAATTTTATTTATTCTCCATAAGGATACATTGGACAAAGTACTGTGTTTAGCACTTTGAACATCTGCGCAATGGGTGGCTGGCGAATCTCAATTTAAACACCAAAATGATTGTTTTGTGGAGCTGAGTTGATTGGTAAAAGAAAATGTGAAGTTTACTCGACATAAATTAATTTTTGTGCAAATATCATTATACCAGCGCTACGTGACGCAACATGACAAGTTCCATCAATATACGTTGCCAAACTCCCACAATTTTGGCCTTGGCCTAAAAATTTCGCTTACAGAATTGTATATAAAGATATAGTTTTAAAGTCAGTTCTAAAGGTTAACTAATAGGCTAAAAGATGTACGACATGGTAAAACAATTTGGATAACAAGTTATCTCACTGCTTCACGAACACAATACAAACTATTTCTATAGAGTCTATAACACAATCGTTTAATTGGTAAGAGCAGTCGTAGTTGTTCTAACAAAAATATACCCTAATAAATATTTTCTGGTAACGACTCGAACAATAGATTCGGGGAAAGAGCTCCTCTCTTGATTTTTCGATAGTCAGGAAGAAAAATGTGACAGGAATAAGAGCATCTTTGACAAATTGGCTCTTGAAAACAGCGAGGGGACGGAAGTTGGGGAATCTGGGCCGGAACTGCCACCCCCTGCCCCCTCGTCTCACACACAAGCGCACAATCACACAAAGCTGTGACTCGGTCCCTTGACCTAACTGATAACTACGACATGCCACTGAAACAGAGGCGGACCTGGTTGGGATTTATAAAATAACCTGAATATCTGCATTCTCAAATCGCTGTCAGCTTGTATCAACTGTAGAACAAAGCTAAATATCTACAAAGCTAAAGCTAGTATCTACGACCAAAGCTAAATAATAAAGTTAACTATCATTTAACCATTTCGTAACATTTGTCCGAATTAGATTTGAATTTTGTATAGCAAACTCAGAAATAGTTGATGAAAGTTACTGCCGCCAACGTAATTGTAATCGAAATTTCGTTCGAAAATAGCTAATAAAGTATCTTGATAACAAACAAAAAATCGATGGTAATATTATATAATTTGATTAATTTAAAGCATCGGATCAACCTTTGTTGAAATACAAACATAAATATGTTTAGTAAACCTGCAGTTTTACGTTACAAAACATATTCCACAAACTGTCGATTGGCAATTCCACACCAGAGGACGTCAGGAGAGTCCCGCAGTTCGCTTTGAATACGGATTGGATCAGTCGTAAAAATAAAAATATTTATGAACATAAAACTTAAATGGCCAAAAGCAGAGTGGAGGGTCAGGGCTCCTCGCTACATTTACAACTTGACCACATCCCAGATAAGATCCGAGTTCTGTTTGTATGCATGTATTCATACAGTCGGAGCTGGTTGTGGGAACACGCGACTCTCAGAAATTGTAAACACCCCTTCCCCCACCCTCTTAATCCCCTCTCAGTCCCCGAGTGTGATTGTAATCAAAACGGTGATATTGAGGAGGGAGGACGATTAAGAAATTTGAGCGTCATTAGATCTTTAATCGAACAATCAATTTTAAATTTGTAATAAGTAACGTGACACCAATTTTAGAATGTTGTGTGACCACTACTCGCTAAAGCAAACCTAGCATACAGATATCTGGTTCATGCGAAAAGAATATGTGTGTAAAATATTTTACACTAGTAGTTATTTAAAAAAAAAAATAATGTCTTGAGCAGCATGATTTTTATATTTTATAAATTACACTTCACACAATTATCATACATTTTTAAAACAATAAAATAAAAAACAAAACAACATAAAAAGCTCACTCGTAGCTTGCGTAACATCAACAATTGTATAAGCACAGTGTTCTGAAAGGGTTAAGTAGCTCTTACTCGCACTAATTACTGTAGAGAGTTTTATTTTGTTTTATAAAAAGCAAAACAAAAAAAAAATATTTGTGGAACGGGCTTTCATTTATCAGAATCGCAAGGGCTGGATATTTACGGCATTTTAAGCCATGCCATGCCAAAGTTGGAGAGTGGGTATACTAAAATGTATAGAGAAAGGTTTAATATATTTCTTAGGTTTAATATATTTGGGAACTATCAAAAGTAACAAAGCCAGATGTCATTTCGCCAACGTAAAACTGAAATCATATTAAACTTCCATGGGTTTTTGTACGGCTTGAGATTTCTTAAACAGGATAAGTTAAATAAAATAAAATCAAATCAAATCAAATTTATTTCCAAATAGAAACAAATGCAAAATCATGTTCACAAACAATATTGTGGAAAACAAAATTCTCACATAAGCACATCGACCTGCGCGTGAAAACGAGCTCTCACCCAAATTAGGTGTACTTAAAAAAAAAAAAAACAGAAAACGTATTATTGCTAAAACAATAAAATTTGTTTGATGTTTTAGTAAGCCACAAACACATATACAAAAAGGAAAAATATTAATATCGGCTGTTAGCTGAAATATTAACAATGAAGAAATTAAGATTCGCTTTGCATTTAAATATAAAACACAGATTTTACAAAAGACAATAGGCAATGGCGGGAGTGATGGGTTTTGTGTAAGTGGACAATCGCACCTGATCATTAATTAACTTTTGCTTATTAATAAAATCACTGTAGTGATATTTCCATAAGAAAATCATAGGATCATTGAAGTCCAGTGGGGCGCAGCCCATGTTATTTTTGTCATTTCTGATATTTTCCCACCGTCCTTGGCCTTCAAGTTTTAAAATGGATTGCCATAGCCTAACTTAACTTCTTCCTAGCTTGAGCTATTTCGTGGGGACCGATTCGCTTACGGAATTAAATATATAGATTTGTAAATATATGTTGTAGGGTTCGCTGAGTATGCAGGTTTGCTGCGACGGGGGTATTTTTAAATAACATCGACATCCAAGATTTACCAACCAACAACGTGCGTGAGAACATTTAATTACAAGCAGAATCTGTAAGCGTGTTTATAAAGTTTCGTCAATAAAACTCTTTCAAGTTTTAACATTAAAATGGTTCTGTTGTACCCATATACAACATACTAATTCCGAAACAACACAAAATTGTTAGTTAGACCCAACAATATAGCGACCATGAGTGCCGAATAAAAGAGCCGCCGTTATGATAGATTTAATGTAGCTTGTAAACCGTTAAACTTGAGTTGTTCCCCAATAATTATTGTTTAGTGCGTTATTGATAGTGCAGTAAGCTCGAAGCAACTAACAAAATTAAAATTTACATCAAAATAACTGTTCCAATTGTTCTACTTATAATAAGATAAAGTAAACACTGAGTACATAAAAAAAGGAAAGTATTGTGAGTTATCAAAAAACTTTAAAATAACACCCATATCTGCTGTGATAAAATGTATATATATATATATAGTTTTAAATCCCATAAATAAATATTGTATATATGCATAGACAATATTTGTCCATGCAGTCGCTTTTACAAAACGTTCAGCAAAGGTAAAAAAAAAAACGTCAGGTAATTATTCCACGTCTTACTTTACTCATCGGGTACGGAAAATACAAGAGTCGTCTGTGAGAGCGAACTTTTCTCATCCGGTTAGAAATTTGCAATGTAGTAATTACCATTACACTATAGTATTCACATTTCAATAGTATTTACATCGGGGATGTAGATACATCAAAGCAAGTGTTCTTTCTTATACCTTCCATCGTATTTCCCGTTTCTGTAGAGAGCAGGAGAGGACGACTGGCCGAGCCCCCCTCCCCACCCCCTCCTCCACCACCCACCACTACCCACCCCACGCTCACAGGACTCTGACATCCCATGGACGATGATGAATCGATAAAAGTCGGTCCAGTCAACAATTGGCTACATTCGTTATTCAGCCAAGTGGATGTGTGCATGAATCAGAAACTAATTTCACCGCAAAACAACACTTACGCGTATCGGGCGTATTTCGAAACGCTGATGAACGAGAAAACGTTTCGATGCGAGGAAATCCCATTTGACCTGCGGTCTGTGGAACGCGGACAATGCCGGCAATTTGATATATCAATTTGCAATATCAAATTGCCGGCATTGTCCGCGTTCCACAGACCGCAGGTCAAATGGGATTTCCTCGCATCGAAACGTTTTCTCGTTCATCAGCGTTTCGAAATACGCCCGATACGCGTAAGTGTTGTTTTGCGGTGAAATTAGTTTCTGATTCATGCACACATCCACTTGGCTGAATAACGAATGTAGCCAATTGTTGACTGGACCGACTTTTATCGATTCATCATCGTCCATGGGATGTCAGAGTCCTGTGAGCGTGGGGTGGGTAGTGGTGGGTGGTGGAGGAGGGGGTGGGGAGGGGGGCTCGGCCAGTCGTCCTCTCCTGCTCTCTACAGAAACGGGAAATACGATGGAAGGTATAAGAAAGAACACTTGCTTTGATGTATCTACATCCCCGATGTAAATACTATTGAAATGTGAATACTATAGTGTAATGGTAATTACTACATTGCAAATTTCTAACCGGATGAGAAAAGTTCGCTCTCACAGACGACTCTTGTATTTTCCGTACCCGATGAGTAAAGTAAGACGTGGAATAATTACCTGACGTTTTTTTTTTTACCTTTGCTGAACGTTTTGTAAAAGCGACTGCATGGACAAATATTGTCTATGCATATATACAATATTTATTTATGGGATTTAAAACTATATATATATATATACATTTTATCACAGCAGATATGGGTGTTATTTTAAAGTTTTTTGATAACTCACAATACTTTCCTTTTTTTATGTACTCAGTGTTTACTTTATCTTATTATAAGTAGAACAATTGGAACAGTTATTTTGATGTAAATTTTAATTTTGTTAGTTGCTTCGAGCTTACTGCACTATCAATAACGCACTAAACAATAATTATTGGGGAACAACTCAAGTTTAACGGTTTACAAGCTACATTAAATCTATCATAACGGCGGCTCTTTTATTCGGCACTCATGGTCGCTATATTGTTGGGTCTAACTAACAATTTTGTGTTGTTTCGGAATTAGTATGTTGTATATGGGTACAACAGAACCATTTTAATGTTAAAACTTGAAAGAGTTTTATTGACGAAACTTTATAAACACGCTTACAGATTCTGCTTGTAATTAAATGTTCTCACGCACGTTGTTGGTTGGTAAATCTTGGATGTCGATGTTATTTAAAAATACCCCCGTCGCAGCAAACCTGCATACTCAGCGAACCCTACAACATATATTTACAAATCTATATATTTAATTCCGTAAGCGAATCGGTCCCCACGAAATAGCTCAAGCTAGGAAGAAGTTAAGTTAGGCTATGGCAATCCATTTTAAAACTTGAAGGCCAAGGACGGTGGGAAAATATCAGAAATGACAAAAATAACATGGGCTGCGCCCCACTGGACTTCAATGATCCTATGATTTTCTTATGGAAATATCACTACAGTGATTTTATTAATAAGCAAAAGTTAATTAATGATCAGGTGCGATTGTCCACTTACACAAAACCCATCACTCCCGCCATTGCCTATTGTCTTTTGTAAAATCTGTGTTTTATATTTAAATGCAAAGCGAATCTTAATTTCTTCATTGTTAATATTTCAGCTAACAGCCGATATTAATATTTTTCCTTTTTGTATATGTGTTTGTGGCTTACTAAAACATCAAACAAATTTTATTGTTTTAGCAATAATACGTTTTCTGTTTTTTTTTTTTTTAAGTACACCTAATTTGGGTGAGAGCTCGTTTTCACGCGCAGGTCGATGTGCTTATGTGAGAATTTTGTTTTCCACAATATTGTTTGTGAACATGATTTTGCATTTGTTTCTATTTGGAAATAAATTTGATTTGATTTGATTTTATTTTATTTAACTTATCCTGTTTAAGAAATCTCAAGCCGTACAAAAACCCATGGAAGTTTAATATGATTTCAGTTTTACGTTGGCGAAATGACATCTGGCTTTGTTACTTTTGATAGTTCCCAAATATATTAAACCTAAGAAATATATTAAACCTTTCTCTATACATTTTAGTATACCCACTCTCCAACTTTGGCATGGCATGGCTTAAAATGCCGTAAATATCCAGCCCTTGCGATTCTGATAAATGAAAGCCCGTTCCACAAATATTTTTTTTTTGTTTTGCTTTTTATAAAACAAAATAAAACTCTCTACAGTAATTAGTGCGAGTAAGAGCTACTTAACCCTTTCAGAACACTGTGCTTATACAATTGTTGATGTTACGCAAGCTACGAGTGAGCTTTTTATGTTGTTTTGTTTTTTATTTTATTGTTTTAAAAATGTATGATAATTGTGTGAAGTGTAATTTATAAAATATAAAAATCATGCTGCTCAAGACATTATTTTTTTTTTTAAATAACTACTAGTGTAAAATATTTTACACACATATTCTTTTCGCATGAACCAGATATCTGTATGCTAGGTTTGCTTTAGCGAGTAGTGGTCACACAACATTCTAAAATTGGTGTCACGTTACTTATTACAAATTTAAAATTGATTGTTCGATTAAAGATCTAATGACGCTCAAATTTCTTAATCGTCCTCCCTCCTCAATATCACCGTTTTGATTACAATCACACTCGGGGACTGAGAGGGGATTAAGAGGGTGGGGGAAGGGGTGTTTACAATTTCTGAGAGTCGCGTGTTCCCACAACCAGCTCCGACTGTATGAATACATGCATACAAACAGAACTCGGATCTTATCTGGGATGTGGTCAAGTTGTAAATGTAGCGAGGAGCCCTGACCCTCCACTCTGCTTTTGGCCATTTAAGTTTTATGTTCATAAATATTTTTATTTTTACGACTGATCCAATCCGTATTCAAAGCGAACTGCGGGACTCTCCTGACGTCCTCTGGTGTGGAATTGCCAATCGACAGTTTGTGGAATATGTTTTGTAACGTAAAACTGCAGGTTTACTAAACATATTTATGTTTGTATTTCAACAAAGGTTGATCCGATGCTTTAAATTAATCAAATTATATAATATTACCATCGATTTTTTTTTTGTTATCAAGATACTTTATTAGCTATTTTCGAACGAAATTTCGATTACAATTACGTTGGCGGCAGTAACTTTCATCAACTATTTCTGAGTTTGCTATACAAAATTCAAATCTAATTCGGACAAATGTTACGAAATGGTTAAATGATAGTTAACTTTATTATTTAGCTTTGGTCGTAGATACTAGCTTTAGCTTTGTAGATATTTAGCTTTGTTCTACAGTTGATACAAGCTGACAGCGATTTGAGAATGCAGATATTCAGGTTATTTTATAAATCCCAACCAGGTCCGCCTCTGTTTCAGTGGCATGTCGTAGTTATCAGTTAGGTCAAGGGACCGAGTCACAGCTTTGTGTGATTGTGCGCTTGTGTGTGAGACGAGGGGGCAGGGGGTGGCAGTTCCGGCCCAGATTCCCCAACTTCCGTCCCCTCGCTGTTTTCAAGAGCCAATTTGTCAAAGATGCTCTTATTCCTGTCACATTTTTCTTCCTGACTATCGAAAAATCAAGAGAGGAGCTCTTTCCCCGAATCTATTGTTCGAGTCGTTACCAGAAAATATTTATTAGGGTATATTTTTGTTAGAACAACTACGACTGCTCTTACCAATTAAACGATTGTGTTATAGACTCTATAGAAATAGTTTGTATTGTGTTCGTGAAGCAGTGAGATAACTTGTTATCCAAATTGTTTTACCATGTCGTACATCTTTTAGCCTATTAGTTAACCTTTAGAACTGACTTTAAAACTATATCTTTATATACAATTCTGTAAGCGAAATTTTTAGGCCAAAATTGTGGGAGTTTGGCAACGTATATTGATGGAACTTGTCATGTTGCGTCACGTAGCGCTGGTATAATGATATTTGCACAAAAATTAATTTATGTCGAGTAAACTTCACATTTTCTTTTACCAATCAACTCAGCTCCACAAAACAATCATTTTGGTGTTTTAAATTGAGATTCGCCAGCCACCCATTGCGCAGATGTTCAAAGTGCTAAACACAGTACTTTGTCCAATGTATCCTTATGGAGAATAAATAAAATTTGACATTCCATTATTAATGAACGTATATTGATGAAACTTGCCATGTTGCGTCACGTAGTACTGGTATTTTAACATAAATTAATAAAACGCTTTACCTTGTTGAGTTATATTGATATTTGCGAGAAACACATTTTTGGTTCCTTGTTGCAGCAAACCTGCTTACTCAGCTACCATGTTATTTTTATGGTGAATAATTAAATTGATTTATAGTGATTACTTATTATTGCATATTAATGAAACTTGGTATGTTGGTTCACCTAGTTAAATTCTATTTATATTTGCATCAAATCAATTGTTTGTGATTCTTGTTTCAGCAAACCTACGTACTCATCACCAATGTTATTCTTATGAAGAATAATTAAAATTGTATATGTCGCTTATATGTAAATATATTTTTATGATGCATGGTATGGTGCTTTATATGACATTAAGGCATATATTATGCAATAGTGATTCGATGAGTACGCAGGTTTGCTGCGACGGGGGTATTTTTCACATCCTTGAGTCCCATTAGAGCAGGGCGGCTTTTACCCCAAGACGGCTGTTGGGATTTTTTGTCGCGACCACCCACCCCGTTGTCGCATAACACGCCTAAGGCCTCCGGCGTAGGCGTTCAGCACACATTCGCTAGAGCAGCTAACTAGACGTGATGTATTTTTTCTTGAGCTCGAGTTATGCTGTTCTTACATTGACGGGCACGGTCCGTATGCACATGGCCTTGGGCCATGGGTACGGAATTCGTTTCGGCCTCATCGACAATTTAGTCGGTGAGGCTATAGTCCACATTATCCCGAGATGTCATGTGGTGGATTTTTATCATCAGGAGATGTTGGCCGAACTTGAAGATAGGTGCCTCAACCTGATTGACAATGGAGCCGTGGCAATATTGGAAGTTGTCCGGGTACTATGATGCCACTGAAGTTGAGGATGAAAAAATACAAAATGAAAACCCCAAAAAAAAAAAATATAAAATTAAAAGATAAAACAACAAAAAAAAAAACTGTCATGTTGTTGCTTTTAATAAGCATGCCAACATCTGACGAGACCCGACTAGGTCGAAACAGTTTTTAAACAATAATTTATGATGAGTAAACTTCACATTTGCTTTTACCAAACAACTCAGCTCCACAAGACAATCATTTTGGTGTTTAAATTGTGATTCTGCGTCAATCCGTTGTAGTGATATTAAAAGGGCTAAGCAGAATACGTTGTCTAATGTGTCCTTATGGAGAATAAATAAAATTTGACATTCCAATATTAATGAACGTATATTGATGGAACTTGTCATGTTGCGTCACGTAGCGCTGGTATAATGATATTTGCACAAAAATTAATTTATGTCGATTAAACTTCACATTTTCTTTTACCAATCAACTCAGCTCCACAAAACAATCATTTTGGTGTTTAAATTGAGATTCGCCAGCCACCCATTGCGCAGATGTTCAAAGTGCTAAACACAGTACTTTGTCCAATGTATCCTTATGGAGAATAAATAAAATTTGACATCCCATTATTAATGAACGTATATTGATGAAACTTGCCATGTTGCGTCACGTAGTACTGGTATTTTAACATAAATTAATAAAACGCTTTACCTTGTTGAGTTATATTGATATTTGCGAGAAACACATTTTTGGTTCCTTGTTGCAGCAAACCTGCTTACTCAGCTACCATGTTATTTTTATGGTGAATAATTAAATTGATTTATAGTGATTACTTATTATTGCATATTAATGAAACTTGGTATGTTGGTTCACCTAGTTAAATTCTATTTATATTTGCATCAAATCAATTGTTTGTGATTCTTGTTTCAGCAAACCTACGTACTCATCACCAATGTTATTCTTATGAAGAATAATTAAAATTGTATATGTCGCTTATATGTAAATATATTTTTATGATGCATGGTATGGTGCTTTATATGACATTAAGGCATATATTATGCAATAGTGATTCGATGAGTACGCAGGTTTGCTGCGACGGGGGTATTTTTCACATCCTGTCATTCAGCTGCTCGGGACCTTTGGGCTAATTAATTCTTCCTAGAGCCGCCCTTCAACGTCTCGGGCACGTAGCATCCCTTGCATAGCCATACGAATATTATCCCACTCCAAAGCGCCTCTTCAGTCTGCTTCCAACACGCATGATGCCTAGTTCGGTGTGTGCCCTGTGTCAGAAAGTATTTCTTCGCAGTGATAATTTAGTCCGTCACATGCGCAATGTTCATGCACATGGCGTCGGTCTAGTGTGTCCGGGGTGCGGAAGCATTTTTAAGCGACGTGATCATTTATCGCGACACATCGCGGTCGCCTGCAGCCGTCAACATCAACGACGGGCTCCATCGCCGGAGGATGAGGTCCTGCAGCTGGAGCGGAGGCCGAGGCTCGGCCCATCACCACCACCCGCTGAGAGGGCGCGACAGGTGACGCCGCAACACCGTGCGCCAACTCCCGCATCGCCGCGTCCCGGGCGGAGCGACTCACCCCAGCCGATCTTCGAGATGTACGAGGCTCTAGGGCAACACGTGCCGACGATCTGCGTCGATGTAGTGGTGGGTCCCAATGTTCCATCACACGTCGATGCGGCATCAAACACTGATCGCGTTCGCGTGTGCGATTCCTCGACGAGTCCCGCGCGTTGCTGTGCGTCAGTGGACGCGGCCGCGAGCCCTGAGGTGACGCCGAACATTTTGGCGGTGGATTTATTCCCCAATCCCCGCCGCGTGGTGTGGGATCGGCCGTCCGGTCCTACAGCAGTCGTTGTCGGCGTTGTCAGGGTCCCTCCGACACCTGAGCCTGAGGCTGCTGAGCCAGAGGCGGACATCCAGTTTGTGTGGGATGAGGGTATCGGGGAGTATGTGGAGCGTGCGGTCGACGAGTTCGGCAACGTGCTCGACATGGACGCCGTTGGTGCAAATGATGAGATGGTTGACGATGGTGGTGTGTCGGGTGAGGAGTTGGTTGAAGATGACGATGGGGGTGTGTCGGGCGATGAGTTGGTGGAAGATGACGATGGGGGTGTGTCGGGCAATGAGTTTGTGGAAGATGACAATGGGGGTTGGTCTGATGGCGAGGACAATGTTGTAATATTGGTGTCGTCAGACGAAGAGCTGTAAATAATTGACTTTAGTTATGTATATATTTAGCTTTTTCATTTTTATAACTATAAATTTTCTATTTAAATATTAGTTTAGCAATGTAAATGTTTTTATGTAAATTTTTATGTAAATATTAGTTAAGAAAACTGTAATGGAGTGACTTTTAATAAGTACGCCTCCATCTGATGAGACCCAACTAGGTTGAAACAGTTTTAACAACCCCGTTGGTACATCCAAAGTGTACGATGTGGGTACTCAAATGACTCGTCTTGACGAGGAGATTCCGAAAATGCAAGAAAACAATAAAGGTCAAAATTGTGGTGCGGGCCCCTTTTTTGTAAACATCATCCAAAGTGTACGATGTGGGTACTCAAATGACTCGGCTTGACAAGACGAACAATAATCTGCAATCAGAATTCAGATCCGACCTATGATAAGCCAGATCGCTCTGAGGGGAGGAGGAGGAGGAGGAGGAGGAGGAGGGGGAGGGGGAGGAGGAGGAGGAGGAGGAGGAGGAGGGGGAGGAGGAGGAGGAGGAGGAGGGGGAGGAGGAGGAGGAGGGGGAGGAGGAGGAGGAGGAGGAGGAGGAGGAGGAGGAGGAGGAGGAGGAGGAGGAGGAGGAGGAGGAGGAGGAGGAGGAGGAGGAGGAGGAGGAGGAGGAGGAGGAGGAGGAGGAGGAGGAGGAGGAGGAGGAGGAGGAGGAGGAGGAGGAGGAGGAGGAGGAGGAGGAGGAGGAGGAGGAGGAGGAGGAGGAGGAGGAGGAGGAGGAGGAGGAGGAGGAGGAGGAGGAGGAACTGCTGCTCCTGCTGGCGTAGAACTCACCATCTCTCACTACTTATTGACGTATAGTCAATTATTATTATTATGGCTACTAATAATTACGGTAATATCTGCATTAGTTAATCTGTGCTGGGCTCATCAGTCGTTACAATTTTTTAATTCTCTTCCTTTACGTTATTTGTTCTCTATGTAGGCTACCTACTTTATATTGAAAGAAAAATATTCGTTACCATCAACAAGTGCTCTCAATAAATCTTCCTGTTTAGAAGCCTACAGTACTTATTTTGTTATTTTCCCACTCTAGACCTTATTTATTTAACGTAGGAATAATGAATCTAGAAGAAGTGAATGAAAGATGACAAATATTGAACGTTATATAAATTATTTAACATTACCATAATGGATAAAATGTTTATTCTTTTAAACAAAATATAAATAAATAATACATATAGGCCTAATCAAACATGCTCAAAGCCTGAGAATTTAAAAAATTCTGCCCGGCGAGGCTAGAGTCAGAAAATCACTAACGGTATATTGCACACTCCTAGAGAAAATTTCCATCAAAAAAAAGCTCGAAGCTCGAGAACTTTGAAAAAAAGCTCAGCTAGGCTCGGCTCGAGGCAGAAATCACTATTCGCACACCACTAATATAAGGTTTATAAAGCATAAATTTCCTTTGATCTTTACCGACTCCAGTCGGGAAAGCAACCTGTTATAAAACACGATTTTTGGTTGTAAAACACGCTTTTTATACAACTTCGTTTAATATTTTTCGTTGCATTCTTAAACATGTTCAAATCAATTACTATAATTGGTTGTACAACACAAAGTTTATAAAACAAGTTGTACAGTGTAAACGCGGCTTAACTCGCAACAAAACGGGTTGAAGACATTTACCGTAGCGAAATTTAATTAAAATCGGACCTTTTTACGGTCAATATCGTGTTAGGTACAAAATACCCCCGTAGCAGCAAACCTGCATACTCAGCGAATTTCCAATGAATATAATATTATCTTAATACCACATAAAACCACATACCAAGTTTCATCAATATACATTCATAAATAAACTATGACAATTTAATTATTCTCCATAAGAATAACATTATCACGGCTGAGTATGCAGGTTTGCTGAAATAAGGAACACTAAAAATGGTTTTTATACAAATATCAATATAACTCAACTAGGTAAAGCCACATACCAAGTTCTATTAATTTATGTTCATAATTAAAGGAGATAACACGTTACTTATTCTCCTTAAGAATAACATGGGGCTGAGAATGCAGGTTTGCTGCTACGGGAACTATCGGCCAAAAAATGGGTTTTTGTGCAAATATCAATAGACCACAATGAAATGAAGCAATATACCAAGTTTCGTCAGGATAAGTTGATAAATAAGCGAGATATACAATTTTTCTTATCCTCCATAAAAATAGCATTGGACAACGTACTGTGTTTAGCACTTTCAATATCTCAGTAACCGATTGACGTAGAGCATTGATTAAAACACCAAATTGTGCGTCTTTTTAAGCTGATTCCAATGGGAAAAATAAAATTTCACTTTTTCAAAAATTCTGTGTAAAAAACTCAAAAAACCCATTTTTGGGGTACAAAACCCCCCCAAAATACCCCTTTGGATAGGTCGATCTGTCTGGTTTTCGAACTTAAAGTCATAAATGCTGTTTTACACGTTTGTGCCAAATTTCATCAAAATCGGACATTTTTTACGAGAGTTATCGCATCCACGGACACACACACACACACACACACACACACACACACACACACACACACATATATATACCGTTTCAAACGAATAGTGTTTTTGGGGTCTGGGGACCTCAAAACGAAAAGTTATCATCGTCCCGGGCCTAGGTATTACCATACCGACTACGGTAATAGCTTCCTCCCTATAGGGGAAATTCGCTAAAAGCTGAAAAAAAGTATAAAATATGAACAAATGCTTGAAGGGGTATTGAGTTATAATAATAGCTGGAGCGAACTCTAGCGTTGGTCGGGTTGGTGGTGGGGGGCGGTGGATGAGCCCCTAACGAGCGAAGTGAGTTATCATTATATTATAGCCAAACGAGGTAGATGTTGATACATTCGGCCAAAGTGAGAGTTATTTTTTGCTACTAGGTAAAAATTTAGCCCAGTGGAAGACTTAAAGATATGTTTTTACTGTTGATTTCCCTATATGTTGTTATTGCCTAAAGTTTTTTGCTGTGTATCACAAAGGAATTTTCAGATATTTGGTAAGAGTTTGCCATGTAAACCAAACAGAAATGCATGGTGCTGGGGTCAGGGCCGGATTTAAGTGTAGGCTACATAGGGGCCCGCACCACAAACGGGGCCGCACCACACAGAATGGGAACAACGTGGAACTGGCTAACCGCGGAACTCGCTAACCCCATGTTAAAATGCCCTATGTTGAAAAGTGTTCGTTGGTGGAACTCACTAACTTGGTCAGTCTCAGGCATTGGCTAACCTCGGAACCCGCTAACCCTGTTTAAAGGTGGTTAGCGGATTCCGGAGTCGAGCATGTACGACGACGGAACTGACTAACTTGGTCTTCCGCTGGAACTCGCTTACCACCAGTAAGAGGCCTTAAGCTCTAACCAATCGGAGTGCCGAACGGTAGCGAATGACCCAAGTTGGTCAGTGCCACCACTTTCCGCACAACAAAAATTATGGTATTGATGCCATAATATTGTACTTGACAGTTTTAAACCTAAATCTGTCATTGACGTTAGCTTAGCACTATCTCGTTGATTTTTTTATTATTTTCGCACCTACAGCGTGTTCACTTATTACTAAACTAAATTGTTAGATTTTCGCAAAAGTCGTTCATCAGCTCATCTATGTTTGTTTATTATTAAAGATTCACTAGTTCCGTATATTATTGGAACTCACAAAACTGTCATTTAAGGTGTACTAGGCTAATGGTTTTATTAATGTTATAAAACAGAACATCGGTATGCAATTAAGCATTTGTAAGAAAATGATGCATACATGACTGATTCCAACTACTTTAACATTAGGATTGGTATTGAGCCCGAAGACACAAAGTATTGTATAGGGCATATATGGCCTAAGTTTATCCGTGATAATTGGCCTACAGACAATATATTGTGAATCAATCATAAACATAAAATATAAATCTTTTCATTGAGTCTTGCATCTAGTGGCGTAAGAAAGATTACAGACCCCCAATGGTTCCAGGCCTCAGTCTTAACATGTCACCTCTTTGTATAGGCTTGATTTTTCTGTATGATAATTTTGTTTAAAATTGTCGAACCTGTGTCTTGGAGGCTCTCTGTTTAGAGATAGGCCTATTTAACTTATTTGTTAATATACAGATTGTGGAAAAATTAATTTTGTAATTTTTTCAGATAACCAGCCAATACCACACTTAGATATGTATAGTACAAGAAAAAGTGTTGTAATGATATATTTATATCGTGGATGTTTTGAGACATGTTAAGCACTCTGTCCGGATGAGACCAAAATCCGTGCACTATAGTCCTGTTTAAAGAATGTGTAATCGGTTCTGGTGCGTCCTACTTTTATATATCGATAGTAAAAGCCATCTCCGAAAGTATAAAGGGTTGTCACTCATCGCACACCAGCCACTGGTTACAAAGCCATTAAAAATATTAAATCAAAATTAAGAACGACTTAACATCAGCACTGCTCTACGCTTTCAACGTTCCGAGGGACCCCCTCTACCAGACATTCTGGCGTGATTTCGGTGGACCCACAGTGGCATCGAAGGATCTTATTGGTGGGTGAGCGACTTCAAGCTTGCGAGAAGAGGTGTCAGCCGGGAATACATTTACAACCACCCGCATGAACCGACCACAAGGAGGAAAAGAAATGAGAATATCTATTTATTTATAAATTAATTTTTATTATTTATTTTGTGAATTTATAAATGATTAAGTGAGAATAATCAAGACATACTCTTGTTAGCAATTTTTCTAGATTGCAGTAGTCTACTTGACCGGAAGGTTGCGCTGGGCCAACTGTGTGTATACATACTTTTCAAAAGCAAGACTAAATAACCAAATTTTATATTCCATCCTGACTCCAACTCAGACAAATCGTAACGACTTCCAGTTTATACGTTCCTTCGTGCATGCAACGATTTTTCGTTGCAGACAAATCGTTACGTTTTATTGTAGCGTATAAATCGGCCTTTACAAAAAACTTAATACCAAGAGACGGTATTTAAGAGACGGTTTAATATAAAATGATGAAACTTAGTACATGTTAATTTGAGGTCAGAATTAAACTAATTTCCTTTTCCTACTGTTTCCTGCTTCAAAATGGTGGTAGCTTAAAGGTTTTACGTGTTAAATTCACTACCAGCTATATTAATTAACTACATAAAAGATCATACAAATCACCTTGCCGCCAGTCTACTGGGCAACAGTGAAAGTGGTAAACCTATGTACTCATAGCGAATTTCCAATGCATGTATATGTTTCTCCCACTACCACATAAAGCCACTTACCAAGTTTTAAAAAATACATTTATAAATAAGTGATATGTATCATTTTATATATTCTCCATAAGAATAACATTAAAGGCTGAGTACCCAGGTTTGCTGCTACAAGAAAGATTAGAAGTATGTTTTTATGCAATTATTAATATATAACTTAACCAGGTGATGCTACATACCAAGTTTTATTATTTTATGTTCATAATTAAGGGAGATATAAACTTGACTTATTCTCCATAAGAATAACATTAGGGCTGAGGATGCAGGTTTGCTGCTATGGGGACACTCAACAAAAAATCAATTTTTTGTGTAAATATCAATTTACTAAATTTAGGTGAAGCCACATGACAAGTTTCATCAATATACATTCATAAATAATCGAGATATTATTTATTTGTGTTCTATTTTTATGAAATTTGATATGTGGCTTCCTATGGTTGAACTGCAATGATTTTTATTTGAAAGGCCCCTTTCAAAGAAAACCCACATGCTCAATTCAATGATATTTTAGTATATCTTAGAAATTTTTTTTTCTTCTTATAACAAAATTACTTAGAGACTGTGACCTCTGGTTACTCTACTCGCCAATCCCCCCAAGGCTTCATCACTTGTATGTATTTTGGGTGACGACACAGCTAGTTGTGACATGTACTGAGAAGGTTGTGATAATTCCATGGTTTTCATTTTACTGTACTGTATTGAGATGACTGATGGCCAGCGAATAAACAAAGAGTTGAGGGGAGAGTTAATACCCACTCCACTGTTTATTGACACACTTGAACAAGAAACTTTCAATGAAACATAAAGGTGTTTAATGATCGGCTGTGATAGAATATTTTGCAATTAAAGAAAAACTAATCACTTTGTCCAATGACTTTATGATAGCGGACAAATAAATTGCCAGTTTTTGGCGTGGTTTGCTGGGCTATCATTCAAGATCAGCCAATAGTGCTGCATTGCCAAAACTCCACACCAGCTGATCGGAATAACATTCGAGTGTGATTGCTCTTGTTGAGACCTGTACCATTCACTATATAAATAATGAAGGACACATCCCAAATGGCCCAACTGTCCCATTTTTATTGTTTGCCAGAATTTGAAGTGGACGTAGTTTGATTAGGTCACCGACAGATTGTGCTGCTGTTAACTATTTATTTTAGTTATTTAAGATAACTTTAAAATATCTCCACCCTAGAAAGCAAGTGATGATCAACTAATGTTTGCTTCCTGACACACCAACTTCTGTATTATCCCCTCCTTGAGAGGATAAGTAATAGTTGACAGCAGCATACTCTGTTTGATTACAGTGTTAAGTATGTAGTCCTCTTTGAATCCTAGCACACACAAAACTAGGGACAGATTTTACAATGCAATGAGAAGTCTACTGCAGGATTTATAGTCAATGGCACTGACTGTGTAAGTAACCATAGTTATAAAGAAGTATATAGAGTAGATGTCCATAAATCCTATCGGCATGCTTATGGTATACTGGTATACTGTAAGGCTGATATAGCTGATCATGTTAAGATACTTTTTGAAAATTACTGCAAAAAAACAAGGAGCTTGCAATATGGTTGTTTTAAAACTTGAAGAGTTAAGTATGTGTTTAACTCATAAACCTCCTTCAACATCTTTTGTAAAAGTAAAGCATTTTTATGTATATGCTATGATTGATGTTGCCATCAAAAGCAGTGACAGAGTGGTGCTTTTGGGAGATTTCAACATTGATTAAATGAATTAATCTATAACAACTTTGATAAATTATTCTTCAAAAAGAATTAGCAATAAGACTGTAGGGATCTAGAGGTTGGAGAAGTGGGGCGGTAGGGGAGGTCTAGGAGGGGAGAGGGTTGCAGATTATTTGTTTGGGTATATGAGATGTAGCATGCCTTGAACACTCAAATCTCCTTAAATATTCTTAAACTCTACTATTTCAATTGTTAACCCCCTCATATTTAAATAACTGCTGATTTGTCTATTTTTAGCGAATTTCCCCTATAGGGAAGAAGCTATTACCGTAGGTCTCATGGTAAGACTTAAGCCCGAGACCATGATAACTTTTTGTTTTGAGGTCCCCTGATGCCAAAAACACTATTCGTTCAAATTTATATATATGTATATATATATATATATATATATATATATATATATATATATATATATATGTGTCCGTTAACACGATAACTTGAGTAAAAAACGTCCGATTTTGATGAAATTTGGCTCAAATGTGTAAAATGACATTCATGACTTTAAGTTCGAAAACCAGAAAAATCGGACCATGGGAAGAGGGGTTTATGGGGGTTTTAAATTTTCCAAAAATCAGTTTTTTGCATTTTTCACCCTACAATTTTTTAAAAACTTAATTTAAGTTTTAACCATGTTATAGAGCTTTAAAAAACAAATAATTTAGTATTTTTAATTATTAACCTAGGTTAAGTGGTTGCGGAGAAAATCCAAAAAAACTGCTCATAAAATCTCCCATGTTAATCTTATGGGAAAAAGGTTTTTGGCTTTTCCTCACTTTATTTTAATGTAAACTTCACATTTGCTTTTACCAATCTGTTCAGTTCCACAAAACAATCATTTTGGTGTTTAAATTGTGATTCTACGCCTAACCGTTGTAGAGATATTCAAAGTGCTAAACACAGTACGTTGTCCAATGTTATCCTTATGGAGAATAAATAAAATTTGATATCTCGATTATTTATGAATGTATGTTGATGAAACTTGGTATGTGGCTTCACGTAGTACTGGTATATTGATATTTGCACAAAAAGTTGATTTTTTGTTGATTATTCCCGTAGCAGCAAACCTGCGTACTCAGCCCCCATGTTATTCTTATGGAGAATAAGTAAAATGTAATGACTCCCTTAATTAAGAACATAAATTAATAAAACTTGGTATGTAGCTTCACTTGGTTGAGTTATATTGATAATTATATAAAACCCCATTTTTCTGTTCCTTGTTGCAGCAAACCTGCTTTCCCAACCCCCATGTTATTCTTATGGAGAATAACTAGAATGTTATATAGCGCTTATTTATGATTGAATATTGATGAAACTTAGTATGTGGCTTCGCCTAGTTAAATTCTATTTATATTTGCATAAAAACCAATTGTTTCTGTTCCTTGTTACAGCAAACCTACATACTCATTACCAATGTTATTCTTATGGAGAATAACTAAAATCGCTCATATGTGAATATATTGTTATGAAACTTGGTTTGCGGCTTTATGTGGTATTAAGACATATATTATACATTGGAAATTCGCTGAGTACGCAGGTTTGCTGCGACGGGGGTATTTTATATAAGTAGTAGTATAATGTCGGTTCTGGGCCACTTAATATGACGCCACATTCACTTGAGCTAGGTACCCGGGTCACCCACGGATACTACTCACCCGACAGCGACCTGGGGGCAAAGCCCCCCACAGGGGTTTGGGGGCGGAGCCCCTAGCGAGCGAAGCGAGTACATTTATACTAGCTGCTACCATACCCGGTTTTGCCCGGGAATAAACATTATGTGGTCACCCGTGGAACTACTAAGAATCAAGATCAGCTGTTTTAATTGTAATAAGCTCAAACCAAAACGAGATCGCACACAGCACACTGACGTGAGGGAAGTGAATTTCCGCATTAAAACCTTTAAAAAAATCAAATAAAGGGTTTAAAACAACACTGGTAACATTTTTTTGGGAAAATTGAAAAATGTTATTTTTTGGCTGTGTTGATGCTCCTGGTTATATTTAAATTTACTATTATGATGGCAATGTTGTACATTATAAGGTTAAGAGGAGGTATAGTCAGGATAACAAGTTGGTGTGGGGGTATTGAGGGTAATACGCGTAAAACTACATCAAGGTATGGAAAACAGCCTTTTTCAGTGTAAAATCCCCTTAAGACAACGTACTAAGTTAAGACAATTAACATTTTCTTTAATAACTCGGTAAATATTTATGCTCGAATGATGAAGGAGAGCTTAAAATTTTTGGAATTTTACGTAAAATAATTAATATGCAATAATGTTTTTCTGACCGTTTTTGGGCCCAAAAACTCAAAATTAGAAAAATTAAAATCCCCTTAAAAGGGGGTTAGAGTTGACCGATTGTTTTGCCCAACGAATTTATCTAATCGTTTACAGAAAGGAAAGTTACTACCAATTTTCAAGTAAATCGAACAAAAATTGCGACCGCTAGAGTGCGAACACATATTTATATATAAATTGTTTAGCGACCCCCCAAAACGTGTTCAGGGGGTCACGTTAGGAACTTCTATGGTGGTCCTGGGCTTAAGTTTCACCGTGTGGGTCATGCTAATAGTTCACTTTTCCATAGGAAATTCACTAATGAATGTCCATAAGAATAACATTATCAAGGTGAAGAAATTATCACAAGCAGACTTGGTGAGATCTTTCTGTATTTTATTCCATAAGACAAAACCTAATAATTGTATTAGCAAACTTTACCTCAAGATTTAATAAATTATTTATTCTTAAACTTTGACTTTATAAGGCTATAACTTTTGTAGGCAACAAGAAGTAATAAATAACAAATTCTAAGAAGAAATAAGAAATTTAAATTACAGCCATCGAGATTGTGTCTATTATACAACATATTTGATTTTGAGCTTGTCAATAACTACAACAGGGACATAATTAACTAACTAGAAATCTTTAATTGGATATTTATTTAACTTTAGAATTATTTCTATTGGTTTTTAATTTGATTTTAGTTAATTTCCTAGTATTTTACTATATCTTACTCAGAGAGTTTTAGATTTTGTCACCTCGATCAACCAAGACCTTGAGATTAAGATGGCTTTGTGTAAAACAAAACTGGCTAGGCCACCATTATCTATATATTTAATTCCGTATGAGAATCGGTCCCCACGAAATATCTCGAGCTAGGAAGAAGTTAAGTTAGGTTACGACGATTCATTTTAAAGCTTGAGGGCCAAGGACGGTGGGAAAGAGATGTCAGAAATGTCAAAAACTACGTGGGCTACGCCCCACTCGACTTCAAAGATCCAATGATTTTCTCATGGAAATATCACTTCAGTGTTTTTATTAATAAGCAAAATGAACTAATGATCAGATGTGATTATTCACTTACACAAAATCCATATGTTAGCCCCTGTAAGCCACAAGTTATATTTAAATCACCTATTGTACATTTTGTTCATTGAAATCCCCCAAATTTGTAAAATCTGATTGAGAGTCCCTTGAATCAGTTAATCAAAACCGAATACACATCTAAATTTTATATCTATAAAAGGCAAAGCCCTGGCTGACTGACTAACTGACTGACTCACTCATCACTAATTCTCCATCTTCCCATGTAGGTAGAGAGCTGGAATTTTGTACACTGATTCTTTAGGCATAAAATAGGAAAACTAAATGGTTTTCACCCTGATCTGACCTTAGGGCTCCGCCAGAGACCCCGGCAAAGTTCCCATGTATTCCTTATGTACAGTAATTTTTGTTTGAGCTGATGAAAATACAAACAGCTGATCTTGATTCCTAGCAGTTCTTCGGGTTAACCGCAGAATGCAGCAAACATCACTGTCATAGTTTTTATAAATTATCTGCTAAGCGAAGCCTGCAGGAACAGTTAGTTCACAATAAAGTAAATTTGCTCATGTAAGTAGCTGATTTATTTCACTACTGTAGATAACCTCAACATTAGGTAAAACAGCTGAATAAATAGGGACAGATAAATTAATTTAACAATTTATCAGCAGTAGATTTTCTTATAAGCGTATTTTTCAAATACTCTCAGATTTATTTTGGAAGTTTAATTAAATAATATTATTCAACCCTTTGTAATTAAACCCAACATCGGTATTTCGTGATTAATTTGTTATTATTTATTATATTATACTATTCAGATTATGGTAGGATAGTATTATATTACATAGTATTCTATCACATATTATATGTGATTTACAGGAGGGAAACATCTGTTATTTGTTTAATTATGATGATGTATTTAAAGAGATAAATATAAAATGTAAAGGTTTGTTTTTATCCATTTGTATCCATTTGTTTTTAAGGTATATACAAAAAGGATTTACAAATAACATCATCTGTTGAACAAAAGTATGACACGGCGCGGCAGAACGAATCGCGCAGCCAAAGTCAGTATAGGTTGCTAAATTAAACTCGTTATATGTTCAGTTATCACAGGCTGTATCTGTGTAGAAACAGACTAGGAGATACGGTTTAATATTATGGTATGGTATGGTATTTAATATTGTTTAAAACACAAATAAGTATTTTATTTACAATTACTTTACAACTCATCGTGAAATTTTACTTAATTCAAACAACTGACTTAATGAATAGTCCGTAAGTTAAGCTGTATTTAACTATGGTACGATACAAATAAAAAAATGAAATAAGGACGTATTAGTTCCGATGCCATTTAAAAATTAGATAACTTCTTATAAGATTAAAAAATGCCATTGAAGAGAAACTAATTTACGCTGCTGTTATTTCAAATGTTAAAATCAAATATATGTGTAAACTAATTTAATTATAAATTTGGCAGTCACAAATAATTTATTTTACAAAATAGAACATTTGAAATTAATTTATTCCACTACACAACATCATTTACTGTTTCCATTGAATTACAACATAAATACTTTAACGCTACATAAACTCCATTTTTTACTGGTTTTTATAACAACTGTTGAAATGTAAGCTGAGAACGTTAAAACAGTTATTGATTTATTTGAACTTTGCCTATCGCTTAAAGTGGGGCTTTAAGAGCCACTGAGCAAAGCCCAATGAAGATATTTTAGTTTGTATGAGTGATCTAGACATAATAAGCTATCAATTACAAAAATAATCATTAAAATCGGCCCAGTAGAACTGGTGGACTGGTCAAAGTTTTAATTATTTTGTAATATATATAATGATATCCAATTCCATAAAAACCTGATTTAGGGACCACAGCCCCTAACAAGCCACTAGTATTACATTAAATATGTACCCATAATTACTTAATCTAATTTTGCTTAAAATACATTTCATAGTAGTTAATGAATTTGTCATATAGATATGTGCTTTGCGAACTGCCATTTCAATATTGCTTGAAACCTCTTAAGTTTTCTTTTTAAAATTATGAACAGGGGTCAAGAATATAATTTTTAGCAATACTGTAAGAAACCCCGAATGTCTGTGTTATGTGGTTATTAATGACTTTCTTATGTCCCGTTTTCCGTCTGTGTCCTGCACCAATGTTAACAATACCCCTGTCGTAGCAAACCTGCGTACTCAGCGAATTTCAAATGCATAATATGTCTTAATGTTTGGTCTTAAAACCATATAAAGCCACATACCAGGTTTTATAAAAATATATTCATATATAAGCGATATATACAATTTTAATTATTCTCCATAAGAATAACATTGGTGATGAGTATGTAGGTTTGCTGAAACAAGGAACACAAAAAATGGGTTTTTATACTAATATCAATATAACTCAACAAGGTGAAGCCACATAAGTTTTATTAATTTATTTTCATAATTAAGGGAGTCATTACATTTTACTTATTCTCCATAAGAATAACATAGGGGCTGAGTACGCAGGTTCGCTGCTAAGGGGATAATCAAGAAAAATATCAATTTTTTGTGCAAATATCAATATGCCAGTACTACGTGACGCCACATGCCAAGTTTCATCAATATACATTCATTAATAAAGGAGATATCACATTTTATTTATTCTCCATAAGGATAATATTAGACAACGTACTGTGTTTAGCACTTTGAATATCTCTGCAACGGTTGGACGTAGAATCACAATTTAAACACGAAAATGACTGTTTTGTGGAGCTGAGTTGATTGGTAAAAGCAAATGTGAAGTTTACATTAAAATTAACTTAGACAAAAACCTTTTTCCCTTAAGAGTAACATGGGAGATTTTATGAGCAGGTTTTTTTTATTTTCTTCGCAACCACTTAACCTAGGTTAATAATTCAAAATACTATATTATTTGTTTTTTTAAGCTCTATAACATGGTCCAAACCAAAATTAAGTGTTTTAAATATTTTAGGGTAAAAAATGAAAAAAACTGATTTTTGGAAAATTTAAAAACCCCATAAACCCCCCTTACCATAGTCCGATTTTTCTGGTTTTCGAATTTAAAGTCATAAATGTCACTTTACACATTTGAGCCAAATTTCATCGAAATCGGATGTTTTTTACTCAAGTTATCGCATTCACGCACACACACACACACACACACACACACACACACACACACACACACACACACACACACATATATATATAGATATAGATATATATATATATATATATATATATACATACATATAAATTTGAACAAATAGTGTTTTAGTCATCTGGGATCTCAAACAAAATTTGTCATGGTCTTGGGCTTAAGTCTTACCATGAGACCTATGGTAATAGATTCTTCCCTATAGGGGAAATTCGCTAATATGTTATGACTAACTGCCATCGTACCCAAAAAGCGACCGCGAGCGGCCGTAGCGGCTGCTGGGATTCAATCGGGAAAAAATCCTGTAGTGTGTGCTGAATTATCTAGTTTACCTTTAATTAATTATTAATTAGATAGTCTTATCCTAAACTACTAATATTATAATTATATTAGAAATTATGGATGTATATTTAGATGTATGGAGTTTAGCGAATTCCTCCTATGGAAAAGAAGCTATTACCGTGGGTTGTAATTAAAAATAGAGGATAATGTCCCGTTGGCAAACACATAATTTTTTTATTGTAACTGGTATATTTTTATCTGTAGATTCCAGATATAAAACAATTTTTTGTCGGAAACTCATATGAAATTGCACTAAACGCTATTTATTTTAATATTTTTAATGTATTTATATGGCAAACCTAAATTTAAGTTTGTGTCTGTCTGTAAGCACGATAACTCTCGTAAAAATGGTTTGATTTCCGTAAAATGGTCATATAAATTACTAGCTGTAGTTGTTTGTCAGTTAGGGCAAAGGAAGTCATATGGTAAACATAAAATAATATTTGATAGTGCTAGTCAGGTTATTGCGAGCGAAGCCGTGGGTAACAGCTAGTTCTAATAACAAGTTTTAAAGGCAGCAAAATAAAAAAATAAATCTTATATAAGCGTAATTTTAGTATTATGATTGGAAGGGCAAAAATGGTCGTGATCGTGATTATTGTGACTTTTCATGTATTACAATAATATGTCTTCCAAATTATTGGGGGGGGGGGCAACTGCCCCCCTTTTCCAACCCAAATTACGCCTATTGATAAAAAGTTTAAATTTAGAATTGTATTATAATACATTGCTATTTTCAGTACATGTTAAATATACAGTACTTTTAACGTGTAACTATATCATGCGAAGATTAAATTACGGTGTAATATAAGATTAAATAACTATAAAATTGAATATAACTATAGAAAAAATCAACAGCAATTTGTTCGCAGTTTAGTCTGTGTTACCGCTCGTTGTAAAACCATAGTTAAAATTACAAAATACATGTTTTATTTTAAATGGATAAATTAATTTTAAAGTAACATGGCTACAAGAACTCTGCACTACATCTTAAGTTAAAATGGTTAACCGGTCAAGACCGAGTGAATAACGGGGATGGAAAAACCGGGCCAAGAATCTGTGTCTTCCACGGAGTTCTCAACTAGGGACTACAGTCACGCCAAATTACTCGCTTATCATTTACGTAAGACACAGGCTAATGTTAAATAAAAAAATATAAGTACTGGCATTGAAACTCCTTAAGATACTACTACTTTTAGTACAGTACCTATGATTATTGACATGTTCATACACACATGTGGCAAAACATTAAAAAAGTACAGCTTGAATTTGATTAGTTCCTGGACGAAATATGCATAGGCAATACCTTAAGCTTCTATGTCTTCAAAATATACCTCTATTAAAACATGACGTTTTACTGTGGTAAAGCAGTTGTTTTATACAGCAGTTCCGTTGAATATATTTACTTGGTTCATTTTACTCCATTTTAGTTCCCTGATCATACTTAACTGACCGACAACAATATGTTGAAATTTCTCATATTGATGAGAACAAAATTCTAAAAATTAGGTCCAAAACTCGAATGGTAAAATATTAAGTCCCACAAGGGTCTGTGCTTGGCCCATTTCTGTTTCTTTGTTATTTAGGTAAACTACCAAATTGTCTTTCTAAATTAACATTAAATAGTAAATTTTGTATATTTGCAGATGATATTAATTTAACAATTTCAAACAGCAATGATAATGCAATTTTTAATGATGCTGATATTGCAATTAAAACAGTCAATGATCAACTTAATAGCCTAAATCTGTTACTCAATGATAATAAAACAACCCTTATGAAATTTTCTTGTAGAAATAAAAAATCTTATAATAAATTGAACAATCAGCAACTGTCTCTTAGTCTTAATGAAAGTACAACTTTTCTTGGATTAGTTTTGGATAATAATCTTAGTTGGACTGGCCATATGGATAAAATTTGTGCTAAAATTAGTTCTAATATTTTTGCTTTAAAAAGATTATCTACTTTATGTGATAAACATACAATAAAAACAACTTATTTTGCATTAATTCATTCTCATATTTCTTATGGGATTGAAGTATATGGGTCTGCATCAATTTGTAACTTAAATATAATTTTACTTAATATTTTTTTTTTTTTTATTTTTTTTGTTTTTTAAATATATTTTTTTTACTTAAAAAAAAATCTATTAGAACCATGTTAAATCTTAGGCATGATGAACATTGTAGGAATCATTTCTCTGAATTAGGAATTATGACAGTGTATAGCCTCTATATTTATAAAACAGTACTACATATAAATAATATATCAAGCACATTGCCTAAGAATGTTAGCAATCATAATTAAAAAACAAGAAACAGATATGATTTTCAAGTTGAAAGACATTTTAAAGAAATATTCCGAAAAAAAACCAACTTATATAGGTATACAATTTTTTAATCAGCTGCCAATGACAATAAAGAAACAAATAAATACTACGACATTTAAGAAGAGTCTAAAGTTGTTTCTAATTGAGGGAGCTCTTTACAGTTTTAGTGAGTTTTGGAAAAATGATTTTAAATCAACAGAAGTAAAATGTTGCCCCTTCTTTATTTTTGTGATGACATCCAATACATGTAATGTTTATAAATTGAATAAATGGCTATAAAATTTCTGTGTGTTTCATTATTACTAATTTTTACTGGTCTTTATCTCAGTTTATAATAAACATAAATGAAGTTACATTGTGTTCTTAAAGTGTACAAATTTGATATTTCTAATTGTAATCTATACTAGGTCTTTACTTAGAAAATAAACGGTATCAGGAAACTGACACATACTTTCTCCCTTTTAGCCAAACTTTAATGACAAAAATAGTTGTTATTTACTAAATATAGAATATGAAGTATAGATAAATGTACAGAAAATTTTCTAAAATAGTTGTTTTCAGAAATATCCACCCAAATCCCTTTTTGGGAGGCACTATAGAGTCCGTTGCTACACACAGTGGTTTTGAGAGGGGAAATGCCCCCTTGTCCCCCCCAGGGTTAAATAACAACACATTTCGAACATCCTCTGTTGGTCAATTCTAACTTGACCTGCATATCAAATTTTAATGAAATTGATCAGTAAATAAGAGAGAAATAGTTATTTTTGTATTCCACATAAGAATAACATTGGACAACGTACTGCGTATACCGCTAAATGAAAATTTCAATTTTCTCCGCAACTATCAATCGTAGAATAGTAATTTAAAATACTAATTTATTTAGTTTTTTGAGCTCTTTTTAATGGTGAGTAGTAATCTTTTTTAAAATTTATTATTTTTTATGAAAAATCCAAAAAACTGAATTTTGGATGTTTTAAGTCCTGTAATTTCTGAACCCGAATTTTTCTAGAAATGCGGGTGGTGTCATTTTGTTGGAAACCTAAAGTTCTACAAACCACTACAGTTTAATCAAAATCATTAGAGCCGTTTTTGGGAAATTTGGATTTTTCATGTTTTTTGGTGGTTTTTGGGGGATAATTACCCTTGAAAATCAAAAATTCAAAAAAATGAAAAAAACGCCTGGAGATATCGTGGATTAGTACCTACATACCAAATTTCATAAAATTCGGCCCATAGGTTAGGGCTCTAGCTCTGTACACATCCACACAGACACACACACACACACACACACACACACACACACACACACACACACACACACACACACACGGACACACACACACACACACACAGACAGACATCACGTAAAAACCACTTTTTTGGGTTCAGGGAGCACCAAAACAAATATTTCCACTAACAACTCAAATTCGAAAATTTTGACGAAAACAATACTTTCTCCATATACTATGTATAGGGGGAGAAAGTAAAAATTAATTCATAATTGAAATGCAAACAAATACATATACGTTTATAAATTTGCTGAGTACGCAGGTTTGCTGCGATGGGGGTATTTGAATTTTGACACGTTCTAAGGAATATTTTAGTGTGCAATGTGTCTTGGGGCTTTATTACGATAATACCTTTAAATTTTACATGGCGGATTCCTATTTTATTACATGCAATTCAAAATTAACCTTTTAAATGTACAATTTAAAGAGAAATTTTTGAAGCCACTAAATTTATTTCATAACTAATAAACAATAATACTTTGGTTTTATGCTGTCGTTTTGTAGGGCTAATAACAGCTAAAGCCCTAAAATTGTACTTTATTGTTTATAAATATATACAATTACATCTAAAGGCATATATTACGTAAGTAATACATTTACAAGAAAAGTATATACAAGGTGTACATAAAGTCCCGCACGGGTTTAATATTTTCTGAACGATAAAAGATAAATCAATAAGATTTGGTACATCAACACTACACCTAAAAATATACTTTTTAAAGGAACTATCAGTTTTCTGTAATATCATGGGGACGTCCCGCAAGTATTCAGAAGGAAATCTTAAATAGGAGCATAGGTCAATATGCACATCACTTTAAAGGGCTTATCTAGCAGAGTTGAATGCCGCAAACCGCACTAAAAAAGGTTGATCCAGTAAAAAATGGCGGCTGTTCAAAGGTTTTATTAAAAAAAGATAAGATCTTTCTAATTGTTACTGTTACCAGTTTTTCCCCGTTATCAATAGATTAGGACCAAATTTGTAACCCTTGAGGATAACTAACGTCATAATTCACTTCTGTATTAGCAGGCATAATGTAGTATTTAGCTGCAGTATTCATTTAGTTGCAGTTTTGCTTTAATGGGGTTGTGGCTACTAATAAAATGTAACCAAGTAAAACCTTTGAACAGCCGCCAATTTTTACTGGATCAACCTTTTTTAGTGCGGTTTGCGGCATTAAACTCTGCTAGATAAGCCCTATAAAGTGATGTGCATATTGACCTATGCTCCTATTTAAAATTTCCTTCTGACTCCTTGCGGGACATCCCCATGATATGACAGAAAACTGATAGTTCCTTCAAAAAGGAGATTTTTAGGTGTAGTGTTGATGTACCAAATCTTATTGATTTATCTCTTATCATTCAAAACATATTAAACCCGTGCGGGACTTTATGTACACCTTGTATAAGGTTACAAGGTTGTGAGAGTACAGCAGTACAAGCTTTTTCCAAATGGGAAATTAACTAAAAGTTGCCGTTTTAAAAACAATTTAATTGAATTAAACTGTATTAAGCTGTCAACATTTTTTAATATAAGGTTAAAATACGGATATACAGAAATTAGAACAACCATAATAATAACAAAAATCCTGAAGATTTATATTTTTCCCCGCAAATGTCTAGTCTAATATTAGGAGGTTCTTAACAACTATTTGTATTTCTATTAAGGTACACTAATGCAAAGAATTACAAATAAACAGATACTAAAAAAAACATCAAATACAGTCGGACGAAAAATAATGGTAAAATTAAAAATAATACGCATCTAATGCGTACCTAATAATAATGGTTATTTTGCTTATTGCAATTTGGCTCTTGTGTGTTTCTTGTTTTGAAATGAATCAGGCCTACTGATTAAACATTTTAAAGTTTAGAGTTTAAAGAAACAGAGAATTGGGTCTTCATAAATTATTGGATGCATAATTTAAATATGCATTTGTGTTATAATTTATCTGTTATTCACAAACGTTATTCGGATAAATGACCCCGGTAAAACGTTCTAATTTATTATTTTATATTATGTACATTGGATTTTTGCCTTCTTCATTGAATTGGAATAAATATTGTATAAAATATTATGTAACTTAACATGCAGTTAATAAATTGGTAATTACTATTACTTCTTTTATTTGTGTATTTTATAATTTTGAACAAAAAACCACGCCGGGCTTGTTCGAATGTGAAACGATTACGTGTTTTCCTATTTCAAGTTATAATATATAACTTTCTTAATACTTAATTTCTTGACGCTTTAATTTTCTTAAGGAATATGTGAATAAAGAGTTTTGTCTATCGTCCATAATTGGCCTGCTAATATTCATACTAGCGTCCTGGTAACTCTAGAATTTCCAACACAGGCTTTGTGGTAATGCAATGTCGTTACCTCAAACAGACATAAGGTTCTTTAATAAACTCGCCACAAATATCTGAAAGGGATTGGAAATACAAAGCTGTTTACATCTGCTTTGTGGCGCTTGTACCCTGGTTGGTCAAATGTGTTTTAACAATTTAAAGATTTGTTGGCTGTGAAGTTTTTTTTCCAGCAATAAATATGTATTAAATAATTCATAACCTAACCACTTGGCATGGATAAATATAATTTCTCATTAACAACTGTACAGCTAAATATTTTTAAAGTATTTTATGTAATTTAACATTCAAATAGTATTTTGTTAAACAACATTAGTTTGTAAAACATGATACAAGCAACTATATATAACTTTAAAATAAAACAAAATAAAAAAATTGGCTCTGTGTAAAGCTGTGCATTGTTTTGAAGTTACATATACACTGAGTTAAAATTATTTATAGATTCAACGTGCGGAGCGGGCCCCTTACCACTCACAGCCCAAGTCTACGACCATTTTTAGTGTGTGGTTTTAGCGAATTTCCCCTAAAGGGAAGTAGCTATTACCGTATGTCTCATGGTAAAACTTAAGCCCGAGACTATGATAAATTTTAATTTTGAGGTCACCAGATGCCAAAAACACTATTCGTTCAAATTTACATATATACAGGGTGTCCCATAAGTAAAGTGCCAAACTCTGAGAAAAGGTAATATGGGTAAAGGTTATATGGGTCGAAATAAAGATAAATTGAAGAATAAATTTTTTTTCCAAAAACGCTTCGTTTACCAGATATCCGCCATTTTGGATTTTTTATAAAATAATTGTTATCTTCAAAATGTTTCAACCGATCTTTATAAAACTCGGTAAGTATGTTTAAATAAAAGAGACCTACTGTAGAAACAAAATTCAACTTGGTCCAATTTAAAATTTCAAAATGGCGGCCATTTTAAACTTTTAATCTAAAATGGCGGAAAACAGTAAAAAATACAAAAATGTACTAAGACCAATTTTTTTAGAAAATTTTATTTCAAATCTGTCAACACTAAAAACATGAGAATCGAACAAAACATTGAAACCATTTATTGAGTGACAACACATAATGGGATTAAAAAATGAGAAAACAAATTAAATACAAAATAAAATCGTAACACAAGATAGCTTTTTTAAAAGTTAACAATTATAAAAAATGTCCCATGTGTCCTCCATTCATTTCTATGACACAATCCATCCTCTTTCTCATTGACTCCCTCATTCTTTCAAATACCCCAGGCTTTTGTCTCATCACTTCACAACCTGCTACAATTCGTTCCCTTAAATCCTCAATATTGTCAACAGGGGTGTGGTAAACCAAAGATTTTAAATAGCCCCATACAAAAAAATCTAGGGGATTAAGGTCAGGAGACCTGGCAGGCCATGGGATGGGCCCCCCATGCCCTATCCATTTATTTCCAAACACTTGATTTAAATGTCGCCTTACATCCAATGAAAAGTGTGGTGGCGCACCGTCTTGCATAAACCACATATTGTTTCTCAAATAAAGGGGTAGGTTTTCTAGCAATTCGGGAAGATCTTGTGTTAAAAAATTTAAGTAAGACACACCATTAAGTCGGTTGGGTAAAAACAATGGCCCTATGAGATTGTCCCCAACAATGCCTATCCAAACATTGAGAAAAACCCACTTGATGCCTTCTTTGTGATATCTCATGAGGGTTTTCATCAGCCCAGAAGTGATTATTATGAAAATTAAAAACACCTTCTCTAGAGAACCCAGCCTCATCGGTAAATAAAATGTTGGAGAGAAACAGATGAAGTAATGCGATCTGTTGCAAGAACCACTGACATAAGTTAATACGGGGTAGAAAGTCCCTATCGGTTAGGCATTGCACCCTTTGGATATGGTAAGGATACAACTGCTGATTATGTAGAATCCGCCACACTGAACCTTTTGAAATACCATGTTCAAGCGACATTCTTCTAACACTAGTACTTGGGTCTTCTTCAACGGCCGTCAAAACTCTTTCTTGATTATTTAATGTATCTACAGAAACAGCCCGTCCGGAATTCTCAGTGAATTTTAGTGTTCCTCGTTCCCTCAAATTCCTGTGAACATTTACAAACACTTTCCTACACAGAATTCGTCGGTTGGGGAACCTTTCTGCGTAAAGGCGGCATGCCTCACACCAATTCCCATTAGCTAAGCCATAAATAAAATGAATATCAGTTAGCTCGAGATTAGAATAACTATGGTTCGGCATTTGAACAAACTTAGATAATTTCAACATAACCTGATCAAATTCATGATGTTTGAAGTAAACAAAACAATAATAACAACAATGCAACAATACAACTCAACAACCACATGTTTTTTTAATCAGTTGATTTTAATCAGATGATCAGCTGATTGGGGCTATTTCCAACAAATGGATTTTTTGCTGCCTCTTAACACACATTTCAATGTATCTCGATTATGTTTTGTTCGATTCTCTTGTTTTTGGTGTTGACAGATTTGAAATAAAATTTTCTAACAAAATTGATCTTAGTATATTTTTGTATTTTTTACCATTTTCCCGCCATTTAGATTAAAAGTTTAAAATGATGGCCGCCATTTTGAAATTTTAAATTGGACCAAGTTGAATTTTTTTCTACAGTAGGTCTCTTTTATTTAAACATACTTACCGAGTTTTATAAAGATCGGTTGAAACATTTTGAAGATAACAATTATTTTGTAAAAAAATCTAAAATGGCGGATATCTGGTAAACGAAGCGTTTTTTGAAACAATTTTATTCTTCAATTTATCTTGATTTTGACCCATATAACCTTTTCCCAGAGTTTGGAACTTTACTTATGGGACACCTGTATATTTAAATAAAAATACCAACGTACATATGTATGTGTGTCTGTGAATGCGATAACTTGAGTAAAAAACGTCCGATTTCGGTGAAATTTGGCTCAAATGTGTAAAATGACATTCATGACTTAAGTCCGAAAACCAGAAAAATCGGATGATGAGAAGGGGGGTTTATAGGGGTTTTAAATTTTCCAAAAATCAGTTTTTTGCATTTTTCACCTTAAAATTTAACCCTTAAGTAGTCGCACGGGGTGCTGACAGACCCCCAGGCAGTTAATTTTTGTAGCCTCAACCAGAGTAAGTTGGCTACACGGCCGCGCGGACTAATACCTTCAAATGACTGTACGGGCCACCTGCCAAATTGGTTTCAGGCAGTCTGCGTTGGATGCGGTGTTGTTAAGTTAAAGTGTTTTGGGGTGCTGTTAGACCCCCGCGCGAGTACTAGCATTAGTGTGATTATTGTATTGGGGTGCCGATAGACCCCACGCGAGTATTAGTGTTACAGTTTCGGAGTGTTTTTATATGTAATTGTATTATTATTTTTTTAGTGTAAACAAATATATATAATATTATAAACAGTATGTTTTTTTAGTAAATTAAGTGATTTTCATTTACAATGGAGTCAGAACAATAAAGAGAAGCCAGAATCCGGCGATTACTGTCAGAGGAAATCAGCGAAGGAGATGATTTTAATGTCCCAGAATCGTAAAATGAAGAAGAAAACCATGAAAGTGTTACCGATCATGAAACAAATTCGGAGCTAGATGATGAGGATAAGGACCCAGACTATATTCCAACAAGTGAAGTTTCAGACACTTCGTTTGCTGATCCTTATGCAAATCGTGATGGTGCAGAACAAATGGAGGTAGAGGAAGATATAAGTGTTCCCTCCACAAGCAATAATGTCATTCCTGAAACTGCTATTCCAGAAACTACTATTCCTGTAACTGACATGTTTCATTCCAATTTGGAATTAACAATAGAAGCTGTTGTGCAAGGCCTTGGAGAAGGGGACATTGTAAAAAAGAGTAGAGAAAGAAGTTAATTCCTTGGTAAAGACAGACTTACACGGTGGAAGAAAACTTGTACTGTAAGGAATGTTCGCACCAGAAGTTAAAATCTTGTAAGACGTCTCCCCGGACCAGTGAACAATGCAAAGCAAGCTAAAACCCCTATAGACTGTTTTGAGCTCTTCATAAGTGATCATATTTTAGATATAATTACAACAAATACAAATGTGTTCATATCTAAAATCAGAGATGCCTTCAAAAGAGAAAGAGACTGCAGACTAACAGATAAAACTGAGATGAAAGCCTTTATCGGTCTGTTAATTTTATCAGGATCTTTCAGATCCGGCCATCAAAATCTGAATGACCTCTTTAGGCAGGATGGCTTTGGGATTGAAGTTTTTTATGTGACGATGAGTTTGTCTCGATTTAACTTTCTCCTACAAGTAATTATAGGTTTGACAATGTTACTGACAGGAGAGAAAGACGTGAGATTGACAAGTTTGCAGCGTTCAGGGAAGTTTTTGAATTATTTGTACACAGCTGTGAACAAAACTTCTCACTGAGTTCATGTGCAACTATTGATGAGCAGCTTGTGCCCTGCAGGGGACAGTGTGGTTTCAGACAATACATAAAGAGCAAGCCCGCTAAAAACAGTTTAAAAATACAGACTCTCACTGATGCGAAGATGTATTACGTAAAAACAATGGAAGTTTACGTTGGGGCTCAGCCAGAAGCAAGTCCATATGCTTTATCCAACAAACCGAGTGACGTTGTGTTGCGTTTGGCAAGAACCATTGAGGGAACTGGACGAAACATAACTGCAGATAACTGGTTCTCCAGTTATCCTTTGGTTTACCAGCTTCTAAAAAAACAACAAACTTACGTGGGAACATTAAAAAAGGACAAAGGAGAGCTCCCATATTTGTAGCAAAACAAAGAGAAGCTAATAGCGCAGCATATTCGGTTTTCAGGAGAATGTAACCATCGTATCCTACGGTCCCAAAGAAAACAGGAGTGTGGTACGTACCACAGTGTGAGTACTCATCTTCAGTTTGCATAATGACAATACAAAATAATAATACATAATTGATCCCGATTCTGGAAACCAGAAAAAACCAGAGATTGTTACCTTCCATAATGCGACTAAATCTGGAGTAGATGTAATAGACGAGAAGTGCGGCACCTACTCAACGTCTAGGAGATGTCGTCTAGGAGATGTCGAAGGTGGCCCCTTGTGTTGGCCACCTTCGTGTAGCCCCTTGTGTAGGGGGTTGGCAACTCTGTTTGCCTTGAATGGACGCTGGATTTATTGCCCTTCTAGTTTTTACATATAACTGTGGCAATATAGTCTTTACATCGTTTGGTGAGTTGTGGGTGCGATCGGGACACTTGTGCGCCAATTATATTGTGTTTACAACTTCCCTTCAGACTGTAAGTACTCAATTTGTGATAGGACTAACCTCCTCGTTATCAGTGTTCATGAGGCTTTTCCTGACCTGTTCCCGTTGGCGATTTTTAAAGTTACTGGAGGGAGCACCAAGCGTCGGCGGTCGCCTAGCAACGAGCCGTGCCTGCCAACTTACACTGGCCGCGGTGAATTACCCTGCCGCGAACCTGAGTACCGCCCGCTGCTGCCGTCAACGTGGACTGGTTTTTCGCTGCCACTCACTGCGCCTTCAATCTGCCAAATACTGCCGCAACGCGCATCTGTACTTGGGTTGCGTATACAGGTTGCAGGAACTTTTGACGCTTGTAAAAAGTGTTTATGTTATCTTGTCACCACTCATATTATTTATATTATTCATTGATTGACATACTTGACTGTGCAACATGGTGGTAACACGTGGGATGTCACAAACCTTGTCCGTTTTTGACGAAATGCTGCTTAATGCATCAAATTGTGATGATATAGAAATTCAAATTTTAACAGATTTGCATTGAAGCAACTAGAGGCTAATCATCCAGATATAATTTTTTCGGATGTAGAAAGAAATTTTTCTAGTCTCGTAAAACATCTGGACGACATCCGCGGGGAGGAGCGCTGAAACTACTGTCAAGGAGCTGAGGGCGGAGATCGTGATGCTGGAGGACCACCTTCAGCGGGAGAAGCTGCGGAGGCGTACCGACCTGGATGACTCAGTCAACGCACAGGACATCATCATGGAGGAAAAAGACGCTTTGGTGAAGGAAAACAAAGTAATTTCCTCTAACTTAGTTAATATTAAGGCTAAGCTAGAATTACTTAATGATGAATGTACCTCATTAAAAGCTTTAATAAATGAAAACAATGAAGCTATTAATGAGCTAACGTCTAATTTAGAAAAAAATGTATCTCTTAAGAGAGAATTGGCTAGTACTGTGGTTGACTTAGAAGAAAAACTTCAGGGATCAGAGGCTAAATCATGGCTCAAGAGTAGGTGGCTTGATGACGAAATTGTGGACATTTATTTTGATGGTTTCACCTCTAGTAGTAAGGGTGCACTGTCAAACGTAATGTTTTTGGGTCCCACAGTAACTCAGCTGGTTAAATATGGTAGCCCTCAAGAGATTGAGTCTTTGAAATCTAACTTGTCCTTTGATAAGACAGACTATGTTTTCTTATGTGTTAACAATAATTCCTTGGCTTTTAAGGAGGACAATGGCTGTCATTGGAGCATGTTGTTTATTGATAATACTTTAAGTAATGTGTTTCATTTTGACTCCCTTCAAAACACAAACATGTTTGCTGCCAAGGCAGTTTCTGCCAAGCTTGGGTTTGAGGAATCTGTTTTTTCTGAAGTGAGCTGTCCACAGCAAACAAATACATTTGAGTGTGGCTTAAATGTCCTACTAAACACTAAGTTTGTGTATGAGGGTTTTTGTAGAACAATTTCTCCTGGTCATGGTGGTTTCATGAACTGGCCATAAGCATTTCCACACCGGGACTCACCTCAATCTTGATATATTCAGCTGTAGTAGTACAAACTGTGATGTACATAGTAATCATCTTGTAAATATTTCAAACAAAAAAGATGAGCAGCTTGATGTATCTAAGGTACTTAATGTTGCCCCGGTAAATGTAATACGAGGTAAATCCAAATGTGATGTTAATTGTAGCAATAATGTAAATGTGTTAAAGCTGGTTCGAAATAAGGATGATGAATGGAAAATTGTTGCAAGAAGGCGAGTAAGCAAGTCAAATGCCAAAGTGAGAAAAAGTCAATTTATTCATGAACAACCAATCATTCAATGTAACAATATATTTTCTTTGTTAGATCACAAAGTCAGTTGTGAAAATCTACCTTCTTATATAAAAAATGTTTCTGGTATATGGAAAGAATCAGTTAAGTGCAGCAATAGCAAAAGCCCTGTTTCTGTAAGCTCAAAGAAGGCAAAGTTGGTAAATAGAAAAGACTGCAGTACAAACAATGTCAATCACAGGGAAAAACCTCTTCCTAACTTAACCGACAAAGAAAGTAAACATAGTGAACCAGTTCTCTGTGATGAACCCTTACTCTGTAAGAGCAATCCCACCCTCAGTTCGCTAATTGTTTGATAATTGGCGACTCTCTCCTCCGATACTCAGGCAAGCAATGTTCCGACTCTGGTGCTTTGCTCGATATGAATCCTGGTGCTAAGATTGGTTTCATAAAAAATAAACTGTTGTCATATGTAAAAAAACAGCCTAAAATGATTTATTTTAATGTAGGAACAAATGATATACCGTTCAGGTATAATGGTGGTGCAGGTTACAATGGCGGAGGAGGCAAACGGGCTATTCTTGACTCGTTGGCAGACTTATTGAATACGACAAGAACTAGATTTCCAAATTCTCTTGTATTTTTGAATAGTATTCCGATGAGGAGAGATATTAACAACAAATCTCTTTGCCAACTGAACGAACAGATAGAGTTAATGTGTTTTAATTTTGGAGTTCAATATGTTGAAGTGAATGAGTGTTTGAGGTGGTATCACCTTGCGAGAGATGGAAGACATCTCAGCAGGAAAGGTAATGATTTGTTAGGATATTTAATGCATGAAATTCTTCAAAATGTGTTTCAGCTCAACCTTAACATTCGTACGCCTGAATCACCTATCCCTTCGGGAAACGACACTACCGAAGCTCCAGACCCCTCAACGTAGCAGAGGGTAATGCTGCATCGGTGGCCCATAGTGCCATTTCTGAATTTAGTTCTTCCGTCCTTCATTCATCTCATGCCTCATTAGGGACTAAAGTTCTTCATCAAAATATACGTGGGTTGTTTACGAACTATGATGCCTTCCTATTTTTTCTAGAGGAAGAACGCCCAGATGTAATTTGTGTCAGTGAGCATAATATTAGATATCCAGAATGTCTTCAGATTGAAGGTTATATAACTGCAAGTGCTTTCTGCAGGTCTCACATGCAAAAGGGTGGAGTGGCAATATTTGTAAGGCCAGAGTTCTCATTTTCACCTTTAGACGTTAGCAATTACTGTGTCGAAGGTTTCTGTGAGTTGGCAGCAATTGCGGTGGACTTGAATGGCAAGAAGTGTAATGTGGTCGGTGTATATAGGCCTCCAAGGGACAGCAAGGACGGCAAGGAAGTCTTTTTTGAAAACATTAGCACTTGTTTAATGCACATAATGAAAGGGGACCGTAGATCCATCGTTCTTGGTGATTTCAATATAGACTTAGCCATTCTTCAATAAGCTCTGAAATGTTGTTACAAGATATGTCTTCTTTTTGTCTTCGACAAACGATACACTCCTATACTAGAGAGTTCAAAAACTCTAAAACCTTAATAGATCACGTCTTCACCGATTTACCGGAAAGCGAATTTAGGAGCTCTGTGTTAGTATCCTACTTGACCGACCATCATGCTCAGGTTGCTGTTCTGGATAGGAGCTCACCTCTTACGTCTTCTTTAAATGTTTCCTATTTAAAACGTGTATTCTCTGAAGGCAACATAAAACTGTTTGGTTCTTATATTGGCGATGAAGAGTGGTCAGAGATCCATGCTTCATCCAATGTGAATGATAGATTTGATTCGGTTCTGAGTACCCTGGATTTCTATTTCAATTTGTGCTTCCCTCTGGTTAAGAGAAAGTCTAGGATGAGCTCTTGTTCTTATCACAAAGTCAAACTGAGTAGTGAGGCTTTGAAGGTTAGGGAAGAACTTAGGTCCTCCTATGTTGACTCTAAAGAGTCTCCTTCTGCCCACCCACTGAGGAAAAAATACCTTTCACTCAAGAGGCTGTATAGACGTATTATTCTGAAACTTAAATCTGAAAATGTAGCGAGGATGCTTGAACTTTCATCTAACAAAGCCAAAACTCTTTGGGGTATCGTTAATCAGAGCAGAGGTTCAGTTGATGTTAGGAAGGATAACACACCAGCAATTAAGTCTCAGACAGGTGATGTGTTAAGGAGCCTGTTGTTGTTAGTAATATCTTTAACAATTACTTCCTTAACGTTGGGGAATAATTAGACAAATCTTCTGGCAACACCTTATCCGAAACTACAAACTCACCACCTGTAAACTCCCTTTTCTTGTTTCCTACCAGTCCTCAAGAGGTAATGGATGCAATCCATTCACTAAAGTGTAAGTTGTCAACTGGGAGAGATGGTATATCTTCGGCCTTACTGAAAAAGGTAGCTGTTGAACTAGCTCAACCTCTTTGCACTTTGATAAATGATTCATTTTCCTCAGGTGAATTCCCAGATTCCTTGAAACTGGCTATTGTTAGACCTCTTCATAAAGGTAAAAGTACATTAGAGTGTTCAAATTACAGGCCAATCTCAATCATATCGACTTTTTCAAAAGTGTTTGAGAAAATTGTTTTGAATAGGCTCTGGAACTTCTTGAATGATAACAAGATGTTATGCTCTCAACAGTTTGGATTTATCAAGGGAAAAAGTACAACCAATGCTATGTTCTCCGTTGTTCAAAATATTGTCGATGCGGTTGACCAAGGCCAGTATTCATCTGGTTTATTTTTCGACCTCAGCAAAGCGTTCGACCTTGTAGATCATGAGCTTTTGCTTATCAAGATGTACAGCATGGGTATCAGAGGTGGGGCCCTTGAATGGTTTCGTTCGTTCCTCACAAATAGAACTCAGCGTGTGAAGGTTTCCTCTATCAATCTTTCAAGTACAATGTGTACTATACTTTCCGGTGAAGGAGTAGTAAAAAGGGGCGTACCACAAGGGTCTATCCTCGGACCTATGTTGTTTCTTTTGTTCATCAATGACATCCATAAAAGAGTGGAAGAATCGAATATTGCCTATATGCTGACGATACTTCCCTCATATTTTCTAGTCCTTCTAGGAATCATCTGGAAGACAAAACGTTTTTGCAGGGAAATATTCTTCTGGATTGGCTTCGACAGAACCAACTGAAAGCAAATGTCTCAAAAACCACTCATGTGGAATTTTCTTTACAGGACCGCCATGATAGTTTATTCAGTGTTCATCTTGCTGACGATGCAATATCTTCAACTTCTGTTGAAAAGTTCCTTGGATTATTCATTGACTCCAACCTCTCTTTTGCCACACATATTGATCATGTGTGCAATAGATTGAGCCAGGGAATTTTTGTGCTTAGGAAGTTGGCATGCTTTGCCTCCACCGAGCTACTCATTGCAGCCTACTATGGTATTATATACCCTTACCTGTCTTACGGAGTACCCGTCTGGGGTTGTGAGAGTTGTAAAACTCAGTTGATATTCAGGTTGCAGAAGAAGGCAATTAGAACGATTTTTCAGCTGCCTAAGCGGACCTCATGTTCGGACTTCTTCATTGGAAACAAAATTCTCACCTTTTCTTCTATCTATATTCTTGAAACTCTGTCATTTCTTCATAAGAACTTCCCTTTATTCCAGAATTTTCTTCCTTCTCATGGTTATGAAACAAGAAGTAAACCCAGATGTATTCTTGGTATACCTCCTCACTCTACATAGTTTTTTCAAAAACATTTAAAATACTCAGCTGTAAATTGTCTAACAGTCTGCCACTGAGTTTGAAAGAGGAGCATGATTATGGCATGTTTAGAAAAAAGTTAAAGAGCACACTTATTAGTAAGGCATGCTACAGTTTAAATGGTTTTACATTTTGATAGAAATAAGAATAATATATTATTTGTTTAGTATTGTTGCATGATTGTATATTATAGTTAATACTTTTAGGAGATCATTGTTTTTATTAAATATTTGTATGACTTAGCATATGCATTGTATATATGTCAACATGCTCAATAAAGAACTGAACTGAACTGAACTGTTATTTTACCAGCTGTTGGACAGTGCAGGAATTAACAGTCAAATAATTTATCTATTCAACAATGATAGTGTTAATGTGTCAAGAAGATTATTTTTGAAAGTAGTTGGGTTGGCACTAGTAAAGTCACAGGCTGTAAAACGATCAACAATTGACTGTATTTCTAAACATCTCAGGGAGTCAGCAAACAAAATTTAAAAGAGCCAGTAAGGAAATAAGGAAACGGAATGCACCTAATGTAAAAGGAAAGAAGGTTAGATGTGTTGTATGCCCAAGAAGTAAGGAAATAAAAATACCCCCGTCGCAGCAAACCTGCATACTCAGCGAATTTCCAATGAATATATAACATAACACATTATAACACTTAACAGGATTCATAAGAAATGTATTTACAAACAAGTTTTATTTAAAATATTAATTATCCTCCATAAGAATAACATTGGGGATGAGTACGCAGGTTTGCTGCAACAAGGCACACAAAATAATGGGTTTTATGCAAATATCAATAGAACTCATCTTAGTGAAGTCACATACCAAGTTTCATCCATATACATTCATAAATAAGCGATATATAAGATTTTAAGTATTTTCCATAAGAATAACATGGGGAACAAGTACCTAGGTTTGCTGCTACAGGAACCATTGGCGAAAAAATGTATTTTTGTACAAAAAACAATAGACCACAACCAGATCAAGCCATATACCAAATTTCGCCAGTTTATGTTCATAAATAAGCGAGATATACAATTTTTCTTTTTCTCCATAAGAATACCATTAGACAATGTACTGTGTTTAGCACTTTCAATATCTCGGTAACAAATTGACGTAGAGCAATGATCAAAATACCAAATTGTTTGTTTTTTTAAGCTGAATTCAATGGTATAAATTAAAATTTGATTTAAATTAAAATTAAATGTGAAAACCCCAAAAAACACATTTTTGGGGTACAAAACCCCCCAAAAACCCCCCTTCGGATGGTGCGATTCATCTGGTTTTCGAACTCGTTCAAATAAATGGTACTTTACACATTTGTACCAAATTTCATTAAGATCGGACCTTTTTTACGAGAGTTATCGTGCTTACGGACACATATATATATATACGTATATATATATATATATATATATATATATACGTATATATATATATACATATATAAAAATTTGAACGAATGGTGTTTTTGGCATCTGGGGACCTCAAAATGAAAAGTTATCATGGTCTCGGGCAAAGTCTTACCATGAGACCTACGGTAATAGCTTCTTCCCTATAGGGGAAATTCGCTAACAAGCTGTTTCTGTGTAAAGTGTCAAAAAACAATGTGCCTGAAACACATGGAAAACGTGTGTAAGCAGTGCTTGAATCCCAATGAGGAAATAGAATCTGACTGAACTTACAAATGACAAAATCAAAGAGTTTGTGTAATTCCATTTTACCGAATTTCCCCTATAGGGAAGAAGCTATTACCGTAGGTCTCATGGTAAGACTTAAGCCCGAGACCATGATAACTTTTCATTTTGAGGTCCCCAGATGCCAAAAACACCATTCGTTCAAATTTTTATATATGTATATATATATATATATATATATATTTATATATATATTTATATATATATATATGTGTCCGTAAGCACGATAACTCTCGTAAAAAAGGTCCGATCTTAATGAAATTTGGTACAAATGTGTAAAGTACCATTTATTTGAACAAGTTCGAAAACCAGATGAATCGCACCATCCGAAGGGGGTTTTTGGGGGGTTTTGTACCCCAAAAATGTGTTTTTGGGGTTTTCACATGTAATTTTAATTTAAATCAAATTTTAATTTATACCATTGAATTCAGCTTAAAAAAACAAACAATTTGGTATTTTGATCATTGCTCTACGTCAATTGGTTACCGAGATATTGAAAGTGCTAAACACAGTACGTTGTCTAATGTTATTCTTATGGAGAAAAAGAAAAATTGTATATCTCGCTTATTTATGAACATAAACTGGCAAAATTTGGTACATGGCTTGATCTGGTTATGGTTTATTGTTGTTTGCACAAAAAAACAATTTTTCGCCTATGGTTCCTGTAGCAGCAAACCTAGGTACTTGGTCCCCATGTTATTCTTATGGAAAATACTTAAAATGTTATATATCGCTTATTTATGAATGTATACGGATGAAACTTGGTATGTGACTTCACTAAGATGAGTTCTATTGATATTTGCATAAAAAACCCATTATTTTGCGTGCCTTGTTGCAGCAAACCTGCGTACTCATCCCCAATGTTATTCTTATGGAGAATAATTAATATTTTAAATATCGCTTGTTTGTGAATACATTTCTTATGAATCCTGTTAAGTGTTATGTTATATATTCATTGGAAATTCGCTGAGTATGCAGGTTTGCTGCGACGGGGGTATATTATATGATGTATTTTCTTTCCTCTGATACTATTTGTTGTGAATAAAAAGTGTTACAAGAAAATTTGGTGAGTTACTGTTCTTATACACCCATTCCTAGAACCATTAATATTCTCTAAGTTGAAGTACCAATAATAAGGTATTTTTTAGAAAATCCTAAAGAAGTTTCTATTTTTTTGTAGTTATATTATTACTGAACAAAGGTAAAAGAAAAAATTTGTTTGTTCTCTTTCAATAAAAAAGTTATCAAAAATTATTGTAAATATTACATTTTTTATTATAATTTTGTAGCTTTCATAATTAAATATTACTACATATATATTAAACATATAAAACACATTAAAACTGTGAAAGTTTAAATAAAATAGACTCAAGAGTAAGTTCTTTAGTTTTGCTTCCTCAAAATTTACTTTTTGCATCATAAAAATCAATTTTATATTTGGGGGTCTAGCAGACCCCCGCGCCAGTACTGCCGTTACAAAAAGAAGCGCGAGTAAAAACAACAAATAATATAGTATTTTGAATTATTAACCTAGGTTAAGTGGTTGCGGGAAGAATCCAAAAACCCTACTCATAAAATCTCCCATGTTAATCTTACGGGAAAAAGGTTTTTGGCTTTTCCTCAGTTTATTTTAATGTAAACTTCACATTTGCTTTCACCAATCTGTTCAGTTCCACAAAACAATCATTTTGGTGTTTAAATTGTGATTCTACGCCCAACCGTTGCAGAGATATTCAAAGTGCTAAACACAGTACATTGCCCAATGTTATCCTTATGGAGAATTAATAAAATTTTATCTCGATTATTTATGAACGTACGTTGATGAAACTTGGTATGTGGCTTCACGTAGTACTGTTATATTGATAATTGCACAAAACATTGATTTTTTGTTGATTATTTCCGTAGCAGCAAACCTGCGTACTCAGCCCCCATGTTATTCTTTGGAGACTAAGTAAAATGTAATGACTCCCTTAATTATGAACATAAATTAATAAAACTTGGTATGTAGCTTCACTTGGTTGAGTTATATTGATAATTGCATAAAACCAATTTTTTGTTCCTTGTTGCAGCAAACCTACTTACTCAGCCCCCATGTTATTCTTATGGAGAATAATTAAAATGTTATATAGGGCTTATTTATGATTGAATATTGATGAAACTTTTGTATGTGGCTTCGCCTAGTTAAATGTTAAATTCTATTTATATTTGCATAAAAACCAACTGTTTGTGTTCCTTGTTTCAGCAAACCTACGTACTCATTACCAATGTTATATTCTTATGGAGAATAATTAAAATCGCTTATATGTGAATATATTTTTATGAAACTTGATATGCGGCTTTATATGTTATTAAGATATATATTACACATAGGAAATTCCCTGGGTATACAAGTTTTTGCTGCGACGGGGGTATTTAGGTTTTAGTGCATGTGGTTTTTGAGTAGTGTAGCCTCTAGGCACACGCCTATACATAGCCTATGCTTAAATCTGGCCTTGAACGTAAAACTGGAAAACTGTGATTGCGGCCTAGGCTGCGTCAGATAACATTTAACTAATAATATTTGGATAAGAAGAGAAATAATTACATCATCGAACATTTAGTTTATCATCAAAAAAAAATGTAGGCCTACAATTCATACATTATATCACTTATTTCTAATGTTATGTTACACACTAATTTGCTGAAATTAGTTATTTATGTAATGCTAGCTTTTCTTTATATTAACAGCTGGTAAATATACAATTCCAATCAATTAACGTTCTTCCGTAAGATTAGCATTGAAACTTTGAAGGCTTGTGGGGTGTAGCCATTAGGACCAATGTAAATTAATGATAACACGTTTCTGCACATCCTACGATGCACACACGCTGAGAAAAAAGGAGGTATAGTTTTGTCGTGTTTGCCTATTATAATATAGGTAACAGCGAGCAATGAATACCATAGAGTGGCAATCCCTATCCTTTATACATCAGAGGTGCTGAAGCCACTTTTCTGTGTTAGCAGAGGTGCAACAGGCAGCTCCACTGTCCGCCGCGACCACAATTTTTAATTTGCCGCGATTCATTAACACCGTTGAATCGACCACTTAGAGTTAAGATAAAATTCTGAAATTTTGAGATATTAAATAATACTATATCACCCTAGTAATGGTGTTTTATAAATATGCAAATTGAAATTGGAGCAATTAAAAAAATATAAATATGTAGTAAAACAAGTTTTCGTAAAATTTGGGACATGAAAAAGTTGGTCGGCTGGTAAGTTTTTTCTTTTTTGGTCAGGTGATTTTCGTCAGCGAGAAAGAGTTGTTTGAAATGAACCAAATTTTAACGTTTACATTTAATTTTTTTTTGTAAAACCTTTAGTTTAGCCTGCAGGCAGCTGTAAAGTGAGAAGTTAATTTTCCACCGAACGGCCCCGAACCCGGCCGCCGCGCCGACGCTGCATCGCACAGCGTGGAGTGGGAATCAATCTGATTACATTCCATATCCACATTTTTCGTTCTGTAAAGGCATTTTTCAAATTTTTAAACATATAGTTATTGATATTTTGGAAAACTAAACCATCATTGAAGTTCAAATCAATCAATAATAAATGTTTCTTAGGTAAACAAATAAATACACAGTTTTGCAAGCGAATTATACTTTAATGTGAATTTTCTAAAGATAACAACAATAATAGAGTGAATTCAATAGTTATGAATTTACTTAAGTAATAATAATAAACTAACTAATATACAAATATAAAAATAATTGGAAAGCAAATTAGAATAATTCTACTGGCCTAAAAATGTAATTGTTTTGGTTAAGTGGCTTCTTACTTTTACTTTCTCCCCTTACACATAGTATATGGAGAAAGTATTGTTTTCGTCAAAATTTTCGAATTTGAGTTGTTAGTGGAAATATTCGTTTTGGTGCTCCCTGAACCCAAAAAAGTGGTTTTTACGTGATGTCTGTCTATGTGTGTGTGTGTGTGTGTGTGTGTGTGTGTGTGTGTGTGTGTGTGTGTGTTCGTGTGTGTGTGTGTGTGTGTGTGTGTGTGTGTGTGTGTGTGTGTGTGTGTGTGGATGTGTGGATGTGTACAGAGCTAGAGCCCTAACCAATGGACCGTTTTTGATGAAATTTGGTATGTAGGTACTAATCCACGATATCTCCAGGAGTTTTTCTTTCATTTTTTGAATTTTTGATTTTTAATGGTAATTGTCCCCCAAAAATCGCCAAAAAACCTGTAAAATCCAAATTTCTCAAAAACGGCTCTAACGATTTTGATTAAACTTTAGTGGTTTGTAGATCTTTAGGTTTCCAATAAAATGACAACAATCGCATATCTGGGAAAATTCGGGTTCAGAAGTTACAGGACTTAAAACATCCAAAATTCAGTTTTTTTGGATTTTTCATAAAAAATCATAAGTGCTGCAAAATATTACTATTCACCATTGAAAAGAGCTCAAAAAAATAAATAAATTAGTATTTTGAATTTCTATTCTACGATTGCTAGTTGCGTGGAAAATTGAAATTTTCATTTAGCGGTAAACGCAGTACGTTGTCCAATGTTATTCTTATGGGGAATACATAAATTACTATTTCTCTCTTATTTACTGATCAATTTCATTAAAAATTGATATGCAGGTCAAGTTAGCATTGACCAATAGAGGATGTTCGAAATATGTTGCCATTTAACCCTGGGGGGGACAAGGGGGCATTTCCCCTCTCAAAATCTCTTTGTGTAGCAACGGACTCTATAGTGCTCCTAAAAAGGGATTTTGGTGAATATTTCTGAAAACAACTATTTTAGACAATTTTCAGTTCATTTATCTGTACTTCATATTCTATATTTAGTAAATAAAAAATCTTTTTTTTATTAAAGTTTGGCTAAAAGGGAGAAAGTATGTGTCAGTTTCCTGATACCGTTTATTTCTTTGTGAATTTGTTCAGTGGCTTCTTACTTTTTCTTTGTGAATTTGTTCACTATACAATTTACTGTAGTGGTGAAATACACACAGTGGAATACTGTTTGCTTATAGCCTTTATTAACAAAACAAAATGATTTTGATCAGGGTCTTGTTTTGAGAAGTGATCATTATCTTTAAAAATGTCCTTACCAATACAACGTTTCATTACTTTAGATAACAAAACGTTCAATAGATCATTATTTATAATAGCAATATTGTTACCTAACTGTGATATAATAATGTCTTCACAAACAGCCAGCAAGCCTAGAATGGCAGTCCAGATGCTCACTACTAGGGTGACTAGTCACCGTATCCCCTCCACCAGAGGTCCCGGTGTTTCGAAGTCGGCGTCAGTCCGCGCGCCACATTGCCACTCTATGGTATTCCTTGCTCGCTGATAGGTAATGATTAAGTCTACAATAAACTCACACAAAACTGATGGGCACAGGTGACGTTGGTTATGGTTATAGACTATATTATTGCAGGGATAACTTAAATGATTAGGCTGATGTATAGCTACATGTAGGCTTAAGATATAGATTCATGTAACGACAATTTATAAATCAATTATAAAGATCGAGCGTATTCTAAAATTTTCATATATACATATGTTTATCGTATAGGGAAAAATATACGCTTGTTTTTATTCCCAGATAGAAACGAATACTATATATTCATATTGAACATTAGTTTTTCGTAAAATAAACATTCACACAAACACACATTTTATAGCTAAAACGTAAAAATGTTTGTATACAAAATACGTGGGACTTCTCTTACTGTACACTTAATAATTGGACAATGCATTTAACATTACGTCACAAAAAGCCATTATGAAACTGATAAGTACTAAGTAAACATTGCACTATTTCTAAAGTTTGTATTAACTTTACAAATATTGCAAATATTTAATCTTAAACAAACTCATAACATTTAAATTAATTTAGATACAATTTAACATGTCACAATGGGTAGGTTATTCAAGATTATAAACACTTCAACGGTTTACACAAAGACTATACTTGTGGTAGTGTAACAATTATATTTAGCGATTAAGTAAAATGCAATAGCATTACATACAAAATTAAATATATGAATGTGTTTCAACAACTACGTTAGGCACTAGATGTTTTACAATAATTGGTCGTTGCAAGATTGGCACCATCGTACGTAACTCGTCTAGTGGTGGGAGCGGTGCGGCACACGGGAGACATTTCAGGAGCCGTATGACGTCACCGATGAACACAAAAACAGAAGCCCTATGACATCACACGTACTGTAGCTAGAGTCTGCTGCTCATCTGTCAGTTCAAGAGTCGTCCGCTCTGTTATGTTAACAACTTTACGCGTCTATAAATCGACTGAAAGGAATGTTTATGTATTTATTGTATCATAAATTAACCTGAACAATATACCAGTAACTGGCCTTACATACGAATTCACATACTAATAATAATTTTGTCCGTCAAATAAATGAGAACAAAAAGTGTTTGTTTCTTTGGGCTTTGAAAACAAATTAATATAGGCCTACCTATATTTAAAAAATGTAAGCTACTGCACATTTACATAATGTTTCAACCTACTCGGAAACAGTTATTTTTCTTCTACTTACAATTAATCGGAAACATTATAATTCTATTTTTACTCAATCTGTGTTGTGTAGGTTCACACATATTATTTGTTGTGTGTAATTACACAAATTGTAAAGAATTTTAAGTAGATAGGCCAAACATAGTATAGCCTATGTAAATAAAGCATGTTCCTCTTCAGTTTTGCGTAATGAGTCAAAACATTGGGTTATTCTCTTATTAAGCTAATTGTTTGCTTGTAGTAGAGCTGTAAATAAGAGATATCAATTTGGACAATTTAAATTTTACTACTAAGAAGATTCAATAAACTTTCTCCTTAATTGGACACCAAAGTTGTCCTCGATTGGTTGACTTAATGATAAAAGACGAATAAATAGTGAAACATATCACGCAATATGTTAATAACTATGGAAAACCTGCCGAACATAATTTTACTAGGGCTATATTAATTAAGTTGTTTATGGTTTCAGGCCAGGTTGGATTATTGCCCATTAGATTGGATAGCGATGAGGATGAAAGTAACGTGTTTAACTCTGGAAACAGCAAAAGTTAATCTGCTAATGATAAAGGGTTGATTTCAGTAATGAGTAGCTGTTTTGATTGTAAAATCAGTGAATAAAAAAGTATCTAACTGCTGCCCCCCAGAGCGCTGACAATCGGGTGAGGGAATACTTTGGACAGAAGTAATAAGAATGTGGTTACAAGTACAAATATTGAACATATGATGAGATGATGACGATAATCCTGGATCTTGATTAACTTAGATGTCGGCAAAAACTGTTCTGGCGCTAGCGGCGGGTGATGAGGGAACCTTACCGATGACGCGGATTAGTGACGTCACACGGCTCCTGAAATGTCTCCCGTGTGCCGCACCGGTGGTGGGAGTCAGAGGCCGCCATGTTGGTTAGCCAGTTCCAGAGTTAGCGAATTCTGTGTCTTGACACTTTTGAGTTAGCGGGTTCGGAGTTAGCCAGTTCCAGACTCTGACGGTTAGGCAATTCCGTGGTTAGCCAGTTCCAACATAGAATATGGGTTAGCGAGTTCCGCAGTTAGTCAATTCCATCGTCTCCACAGAATCACTTGCAACAGCATGATACAAGCAGGTGCGAATACAGTCTATCATTTTAGGAGGGTAATAAAGGGTGGGAAAATATAAATTGTCTGAATACGATAACCTTTACGGTGAAAAATTGGTAAAATCCATGAAGTTCTGAGTTTTTGAGGGGGTCGTGACCCCCATGACCTCCTCCCTGTATCCGCGCCTGGATACAAGCAATCGAAAAAAAGTTCACCATTTTGTATCTGAATGGAAACAACGGCCCTCACCACGGTTGAGCCTAGGAGCCCACAGGTCCTAAATCCGGCGTTGGTTGGGGAACGAATTTTTAGAACCAATTTTATTTAAGATTAAGTTTGTCAACAGCTAATGATGGGTATATTAATTTTTTTTGTCATACGACATAAAAGCTTATGAGATCTCAATAAAAACAATGGCATGTCACTTTATATTCAATCAATAAATACAATAAAGATTACATTTTACAAAATTATATTTGCACGTCAAATTTTCTCGTCATGGCTACTAAAATTATAAATTAAAAATAATTAGTTTGTAATTAATTGAAATCTCATAACCAAAGAATTTTAGTTCTAGAATGGTGAACCAAAAGAAGTTAATAATTAGAATGATGTGCTAATGTGATACGAATACACATTTAACTATATACCTTTGTATTTCTCTTTGCTCGAAATGTAACGGATTCTCAAATAATCAATATTCAACTTCACTAGTCATTTTCAAATCAACGTCTCCTATTGGTTGAGTTTAGTCACGTGACACCTCCTTTATGCCTTGGTGAAAACCAGTAAAGCTTCCATTTGGCGGTTCTACGTTAGCGTTGGTTTTTGACTCCATACTGCATCTAACAAAATGGTAAGAAATCCATATTAATCCTTTATGTTTTCCGTATTTTCTTTAGCATTTTTACACGGCTGTAAGGTTAAAATGTTGTTTTGTTATTTAATGATTTACTGTTGTTGTTAGCTTCATTGGAATTTAGAATGATGCAATTCTGTTTATGTATGTAGGCCGGTGGAAAAGCAGGAAAGGACTCAGGGAAAGCCAAAGCGAAAGCAGTTTCAAGATCTGCCAGAGCTGGACTACAGGTAATTATTGTACAAATGTGGTTTTTAATTCAGTTTTCCAAATAATTATCACGAAGCCGTTGGGGTTATTCAAATTTTGTTTTGCCTCATTTGACCGCCAAAACTTGCTCAGTTTTTAGGCCTATTTCCAAGGCTGTATTTGAATCGATACTTTGTATATGAAGGATTTTTATCTTAATTGATACTGTTTTTAGATTGTGGCATAGAATAAACTATATTGAATTACCTAATTTCAAAGTTTACATTCCTTTGTTGGCATGTCATGTATGTAATGGCTTCTAGGCCTAGGCCACAGGTCATAGGATTGAGATTCATCCTGATTATTTATAGATATCCTGAATAAAGAGAAAAAAATAAATTATTGGTTCCAAATAAATCTCTTGAAAATATTTCAATAAGCTTAGGCCCAGGCCGACAGTCCTTGTAGGCCTAGGCCTAGTCCAAGGTGAGTTTTATAGAATAAATAAATCTAGCCTTATTGACTGAAGTTGCCTAACTTACTGACAGTTTCTGGTCAGTTGTACAAAAATGTTCCTTGACATTTTCCGGTTTAGTGGAATAGGCCTGTATTATATTTGTGCCTATTTTCTTGAAGTTGTATATTCCTATGTTTTATTTTTCTGAAAGATTTGTTATTGTAGAAGTCATAAGTAAGATTAGGTTTTGTCCGAACGACAAAAACCTTAAAGTGGCAGCCGTCGTAATAACTTAGAACGGTTTGGGACCAAAAACTTTGTAACATTAAAACCCTCAATAGTCAGTTCAAAAGTGAACTATATATATATATATATATATATATATATATATATATATATATATATATCATTCAAAAGATAATATTCTGAACTTTCATTTTATTACATATTATATAGATGAACCGTGTATAGCAGCTGTGTATCAATGTCACGACAATTAGAAATTGAATGAATTTTTTGCGCTACGCGATTCCTGCAGCCGACACTCCGAAAAAGGTCAAAACACAACTTTTTTAAAATTACCGAGCTCGTGTAATTTTTGTTGCCGTAAGTTGCGGTTGGTACCAATGCAAACTGTTAAACAGTTGTTTCATTTTGGTGTTGATTTTTAGAACAAAATAAGTTATTGATTGGTCAATCATATGATTTTATGAAAACGGGTGTTTTTCGTTTCTTTACCGCATGGCTATTAGTTGTTATCAGACTGTTAGGGAAATTGGATTTATACGCAGTGTAAGTTATAGTTACTAGTCAAATAATATGTAAACAATGTAATAATAATAATATGTAATACGTAAATAATGTATGTTTTGAAGAGGAAGAAATGACAACGAATTTAGTTTTCCGTTGGCAGTACTTACTGCTTGCAGGATAACGTCCGCCGGCACGGAAATAGTTCGTCATTACATAGTCGTTTACACTAGGCCACCTTGTTTATTATATTTCGGCATTTGTTCTGCTGTTTTTTATCCGTAAGTTATTACCACATCCTTTATTATTTCGGATTATTATTGTTAGCAAAGTTTTTGTGTGAATGTATGTAACTTAACAGTAATCTTTATGCGTAAATATTACTGAAGTTTGTGAAATAGTATTTATAAAAAGTAGGCCTATTGTGTTTTGGTTTACATAAGTTAACATGTTTTACATTAAAAAAATAATTTACCCTAGGTATTATATTTTTTTATGTAGGTAATTGAATATACAGTGTTTGCATGTTTATATTGGTTTGGGGGGGAGTGGTGAAAAAGTTACATGTTATAAAGTAAGTTAATAATAATTTTTACAATCAACTTAACGACATTTTTAGATTCCTTACTTATTTAGCTTTACAAATATGTATATATCATTATTAGTACAGGTATATTCATTACTTACTTAACTAACACTGTACAATTTACACTTCTTTCGATTTTCCATTTAGGCCTATTATTATATTATACCCTTGACACTTACAAAACAGATTTCTTCCCCAGCATGCTATATATTTCTTTGTAAGGAATTGAATTGTCTACAAATTTTATATAATGAATTTTCCATTTAAAAAACATCTGTAAAACAAACATTATTGAGGCTGCTTTTGAAATAAAATACCACCGTTGCAGTAAACCTGCATACTCAGCGAATTTCCAATGAATATATAACATAACACATTAAAACGCTTAGCAGGATTCATAAGAAATATATTCACAAACAACCGATATTTAAAATATTAATTATCCTCCATAAGAATAACATTGGGGATGAGTATGCAGGTTTGCTGCAACAAGGAACACAAAATAATTAATGCAAATATCAATAGAACTCATTATAGTGTAGTCACATACCAAGTTTTATCCATATACATTCATAAATAATCGATATATATAACATTTTAATTATTTTCCATAAGAATAACATAGGGACCTAGTACCTAGGTTTGCTGCTATGGGAACCAATTGTTTTTTTATGCAAACAACAATGAACCACAACCTGATGAAGCCATATACCAAATTTCGTCAGTTTATATTAAAAAATAAGCGAGATATAAAAATTTTTCTTTTTCTCCTTAAGAATAACATTAGACAACGTATTGTGTTTATCACTTTCAATATCTCAGTAACCAATTGACGTAGAGCAATGATCAATTTACCAAATTTGTTCTTATGCTGAATTCAATGGTAATAAATAAAATTTGATTTAAATAGAAATTACATGTGGAAACCCCAAAAAAAAACATTTTTGGGGTACAAAACCCCCCTTCGGATAGTGTGATTCGTCTGGTTTTCAAACTTGTTCAAATATATGGTGCTTTACACATTTATACCAAATTTTCATTAAGATCAGACCCTTTTTACGAGAGTTATTGTGCTTACGGACACACACACACACACACATAAATTTGAACGAATGGAGTTTTTGGCATCTGGGGACCTCAAAATGAAAAGTTATCATGGTCTCGGGCATAAGTCTTACCATGTGACCTTCGGTAATAGCTTCTTCCCCATAGGGGAAATTCGCTAAAAATGTAATTTTCTTTATTCTTTTCACTTTACTGAAAAAAATTACCTTTCTAGATAATTTTTATTTTACTATCTTTAGATTCTCCTGTTCTTTCCAATGAAAACGAATATGAGGTTGGCTAGGTTTATTTCTTCGGTTGAATTTATACAAATTTTCATAAAAAGGTCTGCAAACTTGCAATACCCCCGTCACAGCAAACCTGCATACTCAGCGCATTTCCAATGAATATATAACATAACACATTAAAACACTTAACAGGATTCATAAGAAATGTATTCACAAACAAGCGACATTTAAAATATTAATTATTCTCTTTAAGAATAACATTGGGGATGAGTACGCAGGTTTGCTGCAACAAGGCACACAAAATAATGGGTTTTTATGCAAATATCAATAGAACTCATCTTAGTAAAGTCACATACCAAGTTTCATCCATATACATTCATAAATAAGCGATATATAACATTTTAAGTATTTTCCATAAGAATAACAGGGGACCAAGTACCTAGGTTTGCTGCTACAGGAAACAGTGGCGAAAAATTGTTTTTTTGTGCAAACAACAATAAACCACAACCAGATCAAGCCATATACCAAATTTCGCCAGTTTATGTTCATAATTAAGCGAGATATACAATTTTTCTTTTTCTCCATAAGAATAACATTAGACAACGTACTGTGTTTAGCACTTTCAATATCTCGGTAACCAATTAACGTAGAGCAATGATCTAAATACCAAATTGTTTGTTTTTTAAGCTGAATTCAATGGTATGAATTACAATTTTATTTAAATTAAAGTTCCATGTGAAAACCCAAAAAAAACACATTTTTGGGGTACAAAACCCCCCTTCGGATGGTGCGATTCATCTGGTTTTCGAATTTGTTGAAATAAATGATACTTTACACATTTGTACCAAATATCATTAAGATCAGACCCTTTTTACGAGAGTTATCGTGCTTACGGACACATATATATATAAATATATATACATATATACAAATTTGAACGAATGGTGTTTTTGGCATCTGGGGACCTCAAGATGAAAAGTTACCATGGTCTCGGGCTTAAGTCTTACCATGAGACCTACGGTAATAGCGTCTTCCCTATAGGGGAAATTCGCTAAAATGTTTTCTGCCATTTCCCACTTACACCATTGGCACTGCTAGGGTTAATCGGAAGGACTTCTTTTTATCTTGGCTCTTATCAATGTTAATTGGCAGGACATTGATGGGAAAACAAATTGTGTGTGGGTACTGGAAGTGTTAACTTAACCCTTTCGCCTATCATTTTAGGCTCACCTGTGAAACCCTCAGGCCATAGGTATATGCATGTATATTCATGTAATGGGGCAGACACTTGTAAGAAAGACTATAATATAAAAAAAAAAATTAAAATAAAATGGCGTTACATGCGATAGCAACTGGGAAATGGCCCCTGTTGTCTCAGAGCTGACATGCGAGTGGAAAGGGTTAAGAAGTAGGAAAACCCCTGCATTGAAAATACACGGTATAACAAGTGTAAAATTCTCATTAAATGGCAAGTTAAGTTATAATTTTTTAAATCTGAAGAAACAGCCTGGTTTATTCAACCCTCCGCCTAGCATTCGTCTCTGAGAGATGAATGCAAAGTGTTTTCTGTACTGGCAATCGACTCCCAGAGACGATATGAGTCATTCTTTTTCAACTGTGCAAAAAGCATTAAAAAAGCGCCTTGAATCGGATAGTTGTTATACCATTTGAAAGATAACATTCTAAACTTTCATTTTATTTCTTTAATGAATCTTATAGCAGCAGTAGATCAATGTAATCAAGTGTTACATTTGAATGAAAATTTTGCGTGAAGTCAATTACGCCTTGTATGTAAATTTTGTGTGAAGTCGATTACACCTTTTATGTGTTGAGAAATTGCTTAACACAGTAGGACTAAGTTTCCAAACATCATAGGTAGGTTAATTTTATTTCTTGCCAGAAACGAGTGGTACCACGGGAAACAGGAAGAAATTCCCGTTCTGGTAGCATTCAGTATATTGCCGAGGTATATTAGACAGACTTGTGGCAAAATTATAAAATCATCATATTTTACATCAGTGACAACTGGCAACATCATCTTTCCGAGATGATATGCAATACACATATTATACGTAGTGTAAATTCATATTACATGTATGTTCTTAATTTATATAAATTTGAAGAGGAAAGAACACTGAATATTTTCTAAAAGATTGGCATCCTGTCTCACCAGTCGGAAAAACTTCTATCACGTAAGATGCCAGTTATTGTTTGGCTCCAACAGCTGTACGATGGGTTGTTTATTCATTGTAAGTGAATTTGTTACCCATGTTTTCACTGTAAATTCTGTGAAATATGTGAAGTTTAATGTGTGTCTAAATAGTAGTATTTATGCGTCAAAATTATTATAAGTGATAAATTGTGCAGTGAGAATCATAGGCCTAGGCCTGAAACTGCTGTCTCACAAATACAATCTGTCTCAAAACCGCGATAACAGTTTTATTTTTACATCTTTTAAACTTTTTCATAACTAGGCTATATATTTGATTGTTGGGAAATAACTACTGAATCATATTACGTAGCTTTTTTGAGAGCATTAGGTGTTATAAAAACATTATCTCACTTTAAATGACAACAATTTTGTTTACAAAAAATAATATTGAAATTTCATGTAGGCTATACCAACCGGTGGTGGTAATGTTTAAAAAAATAATTTTTATACTATTCATTCTTATATTATTGTCTTTGTCTTTATAACTATAACCCTAAAATAAAATAAGGTTTCATTATATTTATATATTGTTAGAGGTTTTCTTTTGGTATACAAAACTGGTCGCGTACAAATAGCCGTTTTGCAATTTCCTCAAATTGTTCAATGTAATTCATATACTTTATAAATTTGTTTTCCTATGTCATATATCTATAATATTATAAAGAAGAGATGGTTTCTGTCTGATGTTCTGGGTGAACGCAAAAATTACTGAACCGACTGGGCTGAAACTTTACATAAAGGTAGATCTTGAACCCATGCAACATATAGGCCTATTCACTTCCTTAAAATCCCCTCGGGCCACACCCCGAGAACGTCCTAAGTTTCAATGTTTACATTTCAGAAGAAAGTAAACATTCAGAAACTATAATGCGAACAGTTGAAGACACTTCCATTTGACAGCTTAAAGAGAAGAAGCCAGAACAGCTATTTAAAGCTAACTAAAATCCAAATTGCATTGACTAAAGAACGGGTAAAGAAAACCCCTGTGTGAAGAAGGGTGGGTCAGCTAGTATATTTCTATGTAGGGAATTAGATAAACAACGTTTAATAGGCCTACATTTGTCATTTTTACTTAAAAAATATATATGCTTACAGCAAGGTTTTACTTTTGAGATTTATTTTCTATTTCATCATTTTTATTGAAACCCACCTTTCTAAATTTTACTTATTTTAGCCTACCATTTCTTTTAGCTTACCATTTCCAAATTTCCTGTCTTGCGAACAAAACGAATATGCACATTAATATGTTTACTTCAACATTGGAATTAATACCAATTTTTAAAAATGGCATGATGCTCAATCGCTGAAATGGTCCTGCCACTACAGAAAACACTGCACAAAATTGGCTGCCAAGCGGAGGGTTAATTTTGTATGCTGGTTGATGATTTTTTGCTCAATTCTGGAAATGGACCGAATTGTTTTCTAGGCTATATTGTCAGGCGGCTTTTCAGAACTAGACCTATTGGTTAGCGTGGGTTTCAGGTATTGTTCTCGGGTTTTCCCATTAAGTTTGATTGTGTAGTGTTCATCTGTTAGTTAATGAAAGTTAATGAAGAGTAATATTCTGCATGTCACATTAGTCTAGCGCTACACATTGCTAACGTCCATTGGTTGGTTGGTAGAATCGGAAACACAATGCGTCACTGATTGGAGCCGCACGATCACGACCTATCCAAGCGATGCATAGTGGCACTATAAACATCCCGAATCTCTTTAAATATCGTACTGCCGTATCGTATCAGGCTTGTGTAAAGTACTAACATTGCATCGTTTTTGACATATTGCGTTGTTCACATATTACAGGGTTCCCTTATATACCGTGTCTTAATTCCAAAACGAGCACTTCAAAAAAGAAGAAGATTTATCTTTTTTATGTGCCGATGCAATTTGAAATATTGAAATGGTTCAAATATATTTATCGCTTCCTTTATACACTATCGACATAATGTATCGTACCTTGTCTATCGCAACATTGCGAAATGATATGATAGATATCGGATATCGCTCACTACATTACCAACCGGCACAAGCTCTGAGCTCAATCAGTCTACTACGAGTATAATCGTATATCTACCTCCAAAAATAGACTGCGCAACTCTTGAGTTGCAATATTACGTTTACTTGAATTTATATGGTTCTCTAAAGTTTTTATTTGCAGAATGGAGAATTTTTCTGCAGCAATAACTTTATTGATAAATTGTTGATTTGTCTGCAGCCATGTACTTTTATGTGGCTGATCTTTCTGCAGCCTTCGCTTTCTTTCTGCGACAATGTCGCCTGTTGTTCTGCCGTGGGGATTCGCTGAGTATGCAGGTTTGCTGCAGCTGGGGTATTTTTTAATTTCAGACAGTTCGGATAGTCCGAGGTGTACTGTAGTCTAGAAAAATAGAACATATTCATAATAAAAATTTGACAAAGTTATCATGCCTCTGACACGAGAAGACTTCTAGGCATGTAGCCTTTAGCTACGCGATATAAAACCCACCACTGGCACTTCCAGAATAAAAAAATCTATCCCTTGGGAAATTAATCCTAGCAGACCACACATATTCACATTTAAGTTTAAGCCTATATCTAAGTTATTTAAATTGTTTATTGAGTTAAACTAGGCTTAAAATGTCTTCGTCAATCACAGTTTTCCTACTCTTATCATCAGTCTTCAAAACCTCTTTCTTAAGTTCCATTTCCTTGATAATGTATCCACATTATCCTAACTCCTAACTCATCCACATTAATTGCACTTAGTTTCTGTGTTAAACCCCGCCATTATCAAAAATGTGATCAATTTCCCTGTTGTGGGATTTTCACTGCCCTGCGAAATTTACTAAGACTCGGCTTAGGACGAAAATCTAATTACTGCTTTTAAGATTTATTTTGTTAAAAAAAGTGTTAAACCTCAGAACCTAAAAAAATAACACAAGCAATTAAACAAATAAAAATAATTCTTAAATACTACTGGCACCCTCTAACACAGCCTTCTGTGCATGCAAGTCCACGACAGATTTCGTGTTCCATTTCCTAGAATTCAAATAACACTTACACGCATCAATCCAGAATTAGCACATTTACTTAATTAGGCCTTCTTAGGATTCTTAGAAGACCAAAATATTTTTAGTACTTACCGGTACCTCATCTCCGCACTCTGTTCGACTGTTGCTTAAGATACAGAGGTGATAACATATTAACATATGATAACATATTAAGTATCTATATATTATAATTTTTTTTTATTTTCGTCATGCAATGTAATCACTGTGCATAAGATTTGAAGTAATAAATTCAATTTCAGTTTCCTGTGGGCAGAATTCACCGACACTTGAAAAACAGAACCACGAGCCATGGTCGTGTGGGTGCAACTGCTGCTGTGTATAGTGCCGCCATCCTCGAATATCTCACAGCTGAGGTAAATTATTTCTTATACCACCTTTAACACGTTGGGTGCTAAAAAAACCCACAATGTATTGTTAACAATGCTAAATTTTTATTTCTAATATTTACTGACCTTTATGTATAAAATGAAGAAATATGAAGCCAAAATGTCATAAGAAGCCAAAATAACACCTCAGCGGCCATTTTGAAACAGTGGTAGGAATCCCTACCCTGCGCACCTGGGGACAGTCTTCTGCACTCACTCGAGGTCCTTTGTCCTTCAAAGCACATCTGTGATATTAGCAGCCTGTATAAAATGAAGAAATATGAAGCCAAAATGTCATAAGAAGCCAAAATAACACCTCAGCAACCATTTGGGAACAGTGGTAGGAATCCCTACAGGGTCCCCACCCAACCATGAAAACCGTGAAACCTTGAATAAGCCGTGAATTTCATATACCGTGAAAAAACCTGGAATAAGCCTTGAATTTCGATATCAAACCTTAAAAATATATCAAACTTGAAAAACAATAAAAAATATCTTATCAGAAAATATCACATTTGTTTTCAGATAGGGAAATGTACAACAGAATTATTACCGTTGTTAGTACGTTGTAAATATGGTGAATACCGCGTCGTCTGCCTACTTGCAGATTGCAGCTGTGCAGATGATTTAAGATAGTGATGTGCGATACGATACGTATCGGAGTCAGATATCGTATCGGCCGTATCGTATCGGTGCTGTGTATCGCGATACGTGTGTCGTATCGCTTAACATACTGTTCATAAACGATACGACGTATATTGTATTATACACTGCAGTTAAAAATACGGCCATCGAGGTATTTCCACTGGTTTTAATTGTAGTATCACAGAAAGAAGACCTTTGAAGAATTCTTGTCGAATATAAATATAATCTCATTGTTTATATTATAAACAATGAAAATAATATCGAAGATACGATACGTATCGTTTCAATAATATTGTGACAAAATATCATATCGTCCCTAGCGTATCGCGATATTCCGATACGATACGTATCGCACATCACTAATTTAAGATTGGTTCTTGTTTCCACGGTGCAAAGGAACTCGGGCGACAGTTGTTAAGTTGCTGTTGTTTTTTTCACTGTCAACTGACTGCTGACTGACACTTGTGTAAGACCGTTTAAGTGTCTTCTTTACTGTATGTCATTTGCCTATTGTTTTGTATTAGTCGGTGACAGTAGACAACTACTGTATCTAGACTGTTAACTAAACAATAGTGATGGGCGATTCGCGAACGAAACGTTCAAATCGAACGAATTATCGAGCGAATCAGATGAATCATGATTCAACTTTTAAAAGAACCGATTTGTAACGCGAATCAACTCTGGTAAATATGCCTCGGTTATGTTGCCCGGTTTCGTTCACTTTGTTCGCGAATCGGTGTAGACCAGCGCGGTTCGCGATTCAATTGCGTTTCCACTGAGAAATGGTTGGGGGGGAAGTTGAAGCGGAAAGAAGGGGAGGGAGACGGACAAGAGGAGAGATCGCTAAACGCAGTCTCATTGGTTTGCGTATGCGCGGCAGACGTTTTGTGAAATCCCACAATTCCATGCAAATCTATTTTGTTTTGACCTCTCTTTCTTTACAATATCATTTCTGCTGGTGCTGATTCAATTGGACTGTCCGTTCGCGAACCGATTGTTGTTATGTCATTCAGCTAACTTTGAGTATCAGCTAATCCGTCTAAACGCTTGCTTATTGGTTCTTTAAGGAGTTTGCGGCTGCGCAATAATAATTTGTGATGTTCGATAGTCAAATTTCATTGCATCACTTGGACTATGGGTTCGCATATCGCATATTGGAGTCGTAACATAACAGGACGGTCAAATAATCTATAACAACCGATTCGTTTACATTATACGGCGAGGACAGATAATGAATCGAAACGAACGAAATGAATCGGTTCAAATTTCGATCCTTTTGAATCGAGTGATTCAAATGAATCGGTTCGCTAAGAAGAATCGCACTGCCCATCACTACTATACAACTGTCACGTCAGTAACTCGCCCATTCCGCTTACACGGTGCGTAGTCAGCGTTGCCACTTCGAGAGAAATTACCCTTGCCGGTGATAATTTTGAACTTCAAGGGTAAAAAGGGGTAATTTTACTAAAGCCTTTAAAAATATACAAATTTATATTATCCTCTGTTATACACTTATTATACATTCATTGATGTTTATTTATGATTAAATTAGGCCTACTACATTTCTCTACTTTATCGACCCTTCCGATTTTCGTGACTGACGAATACTCACGAACTCCATGACAGAAATCGAGCTTGAGTAAGGATTACATGTACAGTGATTGTCTCATGTTAAAAACGTGAAAGAGCCACGAGTGGTAGGACGACAAGAAGTCCGCTAAGTTGCAGTAATGTCTGCAAGTTTTAACGTCAACCAGACAATAAATAACAAAAATAGAAAATGGGGATTATTGTCACCTGTCTCCGCCTACCTAATCCTAGCAGTTGATAGACTGAAAGATAGACAGCGTTAGCTGTTTTATAATTGACGTTTATGGCTGTAAACAAAATTGCATCAACTGTTAATCATTTATATACTGTGATTTGTTAAGCAGTAAAATAAATTCTGAGAAAAATCCGTTATATCTCGCATGAAAAAATTGAGACAAAAACTGGCTGGCGTATGCAACTTCCATTTTCATTCTTTATTCTAAACTTTAAAATTAATTATACATCAGTGACATCTATAGGCGGCTCCTCAAACCTATCAAATTTCAAGCACATTTCCTTTATTTCATTAGCACTCTTTACTCAAAATACAGGAGTTTAGATTTTGAGGGTAATTTTGACGAGGATCGAGGGTAATTCGGGAAAAAGTGATTGGCAACACTGAGCGAAGTAGAAGAAATCACCAGCAACTGATAACCGATAGATAGACTGATGACATGACTTACGACGACAATAAAACAATAAGAAACTCTAAAATAGTTCTTATTTTTGAAAAGGTTCACTTGGGATGTATGGTATGGTTTTAAGGTTCTGTGACATCGTAATTGGAGTGTTGGAAAGGTTTAACTAGTATTTGACCGCTGCGCTGCGTCTGCGTTGTTGTTTTGCAACCGGTATAGGTTATGTTTTTTAATATTTCGACCGTGAAATTGACGATTTTTAGACCTTGAAAACTGTGAAAAACCCGTGAATTTGATCATTAAGTTTGGGTGGGAACCCTGCCCTACCATGCGCACCTGGGGACAGTCTTCTGCACTCACTCGAGGTCCTTTGCCCTTCGAAGCATATCTATGATATTAGCAACAGACGTTTTTGCCTATATGTCACTAAAGTGAAGTTATAAAATAATAAAAATTTTAACAAATCAAGAAAAACCCTATAACTAAAATATATACAGCCCCACCAACCCACCTGGATGTTGTTCTTGTATTTACTTATGAAACTCACGTTGTTGTTTTGCAACCGGTATAGGTTATGTTTTTTAATATTTCGACCATGAAATTGACGATTTTTAGACCTTGAAAACTGTGAAAAACCCGTGAATTTGATCATTAAGTTTGAGTGGGAACCCTGCCCTACCATGCGCACCTGGGGACAGTCTTCTGCACTCACTCGAGGTCCTTTGCCCTTCGAAGCATATCTATGATATTAGCAACAGACGTTTTTGCCTATATATCACTAAAGTGAAGTTATAAAATAATAAAAATTTTAACAAATCATGAAAAACCCTATAACTAAAATATATACAGCCCCACCAACCCACCCGGATGTTGTTCTTGTATTTACTTATGAAACTCATCGAAACAGTTTGGCAGACATAGTCCTGGTTGTCCTTCACATTCCATACATTGCCACACAACACGTTTTTGCATACCACGGGAATGACACACTCGGCACCATTTAGCTAATACACCTTTTCCGTCCCGCCTCTTCTCAGTGATCTTGGTAGGCACATGCGTTACACTCCTCCTTTTCAAAGGTTTTTCAGGTTCCGGTAAGGCGGGCAGTAAAGAATCTACCACAGATAGATGAAAGTCGAATAGACACATTTTCTTATTTTCAGTGGAGAGACTAACCTCGTTGTACAAGTAATGTGCGTTTGTCATCATCATCTGCAGAATATGAATGAAAATTTGTTTATACCAACGCAAGGTTTTGCGTTCACATGAGTAATAACTCAACATCTGGTTCGCACGATCTACTCCTTTCATGAAGTGATTATATGTCACTATAGGCAATGGTTTTGTCCTCTCTAACTGCACCCGATTGAGAGAAGTAACCATTTCGTTCTTGAATTCAGTGGAAATGTATGACACTATTCTTTTATCTTTCCATTTTCCTAAAATACACTTTCAGCATATCGTACCACAGTTTCACCCTTTTGTATTTTTGCCGTCTTAACTTCTTCCGGTAGGTATTTTCTATCCAATCTGAGTGTTCCTGTACAGTATGTACCCCTCCTAAGCAAGCTTGAAGCAAGTAGAAAGCTGTTATAATAATTGTCCATAAATAAGCTGTGGCCACAGTTCAATTTATCTTGCATCAGTTTGAGAACAACATTTCCGCGTGTGACTTCCCACCAAAATCCTCCAACACCCCATAGTACAGAAAAAACTTCAAAATGAAGCCATGTGGATCGCACAACGTGTACAACTTTATTCCGTACTTGTGACGCTTGCCCTTTATATATTGACGAAAGCATAAACGACCTCTCCACAACACCATAGCTTCGTCAATACAAAGTCGTTTTTGCGGGTAGTATACCTGCGCTATCTTATTGTTGAAGTAGTCTGTTATAAATTGAACCTTACTGGTACGGTTATTAGGATCGGGTGTTTCTTCAAAGTTCAGACATCTTAGAATGCCAAGGAAACGGTCAAGACTCCACCACTATTAGGTTGCCATTGAGGCGGGTTTTCCTTGTAGTCGGGGTCATCGACCTCTGACTCATCTGTTTCGTAGGTGACGTCATCCACAGCCATGTCCGGTTCGTCTAATCCTTCATCGTCAGAGAGTCCACAGGCTCTTCTCTAGGTGTATTTGGACGTGAATTACCACGGCTAGGTCCAGGAAGAACTAGATCCATTGCTAAGAAACACTGTTGCACAATAAAAAGAAAAATCGCCGGAAACAAAACGAACACGTGTTTTACAACACCACGATACGTCCCGAGGAGCGACAAACGCACGGCCCACTTAGCTCGAGTGTTCAAGGCACACTGAAGCTATGAATCAACAAAGGTGGGGAGATAAGGATTCCTACCATGCGCACACGGGGACGCGCAGCTGTGGTAGGAATCCCTACCACGCGCACCCAACGTGTTAAATTTAGGTATAATAGGTAAACAATATTGAGCCCATTAACCCTTTGCACTCCAACGTCCGATATATCGGCCATCGTTGTTTCGGCCAAAAACTCCGCAGTCCAATATATCGGCCATTCGCAAAATGTGCGAAAAACTCCGACGTCCGATTTTTTAACCCTTTGAGTGCCACAGCGTTGCTCACAGCGACGTGATGTGTTTACGCATAAATTGCCGAGCGTCGCTGACAGCGACTCGGCATTTTACGTAGTACTTCATATCAAAACAAGGTACTGGCTTTCGAAGTATTTTGTTTTGATCCAGAAGCTTCCAGCTATCAGATGTATAGCAATTTCGTTGCCTTTGGTCTGTTAGCAGACCCTGATTTAGTCATCTCTGTCGCAGATGTCGTCTGTATTTGTTGTTGTTTAATGTTATATCGGCAAACGACGTAAATATCACTTATATTATTGTTATTGAAGTTATATTTTAGTTTTTTTTACTTCCTATTTACGTATGAAATAAAAATAAGTAGCAGAATAGATAGAAACAACTTGAGTAACCTTCGGGAATTAGTTTACAATGATCTTGGAAACAATGTCATTGTCATAGATACTAAGTGTTTTTGTGAAAGTAAAAGATACACATCTTTTGTTTTCTAGTTTATTGTGCATTTCATTTACTTTGGTAGGCCTAATGCTTATTTACTAATAATAATAAACATGTTTACTGACAACAAACTAAAAAATAATATTTGTTTATATTACAAAATTGTACTTCAACGTTGCTTAGTAACCACAGCCTAGGCCTAGGGCTTTTTTTTAATTGTAACATATTTTCATTTATTTTTTTGCAAACATTCACTGATATTGATAAGTTATACATCAGTTTTGATCAGCATTTTCTGCTCTTTCTGCCTATTGGGTTGAAAAATATCAAATTAAATATTTTAGCATAATTTATGTAAGTCAACGTTGAAAAAAAACAAATTTTTAATTTGTTTTATATAAAAAAATATTTTTTAACTCCCAATTTATTTTCTGATTACAGTTACTTTATACAAATTTCATAGAGAATTTATTCATAAACAAAAAAATAAAAAATTATATGGATACCTCTAAAATTGTATTTTATGTGATATTTTATGTAAACTATACATTTTCCATTGAAATTAGCCCGGCAATTTATGCATAAGAAATGGCCATGATGCCACGGCACTCAAAGGCCATGATGCCACGGTACTCAAAGGGTTAATAAAATCAATATTACCGGCTTTATAAACTATTCAAATGCCCTTTTTTGCGGTAAATGGGAGCTGGATAGTTGTGGAATATCACTGTGTAGTCAGTATTGATGTTACTCTATGCCTTTTCTTTTTTGTGATTTGTTTTGTTAATATTACGCCCACCATATGTTTTGGTGACTGTAAGAATCAGATGTTTGTTGTTTATACTGACACATGTTATTATTTCAAGTTGTAGGTTATTTTTATATGCTACGCTACGGTATATTCAATTTATATTTAGTCTAAAATGAATTGCAATGAAATTTCTTCCGGAGGACTTTTAAATCGACCTAAGGCTAAGCCTAAGGTGTAGTTATTTTTATATTTGTTTACTTTTGGAAACTTTATGACATTTTATGTTATAGTTAGAGTTGTACAACAAAGTTGCTGTGGATTTGCTGGTCAAAAGAATGTATATATTCGTTTGGTGTTGTAATAAAGCTAAAATTTAGAGGACCACTTGTAAACGAGCCTAATAATTTTTTTTTCTTTTACTTGCTTGTGTTTTGAGATAAGTGCATGAGTTTTGGGGGAATCTAAAAATTCATTATATAAGGGGTCAATTTATTTTTTTTAGCTAAATAGTTCAAAATCAAGCCTTAAATAATATAAAAAGTTTTTAGGCTAAGATATTTTTGTTATCATGTACAGACTTATAAGGAATGAACTAAAACAGATTAATGCTTTATCTGGTAAAACAAAAACGTTACAATTCTTCTTCTAAAGCTTTGCGAAATTGATTAAAAGGGTCTGGAGTTTTGGCTAGTACTTTTTGTAAAGAGGACAGAGTTTTTCGCGATGACCAGACATTCTTGGTCGGAGTGCAAAGGGTTAAAAATACAGGGTTCTCACGACCTTGAAAGTCAGGCAAGCTATTGTAAGTAGCCCAAAAGCCAGTACAAAGTTATTAGAATTGTAATAAGTAGAGTTTTTAGAGAATGTGTGTGTTTTACATCAGTTGGTAAATTGCGATCATTTTTATTTTTTTCAAAATTGAATAATAGCCCCTCAGTTTTTTTTTACAAAATCATGTAAAAGGATAAGTTAAAATAGAACTTTAGTCTTAAACCCATCGTTTAATAAATATTTGATGATATGGCTATCTCTAGGTCATATCCTTATACAGGTCAAACTTTGATATAAATAGTTTGCGGACGTTAACGCAATCTCCTTTTCCTTAGGACTGGATTGTGCTGGAACACTGCTTTCCTATTTTTAGCGAATTTCCCCTATAGGGAAGAAATTATTACTGTAGTTGGCATGGTAAGACCTAGGCCCGGGACCATGATAACTTTTCGTTTTGAAATCCCCAGATCCCAAAAACACCATTCGTTCAAAACTGTGTATAATTATATAAGTCCGTGAGCACGTTATAAATCTCGTAAAAATTGTCCGATTTTGATGAAATTTGGTACACACGTGTAAAGCAACATTTATGACTTTAAGTTTGAAAACCAGACAGATCAATCTATCCGAAGGGGTATTTTGGGGTTTTTTGAGTTTTTACATATAATCTTTGAAAAGGGCAAATTTTATTTTCACCATAGGATTCAGCATAAAAAAAACACAATTCGGTGTTTTTATCATTGCTCTTCTACGTCAATTGGTTATGGAGATATTAAAAAGTGTTATACACAGTACATTGCCCAATGTTATTCTTATGGATAATAAGTGTAATTTTATATCTTGCTTATTTATGAACGTATACCGACCAAACTTGGTATATGGCTTCATCTGGTTGTAGTCATTAGCATAAAAAAAATTGTACCAATGGTTAACATAGCAGCAAACCTTCCTACTCAGCCCCCATGTTATTCTTATGGAGAATAATTAAATTGTCATAAATCGTTTAATTATCTATAATATTTTAAAGAAGAGGTGGTTTCTGTCTGTCTGATGTTCTGGGTAAACGCAAAAACTACTGAACCAACTGGGCTGAAACTTTACACAAAGGTAGATCTTGAACCCATGCAACACATAGGCCTATTTACTATGCAACACATAGGCCTATTTACTGCCTTTAAATCCCCTCAGGCCATGCCCCGTGAACGTCCCAAGTTTCAATGTTTACATTTCAGAAGAAAGTAAATATTCAGATACTGTAATGCGAACAGCTGAGGACACTTCCATTTGACAGCTTAAAGAGCAGAAGCAAGAATAGCTGTTTAAGGCTAACTAAAATGTGAATTGCATTGACTATAGGACGAGTAAAGAAAACCCCTGAGCAAAGAACAGGCGGGTACATCAGCTAGTGATTGTATATTGATGAAACTTGGTATGTGGTATTAAGATACATATATATACATTGGAAATTCGCTTAGTACACAGGTTTGCAGATTTGCGGGGGGGGGGGGGGGGGTTGTATTGAAACCCTTTAAAGTAAAGGACACTAGCTAGTAAATACAGTAGTTAAACCTGATTTATTATTACTTCTTCATCAATTTAGGCTCCAAAAAGTGGAATTTGTTAATTTCCTAATTACCAAACAGTAAAGAACATTTTTACCTTTTTAATAGAAAACGGGTACCACTTAATGGTTTTTATGCTTACACAAGGAGGAAATGCTGGATAAAATGGTCTTTGATTCAGTATTTCAGCATACTCCAGTCCTAAGAAAAAAGAGTTTTTGTTAACGTCTGCTAACTCCCGAATTGGTGCCTGCTGCAAAACGAAAATTGTGCGCTAACAAACAGGCTGGCATAGAAATGTAATAAACAAATTTTTATACTTCCAATTTATATGGCAATGTTAACCCTTTGAAGACTGGCCCAAATATGCCATGCTGCTTGGGACCGGGGTAATTTTGGCAGTTTTTGCAATGTTTTAGAAGAAATGCTATAACTTCATAAAAGATCAACCTACAGTGATGGAATTTGCTTCAATTTTTTTTATTTTTTATTCCTTTTTATTTATGAATACCAAAAACTATTAAAAAAAATATATATTACAGAGTTATATGCGTATTATGCGTAATTTATCTAATGCTGCGTATTACATAAAGTTTATGTATTTTGCTGCTTATGTATGTAATGTTAAAAAATATTGAAACAATTTTTCTTATTTTTTTCTGCAATTTATTTGACCCCCAAAAATATTTGGGACCTGAACTCCTCATTTTAGCGTATTTCCCCTATAGGGAAGAAGCTATTACCGTAGTCGGCATGGTAAGACCTAGGCCCGGGACAGTGATAACTTTTCGTTTTGAGGTCCCCAGTCCCCAAAAACACCATTCGTTCGAAACTGTATATATCTATATATATATATATATATATATATATATATATGTGTGTGTGTGTGTGTCCGTGGGTGCGATAACTCTCGTAAAAAAGGTTCGATTTTGATGAAATTTGGTATGAACGTGTAAAGCAGCATTTATGACTTTAAGTTCGAAAACCTGCCATATCGCTCTACCTTAAGGGGTATTTTGGGGGGTTTTGTACCCCAAAAATGGGTTTTTTGTGCTTTTTACATATAACTTTTGAAATAGTCAAATATTAGTTTTTACCATTGGATTCAGCTTTAAAAAACACACAATTTGGTATTTCGATCATTCCTCTACGTCAATCGGTTACCGAGATATTGAAAGTGCTAAACACAGTACGTTGTCTAATGTTATTCTTATGGAGAATAAGAACAAAATTATATCTCGCTTCTTTATGAACGTATACTGACGAAACTTTGTATATGGCTTTATCTGGTTGTGGTCTATTTTTATTTACTCAAAAAAATAATTTTTTGCTAAAGGTTCCCGTAGCAGCAAACCTGCGTACTCAGCTCCCATGTTATTCTTATGGAGAAAAATTAAAATACTATGTCTCACTTAATTATGAACATAAATTAATAAAACCTGTTATATGACTTCACCTAGTTGAGTTATATTGATATTTGCCTAAACACCCATTTTTGTTCGTTCCTTGTTGTAGCAAACCTGCGTACTCATCCCCCATGTTATTCTTATGGAGATTAATCAAAATGGAATATATCGCTTATTTATAAATGAATATTGATGAAACTAGGTATGTAGCTTCACCTAGTTGAGTTATATTGATATTTTCATAGAAACCAATTGTTTATGTTCCTTGTTTCAGCAAACCTATGTACTCATCCCCAATGTTATTCTTATGGAGAATAATTAAAATTGTATATATCACTTATTTGTGAATATATTTTTATGAAACTTGGTATGCGGTTTTATGTGGTATTAAGTCATATATTATGCATTGGAAATTCGCTGAGTACGCAGGTTTGCTGCGACGGGGGTATTTGTGTTCGCCATTTATTTATGTATAAGTAAACAAATAACTAGCCCAGTAAAAATGTATTATAAGTATTATACACTTTTTATAAGAATATTACAGTTGCATGGAAAAATTACCGATTCAATACATATGACTTATTTTCCCTCTACAATTATTTTGAAACACTTAGTCATGCATATTTCTACCACAAATACCCTATAAATGAAGTAAATTACTCTGAAAGTAATAGTAACAATTTATTTTATGAAATATATAAAACTCACCAAACGAGGATGTTGTGAAATCGTAGAAGAGTTTTAACTTGGCCTATCACCGACTTATAACATTCACCATGACAGTTCAAAAATTAGAATGAAATATTAATTGAAAACCACTTATAGACCATATACCTAACCCCACTAATAATGAGAAAACATTAGTCTTCAAGTCAAACACTAACACTGTTATAATATTTACACTATCATTGCCGTCAATTTCGTCAGCGCCGCTAAGGTTATCGTCGTCCGGATCACTAAACTCGAGATCTAACAATCTGTCTACTTCACTTGGCCTCAAAGGGTCACTCATTTCACGTTTTAGTAAAGCCACACTACATATAAATTACTGTAAACATACTAAACAATGTTTTCAAACAAAACAACGAACGTAAACAAACACGCAACCAAAACACGGCTCGTAACTAACTACGCAGTAGCAGACAGCCGGCCGGCGAACAACAAGCTATCGATCAGCTGATGCACTGTTTTCGTTTTTAAGTGAAAATAAAACACTTTAACCAATTTTTGTGACTAAAGGGATGTAATTTCATAAAGTTAGACGTTTTTAGACAGATATAACGCATTGTTATGAAGTAAGCAACAATTAATACTTTTAAAATAATCAATTTGTTAAACTTCCGATATATTGGCAGTTTGTCTTTTTAGCATAAAATACTAACTCCAATAAATCGGAAGTTGGTATCCAAAGGGTTAATATAGGCTAGATATAAGAATAACAAATATTTGAAATGGTCAAGGTACCAAAAATATTTTATTGGATCATTTAATATGGGTTGACCCTATGTTTTGTGTTATTTATAACTCCTGTAGGCCTCCTATTTTAGGTACCGTAAAACCGGCTAATCCTGGACAGGGGGGATTCCCGGACACCTTGTACATATTTTTAAACATAAATATTTCTAACTAACCTGCAAAGTTATCAAGCCGATCATTATCCATTCGTATACAGCAGAAGACGCTCTACACAGCTGTATAACTAAGACACGTAATTTTCGTCAAGTTTGTCAGATTTTTTTTGCTAAGTCAAATTTTTATTCGAAATTTAAGAGCGCATAGTGCCATGCTATTTTTAAAGCTATATACAACATATATTTAAAAAATATACACATTTACGTAAAGCAGATTTCCCGCCTTAACTAATAACAACATTCTGGTGTTTAGCCCTAATATGGTAACTATCTGTGTTTTTTAATATAAATTTGTACTTTTAATTTATGAAAAATGTTTGTACTGTCTCCAAGATGAACGAAAATAAATCAAGAGCCAAAATGTTAGAACAGGCAGTAAAGGAGGAAAGTCAATGTGATGATCATGTCGTGGAAAATATAATGGGCCCCATAGAAAGCAGACAGTTTTCAGCCCAAAGGAAGAAAATGTCATCGCTGATCATGTTGAACAAATATTTATATAAGTAGTATTATTCTTTGTTTGGAACTGTATTTTAAACGTCTTTTCCCCTTACGGTTCCTTGTTTAGTTTAATTTTAGTTGCTAAGAATAAACAGCTAAAACATGACAAAAGATACTCTTTATTCATCACCAACATATTAACATTTTTTGTAAATTTTAAGCCTTTGACTGGTGCAAAGACATCTGCAGACCTCAAAACCCCGTTCTACTTCGGGCAGCAGAGAACGTTTAGGCGTTATAATGATATTTAGGTCAGTGTCCGGGATTAGACCATTTGTGGAGGTTAAGCCGGACACTTTTATTTATTTTATAATAACATCAAACACTTAGGAAGGTACAGGGATATAGTAAATGAGACACACTTTACAGTGGTATGGTTTTTATTGGTGACATCATTGTTTGAAAGACACTTTAACCTTAAATACCCGCGTCGCAGCAAACCCGCATAGTCAGCGAATTTCCAATGAATATATAACATAACACATTAAAACACTTAACAGGATTCATAAGAAATGTATTCACAAACAAGCGATATTTAAAATATTAATTATTCTCCATAAGAATAACATTGGGGATGAGTACGCAGGTTTGCTGCAACAAGGCACACCAAATAATGGGTTTTTATGCAAATATCAATAGAACTCATCTTAGTGAAGACACATACCAAGTTTCATCCATATACATTCATAAATAAGCGATATATAACATTTTAAGTATTTTCCATAAGAATAACATGGGGACCAAGTACCTAGGTTTGCTGCTACAGGAAACATTGGCGAAAAATTGTTTTTTTGTGCAAACAACAATAAACCACAACCAGATCAAGCCATATACCAAATTTTGCCAGTTTATATTCATAAATAAGCGAGATATACAATTTTTCTTTTTCTACATAAGAATAACATTAGACAACGTACTGTGTTTAGCACTTTCAATATCTCGGTAACCAATTGACGTAGAGCAATGATCAAAATACCAAATTGTTTGTTTTTATAAGCTGAATTCAATGGTATAAATTAAAATTTGATTTAAATTAAAATTACATGTGAAAACCCCAAAAAACACATTTTTGGGGTACAAAACCCCCCAAAAAACCCCCTTCGAACAGTGCGATTCATCTGGTTTTTGAACTCGTTCAAATAAATGGTACTTTACACATTTTTACCAAATTTCATTAAGATCGGATCTTTTTTACGAGAGTTATCGTGCTTACGGACACACACATATATATATATAAATTTGAACGAATGGTGTTTTTGGCATCTGGGGACCTCAAAATGAAAAGTTATCATGGTCTCGGGCTTAAGTCTTACCATGAGACCTACGGTAATAGCTTCTTCCCTATAGGGGAAATTCGCTAAAACGTAAAAAAGTGTCCGGGTTTAGTCGGTTTTACGGTTATGTTAATGTCATAACTGGAATAATTCCAGAATGGTACCTAGCTTATTTTAATTATTTAGTTTCAGTTTAGAACTTATGCCTTTTTGTAATGAGTAAAGAAAAGATAAATGGTTCCATTTTCCATGGAATAGGCCTAGTTTTCAAACTGATTACAGCGTGCTATTTTACAAATGTTTAAATACCAAAGGTCGCGATCGTGACCCAATTTTGCTATTCTTACACTGCTTGTATGACCTATTCGTTGCGGTGTGATACATCAATATCCAATCATTTCGGATTCACCGCCATATGATTCTACATGGAGTTTGTAATAAAGTGATGTATTAGATGTAGTCTTTCGGTGTTTTTTTGCGATTTTTGTAACCCATTACGAAATGTTGCGTCTTTCCATTGTTGGTGCCATTTATAGTGACACGATCGTGATTCATTCAATTTTTTTGGTGAAATCAATTATTTTAACTCCAAACGTATATTTTTTAAATCTGTGAATTATTTAGCTCATTTTGGCTATCTTCAAATTGTAAAAAAACTACCTATGTGTTTTATTTTTTAACCTCAATGGCACTTAAAGAAAATGTTTTTTAAATGTGAGTTTTTTTAGTTTGCCTCTGTTGTTTGTCTTATGTATTCACAAACAGGTTATAGTTTTTTTAGACTCTTTTCTTTTTGATACAAATGAATACTTGGTTGGTATAGGTAAAAACATCGTTTACCTATATTTTTATAGATAAAAAACACATGCGAGTTAGTTGAAAAAAATAAACCAGCAGTACGGAAAAATGTAATGGGCAGTTGGAGGGTCAAATTGGTTATTAACTAAATTCCTTTGAAAATTAATAAAAATTGTATATTTTTTCAGGTATTGGAGTTGGCTGGTAACGCCTCAAAAGATTTGAAAGTAAAGAGAATCACTCCGAGACATTTACAGTTGGCCATAAGAGGAGATGAGGAGCTTGACAGCCTTATCAAAGCCACCATTGCTGGAGGAGGTGAGTTTTGCACAGTAGGCTTAACAGAGATGTGGAGGAATATCGTTAAAAAACTGAACTTTTTGTCCGTGCAGAGATTATGGATACTCGAGTTTACGGTATCACGTATATGAGGGTTATTTACAAACAATTTTGTCAAGTTTCATAATTTTAACAAGATTATTTATTATGTTTTTAGAAATTTTGTAAACATTTGTTAACTCTTTTATCTTGCGCTTTCAATTCCCGTTCAAGGCAATTTTTTGACTATCAGTTGATTGTATTAACGAAACATATGGTGTCTAAAGAGTATACAGTCAACTCCCGATTATCCGGGGTAATGATCGGTTGGAGGGTTACGGATAACCCAAAACCACGGTTAAAACAAAGGGATTCAATAAATTGAGTATTAATATAATAAAGGTTTATGAACATTTTTATACTACAATATTGTGTTTTAATGTCATTTAAGATATATTTATGTTAAACACCGAACTCTCTAAACTACACCTAACAGTATGCTAATTACTTTCGCACTGGGGAAAAACCCCGTGAGGGTGAACAGCGGCAGGAAGGGTGATTGTTTGGAGATGTTTCTATTTTTAGTCGTCCGCGTCCGTCCATCTGTCGCTCTGCCCAGCGTGGCTAGAGCAGTGTCAAGGTCATCGCTCCCCATCGCGCCCACGGCTCGTTAGCGAGATAACTCTCAGATTATGTTGTGTTTACTATAGTGTTGTATTGTATTTATTCTGATAAATAAAGTAAATTACATACGATTCTAGAGATAATTTAGCATAGCCTAATAAATTGTTATTATTGCCCTATTTGAGAAGAGGATAAATAAAAATAAACCTTTGGTGACCCCGGTTAAACCGCAACCCGATTAACCCGCTCCCAAGTTTATATTTGTTAAACTTTAAACTTATTATTCATGATGTCGCCGGAATTCTACAGATCCAGTAGGTTTACAACAACCTTGTCGTTAACCACTATTCCGGCAACATCGCACTCCTTGAGAGGGAAAAGTGAACCTTCCCGAGCGCGTTTCCCCCTTACCAGCTCCCTCGCGCAGGAATAAAAACGTTTAATAATATAAACTCATCACAAATGTATTACATTATACTCTTTAGACACCATGTGTTTAGTTCATACAATCAACTGATAGTCAAAACATTGCTTTGAATGGGAATGTTAAGAGCAAGATAACAGTTAACAAAGGTTTACAAAATGTGCAAGATAATAAAAAAACGAGTTCGCACGCAGCACGCTGACGTAAGGGAAGGGAATTTCCACATACAAAACTTTTAAAACTCAAAACCAGTGTAAAAACATACATTTATTCCTATTTTATTGAAATCTGAAAACATTGATTTTTTTGCTGTTCTGATGCTCCTGGTTTCATTTACCTGCAATGCTAGCAATACAATTTTGCGCATTATAAGGTTAGGAGAAGGTCCAGTCAGGCTTGAAAGTAGGCTCGAGGTTGCTGGGGATGATACAAATATACCAACAAATGAATATCATGCTTTTCTAATGTAAAACCCCACAAGACAACGTACTGTATTTAGCCGATATACAATTTCTTTAATAACTCGGTAAATATTTATGCTAGAATGACGAGAGGGCTTAAAACTTTCGCTTCACTAATTCCCATCTTAATTCAAGCATTAATTTTATGTTCGGGGCTATTCTAACCCTTTTTGGGCCCAAAAACTCAAAATTTGAAATAATAATCCCCTAAAAAGGGGGTTTGAGTTTTCCGATTGTTTTGCCCAACGAACTTGTCCAACTGATTATAGAAAGGATCGTCCTTACCAAATTTGAAGTAAATCTGATAAAAAATGTGACCGCTAGAGTGCATATATGTATATAATTTTGAACGACCCCACAAAATGTGTTCAGGGGGTTACGTTAGGAACTTCTATGGTGGTCCCGGGCTTAAGTTTCACCGTGCGGGTCATGCTAATAGTTAATTTTTCCATAGGAAATTCACTAATAATAATGTTAAAATTATGAAACTTGACAAAGTTGTTTGTAAATAACCCTCATATACGCCATACAAATTTGAGGCTGATATCCATACTATAGATATTTTGTAATAATCGTTAAAATTTGAGATTTACTCAAACATTGTGGATAAACACCGATATTTCCCACTTTTTTCATTATATAAATTATAAAAAGTGATGTACAAATTTGAAACACCGTAATATAAAATTAGACAATATTTCTGTTAATTTAGGTCTCTCGTTAAAATCGAACGGGCCGTTTCTGAGGTGTGATACCGTAAACTCGAGTATCCATAATTTCTGCGCGGACAGTAATCTTCCTATTTTAGGCTACTTTCAACGTTCATTTCCCACTTCTCTGACCTTTTTCTCGCTGTGATTTTTCGTGTTCAGTGAAGTGGGTTAGTGTATAAATGAACATCCAGATTCACTTACAGCTGTAATACGTTATTTTGGGAAGTAAAAAATTGCTTTATTCGGGTTCCTTTGACTTGACCTTTACTTTAATACTGTTTATAACAGTTCTGATATGAACAGTCATGACCGCAACTAGCAAACAAAATTATACGATTCAAGTGTTATTTAACACCAATTCTAATATTAAAATAGCTTATACAATGTAAACTGTCTACTCTGTCGCACACAGCAGTACTTCAGTCCAAAACACCAACCAAATAGCCTATGTAATTTTTTACTTTGTAACTTTTAAAATCTGAATTGATATTTTTAAGAGATGTAAGTTATATGTTGCTCTTAAACACGAAGTATTAGGACACAACTATTATTTTTACTGTTCCCAAAATTTGCGTTATCATTAGCAATTAAAAAATGTTAAAATTTGTCTTATTGATATTTTAATTTTTAACTGGAGTGTATAAAACTGTATACATTATAAAGGTGTCTTTATACTCAAACCCTGTGTTTGTAGGGACGTATAATTTTTATTCAATTTTTATGTTGTCATAGCATTTTACAAAATATATAAGTTTAACCCATTGAGGTAGTAATTTTATTCTATTTGCAGTAGCCTATAACGGGAATTGATTGGTGCTGCACTCTAGTAGCAAAATATGTAACTAATGACCGCGGGCGTCTACGGTTCTATCCGCTAGGGGCGCGGACTGACTGAAAAACCTTAACCCTTCCTGGACGGGCGAATTTGTGACAGGACATGAAAAGATTATAGGAAAAAAATAAAATTAATTTTCATTATTTATGTTTTGTTATACTAGTATACATGAAACAAAAACAATGGAACACTTCATACTGTCAAAATATTTTTTTACTCGTTTTTATATAAAAATAAAATTATGCGGATATATCCGCTACCCGTCCGCGGATGAGTAGAAAAGCGGCGGATATATCCGCCACCCGTCTTTGAAGATATGGCCATGACAAGGTTAGGCAATAAATAAAGAACAATATGTTGTGTTGTTTATTGTACAAAACTGCATAAAGAAAACATTTCAAGGAAAAGTTGAACTACAATTTCAGTTTTCAAAAAGTTAAAAAATAATTTTACAGGGTTTACAAGGTGCCTGTAAATAGTCAAACGTTCTTCTAAAAATAGTTTTTTTGGGTGTGGTACACCTCAAAACATGTGCCTGGATGTAAGTACGGCATTTCGTCACATGTTTTACAAAAGTAAACAGTTTCCTTGCAAACTTTGTTCTTTGCACAAACATGACATCTGAAGGACCCCTTCGGTGCTTTACCCATAACATGGAGTTTTCCATTCAGCTGTTGAATATCATTTTTCGGTCGTCCTGGTCGTCTTCTTGCAAAATTGTGTGTCTCCTGAATGTAGTCTCTTACTAAATCTTCAACAAGGCTAAGTCTAAACTGTTTGTGAGACATTGCTACTCTGTTGTTGTCTTCTTGTAAGGATTTATATAGAATCTAAGAGTTGATGGTAGACACTTCGAGGAGCCAAAAGAAAAGTTTTGGATACCATTTTTTAGTCCGCCTCATAAACTGATAACTAGATATCACGTGGTCAGCACGATCAACTCCACCCATGTGTTATGTGTAAAATCTAGAACAGCATCGGGCTTTAGTACAGGAGGTTTATTTGGCCACTTGCTGGGCTTCTCTGTCATCTCATTCCGGCTTATTTTGTGTTTGGTTGTAAGCATAGTTACCACTCTTTTATCCTTCCAATAAATAACACTTAAGTCGTTTCTTCTTGCTTCTACATCACCCCAATTACAGTCTACACGTTATTAAAAAAAACGGGAAGAGAGTAGCAAATTTTGTTGGCAACTAAGGAAACTGTCGGTTTGCTTAGTGTTGGCATTTCTTTTCGATTATTCATAACCGTTCCCGTAACAAACATTTTTCTTCAGCAACTCTTTAGCCAGTTCAGGGCTATTGTAATATCGGTCGACATATATATGGTGACCAGGTGGAGGGTTCAGGGGATCTTTTACTAAAGAGTCACAGAGTCGTAGAACAGTATTTGTTGTTTTCAAAAGCTCGTCTTCGCTACCGTCACTTTTACCGTAGTATGGGCTAAAACTGTAAATATACCCATTTAGAGCACCGAGAGAACAAACACTTTTAGCCCAAATTTTGCAGGCTTGTCGGGGTTGTAAACTCTGAATAAAACCTTGCCCTTGAATGAAGTAGTGCTCTCATCCACTGACACATACGAGCTTGACGTATAGAATAATTTACATTTTTTTTTAATTGTGTTCACAACATTTCTTATTTTGAGGTCACGTACGCTTCCCTGTTCATGACTAAAGTGTAATCTCCAGAAAAGCATCAAAAACCTATCTCGAGTAAAAACATCCGAAAAAAGGGCATCTTGTTTACCCAGGACAAAGAATTGTAGTCCTTTATATCAGACAACGGGTGAAGTCCCATATTCAGTATAACCCCGAGAAGAGCTCGGACCTCTGTGGTTGTTGTATCAGCCCAAACCTTTTGTTTCCTTTGGTTTTGAACAGGGAAACTTTGAGCATATAGGTTGGTTTCATCACAAATCAATTGTATTAGATCACTATGAAAATAAAGTGAAAAAAATCAATTAGTTTTGAAGTGACATCAAATTTTGTAGGCAGATTACGGCCGTAATTGCAGTTATAAATAGGAATAGTACTTACAGGTCCACTGTCACTGTCGGTCACAAAAGCATACTCCTTGTCCCACTTCATACGAAGGAGTTTAGCTTTAGATAGTTTTGGTTGTTGTGCCTCTGTAGACGCCTTTTTAGATTTCTTTGCAAATGTGTTTTTTGACGCCTTTGTAGATTCATTGGTTGAACCATGAAGGCTTTCTTGTTCCGTGTCAATAAAACTTGAGGCATTCCCAATATCGTCCTCACTAACTTGTTCATCACTAACACATTCAACTTGAACCACATGACATTCATCTTGAGGGACATCAGCGTCTTTGTCATTTTCGGATACAAAACCATTTACTATATCAATATTATTTACATCACAACTACGCACAGATATGTTGTCATCTTCGTCCACTTCCATGCCATCAACAGCAACATCACCCTCTGAAAAACTCTTGTTCAATAATTCAATAATATCACCAGAAAAACCAGGAATTATAAGCCATCGTGCATATCACTATCTCATGCTGCTAGACAGACAACTGTGTGGTGTTGCGCGCAAAATGTCGAGGGGGGAGCACGGGAGAGGGTGGCGAGTCCCTTGGTCACAGCGGTTGTGGAGAGCGCGGGAAAGTAGCGCCTTGGTAGCGCGAAACATCTGGTTACTGCACAAACACCTGTCAGTGTGTCTGAAGAATAGGCGGATATATCCGTCACCCGTCCTTTATCGCTAAAGATTTAGGCGGATATATCCGTCACCTGTCTGGGAAGGGTTAATATATAATATATATCCCTTTGGTCGTGTTAGCTGAGTTGGCTATGTCGTGGAAACACCTTGGCCAGGTGGTGATAAGATGTTCGTGGGTTCGATTCCCACACACAACCAAAACTGACCAGTTGTGCAGCTCTCAATGAGTTAACCGGTCTGTGGCAACGTTGGTGGGAGGGCTCAAGTAAAACAAACGGTGGCAGGCTTGCTTGGAAGTTGACGGGATCGGTTAATTCTTTAAGACTTGCACATGGTCAACACTGATTTTGCAAATTTTTACTTATGTCTACTGTGTGTGTGCCAATGCGACTCTCTAAACTGAAAGAAAACAATATTTTAATTAAAATACGCCATTAATCCATTTAAAAACACCAATCTTATACTCCAATTCACAGGTTAATAAAATTACAAGTAAGGAATGAGGCCAGCTCGTATGTCTACGCCAATGGGTTAACATGTGTATAAGCCTAATATTTAATCACAACATAAATAATATTTTGTAAAGTTGTAATATGTATTTGATTGTATACAACATATATTTAAAACAGTATTGACCATACCATTAAAATATGAGCATATTTAAAAAAATATAGATTTAGGCTATAAATATTAGCTTACCTTATTTTTCTTGGAACAGAAAATCAGTTTTCCACTAACCTTTTTTAATGGTTAGAGGAACTATTAAATCACTGTGACAGTAGTTTCAGTGAATTTTAAGTAAGATATAGAATGGGAAACAGACTTGTGTTGCCATACTCAGTTACGGAACAAATTATTTTTGTCCGCTTTTTACGTTTTGGACCATTACGCAGGCTTGCAGGCGTAATTATTTTGGTGAGGCGTGTCGCGGTGAGTGGAGAGTGTAGAGGCGGCGTGCAGGATAGGAATGGGGACGGGCATAGTGCGTTGGAGGGGTAGGTAGCCGAGAGGGGTACTTCCGGCGTTGGGTGTACTGCAGTCAGCCGCGACGCTGCACGACCAACTAAGTCGAAACTGTATACCCCTTTTCAGTACAGTGTCAGACCTCTGTCTATACGTTCTCTGTGACTAAAACTATTAACTATACTAATGATTTTCTGTAAATTCATACCAGAAAAAATAAGCCCAACTAAAACTCATAAATACAGTGCAAACATCCATGCACTCTTGACGCAATACAGCATTGGGCGCGTTGTATGGCAACAAATCAACAGCTATTCCGCATCATCATGGCGGAATTTAATTTATAAGTATTTTTATATTGAATTACTAATCACTCTTCCACGATTGGCTGTAAGTAATTTGGTAGAAGAGTTAATCGATAGGTTGCAGCACTCATTAGCAGGGCCGTACACAGCTTTTCACAGGCCCCTGGGCAGGCTAATCTCACTGCAAGTGAATAATAAGATAATGGATATGTACTAGGGGTGTGCGAATAGTGACTTCTGGCTCGAGCCGAGCAGAGCTTTTTTCAAAGTTCTCGAGCTTCGAGGTTTCTTGTGCTGAGCTTTTCTGATGGGAGTTTTCTCTAGGGGTGTGCAATATACCGGTAGTAATTTTCTGACCCAAGTCACGCCGGGCAGAATTTTTTCAAAGTTCTCGAGCTTTGAGCATTTTTTATTAGGCTTATATGTATTCTTTATTTATTTTAATGTTTAAAAGAATAAACATTTTATTCATTATGGTAATGTAAAATAATTTATAACTTTCAATATTTGTCATCTTTCATTCACTTCTTCTAGATTCATTATTCCTACGTTAAATAAATAAAGGCCTACAGTGGGAAAATAACGAAATAAGTAGGCTACTAAAAAGGAAGATTTATTGAGACCACTTGTTGATAGTAAAAAAATGTATCTTTCAATACAGGGTGTCCCATGGGGTATAAAGTGGGTAGCCTACATAGAGAACAAATAACAATAACGTAAAGGAAGAGAACTAAAAGATTTTAATTGGATTGATGAGCCCACAGGTTAACTAATGCAGTTATTACCGTATTTATTAATAGCCATAATAATAATAATTGACTATATATATCAATATGTACTCTCCATATAGCCACAGACTTGGGCCCTAGCCTTGGGAATTGCCTATCTCTCATTCAACTGTTTGTAAATAGTAAATTTTAGGTTATTCTTTTATAAATATAAGATAGTTAACCCAGTCTTCATATATTATTGCACTCACAGGAATGAGTTATTCAATAATCATAGGCCTAGCTTATGTTCTATCTAATATACAGTCAACTCCCGATTATCCGGGGTAGTGACCGGTTGGAGGGTCACGGATAACCCAAAACCACGGTTAAAACAAAGGGATTCAATAAATTGAATATTATGAATATAATAAAGGTTTATCAACATTTGTATACTACAATATTGCGTTTTAATGTTATTTAAGATATATTTATATTGATTAAATACTTTTTAAAATCTTTAAATTGTGATAACATCTAAAAACAATCAAGATAATAATAGTTAATACTAGCAATGGTTGATAGCATTAAATATTATCCAAAACGCTGAATGATATTTAATAGGTTAAAAATGTCTAAGCACCGAACTCTCAAACTACACCGAAGAGTACTGTATGTTAATTAATTCCGCTCTGGGGGAAAACCCAATGAGGGTAGGAAGGGTGATTGTCTTGAGATGTTTCTATTTTTAGATATCCGTAACCGACCGTCCTGCAGTGTCAAGGTCATCGCTCCCCATCACGCACCCACGGCTCATTAGCGAAATGACAGAATCTCAGATTATGTTGTGGTTACTAAATTGTTTGTATGGATTTTATTCCCTGATAAACAAAGTAAATTAAATAAGATTCTGGAGATAATTTAGCAAAATAAATTGTTATTATTGCTCTATTTTTGTTTAGAAGGGGATAAATAAAAATAAACCTTTCGTGACCCCGGTTAAACCGCAACCCGATTAACCCGCTCCCGGATAATCGGGAGTTGACTGGATTACCTAATAGACTTAACATAAGGTTTCAGAAGCAGAAGGAGGAAGAGGATCGTCAATGCATTCTTCTCCTGTCACAACTTTAACAATTTAATAGCATACAATTACAAAATGATATGGTTTCTACTTCTACTGACGTTTATTCTCAAATTCAAACAATCCCGCGGAATTAACAATATGATTTTAATCGTACAGCTGTAGCGTAGCGTAATAAAACTGCACCATTTTGATCGCGTCTTAATCTTGGTTAGGGCCTTCGGCGTACATAGAATATAATCAACCCACCGGTATTATAAACATGCGTTACGGTAACCATTCAGAATTGTTATAAAAATCCTTAGATTTTGTGAATCTCGCAATTAGTCAATTTTTTAACAATCCAATTTTGGTGAGTACTATTTCGTCTGCACATTATAACGCCGTCTTGATTATTAGGCGTTCATCTCCTACACCATAGACTAACTACAGTTTAGACAGACACTGCACGCCAATGTTAAAAGCGTAAGCGTTGGATTTTATGTTGGCCGGCACTGCTGGCCATCCGAGCTTTGAGCAACCTTGCCACAAAATAAATCCTAGTTGATACGATTGACAGGCCTGATAGGCTATCTCACACCTGTTTTATGTTACTTATAAGAACATTTCGATACTACCAATATGACTAATTATTAATGGGCTATTTTATTATAGATATCGTTGGTATTGGTTAATTAATAGTATCTTATTATGAAAAGAAGTAAGTTTTTTAATGTTGTTACATCACTATATAATAATGTGTAGTGTCATACATTTTATAAGTTCAGTTTATGTTTTGGCAATAAAAGGCTGGAATTAAAGTGGGGAATATGCGTAATTCCTGTGTTCACGTGACTGAACATTCTGACCTCATTCATGCCCAAAGCTGACTTAACCCTTTGGGGAGTATGGACGTTCCTGAACGTCCATTGTGTACTGTATTAAAGGAGTAACCCTTTTATACCAAAATGTAACCTTCAGGAGTAAGAAAAAAAAAACATCAAAATTACATTAAATCTGTTTGTATTTACTAAAAATACAATAAAATAGTTATATAAGTGATAAAAACCATTTCATTATGTTCCATTTTTTATGTAAAGTTAGGCACTCATAATGCACCGTACACTGTAAAAACCAACTATTAGTAGCAATACTGCCCGGCCGGGTGACAGAATGTGCGGGAAAACGTAATACTAGTGCTCAGGTCAAATGACGCGTGGGGTGGCGCGGGAAATATCTAAGTACTAGCGCTCGGCTCGGTGACAGGTTGTGCGGCGCGGGAAAGAACTAGGCCGCACTGTCCCGCCTCTCCCGTACACTCTTGTGCGAATCAAATAGAAAATGCTATTCAGTGTGACTCAGTTAAATGTTACAATTGCAATAACCTTTTATTATAACTAATTACAGCATTTATTACATAAAAAAGGCCTAATATCAAATGCACCATGCAAAGCCGTTCCAGAACGTCTTTACTATTTTCAGCCATTTAGCAAATGGCCGTTCCAGAACGGCCATACTCTTTTTACGTAAAAATACATTACTCGCCAAAGGGTTAAAGCCGATTAAAGACGCATAGTAAAACTCAATACAACTCATAGTAAGCCTAATATATTTTCAAATTTAACCACATAAATAAATACCCCCGTAGCAGCAAACCTGCGTACTCAGCGAATTTCCAATGCATATATATTTATCTTAATACCACATAAAGCTACATACCAAGTTTCATCAATATACATTCATAAATAAACGATTTATGACATTTTAAATATTCTCCATAAGAATAACATGGCGGCTGAGTATGCAGGTTTGCTGAAGCAAGGAACACAAAAAATGGGGTTTTATGCTAATATCAATATAACTCAACTAGGTGAAGTCACATACCAAATTTCATTAATTTATTTTCATAATTAAGGGAGATAACACGTTACTTATTCTCCATAAGAATAACATGGGGCTGAGTACGCAGGTTTGCTGCTACGGGAGCCTTTGGCAAAAAATTGTTTTTTCGAGCAAATATCAATGGTCCACAACCAGATGAAGCCATATACCAAGTTTCGACAGTATATGTTCATAAATAAGCGAGATATAAAATTTTTATTTTCCTCCATAAGAATAACATTAGACAACGTACTGTGTTTAGCACTTTCAATATCTCGGTAACCAATTGGCGTAGAGAAATGATCAAAATACCAAATTGTGTGTCTTTTTAAGCTGAATCCAATGGAAAAAACTAAAATTTGACTATTTCCAAAATTATATGTAAAAAGTTCAAAAAACCCATTTTTGGGGTACAAAACCCCCCCAAAATACCCCTTCGGATAAAGCGATCTGGCTGGTTTTCGAACTTTAAGTCATAAATGTTGCTTTACACGTTTATACCAAATTTCATCAAAATCGGATAATTTTTACGAGAGTTATCGTACTCACGGACACACATATATATATATATATATATAGATATAGATATATATACAGTTTCGAACGAATGGTGTTTTTGGGGTCTGGGGACCTCAAAACGAAAAGTTATCATGGTCCCGGGCCTAGGTCTTACCATGCCGACTACGGTAATAGCTTCTTCCCTATAGGGGAAATTCGCTAAAAGGCTAAATTACCTGTTGTCGCCTTATGGTCCATGTTTCGTCCGTTATTTCTTTCTTGGCGTAATTCGCCAAAATGCGCATAATCCAATAACGGACGAAACAAGGACCATAAGACGACAACAGGTAATTTAACCTTTTTATTTGTCAAAAATTGTTCCAGAAACACCATAGACAAAAATGAAAATATTTGTTAGGTTTTATTATGCTTTGGTCTATTTTACCTGGATCTGTTTCAAATATGCTGAGAGATTGTAATAACATTAATTTATAGAACTGATATTTTTCTTTGTGTTTTTAGGTGTAATTCCTCATATCCACAAGTCCCTCATTGGAAAGAAAGGATCTCAGAAGCCAGCGTAAAGATGGTGTTAAGTGAACTCAATCGTGTGGATGAAACTTTTAATTGTGTTTGTGTGAAGAACTCATTGTCACACTATTTAATCCCTCGATTGTTTGAGGGGCTTAACTTGTTTTCATTATTTAATGTGTCATTTCATTTATCTTTTGCATAAAATAGATCTCAAGTGGTTAAGCACTTGGAGTATAACTTTTTATATGGTTTCTATAGATTTTAAAAGTTTGTTCTAATGGTGGAAACATGTGGATATTTCAAAATATGATCGCATACCAATGAGAATGTCAAATTTGTTGTACAAAATTTGGATGTATTGCTGCACTGTACTTGGTTTGATTGTCATAGAATTACCATAATTTACCACTTTTGTATATAGATTCATTAATTGTGATAGGTCTAAGTTGCACATTTCCATCTTTGTTTATGAATGATTTGTATGTTGTGCAGCAAAATTTAACTGTTCTAAGACTAAAATGAAATATTGTGAAATATTTTGACTGCCTTTCAGTATATGTTAGTTTTAATTACTAGGATAAGAAATTTTGTGGTTAAAACAATAGTTGTTGTAGTTTTAAAGAGAGACTAAGAATTTCATAACAATAAAACGTTTAAATAAAAATTGTGAACTTATATTAACTTCATCCCAAATAACTTGACATATATGTTTGTAGAAATTCTCTTATAATATTGTCTATATATGGGTAGTGATGTAAAATGCCCAGGTATTTAAAACTTAGGGTAAATACTCAAAATTCATAAATACCCGGGTGTTTATCCTTAAATACCCGGATCATTTTATAATCCTTTTACAGCATGGGAATTTCAATGAACCTAGTAAAAAATCCCCTAAATGTTATAAATAAACGGTATCAGGAAACTGTCTCCCTTTTAGCTCAACTTTAATGAATAAATTACTTTTTATTTTCTAAATATAAAATTCAAAGCACGGTAGAATGTACAGAAAATCTTGTAAACAAGTTGTTGTCAAAAACATCCACCCAAATCCCTGTTTTGGAGGCACTGCACAATACATTGCTACACACGTGGTTTTAAGAGGGGAAATGCCCCCTATCCCCTCCCCACAGCGTTATTAAGGGCCAACATATTTAGATTTTTCTCTATTGGTCAATGCTAACTTGACAAGCATATCAAGTTTGAACGAAATTGATCAATAAGTAAGAGAGAAATAGTAATTTTTGTATTCCCCATAAAAATAACATTGGACAACGTACTGCGTTTACCGCAAAATGAAAATTTAAATTGTCACCGCAACCAGCAATCGTAGAACAGTAATTCAAAATACTAAATTATTTAGTTTTTTGAGCTCTTTTTAATGGTGAATAGTAATATTTGTTTATATTTTTTTATAAAAAATCCAAAAAACAGAATGTTTGATGTTTTTTAATTCCTGTAATTTCTGAACCCAAATTTTTACAGAGATGCCGGTGGTTTCATTTTGATGGAAAACAAAAACTCTATAAACGACTAAAGTTTAATTAAAATCGTTAAAGTCGTTTTTGAGAAATTTTGATTTTTCATGTTTTTGGGGGATAATTACCCTTATAAATCAAATACCCCCCTCGCAGCAAACCTGCATACTCAGCGAATTTCCAATGCATAATATTTGTCTTAATACTACATAAAGCCGCATACCAAGTTTCATAAAAATATATTCACATATAAGCGATTTTAATTATTCTTTATAAAAATAACATTGGTAATGAGTAACGTATGTTTGCTGAAACAAGGAACAAAACCAATTGGTTTTTATGATAATATAAATATAATTTAACTAGGTGAAACCAAATACCAAGTTTCATCAATATTTAATCATAAATAAGCGCTATATAACAATTTAGTTATTCTCCATCAGAATAACATGGGGGCTGAGTAAGCAGGTTTGCTGCTATGGGAATAATCAACAATACCCCCGTTGCAGCAAACCTGCAGACTCAGTGAATTTGCAATGGAGATATAAATGTCTTAACCCTTTTACTGCCGACCATTTTTTTTATGACGTCACCAAAAATGCCAGACCAGTATTAAGATTTACTTGCCAAGACTGCCAGGTTCAATTAGACCAAATTTCACGCTCACATTAAAAAATTTGTAACTTTTATTTTTCATCAGAAATTTATAAGTTAGGTCTTGTTTTATTTGCATTGAGTTGTTTGTTTCAAATAAAATATATATACTTTGGTGTATGTAATAGTTTTTTAGTTAAAATATATATATAAATAAAAATATATATATAATTTTAAGTTTGGACTATAAAAACTACCTCTAAAACTTATACCTCAACCAATTTTATTTATACATGTTGTAAAACAGGTATTAGTAAACACATAGCCAAATTTTCATGCCATTACCTTGATAAATGCAGGAATTCTGTTTTTTTTTCAAAATTTATTCATATTTTCAAAATTGAACATAGTTGCATATACAATTGACAATATTTTTTTATAAAAACATGTACATTTGGCTTCTAAATTGAAAAATGTTGTAAGGAACATAAAATAACACTAAAAACATTCTAAAATAATTAAACTAACAACAACAAAAATATTTAGAATGTTTGAGAAAATTTCACAAAAAACCCTTTCAACACCTGTGCTCACCGAAACAGGTAGGGTGAACACCTATTTACGATGGTATTTTCACTTACTGGCGATCTACTCCGCTTGTCCATTTTCGTAATGACATCAAAACTTTACTCACTAAACCACGGATAAATCCACAAACATAACCAACAAACCAACACCAGTAAACATAAACAACAATTGAAAGACGGACGGCAGACAACACTCACTACACAGAGCAACTGTCGACTATGCACAGACGGTAGGGGGAATCAATGAGTATAACTTTATAGGTTATACAAGTCATAGAGTATAAATTGTACTTTTCTATGTTCCTCATAGTCTTGACATCGAGTATCTCAAGTTTCGTGGCATTTGGTAAACATTTAAGGCCAATAAGTTAGAAACATTAGACGTGCTTTATTGCGCACGTCGGCGATTCTCGCACAATTAGTGACGTGCGCACGTCGGCGTTTTTCGCACGATTCTCGACGTGCGCATATGCGCATGTCGGCAGTAAAAGGGTTAATACTACATAAAGTCACTTGCCTAAGTATTTTATGAAACTTAAGTTTTATAAAAATATATTCACAAATAAGCAATATATATAATTTTAATTATTCCCCATAAGAATAACATTGGGGCTGAGTACGCAGGTTTGCCGCATCAAGGAACACAAAAAATGGAGTTTTATGCTAATATCAATATAACTCAACTAGGTGAAGTCATATACCAGTTTTTATTCATTTATGTTCATAATTAAGGGAGACATTATTTAATTATTATCCATAAGAATAACATGGGGCTGAGTACGCAGGTTTGCTGCTACAAGAGCCTTTGACAAAAAATTGGTTTTTTTTTTCGAGCAAATACCAATGCACCACAACTAGATGAAGCCGTATACCAAGTTTCATCAGTGTACGTTTCTTAAATAAGCGAGATATAAAATTTTTCTTTTCCTCCATAAGAATAACATTAGACAACGTACTGTGTTTAGCACATTCGATATCTCGGTAACCAATTGACGTAAAGGAATGGTCAAAATACCAAATTGTGTGTTTTTTAAGCTGAATACAATGGTAATACCCCTGTCGCAGCAAACCTGCGTACTCAGGGAATTTCCAATACATTTATTTGTTTCTCACTCCTACATAAAGCCACTTACCAAGTTTCACAAAAATACATTTATAAATGAGTGATTTATAATGTTTTATTTATTCTCCATAAGAGTAACATTAGGGTTGAGGACGAAGGTTTGCTGCAACAAGGAAGATAAAAATTGAGTTTTAATGCAATTATCAATATAACTGAACCAGGTGAAGCTACATTACCAAGTTTTATTAATTAAGGGAGATATACAACTTTACTTATTCTCCATAAGAATAACATTAGGGCTGAGTATGCAGGTTAGCTGCTACGGGGATAGTCAACAACAAATTTGTTTTTTTGCAAATATCAATATACCAGTACAACATGAAGCCACATACCAAGTTTCATCAATATACATTCATAAATAATTGAGATATTAAATTTTATTTATTCTCCATAAGGATAACATTGGACAACGTACTGTGTTTAGCACTTTGAATATCTCTGCAACGACTGGACGTAGAATCACAATTTTAACACCAAAATGATTGTTTTGTGGAGCTGAAGTGATTGGTAAAAGCAAACGTTAAGATTAAACTAAAATTATCTGAGGAAAAGCCAAAAACCTTTTTTCCATAAGATTTACATGGGAGATTTTATGAGCAGGTTTTTTGGATTTGTTCCGCAACCACTAAACCTAGGTTAATAATTCAAAATACCATTTTATTCGTTTTTTTAAGCTCTATAACATGGTCAAAACCAAAATTAAGTGTTTTAAAAATTTTAGGGTGAAAAATGCAAAAAACTGATTTTTGGAAAATTTAAAACCCCCATAAACCCCCCTTCCCATGGTCCGATTTTTCTGGTTTTCGAACTTCTAGTCATAAATGTCACTTTATACATTTGAGCCAAATTTCATCGAAATCGGACATTTTTTACTCAAGTTATCACATTCACGGACACATATCTAGATATATTTATATCTAGATATATATATATATACCCCCCGTCGCAGCAAACCTGCGTACTCAGCGAATTTCCAATGCATTGATATGTTTCTCACTAGTACATAAAGCCACTCACCAAGTTTGACAAAAATACATTCATAAATAAGTGATTTATTACATTTTATTTATTCCCCATAAGAATAACATTAGGACTGAGTACGCAGGTTTGTGGCAACGAGGAAGATAAGAAATGAGTTTTTATGCAATTATCAATGTAACTGAACCAGGTGAAGCTACTTACCATGTTTTATTAATTTATGTTCATAATTAAGGGAGATAGAAAACTTTACTTATTCTCCATAAGAATAACATTAGGGCTGAGTATGCAGGTTAGCTGCTACGGGGACAATCAACAAAACATTTATTTTTTGTGCAATTATCAATATACCAGTACAACATGAAGCCACATACCAAATTTCATCAATATACATTCATAAATAATCAAGATATCAAATTTTATTTATTCTCCATAAGGATAACATTGGACAACGTACTGTGTTTAGCACTTTGAATATCTCTGCAACAGTTTGACGTAGAATCACAATTTAAACACCAAAATGATTGTTTTGTGGAGCTGAAGTGATTGGTAAAAGAAAATGTGAAGTTTAAAGTAAAATTAACTGAGGAAAAGCCAAAAACCTTTTTCCCATAAGATTAACATGGGAGATTTTATGAGCATGTTTTTTAGATTTTTTCCGCAACCACTTAACCTAGGTTAATAATTCAAAATACCATATTATTTGTTTTTTTAAGCTCTATAACATGGTCTAAACCTAAATTAAGTGTTTTAAAAATTTTAGGGTAAAAAATGCAAAAAACTGATTTTTGGAAAATTTAAAACCCCCATAAACCCCCCTTCCCATAGTCCGATTTTTCTGGTTTTCGAACTTAAAGTCATAAATGTCAGTTTACACATTTGAGCCAAATTTCATCGAAATCGGACGTTTTTTACTCAAGTTATCGCATTCACGGACACATATATAGATATATATATATATATATAGATATATATATATACATATATATAAATTTGAACGAATAGTGTTTTGGACATCTGGGGACCTCAAAACAAAAAGTTATCATGGTCTCGGGCTTAAGTCTTACCATGAGACCTACGGTAATAGCTTCTTCCCTATAGGGGAAATTCGCTAATATATACATATATATAAATTTGAACGAATAGTGTTTTTGGCTTCTGGGGACCTCAAAACAAAAATTTATCATGGTCGCGGGCTTAAGTCTCACCATGAGACCTACGGTAATAGCTTCTTCCCTATAGGGGAAATTCGCTAAAAACTAAAATTTGACTATTTCCAAAAAAGTCATAAATATTGCTTTACACGTTTATACCAAATTTCATCAAAATCGGATAATTTTTATGAGAGTTATCGTGCTCATGGACATATATATATATATCTACAGTTTTGAACGAATGGTGTTTCTGGGGTCTGGGGACCTCAAAACGAAAAGTTATCATGGTCCCGGGCCTAGGTCTTACCATGCCGACTACGGTAATAGCTTCTTCCCTATAGGGGAAATTTGCTAAAAATCAATTTTTTGTGCAAATATCAATATACCAGTACTACATTAACATGAAGCCACATACCAAGTTTCATCAACATGCATTCATAAATAATCGAGATATCAAATTTTATTTATTCTCCATAAGGATAACATTGGACAACGTACTGTGTTTAGCACTTAGAATATCTCAGCAACGGTTGGGCGTAGAATCACAATTTAAACACCAAAATGATTGTTTTGTGGAACTGAACAGATTTGTAAAAGCAAATGTGAAGTTTACATTAAAATAAACTGAGGAAAAACCAAAAACCTTTTTCCTATAAGATTAACATGGGAGATTTTATGAGTAGGTTTTTTGGATTTTCTCCGCAACCACTTAACCTAGGTTAATAATTCAAAATACTATATTATTTGTTTTTTAAGCTCTATAACATGGTCAAAATCAAAATAAGGTTGTTTAAAAATTTTAGGGTGAAAAATGCAAAAAACTGATTTTTGGAAAATTTAAAACCCCCCTTCCCATGGTCCGATTTTTCTGGTTTTCAAACTTAAAGTCATGAACGTCATTTTACATATTTGAGCCAAATTTCATCGAAATTGGACGTTTTTTACTTAAGTTATTACATTCACGGACACAGATATATATATACATATATATAAATTTGAACAAATAGTATTTTTGTCATCTGGGGACCTCAAAACAAAAAATTATCATGGTCTCGGGCTAAAGTCTTACCATGAGACCTACGGTAATAGCTTCTTCCCTATAGGGGAAATTCGCTAAAATGAAAAAAAAAAAACGCCTGGAGATATTGTGGATTAGTACCTACATACAAAATTTCATAAAAATCTGACCATTGTTGGTTAGGGCTCTAGCTCTCTACTACACATCCATACAGACAGACAACACAGACATCACGTAAAAATCACTTTTTTGGGTTCGGGGAGCACCAAAACAAATATTTCCACTAACAACTCAAATTCAAAAATATTGACGAAAAAAATACTTTCTCCATAAGGGGGAGAAAGTAAAATCATAAATACCCATTTTTTTATTTACCTACCCATTGGGTTTTTACCCAGGTACATCCACTATATATGGATGTGTTTGTAGGCACGATAACTTTTGTTAAATAGTCCGATCCTAGTAAAATTTAGCACAAATATATAAAGCAGCATCTATTTTCATGAGTTCAGAAATCAAACAGATTGCACCTTCTAAAGGTTCCTATACACTCTTGCCCGAGTCGTTCGGGAGAGCGACTCGTGCTCGTCGTTATTTATTAGACCTACATGTTCAATTGTGGAGAAACCAAAGATGAGCTTTGTCCGGTTAATGTCCGGTCCATGTAAATGAAGAACATAAACCAGAATATGCCAGGTTATGTTTCCAGTTTCCAAGTTTCCATACATATCGTCATATCATATATATGATACATACCACGACCACGTTTCTCACATTCGACGTCCAGAGTTTTATTGTGGGTGGAAATATTGTGCAGCAGCAGGTTTCAGTTAAGTAACACAGCACATATTACAGTATTAAAAGTACAGTAAGCAATAAATGTACAGTAAGTACGCTAAGCGGGAAACCAATAGAGGTAAGTTAGTCTTTGGTTCCTTATTGGGCCTCATGGATTTTGTTGGTTGTGTGTGTTTATGGAGTGATTTTTCCAGAAAATAACTTATTCAAATATTATGGCTTAGGCCTATTTTTGGTCTGATTTAGTTATTCTTCAAGGCACAAAGTAAGAATCATTGATCAGCAAACCAACTCTGATAAGAACAATTTTGATGATTTTGATGCTTATCAATTGTGTCAGCACTAATATGTCCTGGCTGGTGATCTAAATCCACCACATGTTCTTGGAGGTAGCCCAGACCAAATTGACCATTGATTTAAGCCAAATAAGTGATAGCGATGTGGAGTCATTGAGGAGTAACCTCAGTGAAAGTGCTACCGATTGTAAACCTGGAAGCTCATCGAAAAAGGATCTTGCTGAATAGGCAGTTAAATTTAATATTCAACATAATGCTCTGTATTCGCTCCTTTCCTTATAAAAGTATTTTACTTCTCTGGATTTACCACATGATGCCAGTACTTCCCTTAAAACTCCTCGGGCTATCGAGTTAAAAGCTTTATATGGGGGCATTATGGCTTGGCCAATGCTAAATTGCTCCTAAATGATTTGGGACAAACAAAACATAGCATACCTATTAAGTCCTTTAAATTAATAATTAATATTGATAGCCTAACCTTGGCCAAATCCAATGCCTCTGTTTCTGGACAATTTTAGTTTCTGAAATGTCCTCCACCAAAGTATGTACGGCAGGGTTGCCATCGACCGGGAAAACCGGGAATTATGCCTGAACTTTGGTGACCGGGAAAAAATGTGTGGATTATGCGGGAATTTTCGGCCGAACCGGGGATTTCAGGTCGCGATCGTCGGCGATTGCGTAACGCGTTCTGAATAGTAGGCAAAGTTAGCGATTAGTTCTCGATTACTAGCGACGTTAGCGTAGTGTTCTCGATGATCGGCGACGTTAGCGATATGTTCTCGATGGTCGGTGACGTTAACGAGCGCATTCCCGTTGGTCGACGACGTTAGCGATGCGTTCTCGATTACCAGCGTCATTGGCGATGCGTTCTCGATGATCGGCTACGTTAGATATGCGTTCCCGATGATCGGTGACGTTAGCGAAACGTTCTCGTTTGTTGGCGACGTTAGCGATGTGTTCTCGATGATGTACGTCTCATCTATAAAACTGTTCAACTCTTTGCCCATACACCCAAAACAGGAATCAGATGTTACTAAATTTAGACGTCAGACAAAGATTTTCTCATAAATAAGGAATATTACAGTGTCCATGATTTTTTTCAATGACAATTTTGTAATTTAATTTAAAATGATTTTAGTTATTATTTCTGTTTGGTTATTAATTTTATTTTAAGCTGTTACGCAATGTAACAAATTATGATTTGTTGTCTATGCTATGTATATAGTCTAATGGCAATAAAATGATTTTGATTTGATTTGATTTTGATATGGGTGCGTTCTCGATTGCCAGCGTCATTAGCGATGCGTTCTCGATGATTGGCTACGTTAGCTATACGTTCCCGATGGTCGGTGACGTTAGCAATGTGTTCTCGTTGGTCGGCGACGTTAGCGATACGTTCCCGATGGTCGGTGACGTTAGCGATACGTTCTCGATGATCGGCTACGTTAGCTATGCGTTCCCGATGGTCGGCGACGTTAGCGATACGTTCCCGATGGTCGGTGACGTTAGCAATGTGTTTTCGTTGGTCGGCGACGTTAGCGATACGTTCCCGATGGTCGGTGACGTTAGCAATGTGTTCTCGTTGGTCGGCGACGTTAGCGATACGTTCCCGATGGTCGGTGACGTTAGCGATACGTTCTCGATGATCGGCTACGTTAGCTATGCGTTCCCGATGGTCGGCGACGTTAGCGATACGTTCCCGATGGTCGGTGACGTTAGCGAAACGTTCCCGATGATCGGCTACTTAGCTATACGTTCCCGATTGTCGGTGACGTTAGCAATGTGTTCTCGTTGGTTGGGGAACAACTGCACGCACAAAGGTTTTTTTTTATTTTTTTTTTAAGGCTTGATATGTGGGAAATAGTTCATTTTATTGACTGTCTATGGCACTGTTCACTGGTGTGAATGTCTGATGACTGTTTTGGTGACTGATGAATCCGGGGCAAAACTGTAGTGGTGTTGGTGGTGTGCTGTTCTCGAGCTGGCGGCAGATTACAGGTATGGCACAGCTGAGAGGTCAAGCAGCGAAGAGGTCACAGGTGGGCAGAGATTCACATTCACCGCACCGACTGATTGGAGATCTCCCTTAGATGATGGTGTTTTCTCTTGGAGGTGTGTCGGGGTGATGCTCCAAACCTGGACTCTGGTATGGCGTGCTGATGGCTGGTGGTGTGATAGCACCTGTATTTTTGAGCAGTGCTTTTGGTGTAGAATATTTTCTGTTTATTCACTTTTTTTATTTCACTTATAGAGTCTCTATATCACATAACACAAATAAAATAATTGGTTGTTGCCTTGCGGTAATTTAATTTTTTTTTTACCGTTAAAAATTTATTTTATTTTAATTTTTTTTTTAATTTTCTTTTGATTGTGCAGTTGTAATTCTGTTGTTGTTAATACTGGGGTGAGTTGATGGGGGATCATGGTGGCTAAGAAAATTACGAACAAGGGAACTGTCGTGTGTAACAAGGTTGAGGAAGGTAAGTCACAAGGCGGTGATCCGATCGCTGACGGGGCTGGTCTTGACCTATCAGGGATTCGAGACATGATCGCGGCTGGTGCCGGGTACCAAGGCCGGGCTGGTTAGGTTCGCGTAAACCGGTTTGGGTGTGTTGTGTTTGGAAGGTTTGGTGGGGAAATTCAAAACTGTTTTACCCCTTGAAAATAATTTTTTTTTTTTTTGAAGCAAATTTACAACAAAATCACATTGGACACAATTACGCCGTGCTGAACGCTGCTAAGGTAAGGATAGGTGATTGCTTGGGTGGGGAATTGACCCTAATACTTGTTGATTTCCTTTTTTTGTGAGGTTGTTCCTATTGTCTAAGTAGATACCTGCTTTCTTCATATGATAAGCTTAAAACTAAAAATAAATTGTTTAACTGTATGGTTTCCATGACCTAAGTACCGCTACTTAATGAGTAATTAAGCTAAGAAGAATGAAAAAGAAACTTGGGGGAAAAATAGGAAAGAATAGAATAAGAGTTTGTCTCTCAACACACGACTGATCAGGTCGCCACAGAAGGTGCCACCACTGAGCTTTTTCCTGCGGGGTTGAAAGATGAAAAATAATACAAAAAGGGTAAACTCCCGCAGAAAAGTTCTTTTAAAACACACAAAAAAAATTCTTTACCAGACCCAGCGGGGGTGTTGGGGACGAAAAATGGGAGGGGGGAAAGACTTGGCCGTGAACACGCGGGGAAGTACGTCTAGAGCAGCCCATCCTAGGGAAGGATACTCTTAGACTCACAGTCCCCTGAGTGTTGGCGGGGACTGCGACAGAAGGAGAAGACTTAACCCAATATCACATTAGCGCGGCTCTTCTGGTCTGGGTAAGTATGGGTGATATTAAAAACTGTGGCTGGAAAAATCTTTTTAGTTGAGATACATGTGCATTTCTTATGAATTTACCTGTGGAGGGGTTGATTAAACGAGCGGTTACTGGTGATGAAAAATGTTCTATAATACAAGGTTTGGACCAGACTGGCAACAACTTTTGATTGATAGCGTCGGCAGCTTTGCTGAGGTGGTGTTCCCTGAACATTACCCAGTCCCCGGGTTTGTACGGGTTGGGCAACCTGTTGAGGTCATATTTGCGCTGCCTACGTTGCCTAGCCTTAGAAAGATTTTCGACGGCCCTCCTCCACTCCTCGTTGGATGATTGCGGGGAGGCTTACTCGCCGACTAACCGGTCCAGATCCCAATGAAGCTCTAACGGGTGGTGGAGTTGCCTACCAAGAAACAAACGGGCTGGGGAGACTTTGGTTGATTCGTGGCGGGCTGAGTTAAAGGCAATCTGAAATCAGTGTAACTCCTCAAGGGAATACACCTTGGAAGGCATGTTGCCGGAACTGTGTAAAACTATGTGAACTAGGTAAAAGCAAAGCTATGAAAAAGAAACACCTATCGCCTTTTGGTTTCCTTCTTGAGAGTGTATTGAAAATCAGAATATTTACAAGGGGGAACCATAGGCTACGCACCCAACACTGGAAACGAGGTCCCTATAATGTAACTTTTGATTCGAGAGAAAGAAAAAAAATTTAACCCCAAAAAAAAAACTTTTACTCGGAAAAATTGTTAAACCCCGGGAATGAGCTTCGTCGTAAACCAATTTTGGCCCATTGTGTCGCAGAAGTGGTTTTGAGGAGCACAAACAAAGTGTTGAATGCCTATGGAACTATTAAAATTTATCACATGTCGGTGAAGTTGAAAGAGATTTCTCTATCATGGGAAACAATTTCAGAAATGTGTCATCATTGAAATGAATTCCATCACGACGCCCTGAGCTCCCATAATAGCCATGAAAAAACTTGCTTGATGTAATTCGTCGGGAAGGTTTATTACCCTAATAATATGTGAACGGAGAGTGAGCAAAAATTTATTTACTTGCTGTAAACTGCTTGCTGTAAACTTGCTGTGTAACTGCTGGAAAAGAATTTCTTGTCCTAGACCTTTTTTTATTTTACTATTTTCAGATTCTCCTGTTCTTTCCGATCAAAATTAATATTAGGTTGGCTTAAGGTTGCCACATGGTAGAGTGGGAAAAAGAGAAGATTTTAGCTGGCGACGCCTGAAAAAAGAGGTGATTTTGTAATAAACCCAGAGGGTCCTGGGTTCCCTTCCCCCCTCCGGAAAATGTTGAATATCATTTATTAAAAAACACTTTTTAGCATAACAAATCAATTACAGGGTCAAATTATTTGCTAATTTGATATACCTACAGTTCCAAAATTTAGTGGGAGTGATGAAAAAGTAATTGAAGACTTAAGTAAACTTTGTAGGAAAATATATTTATTTTATTTGTTACTTATGTTTTGTTTGTAATATATAACTGAAATTATTTATAAAACATAAAGACAATAATATAATTTTAATAATAAAATACCCCCGTCGCAACAAACCTGCGTACTCAGCGAATTCCCAATGCATGCACATGCTTATCACTACCACATAAAGCCACTTACCAAGTTTCATAAAAATACATAAATAAATAAGCGATCTATAGCATTTTATTTATTCTCCATAAGAATAAGATTAGGGCTGAGTGTGCAAGTTTGCTGCAAAAAAAGAGGAGAAATATGTTTTTGTGCAATTATCAATATAACTCAACCAGGTAAAGCTACAAACAAAGTTTTATTAATTTATGTTCATAATTAAGGGAGATATACAACTTTACTCCATAAGAATAACATTAGAGCTGAGTATGCAGGTATGCTGCTACGGGGATAACAAAAAATCAATTTTTTGTGCAAATATCAATATACCAATACTACGTGAAGCCACATACCAAGTTTCATCAATATACATTCATAAATAATGGAGATATCAAATTTGATTTTCCATAAGGATAATATTGGACAACGCACTGTGTTTAGCACTTTGAATATCTCTGCAACGGTTAGACGTAGAATCACAATTTAAACACCAAATGATTGTTTTGTGGAGCTGAGTTGATTGGTAAAAGAAAATTTGAGGTTTACATTAAAATTAACTGAGGAAAAGCCAAAAACCTTTTTCCCCATAATGTTAACATGGGAGATTTTATGAGCAAGTTTTTTTTTCGATTTTCCCTGCAACCACTTAACATAGGTTAATAATTCAAAATACTATATTATTTGTTTTTTAAGCTCTATAACATGGTCCAAATTAAAATTAAGTGTTTTACAAATTTTAGGGTGAAAAATGCAAAAAACTTATTTTTGGACATTTTAAAACCTTCCTTCCCTCCCATAGTCCGATTATCCTGGTTTTCGAACTTATAAGTCATAAAAGTCACTTTACACATTTGAGCCACATTTCATCGAAATTGGACTTTTTTACTTAAGTTATCACATTCACGGACACATATATATAAATTTGAACGAATAGTGTTTTTGTCATCTGGGGACCTCAAAACAAAAAGTTATCATGGTCTCGGGCTTAAGTCTTATCAAGAGACCTACGGTAATAGCTTCTTCCCTATAGGGGAAATTCGCTAAAACAGGTATGAAAATAAAAATAACAATGTTTTAGCCAGCAGAGCGGAGCCCCAAGATCGAGTTATTAAAAACCTATCAAAATGTTACGGATTAATGACCATGGGCTAAAATTACGCAAAAAAATAGAAAGAATAATTTTCTTTGTAATTTTGCCAGGAGGCGGAGCCCTAAGGTGATGGGGGTTCATATCAGATGTTGGGAAATCATTCAAGAGATGTGGCTTTGTAAAATAAATTGAAAGAACCATCACACATCCAAATTGGGTGTCGGGAAGTGATAGAAGAAGCCAGTGGGATGGAGCCCTGAAGGAGAAAAATGAATAAGGAAATAAAAACTCCACGAAAACTAGGCTAAAAATAGCAAAAAAGTACGCCACAACAAGTAAACAAAGGACTGTGTCGTTATGATCAGGTGATATCGTCTGTACACGCGAAAATGCCGCTACTGCCGACCAAAGAAATTAAATACATCCGAAAGTCAAATTCCGGTGTCACTAAGATTGGGATGACAGCGATTTTTTTCAGGAAAATTTTGCTAAAAAATATTACTGTCACCCCGATCTGAGTGACACATATCTGTCATTTTTTTATACTTATTTGGTCAGATAACATTACAACTAACCTAAATAAGTATAAATAACATTATATCAATAAAATATTACATGAGTATGTAATACAAAAAATGAGCAATAATACAAGTATGTTGAGCAAAACATACCGAAAATAGCCGTGACAGCTTACGTGTTAATAATAATTTCTAATAGCTATGTAGGATTAAGAAGGAAATAAAAACACAAAATAGTGCAGTTTTTATACATTTTATTTACAAATAGTCTCGATAAACTTCCAAACTATGTCTCAAATATTTATCTAAGTTTATTGTGGTTATGTAAACTAATGGCCTGAAATCTATAGAATCGGAATCGACTTTTGGCGATCGATTCTCAATTCCAATTCTAATCCTGAGAATCAATCCAATTGTTCTAGTTTCGGATTCATAGTCGTTATTTTACCTCCATTTTATCATTAAATATTTAGTATTGTTAGAAAAACGATGTTCGGGTTTGGTTCCACTGTATTGTATTATGTGTTCTTGTTAAGACAGCATGTGTGCAAAAATATAAAAATATGTACTCATTTTAAAATTGCGGACATTATCAACCTTAACGTTTAAATTACTTAAACACTGTTAATTTTATAAAAAAAAATACAAAGAATAAATGGTTGTTTTTTGCTAAGCATCCAACAATGAGTAATTTAAAGAAATACAATTTTTTTAAATGGAGCCACACCATCAACAATAATATCGGATAACTTCTTTACTATTTGAGTACTGGTATCAGATGTGTCATTACGTTTATCGTCGCTGCTCCGTTATTTTTCATCAAATTTTCTTAAATTAGAGATTGCAGTTCTGGCAACCTCTGTGCATGAATGTCTTTTGAGAAACCCTGTACAACTCATGTACCAAGTACATTCCATAGAGCAATAGAGCATAAATAATTATATATTATATTGACATTAAATGTAGTTTTTAATGACTTAACCTCTCTCCAACCCCTATCAGTATTGATAGAATGAAATGTTTTGATGGGTTTTCAGGTTGAAAGATTTATTACACAATTATCACTTTAAATTGGCAATTAATTTTATTTCTTTACAAAAACATGATTACAAATTCACATATTATTTACATATTACATCACCATACACACAATAGCAAAATATTAATTTTTACATTTTTATTGTACTTCCAAGTTTTACATCTAACATAGTCAGATCAATAAGTTACACTAAAGGATATGTTTAGAAAATAAATCTTGACTTGAAGCCACTGTTACCTGCAAAAGAATAATACATATATTTATATAGAATTTACAAATTAAATAACATGCCTCCTAAACTGCTACAGCTTGTCTGTCCATCTACCTAACTACCTCTCGGCAGAAAAAAGAAAATAATTTACTCTCCTGGCATTAATGGATTCAACCACACCTTACGGGACTTACGTTAATTCTGCTCTTAATTTTGGCACCCAATCAGTATCACAGTATATACTTAATTGCCTTTGTGTTATTGGTATAGCTTCATTTCCAGAGCGTATATCAGGTTGTTTTCACTATAACCATACTTGAGTCGATTCTGTGAAGGTCAGTTAATAGGCAAAGAATTGGTACTAAAGTTGTACTGAGCCAATCTGAAATGATTTCTAGTACAATTAAAAAAAAATGTTATACAAATATTTATGTGGTGTTACATTCTGAACCACGGCATAAAAAGCAACAATGTTATTGTCTGTAAAATCTGTAAACATGATTTACAAATTACAACTATGCATATGTGAAACAAATTATTATTGCATGTAAAGCTTGTCACAATTGCACAATATGTGATTAAATAAGAGCAAGGTCTGTACAAAAGGCAAAACTTGCTGTCAAGTCTGTTTTTTTCCAATTTTACAGGTTTCCGGAGATTACATTGATTGTTATTATAAAGCAATTAAACTTAATCTGATGCCATAAATTACCTAATCCCAGGCCACGAAATTGCTCTTATGGAAATAGGTGCACCTGGTGTCTTCTGTAGAGACTTTGATTAATTACTTCTTACAACACTAAATTTACTACTATATTTACTAGGGATGTGTTGGTTGCAATTTTCTTTGGTTCGGTTGCGGTTTGGAATTTAATTGAAATCAGTTGACGGTTCTCAGTTCTGAGTACTTTTTACAACAATTATGATTGAAATAATTTGTCACCAAGTCTGTTTTCTCCTTACGTAACGCTTACATAACGCTTGGTAAAATTCATCAATATTGAGAAACTGTGGTTCAGTTGCACCTTCAGCTTATGTTACGCAGAAGTTTTGCCACACAGTAGAGTTTCATCTTTCATAATGCAGTTCAATTGTCATTTAAGACTGATGTCACGTGGTGTGGTCATCAGTTACGGAGATGATGCAAGGAATGGTCGTCAGTTACAGAAGATTTAATATGGTCTGCAGCCGAGATTATGTAATGCAATTATCATTTACAGCCGATTTTGTACGATGAGATTGTCAATTACAGGCAATATTTATAACTAGTTCAAGGATCTTTTGGTTTCATGTTTTCTTCATTATATATTTTATTATGATTAATGAAAATAAAGGATTATTGCTACGCAGTGCAGTTGCCATTTAAAGCCGATCATACACAAAGCAATTGTCATTTATGGCTTATGTTACGCAATCTGGCCGGCGCTGGACACATAGAACCGTAACCGAGAATTATTTATCGGCTCTCGGTTTCAGTTTTTACAACAAAAATCGAGAACCAGAACCGATACATCCTTAATATTGGCCCTTATAATTACATACTTGGTAGTAAATAAATACACAAAGTACAGTACAAGAATCAATTTCAACCAGGCACACCAACCTTATTAACCTTATTTTAAATCCAGCAAAGCAACAAGTGGGTCGCTACAGTGGAAACGGGACAGTAATGATAAAAAGTACCAGGACTAAGATTTTACATTGCGACAGAGCTGTCTTAACCACTACACCAACGACTCAGTATTTATAGTAGGCAAGGCTCCTATATGACATAATTTAATCAAATAAAGCCTTTGAGACTTAAATCATATATTTATATTAACTACCTGACCTAAATGCTTGTATTATTGTTACCACAATATTAAAACCAGTATACATTTTTTACTCGGAAAAGTTTTTGTGTACAAATATTTGATAAAATACTGTCAATTTTGTAACTTGTTGGCACCAACCTACTTAGGAATTATTGCGCACATCGAGTGAAGGCCTGAGTGAGAGACAGCTCTCTACCCAGAGGTTGGGTCGCTCCAACATTCGCTGCCAGAGAGTCGTCTCTTTGCCACTGGCATCCATCCAGTCCACTGGCTTGCCATTGTGCTTCCCTGCAACACAACAATGCACTTGTAATTAATTGTGGTCTTGCAAGTAAGCCATTCAGTGAAGGATCTAAACAACATTTTTGGGGGTGGCGATTTCAAAACTGGTCTGCGAATTTTCCCGTGTGCTAGAGATCTATGGTAAGAGTGGAGTCCCTTTTTTATACTAAATTAATTTTCTATTGTAAATATATATACATACAACAAATAATACAGTAGTTTTCTTCATAAACGTTTAATTTTAATATTGTAAGAATAAGTAAACAAAAGGTACCAGGACTACCTTAAAACTGGTCTATACCAGTTTTGAGGCTGACATTGGGTACAGCAAATGAAGTTGTCATTACATACGGTAAGGCTTTTGGCTGTTCATTATGACAAACTTCCTTTTCACCTTTGGTCCCTCCATCTGCATAACTAGGGACAGAATCTCCGGGTTTGGTCCCCACCTGCCAACCTGAGAATGGATGGTCCCTGGCTGTTGTACATGGATACCCTGTCAGTTGAGTTGACCAGTTGGAGGGCAGAATGCGGGTCCCCTGTTTGAGAGCCTCATCCCAGCTGTCACAGGGGCACGGGAGTTGGCCCTCTGAAGGGTCGATTTGGCTGCCTTCCCAACCCACCCTTTCCTTTCCCGCTATATCCTATCTTTCCGGTAACCTGCGCAATATTCCTGCTTGTGGAAGATGTGACTAGCAATTAAGCTAGGGTTTCCTAATCCGCAATAATGATAATGATGAAGTTTACAAAAGAAACAAATTTAAAGCTAAATTTTCAAAGAACTTCTTGAATAGGCAGAAGGTGCCGTGGCGGCCAAGTTGGCAGTTTTTACCACTTGAACATATTTGTCTTCAAAACTATTAAGAGTAGGGATGGGTCGGTTGCATTTTATATCCGTTCGGTTTTTTACAAAAAAACGGTTGTCGGTTATTTTTCAAAGAACTTGCCTATTAACTGTCTCACCCATACTTTAAATTTAAGTTTCTACCTAGATTTTGAAATTCTGCCTATTTTACATCACAGTCATTATCAAGTCACAAATAAAGTTTTTACCAAAATTTAATTGATTATATAGCTCTAAGTACAGTAGAGTCCCGCTATTCCAAACTAATTGGGATTGAACCCTGTACGGTTTAGCGGGAATTCGGAATAGGCGGATTTTATGAATAATATCATAGTATTGACTTGATAAACTTTGCACTCCGACGTCCGATTTTGGACGTCACTGTTTTTGCCAAAACTCTGCGGTTCAATACATTGGACGTTTGCAAAATGTGCAAATTAATCCGACGCCCTATCTTTTGGACGTCAGGGAAATAATCTTATTGGCTTTATAAATTATCCAAATGAGCTACCTTTGCAATATATGGAAGCCAGATAGGTGTGGAGTATCATTGTGTAGTCAGTATTGATATACTCTATGTCGTTTTTGTTGTTTTGATGAGTTGTTTTGTTAATGTTATATGAACAACGAGGTGTATATCTATAGAGGTCTCGTCTGCGGTAAGAATCTGTGCCTACCGCCATTTTTACTCTGGTATCCATGACAACGATATGTTTAACCAATCGAATTCTCTCTTCACAAGTTATGTTAACCTTGATTATACTCACTTACCAGACGATCTGTTTACAGGCTTCACTTGTTTAACACGAGACGAGAGCTCTATATTATTTACATCCTGTTTTTAATAACCATCATATGTTTTGTTGTCTGAAAGAATCAGATGATCTGCTAATTTTGTTGTAAACACCAACATGTTAAATATATCTCGTTGGTTTATACTGGCACTTTTTGTTTTTATTTTAAGTTGTAGATTATGTTTATATGAGTATAACCAGATGAAATATTTTCTAAAATGAGTGACAGTGACATTTCTTCTGTCGAAGGACTTTGTAATCACCGACTTTATCATTATACTTCCTTGTTTTTAGAGATAAGTGCATTAAATTTTGTGTGAATGTTAATAAATGGGAAATTTGAAAACAGCAATTTTACTAAATAACATTTATTTTTAACTTCTTTGTATAACAATAAATGTACATTTTTTCACGAAAAATGAATGCCTTCTTAATTTTTCCTGTTTTTAAGTCATTTTAAGTAATTTATGAACTCAAGTTCGGAATAGGCGGATTTTCGGAATAATGGGGTTCGGATTAGAAGGACACTACTGTACCTATTTCAGACTTTGTTTCACTGGTTTACATAAATACTGCTGCAGAGACACTACGCACGAGAGTTGGTTAAAAAGTCAAAGTAATCAATCAAAGACAAATCAAATGAATTTAAATTAAATATTATGGGTCATTACAAAATGAATTAATCACCTAGGCTTAAAACAAATTGTTTTTAGCCAAATAATAACAAAGTTAGCCTAGGGTAGTACCTTAGTCCAAGAAGGCTAATCTTTCTAACTAAAACGTTGTTAAGATCTTGAGTTTTAAGTTTAGCCTACTTTAGGCCTAACCTTAAAAACATAATAAGTTTACCTGTTTTTGCTGATATTTTAGTTTTGCAGACTTTGGAAACCCTAGAATATTTTGCTACAGGAAGGATATAATTGTAAATACAGTAGGATTTATATTTACGGAAACAGTTGACTAGAACTACCTCCGGGGTCGGGAGTCAATTGTCCATTGGGCTAAATGGTAGATCGTCGACTAATTCTTCTTCTGGCATTCTCCACGATATTAACCCATGGGATACTTAGTTTTTTAATGAATGTATGGCCCCAGAAACACAATTAAATTTCAATATTTCGCAGTGTTTTAGTAAATAAACTGTAAAAAATATATTGTTGTTACTAATTAAGCAAACATAGTGTTTTTCTTGAAGCTGGATACATTTTTTTAATATGTTAATAGAAAAAAAAATATTTAAAATATTTTGTTATAAAAATAAAAATAAAATTTTTAATTTTTTTGAAAAAAGAATATAGTAAAAATAAAAAATGAAAATAAATGTCTAAACAGTTGTCTAGTAGAGACGAATGCCAGGCGGAGGGTTAAAACAAAACAGCCTTACCGGTACTGTTTACAACGTTTGCATGTAGGGTATTAATAATATAGATATGCTAATAATATAAGATATATTAATAATACAGAATTAATTTATAGTAAAATAGTGGTCGTCTTATATTTTTCTAATAAATAATTACAATCATTTTGAATCTTTTTTATTTTTTTTATTTATTAACCTCAGGACTTTTTACCTAATTACTTTGAATTATTTTTCAGTTATTTCTTTCATATTAATCTGACAGATATTAATGTTCGCAATCGATTAATTAATAGGTAATGGTAGCTAATGTATACATTCTAACAACTTTTGACCCAATGTTTTAATACTTGATCTCCATTCAGTTCTTTGTTTACAATTCAGTGTTGGTTATGGTGAGTTTATTATTAAATAGATTATTGTAGACATTTTCCATCACTTATTATTATTTTTTTTCTATCAAAACGTTAAAAAATGGCACTGGCGTATATATGCACACACAAAAAAAACGTTGTTACTACAACTTACTGATCGTTACTAATGTACGCTAAATCAGACAGTGACACTTATGTGTGTTACAATTATCCAGATATTAGCAATTGTTGAACATTAAAAAATGTCTTGTTCTCTTTGAAGAAATGGTTGTTTTGAAAGTAGTTTGATTACAAAAATAATGTTTATATTATGTAATGAGTTTGAGCCGCCCACCAGTTCCCAGGTTGAGCCGCACGCCGCCCAGGAACTCGTTGCTGGCGAGCCGGTCATGGTCCCAGATGGTGAGCTCCAGGCTGCGGGAGCTTAGTTCCTCCAGCGTCAGTCCTTGGTATGCGAAGGTGTGGTTCCACGCCGGGGAGCAGCACTTGCGCACCACGGGCGTCTTCTGCTTGGAGCTGCGGCCCTTGTCTGGCAACAAGTAGCTGCAACACACGACACTCATCTAGACACTGTTTAACTCAAATTCACATTTTGACTCATCTTGCAATTTCAAAAACACTTATGAACATATACAAAATAGGTATAACCGTTTGACCAAAAACTAAAATAGAAAATAAAACTACAGGACTTACAAAGGTTTATATTTAATGTAAATGCTCTTACCTTAAAATTCAGCTTTCTTGACCCAGCATGAATAGGGAAAGTTTTTTTAATAGCAGTAAAAGTAATCAAAAGAGATCATAGGAAATCACCCATCACCATTAAGATGTGTGTGGATAATTTTGTCAAATGGCAGACACTTACACGGTCCAATTGTCTAATGCTCTGGCTAGGACTGGGTTACAATGATAACACTTGGCCATCTGATGACTCAGGAAAATAACCTGTCTCCCTTTATCATTTTTAATCAGATTCATTAAGTCAACTATGTGTGAAATGTGACCTCAAAAGTTGTTTGATTAAAAGTTGTATGAAAAGTTTATTGCCATATTCTATTTTGTATGTCACATGGCAGGCTTTTATGAAAATATGATGGGTAATTTCAAATATCAGTATTTTTTATGATCTTATTTTTTAGAAACAGAGTAAAAGTAGTACAATAACAGACGTACCTCTTGCAGAAGGGGTCGGAGGTCCCATTGCTCTTGACAGCGGCGAGGTTCTTGGCCTCCTTGACCAGGACCTGGAGACAGCCTTTGCCCTTCTTGCCTCCACCGCTGTTCTCGGGAGGCACAAACTTGAGTCCTACGATCAGTTCTCCGCGGGAGCTCAGCAGCTCTTCCAGCGGCTCTGTCTGCAACAGGTGGCAGATATTCTGTGTGCATTATGTGCTCTATAAAAAACACCAAAGTATGGTTCTCTTGGGAGAGAATCTCTGATTGGAAGTTTGGCTAATATACTATACCAGTTTAGCAGTTTTTTAGATGTTACTAAACTGTCAATTCCTATCCTCTTGAAACTGTAATATTAAATTACATAATTTCTTTATTAGCATGATACGTGTTGTTACAACTAAGCAGGATAAATAAAGTACGTCTTACAACACTATAAAGTATATTTACACTTATAGTAAATGATAAGTGTAAATATACTTTATAGTGTTGTAAGACGTATTTTATTTATCCTGCTTATTAAAATACAGACACTAATTCTTGAACACTGTTACTTCACAATTAATTGTGGAGCAATTTATTAATACTAGAGACTGTCCAATGGTCGAAATTTGACCAAATATTTAAAGAAAAACATAGTTTAATATCTAGTGCGCTCTGTTGCGCTCATCTCTCTCTTTCTCTTTCCCTCCCCCTCCCACAAACTAACCCCCAGGTAGTTTGGTTTAATGTGTGAGGATTTAGTCCTGAATTATAATGTTAAAACCCCACTTGCTTTTGTGGAGTTAAAACGGATAAGAAAAGAGTGTTACTACTCCAGTAATAAGTAGCCTTTTAGCGAATTTCCCCTATAGGGAAGAAGCCATTACCGTAGGTCTCATGGTAAGACTTAAGCCCGAGACTATGATAACTTTTTGTTTTGAGGTCCCCAGATGCCAAAAACACTATTCGTCCAAATTTATATATATATGTGTCCGTGAATGCGATAACTTGAGTAAAAAACGTCCGATTTCGATGAAATTTGGCTCAAATGTGTAAAGTAACATTCATGACTTCCAGTATGACAAGTTCGAAAACCAGAAAAATCAGACCATGGGGAGGGGGGTTTATGGGGGTTTTAAATTGTCCAAAAATCGGTTTTTGCATTTTTTACCCTATAATTTAAAAAAAAACTTAATTTTGGTTTTGACCATGTTAGAGCTTGAAAAAAAAATAGTTTTTTGAATTATTAACCTAGGTTGAGTAGTTGCGGAGAAAATCCAAAAAACCTACTCATAAAATCTCCCATATTAATCTTATGAGAAAAAGGTTTTCGGTTTTTCCTCAGTTCATTTCAATGTAAACTTCACATTTGCTTTTACCAATCAGTTTAGCTCCACAAAACAATAATTTTGGTGTTTAAATTGTGATTCTACGTGCAACCGTTACAGAGATATTCAAAGTGCTAAACACAGTACGTTGTCCAATGTTATCCTTATGGAGAATAAATAAAATTTGATATCTCGATTATTTATAAATGTATATTGATGAAACTTGGTATGTGGCTTCACGTAGTTCTGGTATATTAATATTTGCACATAAAAAATTTTTGTTGATTATCCCCGTAGCAGCAAACCTGCGTACTCAGCCCCCATGTTATTCTTATGGAGAATAAGTAAAATGTAATGACTCCCTTAATTATGAACATAAATTAATAAAACTTGGGATGTAGCTTCATCTTGTTGAGTTATATTGATATATGCATAAAAACCCATTTTTTTCCTTGTTGCAGCAAACCTGCTTACTCAGCCCCCATGTTTTTCTTATAGAGAATAATTAAAATGTTATACAGCGCTTATTTATGATTGAATATTGATGAAATGTGGCTTCGCCTAGTTAAATTCTATTTATATTTGCATAAAAACAATTGTTTGTGTTCCTTGTTTCAGCAAACCTACGTACTCATCACCAATGTTATTCTTATGGAGAATAATTAAAATTGTGTATATCGCTTATATGTGAATATATTTTTATGGAACTTGGTATGCGGCTTTATGTGGTATTAGTTCATATATTATGCATTGGAAATTTGCTGAGTACGCAAGTTTGCGGCGACGGGGGTATTTGACTGAAACCTCTCCACCTCATCCTATCCCCATCTCTCATACTCTCCCCAACCATTATCCTCTCCTCATTCCTCAAACTCCCCCTCAATAACAGGTTTAATTTCTTTGAATATGGAGTTAAAACGGATATGAGAAGAGTGTTACCATTCCAATAATCATTAGTCTTTTTATTTATGCATAACACTTCTCCACCTCATCCTTTCCCCGTTTACTGTGGGTTTAAAAAGGTTAGCAGAATGGCGGCATTACCATTCCAGTAATCAGTTGACCTTTTATTTATGTCTGAAACCTCTCCACCTCATCCTCTCTCTGTTCCTCATAGCTTTTTTTAGAAGAGTACCTCAGACAGAAAATTATAACCTTGTTAACCCTTTCCGCTCGAATGCCAGGGCAGCCCCGCCCACCGCATTTTGCTATGTTGTCGCATGCCGGGCCTGACCAGCACATGTTTTAGTGAATTTCCCCTATAGGGAAGAAGCTATTACCGTAGTCGGCATGGTAAGACCTAGGCCCGGGACCATGATAACTTTTCGTTTTGAGGTCCCCAGACCCCAAAAACACCGTTCGTTCGAAACTGAATATATATATATATATTTATATATATATATATAAATGTGTCCGTGAGCACGATAACTCTCGTAAAAATGATCCGATTTTGATGAAATTTGGTATAAACGTGTACAGCAACATTTATGACTTTACTTTCGAAAACCAGCTAGATCGCTCCATCCGAAGGGGTATATTGGGGGGGTTTTGTATCCCAAAAATGGGTTATTTGAATTCTTTACATGTAATTTTGAAAAATCAAATTTTAGTTTTTATCATTGGATTCAGCTTAAAAGAACACACAATTTGGTATTTTCATCATTTCTCTACGTCAATTGGTTACCGAGATATTGAAAGTGCTAAACACAGTACGTTGTCTAATGTTATTCTTATGGAGCAAAAGAAAAATTTTATATCTCGCTTATTTATGAACGTATACTGACGAAACTTGGTATATGGCTTCATATGGTTGTGGTCTATTGATATTTGCTCAAAAAAATTAATTTTCGCCAAAGGCACCCGTAGCAGCAAACCTATGAACTCAGCCCCATGTTATTCTTATGGATAATAATTAAAATTGTATATATCGCTTATTTGTGAATATATTTTTATGAAACTTGGTAAGTGGCTTTATGTAGTATTAAGACATTTATATATCTATTGGAAATTCGCTTAGTACGCAGGTTTGCTGCTACGGGGGTATCTATATATATATATATATATATATATATATATGTGTCCGTTAACACGATAACTTGAGTAAAAAACGTCGGATTTTGATGAAATTTGGCTCAAACGTGTAAAATGACATTCATGACTTTGAGTTCGAAAACCAGAAAAATCGGACCATGGGAAGGGGGGTTTATGGGGGTTTTAAATTTTCCAAAAATCAGTTTTTTGCATTTTTCACCTAACAATTTTTAAAAAACTTAATTTTGGTTTTAACCACGTTATAGAGCTTAAAAAAACAAATAATATATTATTTTGAATTATTAACCTAGGTTAAGTGGTTGCGGATAAAATCCAAAAAACGTTCTCAAAATCTTCCATGTTAATCTTATGGGAAAAATGTTTTTGGCTTTCCTCAGTTTATTTTAATGTTCACATTTTCTTTTACCAATCTGTTCATTTCCACAAAACAATCATTTTGGTGTTTGAATTGTGATTCTACGCCCAACCGTTGTAGAGACATTCAAAGTGCTAAACACAGAACTTTGTCCAATGTTATCCTTATGGAGAATAAATAAAATTTGATATCTCGATTATTTATGAATGTAAGTTGATGAAATTTGGTATGTGGCTTCACGTAGTACTGGTATATTGGTATTTGCACAAAAAATGATTTTTTTTTATTATTCCCGTAGCAGCAAACCTGCGTACTCAGCCCCATGTTATTCTTATGGAGAATAAGTAAAATGTAATGACTCCCTTAATTATGAACATAAATTAATAAAACTTGGTATTTAGCTCCACTTGGTTGAGTTTTATTGATAATTATATAAAAACCCATTTTTATTGTTCCTTGTTGCAGCAAACCTGCTTTCTCAGCCCCCATGTTATTCTTATGGAGAATAACTAGAATGTTATAAAGCGCTTGTTTATAATTGATGGAACCTGGTATGTGGCTTCTCCTAGTTAAATTCTATTTATATTTGCATAAAAACCAATTGTTTGTGTTCCTTGTTTCAGCAAACCTACGTACTCATTGCCAATGTTATTCTTATGGAGAATAATTAAAATCGCTTATATGTGAATATATTTTTATGAAACTTGGTACGGGCTTTATGTGGTATTAAGACATGTATTATGCATTGGAAATTCGCTGAGTATGCAGGTTTGCTGCGACAGGGGTATTTGATTTTTAAGGGTAATTATTCCCCAAAAACCGCCAAAAAACATGAAAAATCAAGATTTCTCAAAAACGGCTAACGATTTTGATTAAACTTTAGTCGTTTGTAGAACTTAAGTTTTCCAACAAAATGAAACCACCCGCATTTCTATCAAAATTTAGGTTCAGAAATTACAAGACTTAAAATATCAAAAATTCAGTTTTTTGGATTTTTCATAAAAATAACATAAAGATAAAAAATATTACTATTCAACATTGAAAAGAGCTCAAAAAACTAAATAATTTAGTATCTTCAATTACTATTCTAGGATTACTGGTTGCGGAGAAAATTTAAATTTTCATTTTGCGGTAAACGCACTACGTTGTCCAATGTTATTTATTCTTATGGGGAATACAAAAATTACTATTTCTCTCTTATTGATGAATTTCGTTCAAACTTGATATGCTTATCAAGTTAGCATTGACCAACAGAGGAAATTTGAAATATGTTGCCCCTTAATAACCCTGAGGGGGGGAATAGGGGGCATTTCCCCTCTTAAAACCACGTGTCTGGCAATGGATTCTGTAGTGCCTCCAAAACAGGGATTTGGGTGGATGTTTTTGAAAACAACTTGTTTACAAGATTTTCTAGACATTCAACGGTGTTTTTTTTTCTTTATTTAGTAAATAAAAAGTAATTTATTCATTAAAGTTGGGCTAAAAGGGAGAAAGTATGTGTCAGGTTCCTGATACCGTTTATTTAAAAAAATAATAATGATTAAGTGACCAGCTGTGATTTTAAATGCAGCTAGATAGGAATAAGAAAGTAAAAATACCCCCGTCGCAGCAAACCTGCGTACTCAGCAAATTTCCAATGAATATATATGTCTTACATTTATGTATATATATTACATTAAGCCTCTTACCAGAATTCATAAGAAATATAATCATAAATAAGCGATATTTAAAATATTCATTATTCTCCATAAGAATAACATTAGGGATGAGTACGCAGGTTTGCTGCAAAAAGGAACAAAAAATAATGGATTTTTATACAAATATCAATAGAACTCATCTAAGTCAAGTCACATACCAAGTTTCATCCATATACATTCATAAATAAGCGATATATAACATTTTTATTTTTCTCCATAAGAATAACATGGGACCGAGTACCTAGGTTTGCTGCTTCGGGAACCAGAGACGAAAAATTGGTTTTTTGTTCAAACATCAACAAAGCACAACCAGATGAAGCGATATACCAAGTTTCGTCAGTTTATGTTCATAAATAACCGAGATATAAAATTTGTCTTTTTCTCCATAAGAATAACATTAGACAACGTACTGTGTTTAGCATTTGTAATATCTCAGTAACCAATTAACGTAGAGCAATGATCAAAATACCAAATTGTTTGTTTTTTTAAGCTTAATTCAATGGTATAAATTAAAATTTGATTTAAATAACAATTACATGTGAAAACCCCCAAAAACCCATTTTTGGGGTACAAAAGCCCCCCAAAACCCCCCTTCGGATGGTGCGATTTGTCTGGTTTTCGAACTCGTTCAAATAAATGGTACGTTACATATTTGTACCAAATTTTATTAAGATCAGACTTTTTTTACGAGAGTTATCGTGCTTACGGACACATATATATATATATATATATATACACACATATATAAAAATTTGAACGAATGGTATTTTGGCATCTGGGGACCTCAAAACGAAAAGTTATCATGGTCTCGGGCTTACCTATGTTTAATAATGTTTAAAGCTTATTGATGGTAAAGTTCATACTTTCCATTTTTAAATCGAGGATGGCATGAATTTTTTCTTTTAAGATCAAATATTTGACGAACTCAACACTTTTTTGTTTGATTCCAAACCAAATTATTGAACTACAGCAGAAACTCGCTAACATGACCCCCAATAGCATGACTCACTCGATAACACCTGCATTTTTACAATCCCCGTGAGATTGCCAAAACACTAATGTTGAGTATTATTGTTTTAAAATCCTCAATAGCACGGCTAAAACACTATAGCATGACTATTATTGTTTTAAAATCCTCAATAGCACGGTTTTTTTCATAATTCAGATCATAGTTCTAATACATTTGTTATATTATTATTTGTTATTTGTTATTATGAGACCTACGGTAATAGCTTCTTCCCTATAGGGGAAATTCGCTAAAATGAGAGTGGAAAGGGTTAAAGGGGTGATACAAGGTGTATCAAAAATAAATATTAAACTATGAACATAAACTATCGGGTTAATAGTTTCATGATACATTAGTTTTTTTGCACCAAGTTCCTTTTTTATTTATTTCAAACAAAAGTATGGCAAAATACCCCCATCGAAGCAAACCTGCATACTCAGCGAATTTCCAATGGCAATATAAATGTCTTAATACTACATAAAGCCACTTACCAAGTTTCATAAACATATATTCACAAATAAGCAATATATACAAATTATTTTAATTATTCTCCATAAGAATAACGTTGGGGCTGAGTACACAGGTTTGCTGCAATAAGAAACACAAAATATGGGTTTTTATGCTAATATCAATATAACTCAACTAGGTGAAGTCGTATACCAGTTTTTATTCATTTATGTTCATAATTAACCCTCGCAGTGGCCAATGGCCGAGATTCGGCCCTTTTCTGTGCAGCCTACTGTGGCAGGGGCCGAGAATCGGCCATTTGGGACCGAAAATTTTGTAACATAAAAAACCACTAATAATCAACTCAAAAGTGAACAATATATATATCATTCGAAAGATAATATTCTGAACTTTAATTTTATTACATAAACAAACCCTGCAGCAGCTATACAACAATGTCACGACAATTAGAAATCAAATGAATTTTTGGCGCGATGCGATTCTTGCAGCCGATGCTAGGAAAATGTCAAAACACGACTTTTTTGAAATTACCCTGCTCAGGTAATTTTTGTCGTGGGGAGTTGCGGTTGGTACCAATGCACTGCTAAAGAGTTGCGCTTTATTTTGGTATTGATTTTTTGAACGAAATATTGACTAGACAGATCATATGATTTATTGAAAACAGGTGTTTTCTGTTTCTTTGTACAATGGCAGGTGGCAGAAAGAGGGCCATCAGGAAAATCGGATTTATATCTAGTCTAAGTTATAGTTACTAGTCAAATAATATGTTATTTTGAAGAGGAAGAAATGTAGAGTAATTTAGTTTTTCCGTTGGCAGCACTGTTTTACTCTGGCTTCATCACCAAGGAATTATTTCATTACGTCAGATTTTTGCCTAATCGGCATCTGCGCAGCTGTTTGCTGTTTACGAAGTCTCAGTCAGTTTGTTTGGCTCGCTCCAAACTGTATTGTATTTGGTATCACTGTAAACAGCAGATTTCAGGCTTTCTTCTTATATCTGTCTCGATGTGTTGTGTTTTTGTTGACAATATAACATGACATCTGAAATATGCAATGTCCAAGTCCCCGTCCAAAATGGCGCGCTATGTTACTGTTTGACCGCTGTCAGTTGTGTAAGAGTGTTTTAGTTATTTATTTAGCCGAATTTACACAAAAATGGAGTGTAGTGACATTCGGGGTGCTCTTGAAGAAAGTATTAGTGACATTGCAGACGATTTAGAGGGTAATATAGGCAGTGATATTGAGATGAACGACTTTTCTGATGTTGCGTCTAGATGTCGTAGGCTAATTGGATTATTTATCTGGTAGGCTAGTGGTGAGTTATATATTAATATGTATATTCCTATGTATTCTATGTATAACATGTAATATATTTCTATATAGAGAATTGAATGTACTACAACATGTTTATATTGATTTGGGGGTAAAACATTTGACAATAAAGTTATATACTAAATACTGTGAAATATGTTTTTTCCAAATACACAAAAATAGCAAAACATTCTTTTATTTACATTTATTTATAAGTGATAACAATTTTGTACCATCAACTTTATGACTTTTTTGGATTCCTTACTTCATTAGCTTTACAAATATGTATATATCATTATTAGTATATACATATATTACATGACTTATTTACAACACAAACTAACACCGTACAGTTTATATATATTTCGGGTTTCCGTTTATTATTATATTACGCCCCTAAAACTTACAAAACAAATTATTTCCACAACATGTTATATATTTCTATGTAGGCAATTAGATTGTTTACAAAATGTATATAATGAATTTTCCATAAAAAATCTGTACAAAAAATTTCACCGAGGCTACTTTTGAAATTTCAAAAATGAAATTATAATTTTTTTCTTCTTTTCACTTTACTGAAAAAATTACCTTTCTAGATTTTTATTATTTAGTATTTCTAGATGTCCCTGTTCTTTACGATCAAAATGAATATAAGGTTGGCTAGGTTTACTTCTACAGTTGAATTTATACAAATTTTCAATAAAAGGTCTGCAAAATCGACAAATTTAGCCTGCCATTCCACACTTAAGCATTGGGCCACTCCTAGGGTTAAGGGAGACAGAGCATTTAATTATTCTCCATAACAATAACATGGGGGCTGAGTATGCAGGTTTGCTGCTACGGGAGCCTTTGGCAACAAATATTTCTTTAGCAAATATCAATAGACCACAACGAGATGAAGCTGTATACCAAGTTTCGTCAGTATACGTTCATAAATAAGCGAGATATACAGATTTTCTTTTCCTCCATAAGAACAACATTAGACAACCTACTGTGTTTAGCACTTTCAATATCTCGGTAACCAATTGAGGTAGAGGAATTATCAAAATGCAAAATTGTGTGTTTTTTAAGCTGAATCCAATGGTGAAAACTAAAATTTGACCATTTCAAAAATTATACGTACAAAATTAAAAAAAACCCATTTTTGGATTACAAAACCCCCTCAAAATACCACTTTGGATAGAGCAATCTGGCTGGTTTTCGAACTTAAAGACATAAATGTTGCTTTACACGTTTATACCAAGTTTCATCAAAATTGGATCATTTTTACTTTCTCCCCCTATACATAGTATATGGAGAAAGTATTGTTTTCGTAAAAATTTTCGAATTTGAGTTGTTAGTGGAAATATTCGTTTTGGTGCTCCCTGAACCCAAAAAAGTGGTTTTTACGTTATGTCTGTCTGTGTGTCCGTGTGTGTGTGTGTGTGTGTGTGTGTGTGTGTCCGTGTGTGTGTGTGTGTGTGTGTGTGTGTGTGTGTGTGTGTGTGTGTGTGTGTGTGTGTGTGTGTGTGTGTGTGTGTGTCTGTGTGTCTGTGTCTGTGTGGATGTGTACAGAGCTAGAGCCCTAACCTATGGGCCGATTTTTATGAAATTTGGTATGTAGGTACTAATCCACGATATCTCCAGGCGTTTTTTTCATTTTTTTGAATTTTTGATTTTTAAGGGTAATTATCCCCCAAAAACCGCCAAAAAACATGAAAGATCCAAATTTTTCAAAAACGGCTCTAACGATTTTGATTAAACTTTCGTGGTTTGTAGAACTTTAGGTTTCCAACTAAATGACATCACCCGCATTTCTGGAAAAATGCGGGTTCAGAAATTACAGGACTTAAAAGATCAAAAATTCAATTTTTTGGATTTTTCATAAAAATCATAAATGTTAAAAAAGATTACTATTCACCATTAAAAAGAGCTCAAAAAACTAAATAAATTAGTATTTTAAATTACTATTCTACGATTGCTAGTTGCGGAGAAAATTGAAATTTTCATTTAGCGGTAAACACAGTACGTTGTCCAATGTTATTCTTATGGGGAATACAAAAATAACTATTTCTCTCTTATTTACTGATCAATTTCATTTGAAATGCAGGTCAAGTTAGCATTGACCAACAGATGATGTTCGAAATGTGTTGCTATTTAACCCTGGGGGGGGCAAGGGGGCATTTCCCCTCTCAAAACTACTGTGTGTAGCAACGGACTCTATAGTGCCTCCAAAAAAGCAATTTGGGTGGATATTTCTGAAAACAACTATTTTAGACAATTTTCTGTACATTTATCTATACGCAAATAGTAAATAACAAATATTTTTGCCATTAAAGTTTGGCTAAAAGGGAGAAAGTATGTGTCAGTTTCCTGATACCGTTTATTACGAGAGTTATCGTGCTCACGGACATATATACAGTTTCAAACGAATGGTGTTTTTGGGGTATGGGGACCTCAAAACGAAAAATTATCATGGTCCCGGGCCTAGGTCTTACCATGCCGACTACGGTAATAGCTTCTTCCCTGTAGGGTATATTCGCTAAAAGTGTACAATTATTTTCCTGGACGAGATATTTTGATTTATATGCTATTTGATATTAATGTGCGAAAATTCAACCCCTGCTTTCACACCGTTGGTTTTTACTGTTCCAAATTCTTCTAATTTGTTCTACATTGCCCACATCTGCCAGATGTTTAGCTAACAGACAGTTTGTCTTGTAAGCTTTTTATAGGTTCTAATAAAGAGTTTGTGCTAATAAGCAAGTAAAAATAGACAACGTTTGAGGATATATTTATTTTTCTATCTCAATTAATTGCAAAAAACTATGTAAATATAAAAAGTAGGACCCAAATCTATAATGACAAGCTTTGTTTACATCTATGCTGGACTGTGTTTTGTAAAGCAAATTTACCCCAATTTCCGACATTTTCTCAGTAGAAAAAAAATCCTTCAATTTTCCCAGAATTCCCAATCTGTGGACACCCTGAAAGTTTACCAGAAGAACTGGGCCTGGGGGAATATGGAAGTGTGGATTTAAAAGTTTGAGTTAAAAAATAAATCTCAAACTGGAATTACTCGTATATAACCTCATTCTAATACTGTAGTTTGGCAACAAAACCAATAAGTCTTATAAAATAACCCCAACTCACTGATGTTGGTTATTACTCACTCGTTCCTGTAGAGTATAAAACTTTGGCAGTGGGTCATCGAACACCTTGTTCTCAAGTGCCATGGTGACCTCCCCAAGGAAGTCATTACGGCCAAACATGTCTGAGTGCCAGACACTGAGCCACAGAGTTCGGCTTTCAAGGCCCTCCAGTGTGATATGGAACTGTGAACAAACATTCATATAAACTAATCTCTCATGGATGTGCTGAATTAGTGTTCCTCTCCTCCATGAGGAGTTGCTTCAGTACTTTACACCACCCGAGGTGGGCTACAGATTCTTAAATGTGTACCAGACACACTGTGCAGGCGTATCCAAGTCGCAGCACATGTCTTATGAAGTATTGTGCGTGTGGTTTCCTCAACTGTGTATGCATCTAGTACATGTGTGCCTATAGTTGCTTGTTTTATGGTCTGCTTTTGATAGCCAGTCTCATCTATGTTATGATATAAACATGGCCTCTGCTATGAAGAGCATGCAACAAAATGCCATGCAGAAGACAAAAGTAACCTTCTTAAACAACGTTAAACAATAACTTATTGGAATGGTATAGACTGTACCATGCTAAAATTAAAGTAAATCATAACTGTGGAAAGGGTTAAAGGTGTGATACAAGGTGTAAAAAAATTAAATATTAAACTCTCAAACTGTGTATTGGACATAACTAATAGCGGACGGTAAAAAGTTGGCCATTAACAATGAACGCAAACCCATTAATTTTAAATGAATTCAATGTCTAGCAAATACCAATATTGAGCTCCCTCACTGTCTGTTCTCTTGAACATTTTGCTAGACTGCTTACAACTTTTCAAAACTTAAGCACCCAAAGAATACACATCACTACCCAAATCATAATACAACATAAGAGCAGCTACTAAAAATCTATTAAAAGAACTCGTTTTCACAAAATAATTCCGCAATAACCCATAGAAATAAACCAAAACCTAAAATATGTTTTTATTACTCAAAATATATACCAAAACAATGCATTTTGTACAGTCTTAGAAGCCACTTAGGCTGCTGCCAACCTAAATATAAGTTATGGTGCAACATTGTCGCAACGCATCTACTACTTGCTTAATAAACCATAGCCTTAGATAGGATTAAGATTTGGAAGGGGTTAAAACTTAAAGAAACCTCAAATCGGTACGGTTTTTTTCTTAAAAGCTTAGTTCCTTGATTGCTTAGAATATTTACCATTTCTTCATACAGAGCTTTGAAACATTCTGATATACTTTACTATAAAATATATTACCTTCAATGTTTCTTCAAAAACAGGATTCAGGGTATGTTTCTTGACTCGCGTCTTGCGTTTTCCAGACTTAGATTTATCAGGAAGCAGGTACACTTTGACATATCTGTGAAATATAACAATTATTTGTTCAATTATGATCAAGAAAATTACTATTTTACTATAACCTTATATGTGTTATTATTTAACGTAAAAGAGAAGCTTGTAAAAAAATATGCTAAGATAAAACATAACAAAAATACAAAACTTACAAAACCTTTCAATCCAAGTTATACCAAGAAAATGCTTGAAGAGCAAAAGTATCAACATGATGCTTGATGTGTATTACATTCATGTATTGTGTGAGCCGTTAGCATAATGGACAAGGTGACGGACTTTGCAACAATGGCAGGCAAGCCCTGTCGTGAGTTTAAATCCTAAGTGAATTTGATCAGTTATGGTTACCTCGTCCTGAAACAGCTCCCCCTTGCTTTGCTGGATAAGTTCCATGCACAGATCTATAATCTTTATTAACGGGGGTCAAAAAAGGCTGTGACCTCTTTAAACTTGAGTGAGTTTTTCCGCTGATTTGCAGTAGACTAATCAAGATAACGAGCTGTCAAACTGTGTATCGGACGTAACTAATAGCAGACAGTAAAAAGTTGGCCATTAACAATGAACGCAATCCCACAAACTTGTGTTGCCAAATCTGGTGCATAGCCGCTTTAAAGCAAACATAAACTGTGAATGTAAAAATATTGGCATGTAAAATTCACTCTCAGAATGGTGAAGTCAGTAATATACTTTTTTAACAATATAAAACATCCTTGTGTATTTGGTTCCATGGCATCTACCCCAATTATTAACAATTTATATGTTATTACTAACTATCTGCCATGCCCGTGCTTCGCAACGGGGTGAAAATTCAGAGTGGATAAATTGTAATCAAAACAATGACGGTCTGTAGTTAGACATAATCCTTATAACAGCTGTTTATTTTAATTAATTGAATTAAGAAACAAACACGTGACATAAACCAAATAAAACTCTCCTCTATATGAATAATTTGGGGACTAGGTAGTCTCATGGGGCAGAGCCCTGAGGACATATCTAAACGGCAATAGGCCTATGACACTCCTGGGTACATAGACTATATTTGTACAAAACTTCAGTAGAATGGTCCAGTGATTTTGGTGTGATGGAATAATAGACAGACATTCACCACCTTATTTTTAACGAATTTCCCCTATAGGGAAGAGGCTATTACTGGAATCGGCATGGTAAGACCTACACCCGGGACCATGATAAATTTTCGTTTTGAGGTCCCCAGATGCCAAAAACACCATTCATTCAAAACTGTATATATATATATATATGTGTGTGTGTGTGTGTCCGTGTCTTTTACGGTAACTCTAGTAAAAAGTCTGATTTTTGAAATTTGGTACAAAGGTGTAAAGGAACATTTATGACTTTAAGTTCGAAAACCAGACAGATCGACCCATCCGAAGTGGTATTTTGAGGGGGTTTTGTACCTCAAAAATGGGTTTTTCAAAGTTTTTACATGTACTATTTTAAATACCCCCGTTGCAGCAAACCTGCAAACTCAGCGAATTTCCAATGAATTATAACATGACACATTAAGCCACTTAACAAGATTCATAGGAAATATATTCACAAACATTCAATATTTAAAATATTAATTATTCTCCATAAGAATAACATTGGGGATGAGTACGCAGGTTTGCTGCAACAAGGAACACAAAACAATGGGTTTTTATGCAAATATCAATAGAACTCAGCTAAGTGAAGTCACATACCAAGTTTCATCCATATACATTCATAAATAAGCGATATATAACATTTTAATTATTTTCCATAATAATAACATGGGGACCGAGTACCTAGGTTTGCAGCTACGGGAACCATAGGCGAAACATTTTTTGTGCAAACAACAATAAACCACAACCAGATGAAACCATATACCAAATTTTGTCAGTTTATGTTCATAAATAAGCGAGATATACAATTTTTCTTTTTCTTCATAAGAATAACATTAGACAACGTACTGTGTTTAGCACTTTCAATATCTCAGTAACAAATTGACGTAGAGCAATGATCAAGATACCAAATTGTTTGTTTTTTTATGCTGAATTCAATGGTGAAAATTAAAATTTGATTTTAATAAAAGTTACATGTGAAAACCCCAAAAAACCCATGTTTGGGGTACAAAACCCCCCTTTGGATGGTGCGATTCGTCTGGTTTTCGAACTCGGTCAAATAAATGGTACTTTACACGTTTGTACCAAATTTCATTAAGATCGGACCTTTTTTAAGAGAGTTATCGTGCTTACGGAAATATATATATATATATATATATATATATATATATATATACATATATACAAATTTGAACGAATGGTGTTTTTGGCATCTGGGGACCTCAAAATGAAAAGTTATCATGGTCTCGGGCTTAAGTCTTACCATGAGACCTACGGTAATAGCTTCTTCCCTATAGGGGAAATTCGCTAAAAGTAAAATTTTAGTTTTCACCATTAAATTTAACTTAAAAAACACACAATTTGGCATTTTCATCATTTCTCTATGTAAATTGATTACAGAGATATTGAAAGTGCTAAACACAGTACGTTGTCCAATGTTATTCTTATGGAGAATAAAATAAATGTTATATCTCGCTTATTTATGAAAGTATCGCGACAAACTTGGTATATGGCTTCATCTGGTTGTAGTATATTATTATTTGTACAAAAACACAATTTTTACTGATGGTTCCCGTAGCAGCAAACCTGCGTACTCTGTCTGTCCCCATGTTATTCTTAGGGAGAAAAAGTAAAATATTATATCTCCCTTAATTATTAACAAAAATGAATAAAACCTGGTATGTGCCTTCCCCTAGTTGAATGCTATTGATATTTGCATAAAAACCCATTTTTTGTGTTCCTTGTTACAGCAAACCTGCTTACTCAGCTCCCATGTTATTCTTATGGAGAATAATTAAAATGGCATATATCGCTTATTTATGAATGTATATTGATGAAACTTGGTATGTGGCTTGAACTAGTTGAGTTATATTTATATTTGTATAAAAACCCATATTTTGTGTTCCTTGTTGCAGCAAACCTGCGTTCTCAGCCCCCATGTTATTTTTATAGAGAATAATTAAAATGTATATATTGCTTATTTATGAATGTATATTAAAGGAACATGGTGTGCGGCTTTATGCGGTATTAAGACAAATATAATCATTGGAAATTTGATGAGTACGCAGGTTTGCTGCAACGGGGGTATTATAATAGTAGTGATTATATTTTCCTTTTCATAAAAAATGAACTTAGAATGGGATCTATACTCACGGGTCAGAACGGTTGCGCTTAGTGTCGACGGCAGCTAGGTCGCGGCACTGTTTGACGTATATCTCGAGCGCCCCCTGCTTGTAGTTGTACTGCAAGCCGAACTCTACCTCCCCTCTCACGGCCACAGAGCCGTACCTGCCCTCCCCTGCCCCAGAATACACACTGGCCAGTGAATCACTGCGAGACTGCAATCAAACAAGTAACTCAACAATACTCCCGACTTGCAGTTCAACTCATCATAAAATACGAAATATTAATTGTAAATCAACTTAATTTATACATATTTATCTATACTTACAGACTAGCCAGCATTTTATTAGATCACAAATTGTCCACAGAATAAAGATTGTAGATGGTGGTCAAATTTTGTGTAAATACTGAGCAATGTTAAACAGCTCAAATAATAACTGTAAACAACTCCGCCTGACGTCACAACTGAACCGTGTTAAATTACCTTAGTCAGGATAAATAAACTACATCTCCCAACACTAAAAATTACTTTAATATTAACAAATATTTTACCCAGCACTTGGCACTAGAATAATTATTAACTGAAAAATTCAATTAATTTGCCAAAATGTTCAATAAAAAATGCCATGAAATATTGACTGAAAAGCACTATGAGCTTTGACCACGCCTTACCGGTCAAAGAAAGTACCGGTTTCATAGAAAGTACGGTTTGCATATTTTTATAACATTAAAGGCTGAGGAGAAGTGGGAATGGTTGTGTTTTGCTGATGCTGCGTGGTTTGTACATAAGCCACGAGGCTTTGTGCAGGTCAGTCGCATGCTGCAGGCCCAAGTGGTATGCAAGAAAAAAAAACTCTTTTGTTATTTTGATTCTTTTACCTTCAGTTTATGGAATCCATCACTGAAATCCGAGGAGCCTTGTGCAAGTATATCGTGATGAAGTGCAGAGCGGAAGAGTGGAGATCCAGTCTGGAAAATTAGGCTTATCAGCTGTGCGTGATCATGCAAAATACCATGCTTGGAAATAACTACTCTCTAGCAAGCTAAATTAGCGGTTTAAATGGATCAAACATGCTTCACTTATTACTATGACAATACAAACAGGTGTGAACCTTAAAACAGAGAAGGACTGTGACTAATTAGTGATGCTTTGTGACTGAATGTTAAAATGTTAATCTTTAGTGATAATGAAAAAAACCCAATTTTAAATTACTAGTTTAATTATGTATTTTGACAGCATAATTTTGTTTTATTTATTTGTAATTTTGTTAAGAAATACAATGGTGTCAACAGAGAATGATAGTTAATCTTGCTTTTCAATAGTATTTTTTTTTAACAGTATCAAAGAATAATTGAGTAGACAGGTTCCACTAGTCCCAGAGAGTTCAGTTCAAATGTCAGTTTGAATTTTTTCTACTGATATCTCGGGAATATTTGGTATTTGCTCATGTTTTCTGCTAAAATTGATCTGTATTGTTTTGGATGGATCTATGGCCAGGTAGTTTTGAAGACAATATTGGAGTGTTTTGTCTGTTGGTGATAAGATATCTGAGAGTGTTTCTAGTGGCATTTCATGTATGAACAGAAGGGTTATAACATCTAAGCATATTATGGTTTCAACATTACGGTCACTGACAAAACTTGAGAAGTCATTTGTGATTAGGGTGAATAATAAGGGGCCCTGGGGCACTCCTTTACTCAGTGAAGGTTGTGTGGTTCTGAACACACATTTTCTTCCATTTCCATTTTGTTTTATTTCAACAATTTGCCTACATCCTTTCAAGTAGCCACTCACTCACTCACTCTTTTGACAGGCCTTTGGTTCCTAGGGCAACTGAGAGTTTTCTTGAGATGACATTATGGCCAGACTGTAGACTATGACTATGACTAGTAAAACAGCCGACACTTTGAAAGAGATGGCGTTTATTTTATTTTTTTTGTAGGAATAGAATACCGTTTAATACATATTTTCATGTATTTTATTACCAAATGGTTTAGTACTATTTCGCTTGACAATATTTTTCTAGATAGTTGATGACTAAAGAGGATAGTTATAGAGTATTCGAGGCCATAAGAAAGCTTATTTTTAGCATAGTTGCTAAGATGTTGAAACTCTTTAAAACGGATACTCCTATCATATTATTTTTATTACATATTAATGTATTTCTTACCTACTAGCTACAATCCCAAAATGAAATTAATTTTAACACGTTTGCTCCTGATCGTCAATTATAGTTGATGCCAGACTTTCTTTCACTCTGGCCGATCCTGCAGGCCTGACTTCTACCAGGGACTAAGCTTATTGAAGTAAATTTACTAACAGTCCAATACTGCCAAATGTACAAACAAAAATGTCTTATATGGAGACTGCGACTCCAGCATATTTAGTGGGTGTCCCTGACTAATAACTAAGGTAGACCGACGACTAATAACTAAGTCGATAAATTAAACCGTATCGTTGTGAGGAGCCATAATGAAGCTGCATGTTTGCGCCAACAATAGTTGACGTCGGTCCACTGGATTCAGTTTGCGCCTCAAATACAGTTGATGCTGGTCTGTTGCAAAATTTTGTTCGTCAACTTTTGTTTTGGTCTATGGTGAAGGATTTTTGTTAACATGTCGTTAGCGAATCTGTTAAAATAAGTCTGGTATACTGAGCTTATGTTTGCACACTTGTTACTGGTATGATATTTGTTCTTCTTCATGCAATAAAGTTATCTCTGATTGTATACTGTTACAATCAGACATTTAGTAAACCATAATATTTTTTCATAACTTTTACAAAATACTCCTTTAGTTAAAAAAATGAATAGGTCAAGTCAAGGCTTCATCTGAAAAGGAGTGAGACATGCTTCATGCACACAAAACAATAAGTGATTTTTACTACGATCTACCTGCCCTAGGGACAGTATGCTTGCTACTGTTGCTTTAGTATGGAGGGGGAGGGGGAGGGGGGATACTCACGCCCAAGGAGGTCCGGGTGCTGGGCAGCCTGTCATCGTCCTCTGGTGTTCGAACACTCACCGACTCTGAGCAGACGCTGGCATCGTCAGAGACTGCAACACAAACAAATATCGATAACAAAACACTGTGCGTGTTCATATTCGCATAAATGTAACACGAATTCTGCTTTATATCAAACAATCACACTAAACCAAACATTCAACATTCAACAGACTTAAGCTCATGTTCCCTAGTATGACCTTTTTGAACTAATCAAGTGTAAACTTATGTCATTTTAAACACACAACAATTGATAGGTGAACAACAAATTGAATTTAACTCGTCTCTATAAATAAATCCCTCGCTAATATGAGTTTCAAAAATTTAAATCAAGTTGTGTTACCAGAACAAATGTTTTCACTATAGCAGGTCTTGGGCTTAAGTTTCTTTCGTACAAAAAAATTATAAAACCAAACAAGAGATATTATTCTCTTATGAGCATTAAACCCATATAGCACAGGATATCAATTTGACATAAAAAAGTGATCAATAAAATATTGTATGAAATATTGACGTCAAAATGATGTAAAATTTTTGACATATATATCCTTTGATATAAAAGTATTATAATACCAAAACTGTGTGCTATGAATATATATTATTTTTTTCAATTAGTTTTATTTAACTATAAATATTTTTAAAACCACCGAACCCATCAAAATTTTTATATCATTTGAAGTAAAAATTACATACAATTTTTGATAAGCACTGTATTCAATGCATATTCACACAAAAATTACAAAATTAAATGTTTAGTTATTAATAATATGGCTTAAATGTAAATTTAAGTAATTATAGTTAAATTTATTATCACACTCATTCACGAATAAGTACGGTTTATTCTCTCAATAATTTAAAAATCCATTGACACAATCTAATTTGGTACAGAAAGTCAAATCAAGCATTTCGCATGTTCTGAAAAGCAGTTTACAATTTAACAGATAACTATTTATTTAAATTATGATTTAAAACTTAATTGTAGTTCAGGCAATAAGTATTGAAAATTAACCTAACAATTACAATTAAATATATGTTTGCATTTGGTTATGGTTGTTCCTTTTCCTTGGCTGGCGCGCATTGTTTTTCTGTCATTTCGGTCTTGGTGGGGTTTTGATGTTTATTATTGTTTGGTAAAGTAAAAGAGACGAAAGTTAACAAGTTCATCTAGTCTTAGCATCACATCTGCGTAATAAAGGAAGTGCCATTTTTAATACGGTAGCCTAGTTTTTATAAAAATTATTTTAGTCTCTTTGAGGTCGGTTCAACATGTCTGATAATTTTAATTCTGACCATAAACACAAAATATATTGATATTTAAGACAGAACAAAATTCTCAAAACCTATTTTGAGTAACTTGAGAAACAAAACAATTCTGTGCATATCCTGGTAGAAAACAGCATTATTTTAATAACTTACAGAACAATATTAAACACTTTTTACATCCTACTGATGTACATTTGACATCATATTGATGTAAACTTTCCATCAATTTTTTCTTTTCTATACTGCTTGTTTTATATAAATTTGATGGCAATATGATGTCATGTTTGATCTGTGTTTTACATCGTTTTTACATAAAATTGAGTGCCCTTTTTACTTCCAATTGATATCAAATTGATGTAATTTTGACGAAATTTGACGTTAAAATGACATCAACAATATCAATGGCATTGATATTTTTTACATAAATTTTATGTCAAATTGATGTACTTGTGCTATATGGGAAGGTAAGTGGTAACCAGTTGTCTTCATAAACTTTCTCATACAGGGAAGAAGCTATGATTATGGGGTGTTGAGAGCTAAGTGTGGATGGAATTATCTAAACCTAGAGTGGTTATAGCTTAATCTTTAGTTGTATGGTTTTATACTTTACATATTTATAAATCTCAAATATATTTGATTATCACAAAATTGATTTAGATGTGTTATGTTGCATTTCATTGAACAAGATTGTATCATAATCAGGAAGATTGCATCATCAAGATTGAGCCGGGATTCTGACCATTCCATATTTAAAAATGCTATTGGCAGGGTCTGATTACCCATTAGCCTGACTAGGCTGCAGCCTAGAGTGCAAGTCTGCCCAGGGGCTAGGTATTGTATTTGTTTGACTAATAAGGAATAAACGGATTGACTGTGTCGTGCCTACCTAACGGGCCCATTACCTGTCAAAAAAGGCAAACAATTAAGTTAATGGTTCAAATAGAAAGCAAGGTACCGTTCTTGAAGTTGTGAAATAGGGAGTTGATCGAAATAGTTTGGCCGTCAATGACAAACCAAATAATCGTTATTTGGTCATAACAAAATATACATAGGTATTAAGGTTACGTAAGTTAGTAAACGTTTTTGTTTAATACTTGATGTGTTAATTAAAAAAAGTGGTAAAGGCGTTGTTCGTAGGGGCTCAATTTTTTAAATAATCTTGGAAGTAAGGTGATTAATTGGCTAGAGGGAATTTGAGTTCCGAGCGCCCTTTCCCGGCACCACATCTGCTTTATTCTCAGTTTGACTCTTTTGCAGAATGATACCTAGTTTGGTTGTTCCTTGGCTCGTGATTAGGGATAGACGGGTACCGAAATTTCGGGACTCAACCATCTCGTTTTTTGGGCGGGATTACTATTGAGATGGGATTATATCCTCGAAACGTCATCTGCGGTGCGATCGTCTTTTATGGCCATGATTAAGCGGTGCGATCGTCATTTATGGCCCTAATAATATAGTGCGATCGTCATTTGCGGTCTATATCAAGTGTTGCGATCGTAAATTACGGCCGTGATTATGCGATGCGGTCGTCATTTACGGCCGATATAACGTGGTCCGGTCGTCTGTTTTGGGCGGACAGCGGCGCGATCGTAACTATTTTTGTAAAAAATGTGGTGCGATCATTGCCGAAGGCACATGTTCAATTACACGTTCGGTCATCAATTACGACAACTATCACGTGGTTCGGTGGCCGTCATTTACAATGGAAGTGAAACCGAGAGATATATAGGATGCTTTAGATCAGACAAGATGCTTTAAGGGATACCGTACCCTCGAGTTTAGGCAACCACTTATTGGTTGGAAAGAGGTGGAGCTCTACGTTGAAAAGAGACAAAGATACCTTACGCTGGTATACCCTTAACACATACCACATCCACAAAATGAAGCTACGTCGGGCCGCGTTCAGCCACTCAGCCGCATTCATCGAGTCTTTTCGACACACTTCCCCCCATCAATAGTTGGGGGGGGGGGCAAATCAACTCAAGTCTATAGGTGCCACACCTCTTAATCAAGCCCTGGCTATTGGGATGGATAAAAACAGAAACTAAACAAAAACCACACAATTTAATAAATCACAATGACAAACAAAGCCGAAGCAGTACAGACAAAGCAAAGAATGTATCAGATTGGTGGTAAATACTTGTAGAAAAGAGAAAACTCCCCGATAAAATTTGAGTTTTACTCAAGTGATAAACTTTCCAAATAAATTCTTGACAGATCCTCAACTCTCATTACATATAACAAATAATGGGAGTTTTTTATTTAGTCTTTAAAATGTCTTTCATGAACTTATTATAAAAAATTTATAAATTGCAATAGTGGAGGAAGTAAGCCTTAAATGGTAACTTCATTAATTTTGTTGCATATATGAAGGAAGAAATGGTACCACAATTAAGATTTTAAACAATATATATTAAATCTAGACACCCCAATATTCCGTTTAGAGTTAAGTTTTTTTTTGTGCCTTGTTTGTTCTGGGAAAAACCTAGCCAATCTAAACTAACGTTTTCATTAAAATGATCTTCAATATAGATATTTTAAGGCTCCGGCCTACCACTTCTGCGCAGCGCTAGGAAAGGGTTTGCAGGATTCCTCTTTACAGCTGCTACATAAACCCGTTAAAGTATAATATTAAAAAGGAAAATATTATCTACAAATGTGCTTTTTTAATTTAATTTACTGAGTTGCATTTACAAGCACTTTGAAATGTTCAAAAATGAGCTTTTTCAAACTACAACAACTTAAGACAGACAAATTATTTTGAAATTCTAAAAAGGGCATGAGTAGGATTAACTTTCTTCTATCAAATCACGTTTATAGTATATTGATGACATAGTTATCATAGCCGCAAACAGGAACCCTGCGGACCTTCGCACCGCTCCTTTTTTCTATCTTAACATTGTATTTTCACGCAACGGCGCAGATTGTCGTGCAGGGTAGACCGGAGCCTTAATAGAATAAAATTACCGAGCATTATTTGTGGTAAAAGTCTTGGATTTAAATATTTTTAGCTAGAGCTGAAGAGTGAAGACATCGACGAGGTGAGGAGCGGACATACGATGGGTCCAGGTGACGTCATACCGGATGACCTTGAGACCAGCTGATCCGCGGGCCACGGCCTGGTACTGCCACTGCCACTGCCATGCGCCGCGCCGTCTGAGTACAGTTGTTGAGGAAATGATCTGTCTCTGTATTGTTAAAACGTCTGGCTTTCCGAGGTGATTCATCACTACTGATCAATATAGAAAACACCAGGACCGTCCTAACCATGGTGAAAGTAAGCCCTGTATACATTCTACGAAGCACGCCCAATTAGAATCGAACTGAAAGAGTCTCGGAGCAAAAATGTACGTTCTAATTGATTCGTGTACCGCAACAGACCAATGCAGGGTAAGCGTGAATTTGAAAATGCGTTAGTTCCAAAGTACCGTATCGTTAAAGTTTAATAAACGGATGACAGCCTACTTCATGAAAGTAAGAATCAGAAAGAAACCCTAATTGGAAACTGGTACAAACTGAAAGGCTAAAAAATGTATTTATCCAAACAAACAACAGACGCCAGAAGTAGCGGAAGTAAGCATGCAGCGGCGGTGGCGTGGGAGGCGGCGAGGCGAGTGAAAGTGGTTCAGGACCTTACCTTACCTGGCGCCCCTGCATTGGCACTACCGCCGCGGGAGAACCCCACCTGATGCTACGGGGCTGAACATGCTCATGTTACGGTAGATGACAAACATAAGTCACGAATATCAGGAATGTATTTTTTTCAAAAAGGTATATAAGAACTAATCAGAATATAAAACATCAATATGGGCTGAATTAATCTTCATAATACATCCAAGTTCTTTTGATCTCTTTATTTAGTATTGATTATTATAACCCTAGATTAGATGGGCGGTGGCAAAATACGAGTATTTTCATACAGGTAATATGTCTACTTGTTCATAACTAAAGTAAATTTACACCTCCTTCAGTAAAGTAAGTTGCATGTGTCCACTGCTTTATCATCGCATTTTTAAAGGGGCCTACTCATAAACTAGTGGATTTTCAGACCTAAGCCCCACGTATTTGTTTTCACCATAATTTTACAGAAGCGTGCCGTTCACCTCAAACTGAGGTTCGCCAGTTCGATCCTGAACAAAATCAAACAAAATGTGAAGGTTTTAAACTGGACGAACTGGACTCAACAACCTTTGGTCATTGCGCTATTAAAACGATCCTGACCAAAGAATCATCAAGTCTAAGGTCAGAAACAAGACAAGGCTGCGCATATCAAATTCGGTTATTCTATACTCATAATTAATTCATATTCACCTTCAAATACGCCTTTGTTGCGTTAGCGTCCAAGATAGCGATTAACATGAAAAAAGAATACATCCCAATAATCTTAATAGAACGCGAAATGTGAGAATCAGCTCTGGTGGTCCTGCATGGCCAAGTCATGATGGGAGGTGCCGGCGAATAAAACCGACGTAAAAAACGACATTAGCGAGCAGAACATAAAACAAGGACGATAGCTGCGTGACATAACGAGCGTAACAACCGCTGTCGACCACGGCACGGCGACGTCGCATCTGGACTGGGCTTGTTGTAGCAAGAACGACGAGCATGTGTTTAACTACATCACTTAGGACTGTATGCTGAGACAAACTGAACTGGTCATTCAGCGAACCAAGTAATTTATTTTCATCGCCGTAGAAAAACCTAGTATTTTATTTGAAGTTGTTTAAAATTTCAAACGCAATGGAATAATACATGCTCTTTAATAACAATAATATATAAGCCTTTAGTAATAATAATGCAAGTCTTTAATCCATGTCTACGCAAATCCCAATATGGAGGACCCGTCTCGTATAAGACGACTTCATTTTTAGCAGCGTTCAAGTCTCTCATACAATTCTAGTGTTTTCAAGGTTATTGAAAGTTCAGATTGCAATGTTATCAATGAAATACGCCACGGCTCATGAAACAGCTGTATAGGGGATGGCGTTCGCGAGTAACTATTTACCTTAAGATTCGAACTAAGCAAACGAAGTTGTAGTTGTTAATCTACTTTTATCATCTTATTTAGATCGGGCTAATCCAGTTATATTGAAACTAGTTTTGACCAACAGTTCCAGGCTGACATCTACTTCGTCCGGCGGTTGGGGTCCCTCGAAAGAAAACAATTCAATTCGCCTGTGAGGCAGGTTGTATCAAAAAGGGTAATTATCAGGTAGTGCGAAAACCTTCCACTTCATCCGCGGCGTGGCCCCGTACCTCTCTTGCCACAGCGGGCTGCGGTAACTTGGATGCATATTACATTAAACTACTCACCTGATAAAATATTTCAGTTCTTATGAATTCCTTTTTACTTTCACCCTCTTATACGTATATATGGAGAAAGTATTGTTTTTGTCAAAATTTTCAAATTTGAGTTGTTAGTGGAAATGGTTAGTGGTTTTGGTGCTCCCTGAATCCAAAAAAGTGAGTTTTACGTGATGTCTGTGTGTCTGTCTGTCTGTCTGTTTGTATGGATGTGTAAAGAGCTACAGCCCAAACCAATGGTCCGATTTTTATGAAATTGGGTATGTAGGTACTAATCCACGATATCTCCAGGCATTTTTTCATTTTTTGAATTTTTGATTTTTAAGGGTAATTATCCCCCAAAAACCGCCAAAAAACATGAAAAATCAAAATTTCTTAAAAACGGCTCTAACGATTTTAATTAAACTTTAGCCGTTTGTAGAACTTTAGTTTTCCAACAAAATGACACCACCTGCATTTCTTTAAAAATTCGGGTTCATAAATTATAGAGCTTAAAACATAAAAAAATCTTTTTTTGGATTTTACAAAAAAATATAAAAAATATTACTATTCGCCATTAAAAAGTGCTAAAAAACTAAATAATTTAGTATTTTGAATTACTATTCTATGATTGCTGGTTGCGGGGAAAATTTAAATTTTCATTTTGCGGTAAACGCAGAACGTTGTCGAATGTTATTCTTATGGGGAATACAAAAATTACTATATCTCTCTTATTTACTGATCAATTTCGTTCAAACTTGATATGCTTGTCAAGTTAGCATTTACCAACAGAGGGAATTCGAAATATGTTGCCCCTTAACAACCCTGGGGGGGAATAGGGAGCATTTCCCCTCTTAAAACCACGTGTGTAGCAATGGATTCTGTAGTGCCGCCAAAACAGGGATTTGGGTGGATTTTTTTGAAAACAACTTGTTTACAAGATTTTCTGTACATTCGGCCGTGCTTTGTATTCTATATTTAGTAAATAAAAAGTAATTTAATCATTAAAGTTGGGCTAAAAGGGAGAAAGTATGTGTCAGTTTCCTGATACCGTTTATTATCGTTATACCCATATATGCTTCGCTTAACCTATATAACCAATGCGGTATGATCTATCTTTTTAGAAGGCTTATATATCCTTGTTAAGGAATCAAAGTTGTACTAGACTTAAAACTCTTTCGTTCCCGGGCTTTAAAGGCATGACTTTACACACAGCCCAATTCTTTTTCACAGTTTTTGGCACTCAGTACCATGTGTATATATTTTATACACACAAATGTTTTTGCTAGGCCCGTTTGTATATATTTTATGCACACGTAATAGTCATGTTCCCGCTTCTGTGTATTTCTGGTCTTCACAGAGAGCATTATAACTAATGGCTTATCTGTTGGTCTGGTCCCTCGCTACAAAAGACAGTAATGGTTAAAGGATTGTCCAACAGTTAAATTTTGGGAGTGAAAAATACTTTGTATAAAATATATATATACACGGGCTGGCCAGAAACCTTTATGTGTAGACAAATAATACAAATGGGAGCGAAAGTGTTAAAATGTTTATACAGTAGAACCTAACTTATTTGAAACTCAGGGGACAGCCAATTGATTTCGAATTAAAGAAAGTTTGAAATATCGAGAGTTTGAATTGGTTAATGTGAATGAAATTCAAATTATATAGAGGCAAAGAAAACAAACGTCAATGAATTAAGATTTGGAGGAAACTGATTATACGCATTAGTTCATGTTTCAACAGACAATTTTGTATAAAACCTGTCCCACGGATGAAGTGAACTGTTTTTGACCCCAACCACGGGGCGAAGTGGAATACAGGCCAGTTCTGCTTGTTCAGCTGATTTAAGTTAATTTTAAGCTGGTCAGTTTTAATTTTACACTTTTACTTAATTGTGGCCTTAGGATAGCCATTATTTACACAAGCGAGTAGCACTCTGATTACTTTATTACATTTATGCGTGTATGTATACTTATTAACTGAGAAAACACACAACTTTCGATTTATTTGCTTCGATCTCACAACTTTCTCCCATCCGCTGTGGGAGAACACAGTGTTCGAACGAAGAGCATTTACTGCCTGTTGGGTTGTGATCATTGTGATTGTAGTGGTGGAAATGGCGATTTAGTTACGGGAATCGTGGTTTGGTGGCAACCGTGCAGCGCGCCTCCGGTTACACCACGGAGAGAACCGGCTAAAGAAAAAAAAAGAAAAAAACATCCAGACGCAAGAGTTTAGCGGCAGAACAATAGTACAATTTTAACGATAGAACAAACAAGGGCAATTAAAACAATATTAGAATATTGCTCGATAGTTTAATTCGAATTTCTAGAGTACCCCAACAAAGCAATCTAATTTATATGAAAACCAACTCATGAAAGTTATCCGTAAGAAGACTAAAGAAAGATCGATTGTGTGAAGCAAAAAAGTCGCTTACTCTGCCGGACCTGTCCCGGGGAGACGGAATCAGCCAATCACAGCGACGACGTTTTGACACCCGAGATCCGTGAAAGCCACAATCGCTCAGATGACGAGCAGGTCGCCATGATTGCAACAGATGGCAGCCTTCCCTTCCGCACACGGGAAATGCAAGTGATTTAATCCCGTGTCATCCCTTCAAGACAACGCGTTTAGCTTGTTTCGCTAAGAAAAAGGTAGCACGATTTGTTCATAAAATTCTGATCAAAACCTCTAACAGTCAAATGACCGATGAAGTTCTTGCATCAAACCATAAATTAACGAGACATTTCTTTCTAATGTTTCAGGGATCCTTGACCACTTACTATTTTGTTTAGCATATATAATCAAGCGACGGGAATCCAGCATGTACAAATTACAGTATTTGACAAAGTTGTGAATGTTGGTTACGTTTTTAGTGACTCGCCCTAAAGGGGAAAGAAGATTATAAGTCGCTATTACAGTAGATCCGAAAGTACTCTTAAGTTTATCCTCGATAAATGATTTCAAAGACCGTACTCGTAACTAACTAAAAATATTCCGCTAAAATTGGGGACTCCTCCTTGGCTAAATAAAAAGTGCTTTTGTTTCCTTTAATCAAAACAGAGCAACTAACTAAACCCAATTGTTATAAAAACATTAGGGCATAGTTATTATTATTTATTATGTGTTTTGCGCGTATGGAGGTCAGAGATTTGAATGATAACAGACCAGTAAGGTTAATATAAGAGAAAGGTGAAGGTGATCAGTGCACGTGAGACGTGGTGTCACGTAGTCACGTGCGATGGCGGCGGCGTTGCTACATCTGCCCACCTGGCCAGACCACTATAACTAACCTCCAAACAACACTATGTTCAGCCACGTACAATGACAATTGCACAATAGAACAGTGAGGTGGAGGTAGGGAGGGGTGGCAGTGGTCAGTGCACGAGAGACGTGGTGTCACGTAGTCACGTGCGATGGCGGCGGCGTTGCTACATCTGCCCACCTGGCCAGACCACTATAACTAAGCTCCAAACAACACAATGTTCAACCACGTACAATAACAATTGCACAATAGAACAGTGAGGTGGAGGTAGGGAGGGGTGGCAGTGGTCAGTGCACGAGAGACGTGGTGTCACGTAGTCACGTGCGATGGCGGCGGCGTTGCTACATCTGCCCACCTGGCCAGACCACTATAACTAAGCTCCAAACAACACAATGTTCAACCACGTACAATAACAATTGCACAATAGAACAGTGAGGTGGAGGTAGGGAGGGGTGGCAGTGGTCAGTGCACGCGAGACGTGGTGTCACGTAGTCACGTGCGATGGCGGCGGCGTTGCTACATCTGCCCACCTGGCCAGACCACTATAACTAACCTCCAAACAACACTATGTTCAGCCACGTACAATGACAATTGCACAATAGAACAGTGAGGTGGAGGTAGGGAGGGGTGGCAGTGGTCAGTGCACGCGAGACGTGGTGTCACATAGTCACGTGCGATGGCGGCGGCGTTGCTACATCTGCCCACCTGGCCAGACCACTATAACTAACCTCCAAACAACACTATGTTCAGCCACGTACAATGACAATTGCACAATAGAACAGTGAGGTGGAGGTAGGGAGGGGTGGCAGTGGTCAGTGCACGAGAGACGTGGTGTCACGTAGTCACGTGCGATGGCGGCGGCGTTGCTACATCTGCCCACCTGGCCAGACCACTATAACTAAGCTCCAAACAACACAATGTTCAACCACGTACAATAACAATTGCACAATAGAACAGTGAGGTGGAGGTAGGGAGGGGTGGCAGTGGTCAGTGCACGCGAGACGTGGTGTCACGTAGTCACGTGCGATGGCGGCGGCGTTGCTACATCTGCCCACCTGGCCAGACCACTATAACTAACCTCCAAACAACACAATGTTCAACCACGTACAATAACAATTGCACAATAGAACAGTGAGGTGGAGGTAGGGAGGGGTGGCAGTGGTCAGTGCACGCGAGACGTGGTGTCACGTAGTCACGTGCGATGGCGGCGGCGTTGCTACATCTGCCCACCTGGCCAGACCACTATAACTAAGTTCCAAACAACACAATGTTCAACCACGTACAATAACAATTGCACAATAGAACAGTGAGGTGGAGGTAGGGAGGGGTGGCAGTGGTCAGTGCACGCGAGACGTGGTGTCACGTAGTCACGTGCGATGGCGGCGGCGTTGCTACATCTGCCCACCTGGCCAGACCACTATAACTAACCTCCAAACAACACAATGTTCAACCACGTACAATAACAATTGCACAATAGAACAGTGAGGTGGAGGTAGGGAGGGGTGGCAGTGGTCAGTGCACGCGAGACGTGGTGTCACGTAGTCACGTGCGATGGCGGCGGCGTTGCTACATCTGCCCACCTGGCCAGACCACTATAACTAACGTCCAAACAACACTATGTTCAGCCACGTACAATAACAATTACACAATAGAACAGTGAGGTGGAGGTAGGGAGGGGTGGCAGTGGTCAGTGCACGCGAGACGTGGTGTCACGTAGTCACGTGCGATGGCGGCGGCGTTGCTACATCTGCCCACCTGGCCAGACCACTATAACTAAGCTCCAAACAACACAATGTTCAACCACGTACAATAACAATTGCACAATAGAACAGTGAGGTGGAGGTAGGGAGGGGTGGCAGTGGTCAGTGCACGCGAGACGTGGTGTCACATAGTCACGTGCGATGGCGGCGGCGTTGCTACATCTGCCCACCTGGCCAGACCACTATAACTAACCTCCAAACAACACTATGTTCAGCCACGTACAATGACAACTGCACAATAGAACAGTGAGGTGGAGGTAGGGAGGGGTGGCAGTGGTCAGTGCACGCGAGACGTGGTGTCACGTAGTCACGTGCGATGGCGGCGGCGTTGCTACATCTGCCCACCTGGCCAGACCACTATAACTAACCTCCAAACAACACTATGTTCAGCCACGTACAATGACAATTGCACAATAGAACAGTGAGGTGGAGGTAGGGAGGGGTGGCAGTGGTCAGTGCACGCGAGACGTGGTGTCACGTAGTCACGTGCGATGGCGGCGGCGTTGCTACATCTGCCCACCTGGCCAGACCACTATAACTAACCTCCAAACAACACAATGTTCAGCCACGTACAATAACAATTGCACAATAGAACAGTGAGGTGGAGGTAGGGAGGGGTGGCAGTGGTCAGTGCACGAGAGACGTGGTGTCACATAGTCACGTGCGATGGCGGCGGCGTTGCTACATCTGCCCACCTGGCCAGACCACTATAACTAACCTCCAAACAACACTATGTTCAGCCACGTACAATAACAATTGCACAATAGAACAGTGAGGTGGAGGTAGGGAGGGGTGGCAGTGGTCAGTGCACGCGAGACGTGGTGTCACGTAGTCACGTGCGATGGCGGCGGCGTTGCTACATCTGCCCACCTGGCCAGACCACTATAACTAACCTCCAAACAACACTATGTTCAGCCACGTACAATGACAATTGCACAATAGAACAGTGAGGTGGAGGTAGGGAGGGGTGGCAGTGGTCAGTGCACGCGAGACGTGGTGTCACGTAGTCACGTGCGATGGCGGCGGCGTTGCTACATCTGCCCACCTGGCCAGACCACTATAACTAACCTCCAAACAACACTATGTTCAGCCACGTACAATGACAACTGCACAATAGAACAGTGAGGTGGAGGTAGGGAGGGGTGGCAGTGGTCAGTGCACGCGAGACGTGGTGTCACGTAGTCACGTGCGATGGCGGCGGCGTTGCTACATCTGCCCACCTGGCCAGACCACTATAACTAAGCTCCAAACAACACAATGTTCAACCACGTACAATAACAATTGCACAATAGAACAGTGAGGTGGAGGTAGGGAGGGGTGGCAGTGGTCAGTGCACGCGAGACGTGGTGTCACATAGTCACGTGCGATGGCGGCGGCGTTGCTACATCTGCCCACCTGGCCAGACCACTATAACTAACCTCCAAACAACACTATGTTCAGCCACGTACAATGACAATTGCACAATAGAACAGTGAGGTGGAGGTAGGGAGGGGTGGCAGTGGTCAGTGCACGCGAGACGTGGTGTCACGTAGTCACGTGCGATGGCGGCGGCGTTGCTACATCTGCCCACCTGGCCAGACCACTATAACTAACCTCCAAACAACACAATGTTCAGCCACGTACAATAATAATTGCACAATAGAACAGTGAGGTGGAGGTAGGGAGGGGTGGCAGTGGTCAGTGCACGAGAGACGTGGTGTCACATAGTCACGTGCGATGGCGGCGGCGTTGCTACATCTGCCCACCTGGCCAGACCACTATAACTAACCTCCAAACAACACTATGTTCAGCCACGTACAATAACAATTGCACAATAGAACAGTGAGGTGGAGGTAGGGAGGGGTGGCAGTGGTCATTGCACGAGAGACGTGGTGTCACGTAGTAACGTGCGATGGCGGCGGCGTTGCTACATCTGCCCACCTGGCCAGACCACTATAACTAAGCTCCAAACAACACAATGTTCAACCACGTACAATAACAATTGCACAATAGAACAGTGAGGTGGAGGTAGGGAGGGGTGGCAGTGGTCAGTGCACGAGGGACGTGGTGTCACGTAGTCACGTGCGATGGCGGCAGCGTTGCTACATCTGCCCACCTGGCCAGACCACTATAACTAACCTCCAAACAACACTATGTTCAGCCACGTACAATGACAATTGCACAATAGAACAGTGAGGTGGAGGTAGGGAGGGGTGGCAGTGGTCAGTGCACGAGAGACGTGGTGTCACGTAGTCACGTGCGATGGCGGCGGCGTTGCTACATCTGCCCACCTGGCCAGACCACTATAACTAACCTCCAAACAACACAATGTTCAGCCACGTACAATAACAATTGCACAATAGAACAGTGAGGTGGAGGTAGGGAGGGGTGGCAGTGGTCAGTGCACGAGAGACGTGGTGTCACGTAGTCACGTGCGATGGCGGCGGCGTTGCTACATCTGCCCACCTGGCCAGACCACTATAACTAACCTCCAAACAACACAATGTTCAGCCACGTACAATAATAATTGCACAATAGAACAGTGAGGTGGAGGTAGGGAGGGGTGGCAGTGGTCAGTGCACGAGAGACGTGGTGTCACATAGTCACGTGCGATGGCGGCGGCGTTGCTACATCTGCCCACCTGGCCAGACCACTATAACTAACCTCCAAACAACACTATGTTCAGCCACGTACAATAACAATTGCACAATAGAACAGTGAGGTGGAGGTAGGGAGGGGTGGCAGTGGTCATTGCACGAGAGACGTGGTGTCACGTAGTAACGTGCGATGGCGGCGGCGTTGCTACATCTGCCCACCTGGCCAGACCACTATAACTAAGCTCCAAACAACACAATGTTCAACCACGTACAATAACAATTGCACAATAGAACAGTGAGGTGGAGGTAGGGAGGGGTGGCAGTGGTCAGTGCACGAGGGACGTGGTGTCACGTAGTCACGTGCGATGGCGGCAGCGTTGCTACATCTGCCCACCTGGCCAGACCACTATAACTAACCTCCAAACAACACTATGTTCAGCCACGTACAATGACAATTGCACAATAGAACAGTGAGGTGGAGGTAGGGAGGGGTGGCAGTGGTCAGTGCACGAGAGACGTGGTGTCACGTAGTCACGTGCGATGGCGGCGGCGTTGCTACAGCTGCCCACCTGGCCAGACCACTATAACTAACCTCCAAACAACACAATGTTCAGCCACGTACAATAACAATTGCACAATAGAACAGTGAGGTGGAGGTAGGGAGGGGTGGCAGTGGTCAGTGCACGAGAGACGTGGTGTCACGTAGTCACGTGCGATGGCGGCGGCGTTGCTACATCTGCCCACCTGGCCGGACCACTATAACTAACCTCTTCACTGCACAATACCACAACCACGTATACTATAAATTGCACAATAAAACTATGATCAATTGCACATTTGCTTTGAATAATCTTCCTATAAAGTCAACCGATTGCTTCAATTTGTTTTATGGTGTAAAATTATTACAATTGTGTAAAAATCGTTGAAGAATGTTAGTTTTAAGTAGTATTACATTTTCACGTTGTATCAATTTCTTATCAACATAAACTATTCTAGACAAATACCATTAAAAGACTGACAAATAGATTAAGGGAGCAATAAGATGAAGTAATCTTTACTGTTCTAGAAACGAGATAAGATAAGAAAAGCAATCGGTAGGCGACGTTGAAATAATTAAGTAATACTTTGCGGCTTTAGCATTTAAACGTTCTAACAGAGAACTAAACAATATTGGTATTTATTTACATACATTTTGAGTGAATGTGGATAATACCTTCACCTTGGTATAAGTGTAAATACCATTCATTGCAAATTGCAATTTGCAATAGTGTAGGAATCAAAAAACACCGGAGTTGTTTCATAATACCACAGACAAAGGAATCTATAGATTCTTTTCTCTGTGATAATACTGAGGTATCATACCTCATAAAACAACATAATAGTACCTTCTCTCTGCGGTTGATACCACTATCTAAAATAAACAGGAAATCGGCTACAGATTCTGACGTATAGCTGGAGCCCGGTCTTCCTTACGTTGGAAAATACGCATTAAATACAATGTATATAGTGTTCAAAAGAAAGCAGACGATGATTAATGTGATTACTTATGGAGTAAATTTCAAAGGCATTATAGAAAACCAAAACTAACATTCGATTGAACGAAATCAATCGATAAACTTAATTCTAACTGTAGTTAAACAACGTTTGCGTATAACGTATAACCGCAAAGCAGTTTATCTTTTTTCTCACTTGTCACGGCTTTTATTTGTTGGTTCTTTTGGAGGCTCCTCAGGTCTAGGGGTGACCGGGGCCCTCGCCAACCTGGCCAGGAACAATCATCACTTCAGTCTTCATTAGGCCGGTTCGTTATGGAGGGTCCGGCAGATCGATCGCGTGCAGGGCGTGGCGAGTGGGCGCTGCACGCGTGTTGGTGGCACGACCTCGCCCTCGCCCTCCAATCGGGGACCTCGTGTGCAAACATAAACATGGGGTCACTGTGGTAGAGCGGTTGCATAATATGTTACAAGAGGCCGATATTTGCTCGGGGTAAGGGCCCAAACATGTGTTAACCACGGAGTGGGCGATGAGCGGGTTTACTTCGTTAACTTGCTTTCCGATAAAGTGACAATACTTGTCCATTAGGAGACCATGAGCCACATACACATGGGGAGTCAAAGTCATGAATAAAAGCAATGCCGAAAGTGTTTTAAAATTTCCGATTTTATGAACTTCATGAAACAAAAAGTGAAAAATCATAATATACTTAAAATAATGCCTGGGGGAGGGGTATATGAGAAGAATGTCGTGTTGTAACGTCTCACGCAGAATAGAGATAAGGTACAAGGACTGTATGTACAAGAGTGCGAGATAGGTTATCAGCGGGGCAGGTGTGACTCACCTGTTATCGCGCCGACCGATAACATGTAGACCGCCCCCGCCTGCGCCGACAACTCGTGTATTCATTGTTATTTCTTTGGTAACCTGCCTCGCTGACTATTTGGTTTTCCGCATCAGAAAATATCCCCGTCGCAGCAAACCTGCGTACTCAGCAAATTTCCTACGCACATTTTTGTCTTAATACTACATGAAGCCGCTTACCAAGTTTCATACAAATATATTAACAAATAAGCGATATTTTAATTATTCTACATAAGAATAACATTGGGGATAAGTATGTAGGTTTGCTGACACAATTTTGTTGCAAATATCAATACAATTCAACTAGTTGAAGCCACATACCAAGTTTTATCAATATTCATTCATGAATAAGCAATATATAACATTTGAATCATTCTCCATAAGAATAACATGGGAGTAAGCAGGTTTGCTGCAAAAGGAACACAAAATATGGGTTTTTATTCAAATATCAATATATCTCGTCTAGGTGAAGACACATACCAAGGGTTCATCAATCTACATTCATAAATAAGCGATGTATACCATATTTTAATTATACTCCATTAGAATAACATGGGGGATGAGTACGCAGGTTTGCTGCAACAAAGAGCACAACAAATGGGTTTTTATGCAAGTATCAGTATAACTCAACAATAGGTGAAACTACTTACCAAATTGTATTAATTTATGTCATAATTAAGGGAGACATAAGATTTGACTTATTCTCCATAAGAATAACATGGGGGGGTACGCAGGTTTGCTGCTACAGGAAATATAGGTAAAATTTTTTTGTGCAAATAAGAATAGACCACAACCAGATGAAGCCACATACTAAGTTTCATTAATATTTGTTCATTAATAAGCGAGATATAAAATTTGACTTATTCTCCAAAAGATTAACATTGGACAAGGTACTTTGTTTAGCACTTTAATATCTCGGTAACCAATTGATGTAGAGCGATGATCAAAATACCAAATTGTTTTTTAAGCTAAATTTAATGGTCTAAACAAAAGTTTGGGTTTAAAAATTTGTACATGTAAAAAGTTAAAAAAAACTTTGGGGTACAAAACCACCCCAAAACCCCCTTTAAAATAGAGCGACACGTCTGGTTTTCGAACTCATGAAAATAGATCCTGCCTTACATGTTTGTACCAAATTTCATCAAGATCGGACCATTTACGAAAATTATCGTGCCTACGGACACATATATACCTATATATATACATATATATGAATTTGAACGAATGGTGTTTTTGGCATATGGGGGCCTCAAAACGAAAAGTTATCATGGTCATTAGACCTACGGTAATAGCTTCTTCCCTATAGGGGAAATTCGCTAAAACAGAGTGCTTGACAGACTTGATCTAGGTAACGTGTCAAGAGCAGTTGTAGCAGTTTCGCAGTCAAACATCGTTGGGGTTGTTGCTTTGGTGAAGGGACACGTTTCGACGCAATCATAGTTAACATTAATTTTAACTAGATCATTGAAACCTGTAATCATAAATACCCAACTTATTCGAATTATTTTTTAAAACAACATGTATTTATCATAGTTTATCCCCTAATAATGACTTATCGTGTTTCTGATACCCTCCATATCTTATGGTAGAAGTATAAAATTAGAAAAAGAACCGACACATCACAACTAACACATTGGTCAATTGCCTAACTGTGTTTCGATTAGAGAAAAATGGAAATACAAACGAATTTCCGACTAATTTAAATTTCGTGCACCGCAATCACGTTTTTCCACTAAATCAGCACGTAATAAAACTGGCCAACTTTTGCCGACAATCTTCCCCTAGATCAGGGATCAGGTAGTAATTATTTTTTAAAACTGTATGACAGTTGGCAACTTTTGTTGTGTAAATCACACCTTTGAAACGGTGAACTCTGACAAGATGAAACGTCGAGAGTCGAGAGTTGAGGAATGATTGCCGACGATAACGAGAACTGCAGGCACGACAAGGAGCCTGATGCTATAACACGGACATGGGCCACTAGGCAGGGAAACTGGGGTTGTCGAAACCAGAATGATATCGAGGGTATGGTAGCTAGACCCGGGCGAGCCACACACTCCGGGCACACCCATTGAGGTAGTACATCCACGGAGCCTTAACTCGCCATACACTCCGGGCCGCTCAATCCCCGTGGAAGTAGCCGAGGACAACAAATATTTCTTAAGAGCCTCAAATTTTAAGTAAATGTTAAGCTTCATAACGTACGAACTTGAAGCGTTCAACGTTGCTTTACGAGACTGGCCCAGTCACAAACACAACAAGTATATTTCAGTGAGGGATAAGAACAACGTTCCTTCAAAATTAGCCTGATATACATTTTGCCACCCACAGCGAGTGTTCCAACATAATACAGTTAGCAATCCTGGCCTCAACATAGTCGGTCCAAGTCAGTAACGTGTCCATACGAGGTAGCAAAACCGTCCTATACACTCGTATTTATAGTACGAGTGTTAACTAGAAACATAGAAATAAATTGGCGAATGTGATCCAAATTACTGTGTCCCTGAAACACAAGTTTTGCCAGTGAAATTGCTACTTCAACGTGCAACAAAACTCAAAAGTTAAGCATCGTGCCTCAACAGAGTGGCGAGCTGCATAAAAGAAGCCGGCTTGGACGAGATGATTATCATCCAGTGTGGAGTCGTCATGACGACGATGACAAAGCGCAGGGTTGATGACACGCCCAGAGTCAGGGGTCATCGCGTGTGTAAGGGGCACCGTGAGCGGTCACTGTCACTGCCTGCTGTGGGAGATGATGTTCCTGCTCTGGCATTCGCGTCCGTGGCAAGTTCAAACCTGGATGTTTCCCCCCTGATGAGATTGACAAACAAATAATTCTAATAGAACACCAGTCCTTTCCTAACCACTTTTTATGGTTACCCAATCTATGTGTAACCAACGTAGACCAAATATTGACATATAACGTAGATTCTTGTACACTTATAGTCTACGTCTATGAAGTTAATAGGTCCTTCTCAATTTCTTTGAATACAACAAGGGATAAAGCAATAATTTTAAAAGACACGACTTAATTTGATATCAACATTTAAACGCTGCATAAATTTTGCATGTGTATGCAAGATTTTGCAGTGTATTCAAAAACAAGTTTTATGACGAAGTTTTCATGTATTGGAAGTAAACTTTTGACATGAAATGATGATTAAAACCACCCATTTTTCTTTCAAATAGGTATCTTCTTAACAGAATCAGTTAAATCTCGAATCAAACTTAGTGTCTTAGGACTGAGTGTTTTGTCTAGCTTATTATAGCGGTCGTTACTGTGAGCAGTCACAAATACGTAATCTAATGTAAATTAGTTGAAGTTATCAATTCCAAATTCGAAAATATTTACATTCAGTATTAGAGAACAAATAAAACTTCAACATCTTAGTTGATCATAGAGCTTTAGAAGTGTTCGTAAGTGGAGTGCTTAAGAAACTATTCTTATAATACAATATATACATACAAAATTGACAACTTCATGATGGAGGAACAAACGTCGCAAAACATAAAGATACGTACAAAGCAATCGCCTGAGCCTAGCTGAGAAGCGGGAGTGGTTAACCTTGAAGCCGCGATGTCAAAGTAATGCCTTGAACTTTAATCTGAGCTCCTTTAATATATCTGACATCACCACTTCCTCCCGAGGTAGGTCAGTGAGCCCGCAGCTACGTATAAACGGTGGTGTTAAAAGGGAGATTTTCTAGATTGACGAATTTCGTTCAGTCAGAAACCAAACTATCACCACAATGGTCAGAGAATGACACATGTAGCCAACCGAACGCAAACCGGGACAGTAGAAGGACAGTAGGCCAGTAGCAGCACCTGGCATATATCCTGCCCGTGGTTAGCGACCCATGGGACTGGTGCCACGTTGCCTTTAAAACGCAACTACGATTCAACCTTTTAGAATTGTAAAACAAAACTACATAAATACGAGTGGCAACCCGAGTTTAGTGGGTATCTATCTATTTTGGATCGACAGTTCGTAATAAAATTGACTAGAAACCTGAGTCAGAAATTAATTATCCTGCTATGAAACTAATGGAAAATTAAAACCTTTAATAGTAAAAGATCACGTCAACAACTGTTTCACTACGGAGAAAGTCAGCGGCTCAACCATGACTCTTTTCATGTACACTGAAGACAGAAGAGACTGTAATTTAATTCAGGATACGTTTTATTAAAATGCAAGAAACACTCAACATATGCTACGCTACGTCTACGTAGTACTTAAGTTAACAACTGCATTTAACCTCAAAATCACCTCAACAACCTCACCTCAAAATCATGACAAGCCAAGTGATTGGTTTTATTCTAAACACCATAGTGTTTTCACCAACTTGAAAAATTTATCTACTGATCAAATCTGTAAAATATGGTGAGTGAGGGTAAACTGCGGGTGTTTGAAGGGTTAGACGTTCCCAATACATCTGGTCCTGACACTGACTTAATTGATTCCAAACAAGATCATTAATGACCCGATTACAACGGAAATTGAGGGATCAACAGTTTAACGAACAGTCCGGACTACCAACCTCTACTGCAAGTTTAATATGATAGTTTAGATAACATTTCTGAGTATTCATTTTGGCCACTCTTGCATGACCTGGACTCAGCAGATAAACGTGATACCATCTGAAAGTGGTTGACGGGTGTCTATGAATTACGAACAGTCATATCCCACACGCCCTCGCCAAATCGCCCCCTACTACTCGTAAATCTAACCTTCAAAAACTGTTAATAGATAACATGGCCATGCCACCGACCTTTCCCAGTCATACAGAGAAAGGTTTTTTTGGGAATAGGATTTATGAGGTAGTTTTTGGCCTGAAATTCATAACCACATACTCTGGATAAATGCAATTTTTACCAACAAAAACTCAGTATATGATAAAACAGTTTAAAAGGGATTATAATTTTCCTTACGAGTCTTGATATCCTATTAATATTATAAATATGAACGTTTGGATCTATGAATGTTTGTAGTTCCATTACGCAAAAACGACTGAGCCGATTAAGCTAAAAGTTTGCATGAACTTAGCTTACATATCACATTAACATATAGACCTGATAATGTCCACATCCAACCTTAGGGCTCTACCCCCATGGATCCTGTAAGTTCTAATGCAAATCTTATGGGAGGATATAATTTATAACCAGCTGTGGTTGTTTGTCACTTAGGGAAAAGGAAGTCATATGGTAAAAAAGGTTTGATGGTGCTGGTCAGGTTAATATTTTGAATGAGTTTTAATCTGTCGCAAGCGAAGCCGTGGGTCAGCTGGTTACTTCAGTAATAAGAGCGAGTATATTTTAAATATGCTTTACTGTAGAACATTTGTAGGGAAGGCAAGCCAGTAAAGAAAGCGAAGGAGCTCTAGTATGAGCATGCGAGTATGAGCCAATGTAGCATGAATATGCAGATGCTCTGGCCATTTAGCCGACCCACTGGTTACCACGCGGATTATCATGCTAATCTATCTATCTGCCAGCACGGCCGTAATGAGTAGCGACTCTACTCCTACAAACAGGGAGCTCTAATGGCGTCACGCTAATTTCTGTGTGCATCACGTCAGTGGCGGCGCTGAAGAAACTACCGAGAACTTTTAGAGCTCTGCCAAAACATACTTAGTAAACAAAGCATTTACTTAAAGGGACCTGTCTTCATGAAGTGTAAATCAGCAATAAGATTAAGTATATAATATACTATGAATTGCCCATGTTTAGCTTGCACATTTTAAAACCTTTTATGAGTTAGTTTAACTTGTCGTTGTAAGATGATGCCAACCAAGGATGTCTATTGTAATACTAGAGACAACACTGCAACAATATGCGTCGAAAAAGCGAGCCGGTAGTTTTGTTAGGTTGGTACACTGGTGAGGCAAATTTATCATTCTTTGACCTGCACTAACACGTTGTTCGATTCAAGTGAGTCTACTCATTCAAACCACTGGAATAAAAGTTATCAAAGTTAAAACATAATAATTTGTTCGCTTAATTTTTACTTTCTCCCCCTATAGTATATGGAGAAAGTATCGTTTTCGTCAAAATTTTAGGATTTGAGTTCCTAGTGGAAATATTTGTTTTGGTGCTCCCTGAACCCAAAAAAGTTACGTGATGACTGTGTGTGTGTGTGTGTGTGTGTGTGTGTGTGTGTGTGTGTGTGTGTGTGTGTGTGTGTGTGTGTGTGTGTGTGTGTGTATGTGTACAGAGCTAGAGCCCACACGAATTGACTGATTTCGATGAAATTTGGTATATAGGTACTAATCAACGATATCCCCAAGCGTTTTTTCATTTATTTTAATTTTTGATTTTGAAGGGTAATTATCTACCCAAAACCGCAAAAAAACTTTAAAAATCAAAATTTCTTCAAAAACGGTTCTAACGATTTTAATTAAACTTTGGTGGTTTGTAGAACTTTAAGTGACCAACTAAATGACACTACCCGCATTCCCGTAAAAATTCGGGTTCATAAATTACAGGACCTAAAACATCAAAAATTCAGTTTTTTGGAGGTTTTCATAATAAACCTAAATGTTAACAAACATTACTTAGCACCATTAAAAGGACTAAAAATACCCCGTAGCAGCAAACCTGCGTACTCAGCGAATTTCCAATGCATGTATATGTTTCTCACTACCACATAAAGCCACTCACCAAGTATCATAAAAATACCCCCGTCGCAGCAAACCTGCATACTCAGCGAATTTCCAATGAATTATAACATAACACATTAAGCCACTTAACAGGGATTCATAAGAAATATATTCACAAACAAGCGATATTTAAAATATTAATTATTCTCCATAAGAATAACATTGGGGATGAGTACGCAGGTTTGCTGCAACAAGGAACACAAAATAATAAGGTTTTATGCAAATATCAATATAACTCAGCTAAGTGAAGTCACATACCAAGTTTCATCCATATACATTCATAAATACGCGATATATAACATTTTAATTATTTTCCATAAGAATAACATGGGGACCGAGTACCTAGGTTTGCTGCTACGGGACCCATAGGCGAAAAATTGTTTTTTTGTGCAAACAACAATAAACCACAACCAGATGAAGCTATATACCAAATTTCGTCAGTTTATGTTCATAAATAAGCGAGATATACAATTTTTCTTTTCCTCCATAAGAATAACATTAGACAACGTACTGTGTTTAGCACTTTCAATATCTCAGTAACCAATTGACGTAGAGCAATGATCAAGATACCAAATTGTTTGTTTTTTTTATGCTGAATTCAATGGTGAAAATTAAAATTTGATTTAAAAAAAATTACATGTGGAAACCCCAAAAAACCCATTTTTGGGGTACAAAACCCCCCAAATCCCCCCTTCGGATGGTGCGATTTGTCTGGTTTTCGAACTCGTTCAAATAAATGGTACTTTACACGTTTGTACCAAATTTCATTAAGATCGGACCTCTTTTACGAGAGTTATCGTGCTTACGGACACATATATATAAATATATATATATAAATATATATATATATGATATTTGCACAGCAAAATTTTTTGATGATTTTCCCCCGGCAGCAAACCTGCATACTCAGCCCCCATGTTATTCTTATGGAGAAAAAGTAAAATGTAATGTCTACCTTAATTATGAACCTAAATTAATAAAACTTGGTATGCAGCTTCGACTGGTTTAGTTACATTGATAATTGTATAATACTCCCGTTGCAGCAAACCTGCATACTCAGCGAATTTCCAATTTAGATATCAATGTCTTATACTACATAAAGCCACTTACCAAGTTTCATAAAAATATATTCACAAATAAGCGATATGTACAATTTTAATTATTCTCCATAAGAATAGCATTGGGGCTGAGTACGCAGGTTTGCTGTATTAACGAACACAATAAATGGGTTTTTATGCTAATATCAATATAACTCAACTAGGTGAAGTCATACACCAGTTTTGATTAATTTATGTTCATAATTAAGGGAGACATAGCATTTAATTATTATATACACACACACACACACACACACACACACACACACACACACACACACACACACACACACACACACTGCAAGGAACACAAAATATGTGTTTTTAGCGAATTTCCCCTATAGGGAAGAAGCTATTACCGTAGTCGACATGGTAAGACCTATTTCCTACACATTTCCAAATTTCATTAAGATCGGACCTTTTTAACGAGAGTTATCGTGCTTACGGACACACACACACACACACACACACACACACACACACACACACACACACACACACACACACACACACACACATATATGTATACATATATATAAACTTGAACGAATACTGTTTTTGGCATCGGGGGACCTCAAAACAAACAATTATCATGGTCTCGGGCTTAAGTCATAGCTTCTTCCCTAAAGGGTAAATTTGCTAAAACAAAATAAATTAGTATTTTAAATTATTATTCTACGATTACTGGTTGCGGAGAAAATTGAAATTTTCATTTTGCGGTAAACGCAGTACGTTGTCCAATGTTGTTCTGATGGGAAAAACAAAACCTACCATTTTTCTCCTATTTACTGATCAATTTCGTTTAAACTTGATATGCAGGTCAAGTTAGTATCAACCAACAGAGGATATTCGCAATATGTTGCCACTTAACCCTGGGGGGACGAGGGGACATTTCCCCTCTAAGAAACACTGTATGTAGCAACGGATTCTGTATGTAGCATATCTCGGTTTTAAAATTATGGCTAAATTAGTTATTGGTTTTGATTAAGTATTAAGGGAGAAATTACGTGCCAACAAAACACCCTTGGGAAATAAAGATACTTCCGTGATTCCCCACAGATATCGCTCTATAGTATAATTATAGCATCACAGTATAACCTCTCTCCGACTGGCGTTGGCCTACTCCGGGATTACAGCAACGTTACTCCAGCGACTTATGATTCATATATCTAACTAAGTATGGAACAGTGACAGTGAATGAACGTCTAGGCAGAGTGTAATTGTATCCTATGTAATAAGATATGATGCTCGAAACTGAACAGTGTCGTGTGTTAGGATTTGATTTTTAGTAAATTTCCTTTGGAAAGTGAACTATTAGCATGACCCGCACGGTGAAACTTAAGCCCGGGACCACCATAGAAGTTCCTACCGTGACCCCCTGAACACGTTTTGGGGGGTCGTTCAAAACTGTATATATATATAGACACATACGTGTGTCTACATATATATGTATGTGTGTATGCACTCTAGTGGTTGCATTTTTTGTCCAATTTACTTCAAATTTGGTAGGGACGTTTCTTTCTGTAATCGGACAAGTTCGTTGGGCAAAACAATCGGAAAACGTTAAACCCCTTTTTTTGGGATTAATCTTTCAAATTTTGAGTTTTTGGGCCCAAAAAGGGTCATAAAAGCCCCAAATGTAAAATTAATCCATGTATAAAGATGGGAATTAGTGAGGCGAAACTTTTAAGCCCTCTCCAGTCATTCTAGCATAACTATTTACCAAGTTATAGAAGGAAATGTGTATTGAACAAACACAGTACGTTGTCTTATGGGGGTTTTACATTAGAAAAACCTGTTATTCAATTGTTGGTGTACTTTTATGATCCCCAGCAACCTCACGCCTACTTTAAAGCCTGACTGGACCTTCTCCTAACCTTATAATGCACAAAATTGTATTCCATCATTGCAGGTAAATTAAACCAGGCCCATCAGAACAGCCAAAAAATCAATGTTTTCATATTTCAATAAAAATTGGAATAAATGTATGTTTTACACTGATTTTGAGTTTTAAATGTTTTTTATGTGGAAATTAACTTCCCTCACGTCAGCGTGCTGCGTGCGAACTCGTTTTTGTATAACATCTTAAGACCATGTTTAAGCTTTACCTGAAACATTTCGACCATCTACCTTAAAACCAATCGCTTTGGCATTCAGCCTCGGTATTTACACAGGAGAGGGTTCTCCCGCCTGGAGGTATAGGTATAAACGTAACACGCCACAAGAGCGCTCCCTTGATGACTTTATCAGGGGCCAAGTAAAGGTTACAGAACAGCAAGTTCCGACACCCAGACACTAGTCTCCCACTCAGCCTCCCACTCGCCCACCCAACAACACTACACCGCATCGCTCGGAATGGCGTTATGCGTTGAACCTCACTTCTAAACAGAATAATATACGTAACATTTATATAAAGTGAGCGCGTGAATACTCAACTCATTTCCAGATGTCTTTTAATTTGGAAACATACCCCCGAGCAAGATAATGGCCAAATTAACTAAGTTTTACTCACGAGCATAAACAAATTTGGTTATCATACTTTTTTGTTTGTTTACAGAAATAATCATCTTAGTTGGATGTCCGCTTCGTATCTGACCAGAATTGTATGCACTTTCGTCCTTATACCTATTAGATTAAACCTCCAAGACCCTTCTCTATAAAGCTATGATACAGAATGAAACACTTTACGTTTTGCAGATGTTTATTTCACTTCACTATATGTTCGATAGGGGGAAGATATCTGACCAGAATTGTATGCACTTTCGTCCTTATTCGTGTTAGATTAAACCTCCAAGACCCTTCTCTATAAAGCTATGATACAGAATGAAACACTTTACGTTTTGCAGATGTTTATTTCACTTCACTATATGTTCGATAGGGGGAAGATATCTGACCAGAATTGTATGCACTTTCGTCCTTATTCGTGTTAGATTAAACCTCCAAGACCCTTCTCTATAAAGCTATGATACAGAATGAAACACTTTACGTTTTGCAGATGTTTATTTCACTTCACTATATGTTCGATAGGGGGAAGATATCTGACCAGAATTGTATGCACTTTCGTCCTTATTCGTGTTAGATTAAACCTCCAAGACCCTTCTCTATAAAGCTATGATACAGAATGAAACACTTTACGTTTTGCAGATGTTTATTTCACTTCACTATATGTTCGATAGGGGGAAGATATCTGACCAGAATTGTATGCACTTTCGTCCTTATTCGTGTTAGATTAAACCTCCAAGACCCTTCTCTATAAAGCTATGATACAGAATGAAACACTTTACGTTTTGCAGATGTTTATTTCACTTCACTATATGTTCGATAGGGGGAAGATATCTGACCAGAATTGTATGCACTTTCGTCCTTATTTGTGTTATTACTTCCAAGACCCTTCTCTATAAAGCTATGATACAGAATGAAACACTTTACGTTTTGCAGATGTTTATTTCACTTAACTATATGTTCGATAGGGGGAAGATATCTGACCAGAATTGTATGCACTTTCGTCCTTATTTGTGTTATTACCTCCAAGACCCTTCTCTGTAAAGCTATGATACAGAATGAAGCACTTTATGATTTGCCGATGTATATTTCACTTGACCAATATGACCGATGGTGGGTAGCGCGATGTGGGTGTGACAAGCCAGAATGTCTGGCCCCGAGCCGAGGCGTGTTCAAGCTCAAGGTCGCCGCTCGGCCAACTTTCCTGCAGGGAAAGTCCTCAGATCCGCCTCCTCCGGGCTGGAGCCCCGTGCAATTACTAATGAACTGTTAATTGCTGCTTTCAACCCGCCATTGGTTATCATCGTTTACCCGTCACATTACTCATGTACGATTCAAATACCTGGATTTTGAACATAATATTGGCACGAATGGATTTTCATAATACATAAACATACTATGCGAAATAAGAGTAGACCTACTTATCAATAAAGCTCTGATTATTTAACAACACATAACAAGGCACTTGCATATGTTTACAGCCGACATGATATCCTCGTTTTCTACACTAGGAGGAAGTACTGAAAATGAGCAGCAGTAACACAATGGGTTTGTTATAGATATAATCTGAACCGCGAGTGAGTGCGTGTGTGCGTGCACGCCTCGTTAGCACCGACCACACCCTCCGAGTGGCACCTGTGCGGCTTCTACGTCAGGTGTCTGTTTACAATCAGGCCAGCGACGACGACGCGCCGATCTAACAACTGTCGACGCAAAATAACATAGTTATATTATATTCACATGTCGTAGCTGTATGGATCCAGGTCGAAATAAAACGGTGCCAAAATATTTTACGCTAGGCTGGAAAGTAGTTACAGTAGTGTTTACCATGAATGCAGAAATCATTTAAAGACAACAGACAACGCAAATATATCTTGTTAAATTCAGGGAGCACATACGTTGGTTTTTAAATAATTTACAAATCGGTAATTGTAATTCAAGGAAACAACGCCAAATAGAGATGTTTTGAGAATGAGGTTCCTTATCCCCATAGATGGCGATGGTAACTTTGTTTGGCATTTACAGGAAAAAGTTTTCCGACAATCCTTAACGCTCCAATCCGGCTAGTTGGGGCCTACTCAAAAGTTTAATATATTGTACAATCGAAAATCGGACAGGAATCGTGTCAGTGTCAGTAGTGTCGTGTAATCGGCGTTTTTATTTACATTTATATTGACAAATACTATTCAACATTTTATAATTGAAAGTACATATCCACTGGAAAGTAGTTACAGTAGTGTTTACCATGAATGCAGAAATCATTTAAAGACAACAGACAACGCAATGTCAAACGAAACCGAATGTGTCATTGAAAGTGGTCTCTAGATGCAAAACTGTGACCTTGACCCACTTGTCTGCTGGTGAAGAAGGAAAGGAGGCCATGTCTGGGAGGCTACCTCGTCTCTCACACGCTCAACGGGCCACACAAGGGACCGGGGCTGGGGCACAATTGAACTGGGTACACGGGAAATTACCGCATTGTTGGTGAACATGAGCGACCAAAATACCCGAAAAGCATGAATCCGAAAAGTAGGTTTACTCAATCATAATCCAAATCGTGGTACGTAAACCACGGATTACTAAATTCTGTAAATCAAAATATTCATTCTAATAATGTTTGGCGAGTAACGTTTAACAACGCGCAATAATTACGTTATTCATCCCCGGAGTTCTTCATCACCGGAAGTTGCCGGACGCCATCTTAGAGCTTTGTTCCATAAAATCATTGTTATCTTAACGCTTAGAGCTTTTGTGCCTCCGTTAATCCTCACCTGATCGTCACATACAATTCATTTAGGTGTCAAATTAAAGTTTTCGTCGTCCCCTATTGAAAGAAAATAGAGAATTTGTAATATTTATACGACGTAATGAGACGAACATATGTATGAACATACAGTAATACAACTGAAAATGAGATGTTATTATATATCATTTGATAATGCCCAAATAAAGAAATCGAAAATGTAATTCCTTGAGAACTACTACACCTTTATTTGAACACCTAAGAGAATGTTTTGTGAAAACCGGGTTCGGAGTAACGGAGGCACAACGTTAACATTGGCCTTAAGGAACAAAACTCTAAGATGGCATTTGACAACTTCCGGTGATGAAGACTCCTTAAGGACACAAAAAATAAACATCAGTAGAAAAGGTTATGCGCGGCTTAGCAGAGAGAAGCTTAGCTCGACAATATGCCGACAGGGTGTTCACACGATAATTGGTACCTCGTAAATAATGTTCGACAAATAGGATACAGCTATTAGAGCCACAGAACTCCACCGACCTTCCTCGACATTCCCAACAGTACTGTGGAACCAAGTACAACAAAGACGGTAAAGAGCCCGTCTCTTCCAGCAAAGTCGAATGTCACATCCGATTAGGCACTTTCTCTGGATCAGTGAGGGAAAGTGGGTCCTCGTTCTCACATACTATGGGAACATCACTGCAGTCTGGGAACTTGTGCCGAGTCAAGTGGGAACAATGTGAAACTGATGTAGACTAGAGAGCTTTGAGTTAGGAATGTAAATGCAGTCAACTCAGTCGTATACCTCAAGTATAATTTGATTTTGATTTTGCAAATACAATTGTTAAGACCAAACTTAACAATCTATGTTTCATGTGGGAGTATAATGCTGTAAAATAAATACATTTCAATCGGTTTACGTCTCGGAAAGTGAGTCTGGTTATTATAGGTTAGTGACTTTAAGCACGTTAACGCCCGTCTGAAATTCAACAGGCGTGAACCTACGGAATTTAACGAGCTCCTTAAAATCGGAGAAAATGGAAAGAACGGTCACGAACATGATTTAAAATTGAAATGGACTTGAGGCCCGAGCGGAGGAAGGCACAAAGTTCACGCACGCGTGCGCAGTAGCATAATTGTTTCCTGGCAAACAATGGTACGAAGGAACTGGTGGTGGCGACTGTCCTCGGTTACAGAAGCGCCATTGTGGGAACATCACGACATGAACGTTGCAGATTACGTCATGGAAACCGGCTAGTCAGCACGGCTACATGATCAGGAACTCTGTACTCGGGAATTTTGCAGTTTGGCAACGTCGCTGTCAAAGAAACAGAACAGTCAGCACGTCAGCAGGGTGGTTTACCGGAGCCCGAGACACAGCAGCCAACACGGGCACAACACGAGGCAAGAGATCGTACATAGCAATCCTCTTGTCACTGAACAAGTTGATAGATATGCACTATTCACGCCACCGTATACGATTCGCCCATTGCTAAAGTTATCACAAGGATCTGGTCAAGTGGGTACGCCGATCCTGCTGATACTTGTAACCTTCCTCAGTTGCAGTCGCGTTATTGTAAACACAATCAGAGGAAACAGAAATATATGGATACTTGCTGGTTAGCGGTTCCACCACTGTCCAGAAAGCTACATTCTGAGCACATCCACACCATCGCGATAGTCCCGTTATAAATTCTGCCGCACAAATTTGTGCTGCTGGATAAACAAAATTGATATGCAGACTAAACCTAACAGTTTCTTTCAGTCTTAAGTAATAATATTCGGCATAAAGGTGATCTAAACTAGTTAAAAATAACAATCCGTCAAAATTAGTTTAATTGTAAACAAATCCCAACGGGCCAAAAATTTTGCAAGTTTCAAGGAGACCTTTAAACTTCTATTTACCGACGGAAAAAAGTGTACTAATTCGAAAATGGGCATAAAATAAACTATTATGAATTGTATCGGTCGGCTCCATGTAAGAGGGGAGTAACTGAAATAGGTCGGAAGTGTGTCAATGAAGAACAGGTGTGGCACGACAGTTGTACGTGTGACATGTGTTTGAGTGTGAGTATTTACAGTACGGTACGCGAACTACTGTTCATTATATAATGGGCACCAGAACTGCCTTACTTTAACTCTGAATGGATTGTATAAAGTGATTTTTAGGCCAATCAAAAATGGACAAGAAACTACGGTAACTACTATATACATACAAATGTATAGTGGAGTGTCGGGCCATGCAAAAACATTCCAAACGAATGTGGTGTTGTAGTAAATAATGTCGGGATGCCGCCAAACGGTAGCGCGTCAAAACGTTCTTAGACGGCACGGCAAGGTCGGCAGTACGCAGGAGCCTACGAGTTCAGTGTAGAATAATGTAGACTCGGCATCAACAAATGTTTCTTTCTGCGAGCGAAGGGCGAGGACTACTATCCTCCCACAAAGTAACTAGTGAGAGATGGAACTCCAATATAACAGGGTTGTAAGCCATTGACGTTCACACCAGGCCCTCAGAGGGTTTTGCCACTCGGGATCAGAAGCAGCCGCAGCCGAGATGGAGGAAAGTGCGGCCGGGGACTGCGACTGTACCACTTTCACCGCAGCCGCGGTCGCGCCATTCTCCTTTTGTTGGCTTTTCTCCGGCCGCGACTTGACCCCCGTCCCCGGGCCCGCCACGCCACGGCACAGCACAACCACGGCACAGCACAGCCACGGCCGACTGCGAACACGGGACACGACTGTCGCCGGCACAGCTCTGCAACCATTGCCGCAGAAAGGAACTGTGCACTGTGTGTGTGTGCTTTTATAAAAACTGTAGCCACAAATCTTTAAAAGTATCGGATATTTGAAGCAATACCATCGGTTACTTTCCTATTACTTCTAAGTAATAACAACATTAAATTAATATATCTTTGATTGCAATTTTCGAAACGGATTTCTCAGGAATATATTTAACTTTGCCCCCTTTTCATTTCCTTGCGGTGTACGACCATTCATGGAAACTGATTGCCGCTCTTGAGATTGGCTAAGTGAGATGAAAAACGAATTAATCCTTCTGAGAACGCTCGAACTGGAATGTAGCCCAACACTTCTCGACTGTAAGATGCATTAATAACGCATTAATCTTTGAAACTAATAATAGTGGTAGATTTGAATTTATTATTGATTTATTTGGACCTAACCTATCGCTTCTAATGTTTAAAACTACACTACGGCTAAATGGAAAAATGTAGGCTAGTTAGATGTAGTTGTTTGATATTCAGATGTAAGTAGGGTTAACATGATACCGGGGGGAGTAGTGTCCCCCGAAACGTAGTGTAGTTTTAAACACTAGAAGCAATAGGGGAAGTACAATTAAATCATTGAAATAGTTTGGCATTATCATCATTGATGTTTTCAGTTGTTTACATAAAATCATCATCTATTATTGTTATATTTGTATTAAACCACGGTATTACTTATAATAATACAGGAATTCTTCCTAAATTTTCTACTAGGCTATATTTCATTTATGTACATAATTACATAGAATTTATCCAATGTAATTATACTTTTTAGTGGGTCTCCAACTTTCGAGTATAATGCCGGTTTGACCTATTGCTACGGTGACCAAACGTCTGGTAGTCTGACCTTACAACGAAGGGCATTCCTTAGACGTTACCATTACAGCAAACCAAAGACTTCATGGTTCGATTAGATTTAAATGAGAGAATCATTGAGGAAGGGGTTTGTATTATAATAGCACAATCTGTGCCTTGTTGAGGTTTTCATTTTAAATGGCCAGGGTTGAGTTAAAAAAACGAATGTACATGTTAACAAAATTAATACCTCACATAATAAAACCACTTCAAGTACTGGCTTGAAACTTGGAATTGCTTAAGGCAAATTCTGTATTGATTTTGACGTAGACAGCTTTTAGCGTTTCACAAAATGACGGCCAATTCAGTTTTTTAAAGCTATATCAAAATAGGCAAGTTAAAAAACCTAGGTGTCTAGGCATTAAGTAATTTTGAACTTTAAGCAAAAAATATGGTTATAAAGAGTTTATAAATCGCTCAACCCATATATTCACAATTTAATATTTTCGAGATTAGTTGACAAATTTAAAACTTAACGTGATGGCAAGAATCATTCAACCAGCATTTAATCTCAGAATTAAGTTATATTCTACACATAATCAAAATTATTCGAGTAATTTTTGAGAAACTTGATGTTGTTATACGGGCAGGCACAAAACCACGAACACTAATATTATATTACAGTATAATAAAATAAAACTCATAATTAGTTATTGTTTAACACCTGCGATTAATATACCTATATTATACGATTTATTAGAACTTACCAGGGCCTTTACTGAATTTGATTTTGGAATTCCAGTATATTTCCAATATAAATTTTGACAAAATTTCAGTATTATGCATCATTATTACATAAATAGAAAGTGGAAAATATGAATGTCATTATATCCATATAATATTTTATCATGGTTCAAGAGAATACATTTAAGTAAGTTGTTTTATAAACTGTCCATGTAATTAAAATATTTCTCCGAAACCAACATTGAAACAAAAATGTATGCTGTTTATTTTAGATTTAAAAAGTACAAAAATTGAATGTACGCTTGGATCTCGGAATTAACTGTCAACCCTTAATTTTGTGTGTATTGGTATTCGATCTTATTGTAATAAAACTTGTTGTTCTGTTGCTCGAACCCAAGCAAGTCTGTACCAAACGAAAGGTTACTTCAGTTGTAAACAAACATAACAAAACATCTTATATTAAAACGGATGATAATCAAAACGTAGTTTAGACTTCCGCCGTCGGATAGCGCCACTGTTCCGAAAATTCAGCCCTTTACTGTACCTTTCTTACTGTGCTTTTAGTGATGCCCTTTCTTAAAATTCTGAGATGTACTGGCAAATACACGTAAAAATACCTTTAATTTGACACCTCAAACGTTAAAATCCGTCCAGCCGTTATCGAGTTATGACTGTGAAGAAAAACCCCTAGCGTATTAATATATATTAATTAATATTATTAATATAATATTCCACTAAACAATATGAAATCGCAGTATTATTACAGTATTTCCAGTATACAATATAAATCCAGTACAGTTCAAGTATTTCCAGTATTTGAAATATCAGTAGACTGGTGCTTTGATGTGACGGTTAACGCCTCTGAAATCAGGGGTTTGTCAAAAGTGTCAGCGGAACTATCCGGTCCCTATGGGTGTGCTGTATACAAGGTGCACGATGCAATGCAATATGAAGTGTGAATGTCAATAACCGCAGAGGGAAACCCTAGCGTCTAATCTCCTCAGTTGCACCGAGGCTTCTCGACAATGCAAGGCGCTATTCGTGTTATTTGGACCTCCGTTGGTAGGGTATTTCAGAAACCACAAAACCTAAATACCCCCGTCGCAGCAAACCTGCGTACTCAGCGAATTTCTAATACATAATATTTGTCTTAATACCACGTACCTTAATAAAGCCGCATAAAAGTTTCATAAAAATCTATTCACATATTATAAGCGATTTTAATGATTCTCCATAAGAATAACATTGTTAATGAGTACGTAGGTTTGCTGAAACAAGGAAAACAAACAATTGGTTTTTATGCAAATATAAATAGAATTTAACTAGGCGAAGCCACATACCAAGTTTCATCAATATTCAATCATAAATAAGCGCTATATAACATTTTATTTATTCTCCATAAGAATAAGATGGGGCTGTGTAAGCAGGTTTGCTGCAACAAGGAACAAAAAAAGGGTTTTTATGCAATTATCAATATAACTCAACCAAGTGAAGCTACATACCAAGTTTTATTAATTTATGTTCATAATTAAGGGAGTCATTACATTTTACTTATTCTCCATAAGAATAACATGGGGGCTGAGTACGCAGGTTTGCTGCTACGGGAATAATCAACAAAAAATCAATTTGTTGTGCAAATATCAATATACCAGTACTACATGAAGCCACATACCAAGTTTCATCAACGTACATTCATAAACAATCGAGATATCAAATTTTATTTATTCTCCATAAGGATAACATTGGACAACGTACTGTGTTTAGCACTTTGAATATCTCTGCAACTATTGGTCGTAGAATCACAATTTACATACCAAAATGATTTTTTTGTGGAACTGAACAGATTGGTAAAAGCAAATGTGAAGTTTACATTAAAATGAACTGAGGAAAAGCCAAAAAACTTTTTCCCATAAGATTAACATGGGAGTAGATTTTTTGGATTTTCTTCGCAACCACTTGACCTAGGTTAATAATTCAGAATACTATATTATTTGATTTTTTTTAGCTCTATAACATAGTTAAAACAAAAATTAAGTGTTTTGAAAATTTTAGGGTGAAAAATGCAAAAAACTGATTATTGGAAAATTTAAAACCCCCATAAACCCCACTTCCCATAGTCCGATTTTTCTGGTTTTCGAACTTAAAGTCATGAATGTCATTTTACACATTTGAGTCAAATTTCATCAAAATTGGACGTTTTAGCGAATTTCCCCTATAGGGAAGAAGCTATTACCGTAGTCGGCATGGTAAGACCTAGGCCCGGGACCATGATAACTTTTCGTTTTGAGGTCCCCAGACCCCAAAAACACCATTCGTTCGAAACTGTATACACACATATATGTGTGTGTGTGTGTGTGTGTGTGTGTGTGTGTGTGTGTGTGTGTGTGTGTGTGTGTGTGTGTGTGTGTGTGTGTGTGTGTGTGTGTCCGTGAGCACGATAACTCTCGTAAAAATTATCCGATTTTGATGAAATTTGGTATAAACGTGTAAAGCAACATTTATGACTTTTAAGTTCGAAAACCAGCTAGATCGCTTTATCCGAAGTGGTATTTTGGGGGGTTTTATACCCAAAAAATGGGTTTTTTGAATTTTTTACATATAATCTTGGAAATAGTCAAATTTTAGTATTTCCCATTCGATTCAGCTTAAAAAAACACACAATTTGGTATTTTGATCATTTCTCTACGTCAATTGGTTACCGAGATATTGAAAGTGCTAAACACAGTACTTGTCTAATGTTATTCTTCTGGAGGAAAATACAAATCTACGGCTTCATCTGGTTGTGGACCATTAATATTTGCTCAAAAAATATTTTTTTGCTAAAGGCTCCCGTAGTAGCAAACCTGCGTACTCAGCCCCATGTTATTCTTATGGAGAATAAGTAACGTGTTATCTCCCTTAATGATGAAAATAAATTAATGAAATTTGGTATGTGACTTCACCTAGTTGCGTTATATTGATATTAGCATAAAACCCCATTTTTGGTGTTCCTTGCTTCAGCAAACCTGCATACTCAGCCACCATGTTATTCTTATGGAGAATAATTAAAATGTCATAAATCGTTTATTTATGAATGTATGTTTATGAAACTTGGTATGTAGCTTTATGTGGTACTAAGATAAATATACATTGGAAATACGCTGAGTACGCAGGTTTGCTGCTACGGGGGTATTTACTCAAGTTATCGCATTCACGGACACACACACACACACACACATATATATATATATATATATAATTATATACATATATATATATATATATAAATTTGAACGAATAGTACTTTTGGCATCTGGGGACCTCAAAACAAAAAGTTATCATGGTCTCGGGCTTAAGTCTTACCATGAGACCTACGGTAATAGCTTCTTCCCTATAGGGGAAATTCGCTAAAAACGGGGACTTTAAATGGGGGATCTCCCATACTTTTTAATATCCATACAAATTTCTGAATTGTAAAAATCTGCCACCTTTTCCAATGCAAACTTGAAAGTTTCAAATGCATACCCCTAATTTTAAGATGTTTTAGCGAATTTCCCCTATAGGAAAGAAGCTATTACCGTAGGTCTCATGGTAAGACTTAAGCCCGAGACCATGATAATTTTTTGTTTTGAGGTCCCCAGATGCCAAAAACACTATTCGTTCAAATTTATATATATGTATATATATAACTATATATATATATATATATATATATATATATATATATATATATATATATATATATATATATATGTGTGTGTGTGTCCGTGAATGTGATAACTTGAGTAAAAAACGTCCGATTTCGATGAAATTTGGCTCAAATGTGTAAAATGACATTCATGACTAAGTTCGAAAACCAGAAAAATCGGACCATGGGAAGGGGGGTTTATGGGGTTTTTAAATTTTCCAAAAATCAGTTTTTTGAATTTTTCACCCTAACATTTTTAAAGAACTTTATTTTGATTTTGACCATGTTATAGAGCTTAAAAAAAACAAATAATATAGTATTTTGAATTATTAACCTATGTTAAGTAGTTGCGGAGAAAATCCAAAAAAACCTACTCATAAAATCTCCAATGTCAATCTTGTGGGAAAAAGGTTTTTGGCTTTTCCTCAGTTTATTTTAATGTAAACTTCACATTTGCTTTTACAAATCTGTTCAGTTCCATAAAACAATCATTTTGGTGTTTAAATTGTGATTCTATGCCCAACCGTTGCTGAGATATTCAAAGTGCTAAACACAGTACGTTGTCCAATGTTATCCTTATGGAGAATAAATAAAATTTGATATCTCGATTATTCATGAATGGATGTTGATGAAACTTGGTATATAGCTTCATGTAGTACTGGTATATTTATATTTGCACAAAAAATTTATTTTTGTTGATTATTCCCGTAGCAGCAAACCTGCGTACTCAGCCCCCATGTTATCTTATGGAGTATAAGTAAAATGTAATGACCCCCTTAATTATGAACACAAATTAATAAAACTTGGTATGAAGCTTACTTGGTTGAGTTATATTGATAATTGCATAAAAACCGTATTTTTTGTTCCTTGTTGCAGCAAACCTGCTTACTCAGCCCCCCTGTTATTCTTATGGATGATAACTAAAATGTTATATAGCGCTTATTTATGATTGAATATTGATGAAACTTGGCATGTGGCTTCGCCTAGTTAAATTATATTTATATTGGCATAAAACCCAATTGGTTTTGTTCCTTGTTTCGGCAAACCTACGTACTCATTACCAATGTTATTTTTCTGGAGAATAATTAAAATCGCTTATATGTGAATATATTTTTATGAAACTTGGTATGCAGCTTTATGTAGTATTAAGACAAATATTAGGCATTGGAAATTCGCTGAGTACGCAGGTTTGCTGCGACGGGGGTATTTATTCCTTGGCATTTTCCTTAATTTTAGCAGGTAAGAAGATAAGGGCAGTAGTTAAAATTTCAAGTTTTAACCTGACCGGCCTGGTACGTCTGGGCCCGGGTAAAAGTTTCCGTTCATAACTCGGCCACACTTTCAAAACCAAAATATTACTATTCTACATCGTGGCATAAAAGGGAAGGCCGCTAAGAGATTAGGCGACCCTTCACAAACACAATGGCACCGTGTAGCAGCGAGGGCCGCCTTCTCTCCTATGGCTGGGTATACTATAGTCTGGTATAGTTTACATTTTAATTTTCAAACATGACTGGGTCATAAAAATAGACCTTATTATCATGTAAATTATATAAACTGTAAATTATTTTGCAATATTCAATTTTGGACATACTCGTACAATATAAATCTTTGATGGAAAGTACTTATGCAAACCATATCTTTAAGATTACAAAACGTACAAAAGGTTAGGCAAATTGAATGAACTGTTGAAACGGGTTACAAATGTAGCACTACACGAAGGCAACACTTGTGCCTTGCGAATTAAGACACAAGTTGTTAAAATAACCCAGTTCGCAAGCATGCTGATGTAAGGGAAGAGAATTTTCGCATTAACAACTTTAAATAATCAAAACGGGTTTAAACAAACATTGGTAACATTTTTTGGAAAATCGAAAACATTTGTTTTTTTGTCAGTTTTTATGCATGTGGTTAGATTTAAACTAGCTGTGTACCCGTCCTTCGTATGGGTTGTATATAAATGGTAGATTAACTAAAGCAAATAAATCCACATTATTTTACAATATTAAAATTACATTTTACACGTATAATGTACAATTATACCTACGTTTACGAAATATACTGGCAGATAGTTCGGGTCCTGTTGCTAAGTCGAGGAACTCTGTCGGGTAGTAAACGGCGTGTGGTTTGCGACTCCAAAACGGTACACGTAACACTTTGGATTCGCTTTTAGAAATAAAAGAACTCAAGTACAAAAAAAATCGGGGAGGGGGGAGGAGGAGCATAAATATAAAATCGGTGGGGGAAGCAAAATATAAATCGGGGGGAGAGTAAAAATATAAAATTGGGGAGGGGGCAAAAATATAAAATGGAGGGGGGACATAAAATAAAAATATAGAATCGAAGAGGGGGGGAGCAAAATATAAAATTGGGGTGGGCAAAAGTAAAAATGGGGGGAGCAAAAATATAAAATTGGAGGTGGGGGCAACAATATAAAATCGGGTGGGGGGAATTAAAAATCAGGGGGAGCAAAAATATAAAATGGGGTGGGGCAAAAATATAAAATGGAGGGGGGACAACATAATAAAAATATAAAATCGAAGAGGGGAAGGGGCGCAAAATATAAAATTTGGGGTGGGGCAAAAATAAAAATGGGGGAGCAAGAATATCAAATCGGGGGGGGGGGGGCAAAAAATATAAAACCGGGGAGGGGCAAAAATATAAAATCGGGGGGGACATAAATAAAAATATAAAATTGAACACGGGGGCAAAAATATAAAATGGGGGAGCAAAAATATATGATGGGGGACATAAAATATATAATGGGGGACATAAAATAAAAATAAAAAATCGAAGAAGAGGGAGCAAAATAAAAATCGGTGGGGGAAGCAAAATATAAATCGGGGGGGAGAGTAAACATATAAAATTGGGGAGGGGGAAAAATAAAATGGAGGGGGGACATCAAATAAAAATATAAAATCGAAGAGGGGAAGGGGTGCAAAATATAAAATTTGGGGTGGGGCGAAAATAAAAATGGGGGAGCAAGAATATCAAATCGGGGGAGGGGGAAACATATAAAATTGGGGGGCCAAAAATAAAAAATGATGGGGACATCAAATAAATAAAAATCAAATCGAAGGAGGCGGGCAAAAGTATAAAATCGGAGGGGGGTAAAAATATATAAACGGGGGGGCAAAAATATAAAATGGGGGCAAAATTATATAATGGGGGGTGGGAGGGACATAAAATAAAAATAAAAAATCGAAGACAGGGGAGCAAAATATAAAATCGGGGGGGGAAGCAAAATATAAATCGGGGGGGAGAGTAAACATATAAAATTTGGTAGGGGGTCAAAAATTTAAAATGAGGGGGGACATAAAATAAAAATATAAAATCGAAGAGGGGGGAGCAAAATATAAAATTGTGGTGGGGCAAAAATAAAAATGGGGGAGCAAAAATATAAAATCGGGGGAATTAAAAATAGGGGGGAACAAAAATATAAAATGGGGGGGACATAAAATAAAAATATAAAATCGAAGAGCGGAAGGTGCGCAAAATATAAAATTTGGAGTGGGGCGAAAATAAAAATGGGGGAGCAAGAATATCAAATCGGGGGGGACAAAAAAATATAAAATTGGGGGGGAAAATATAAAATGGGGGAACATCAAATAAAAATCAAATCGAAGGGGGCGGGCAAAAGTATAAAATCGGGTGGGGGGAAATAAAATCGTGGGGGGCAAAAATATAAAATCGGGGGGACATCAAATAAAAATATAAAATTGAAGAGGGGGAAAAATATAAAATTGAAGAGGGGGAAAAGTATAAAATGGGGGGCAAAAATATAAAATCGGGGAGGAGCAAAAATATCAAATCGGGGGGGGGGGCAAAAATATAAAATGGAGGGGGACAGCATAAAATAAAAATATAAAATCGAAGCGGGAAGGGGCGCAAAATTTAAAATTGAGGGTTGGGCAAAAATAAAAATGGGGGAGCAAGAATATCAAATCGGTGGGGGGGCAAAAGAATATAAAATTGGGGGGGTAAAAATATAAAATGGGGGGGACATAAAATAAAAATCAAATCGAAGAGGGCGGGCAAAAATATAAATCGGGGGCGGGGCAAATATAAAAATGGGGGAGCAAAAGTATAAAATCGGGGGGGGGAAATATAAAATCGGGCGGAGGGAAAAAATATAATAAAATCGGGGGGGACATCAAATTAAAATATAAAATTGAAGAGGGGGGCAAAAATATAAAATGGGGGGCGAAAATATATGATGGGGGACAAAATATATAATGGGGGGACATAAAAATATAAAATCGAAGAGGGGGGAGCAAAATATAAAATCGGAGGTGGGGCAAAAACAAAAATCGGGGGGGGGGCAATCGGGTACAGGAAGTATCGGTAAAAATTGTTTTTTGTGCAAATAAGAATAGACCACAACCAGATGAAGCCACATTAATATTTCTTCATTAATATTAATTAATAGCTAGCTGACGTGCCCGTTCTTCGCACAGGGGTTTTCTCTACCCGTTCTATATTCAATGCAATTTTCATTTTATTTAGCTTGAAACAGCTGTTCTTGCTTCTTCTCTTTAAGCAGTCAAATGGAAGTATCCACAGCTGTTCGCGTTACAGTTAATGAATATTTACTTTCGTACGAAATGTAAACATAGAAACTTAGGACGCTCACGGGGCGTAGCCCGAGGGGATTTTAAGGGAGTGAATAGGCCTATGTGTTGCATGGGTTCAAGATCTACCTATGTGTAAAGTTCAGCCCAGTCGGTTCAGTGGTTTTTGCGTTCACCCGGAACATCAGACAGGCAGACAGACTCCTTTGATTCCTTTGTCTGTGCTATATCGCACGAGATACGGCAGGAGACGCGACGCGTACTCGCACCCGCGGCCTCGCCTCGCACCCACGCGCCTGTTGAAGGCCTTCCATGTAACCTCTACATCAAGCTAGACTCTTTGTACCTATCATATACAGTCTGTTGCGAGGACCACATCTTGGGATGAAAAATATATAGTCTTAAACTTAAATATATAAAAAAGACATGAAATCTTTAACCGGTTTTGGGTTTTTAACTTGTTGGATTTTTTAATTGGTCATCTCCAATCAAGGACAAGTTAATATTCACAGTTAACCAAGTGGAATGAGATACGAGTTCTTGACCATGAACATGCGTCGTTCTTGAGCACTCGACGACAGGATGTTTACGAAATCAATATATGTATAAACTTGCTAGCAGAATGTTAGTTGCTTGGGTCAAAATAAACTGGATAATTTCAATAGTATGGTCTTTCTCGCTCCGTTTACCACTGTAAGTGTGTTTTAAAGAATTACAAGTTCTTTAATATGCCGATTTTATGACTATACATTTTTAGTTTTTGTTTTATGTGTGTATGAAATAAATTAAAGGAAATTAAAATACTTTACTGTCGGTTGGTAATTACATGCATTGATAAAGTTATAATACAGGAAATATAAGTTCCCTTAGTCAATACAGTTCAATAAATTCATTGTATACACAAATCTATATATCTCTTATGGGCCTGTACGCCAGTGGCCACTTTAAAAGATTTGATAGGGAACTGTTCAAACCCGGGTGTAGTTTCTATCAAAGGTTGTCCTGTTCTTGGAAAGCATCATATTTTAGTAGTCCAATGGCAATTGACAGATAGGTCTAGTTTCGAGCATTCTACACATTTTAAGATTTTGATCAGGATCGATCTGGCGAACCTCGATTACAAGGGGAACACCCATAACCACTATTTGTTCATGTTTGTTTACATGTTATCCTGTATTGTATGTGTACCGCGGTAGCAAACACTCTGTTTAATGGGACCTAAATAAATAAACATGTAACAGGGACTTGAAGAAATTAGCTTATCAGCTGTATTCACGGGTACCGCTGTACGCGCAATGAAATATGACATTGTAGCTCAATTAATCTGTCTGTTTTGCGTAACTTTATTATTATGTAAGGCAAGAAAGTGACATAAGTTCTCAGCAGACAATGCTGCACCCTCCATTATTGCCAACCGTGCGGCGAAAAAAGTCGTCAGAGCCAGGTTGGCAAACCTGTTTTATTGCAACAATGTTACTTAGGGCGGCCTATAGAACACAATGATTGGTATATTAGTATTGGACTGATTAGACGCTTAGCGTAAAATTAATATGCCAGCTAAAATATGAACCACCTTAATTACAGTTAAATACCCTTGTCGTAGCAAACCTGCATACACAGCGGGTTTCCAAAGAATATATCACATAACACATTAAAGCACTTAACAGGATTCATAAGAAATATATTCACAAACAAACGATATTTAAAATATTAATTATTCCCCGTAAGAATAACATTGGTGATGAGTACGCAGGTTTGCTGCAACAAGGAACACAAAATAATGGGTTTTATGCAAATATCAAAAGAACTCATCTAAGTGAAGTCACATACCAAGTTTCATCCATATACATTCATAAATAAGCGATATATAACATTTGAATTATTTTCCATAAGAATAACATGGGGACCGAGTACCCAGGTTTGCTGCTACGGGAACCATGGGCGAAAAATAGTTATTTGTGCAAACAACAATAAACCACAACCAGATGAAGCCATATACCAAATTTCGTCAGTTTATATTCATAAATAAGCGAGATATAACATTTTTATTTTTCTCCATAAGAATAACATTAGACGTACTGTGTTTAGCACTTTCAATATCTCAGTAGACAATTGACGTAGAGCAATGATCAAAATACCAAATTTTTTTATGCTGAATTCAATGGTGAAAATTACAATTTTATTTACATAAAAATTACGTGTGGAAACCCAAAAAAAACCATTTTTGGAGTACAAAACCCCCCAAAAACCCCCCTTCGGAAGGTGCGATTCGTCTGGTTTTCGAACTCGTTCAAATAAATGGTACTTTACACGTTTGTACCAAATTTCATTAAGATCGGACCTCTTTTACGAGAGTTATCGTGCTTACGGACACATATATATATATAAATATATATATATATATATACATATATACAAATTTGAACGAATGTTGTTTTTGGCATCTGGGGACCTCAAAATGAAAAGTTATCATGGTCTCGGGCTTAAGTCTTACCATGAGACCTACGGTAATAGCTTCTTCCCTATAGGGGAAATTCGCTAAAACACGAATAAATAAGTGATATAATAGCATTTTATTTATTCTCCATAAGAATAACATTGAAAGTTCAGTACGCAGGTTTGCTGCAAGGAACACAAAATATGTGTTTTTAGCGAATTTCCCCTATAGGGAAGAAGCTATTACCGTAGTCGACATGGTAAGACCTATTTCCTACACATTTCCAAATTTCATTAAGATCGGACCTTTTTAACGAGAGTTATCGTGCTTACGGACACACACACACACACACACACACACACACACACACACACACACACACACACACACAAACATATATGTGTGTGTAATATATATATATATATATATATATATATATATATATATATGTGTATATATACATACATACATAGATACAAATTTGAACGAATGGTGTTTTTGGCATCTGGGGACCTCAAAATGAAAAGTTATCATTGTCTCGGGCTTAAGTCTTACCATGAGACGTAAGGTAATAGCTTCTTCCCTATAGGGGAAATTCGCTAAAAACAACATGATAATGTTACATAAATGGCCAAAAGGTGAAAACATCATCTAAAAAAAGCACAGAAGGCTAATCAGAGCGGAGTTAGATGTTGAATGTATATCTTAGGCATTTATCTTAGAAAATATATATTCTTTGTGCAAATTCGACACTTTCTAAGCTTTGATTCCCCCAAAGAGCTACACTCCCAAGTTTGTATCGTATCGAAAAAATGTAATGTTACAGCGATCCGAGTATATTTTTTCCTAGGCAGCTTTTGAAATAAGTATTGCAATTAAATATACAAGCTGTTATGCTTCTTTACATTTAGTTTCCAACACATCTAATTATATAGAACCAGGTCCCTATTAATCCAGGAATTTGTCGATATATTATTATAACAAGTGCGCTGAAAATCCAAGATAATGCTTATGAATAAATGTATAGAAACACAACTCACCGACACTTGGGGTCGAGGAGACGTTGCAAGGGGACGGTGTCTGGGCGGCACGACGTCTAGCGGCGTCTCTCCTGGGGGGCGCCACAGCGCTAGACCGCGAGCTGTACCCAGGAGGGCGGTACCTCGCCGACACCACGGACTTGGAGGCGCTAACCTGGTGCACACTGTGCGCCTTGTAGATACTAGGGGAGGCTGACGTGGGGGTCGTGGGCAATCTAGGGAGAGAGTTGGTAGCAGTGCAGGAACTTTGTAAACTTCTAGGCAATGTCGTGGATCTACCGCCTCCTTCCTCCTCCGAATCATCGTCCCCGTCGTTAGATCCTCCAGAGTCCGGGACACTACTTCGCCTTCTTTTTTGATGCCTTAAGCCCCAAATCTTATCCTCGACACTTCCACCGATACTTCCACAGCTTCTCACTCTGTCTAGTTGTTCTCTGCTCGACGTCTTAAACAGGAGATCTCCCGCGGACCTTCGTTTAGCCGCAAGAGCCAACGCGGACGCCGATGCGGACGCTTCCCCGGTGGAAGAGAGCCGCTGCCTCGAGTCTGAAGCCATCAACGCCGATTCGAAACTTCCTCTCCAGCTAAACCTCTCATTGTCACTAGCTTCTTGCCGATTTTCCTCTATGAGAGGATCGTGTGACTTTGATCTCGGCAGTGGACTGTAATCTTCGATCGAATCTTCCTCGTCTTCTGTGGTCGATGTAGTGGACAACTTGTGTTGTAACCGCCTGTGGTAACGTGATGTTTTAGGACTTCCTCCCTCGGCACTAGAAACTTCATGCATTAGAGCGACCAGCCTACTCCCTATGTGTTGCATGACTTTGGCGATGAGAGGCGGAGAGTTGTGTGACGCCGAGGAGTCCGAGCTGGGAGGATCTAGTTTGCTGAAAGAAGCCACCAGCCGCTGATACACGATAGCAGAGTCTTTGTTGACTCCGTCAGTTGAGTTAACGGGATCGTCAACCGCCTCGAAATTGCTTATTATCTGGCGACAACTCGCCGAAATTTCTTCTTGCAAAGCGGTTTTTTTATTCCCGCCCTCGAGGTCGGAGCTTGTGTAATCGGAAGAATCATAAGAATCACTCCATGTATCTTCACTACTCAAGTATTCCACAATCTCCTTGACTTGTTCGTCTCTAATACCGGGAACTGTTTTCATCAGTCTTGTCAATTCGGACTCAAAATGCACCAGTTGCGGGGGTTTACTTTTAGCACCCACAGTAGGATTTGTTGAGACCTTCTGAGAAGCGACCATTGTTTTAAAGAATTGCCTCATTTTAGACATCATTAGGTTGGTTTCTTCGTCGGAACTCCAATTATTAAAACTATCTTTTCTAATTAAACCGGTCGGTGGCGAAATTTTCACCTGAGGAATCACAGTCTCTTCACTTTTTGAAGTTTCAGGAACTTTTTCCGCGTCTGCTTCCAGAACTCCCGGCACTTCACTACTACTAGGTACATCCTTGTCTTTTAACAAATCATCACAGCTACCCATGAATCCGCTATCCCTGCTTTGTTGTTTGTTGCGGCTGCTCCCGAGATCGGCAGGTAATAGGAACTCTGGTTGAGGGGTTTTATTCCCGTCATCAGAGTCGAGCTCTTCTCTGTCGCCCGAGCCTGGACGTTCTTCCGGCGTTTCTAGCAACTCTAAAGAGGGAGCTGATACAACTGAACGTTTCTTTTTCTTTGTACGTTTTACAGTGTCGAACTGACCATCGGATTTCTCAAAAGAGTTACTGAGATCGTCGTGAGAGTCTGTTTCAGTACTGGAGCCTTCGGTCTCGGGTTGCGTTTCGTCTTGAGGCTCGGACTCGTGCAAATTATCCTGGGAGCTAGAGTGCTGCCTGCCTGTCCCTCGCGCCCGCACCAGGCGTTTCCTTCGCTGCTCGGGGCTAGGCTTACCTTCACTATCACTGCCTACACTTCCGTCAGAGTCTCTTCTACTACACCCCAAGAGGCCCGACAAAAAGTACTTTTCTAACCTCGATGATGCCAACTCCGCAGGGTCTTTTCCCTCGTTTTCGCCATCTTCGAATCCCCCTAAACTTTCTAAACCTTCACTATGGATCGAACTGGTTTCTGACATTGTATCTACTTCACGGTTGTCCGAATATCCGTCACCCACACCGTAGAAGAAATATTTTTCCAACTCAGTCGGACGATTTCTTTCCATTTCCACTTCACTTTCCTCGCAGCTCTCCTCGACGATCGTGTGGAGGGTGAAGTCAATAACGGGCCGGTTATAACCACGCAGTTCCTCTTCTCTGTCCACATAGTTCTGGTCGTCCTCTGAGCTCTCCTCGGTGGTAGTGAGCGGCTCGTCACGGTCTAGGTCTTCCACCCACGAGTCATCGTCCGGCAGACCGTCCTCCAGGATGACCACGGCAGTGGTGCCGTTGCCCGTTACGACATGCACTTCACCTTGGTCACTGTCTCGGTACTGCGGCCTGGTCACCAGAGTGGTCGTGTCGCTCGTCACCACGTTCACTGCCTCCACGTGATCCTGTTGATCGTGGTCGGGCTCCTGAGTAATCATCACCAAACTCGTGTAGCGTCCCGCCGCCGCCGCTGCCGCGCTGCTTTCTCCCGCTACAGCGCTAACGGGGCCGCCGGCCCGGATCTGACCTTGTTCCAACTCCATGGACTCCGTTCCGGAGAATTCGTCCGATGTGTTGCTTCCGCGCGTTTCGCACACCTTGCCGCACTCTTCATCGCTCCCCTCCACTGTACGCGCCAGGACAAACTCCCCTGTCCGCCGAGCTACTTTATCACAATACTTTATCTCTTGCGATAAAAACTCGTCCGTCTCACTTATGCTTTTGGGACCATAATAATCGTACGAATTGTTATCGACAGAATCGAGCGCAGTTTCAGTGTTATCAACAACCTTTGTATCTTCAGTGACGGGAAGGGACAACGCTGCCTCGTGTTCGGACTCCGGGAGGTCCAGCTCTGGGCGCAACATATTACACTCCAAACTATCCTGTAAAATAATTGAATCATTGTCAACATGCTCGATTCTGAAAATAGGAAGGTCTTGCTTCTCCGGATTTTGCAGGATCGTCGAGAGTTTGATCTCATCCATGCTGATATTCTCGTGTCTAATGAGTGTCACCTCGCCTTCTTCCTCGTCATTCACCTGTGACTCCGGCAGCTCTCCAAGATCAGAGTCGGAGTCGTTTACCACGTAAACTCGCTTGAACCTGCCGGAGCCAGGGGACGACGACAGTGAAGACCCCCCACTGAACTCCCCGGAAGAGTCATCCTCACTGCTGTCCCCCTCGTCCTCACTCTCCACGCCGTGAAGCTTGTAACTACGTTTGACCGGCTTCTCACCTTCAGACGATGTGGACGAACTCTCGGACTCGTCGTCTTTCAATTCTTCCATCGAATTTGGCAAACATTCTATTTTATTTACCGACTCTTCAATTCTGATCTCTTGAAAAAGATTATCCAATTTTTTGTAGTTCTTTAAAACGACACCGTCCGTATCTATATCCTCACTAATATGAAGTCCAAGATTATTTAGTTGCTGGGGAATTTCTTCTTCGGGATTATTTTCTAAACCGTCATTTAAAACTATTTCAATCTGTTCAACTTTGTTTTCGTTTTTAAACTGATTAATACGATCTACTTCATCTACGATTTCAATGTTTCCACATTCAATCAATTTATTGATATCATTTAATATATCATTATGCTTAACCTGAACAGGCGATTGGAACACACTTTCGGTCGAAGACACACTGTTCTTCACATCCGTTTTGTCCACAACGGTTTCTGCACATATTACACTCGTATCCACAGCGACTCCGCGCTCACCGACTACCGCACTATTTACACATACGTTGTTGTCCTTGTTGACGAGGTCCTGGAAGTGCTTGAGGGCGGCCAATCGCAGGTCGTGGCTCATCTGGTCGCCGAGGGTGACGGTGACCAGCTGTTGCATGGACCAGAGATGTTGTATGCGGATGGTCAGGTCGGGGGGCGGAGTCCACGGCACGGGGACCAACACGGGCACCGGCACGGGTATGGGGACCGGTATCGGCACCGGCACACTGACGCACACGGTCTGACGCTCGCACTGCGACTGATGAGGCACGACGCTCGACGGCGGCGGCGGCGCTGGTGGCTCGCTCCCACCACTCCCGCTCGGCTCGAAGTAGTCCCAGTCACACTCGCTCGCACTGCCCGTCACCAGACCCGAGCTCGTGGACTCCGCGTCGCTCTGCAGCTCCTCGCGGCTGCTGGAGTCGCTCGAGCTGATGAACACCAGCTTGTAGTCGTCTCTGTCTCTCAGGTCCTCGTCTCTGTCTCTGATATCGGCCACGAGGGTGCGGCGGCTCCGGGGCGGCGTCACACCTTCAACCACCATAGACACGTGAGCTACGGTACACTGGCCACCACCCCACCCCACGTGCGGTTAGTCACCGGAACGATACATGCACATACACCCGTGTCTTAAATGCTACATGCTATGTTTATTAGTGCGTGCACCCATTACCCGTTGACAGACACAGAAGATAACTTATTTTATACTGAGGTCAATTAAAAAGCAGATACGACAATAGATATACTTAATTTTAATACGGTATTTATACTACAAAAATTACTGTAGAGTTCCAGTTTGAGTAGCACATTTACTATCATTCGCTGTTACTATAGCGTAGTGATATCATAATTCTTCGGAGTAAAATAATTAAACTTAATGATATATTTCTAAGTTGTTCCATCTTTTGTGGGATATTTTAAGGACATTTTAAATGAAAAAATCGGGGTCCGTTGGGTTCTCCCTTATTTATTTTTTATGAACGTTCTTAGTTTTGCCTTCTAGGTAGTACGATGGATTCAGAGACTTGCGCAAAGACACGTAATTCCTTATTGTCTCCTCAGCAAATTATATATTAGGATTTATAAACACAGCACAGAACAATAGTTAGCGTAGTCTTGTCACTTTTGACCAGGTATCTAGCCGAGCCCTTTACACCTCTAACATAAAGAAATTAGGATACATTCGTTGATTCAGGTGGTTTATTAATGGCAGTGAAAAAAGTTACACTTGGATGTTTTTACCAACCAAAACCAACATGATTTAATGTAGGATTATAGGATCAAACACCCCATACTTCGGGTCAAACTTTTATAAATAGTTAGTCACTATGAAACCAAAACACGTACTCCTCCGGTAAATAAATTGTTATTCGTTTAAAAAACTCATAATCACGTTTAAGGAAAAATAACGCAGTTAAATAAGAAGGAATTCACATTTTACAATAATTATCGTAGGGAGACACAAGCCATAGATCTAATTAAAAGGTTTTCTCCTAGATATTTTGTGCTGGACAAAGAAAGTTCGTTAAACTACCATTCAACACCAATGGAGCAATAATCAGCTGCGTGACTAAATGAGCTCGTTAACAGAGAGAAAACACCAGATAATTGATTGGAAACAGCTGATGTCCACTACAATAATGGTCAGGGCAGAAAACCTAAGAAAACTAAAAAACCCAAGTCCGAAAACATTTTCCCGAAATTATTACGATATACATTTGACGGAATCTATAATATCAAAATAATTTCTTGATTTTTGTTAGGCGAGTTTTGACATCTACAAATATTATGTTGTATGCACTTTATTTGTTATCAGTCAAAATATCTTACCTCCTCCCTAGATGTACCTTTTAGGGATTGGGATGGTTAATAAAAAATAACCAAAAATAATTCAGGCTCAGGGCTTCGCTCTATGGGTTTAACATTTCGAAGGTTTGTTGCCTTTGGGCTTATTGTGTTATTTTATGAAAGTAGTCAGCTGATTACAAATGCACATGTTAATTTCCAAGAGAAAATTATGCCTACATGGTGACCGCCACTTTCCCATAAACAAACCTATATACAAAAACCCCAAACCATCCGTTTATATGGTACCAATTATATCCCTCTTTGGCCATATGTTTAAGTTACAACAACTTTGAGGCTTCACGTTTTCACTCCTGATAAGCAATTAAGCTCGTTGAAGCCAAACTCTGTCTCTGGAAAATGTCATTTGACTGACCATACATATATGAAATGCATGTGTGGAAATTAAACACAAGTTTGTGGCACTGAAAAATTTCACTAAATTCAAACTCTGTGGTGTTTATTCACAGGGAAAACAAGAGGCGGAGATTTTTGGATAGGAATACTAGCCTCCGACAGTTGAACGACTCAATCTAGACTGGATTGACTCATTTAACATTATATATTAGCGAATTTCCCCCATAGGGTAGAGCTGTTACCGTAGTCGGCATGGCAAGACCTAGGCCCGGGGCCATGATAACTTTTCGTTTTGAGGTCCCCAGATGCCAAAAACACCATTCGTTCAAAACTGTATATATATATATATATACAGTTTGGATAAATGTGTGTGTGTGTGTCCGTGAGCACGACAACTCTCGTAAAAATAATCCGATTTTGACGAAATTTGCGATTTTGACGAAATTTGGTATAAACGTGTCAAGCAGCATTTATGACTTAAAATTCGAAAACCAGACAGATCGGCCTATTCGAAGGGGTATTTTTGGGGTGGTTATGTTCCCAAAAAGTTTTTTTTTAGGTTTTTACATCAAATTTTTGAATAAGTCAAATTTTGGTTTTCCCATTGGAATCAGCTTAAAAATACGCACAATTTGGTGTTTTGATCATTGCTCTACGTCAAATGGTTACAGAGTTATTGAAAGTGCTAAACACAATACGTTGTCCAATGTTATTCTTATGGAGAATAAGAAAAATTGTATATCTCGCTTATTTATCAACTTATCCTTACAAAACTTGGTATATTGCTTCATATCGTTGTGGTCTATTGATATTTGCACTAAAAAACCTTTTTTGCCTATAGTTCCCGCAGCAGCAAACCTGCGTACTCAGCCCCCTTGTTATTTTTATAGAGAATAAGTAACATGTTATCTCCCTTAATTATAAACATAAATTAATAACATTTGGTATGTGGCTTTACCTACTTGAGTTATATTGATATTTGTATAAAACCCCATTTTTGGTGTTTCTTGCTTCAGCAACCCTGCATACTCAGCCGCCATGTTATTCTTATGGAGAATAATTAAAATGTCATAAATTGTTTATTTATGAATGTATATTGAGGAAACTTGGTATGTGGCTTTATGTGGTACTAAGATACATATATATGCATTGGAAATTTGCTGAGTACGCAGGATTGCTGCTACAGGGGTATTTTTTCAATCCAGTCTAGTACTCAAACTAAACCAAGCAGCAAACCTGCTAACTCGACAAATTTCCAATGCACAAAAGTGTGAGTCACCCAAGTAGTCCTAAACAGATTACAGCTTGCCATGGAAGGATGAAACAAAACTTTCCCCCTCTAATTCAAACCCAAGGAATAACATGAAATTTTTTTTAACCCTTTTTACATACAGCGTGTATCAAAACCGAAAGCCATGGGTTTGAATCTCAAGAATCTATAATGCAAACATACCTTTTAGTTTTTGGGCAATCAGCAACAAATACCTTTTTACTATTAAAATGGATGTTATTTTTGCTGAAAACCAATCTATATTTTTAATACGCTAGGCATATTTTTGTCATAATTGTTTTGGAGCGGTGGTGCTACCGATCACCATGTCCAAGGTGTTGTTAGAAAGGTCTTAGCATGTAGTTTTGCCATCAATTAAAAAAATTTATAAAAGTCACCGTGGACATGGGAAAATATGGGGTCAAAGTTGCGATTTTCCCCATAGACATAATATGCAGTTACAAACCAACGATCGAGAAATCAGCTGTTTATTTAAGGAAGTGGTTAAACAAATAAAATCTGACCCTGAAAAATGGTTATTGAACGTACAGCTGGCAACAAAACACCAGTTTTTATTTGCACAAAATCAAAACATAACCAAAAAAACGTTCGACATAATGGAGACTATAAGACGTCGACCAGGACGGCCAAGAGGAGGAGGCCGACGAACTTTAACTGGTAGACGCGAACGAAATACAAATAATACTATTGTCGTTGATAGCCGAAAAAAGCAAGCACCCTTTCGTATTGGGTTTAAGTGTGCTCTCCAACAGCCGCCTGAAGATTTCACATTCAATTTAGGACCCCATATTCCCCCGCTATGGACCCCCGCTATTTAGGACCCCCGCTATGGTTTTTTTTCTTCACAGTCATAACTCGATAACGGCTGGACGGATTTTAACATTTGAGATGTCAAATTAAATGTATTTTACGTAGATTTGCCAATATGTCTCAGGATTTAAAGAAAGGGCATCATCCAGTGATGGGCTGAATTTTCGGAACAGTGGCGCTATCCGTCGGCGGAAGTCTAAACTATGTGTTGATTGAAAGTACGTTGTTATCATCCATTTTAATATCAGATGTTCAGTAATTTTTGTTTACAGCTGAAGTAATCTTTCGTTGGGTACAAACTTGCTCGAATTCGAGCAACAGGACAACTAGTTCCTATTTAACTAACAAGTTTAACCAAAATAACAGCATTTTAATGATATGCTGACTTATCTGTAATCCCTTTAGGACAACTTAGGTGGTTAACCCCTTAGGTGTCTCACTAACACATAAAGCCACTTATAGGCATAGTTTAGGGGGGCAAGGGAGGCAGTTGCGCCCCCAATAATTTGGAAACTATTATTGTAATATATGAAAAGTCACAATCATCACGATCACAACCGATTTTTCCCCCAAACCAAAATACTGACGCTTATGAAGCCACTTAACAAGTTTCATATAATTACATTCATAAAAAGGCAATTTAATACAACATTTAATTTGTTCTCCATACATAAGAATAACATTATGGCTGAATGGGTACTTAGGTTTGTTGCATCAAGGAAGACAAAGAATGGGGTTTTATGCTAAGTACCTGGGATGCCGAGCTTTGCTCGGGGGAAGGCCAGTCAGTCAGTTTAGATGACTCTGAGTAATATTTCACAACTTCCTCCTACTGATAATCAGATTTGTATAACTCATTTGCCTCTTTTCTACATTTGTAAAGTCCTTCCAGTTGTTATTTGCAGCTCAATGTCCCTTTGATTTATTTTACTACTATATATGTAATCTTCACTCAAATCTTTTAATCTCTGCTTTCAGGAAACCACATGTTAATAATCATAAACAACATGAGTATTACTTTGACAGTTCCGTGGTTGATTATGAACAGCTGTTACAATTCTTTTGTTTTGATTTGAAACTCCATAAGCCCAATGTTAATTTTTTTAACTTTTCATTTTAGTTTTTTTTACATTATTTGATTTTTCCTGGGGATGAGGCCTGTCTAGAACTTTTTTATCCCAGAAATTAGTTATTTCGAACATTTGAAGGAAATTGTTGGAACCGTTTTTGAGATCAGTGTCGCAAGCAAGCAAGCAAACATACAAGCAAACCTTACTCATATTAGAGTATAGGATAGGATAACAATATAACTCAAACAGGTGAAGCCAGATACCAGTTTTGTTCATTTATGTTGATAACTAAGGGAGTAATAACATTTTACTTATTCTAAATAAGAATAAAATTAGGGCTGGGTATGAAGTTATGCTGTTATGGAGACCATCAACAAAAAAGTGTTTTTATGTAAAAGAGACCCTGTGAGGTTGTGGGTTGGCTGATTAACACAAACATCCCTTGTCTTTGGAAACACAGCATCCTCAATTTCCACTGCAAATGCCGCATCTTGTCAATAAAAAGAGGCGTCACTGCCATATCTGTAGGTGGAGCATCCTGACCTTGGGCCCAATCGACCACATCGCATGAATGGCAAATGAACATTTATAATCTATGCTACTTGACCAATCTACATTCGAATGCTTTAAACCCGAATACTGAACTTCATACACAAACAGGATTTTTGTAAGAGCCGTATCAAACAGAGAGACTAACATTTTGGTATGCATTACGTTAAGGTTTTCACACGGTAACACCTTTAAATTTGGCATGGTGAATTTTCCATTTGATTACATGCATTCCAAAATTTGGTGTTTTAATATATAATAGCCGTTATCCCGTTCTCCCCACAGGGGTCTCCCATCCCGCAGACATAAGCAATTCAGTACAAACTTAAAAGATAAGCAACACAGGAGGACCAGTGGGGCACCTCTGAGGCCTAACGCAAAAATCCATTGCTCTAGAAACATCTAGAGGAAAATACCTTTAATTTGGCATCTTAATTGTTAAAATCAGTCAAGAAATCATAACTTAACCGACCACACAACAAATTCCATATAGTCTAGTCAAATAAAACACCCGCGTGTGCAAAAGGTCATGTATGTAGTTCTAATTGTTTAGTATGTTGTTAGGGCCTACACGACAAGCAAGAAACCAAGTTTGCAGTTTCGAAAGACCTGTGCTACTGGCGTAGTAGCCAAAAAAACAGTGAAAATTTTGCACTTTTTTCAATTTTTGCTAAATATCTCCAAAATAATGCATCTGAAAGAATATATTGCCCAATCCTTTCTTAATCTGGATAAAATTTGCTAAAGTTTGAGACGCTAACGACTTCAGGACGTCCATTATTTACTAAGATACAATACCTTAAAAATTTGATAAAATTCAAAAAATTAAACCTTTTCGTAATGATCTATTTTTAAAATATTTAAAAAAAAAATAAAAATTGTATATCTCGCTTATTTATAAACATATACTGTCAAAACTTGGTATATGACTTCATCTGGTTGTAGTTTATTGCTTTTTGCACCAAAAACCAATTTATTTCTGATGGTTCTAGTAGCAGCAAACCTGGGCACTTAACCACCATTAATTATTCTCCCTAAGAATAACATTGGGGCTGAGTATGTAGGTTTGCTGCAACCAGGAATACGAAAAACGGGGTTTTATGCACATATCAATAGATAAACAAAATGGGTGAAGCCATATACCAAGATTTACTAATTTTTCTTCATAAGTAAGGGAGACATAGCATTGTAATTATTCACCATAAGAATAACATGGGCTACATGCATTATTCGTGTTCGTTTGTTATTTTGGTTTATTGGATATTATACCTAATACTTTTCTTATGTATTAAAACCTAAACTAAAACAAATCAAATTTTAATTATCTTACACTATGAAGACTTAATCAAAAGTTGTTGCCATCATTACGCTGAATCAAAAAATGCTCATGGTGATATGTCTGGTATTTAATAAAAAAAAATTAAAATGATTCTAACACTGCCGACTGACATGCATTTGTGGACAAATTTTGTTTCTGAAGTTAAATAAAATGACAAAGGTTTACACAATTTTGTGAAGTTTTTTGGCGAAGTGTTTTAATCATTTTAATGTATTTTGAGCTAAGTATTCCTAACCATTCTTAATGGATTTAAAACAATCCAAAAGTAACCAAACATTGGTTTACAGAGGAAAAACTTAAGCAAATGAAATAGTACGACTTTTTGGAAAATTAGTTACTAAATTACAAATAAATAAAAAATTCCTAAGTAGTGACATTTGATATCAACTAGGTGGTGTCCAGTTATTCTCATGGAGACATCACAGGCATGGGGCCAGATATTTTGAAAACTCTACATCATAATTAGCTGACTCACTAAATAAAATAACTCCATAAGGTTAACACTGGAACTTCGAAAGCCCACTGAGCAAAGATCTGAGGGTGGATGCTTCTCAAACCACCAAAGCCCACTGGGCAAAGATCTAAGGGTGGATGCTTCTCAAACCACCAAAGCCCACTGGGCAAAGATCTGAGGGTGGATGCTTCTCAAACCCCCAAAGCCCACTGGGCAAAGATCTGAGGGTGGATGCTTCTCAAACCCCCAAAGCCCACTGGGCAAAGATCTGAGGGTGGATGCTTCTCAAACCCCCAAAGCCCACTGGGCAAAGATCTGAGGGTGGATGCTTCTCAAACCACCAAAGCCCACTGGGCAAAGATCTGAGGGTGGATGCTTCTCAAACCCCCAAAGCCCACTGGGCAAAGATCTGAGGGTGGATGCTTCTCAAACCCCCAAAGCCCACTGGGCAAAGATCTGAGGGTGGATGCTTCTCAAACCCCCAAAGCCCACTGGGCAAAGATCTGAGGGTGGATGCTTCTCAAACCCCCAAAGCCCACTGGGCAAAGATCTGAGGGTGGATGCTTCTCAAACCCCCAAAGCCCACTGGGCAAAGATCTGAGGGTGGATGCTTCTCAAACCCCCAAGCCCACTGGGCAAAGATCTGAGGGTGGATGCTTCTCAAACCCCCAAAGCCCACTGGGCAAAGATCTGAGGGTGGATGCTTCTCAAACCCCCAAAGCCCACTGGGCAAAGATCTGAGGGTGGATGCTTCTCAAACCCCCAAAGCCCACTGGGCAAAGATCTGAGGGTGGATGCTTCTCAAACCCCCAAAGCCCACTGGGCAAAGATCTGAGGGTGGATGCTTCTCAAACCCCCAAAGCCCACTGAGCAAAGATCTGAGGGTGGATGCTTCTCAAACCCCCAAAGCCCACTGGGCAAAGATCTGAGGGTGGATGCTTCTCAAACCCCCAAAAGGAACAACTACAGGGTGAGAGCTTTTGACTTATACTAAACGTGTTAACAAAATATTTATTGTAAAGGTCGAAAATCAGCATATAGATTCCATATTAAAAATTTGAATTAAAGAGATATGACCTGTGGCTATTGTTGAGCCCAGTACTACTAACCCAGTATGGAATGATTCATAAAGTTATTTATACCTTAGTTATACCTTAAATTCAAGGTACTTCCAATATCACCGATGTTTGTTTAATTTACAGTAAAAGGAGATGGGGCCATTCCTGAATTGTTCCTTTTTAATTTAGAGAAATATATCTCCATTTATTCACAATAAACCTAAAATGTATGTAAAATCTATGAAACCTATCTGATTACAGGATTGATAGAGTTTTTATACCTCATTCAAAATTAAACCTGAGAAAAAGACTTTCTAATCCATAATAACTCTCCTAATTCTCGATAGAGTAATTTCGAGGTAACTAACTAGCACTACCCATTGGGCCGCAACAGGGCTATTATGTACACACTCTCCCAGGACCGCTATGAATTACGTATTATTAATATTAATGAGAAGCAGCCAATTAAGTGTGCTCAGCAATCATACGTCTCTTCCCCAAGCTACGACCTTGGAGAAACTAATCGATAACACACAACTATTGGAGGAATTTTAAATAAAAATTCTTGTCTGATAAATCATCCTACAATCTTACATAGTAATGAAATGTAGTAACCACTTCCACAGAGAAAACTACTGATCATAGGGTGGCCATTAGCGTGGAGTGAAAAAACATAAATCCAGATAAATAAAATGGAATAGGTGAAAAAGTTGTGTCATGGTAAAATAAAATTACCCTTAAAATTTGGGTGAAATCAATTAATATCTTCAGGTGCCCCAAATCCGTAAAAGTTTGAACATTTTACCTAAAATGTCACTTTAAAAAAAATTGTCTTACACATACATATATTTTTAGTGAATTTCCTCTATAGGGAAGAAGCTATTTCGTTCTGAGGTCCCCAGACCCCAAAAACACCATTCGTTTGAAACTTTATATATATCTATATATATATATATTCAAATTGAAGTTCACAAATTAGGGCTACTTTTATTATAAAAATTAAATAATACCCCCGTAGCAGCAAACCTGCGTACTCAGCGAATTTCCAGTGCATATATATATGTATCTTAATACCACATAAAGCCACATACCAAGTTTCATCAATATACATTCATAAATAAACGATTTATGACATTTTAATTATTCTCCATAAGAATAACATGGCGGCTGAGTATGCAGGTTTGCTGAAGGAAGGAAAACAAAAAATGGGATTTTATACAAATATCAATATAACTCATTTAGGTAAAGCCACATGCCAAATTTCATTAATTTATTTTCATAATTAAGGGAGATAACACGTTACTTATTCTCCATAAGAATAACATAGGGCTGAGTATGCAGGTTTGCTGCTACGGGAGCCTTTGGCAAAAAATTGTTTTTTTGAGCAAATATCAATGGTTCACAACCAGATGAAGCCGTATACCAAGTTTCGTCAGTATACGTTCATAAATAAGCGAGATATAAAAATTGTCTTTTCCTCCATAAGAATAACATTAGACAACGTACTGTGTTTAGTACTTTCAATATCTCGGTAACCAATTGACGTAGAGAAATGATCAAAATACCAAATTGTGTGTTTTTTTAAGCTGAATCCAATGGTAAAAACTAATACCCCCCGTCCCAGCAAACCTGCGTACTCAGCGAATTTCCAATGCATTGATATGTTTCTCACTAGTACATAAAGCCACTAACCAAGTTTGACAAAAATCCATTCATAATAAGTGATTTATTACATTTTATTTATTCCCCATAAGAATAACATTAGGACTGAGTGCGCAGGTTTGCTGCAACGAGAAAGATAAGAAATGAGTTTTTATGCAATTATCAATGTAACTGAACCAGGTGAAGCTACTTACCATGTTTTATTAATTTATGTTCATAATTAAGGGAGATATAAAACTTTACTTATTCTCCATAAGAATAACATTAGGGCTGAGTATGCAGGTTAGCTGCTACGGGGACAATCAACAAAACATTTATTTTTTGTGAAATTATCAATATACCAGTACAACATGAAGCCACATACCAAATTTCATCAATATACATTCATAAATAATCAAGATATCAAATTTTATTTATTCTCCATAAGGATAACATTGGACAACGTACTGTGTTTAGCACTTTGAATATCTCTGCAACGGTTTGACGTAGAATCACAATTTAAACACCAAAATGATTTTTTTGTGGAGCTGAAGTGATTGGTAAAAGAAAATGTGAAGTTTAAAGTAAAATTAACTGAGGAAAAGCCAAAAACCTTTTTCCCATAAGATTAACATGGGAGATTTTATGAGCATGTTTTTTGGATTTTTTCCGCAACCACTTAACCTAGGTTAATAATTCAAAAAACCATATTATTTGTTTTTTTAAGCTCTATAACATGGTCTAAACCTAAATTAAGTGTTTTAAAAATTTTAGGGTAAAAAATGCAAAAAACTGATTTTTGGAAAATTTAAAACCCCCATAAACCCCCCTTCCCATAGTCCGATTTTTCTGGTTTTCGAACTTAAAGTCATAAATGTCAGTTTACACATTTGAGCCAAATTTCATCGAAATCGGACGTTTTTTACTCAAGTTATCGCATTCACGGACACATATATAGATATATATATATATATAGATACCCCCCGTCGCAGCAAACCTGCGTACTCAGCGAATTTCCAATGCATTGATATGTTTCTCACTAGTACATAAAGCCACTCACCAAGTTTGACAAAAATACATTCATAAATAAGTGATTTATTACATTTTATTTATTCCCCATAAGAATAACATTAGGACTGAGTACGCAGGTTTGCTGCAACGAGGAAGATAAGAAATGAGTTTTTATGCAATTATCAATGTAACTGAACCAGGTGAAGCTACTTACCATGTTTTATTAATTTATGTTCATAATTAAGGGAGATATAAAACTTTACTTATTCTCCATAAGAATAACATTAGGGCTGAGTATGGAGGTTAGCTGCTACGGGGACAATCAACAAAACATTTATTTTTTGTGCAATTATCAATATACCAGTACAACATGAAGCCACATACCAAATTTCATCAATATACATTCATAAATAATCAAGATATCAAATTTTATTTATTCTCCATAAGGATAACATTGGACAACGTACTGTGTTTAGCACTTTGAATATCTCTGCAACGGTTTGACGTAGAATCACAATTTAAACACCAAAATGATTGTTTTGTGGAGCTGAAGTGATTGGTAAAAGAAAATGTGAAGTTTAAAGTAAAATTAACTGAGGAAAAGCCAAAAACCTTTTTCCCATAAGATTAACATGGGAGATTTTATGAGCATGTTTTTTGGATTTTTTCCGCAACCACTTAACCTAGGTTAATAATTCAAAATACCATATTATTTGTTTTTTTAAGCTCTATAACATGGTCTAAACCTAAATTAAGTGTTTTAAAAATTTTAGGGTAAAAAATGCAAAAAACTGATTTTTTGAAAATTTAAAACCCCCATAAACCCCCCTTCCCATAGTCCGATTTTTCTGGTTTTCGAACTTAAAGTCATAAATGTCAGTTTACACATTTGAGCCAAATTTCATCGAAATCGGACGTTTTTTACTCAAGTTATCGCATTCACGGACACATATATAGATATATATATATATATATATAGATACCCCCCGTCGCAGCAAACCTGCGTACTCAGCGAATTTCCAATGCATTGATATGTTTCTCACTAATACATAAAGCCACTCACCAAGTTTGACAAAAATACATTCATAAATAAGTGATTTATTACATTTTATTTATTCCCCATAAGAATAACATTAGGACTGAGTACGCAGGTTTGCTGCAACGAGGAAGATAAGAAATGAGTTTTTATGCAATTATCAATGTAACTGAACCAGGTGAACCTACTTACCATGTTTTATTAATTTATGTTCATAATTAAGGGAGATATAAAACTTTACTTATTCTCCATAAGAATAACATTAGGGCTGAGTATGGAGGTTAGCTGCTACGGGGACAATCAACAAAACATTTATTTTTTGTGCAATTATCAATATACCAGTACAACATGAAGCCACATACCAAATTTCATCAATATACATTCATAAATAATCAAGATATCAAATTTTATTTATTCTCCATAAGGATAACATTGGACAACGTACTGTGTTTAGCACTTTGAATATCTCTGCAACGGTTTGACGTAGAATCACAATTTAAACACCAAAATGATTGTTTTGTGGAGCTGAAGTGATTGGTAAAAGAAAATGTGAAGTTTAAAGTAAAATTAACTGAGGAAAAGCCAAAAACCGTTTTCCCATGAGATTAACATGGGAGATTTTATGAGCATGTTTTTTGGATTTTTTCCGCAACCACTTAACCTAGGTTAATAATTCAAAATACCATATTATTTGTTTTTTTAAGCTCTATAACATGGTCTAAACCTAAATTAAGTGTTTTAAAAATTTTAGGGTAAAAAATGCAAAAAACTGATTTTTTGAAAATTTAAAACCCCCATAAACCCCCCTTCCCATAGTCCGATTTTTCTGGTTTTCGAACTTAAAGTCATAAATGTCAGTTTACACATTTGAGCCAAATTTCATCGAAATCGGACGTTTTTTACTCAAGTTATCGCATTCACGGACACATATATAGATATATATATATATATATATATATATATATAGATATATATATATATATATAGATATATATATACATATATATAAATTTGAACGAATAGTGTTTTGGACATCTGGGGACCTCAAAACAAAAAGTTATCATGGTCTCGGGCTTAAGTCTTACCATGAGACCTACGGTAATAGCTTCTTCCCTATAGGGGAAATTCGCTAATATATATATATATATATATATATATATATATATATATACATATATATAAATTTGAACGAATAGTGTTTTGGACATCTGGGGACCTCAAAACAAAAAGTTATCATGGTCTCGGGCTTAAGTCTTACCATGAGACCTACGGTAATAGCTTCATCCCTATAGGGGAAATTCGCTAAAATTTGACTATTTCCAAAATTATATGTACAAAATTCAAAAAACCCATTTTTGGGGTACAAAATCCCCCCAAAATCCCCCTTCGGATAAAGCGATCTGGCTGGTTTTCGAACTTAAAGTCATAAATGTTGCTTTACACGTTTATACCAAATTTCATCAAAATCGGATAATTTTTACGAGAGTTATCGTGCTCACGGACACACACATATATATATATATATTGGTCCCGGGCCTAGGTCTTACTATGCCGACTACGGTAATAGCTTCTTCCCTATAGGGGAAATTCGCTAAAAACAATAACCAGAGTACCCTCTTTTTAGCGAATTTCCCCTATAGGGAAGAAGCTATTACCGTAGGTCTCATGGTAAGACTTAAGTCCGAGACCATGATAATTTTTTGTTTTGAGGTCCCCAGATGACAAAAACACTATTCGTTCAAATTTATATATATGTATATATATATATATATATATATATATATATATATATATATATATATATATATATATATATATATCTATATATGTGTCCGTGAATGCGATAACTTGAGTAAAAAACGTCCGATTTCGATGAAATTTGGCTCAAATGTGTAAAAAGACATTCATGACTTTAAGTTCGAAAACCAGAAAAATCGGACCATGGGAAGGGGGATTTACGGGGGTTTTAAATTTTCCAAAAATCAGTTTTTTGCATTTTTCACCCTAAAATGTTTTAAAAATTTAATTTTGGTTTTGACCATGTTATAGAGCTTAAAAAAACAAATAATATAGTATTTTGAATTATTAACCTAGGTTAAGTGGTTGCGGAGAAAATCCAAAAAAACCTACTTATAAAATCTCCCATGTTAATCTTATGGGAAAAAGGTTTTTGGCATTTCCTCAGTTTATTTTAATTTAAACTTCACATTTGCTTTTAGAAATCTGTTCAGTTCCACAAAACAATCATTTTGGTGTTTAAATTGTGATTCTACACCCAACCGTTGCTGAGATATTCAAAGTGCTAAACACAGTACGTTGTCCAATGTTATCCTTATGGAGAATAAATAAAATTTGATATCTCGATTATTTATGAATGTATGTTGATGAAACTTGGTATGTGGCTTCAAATAGTACTGGTGTATTGATATTTGCACAAAAAATTGATTTTTTGTTGGTTATTCCTGTAGCAGCATACCTGCGTACTCAGCCCCCATGTTATTCTTATGGAGAATAACTAAAATGTTATATAGCGCTTATTTATGATTGAATATTGATGAAACTTGGTATGTGGCTTCGCCTAGTTAAATTATATTTATATTAGCATAAAAAACAATTGTTTGTGTTCCTTGTTTCAGCAAACCTACGTACTCATTACCAATGATATTCTTATGGAGAATAATTAAAATCGCTTATATGTGAATATATTTTTATGAAACTTGGTACGCGGCTTTATGTGGAATTCAGACAAATATTATGCATTGGAAATTCGCTGAGTACGCAGGTTTGCTGCGACGGGGGTATTTTTTTCTTTTTTTTGAAACATTTTGTATTACATTGTAAAACGTTTCAAAAAAGAGGGTACTCTGGTTATTGTTTTTATGTAATTTATATATATATATATATATATATATGTGTCCGTGAGCACGATAAAAATTATCCGATTTTGATGAAATTTGGTACAAAGGTGTAAAGTAATATTTATGACTTTAAGTTCGAAAACCAGCCATATCGCTCCATCCGAAGGGGTATTTTGGGGGGGTTTTGTACCCCAAAAATGGGTATTTTGAATTTTTTACATATAATTTTTGAAAAAGTCAAATATTGGGTTTTCCCATTGGATTCAGCTTAAAAAAACACACAATTTGGTATTTTGATCATTCCTCTACGTCAAATGGTTACAGAGATATTGAAAGTGCTAAACACAAATTGTCCAATGTTATTCTTATGAAGAATAAGACAAATTTTATATCTCACTTATTTATCAACTTTTCCTGTTGAAACTTAATATATTGCTTCATATCGTTGTGGTCTATTAATATTTGCACTAAAAAATATTTTTTGGCCGATAGTTCCCGTAGCAGCAAACCTGCATCCTCAGCCCCCATGTTATTCTTATAGAGAATAAGTAACCTATTATCTCCCTTAATTATGAACATAAATTAATAAAATTTGGTGAGTGGCTTTACCTACTTGAGTTATATTGATGTTTGTATAAAACCTCATTTTTGTTTTCCTTGCTTCAGCAAGCCTGCATCCTCAGCCGCCATGTTATTCTTATGGAGAATAATAAAAATGTCATAAATCGTTTATTTATGAATGTATATTGATGAAACTTGGTATGTGGCTTTATGTGGTATTAAGATACATATATATGCATTGGAAATTCGCTGAGTACGCAGGTTTGCTGCTACGGGGGTATTTTACATACCATCTTTAAAAAAGTCAAATTTTAGTTTTTACCATTGGATTTAGCATAAAAGACACACAATTTGTTGTTGTTTTGGTCATTGCTCTACGTCAATTGGTTACAGAGATATTTAAAGTGCTAAACACAGTATGATGCCCAATGATATTCTTATGGAGGATAAGTACAATTTTATATCTCGCTTATTTATGAACGTATAACGATGAAACTTGGTATAAAGCTTCACATGGTTGTGGTCTATTGTTATTTGAACAGTACATTTTTGACTGATGGTTCCTGTAGCAGCAAACCTGCGTCCTCAGCCCCCATGTTATTCTTATGGAGAATAAGTAAAATAGTATATCTCCCTTAACTATGATCATAAATTAATAAAAATTGGTACGTGGTTTCACCTAGTGGAGTTAAACAAATTTCATAAAAACTCATTTTAGCGAATTTCCCCTTTAAGAAAGAAGTTATTCCCGTAGGTCCCATGGTAAGACTTAAGCCCCAGACTATAATGACCTTTGGTTTTGAGGTCCCCAGATAAGAAAAACACTATTTGTTCAAATTGATATATATATATAATATACGTGCATTAACTCGATAACTTTTGAAAAACATCTGATTGCTATGTAATTTGGCACAAAGATGTAAAGCAAAATTAAGTTCGAAAACCAGACAAATCAGACCAAGGGAAGGGGGTTTTATAGGGTTTTAGAATTTTCCCAAAATAAGTTTTTTGCATTTTTCACCCTAAAATTCACTCAATTCTGGATTTGACCATTTTATACAACTTAAAAAACAAATAATATAGTATTTTGAATCATTAACCTAGTTAAGTGGTTGTGGAGAAAAACAAAAAAACGCGTTCATAAAATTTACCTTGTTAACCTTATGAGAAAAAGGTCTTTAGCTCAGTTAAATTTACAAAGAAACTTCACATTTGTTTTTACCAATAAGTTCAGCTTAGCAAAAATATCATTTTGGTATAAATTGTGATTTTACGTCCAACCGTTGCAGAGATATTCAAAGTGCTAAACACAGTACAGTGCTTAGACAGTTAGATAGTAACAAGACCAGGATTTGCTTGGACTGTTCCCAATCAAAACTTTAAAAAATGACACCGGCGTAGATATACACAAAACAAAAAACAACAGTATGTTGTCCAATGTTATCCTTATGGAGAATAAATAAAATTTGATATCTCGATTAAATATGAATGTATATTGATGGAACTTGGTATATGGCTTCACCTAGTTGTGGTATATAGATATCTGCACAAAACTTTTTCCCCCATAGCAGCAAACCTGCATAATTAATTAGTGCTAATACCACATGTTTATAACAGCTGATTTATATAAAGCTCATTGTTGTAGCATTTCTTTGGAAAACAAACCACAAGAGTTGACTTGATTTTAACCAATGATTACAGAGTCTTATAAGAAGAACAGGTCCCGAGTTAAAAATTCTGTCGCTTATTTGAAGTTGGCGCGCTGGAAATCCGTAGTTTTGCGCCCCGCCGCTGTGAAGCGCATCTTGCACTGCAGAACGGTACCGAAAACACGAGGTGTTGCCGTGGCCTAGATCCCTTCGCTCTTGTAGTAGGGCGGGGTTGGCTGTAGCGGCGGTCGGGGGGGAGGAGTTGCTGGGTAGACAGCTTGCGCTGCCTCGTGGCCGAGCGCAAAACTAGCACGGCAAGTTTCAAATACTGACAGACTCTGGCCCATAAGATGTGTCCTTCTTATAAGACTCTGTATTCATTGTTTTAACTACTTGTGTTAACTGAGGACTGAAAGTGAGCAAAGCGAACTCCAAAAGGGGGTTTGGGGGTGAAGCCACCAACGCGATAAGCCTAGTTTATACTAAAATCAGGAGTAGTTTAGCTTACTTCTGTTATGTACAATGCAAGTTGACACAGATGGATTAACTTCAAGATGATAAAAATTACATATACAAAAAATAAAATAATTTATAAAACTTAAAATGGCGAAGAACTAATAAAGCGAAATTCTTCATCGAAGTAAAACAAAATATAATGTCATTTTATTCTCAATTTCCTTGGAGGGCAATACACGCTCTACATAATCCATAGTATACGATCCAGAGAGGAACTGGCCAGGAGGAGGTGGTACGAGTCTTGAGGAACTGGCCAGGAGGAGGTGGTACGAGTCTTGAGGAACTGGCCAGGAGGAGGTGGTACGAATCTTGAGGAACTGGCCAGGAGGAGGTGGTACGAGTCTTGAGGAACTGGCCAGGAGGAGGTGGTACGAGTCTTGAGGAACTGGCCAGGAGGAGGTGGTACGAGTCTTGAGGAACTGGCCAGGAGGAGGTGGTACGAGTCTTGAGGAACTGGCCAGGAGGAGGTGGTACGAATCTTGAGGAACTGGCCAGGAGGAGGTGGTACGAATCTTGAGGAACTGGCCAGGAGGAGGTGGTACGAATCTTGAGGAACTGGCCAGGAGGAGGTGGTACGAATCTTGAGGAACTGGCCAGGAGGAGGTGGTACGAATCTTGAGGAACTGGCCAGGAGGAGGTGGTACGAATCTTGAGGAACTGGCCAGGAGGAGGTGGTACGAATCTTGAGGAACTGGCCAGGAGGAGGTGGTACGAATCTTGAGGAACTGGCCAGGAGGAGGTGGTACGAATCTTGAGGAACTGGCCAGGAGGAGGTGGTACGAGTCTTCCGTTTCCTCTATCATTAGCCCACCATTCATTACTATGGGCCAGGCCCACTAATAGTACTGCACATATCATTATACTGGGCCCCACGTCCGCTGTGACCACACTCTGTACAATACACCACACCTGGCTGTGTTATGCTCTCTAAACCGCACCACTTAAACCACATGATTCCAGCAACTACTAAATATTACTTTTCTTCTCATTAAAAAGTGAACAAACCTGTTGGTCCAGTTTGAAATATTAACCTAACTGGTCTTAAGAGTCATGAAGTCATTAAAAAGCGCCCCTTCTGGGAAGTTGTTTTATCGTCAAAGGTAGAATAAATTGAATACAGGTTTTGGTAATACAAATTGTACAGTTTTAGGTACAAGACATTGCCATTTTTTATGAAAGTATGCTTGATAAGACAAGTTTTCTCTAGAAAATCTCCAAGAAAACGAATATAAAAACAAACAAGGTTTTTAGGATTTCATTCACATTGTGGTTCACTGTAGGTGTTCTGAAAAAATCCTGAAAGCACTACAAGGAAAGAAAGAGGCTGAAGACCTCTGCTCAGTCCAGATGGATTCTCGTCGGCCAGCTGTGTTACCCCCTAATATGAGTTTCTTAACTGAAGAACAGAACATTATTTGAAGAAAAACTATGCAAACGTTGATAATATTACATTTATTGATGATTTATATACAAATATTGTCTGTTGTCCATTTTAAAGACAGAAATAAATTATGCTAACATCCATCACAAATCAAAAGGCAAAGTATAAGACATGACAACATGACTACATCTTTGCAAATATAGTAAATAAATGGTACTATTCAATTCAACTGACTTTTTGCTTTACATCGAGTAACACAATTAAAAGATCTGAAATGAAGAGTGTATATTATGGGTTGTTGGTGCTCAGAGCACACTAACCAGGGAGACATACTGGAGCAGAGGCGCCCAACCATGAAGGTCAACCACCTCACCTTCCTGTCACTTCCACTAGCAACCGACTACTGGGGCCAGCGCTTCACAAACAACAACTGAATGACAAACTAACAACAAACTAATACAAACAGCAACAAACTCAAAAACATGACTAAACCATTACAAAGATTTGTTATTGGCAATTTCAACGTGAAATCAATTATAATGAAATAATGAATTCAATGTTTCTGGTATTAAAACCTTTTCAATATTACCTTAACCCTCAGTCGTATTTAAGATGAGCTTTCCTTAGGTGTTAACATAATATTTTTGGACAGCTGATATTGTACTAAACATTTCTCTAATCAAAACTGTGATTCAATAAAAATGATTTTCGAATATCTTAAAATAGGATTTTTGATCATTTATTTGATGATTTTAGAGAATGCAAAATATCTAGCTACAAGACACAGTCACTACTCCTTTTCTTTAAATTGGCTTAACAACTGCATAATTCAGACGACTAAGGATAGCTCAAGTTTTCAGTGATTGGTTTAAAATTTTTGGCAAAGTATTGCTTATGTTATAAATAGTTTGTTTGTTTAGTTAAATATCCAACAAATGTCATCCCAAACTTTAGTTTTCGTAGTTTTTAATGGACAACAGTTTTTAATACGTCATTTTTTGTAACTGAACTACCTGATATGTGATTCGGTTGATTCTGATTTGGGAAGGAGCATACAGAACCAACTGCTGCATTAAAGTTAGAAGATTATTTATTTCACATGGGAAATTGATAAAGTGGTCATTGAAATTCTCTGTTAAATGTTCTATTATTTTGATAAAGTTGCAGTTGACTGACCACTTTTTGAAAAATGCTGGGAATTCACAACTCTTAATTATTGAGCCTCAATTTTTTCTGACAACAGACCATGTAGCTTTAGGGATTATCTTTTTATTATAAACAAGTAATTTTCCATTCTTTTTGTTAAGGCAACAGTAGATTAAAAACTAGTTTTGTAATATTTCAAGTAACTGAGGAATCTGATTCATTACAATATCTTGCTTCTGAGTGATATTTTAGTTGCTATTGAAATACTGCAAGGTTTAATTTGGCTATATAATATTTGAGTAACAAAATTTCAAATTTTAAAGTCAGACCGCTGTTAAGGTACCTTCTTACAAAACTTGTGCAAGCTATATGAAATAAACAGTGTGAGATGAGGCATTTACAGGCCCTTCCATAACTAGGTGTTCGCTGCTCCACAAACTATTGGGAACAGTCTTACACTTATTGTTATAACACTCTGTACCAATTCAGTAAGAAGGTCACGTCAACATCCCAACTTGGAGCAGCGAACACCTAGTGGTAGCAGGGCCTGTAAATATCTCATCTCACACTGACTGTTATAACACTTTGTACCAGTTCAGTAAGAAGGTCACGTCAACATCCCAACTTGGAGCAGCGAACACCTAGTGGTAGCAGGGCCTGTAAATGTCTCATCTCACACTGATTGTTATAACACTTTGTACCAGTTCAGTAAGAAGGTCACGTCAACATCCCAACTTGGAGCAGCGAACACCTAGTGGTAGCAGGGCCTGTAAATGTCTCATCTCACACTGATTGTTATAACACTTTGTACCAGTTCAGTAAGAAGGTCACGTCAACATCCCAACTTGGAGAAGCGAACACCTAGTGGTAGCAGGGTCTGTAATTGTCTCATCTCACACTGATTGTTATAACACTTTGTACCAGTTCAGTAAGAAGGTCACGTCAACATCCCAACTTGGAGCAGCGAACACCTAGTGGTAGCAGGGCCTGTAAATGTCTCATCTCACACTGATTGTTATAACACTTTGTACCAGTTCAGTAAGAAGGTCACGTCAACATCCCAACTTGGAGAAGCGAACACCTAGTGGTAGCAGGGTCTGTAATTGTCTCATCTCACACTGATTGTTATAACACTTTGTACCAGTTCAGTAAGAATGTCACGTCAACATCCCAACTTGGAGCAGCGAACACCTAGTGGTAGCAGGGCCTGTAAATGTCTCATCTAACACAGTTTGTTTCATAAATCTGTAAGAAGGTAGGTTACTCGGCGGCCCAACTTTAAAATCTGAATTGTTGAAAGTGAATCGATCGAAATAAACATAAACTGCGACAAGGAGGGAATTTAATTAGTCCAAACTGGTGACTAGTATGTTAGCTGCAAATTTAACTAATATTTCAGCAGGGACATTAGAATCAGCTATCTGAGACGTGCGCAGACTGTCACCCTTCATCCCCACCTCGGGATAACCGACCGTGTGTCCGACCACCCACCGTACTTTCGATGCCACTGCAGCCGAGCCAAGCATATCACGACTTGACAATAAAATCAACTATTGAACTTCTGATCATGGTTTTTACGACTTCGTAAGTATTTTTTATGATATAGACGTATTAGTTCCACTGGGAAGTATAGGTTTTTGCTCCTCTGACTATTCAACCTTTTTGTACTCCGACCATGGCTCGATCTCATAGGTACTGGAAATAAGAGGTTCTCTGTATTAAAATGTGCAAAAGAAAATTTCCATTCTCTGTAACAAAAGTTAAGTTGATATAACCAAAGACCAAGATAATAGTGCTGAGTATAGGTCTGTCATGACATTCGGTAAGCTCTCACTTAGCAACAAAGTTGTATAAGCCGCCCTTTTTTTATAAGATGGCCGTCTCTTTTAGCCACTAGACCGGTGTTGTGATCTAGAGATAGGAAATGCAGAGGTATCAGTGTACCTGTGAGCTAATTAACAGCCCATAGTGACCAAAAATAGCTCCCGACCACATCTGATAGAGCTAACCATTGTGATAGTTTACTACTTAAGCTCCAATAAACTTGTGGCCAGTGTTAAATACTTTATCTTGCTCAACAAAATTATTGGTGGAATTCCATTGTTTTTTTCAGACACTATCTGCAGATATATATATATATATATATATATATATATATATATATATATATATATATATATTTTAAACTATCCTCCTAACTGTGCTTTGGTCTTTTAAGAACTACTTTCAATGGCTAGAGTCACCATCCAGGTGAATTGACACCTAATAAACACTCTCTCACACAACTAACACCTCTCCATTAAGGACTTATCCAATCGTTGTCTTGAATTCTATGAAAAATTAGATAACAAGGCACTTGGACTTACTAATCACTTTTCTTCTCAAACAACTTCTAACTGCAGATTATCAAAGCTACACTAACAAAAGAGCTTAATCCCGTTAAGTGGATTTATGGATAAGCGGGGTTTGGATCAAACAATGCTGTGTTTTTGTATTAATCAAAGAATGTAATGTTTATTAGTTTGATCTCCGATGGTCCCAATTTGTATTTTGCCTTGATTTCTATGAAAAGGCAAGACGAGTATATAAAAAATGTAGCTCCGTTCTCAGCTACTTCTGGCCATTTTCTGTGCAGCCCAAACTATTTGAATTTAGTTATGTTTATTCCAGCCGTCAAACAAACAAAAACAAAACCAGCTTATGTATGTCATCACGCTCCACTCATGCAATTGCCCCTCTCAATGGACCATGATTTACCATTGATTTTGAATACAGAATAGATATCCCAAGACTAGTTAATTTTTGAAGCCAGGAAAATGAACCAGCTGGTCCACTAATCAGACAACTACATCAGCTGCGTATGAAACAAAAATAACAAACCCATTTTTCATATAAAAAGAATACCGTTTTATCTCTTTGAATTACATTAAAAAATCCCTTTTCATCCCGCTGTTAATCTGAGATCACAGATTGCACTAGATTGCAGAATAAAATATTTTTCTATTTACTTTCACTAGCTGCTCTCTTTTAATTGTATATATGTTTATATTTACCTATTTTGCGTGCTAGAATTAAATTATTTGAACATGTTCTACTCTTTCAAATACCATTTTATCTCTTTAAACATCTAAATTATGATCGATTTTAACGGAAGCAATCAATAACATAAAAGAGTAGTTAGAATTTTATCTCTATATACAATTTTTGTCCAGCTAGACTAGTCAAATAACCAACAACGCGAAACGAGTAGTGTAAGGGGTTACCGTCATACTGGTTTTCTTAGAGTAAGGAACAACGCACATACTACTACTTCGATCTACTGCTTCTAAAGCTCCGTTCTAGCTAGGCGACGAGAATTCTGTCGGCGGTATGACCGATATCACTCCTGCCAACGACGAAAACGGTGTCCAAACTATTCAAAACAAAAAATTATAACGGTGATGACGCGATGTGTTCTCCATTCTACATATTAATGGTATCGCATCGCACACCCAACTAGGACACGCTCACGCTCATGCCCAAGTGGAATTGAAGTGGTGGAATTGAGTAAGGGGGGGTTCAAAGTACTTCAAAGTAAGGGAGTCTGGGATCTGTAGGCTTCTAGGCTCAACCTGTGGCATGTATCCCCTTACCGCCTATTGCCAAGGTCAACAATTTTTTTGATGTATGTGGTATTAGGTTTTAGTATACGTTTAGCAAATCCCACAAATTGAAACATTCGTTGCCAGAGCCTTTTCTTGAGATGGTGTAGCACTAGTTTCATGGTATATTTTTCGGGTTACAGATCGGCCATAAGATCAGTTCATCTATTCTGGTATACAAAATCAATGGTAGTACTAAATAACACGGTACGACATAGGTACTAGATATGGCAAATATTTTACTTGTTAATTCCAACATGGCCAGGCCAGCGACATTGATGTGATTCATTGTGCGTTCTGTGATGTTTATACAATAATAATAATAGGTGCGGACAAGGCTCAACGATATTTAATAAAATGGGAATGCCCGCTTGTGCCAAAGTGCTCTGTTGGTAAGCAAACTAGCAGACGTAATGCCGATTTCCAAAAAAAATTCCCACTTTATCCCACAAGCAGTGAAATATCCCAATATATGGGATAAAAATCCCTTAAGTGGAAACATTGCTGGTAGCGCTCTGGCGGCATCTCACATCAAACTCGAGCAGCGCAGACAATCCCTAGGCACGCTCGGCCCGTAAGCTAGGTTTATCTATTCCGTAGGATGTATAATCAATGGATTTACTCAACTCTTGATGGAAAAAGCTCACTACAATGCTATAGATTTAATTATAAACAGTTTGCCTAAACTACACATAACAAATTAGAATCATCGGAAATCAAAATAATAAACATTACATTCTTTGATTAATACAACAACACAACATTGCTTAACTTGTTAACTTGTATAATAACCTTTTTGCCAAGTCTATCTTGCACCCAAGATAACCTTGTATTTGTAAAAGAAAAAAATTACTACTCTCTTGTATAAAGCCATATTCATTCCAGGCTACATACAATCTGGCCATTGATAGTAAAATATGTTAGGACTAGTTCACAGAAAGAAGGATAGTTACAAGAGTCTGAGCCCCTGCAGCTAGTATCCGAGCTCAACACTGCTTCTACACAGGTTGCAAGTGTATGTACTCATCAAGAGCTTTGTTAAGCTGAGAACTTTAAGAAGCGGAGTTTCAGAAAACTCAGCTTGTGGCTGGTTATGGGCAGTGCGTCAGGCCCGCCAAGAGGGGGGGGCTCGGGGACTCGGGAAGGGTGGGTAATTAAAAAAATTACAATATAGCATTCTTCTGGTTATAAGCGATGCCTTAGAAGTTTAAGAAAAATAACAGACAATAGGCTTTTGCGTACTACAATATAGTAAGCAATACAAAAGCCCAATACATACACATATAAAATATAAGAACCTGGGGGGACGAGCTTTTCTCGGGGGAAGGTCAGCCAGTTTGTTTAGATGACTTAGTAAGAGTAAGATGACTTAGTGAGAGTAATTTTCACCAAGACCCACCGACAAGCAGATTTGCTTAGCTCATTTGTCTCTTTTCTGAATGTTTAAGGTCACTTCAGTTGTTATTATAGCTAAATGCCCTTATGATTCATTTTGAATATGACATGACCATTCGATGTAATCTTCATTCAATGGTTTTAGTCACTGCTCTCAGGAAACCACATATGTTAATACTTAAAACTACATGAGTATTACTGTGACAGTTCACTGATTGTTTATAAACAGCTGTTATGATTCTTGTGTTTTGATTTTAAACTCCATAAGCCCAATGCTAATTTTTTAAACTTTTCATATTTGTTTTTTCCATTATTTGATTTTTCCTGAGGTTCAGACCTGTCAAGAACTCATTTTTATCCCAGAAATTAGATATCTCCAACATTTGAAGGAAATTGTTGGGAGTAGTTTTTGAGATCAGAGTTGCAATTAAGCAAGCAAGCAAAATAACCGCACTCATATTAGAGTATACGATTCCAAAATATTGAACCTTTTACATTGGGAGGGGGTAACTCTAATTTGCCAAGGGGCCCAAAATTTCTCTGGACAAGCCTGAGTGTGTTGATCAGCTTCCTGTCCTCATTCATGGTTTTGCTGCCTAGTACACCTCTGATCTTGGATAGTCCCAATCTTCAAAACAAATACACAAGATATGTTATAAGTTTAGGTTTTTGTTTTGTTATTAGATGGTATTTTAAAAATTGATGAAAGAAAACATATCAATGTCAGGGGCTATGTTTATGTTTATGCCAACAACAAATAAACACATATTATTGGGATCTTTTATTATTGAAGGTAACCCAGTCAAGTACACTAAAAAAACAGTAATGGTCTCAATACTGATCCGTATGAGACTGTACTTAACAAGCTCTGCTGGACAACTGCCCTCCATCTAACCTACAGTTGACCCAGCCAACCCTCGAGTGTTTAAGAATTGGCAGCTTATTTATTGGCTACTTTCTCCCACATTTTTGTGACTGCCATTCGTTGTTTGCTCCAATTTGGCCTGGTGAGCCACACTTTCATTCACTCATCCTCCTGAGAGACAACCTTCAGGATAGCCTCTTGGACCTCAGCTTCGTTGAAAGTCCGTCAAGATTGAGGATCTCCACTGAGGACTTTGGGTCCAACCCAAAGATGGAGCCCTTTTCCTCCAGCCTCCTTGGTGCTAGAGGCAAAACCGGCCCTGCCACCAGATTTCCCCATTCCAAGGAGAACATCTCTGTTCTGGTTAAGCCTGATTGACTTGAGACTGCCTTAGTCTTGAGATTACCCAGGACTTCAGTAAAAGATCTCCCCCAAAGGGCTTCATCAAGATCACCTCAGCCCTCTGCTTTCTGTTTGGAACAAAAGAAATCAGCCCTGGTTATTTTAAATAATCCTTTATGCACAATGTTGAATATTTATTAATCAGGCTTTGGGCTCTTAACAAATAATCATGTGTTATGATAGAAATGTTTACATTAATGATGAAAACTGTATTGGTGTTAAATAAAGTATTCCACTGTGTATACCATAATTGCGTACTGATTTCACGTATTTTATGACTGGTTATGGGCCCAGCCCAATTTAAAGCAGATTAGTTATTCAGTATTAGGTTTGTTGTTTTGATTTTGATCTCATCGAACCAACGTTCACGTGAATCATTTTCCCGAGATGGATACCAGTACAGTAATGAAATTAGTGGATGCAGGCAACTAGAATAGTTGGAAATTTCAAGTAAAAGTGTCACTGAAGGCCAAGGGATATTTTGAAATAGTAGATGGCACAAAAGTAAAGCCGATACCGGGAAGTAACAATTACAAAAATAATTTACAAAGTTGGTTGGAAAAAGATTGTAAGGCCCAAGAAATTATAGTTTCACGTCTTGGAGATGGTCCCATGTATCACGTCTTGAGCTGTGAAACATGCTTCAGAAATCTGGTCGAAGTTGAATACAGTTTATGAGAAGAAGAGTGAGATAAGTCTTCATCTATAGCAACAACAGTTTTTCAACTTGAAGTTTAGTATTGGAGATAATATAAGTGATTTCTTATCAAGATTGGAAGACATTGTCATGAGGATGGGGCACTGTGGAGAAAAGGTGTCTGAAAGATGATAATGACGAAGATACTAATGTCCCTACCAACATCGTTCAGCCATTTTATTAGCGCTTGGGAATCGGTACCAGTGAAGGTGCAAACGAATGAAAAGCTGACAGCGCGCCTTCTAGTAGAAGAGGAACGACAGAGGAACGGGTCATCTTCATCTTCAGAACAAGGGTCAGCATTAGTAGCAACATCAAACAGAAAGCTCATTTTGCTGTAACTGCGGAGCAGCAGGACATATAAAAGCAAACTGTAAAAAGGTACAACAACCCTCTGCACCTCAGGTACCATTATTGCAATTAATTGGGGCATTTTAAAAGGGATTGTTTCAGATTCAAGCAGTCCTTAAAAATTGAAGGTAGGTCAGGGAATAACATTAGAGGAAAGGAGGAAATTTCCTTGATAACAACAGCATTTATTAGTGACTATTGCAAAGATACATGTTGGTACTTGGACACTGGTGCTACTGAACATCTATGTTGCAAAAGAGATGTTTTTGTAACTTTCAATGAATGGAATTCAGACAAATGGGTTCGTTTTGGAGGGAGAGGTTTACTTAGAGCTACCGGTGTTGGTGACATTAAAGTAAAATCAGAAATAAAAGGGGGCGATTCTTTGTTTGTTACGATATAAGATGTTCTCTATGTCCCTGGAATGACGGTTAATTTATTTTCAGTCTCTAAAGCTCTTGATAAGGGGTTTCATTTGACGTCAGACAAAGAGGAGGCTAAGATATGGAATAAAGCTAATCAAGTTTGTGCTACAGCAGTTAGGGACAGGAATTTGTTTAAAATTAATTTCAAAAATATTTCAGAAGGAGATATTAAAGCAGAGGCTGCACTTTTATCTGGGGAATCTACTAGTTTGGAGGTTTGACATCATACGTTGGCTCACCAAAATATCGCTCATGTAAAGAAGGTATTATCTACTCAGAACATTAATTACACGGGATTTGAGCTGTTTTGTGGCCCGTGTGTTGTAGGAAAACAAAAACGCAAGTCTTTTAAGCAGAGTTATTCTAGGTCTACAAAAATTGGAGAGCTGGTTCATGCTCATCTTTGTGGTCCCATGGAAGTATCATCCATAGGAGGTGCAAAGTATTTTTTGTTGTTTAAAGACGACTTTTCTAGCAATAGATTAGTATATTTTATCAAGCATAAAAGTGAATTAAATGGGAAGCTTCGATCTTTCTTGACTTTAGTTAGAAATTAGGTAGGTGAAAATATAAAAGTTCTAAGAACTGATGGAGGTAGTGAATTTGTAGATTCAGAGTCCTAAAAACTATTGTCTGAGCTAGGAATCATTCATCAGATCTCTTCTCCTTACTGTCCTGAACAAAATGGACATGCTGAACGCGAAATGAGAACTGTGGAAGAGGCGGCTAGGTCCATGTTAACAGCTAAGAACTTAGACAAATGTTTTTGGGGAGAAGCAGTCAATACAGCAGTCTTTGTCATTAATAAGAAGTCCAAGTGAAGGTAAAACTCCCAATGAGTTATGGTGTGGTAAGGTTTTTGATATCAAATGGTTGAAGGTATTTGGATCAAAAGCTTATGTTGATGTACCTAAAGTCAAAAGACATAAATGGAGTAATAAATCTAAACCTGGTGTTTTTGTAGGTTATAGTGACACAACAAAAGGTTATCGTGTTTACATATCTAGCGAGAGAAAAGTAATAATAAGCTGTATGTTGTGTTTGATCCTACTGAGGGTGTTGAATGTAAAGGCTGTGATCAGATTCAGAGTTCTTTTCTCAATCCAGCTTATTCTGGAAATGAGTTTTTAAGAATTCAGGAAGTTGTTGAAAATGAGAGTGATAACTTTGAAGAAACGAGACTCGCGGAGCTAAAGTTGAAGAACCAGTGATAAATGATGATGATGTGCAAGAAGTAGAAAATGGAGAAGAACTAGCGAGAAACAATGATGAGCAAGAAGCAGAAAATGAATATGTAGAAGAAACTGAAGAAAATGTGCATTTTTTGAGATATAGAAGATATATTAGAAGACCTCAGAGATTTGAAGATGATGAAGCTGGATTTCTAGTATTTTCACAAAATGATGATCTAGTACCCTACAATGATGCGGTGAAAGGAAAAAATGCAGAGAGATGGAGACAAGCAGTATCGGAAGAGTTGAAGAATATACAAGATAACAATATGTGGACATGTAGAGCGACCTGAGAATGTTCCTCTCCTTGATACCAAGTGGGTATTTAAAACCAAGAAATCTGCAGATGGTAAGACCAATATTTTTAAAGCTAGATTAGTAGCTCGTGGTTTTAATCAGTCTGAAAATGTTGACTTCTCAGAAATACAGTGGAACCTCGATAACTCGAACCTCAATAAGTCGAATTCCTTGATAACTCGAATTTTTGTCATTCCCCTTGAACTTGCCTACCTAATGCTATGTTATTTTACCTCTATAAGTCGAAGGGTTAACAGGAAACACCTCGATAACTCAAAATTTTTACAGTATTCTTAGCCTGTTGCCCCACCTCTAAAAGTTAAAGTTTTAGCTGTAGAACCTCTATAACTCGAATATGTGCAATTAAGTCTAAGTATTCTCTATAAGTCGAAGTATTGACTAGAGAACCTTTATCAGTTGAAGTTGTTGATTCACCAAACCTCCAGTGACTTTGCAGCCGGAAATTTCAACCCTCCCTCCCCACTAAATCTCTTTCCCGGATGCTCCTGGTGTCGGTAAAACAACTGAAAAATTTATTTTGATGAGCAACACGCATATCAAACACACTCATCCTCACGCATGGGTTTCACCTATGTGAGGATTTCATTTCATAAATAAGAAACAGTCTCATATTGTTGTAAATTATATATATTTTTTAAATAAAATGGTTTTGATTTGATTAGATTTGTGTTCTTAGTCGTTAGTTAGTGTGAGTTCAGAGGTTCTGGATGTAGTACGTGAAACGTAGTATTTAGTTTGTTTTTTTACAAAGTGTTTGCAGTTTGGTAAAACGTATTGGCAAAACTCTACCCCATGAGGAGAAGTTCAAGACTATTTGAGGCTATTGATACAGGAAATACGAGGGCCATCCAGAAAGTAAAGAACGTTTGCTTGCTGCGTCTAGCACAGCTCCCCCATCACCGCCATTGCGTGTGCGGCAGTCCACTCACCTCTCCACCAAAGTCTGAGCCGAGTCTCGTTGCTGTGCGGTCATACGTCTTATTTTTACAGCGATTCAAAATGGCGGCGGCAATCGAAAATCCCGCCAAATATGGGACAAGCAGTTTTATTCGGTTTCTGAGTTAAAAAATGTCTAGCCAATCAAATTTTTTAGAAAAACACCAAATAGAATTGGTGGTGGAAGTGCAAACAAGTCTTCAAGTCGAGTTTTCAGGGGAAAAATGGTGCAACAGGTTTAATGAAATAAAATCCATTATGCACGACGAGGATCGGAGTGGCAGGTCATTGCTCGGAAAAGACGATTTGAAAGAAAGACATGAGGGAAGATTGGAGGAAAACAGCTGCTAAAATCTTAGCACATTACATCAATTTTAAGATTTGTTTTTTTGCACTTTCATCATTAACTTTCTTTGGTGTTTTTCTAAAAAATTCTTCGGTATGGACATTTTTTTAGTCAGAGACCGATTGACACTGCTTCTTAGATTTGGCGAGATTTTTTATTGCCGCCGCCATTTTGAATCACTGTAGAAATAAGACGTGTGACCGCACAGCAACGAGACTCGGCTCAGACTTTGGTGGAGAGGTGAGTGGACTGCCGCACACGCAATGGCGGTGATGGGGGAGCTGTGCTAGACGCAGCAAGCAAACGTTCTTTACTTTCTGGATGACCCTCGTAAAAACAGTGTCATCGGGAAGCAGTTTGGAACACCAGTGAACACTGCTGACAATTTTAAAACAAAATGTCGTACTGCTTCACCCTAATTCCAACAATGCTCTGCAGTTTTAATTGTTATCATGTTCTGTTCCCTTTTAGTTTTGCAAATTATTTTAATAGCCTACAGTAAATTAATATTCAGCTAAATGAAATTGATGCGTAGTTGGTAAGAACTGACTTCCGTAAGCGGGAGGGATTTGTTTGGGGCAGGTGATAAGAAACATCACCAAAATACCAAACTGTGATTCATTATTTGTTTAATTTCCTCCTCTACAATATTTTCACTGAAGGAAGTATTTCGTCGTCTACTGCCAAAGAAGCTTTACAATATATTTCCGGGCTTATTTTAGACATTTAAAATTGTTTAAATCTATTTTAATTTTAATAATAATTATTATACGGTATGATTATTTTTTATAAATAGCTCGAACTTATGTAAGGATTATATACCCTTCCATGATCCATCTATTATGTTACCGTGACACTCAATAAGCCGAAGTCCGTGAAAAATCACCTTGATAAGTCGAACTTTGATATTTCAAAATATTTGATAACTCAAATTTTCGCCGTTCCCCCTGAGGTTCGGAGTTATCGAGGTTCCACTGTATATGCTCCAGTAACTAAACTAAAAACATTAAGAGTTCTAGTAGCCGTAGCTAATCAATACTCTTTCCCTATTTATCAAATGGACGTCACTGGGGCTTTTCTTTATGGGGACATTGAAGAAGTAGTTTATTTATCCATTCCATCAGGGTTAGATGCTAGTGAAAACCAAGTTCTAAAACTTAATAAGGCTATTTATGGCTTGAAGCGTTCCCCCAAAAATTGGAATGATAAATTCAATCAAGTAATGGAAAGGGGAGGTTTTAACAGATCACTAAATGATACATGTTTGTATTACAGATTTAGTAATGGGATGAAACTTTGTTCTAATCTATGTTGATGATTTGATTCTTGTTGGTAGTGATTTGGAGGAAGTAAAATCGTTTAAGTCCAAACTTTGTCAGTATTTCAAAATGAAGGATGTAGGGCCTGTTTCAACTTATCTAGGAATAAAAATTGAACACGATTTGACTTCTGGAGTTACTACACTTAACAAGACCGATTACCTTAAGCAAGTACTCGAACAATTTGGGATGTCTAATAGCAAATCTGTTTCAACTCCTATGGATGCTAATTTTCATACTTTGAATCACAACAGAAATCAAAACTTTGGAGTAAAAATTTTGAAGTCTTATTGGTTGTTTGATGTGTGCTATGTTGGGTACACGGCCTGATCTTTGTTATCCTATATCTTTTTGAGCCGATTTCAGGACCGAGCAAGTGAAGAGCTTTGGTCAGCACTAAAAAGGGTTCTCAGATATATAAAAGGGACATTGGATCTGAAAATTGTATACCGGAGGAGAAACCTAGATCTCAAGGGTTGATGTATAAGCTCGACACTCAACATCTGGATATATATTCAGGCTTGGTTCAGCAGCTATTTCATGGTCTTCAAAAAGACAAAAATCAGTTGCACTCTCGTCAACTAAAGCAGAATATGTTGCTCTCAGCTTTTCTGTTACAGAGGCATGTTTTCTTAAAAAGATTTTGAAAGACCTCAAGATTACCTGACCAGTTGATTGACCAATCTTTGAAGATAACCAATCTGCAATACAAATTGCAAAAAGTGATGAAAATAAAAGACTAAAACATGTGGATGTGCGTTTTCACTATATCAAAGAAAAGGTGAAGGATGAAATGGTGACTTTAACCCTAGCCGTGACCAAACAACCCACTGGGTCGAATTCCTGTGTCACCTAGAGTGGCCAGCGACCCAATGGGTCTAATTGGAACCAAAAATTTTGTAACGTTAAACTACATTTCTTCTCAAGATCAGCTGGCAGACATCCTTACCAAACCCCTAGGAAGGGTTTCATTTCAAAAACTAAGGGAGGGCACTGGTCTTGAGTGATTTGAATTTTGCTTTTAACTTGTTGTGTTCTTTTTATTGAGGGAGGGTATTTGGAACAATAAAAAGCAGCCCTGGTTATTTTATATAATCCTTTATACACAATCTTGAATATTTTTTAATCAGGCTGTGGGCCCTCCACAAATAATCATGTGTTATGATAGAAATGTTTATATGTAGGAATTTATGATGGCTTTGTGATGAAAACTGTATTGGTGTTAAATAAAGTATCACACTGTGACTTCTCCTGTTCTTGGAAAGACACCTCTCCCACTTCTTCACAAAAGATGGTGTCGGGGGAACCCCTTTTGAGTACTCCTGCTAGGAAGAAGGTCATTGAAGGAGGAGGCGTGTTCTTGCCAGGAGTTAAAGAGTCTTCACCCTGAGGTGGGTTTGGCAATCACTAGAGGAATGTAGGTTTCCTTGCCCTCAAATTTCGGCCTCTGGTTGGTTTTTGAAGTGCCCATGTGAGAGTTCCTAGTTCTCTTACCCCCAGGCAATACGATTATAAGATTTCATCTGCACTTCCAAGATAGGACGTGGTCAGCGACTTTTCGCTCTTGATCCTTCGCTTTGAGACAAATCTGGAGGAGATCCGCTGGTTTATCCCTCAGTTTTGATAGACCATCCTTTATGATGACATTGACAATTTTTGTGTATTTCTTTTTAACTTTCAAGAGCCTCTCCATGACCTTGAGAACCCCGTCCATCTCTTTCTGGGCCTTTTAAGATCGTCCTCCTGCTGGCAGAGGATGCCACCTCTAAAGCAGGTCGCAGAGAGCTTGTTTTTACTGGAATGCCGGTCGCTACAGGTTCCGGGGTTCTGAGAGAGGTCAACACCGACTCTTTAGCCTTAAAAGGTACTGTAGGAGGGGAATCTTCACCAATCCTACTGGCGTTTTTCTTCCAGCCTGAAAACATTTCTTTGTCGCAGGTAAATGGTGAGTTTGAAGCTGCGGGTAAAGGACACTTGCCCCATCTCTGGTCTCTTCTCCTTATCTTGCTCGCCTTGATCTTGCCTCTCTCCGTGTCTGTGTTGGGGGCATTTGAACAAGCCATGTTCTTATTTGACCAGCGCATTGAGCGTCAAAGGGCGGTATGGAACGGATATACCCTTTGGGCACAACCCCTACCCTAGTTCCCGGAGGCCTGACCTCCATTTGCCTGGTATCGGAAACCTAACGTCCTGGGCCCCGTGGCAATACAGAGCCCGACACGGCATTCATGCCGCACTCCTGACGACACACTAGCGAAACCCATCGGCAGTGCGGGGCACACATCATCCCCTGGGATCTCCACTGTGCGCCTGTCACCCCCATTCATGCCGCACTCCTGACGACACACTAGCGAAACCCATCGGCAGTGCGGGGCACACATCATCCCCTGGGATCTCCACTGTGCGCCTGTCACCCCCATTCATGCCGCACTCCTGACGACACACTAGCGAAACCCATCGGCAGTGCGGGGCACACATCATCCCCTGGGATCTCCACTGTGCGCCTGTCACCCCCATTCATGCCACACTCCTGACGACACACTAGCGAAACCCATCGGCAGTGCGGGGCACACATCATCCCCTGGGATCTCCACTGTGCGCCTGTCACCCCCATTCATGCCGCACTCCTGACGACACACTAGCGAAACCCATCGGCAGTGCGGGGCACACATCATCCCCTGGGATCTCCACTGTGCGCCTGTCACCCCCATTCATGCCGCACTCCTGACGACACACTAGCGAAACCCATCGGCAGTGCGGGGCACACATCATCCCCTGGGATCTCCACTGTGCGCCTGTCACCCCCATTCATGCCGCACTCCTGACGACACACTAGCGAAACCCATCGGCAGTGCGGGGCACACATCATCCCCTGGGATCTCCACTGTGCGCCTGTCACCCCCATTCATGCCGCACTCCTGACGACACACTAGCGAAACCCATCGGCAGTGCGGGGCACACATCATCCCCTGGGATCTCCACTGTGCGCCTGTCACCCCCATTTATTCCGCACTCCTGACGACACACTAGCGAAACCCATCGGCAGTGCGGGGCACACATCATCCCCTGGGATCTCCACTGTGCGCCTGTCACCCCCATTCATGCCACACTCCTGACGACACACTAGCGAAACCCATCGGCAGTGCGGGGCACACATCATCCCCTGGGATCTCCACTGTGCGCCTGTCACCCCCATTCATGCCACACTCCTGACGACACACTAGCGAAACCCATCGGCAGTGCGGGGCACACATCATCCCCTGGGATCTCCACTGTGCGCCTGTCACCCCCATTTATTCCGCACTCCTGACGACACACTAGCGAAACCCATCGGCAGTGCGGGGCACACATCATCCCCTGGGATCTCCACTGTGCGCCTGTCACCCCCATTTATTCCGCACTCCTGACGACACACTAGCGAAACCCATCGGCAGTGCGGGGCACACATCATCCCCTGGGATCTCCACTGTGCGCCTGTCACCCCCATTTATTCCGCACTCCTGACGACACACTAGCGAAACCCATCGGCAGTGCGGGGCACACATCATCCCCTGGGATCTCCACTGTGCGCCTGTCACCCCCATTTATTCCGCACTCCTGACGACACACTAGCGAAACCCATCGGCAGTGCGGGGCACACATCATCCCCTGGGATCTCCACTGTGCGCCTGTCACCCCCATTTAGTGTCATAACTGTGTTATTACTGAATAATTAGTGCACATAGTACAAAATTAAATTTTTGCCTAAACTACTAAATATAATGATTGTAACATATTATAGATGAAATTAAAGATCAGATAAACAATTACCTAGTATTAATAAGTTGAACTTATATTTTTTCCCCAAAATTATTCCGTGTTCCATGTTATAACCCACGAATGCTGATCAGCTTGATCTTTAGTGCTGACAAAAAGCTCCTGCTTTGCATGACTTGTTTATTTAAATCTATACAAAATATATTTACTGGACTTACCTACATCACAAAACAAGAAAATCTGATAATAAAACTATAATGTACTAGAAAACCCGTTGCGGCTTTGTCCATGTAAACTATGACAGTTCTGTGTGTTGCATTCTGCGGTTAGCCCATGGAACTACAACGAATCAAGATCACTGTTTGAATTTTCGAATGTCCATAAGGAATTTTATGTTGTTGTTGGTAACTTTGAAGCCCCAAGGGGCAATGCCCTATACAATTGAATCGGTATGAAAATACTTTACTTTCCTATTTTAGACCTAAAGAATCAATGTACCAAATTTCACTACTCTAGCTTGCCGGGAAGTTGGAGAGTTAGTGATGAGAGAGTGAGGGCTTTGGCTTTTATACAAAGATTACAGATTACTTATCTGTGATAGTATGCTTCCACAGCATTTCCAAAACGCATTTGTAAAAATAATGTAATTTAGAATGTAATGATAACATGGAGATGCAAAATTTGTTTCAGACCAAAAAAACTATATACTTTATTGGGGTTTAAAATCATAATTTGGATTTGAAACTTAAATGAAAAAACATTAACTCAAAACCTACCGAAGAATACTATACTACGTTATTGGATCACAAATTCCATTTAGAATAATCATTCCCGTAGCAGCAAACCTGCGTACTCAGTGAATTTACAATGAATATATGTCTTAACACACTAAGCCACTTAACAGGATTCATAAGAAATATATTCACAAATAAGCGATATTAAAACAATTAATTATTCTCCATAAGAATAACATTGGGGATGAGTACACAGGTTTGCTGCAGCAACAAGGAACACAAAATAATGGGTTTTATGCAAATATCAGTAGAACTCATCTATGTGAAGTTACATACCAAGTTTCATCCATTAACATTCATAAATAAGCGATATACAACATTTTAATTATTTTCCATAAGAATAACATGGAGACCGAGTACTAGGTTTGCTGCTACGGGAACTATAGGCGAAAAATTGTTTTTTTTGTGCAAACAACAATAAACCGCAACTAGATGAAGATCTAGAACTAGATTTCTCCATAATAATAACATTAGACAACGTACTGTGTTTAGCACTTTAAATACCTCAGTAACCAATCGACATAGAGCAATGATCAAAACACCAAATTTTGTGTTTTTTAACACATTGAACCCTATGCCCGAGTATAGGTCGGGGTACCGAAAATGCCGTTGTAAACGAAGCCCGAGTATATATCGGGTATCGCTAATTAATTCGGTACGTCGTTATTTTTAGCGTAATAATATATTTGTATGTATAGTAATGCTCTTCAATTCATATTCTTTCAGTAAATGAGCAGTTTTTACTATATAGTCAGCTGTTTAGTCATAAGAAAATAGTATTCTGACGTATTGCGCATTAGCACGATGTCAGCTGTCTGAGTTGAGTTTAGTCGTCTGTGCTTTGTTTACCGCGTCATTGTTTACGTTCTGCTAGTGAGCTTTCTATGTGATTTGTACGCTAATAAAATGTGTTTATTGTTTCCATAGCAATATTTTTATTTTTCGTTTTAGTTATTTAGTGTAGCATAGTGTAGTGAACTGTGAAAATGAGTGATTATTTAGACAGACACACAGTTCGAATGATTCGTTCCGAGTTGTCAAACTCTGACGATAGTGAAGATGAAGGTAATAATACTATTTATAATCTTAGTTTTGATGACAATGACAATCGTAATCATTCTTCTGTAGTTCAGTATGAAAAAATAAGTGATCCTGTGTACGATGCTGGCTCTGATGATGAATTTGTTGACCGTCTGTTGGCCGACCCACCAAACTTTGATGATACCAACTTTGAGGTTAGTGAGGAAGAAAACAACAGTTTAGGTCCTTCAACCAGCCATAATATAACTAGTCAATCACCAAATGATCAAATTAATAAGAAAGTAAAGTTTTCTCATAGACCTAATGAATCTGGTGATAATGGTCAAGTTTATAAAGACAGTGTTAGGCCTAGGCCTAGGCCTAGTCAGACTGACAAAGATGATAGGCCTAGTCCTATGCCTGTTGACGATGTAGCCCATAATGAGGTAGTAGCAGATGATCCTGTAAATAATAAAACTAAAAGAAAAAGGAAACCTAAAAAAAAGAAACCAACTGATGAAGAGCTTGGTTGGAGTTGTGTTGACATACTGTCACAGCTCCCTACCTTCAATGAGCAAGCAGGCGTTAGAGCCGCTATAACTGACACTTCAACCCCACTAGAGATATTTTCTTTATTTTTTCCAGAAAGTATGATTAGGCTGATCAAGTCCGAGACTAATAAATATGCAAAATTAATGATTGACAAATTGAGGCGCTCAAACAAACTACTGAAAAACAGTGTTTGGGGTAAATGGAAAACTGTAAAATTATATGAGGTCTATAATTTTTTTGCCATAATTTTACATATGTGTATTGTAAAAAAACCCAAGTTATCTGATTACTGGTCAACTGATGAATTTCTGAAGTCTTCCTATGCACCTTCAATCATGTCAAGGGATAGATTTTTTGCAATCTTGGCCAACTTGCATATTAGCGACAATGCAACTTACATACCGCACCAAACACCAGGTCATGACCCAATGCACAAAATAAGGCCTTATATTGACCATCTTCTGACTGTATTTCCTCAGTGTATTTATCCATCCGAAAACCTCACTGTTGATGAAGGTACATGTGGGTTTCGTGGTAGGGTCAAATTTAGAGTATATAACAAGAACAAGCCGGATAAATATGGTATGAAGTTATATATTGTCTGCGATGCCTCAACAGGATATGTATTGAAATTTGAGCCATACACTGGAAAGTCAGCCAACAATAGTGCTGTAGCTCTGTTTGGTAGGCTACTTTCAGAGTACTTGGGAAAGGGCCATACTATTTATATGGACAGGTTTTACAGCTCACCCGTTCTTTATGATTTTTTGTGGTCAAACAACACAAAAGCTGTGGGTACCTGCATGAGCAACAGAGTGCAGTTGCCTAAAACTGTTACCAAAATGAAACTCAATCAAGATGATATTATTTTTATGAGAAGGAATCATTTACTCTGTTTGAAGTGGAAGGATACAAGGGATGTCTTACTCTTATCCACCAAACATAAGTCAACAACTTCAGAGGTCTTGGTACCTAGTAAGGAAGGTATGAAACCAAAAACCAAACCTGATGTGGTCATTGACTACAACAAAAACAAAACTGGGGTGGATAGAAATGACCAAATCATAGCCTACTATCCTTTCAAAAGGAAGCAGTTCAAGTGGTGGAAGAAAATGTTTTTTCACCTGTTCATGATGTCGATGACGAATGCTTTCATCCTTTACCGAGCGACACGATCCGAGCCTCAACGGAAACACTGCCACATGGACAGTTTCATAGTGTCAGTTGGGAAAGCCTTAGGAAATCAAGGTGGTACCTTGTTCCAAGCTGAACAGCAAAGTAGTCCAATACAAACCAAGGCCAGTAGGCTCACTGGGCGACACTTCCCCGCAAAAATCCCTCCCTCAGATAAAAAGGCAAACCCAACTAGGATATGCAAGGTGTGTTCTGACAAAGCCAAGGCTTCATCTGGGAATAGAGGAAGAAAAGAGACATCTTGGTGGTGTGCAGAATGTGAAGTAGCCATTTGTGTGCCAGAGTGTTTCCAGCTCTACCACACCAAAGCCGACTACATATGACTCCTTTATTTTCAAAGACAATTTCAGGCCTTAGTGTACATATTTTTTCATGTAAGTAAATATTTTTTTATTCAGAATTTCATTAGGATTAATTTGATCTATTAATGTATGTATAAAAAATAAACAACAACATTGGGGTTAATTTTATATGAACTCTTGCATAATGTAGCTATTTTTTTCTCTATATAATATTTATTGTTTTTTATACAACAAATAAAAAAAAAAAATTTTTTTTGCCCTATAACATATTATATTTTCTTAAAGCTCTTGATTTCCTCTTTAAAATGATGTATGCTTTGTGGTGTTTTGATTAAAACTAAAAAACTAATAATTTTTTGTATTAATGCAAAAATGCCCAGTATATATGCAAATAAGCCCTGTTAGCGCCCATAGGGTTTAATGTGTTAAGCTGAATTGAATGGTAAAAATTAAAATTAGATTTAAATTTTAAAAATTACATGTGAAATACCCCAAAACCCCCTTCGGATGGTGCGGTTCGTCTGGTTTTCAAACTCGTTCAAATAAATGGTACTTTATAAATTTTACCAAATTTCATTAAGATAGGACCTTTTTTACGAGAATTATCATGCTTACGGACACATTTATATACATATATATAACAATTTGAACAAATGGTGATTTTGACATCTGTGGACCTCAAAACAACAAGTTATCATGGTCCCGGGCCAAGGTCTTACCACGCCGACTACAGTAATAGCTTCTTTCCTATAGGGGAAATTCGCTAAAAATGAACCAAGATCGATGTGTTGCAGAGCAACGATTAAAAAAATCCCAGCAAAACAATTCTGATTGCGATCATAGCACACATATAGCACAGTAGCATCGATGTCCAGCACTTGGAGGGTTAATATTAACGTGAAAGTTAAAAAGAATTTATGGAATAAACGGGTGAGTGAATTAATACTTTGTTTTTGAAATGGGCAAAGGTCAAGTTTACAATACCAAGAAAAAACCAAAGCAGAACTCGAGAGAAGGGAGTTAATTTGTCAACTGTAAAAGTAGTAAGGTCAATGGCCATGGTCTGAGCCCCAAGCTTGAATCATGGCTGTAACAGTTTACAAATGGTAAGTGACCAATACGTCTGGAGACGAGCAAGACATAATCCAGTAAAATGTAGCATATGAAGAAAAAAATCTAAATCAAGTCAATGTCAAGCTTCTTAAAAAAATAAATTAAATTAATTGCATATCTACCAAGTCAATTTGTCCCTACATTTCCCCCATATCCAAGTAGTAAACAATAGAAAACTTTGAACAGAAATCATTTTCTTCTTCAGGTATAAAATTGTAATAACTTAATCAGATCAGTTTATCCTTGCCGTAGAAACTCTCATGTTTCGCCTATGCAACCATGATCAGAACATGAAAAATACGGGATAATCAGAGGAGCGAAAAACAAGGGTCAGAGGGGCAATAAACGATATATTACAGTAATAACAAACATGAATATACTGCCAAAACACACTCATAACATCATAAAAACAACGATCAGAAGTTCACTTTTTTTTATGTAAAACAAAGGTTACCACCTCATGTTGTATTATGCAATACAACATGCTTATACTTTAACACGTTCACTGCGACTGCCCCGAGGCGGGTTTGCAAAATGCGGCCTGCCAATAGGGTCAGGGTCACATTTCTAAATATTGGCTAACCAATGGCTGTAGCGCTCGAAGGCGCTGTACTACATTACAATAGAGCTGAACGTAGTTCTAAAAAGCGCCAACATATAGCAGCACATGATAGGTTGATGCAGAGAGTCAGTCCTGCCATTTCGAGGGATTTTATTAGCAAAAAAAGCAGTTTTCCCAGTCCCGTAGTTGCGGGAATTGAGGGAAATTTTAGTGCCAACCTACACCACAAATGTCACATGATTATATCTAAACTGCGAACAGCGTATAGTCCGTTCTCGTCAAGTGCTGAGCTCACACTGAAGCAATGTTTGGCAGGGGAGCGCGCTACTAGTATTATAGTAGGCCGCTTGGCAGGCTAGTGGCGAGGTACTATATTTATAGTAGCCCACAGCCAACGTGTTAAGTACAGGAATTGGTGCCAAGATGAAAAGGAAGATATGCAACAAAAGACGGAAGTTAAATACCCCCGTCGCATCAAACCTGCGTACTCAGCGAATTTTCAATGCATAATATAGGTCTTAATATCACATAAAGCCACATACCAAGTTTCAAAAAATATATTCACAAATAAGCAATATATACAATTTTAATTATTCTCCATAAGAATAACATTGGGGACGAGTACATAGGTTTGCTGAATCAAGGAACATAAACAATTGGTTTATATGCAAATATCAATATAACTCAACTAGGTGAAGCCACATACCTAGTTTCATCAATGTACATTCTTAAGTAAGCGATATATCCCATTTTGATTAATCTCCATAAGAATAGCATACACATATAAAAATACACAAAACTAACATTAAACTAAATACCCCCGTCGCAGCAAACCTGCATACTCAGCGAATTTCCAATGGAGATATAAATGTCTTAATACTACATAAAGTCACTTACCAAGTTTCATAAAAATATATTTACAAATAAGCGATATAAACAATTTGAATTATTCTCCATAAGAATAACATTGGGGCTGAGTATGCAGGTTTCCTGCAACAAGGAACACAAAAATTGGGTTTTTAAGCAAATATCAATATAACTGAACTAGGTGAAGTCTTATACCAGTTTTTAGCGAATTTCCCCTATAGGGAAGAAGCTATTACCGTAGTCGGCATGGTAAGACCTAGGCCCGGGACCATGATAACTTTTCGTTTTGAGGTCCCCAGACCCCAAAAACACCATTTGTTCGAAACTGTATATATATATATATATATATATATATATGTGTGTGTCCGTGAGCACGATAACTATCGTAAAAATTATCCGATTTTGATGAAATTTGGTATGAACGTGTAAAGCAACATTTATGACTTTAAGTTCGAAAACCAGCCAGATCGCTCTATCCGAAGGGGTATTTTGGGGGGGTTTTGTACCCCAAAAATGGGTTTTTTGAATTTTTTACATATAATTTTGGAAAAAGTCAAATTTTATTTTTTCCCATTAGATTCAGCTTAAAAAAACACACAATTTGGTATTTTGATCATTTCTCTACGTCAATTGGTTACCGAGATATTGAAAGTGCTAAACACAGTACGTTGTCTAATGTTATTCTTATGGAGAAAAATAAAAATTTTATATCTCGCTTATTTATGAACGTATACTGACGAAACTTGGTATACGGCTTCATCTGGTTGTGGACCATTGATATTTGCTCAAAAAGACAATTTTTTACCCAAGGCTCCTGTAGCAGCAAACCTGCGTACTCAGCCCCATGTTATTCTTATGGAGAATAAGTATCGTGTTATCTGCCTTCATTATGAAAATAAATTAATGAAATTTGGTATGTGGCTTTACCTACATTATTTATATTGATATTTGTATAAAACCGCATTTTTTGTGTTCCTTGCTTCAGCAAACCTGCATACTCAGCTGCCATGTTATTCTTATGGAGAATAATTAAAATGTCATAAATCGTTTATTTATGAATGTATACTGATGAAACTTGGTATGTGGCTTTATATGGTATTAATATACATATATATATATGCATTGGAAATTCGCTGAGTACGCAGGTTTGCTGCTACGGGGGTATTATTCATTTATGTTCATAATTAAGGAGACATAGCATTTAATTATTCTCCATAAGAATAACATGGGGGCTGAGTACGCAGGTTTGCTGCTACGGGAGCCTTTGGCAAAAAATTGGTTTTTTGAGCAAATATCAATAGAACACAACGTGATGAAGCCGTATACCAAGTTTCGTACGTATACGTTCATAAATAAGCGAGATATAACATTTTTCTTTTCCTCCATAAGAATAACATTAGACAACGTACTGTGTTTAGCACTTTCAATATCTCGGTAACCAATTGACGTAGAGAAATGATCAAAATACCAAATTGTGTGTTTTTTTTAAGCTGAATCGAATGGTGAAAACTAAAATTTGACTATTTCAAAAATTATATGTAAAAAATTCAAAAAACCCATTTTTGGGGTACAAAACCCCCCCAAAATAACCCTTTGGATGAAGCGATCTAGCTGGTTTTCGAACTTAAAGTCATAAATGTTGCTTTACACGTTTATATCAAATTTCATCAGAATCAGATCATTTTTACGAGAGTTATCGTGCTCACGGACACACACACACACATATATATATATATATATATATACCCCCGTCGCAGCAAACCTGCATACTCAGCGAATTTCCAATGGAGATATAAATGTCTTAATACTACATAAAGCCACTTACCAAGTTTCATAAAAATATATTCACAAATAAGCGATATATACAATTTTAATTATTCTCCATAAGAATAACATAGGGGCTGAGTACGCAGGTTTGCTGCAACAAGGAACACAAAAAATTGGTTTTTATGTTATTATCAATATAACTCAACTAGGTGAAGTCGTATACCAGTTTTTATTAATTTATGGTCATAATTAAGGGAGACAGAGCATTTAATTATTATCCATAAGAATAACATGGGGCCTGAGTACGCAGGTTTGCTGCTACGGGAGAATTATGCAAAAACAATTTTTTGGAGCAAATATCAATAGACCTCAACGAGATGAAGCTGTATACCAAGTTTCGTCAGTATACTTTCATAAATAAGCGAGATAAAAAAATTTTCTTTTCCTCCATAAGAATAACATTAGACAACGTACTGTGTTTAGCACTTTCAATATCTCGGTAACAAATTGACATAGAGGAATGATCAAACATACCAAATTGTGTGTTTTTTATGCTGAATCAAATGGTCAAAACTAAAATTTGACTTTTTCAAAAATTATGTGTAAAAAATTCAAAAAACCCATTTTTGGGGGACAAAACCCCCCCAAAATACCAAATTTCGTCAAAATCGGATAATTTTTACGAGAGTTATCGTGCTCACGGACACATATATATATATATATATATACAGTATCGAACGAATGGTGTTTTTGGGGTCTGGGGACCTCAAAACTAAGTTATCATGGTCCCGGGCCTAGGTCTTACCATGCCGACTACGGTAATAGCTTCTTCCCTATAGGGGAAATTCGCTAAAATACAGCGAACAGGCTAGTCGCACACACGTTCCATGGTACCAGCTGACATACCGCAATCTGAGCAATTTTCCAACTGTATTTTTCATTTAATGTTCGCTGTTCGTGTTTTGTATTTTTAAGTGTGACGACGCTGTTTCAGCTGAAATTCATTGTATTGTGTCTTGAGAATGGCATTATAATGCCGAAACGACCGTAACGCAAGTTACAATTTGTTGGAGCTGTTGACGGAAGGTAAACCTTTATTTAGCAATAATAAAAGAAAAATCCCCTTCCTCAAATCTGGTAATCACAATAGCTACGGATGACATCGGAACGAAAATTAAACAGTACTAGCTGATGTCCTGTTCTCCGCACAGGGATCTAGCAGGCACAAACCAGACGTTTTAATGTTTTAAACTATAATCAGCTGACTATCAAAATAAAACATAACTCCATAATATTAACATCGGAACTTTGAAATCCTATGGGGAGCTTATGGGGGGGGAAATCTTATGGGGGCTCTGTAGATGGAGGTTTTCAAAACCCCAAAAGGCACATCTAGAGAGTGGGAGCTTTTCATTAATACCAAACATGGACAGAATAATAGTTTTAGGGGACAAAAATTGCCGAACAAAAATCAAGAAATTATTTTAATAGTTTAGATTTTGCAGACAACTCACACACCACCGCCACATAACACAAAAAATACATTTAGAATAGCACACAAGTCACATAGCCGATCCTATGGTTTTTATTAACTGTGTTCCTCCCAGAACTCCTTTACCCTATCAACAAAATGGTACTGATAGGTAACAACCAACTCTAGGTAGTAGGAAAACATATCTTTAAATATAATTCTGTAAGCAAAATTAAGTCAAAATTGTGAAAGTTTGGCAAAATCGCAGGATGATGAGAGGCGGCTGAAATTAAAGGTATTTATCCCAAGGACTCGGGAAAAATAGCAGTATTCCTAAAAAGTTATGAGAAAACGAGATATAAAACATCCCCTATAAGCATGGGGATTTAAAAACGTCTGTTTTGTTTACATTGAAACATGTGATTAAGTGACTACTTTGTTTGCAAACTGACTCGTAAACAGTAAACAAAATCAGAAGAGGCAGTGCATTGGAGCAAGGTTAGGGGCTACGGCCGCTTCAAATCACTAGTTATTAATATTACCTATTAAATAGTTGATGGTAATAAATGATTGTGTTAAACAAGTTGTCATTTTACTAACCTCCAAAATAGAAGTAATTAAATGGTGGATATTGCTAACTTTCCCACAATATTGCAGGTGCTTTATGAATAGCGGTTTTGGGCTGTATGGTTTTGCAGTTAACACACTATTTAGCTTGCTTGCACCTCTTTTAAACATTCCAATGCACTCGCTTAAAATAGGACGTATTGATATATCAGCACCCAATATTAACGGCTTTTGATTTTTGTTACTTTATACAAGAAATAGAGTTAAATCACTGTCCACAACAGTACACCTACAAAGCGACCCGGTTAAAGAAGCTTCCAATCACCGACCCACATTCGCAATATAACTCAGCAACTTACCTGGCGGAAGGTGGCGAGTGTCTACTCTACGCTTCTTGAGTGTGACTTTGCGGAACACCGTGCCAGTGAGGGGCTCGATGACAGCGTCATTGATCACCCGCTTCTCCACCAGAGGGCTCTCACCGGAGGAGGAGACGACCGGACTGTCGTGGCAGAAGCGGTTCTCGATGATCGGGCTGCCTATGGACGACTGATCCACTGAGGTACTCTCACTCAGTGTGCGCTTGTCGATTGTAGGGCTTCCGATGCTGGATTCATTGTCAGTCACAGAAACAGGGATCAAGTTTTCCTCGACTGACACATCACAGTCAAAAACTTTCTCTTCGACAGAACCTGAATCTGTTTCATGGGTCGCAGTTGTTGATTCGTCGCTTTTTTCTTGTTTGTCGGATTGTTCGTTCGGCTCGGACGTGTTGCTCAGGTTGAGGCTGTTGGTGAAGGCAGTTCGGGTGATGAACTCGCAGTCTCTGTGACGAGGCATGCTGCTGTAGGCTCGCATCTCCGGCGAGTTCCTCAGAGCAGCCCATGGCGATGGTGTCGCATCTGCACAAACAAACACCCCACTAGAAAAATACACAATTTTAATATATATATTAATTGTAATAATCCGATGGCCCTACGAATATGAATCCATGTACAATATGTAAACAAATGATTTGACAGCTCAATAAAATGTAAACAAAGTATTAAATAACCAGCTGTGACTTATTATGGATTTGAATCGTCTGCTTGTTCAACTAATTTATTTGTCTGTGTGTATTTCCAGTTAAAAATATTTTTATACTCATATGTGATAGATCAATAAATGTTACTTTATCCATATTGTTTTATATTTTATGGTAATTATAACTGCTTAGGGAACCTTTGAGATTGATATTTATTCCTTTTCTAAATTCCATAATTAGTAAAGATATATTTTGCGTTAAAGATGTTGACCTATTTATAGTATATAACATAAAGCAATTATGAACCAAGTTTCTATCAGTGTACCACAGCTGTGAACAATACCACATATGAATCATATTTATTAAAAATAACAAATACCCCCGTCGCAGCAAACCTGCATACTCAGCGAATTTCCAATGAATTATAACATAACACATTAAGCCACTTAACAGGATTCATAAGAAATATATTCACAAACAAGCGATATTTAAAATATTAATTATTCTCCATAAGAATAACATTGGGGATGAGTACGCAGGATTGCTGCAACAAGGAACAGAAAATAGTGGGGTTTTATGCAAAATATAAATAGAACTCAGCTAAGTGAAGTCACATACCAAGTTTCATCCATATACATTCATAAATAAGCGATATATAACACTTTAATTATTTTCCATAAGAGTAACATGGGGACCGAGTACCTAGGTTTGCTGCTACGGGAACCATAGGTGAAAAATTGGTTTTTTGTGCAAACAACAATAAACCACAATCAGATGAAGCTATATACCAAATTTCGTCAGTTTATGTTCATAAATAAGCGAGATATACAATTTTTCTTTTTCTCCATAAGAATAACATTAGACAACGTACTGTGTTTAGCACTTTCAATATCTCAGTAACCAATTGCCGTAGAGCAATGATCAAGATACCAAATTGTTTGTTTTTTTATGCTGAATTCAATGGTGAAAATTAAAATTTGATTTTAATAAAAATTACATGTGGAAACCCCAAAAAACCCATTTTTGGGGTACAAAACCCCCCCAAAACCCCCCTTCGGATGGTGCGATTTGTCTGGTTTTCGAACTCGTTCAAATAAATGGTACTTTACACGTTTGTACCAAATTTCATTAAGATCGGACCTTTTTTACGAGAGTTATCGTGCTTACGGACATATATATATATATACCTATATATATATATATATACAAATATAAAAATTTGAACGAATGGTGTTTTTGGCATCTGGGGACCTCAAAATGAAAAGTTATCATGGTCTCGGGCTTAAGTCTTACCATGAGACCTACGGTAATAGCTTCTTCCCTATAGGGGAAATTCGCTAAAAACAAATACCCCCGTCGCAGCAAACCTGCATACTCAGCGAATTTCCAGTGAATTATAACATAACACATTAAGCCACTTAACAGGATTCATAAGAAATATATTCACAAACAAGCGATATTTAAAATATTAATTATTCTCCATAAGAATAACATTGGGGATGAGTACACAGGTTTGCTGCAACAAGGAACACAAAATAATGGGGTTTTATGCAAAATATCAAAGGAACTAAGCTAAGTGAAGTCACATACCAAGTTTCATCCATATACATTCATAAATAAGCGATATATAACACTTTAATTATTTTCCATAAGAGTAACATGGGGACCGAGTACCTAGGTTTGCTGCTACGGGAACCATAGGTGAAAAATTGTTTTTTTGTGCAAACAACAATAAACCACAACCAGATGAAGCTATATACCAAATTTCGTCAGTTTATGTTCATAAATAAGCGAGATATACGATTTTTCTTTTTCTCCATAAGGATAACATTAGAAAACGTACTGTGTTTAGCACTTTCAATATCTCAGTAACCAATTAACGTAGAGCAATGATCAAGATACCAAATTGTTTGTTTTTTATGCTGAATTCAATGGTGAAAATTAAAATTTGATTTTAATAAAAATTACATGTGAAAACCCCGAAAAACCCATTTTTGGAGTACAAAACCCCCCCAAAACCCCCCTTCGGATGGTACGATTCGTCTGGTTTTCGAACTCGTTCAAATAAATGGTACTTTACACGTTTGTACCAGATTTCATTAAGATCGGACCTTTTTTACGAGAGTTATCGTGCATACGGACATATATATATATATACATATATAAAAATTTGAACGAATGGTGTTTTTGGCATCTGGGGACCTCAAAATGAAAAGTTACCATGGTCTCGGGCTTAAGTCTTACCATGAGACCTACGGTAATAGCTTCTTCCCTATAGGGGAAATTCGCTAAAAACAGTTTGAGTTGAGTGTTTTTTTCATTCCAAGTCTAGGTAATACAACGCATAAAAAATTTCCACAGCAAAATTACTAAAGAATTTAAGAAAAAGATATGGCGATGGGAGGTCCAATTATGAGTACTAAGGAAGTAAGGACACCATTTAAGGAAAATACCAGGTCGGTAAAGTCATTATTTGCATAAAATACTATTTTTTGGAAGAAGAAGCCAACTTCAGGACGAGGATCCAGCATATTGAACTTTTATATGTGTTTTTCTTATTAAATATAATTGCATATGTACTCCCACTTTCAGGTCAACATTTGTAAAAATTCAAATTTTCTATTTAATCAGATAAATTTTGTATATTTGTCATGTCAAAAAGAAACAATTTAAAGGTTCTTCGCGGCAAACAACCCCCCTTGTTTGGAATCTCATGCACCTGAGTAAATTTTAATGTCGGAGCAATTGATAATTTGATTTCATGTACCAAAGATACAGAATATATATATAATTTGTCATTGTAACTTGTCTTATTATTTCATTATATTAAGGTGAAAGGCATTTATATAAATAATATATATATATATATGATGAAATACTTTTAGAGAGACTTACTAGTGTTCTAGACTGATCATATATATATATATATATATATATATATATATATATATATATATATATATATATATATATATATATATATATAAGTTAGGTCTATTTCAAATTTGACAGAAGCAACACAAACAAATAAAGATAAGCGTATTAGCAGGAGCTCTTCTTAGTATGGAAAATGTACTGTTTTACAGTTTTATTATTGTGTAGTACATTGCTTAGTAACGAGTGTTATAATAACATTTTTTCAGTAATTATTACGTTATGTGTGGATGCAACAGTTTTTCAGTTATTTTTGGAATAATAATTTGTTAAAACTTTTTTGTTATAAGTTTTGGAGAGGAGATGGCACATTGTCTAAATTTTTACTTCTGGCTACTGATACTAAATTTTGATAATTGTCGTTAAAACTAATTAGTTTTTCAAAATCCAGCAGAAGACCCTAATCCCCCATGATGACCTGACGTCCAACATTGCTAACCAACTCAGGCTCTCTCGACCTCTTGTCAACATGGTTGGTAAGTGTACTAATGTTTATAACTGAGATTCGCCTGTTTGAAACTCAGCGACTAAGCGAATTTTGTAAGAGCCATAATTGATTATCACGCTAAATTCAAAAGCTTTATTTACATATTTATTTGTATACAAAAATAAAACATTTGTTAAAAATATCATGTATTGTCAAAAATATATCTTATACTAACTTAATGCTAAACTAACATCAAAATAAAAATTTTCGAAGGGTTCATTTGTAAATACACAGGATTAAAATAATTCTTAAGTGGCCAGCTCTAGATATTCCCTAGTAGAATAGAATGCATTGTCTTCTAAAAATTTTTTGAGCTGATGCTTGAATTCACCTATTGTGCGGCTCTGCTTAATTTCCTGGGGTTAATTATTAAAAAACTTCACTCCTGTGTGGTAAGCCCTTTTCTCAAACTTTGCTGTCTTGTGGATAGGGTAAAACAGTAAATGTTTCGCTCTAGTATCAGAATCCCTACCTTTAGATAGCAAATGGAGGTTATTGAAAGTTATTACTAGTACGGAATAAATGTAAATGAAGGTGTGGTAAGTATTTTATGTTTCAAGAAGGTTTCCCTACATGAGTGTGACCAACTCAAACCAAAAATCCTTCTTACAATATTTTTCTGAGACTTAAATATTTTATACATGGATGAAGAAGCTCCCCAAAATGCTATCCCATAAAATGCCAGGCTTTCATAGTAACCTCTGTAGACGTCAAGCAGGACTTCCAGACTACAGGTGTCTTTCAAAAGGTTTATGGCAGATGCTGCTGAGCTTAATTTGGTTAACAACTGCTGAGTATGACTTGTCCATGATAATGGTTCATCAATAGTAACCCCTAGAAATTTAGTCTCAGGACAGTTTGAAATGTTAGAATGGAAAGTTAACGGGATCAGACATATCCTGTCTGAACTAGAGGACATGCGGAAATTTATCACGTTGGTCTTAATGGAGTTAAGCAGAAGATCATTTGCTTTGAATCATGAGCAGCATTCTTCCATTGTGGTTGCTAGATTTAAAAGGACGGAATGATGGGTTTCTCCCTTAACCAAGACCGATACATCAGCGTACATAACTAGTTTTGACTGTACATTATTACACTTTAAATCGTTAACGTACAGTAGAAACAGAATCAACGTACAGTAGAAACAGAATCTCTGACAGAATACACCCCTGGGGGACTCCTTCTTTGTGGTATTAAGCCATGACGAAAATGACGATGAACCTTGAGTTTCTGAAATGTTTACCATTTGTTTTTAGCCCTAAAGAAAAGACTTAATCCAACCAAATGCAACCGCACGGATCCCATAATGACTGAGTTTGTCTAATAGAAGAGATGATTGACACAGTCAAAGGCCTTGGATAGATCGCAGAAAACTCCCACTGTCTTCTGCGACTCATCAAACGCCTTTTAGACTGATTTAGTCAAATCAGATACAGCCGATTCAGTGGACTTTCCCTGCCGAAATCCATGCTGGGAACCGTTTAATATATTTTACTTATTATGAAAAGCTATGAGTTGGTGGTGGAGGAATACTTTTTCCAAAACATTGAATAGTACTGAAACTAAAGATATTGGACGATAGTTTTTTTAAGCTGAAGATGTTCATCTTTTTTGTAAAGAGGCTTAACTATGGCGTATTTGAGTTTTTCAGGGAAGCAACCCGACGGGAAAGACAAGTTGATCAAACAGACCAGAGGATATGAAATCTCAGAGCAACAAGACTTCAATATGGTTCATCCCATCCAGAAGATTTTTTGTTTTTAAGAGAATGACTTGTCAGGGCCTGCTGCGTTTGCTGGGAACTTTGCTTGGCTTAGGTCACTCAAAGCAATAACTTTCATTTTTTAGCCTGCTCAGAGCTACATAAATTGGTCTTTTAGTAAAGCCTTTTTTTGCCAGGTCTATTATAACCCTGCTTAATGTGTGGTACTCTGCAGCTTATGGGTTACAAGTTCCTGCATATAGATCTGGAACGTACCCAGCAAAGCAAGGGGTGAGCCGTTACAGTACGATACCAACATGATTGAGTTTGATTATCAGTGGATAAAAAGATTTGGATTTCTAACCAAATTAAATCCTTTACAGAAATTCCAAAACTAATAGTAAAAATAAAAAACCTTGGAATGAATAATAAAATAATAAATAAAAAACCTCTGTGCCAACTTGCATGCCTGCCTCGTATTCTACTCCCTGTGGTTTGATTTGTTTACAGATAAAACCAATTCTGCCATCTGGCTAGAATAGTTTGGCGGGTTTTGGATTTTGTTTACAATCATTTCCACTTTGAATGTAGGTTTAATCAAAGATAAGTATTAAAGTCACCAGCGCTATTTCATACTCTGAACTCCTGGTGAAACCAAGAAAAACGTATCGCACACAGCAGGCTGACTTGAGGGAAGTGAATTTCCACATAAAATAAACGGTATCAGGAAACTGACACATACTTTCTCCCTTTTAGCCAAACTTTAATGAAAAAATTACTTTTTATTTACTACATATAGAATACAAAGCACGGTCGAATGTACAGAAAATCTTGTAAACAAGTTGTTTCAAAAAACATCCACCCAAATCCCTGCTTTTTGAGGCACTACAGAATCCATTACTACACTAGTGGTTTTAAGAGGGGAAATGCCCCCTATCCCCCCCAGGGTTATTAAGGGGCAACATATTTCGAATTTCCTCTGTTGGTCAATGCTACTTGACAAGCATATCAAGTTTGAATTAAATTTATCCGTAAATAAGAGAGAAATAGTAATTTTTGTATTCCCCATAAGAATAACATTGGACAACGTACTGCGTTTACCGCAAATGAAAATTCCAATTTTCTCTGCAACCAGCAATCGTAGAACAGTAATTCAAAATACTAAATTATTTGGTTTTTTGAGCTCTTTTTAATGGCGAATAGTAATATTTTTGTATGTTTATGTGTTTTATGAAAAATCCAAAAAAGCTGAATTTTTGATGTTTTATGTCCTGTAATTTCTGAACCCGAATTTTTACAGACATGCGGGTTGTGTCATTTTGTTGGAAAACTAAAGTTCTACAAACGACCACACACACACACACACACACACACACACACACACACACACACACACACACACACACACACGCACACACGCACGCACGCACGCACGCACGCACACGCACGCGCGCGACAGACCACGTAAAAATCACTTTTTTGGGTTCAGGGAGCACCAAAACGAATATTTCCACTAACAACTCAAATTCGAAAATTTTGACGAAAACAATACTTTCTCCATATACTATGTATAGGGGGAGAAAGTAAAAAGCGATGTAAAGATTTTAAACTCCGTAATATAAAATTTGACAATATTTCCCTTCATTTGATAGGTCTCTCGTTAAAATCGGACTGGCCGATTCGTAGGTTTGATACCGTAAACTCGAGTATCCATAATTTCTGCGCGAACAGTTGTCACTTTTACGCTAGGGTTGTAGTGGTGACCTTGGTGAAGATGAGTCACTCACAGTGTTGGCAGGAAATTCGCGGTCTGAATTTGGCTAAAAATAGCCTTAGACAGCCTGACACCCCTTTCCCAAGGAATACCCCTCTTTCCCCAATTTGATTCCTCACCTACACCACCTTCTCGATTCGTCATTTACAGTGCGATCTTTGTTGAGTCTGCAACGACATTGGTTTACCATTGCTTTATTCAAGTGCGCTCCCTAGTTGTTGTATTGTGATACAGTTAAGTGTTACTGAGTGTCAACCTCCTTTGAGTTAACACACTTATTCTCTGCAGTTGGTAAGTAACCATTATTATTATTATTATTTAATTTATGTTTGCCTTTTTGGCAACACTCTTCAATAACCGATATGAGAGGTTTTTCTGTAGTTCAAAGACATTTACACTATTTGCTGGAGGGAGGAGTTATGAAATGTACATCAGCACGGACATGAACAAGTCTGGTTTACTGTTGCTTTACCATGCTACACATTTTTATAAATCTTAGGCCCGAGTCGGTGGCCGTTTCATGGGTTTATTAATTAACTCAGAACTCAAAACGACCGCCCGTGGGCTTTCCCTGAGGACTTTTCTAAACTGCAATAGGCCTATGCCCCTTCTGGATATATACCGGTTGCCTAGATTCGCGCAAAACTTTAGCAGAATTGGTCCAGTGGCTTTGGCGTGATAGAACAATAGACACCACCTCATTGATATAATAGTAAATGTAGTAAATAGTATATGTAGGCGTAATTAATTGACACAGTTTTCAATTTTATATTGAAATTTTTAACAATAAAATAATGATCACACTTTGATTACCTAGGATTTCAGCAAACCTGCGTAGGCCCCTACTCAGCTCCCATGTTATTTTTATGGAGGATAGTTAAAATGTTATTGCTTATTTAATAATGTATATTAAAGAAACGTGTTAAGCGGCTTTATGACATATATATGCATTGGAAATTCGCTAAGTACGTAGGTTTTCTGCATTGGGCTTTTTTACAAATTTAAACTGATTGTGTCATTCTCTTAGATTACATCAGTTAAGAAAGTTATGTGTTTTAGGGGAAAATGCCATCGACCTCTTGTGATGTTAAAAAAAAACAGTCGCAACTTGTGTTCCTTCACCGGCTGTGGAAGAAGTAAAGCTTGTTATCCAATGCTACACTTTTTTAGATTTCCTGTAAAAAGACCTTCAATTTGTGATGTTTGGCTCAAGAATTGTGCAAATGAGGCTTTAGATACGGCCACGAAGAAAACTTTGGATAGAAGAGTGGTGTGTGAAAAGCACTTTGAAGACAGTTGCTTTTTAAGCACTCTGAAAACCAGATTACACGCATGTGCAATCCCAACAATTTTGTCTTTGCAAGACATGAATGACGCGCCGTCAACGGTTGCTGCACACATGCTCGTGGCCCAGCAATCAAACCACATAGAACCCCCATCAGAGCAAATTCAATTGTATCAAGAACCATTAAACCCAGTGCCAAACCCCACGAGCAAATATCAATCAACAACCTCACGTTGAAGACAGACAGGCTGGCTGCGAGGCGCACTCGCGTAGAGCTTTATTTGTCACGCCTAGTCCTTCAAATACTGTCCAAACTCCACAGTACAAAAAATTTAAAAGCGTCAATTAAAATTTAAATTGTGAAAAAGAATTAAGTGGGATTTTAATAAGGAAATATTGTATGTTATGAATTCACTGAATCATTGGTAATGAAATATCGGTTATACATACTATACACCTATTACACTAATTTGTAATTATAACAGTGAGAGAATTTTCACAAGCGAACGTAGAACATTTATTTATCAAGGGAGAAGCCGCTTTACGATTTGACGAAAGGAAGGCACGAAGGCACTTGGGCTGGTGGCTGGCGGACGCCCTGCGAGCGAGCCACGGCACTACGGCAGTGTCGCGTCGGCGGCACCTATCTTTCTCACTCCCTCTCTCTCTATTGCACCGGTACTCCCGCTCTCTCTCGCACACGGATGTCGTATCCCCTCCTAGCCCGCAGATCGTTGGTTCCTACGTGGCCACGAGCTGCGCCACTGCGCTGATGCCGTCGGCACTGATTCTATGCTAGTACTAGAAAATCCCGCAGGAGCACGCCACTGTTCACCCGTCTTCGTCTGATAACTTGCCGATGCAATATCTTCTAAGGAGTATGCTTAATCTATGATTTAAGTAACTTATATTTATAATTAGGTATTATGTCCACATAGTATATTATGTGACGGGCATAGTAAGGCAAAAAGAAGCGGCTAACCACTTAAAAAAAACATTCACAGTTAACCTTCTTTATTTAATTTACATCATACGTCTGACATCTGTATCCAACAGGTGTTAAATATACAAAAGTTGATTCCTATTCCTAAACATGATTTGCATTAGAACTTGAAACATGTTCGCTGCTGGCTTCGGCTATGTACAACGGACCACCCCAGTGCTGGGAGCAGGCAAATACCTTTGTTGACTAATGGGATCAGTGTGCGGCCAGCACTCGTTCAATAATGCTAGGGAAGGTCTTTTCAGAAACTTTTGGCGCTCATCGTTTCCAGATTCCGCCACCAGGGCGCTGAGAGCGGGTGTTGAGTGAAGAATAGACATTCAAGTGGATTGGTGGAATTGTAAATAGCATTATTTTTAATTTGTTGTAATTTTTCACTTTGTTATTTCTTAAATCTTGTTATTGAAAAAATGTTTCACACACATTTAATTGTGATTACAATTGAACACTGAACATCAGCCATTCGGGCAAAAGGTGGGGTTGTAAATAGTATAATTTGTTTTTATTTTTATTTTAGTGAATTTCCTCTATAGGGAAGAAGCTATTACCGTAGTCGGCATGGTAAGACCTAGGCCCGGGACCATGATAACATTTTGTTTTGAGGTCCCCAGACCCCAAAAACACTATTAGTTCGAAACTGTATATATATATATGTGTGTGTGTGTGTGTGTGTGTCCGTAGGTGCAATAACTCTCGTAAAAATGGTCCGATTTTGATAAAATTTGGTACAAACGTGTAAAGCAACATTTACAGGGTTCCCACTCAAACTTAATAATCAACTTCACAGGTTTTTCACAGTTTTCAAGGTCTAAAAATTGTCAATTTCACGGTCGAAATATTAAAAAACATAACCCATCCCGGTCGCAAAACAACAACGCAGACGCGTTATCGTACTAGCGGCGCAGCGGTCAAATACTAGCACTTTCCCACATTCCAATTAATTACGATGTCACAGTACCATACAAGTGAAACTTGAAAAAAATAAAAACTCTTTTTAGAGTTTCTTATTGTTGTTTCATTGCCATCGTGAGTCATGTCATCGGTCTATCGGTTATCGGTTGCTGGTGGTTTCTACTTAGCTCAGTGTTGCCAATAATTTTTTCCCAAATTACCCTCGATCCTCGTCAAAATTACCCTCAAATACCCTCGAAATCTAAACTCCTGTATTTGAGTAAAGAGTGCTAATCAAATAAAGGAAATTTGCTTGAAATTTGATAGGTTTGAGGGAGCCGCCTATAGATGTCACTGATGTATAATTAATGTTAAAGTTTAGAATAAAGAATAAAAATAGAAGTTGCACAAGCCAGCCAGTTTTTTGTCTCAATTTTTTCATGCGAGATATAACGGGTTTTTCTCAGAATTCATTTTGCTGCTTAACAAATCACAGTATATAAATTACTAATAGCTGATGAAATTTTGTTTACAGCCATAAACACAAATTATAAAACAGCTAACGCTGTCTATCTTTCAGTCTATCAACTGCTAGGATTAGGTAGGCGGAGACAGATGACAATAATCCCCATTTTCTATTTTTGTTATTTATTGTCTGGTTGAAGTTAAAACTTGCAGACATTACTGCAACTTAGCGGACTTCTTGTCGTCCTGGCACTCATGGCTCTTCCACATTTTTAACATGAGACGATCACAAGTAATCCTTACTCAAGCTTCATTTCTGTCATGGAGTTTGTGAGTATTCGTCAGAGTAACGAAAATCGGAAGGGTCAAAAAAGTAGAGAAATGTGGCAATTTAATCATAAATAAACAATACTGATTAGAATAATAAGTATATAACAGAGTATAATATAGTTATATTTTAAAAGGCTTTAGTAAAATTACCTCTTTTTACCCTCGAAGTTCCAAATTATCTCCGCCAAGGGTAATTATCCTCCAATTGGCAACGCTGACTACGCACCGTGTAAACGGAATGCACGAGTTACTGATGTGACAGTTGTATAGTTATTTACAGTGTTTTCACCGCCTAATACAAAACAATAGGCAACTGATATACAGTAAAGAAGACGTATAAACGATCTTACACAAGTGCCAGTCAGCAGTCAGTTGATAGTGAAAAAACTGCATGAACTTAACAACTGTCGCCCGAGTTACTTTGCACCAAGGAAACCAGAACCAGACCTAAATCATCCGCACAGCTGCAACCTGCAAGTAGGCAGACGACGCAGTATTCACCGTATTTATAACGTTTTAACCACTTACTAAATGCCGTAATTCTGTTGTACATTCTTCTATCTGAAAACAACTGTGATATTTTAAGATTTTCTGATAAGATTTTTTGTTATTAGGGAGTTTTGCATCATACGTTAAATAATTATGGTAAACGCTATTCGTTATTTTTTAATATTTAATAAACGAGACAAATAACGAATAGCGTTTACCGTGATTATTTAACGTTTGGTGCAAAAACTCCCTATTATGTTTCAAGTTTGATATATTTTTAAGGTTTGATATCAAAATTCATGGCTTATTCCAGGTTTTTTCACGGTATACAAAATTCACGGCTTATTCAAGGTTTCACGGTTTTCACGGTTGGGTGGGGTCCCTGTTTTTTGTACATCTTTATAACTATAGTAGGTATTGATGAGGTGATTGGCATAAACGGATTTGGAGGATTTCTTAGGCAGGTGTTCTTTAAATCTAGTGACAAAGGATTTTGAAGTCTGGCCCATTTAAAAACTTGGCCGGTTTATGTTTTCTAACTGCAGTTTTTTAAGCATCGTAGTTTGTAGTTTAAAATTTGCTTTTGCTAGTTTGTTTGTAGTTTTAAATGCCACAAATACATAATTTATTGCCAGTTTGTTTTTTAGGGTTTTATTTAATACGACCCCATATCTGTGCTGATGTACCTTTTCGCCTCTGTTTTTAAGTTTGTATTTGATTTATTTTTGTGTTTTCTGATAAGCTCATCAATTACCAAGCATTTATATCCTTTTGAAACTGCAATATGTTGTAAGATTACTATTTCGTTGTGATAATCATCTGGGTTGAGTGGTATGGACATTAACCGGTGGACAAAACTATTGCAAGCAGCAATTTTGTGGTTGTGAGGATGGTGTGAGGAAGAATGTATGTTTGATCTGATTTTGTTGGCTTCCTATGTATTTTGAAACTAAAGGCTTTTTTATTTAGAAAATATGTCTTAAAACAGAATTATTTTTCATTTGAAAACAGATTTTATTCACAAAAAGAAGGCCTAGCTATGGGATCCCCTTTTCGAGCATCCTTTCAGAACTATTTTAAAATCATATAAAAAATCAACATCTATCTATGGTCTGACTCAAACCGATATAGAAATGGAATGATATTTTATTGTTGATATGTCGACGACACATGTTTTATATAATGGCAATGAGAGACAAATCAGCTTCTTTGGTACATATTTTAATAACGTCCACCAAAACTTAAAGCTCACTGGAGAGCAAAACATCTATACATTTTCTGGATGTTACCTTAACAAGAAACAACAAAACCTTTAGTTCATATAATTGTGGCATTTAAAACTATACAAACAAACTAGTATCGCTGCTTAAAGGAAAGAAACTTCAGTTAAAAAACACAAACCAGACAGGAGTGTATAAGGTAACATATGTGATGACTGCCCAAGTTTTTACATCGGCCAGACTTCACGATCCTTTGCCACTAGATAAGAAGAACACCTTCCCAATAAATCCTCTAAATCTGCTTATGGCAACCACCACATCAATACCAACCACTTTTATACAGATGTACAACAAAATTTAAAATTCTACATCGTTACAATAAAGGAAAGCATATGAGCACCACTGAAGAGTTCAACATTTACAAGGCGTCAAAAGAACATCCGTACCATGTCCTCTATGAAAAACAATCGTTGGCAACTAACATTATTTAAAACTCGATGATAAGAATATTGGACAGTCGGACAGAAAGAAAAGGTCCTGATAAGGGAACAGAGAGCTTCATGTGTTCGTGATATTCACGGCATGGGGGAGGGGGTCACCACTTCCGGCACTCGGCAGTCATGACCCGTTATCTATCAGCCCCGCACTTGACTGTTGTGTTTTCCGTGATTTGGCCAAATTTATTATTAATAGGGGTGTGCGAGTACTAGAAACTTTGAGTTTTCGGCCGAGTATTTTAATACTCGAACTCGACTCGATGTTTTGAAAAATACTCGAAAGTTCTAGCGAGTATTTCCCGATTTCTGGACGATCGCTAACGATTGCGACCGGCCAAAACACGTAGTAACGGCTGCAAAAGGTGATCACATCGCGTAAAATCGGCCGGAAATGACGATCGCTAACGATTGCGACCGGCCAAAACGCGTAGTAACGGCCGCACAAGGCGATCGTAACACGAAAAATCGGCCGAAAATGATGATCGGACTGCCTAATTTTGGCCGTAAATAATGACGATATACATAATATCGGCAAAAGTGGCGACCAGGCCACTTGAGATCGGCCGGAACTAAAGATTTCGTTATCTAATATTGATTATAAGCAATGTCTGGACTAGGTGATATTGGCCAAATGACAAACGGACCGTGTTTTATCGGGCGGAAGCGAATGTCAAACCGTGTTTTGTTTGTCAATACATAATCCAGTTTGATTGTACTGGCCAAAACTTTGTCTTGTAACTCAAGAATTAGTTAGAAACCATGTTTAGATTATCAAATCTAGAGTGGTATCCAAATCCCATTACACTATTTTAAACTACCAACTGAAGGCAAATACTCTCTCAAAAATACTCGAAACTCAAAAATAATTGACACTACTCGACTCGAATAAAAAAATCACTACTCGCACACCCCTAATTATTAACTAAATGTTTATGTGTCTAATGTGTTTTTAAGAGTACAAACGTTTTTTATCAAGACATCATACAAGAAAATGGACATGTAACCACCTTTTGACATTCAGAACTGAAGATGTGTAAGTAAATAACATGAAACAGCTGTAGTCTCCCGACTACATTGTATCATTTGACGGAACAGATATTTTAAACCTTTCCCCCAGGGCCTTAATACATTTTTAAATTTCAGTATTAAACTTTTAGAAACATTTGCTCATTGTTTTCTGTTATTAATTCACTGTGAATCGATAGCTATTGTGAGAAATACTCATAGTTAGTGTAATCTTATGAATTATATTGTAGCACATTCCATTCTACGTAAGTTAAACCTGTTTTGAAAGTTAAGACTACGACTGGGTGATACCTGAGAAGGTCCATGAGCGCTGCAGGCTGCGTTTGACCGTCTCCACAGCGGCGATACGGTTCTCTCGCCGCTTGCTCGGCCGCCTCACAAACTGGTTCATCCACTCCCCAGATGCTGCTGTCAGCTCCCTGTCAATTTGAAGAAAACTTTAATATTATTAGGATAATCAATCTTCTCACCATCACTGATTTTGTTCAAAGTTGGTAGGTAAACATTCAGGTGAATCGCCTAAGTAAGCAGGTCAGAGTCAGTACTAACACTCATATAGTGGGTCAATTGGACAAGGAGTGAGTGTTATGTATATGTATTGCCCTGATCTCACTCAACATGAGGTTACAAATCAACCGTTTTTCTCTCTTATTTATCTTTGTATATTAATTTGTATATATTACAATATTCCGATTGTTTTGCCCAGCAAATTTGTAAATTACTTTTACAGAAAGGAACCTATCTACCAAATTCAAAATAAATCAGACAAAAAATGTGGCTGCTAGAATGTTAACACTCACATTTTTTGTCTGATTTACTTGGAAAACCTAAACCCCTTTTATAGATATTTACAACTAAAATGTTGGGTTTTGGACCCAAACAAGGCCAAATATGACCTGGAAATAATGTTATTGCATGTGAAATAATGGAACATAAAGAACCGAAAGTTTTAAGTCCTCTTCCTGCATTCTAGCGTAAATACTTCTCGAGATATTAACAAAAATATAAATTGACCATCGACAGTACTTATGGGGATTCAACATTGGAAAAGCTGTATTTCATGACTTGGATTACAGTGGACGCTCTTTTAACTGGCATATTTGGGACCACGGGCATGCCGGATAATAAAACATACATTGTTTTTAGGGGGGGGGGGGATACTGAAGATAATTAGCTCCATACAATACCCAAATGTACAAAACACATTATTTTATATGATAGGCTGTGAAGAAAAAACACAGAGTAAAAAATACTGTAAAGTTTAAACACTGAAAATGGCGTGCACACTCCAGTGCACTGGTGGTTTTTGTCGATAGAGGTCTGTGAGTGCCCAAACATAACCAGAAAAAACCGCTCGTGAGTAGCTCGGCTGATGCCGGTTAATAGAACGTGCCAGTTTTTAGAATGCCGGATAGAAGAGCATCTACTGTATCATCTTCAACACCTCTATACCTACATTTACACTTGGCTGAACTTTCTCCCAACTAAATTATGGGCAACATGACTATTTTCATTTTTTTAATTTCATATCCTTTCATTGTGGGTAAATAGAACCAGATGCATCAAAACAGCAACAAATTAAAATGTTATCCAATTTCACACAAATTGGCCTAAGTGTTTGCTTTAATAAATTTAATATTTTGAGTTTTAAATTTGGAAATTCATTCCCCTGACGTCCAGCGTGCTGTGTATAACATTGTTTATAATATGAAATATAAAAACAATATTTTTCTCCATTTAACCTTCTAATAACATTATTCCTCAAAAGGGGCACGTGCATTTTAATTAACCAGCCAAAATTACACAAAACATTACTTTTAACAGATTTTTTAGAATTTAACAGAACACCTGTAACAGGCTAAGATCTCCTAATTTGTTCAATTACTTCCTGGGGACTTAATGACTCCCACCCCCTTGTTTGTTCACGCATATTATATGTTTAATTCAATTCAATAATTCTTTATTCATTCATGTACAGTGGTAAAATTTGATAGCGTCACAATTCATATTATGATCTATTTAAACTAATTTGATAAACATTATTAACATTATTCTAGCCTTATAGCTATTTTTACAAGCATTTTATGAGGATTGGAAAAAGTCATCCAATGAATAAATTGCTTTGCAAATAAGATTGTGTTTTTTATCATTCGTTTGAACTTGTCAAAGTTTTTTCAGATTTATATTTTTTGGGATGTGCTGTAAGAATTTATTTCCCAAATACGTTGGTTTTTTGATAAAATTTAAGATTGTGATGGGCAGAAATTATTTATAATTTTTTTCTTGTATCATTAGGATGAGCTAGTTTAAGTAGTTCTGTATCATTGGATACTAATTTGCTCTTAGATATCAAAATAGTATCAAGTATGTACTGCCCAAAGACAGTCAATATTTTTAAATTTGCAAAGTGATTCTTAGCCGATTCATCATGATCCAAATGTAACATGATTCTTATAGCTCTTTTTTGTTGTTTTAACAGCTTTTCCATATTTGATTTTGTTGTGGCCCCATATAGACACATGCCAACAGAAATATGGGAGTTTATGTAAGCAAAATCAATAGTTCTTAAGGTTTTAAGATTGCAATAATAAGACATTTTGATAAAACATGAATTCCAGCATTAGCTTTACTCAAAACGTTGCTTATATATTCATTCCAACTGAGAACCTGATCAATCGTTAGGCCTAAGAAGCCTGTGCTTGTTTTTCTTACAATTAATTCTGAATATAAGATTATTGCTAGTTCTTCTTGATTTATGTTTTGAACAGTTTTAAATTGGACAAAGTTAGTTTTACTAGTATTTACTATTAGATTAAGTTTTTTAAAAAAATATCCAATATTCTCTAACTCTACTGAAGAGTAAATTTCAACCTCTTCTATTGTTTTTGTCGATATTTTCCAATCTGCATAAAGGCATATCTCACTTTTGGGCTTGAAGAAAAGTGTGTTGTTTGTTTTTTAGATAACATATAAAAAGCAGAGGACCTAATAGAGAGCCCTGAGGCACATCAAATTTTACTGGCAATAAATTTGACAAGGCTTTAGTAATTCTTTTTCCATCCGCTTTATATGTAACTTCTACTTACTGGTACCTATTTTGTAGGAAGGATTTAAACCAGTTCAATTGTTTTTTTTTTGTCACGCCCATGGTATTTAGTTTTTGAATCAAAACTGAATGATTCACACTGTCAAAAACTCTGGTTAAATCCATAAATATACCTGCAGTACGTTCACTCTTATCAACTGCCTCCACAATTGACTCAATGAATGAGACTTTTGCAGTTACAACTGATCTTTTAGACCTGAGACCATGTTGGGTGCTATCTATTAATTTATTATTGTCTAAATATGTTGTTAGTTGCTGGTGTACAAGTTTTTTATAGATTTTTGATATGGAAGGGAGGAGGAATGAAATTGGACGATAGTTTGAAACTTGAATCACTTTTTACATTGTCCTTTTTATGAATCGGTATTATTTTTTATATTTTCAATTGGGTAGGAAATATGCCAGTGATGAATGATGAATTTATTAAGTGGCACAAAACTTTTCTAATCTGTGTTTTTACTCTCTTTATTACAGCAATCGGGACATCATCGTACGCAAAAGATATTTGTATTTTTTAGGGATTGGATTACTTTTTCCACTTCCTCTTCATTTACAAATTTAAGAGTAAAATTACGTTTTGTGAATTCACCTTGAGTTGAATTCGTCATAAAACCATCACAACCAATATTCTGTTCCAGATCCAAATCTTTCACTACATTAACAAAGTACACTTTCATACCTTGTAGATAAATGTGACCTACAGATCCAAAAATACACAAATCGCCGCTGAAATAAACAATGCTGCACCAGGTTAAAAAACCAACAAAAGTCACCAATTAAGTAGCGACAAAGAGTCAGTGAAATGAATATTACGATATTAGTATATATGTGCATTAAACAAACAATGATAAGACTTAAAAAACCTCTATTGAGGCTGCTCTCCCTCTCGCTTACTTTAATTCTTACATGTTAATATTGCTACACATTGACAACACCAATAACAGAAGCAGAGGAGAAAGAAGTACTTCTTAAATTCCATACTTAATTTCTCTTCCATCAAAATCATTTTAAATTCTTATTCATTCACTACATTCAATCACTATTTCATGTGAAGACACAACTAAAACACTTGTTAAAAAAAATGTAAAATGATGTTTCAATTTCTAATACTAAGACGGTGAGTACTGACATGTGTTTGAAGCAGACCGTGCACAGCCAGTCGGAGGTTTGGTTGGTGGTGTACTCGCGGCAGTTCTTGCACACTCTGTGTCGGCACCAGCGGCAGAACGCACCTCTGTTGATGATGCGGCCAAGCTCTGCGCGGCACCTCGTGCACGCTCGCGCGCTACTTGCACCTTCGCCACTCTTGATTGCTCCCTTGCGTCTCGCTGCTTGAAGTTCTGACTTTAGTCTCCTAGGAAACATCCAGATTCGTTAAAAACCAAAACGTGGTATACAAATATAGTTTTGTTTAACAAGTAAAAGTTGGGATTGCTTTCATTACAAACATTTGACAGTTTATAACAAAATGCCACTGGAATGAAAACACAATGCAAAGAGTAGTGTTTGTGTGAGTTCATATAACAGTGTGAATTATTGGTTTTATTATCTTCAGGGTTTAGCGAGCTATTATATAAAATATTTTCTACTTTCATTACGTTGGGTTATGCTCATTTTACTAGCTGGTCCTATACAAAGCTTTGAGGTCCGTTTTTAAGTAAATATGAAGAAATGTCAGAAAATTTCCAAATAAAATAGCTGATCCTAGAAATAAGAATTTCTTTTCAGTTTGGAAAACACTTGAAAGAGATGCTTTGTTATAGACTCCTTTCTCTCTTTGATAAGAGTTTTATTTTACTTTTGTGGGTGTTAATGAAAATAGGATTTTTAATGTTTTGACTCCAAGAGTAAATTTTTCCAAGAAATTATTTTCTTTATCCCTAACCCTCTAGTTAAGTATTTAAAATCTACAGTTTTTTGAGAGCAGGGATGAGGCACCATTACCATTCACGACCAACAATTTCTTTGGCTCCTGGCGAAGGGTTGGGCGGCATCAGCTGATGCTACTAGCAATGTGTTAAATGATTACAGTCTTTTGCCCAAATCTGTATATATATTTTTGTTTTAAAACACAAATTTTGGATATTTAACTATAAGCAAATTTAACGAGTACACCTTTAGCTGATTCAAGGACAGGTATCAGCATTGAAATTGGCCTGGGCAAAAGTAATGCCGTGCTGAAGTCAAGGATCCTTCAACTAACTAACTCAAGGTCCGGCCACTAGCAGGAAGGATGCAGTAGGTTCCACAGAGGAAGCAATCACACCAATGACTACAGATAGGCCACAGTGGACAACAAGAGATAACTATTAGCGACTGAAATTAACGCCTTCAACATGCTACCTCAGATACACTTCCTGCATTATTTTGAATATATTTTAATTTTGACACATTAGTTCATGAAATTATTAGGTAAATTAATATTAGGTATGGCCAAAGGGTAGTCCAATATGATATGTATGACGAATTTCCACCAAGTGGAAACCATATTCCCAATTAATTAAAGAAAAACTGGAAATTATTGCCGTTTCCCAGACTAACCAACATTTATTTTAATTAAACTAACATCGATGATTAACTGAAATACTGCCAGGATTCAAGAAGGTTGATCCCTCATAATATGTCAACTATGTTAAAAAAAAAACCTCTACTGCCTGTCACCATAAGCCAACAGGCCTGTGTGGCGATCTAAAGACCGCAAGGTACCACTGGCGGCATTAGTCACATGGGCAAGCCAATGGTGACCGCTTATAAAAAAGGATCACAGCAGTCAGCCGGGATCACACCTACGCTTGACCTCGGCTGATTTGTGAGGCCAGCACTCTACCTCTGAGCTACCGAGTCCAGAAATATGGTATCATTTCTTTATTTAATGTTGGTTTATAATTTCCATGGTAATCACTGGGAATCAACAAGAATAAACGGGATAAAGAAATATGTGAATTAACCGTAGTTTATGAATTATACTCCAATTGTATGTTTTACAATGTACAATTGCTATGTATAAAGTTTATATTAATTTCCCTTGTATAATGTAAGGGCACCCCATGTTATAAAGTGAATTTCCTACGGAAAAGTGAACTATTAGCATGACCCGCACGGTGAGACCTAAGCCTGGAACCAACATAGAAGTTCCTAATGTGACCCCCTGAACACGTTTTGAAGGGTCGCTAACAACTTTATATATAGTGTGTTTGCACTCAAGTGGTCTCAATTTTGGTCCGATTTACTTAAAATTTGGTAGGAAGATTCCTTTCTGTAATCAGTTTGACAAGTTTGTTAGGCAAAACAATTAAAAAACTCTAACCCCTTTTTTTAGGGATTTTAAATTTAATAATTTTGCGTTTTTGGGCCCCAAAAAGGGTCAGAAAAGCCCCGGATGTAAAATTAATGCATGTAAAAAGATGAAGATTAGTGAGGCAAAACTTTTAAGCCTTCTCTCGTCATTCTAGCTCAAATATTTATAAAAGTTATTAAAGGAAATGTATATTGACTAAACACAGTAGGTTTCTTATGGTGAGAAATGCCTATTATTCATATATTGGTGCAGTTTTATCATCCCCAGCATCCCCACGCCAACCTTCAATCCCCTGACTAGAGCTTCTCCTAACCTTACAATGTACAACATTTTTCCCCAGCTTTGCACGTAAATAGAACCAGGAGCATCAGAACAGCCCAAAAATTAAATGTTTTCAGATTTCTATAACAATTGGAATATGTATGTTTTAACACAGATTTAGATTGTTGTATTTTTACTTTCTCCCTCTATACATAGTATATGGAGAAAGTATTGTTTTCGTCAAAATTTTCAAATTTGAGTTGTTAGTGGAAATATTCGTTTTGGTGCTCCCTGAACCCAAAAAAGTGGTTTTTACGTGATGTCTGTCTGTCTGTCGTGTGTGTGTGTGTGTGTGTGTGTGTGTGTGTGTGTGTGTGTGTGTGTGTGTGTGTGTGTGTGTGTGTTTTGTGTGTGTGTGTGTGTTTTGTGTGTGTGTTTTGTGTGTGTGTGTGTGTGTGTGTGTGTGTGTGTGTGTGTGTGTGTGTGTGTGTGTGTGTGTATGTGTACAGAGCTAGAGCCCTAACCAATGGGCCGATTTTGATGAAATTTGGTATGTAGGTACTAATCCACGATATCTCCAGGCTTTTTTTTCATTTTTTTGAATTTTTGATTTTTAAGGGTAATTATCCCCCAAAAACCGCCAAAAAACATGAAAAATCAAAATTTATCAAAAACGGCTCTAACGACTTTGATTAAACTTTAGTCGTTTGTAGAAATTTAGTTTTCCAACAAAATACACCACCCGCATTCCTGTAAAAATTCGGGTTCAGAAATTACAGGACTTAAAACATCAAAAATTGAGTTTTTTGGATTTTTCATAAAAAGAAATAAATATAAAAAAATATTACTATTCATAATTAAAAATAGCTCAAAAAACTAAATAATTTAGTATTTTGAATTACTATACTACGATTGCTGGTTTCGGAGAACATTGAAATTTTCATTTAGCGGTAAACGCAGTACGTTGTCCAATGTTATTCTTATGGGGAATACAATAATTACTATTTCTCTCTTATTTACTGATACATTTCATTCAAACTTGAAATGCTTGTCAATTTAGCATTGACCAACAGAGTTAATTCGAAATATGTTGCCCCTTAATAACCCTGGGGGGGAATAGGGGGCATTTTCCCTCTTAAAACCACGAGTGTAGCAATGGATTCTGTAGTGCCTCCAAAGCAGGGATTTGGATGGATGTTTTTTAAAACAACTTGTTTACAAGATTTTCTGTACATTCGACCGTGCTTTGTATTCTATATTTAGTAAATAAAAAGTAATTTATTCATTAAAGTTGGGCTAAAAGGGAGAAAGTATGTGTCAGTTTCCTGATACCGTTTATTTTATGTGGAAATTCACTTCCCTCACGTCAGCCTGCTGTGTGCGATATGTTTCTCTTGGTTTCACCAGGAGTTCAGAGTATGAAATAGCGCTGGTGACTTTAATACTTATCTTTGATTAAACATACATTCAAAGTGGAAATGATTGTAAACAAAATCCAAAACCCGCCAAACTATTCTAGCCAGATGGCAGAATTGGTTTTATCTGTAAACAAATCAAACCACAGGGAGTAGAATACGAGGCAGGCATGCAAGTTGGCACAGAGGTAATTTATTAATTCCAACCTTTTTTGGCTTTTCATCCCATTGCAAACTTTGTTACCCACATAGTTAAATATAACTGCATTTATCATGCATGTTTGTTTACCATGTGATCGAATACATACTCATTGATTTTAATGTGACATAACTAAAATGTACAGTAAATATGTTTTAGAACTGAATTTTACGTTTAATAGGAAAAGAATTAACAGTTGGATGTATTTTGGTGTAAACTAACTAAAGTGCATTATACCCTACTAACAGAATACTGTTTTCAGCATTTTCACTCAAAATCATTTGTCTATTAACATTTCTATATTAAAAGCACTTGAACTTCTCTATTTATTTACTTACAGTTCAGGAAGTAAGTCTAACTACTACAGTACTACTACTACTTATTTTTATAAATTTCTCTTTTTACAGTACTATAGTGGTTAGCCTAGGTAAGGTACACAGTACTGATATATAACCTATATAAAACCTGATTTTGTTAGGCAGGTCAAGCTATAATAAAGGCCTAATTCAAGAAGTATAGTTTGCAGACTAGTAAAAAGAAGTAAACCTATAGTTTGGAGACTAGCATATTATATAATAGCATTCATAACTTGCTATTTTATTTATAAAGATCAGGCGCGGATCCACGGGGGGAAAATGGGGGAAAATTCCCCCCCCCCCCCCAAGGCAAAAGGTTGGAGTTGCGCGCGCACCCCCGCACCAGCACCAGCGCTACGTCTGCCCGGCAGCTTCATCTTGACTTGTCTCTGATTGATGCGTCGTCAGTCAGATTCATATGCCTGAAATACTACTACAGAGAGTTTAAAGACCAGAAATTCCTGGAAAATTGGATAATTAAATGGGAATTTCTGCGAAAATTCGTTAATTTAGTTTTAAAACGTCTTTTTCGGCCATTCTCGTTCATGCGGCTCGGTTGTCGTTCCCCAGGGAGGTAGAAACCATGAAGAGCTCGTCAAATGGACAGAAAACAGTCCGCGCATTGTCAGGCTAGACCCAAAGTGTAGGACACAGCAAATCTGAGTAATCCCGAGCGGTGAGCGCGTTGTTTTTTACACGCTCCTGTACCTCTTAATAATAATACAACTACAACGAAACTTATGTATTCCTTTTATCCATGAATGTCCGCATCTAACAGTATCAATACATTTTAGTTTAAAATTATGTGTAATTTGTAATAATTAAAATATTAGAAGGTTGTAAGAACATGACATAAAAAAGTCAGTAAGTGAGAAAGTTGTAGCTAATTAGTTGATATTCAAAATTTATTCGAAAAATTGTTCGATAGGGCTTCTAGTTTCTTCAATAATCCGATATAAATCACGGCTATGTTCAGTTCTACGCGCGCCGTCGTCGTCGTCGAGGACCACGGCCCACGCCGTACTACCAAATCAGAATAATCGCTCCTCATTTTACTTAGATTTTTATAAAAAGTAAATATATAAATATATATTTGACTCCATATTATACTGAGGTGATTGTTACTTAACACAGCTTTCAATTATGACAAAAAAACATTTATCGATATGTAATCTGACTCATGATTAAACATTACATATTAAATATTATAAATGAATATGTAATTAAAATAAATGAAATATAATATGAGACTTATTTGTTGTACATAGTAAAAAGTTATGCAAGAATAAACATATTTGTCTTGTTATAATGTGGTCGTGAAGCAAAAATTCCTCACTAAATACTTTATTTGTCCATTTTCTAAGTTAAAATACAGGAGTCATTACCTCGATATGTATTGGATTTTATTTAAACATAACTTTGCCTTTGATTTAAACCCTTCTCCCTTTAAAATATGTATCACTTAAAAATTTTTCCTTCTAATTCTAGTAGTTATTTATTACATCGTTCAATTAGATTTTATTTAAATGTTACATGTTTTCAGGTTTATAATCCTTAATTTAATGGTAAAATTTTATGATTTTAATCGTGAACATTGATATAGAAGAGAATCAACATCTGTTTACATAAACTTAAGTTATACCTCCCTAACAACGATTCAAATAGACCTATAATGTGATTTTGTGTGAATATATAAGGAATAGATCGGGGAACTGAAATACAAAGTCGTAAATAAATATGTGTAGCTAAATATTTAATCAAAATTATGAATGAACTCATGGTTTTACGTCGAAACTCAGAACTAAGCCTCTATATCAGTCAATACTGTAATAACCAATCCTATAAAAATCATATTGGCGTTAAAAGTTGAGGAACACGTCAAGGAACTCCAATACGAAAGATAAAACTTTTACGTTTACATAAATACGATAATACGTTTTGAATAAACTGTTATACCAAAAATATAAATGTATGGAATGAAAATTTGTTGTGTCAAAATTCAAAACTAAGCCTCTTTAAAAGCCGTACAATTGTTATTATAGGCTATACAGTAGTTATTTTCACAAAAATAAGACTCATGTATCGAGTAAATAAAATATGGGAGCCATTGAGTCGTAAATTAATTAATTTCGATGAAAATCCAGATTGAGTACGTGAACATCGAGATTTGTATACTAATATTGAAACTTACACGTGTTTTACGTCATAATTAGAGGTTAAATACATTTGAATTTAGTACCAAAAGATAAAGAATTTATTCAGTAATATGATTACAAAAACCATTTTACTATAAAAAAATCCCTTGCGCCGTAAATCTCATTTAACTGAGGACGCGTCGCCAATAACCCATAAGACGCTGTACTGAGCGCTGCGACCTAGTCCTAGATTTTGATATGTGACCTTGAGCCCAAGCGGACCGAATTTTGGTCTATCCCGACTATGGCCGCGAGTATGGTCTATCCCGACATGGTTTCTACCTCGCTGTCGTTCCCAGTCAATAAGACAAGTTTTGGTTGTCATTTTCAGACAGTAAGAAACGTTGCCGATCGTCATTTCGGGCCATTAAATGCAACTAAATTCCTGTTTTTTATCTATCCGATACGGAAAAATAGGCGTTCTTTGGCGATAGATCGGGGTCGAATCGCCGACTGTATTCGTAAAAAATACGTTCCGGTTGTCGTTTGGGCCTATAAAACGGGATCCGGCTTTATTTTTCGTTGGGGAAATGTGGTCCGATTGCCAATTTTTATGATAAATCACGGTTAGATTGTGATTGTTGGCATATATTGAGGCTCGGTCGTCATTTTCGGTCAATAAACAAGTTGCGGCCGTCGTTTTCGGACTTCAAAATGCTAGGAAAACGGTTGTTTTCGGCAAATAGAATGAAGTGAAATTACCTATTTTGTTTAAAAAAATATTTTTTTCTGTAAAACGCAGACTTTTTCGGCCGATAAAATGCGGCCCTTAAATTTTTTGAGGTATATTGCTATTTCCGTGGATAATATGCGGCTCGCTTGCCACTTGAGGCCAATAAAACGTGGTCCAGTCCATTAGGTGAATTGGGGTATTTGGGCCATCTTTTTTCGCCTTAAAACAGATTTTTTTAACGTTACTATTTCTGAGAACCATACAAATGTTTTGTAAGAAGTTGCAATAATTTTTATCATACAATGTAAGGTGTAGGCTTTACAAATATGATAGTCAAACATTCAATTTATTATATTTAATAATAATAAAAAATAATTAAAAATTAATTAACCAATGGGCCCAGTTACCCCCAGAAAAAGGGGTAACTGGACCACCATACCTTAGTTTCCATTTAAGATGTCACAATTGTAATTGGGGCATGTGGGCCTATTCACATGCAAAAGAGCTTTATAAAAAAAATTACAAACATTAAATTAAATTTTATTTTATTAATTTTATTGACGATGTAAGTCGACCCCGTAGAAACACTTGGGCCAAATCAGGGGAAAATAAAACTCAGATGTTAAGTGTAAGTTTACTATTTATTATCCAAATAATGTATAAGTGAATAGGATACAAAAAGTAGTTATATTAACTTAAATTTTACTTTTTTTAAAGTCTTTTTCTTCGGTTAACTTACGTTCAGCTAACTTGTTGAATGTTCTTAGCTTGAACAAAACTAGTGAAAAAGCTTCTTAACTTAGTGAAAAAGATTCAAAAGTAGTAAGTTTACTTGAACTTATATTAACTTAAATTTTACTTCTTTAAGTCTTTTTCTTTGATTAAGTTACTTAACTGAAGCTAACTTGACTTACGTTAAGCTATTGAATGTTCGTCAAATCACTGAGGTCATTTGGAAAGCTTAGCATACCTTTGTATCTCGTTGATTTGATTGTGGAAGGCTTACTTAACTTCCTTACTACATCTTTCTGTCTAACGTAGGATTCTTCTTCTGTTGATATGAATTTCATTGTTTGTGGATGACGTTTAAAAAATCTTACATCATACCCACCCTTAGTTTTCTTAGTGACTTGTACTAAGTACAATCTGAATGTATCTTGTGATTTGCCATAAACCTTTACAATGCAGTAATCATTTTCTTTTATTGAACACAATTCAAGTTCTTCTTCTTCTTCGGAACTTGATGCCTGGTCAGAGTCATTGTCTTGTACGGAGAACGTGTCACTTTCGTCAGTTGTCTCAACATCGGTATTATTGTCTTTTCCTTTTTTTCTGGTCTTCTTTGTAGGAGGATCAATTTTCTTTACAGTTTTCAAATTTACTTTCTTCATAGATTTTGCTTCTTGCTTGATTTTTTTTCTTTTTGCCACTTCTTCTTTCTCTTTCTCTTCCTCCTCTTTCATCGCCAGATATTTCGGTGTGGTGATGATTTCACAGTTAGTTACAATTCTTTTTCGTTTTTTCTCAGACGTATCTGGTTTTTTTTCTTTCTTCAATAAATCTAACAATAGTTCCTCAAAACTTTTGGGATTATCACCCACAGGCCTGGATGTACTTACCACCGGAAGCTCTGTGGCACTGGCTTGGGCTGCACCAGCTGGCACTGAAACTGATGGGGTAGTCGGTAAGTCTTCTGCAGCTGATGGGGAATTTGGTACTTCCACTGTCACTGATGGGGTAGTCGGTACCTCCACTTCTACTGCCACAGTCGGGGTAGTTATTACCTCCACTTCTAGTGCCACAGTCGGGGTAGTTACCTCTACTTCCACTGCCACTGTTTGGGGTGCTTCCGCTGCTACTGTTGAAGTTGTGGGCAGGCCTACTTCTTCTGGTGCTGCATTAGGATTTGGGAGATTTTTTTTATACCTATCTAAATCGGTCTTCTTGAATATGCTTTCCGAAATACGTTTTCTGTTGGGTCCTCTCTCCTCATCGTCATAGATGCCTGTGGTCTTGAATCCATTCGTAATGTGTAATGCAGGCACATCTTTGGCTAAGTTTGTTATAAGAGCCACAAACTCAGCTTTAGGTATTTTCTTACGTGGATTGGCTCTCTGCCACTTGCATAGCTCTTTGTCCCAGTTTGTTTTCAGGCCTTTAAAAACAGCGACGTCCAAAGGCTGCAAGACATGTGTGGTGTGTGGGGGCAACTTCATAATGGTCACTTGATTTTCAATGGCTAATCTTATCAAATTGGTTGATATATGGGTTGTGTGCCCATCATAGATAAGGATCACAGGCCTCTCCTCACCTATATTCTTCAAAAAAACATCACGGAACCAGTTGAAAAATAAGGTTGTTTCCATCCACCCTCGAGAGGTTACTGATATTGCAGTTTGTGTTACGATGTTTTGGTCCAGCCAATTCTCCATTACAAATTTACCTTTGAATACACAAAGAGGTGGCAGCATTCGTCCATCAGCAGAACAGCATAAAAGAACGGATGTGTTTTCACGACCAGAAGTACTTGTTTTACGTTTACTTTTCTCGCCAATCATTCCTAAGACTTTTGTTTTCGATGGGTCATGGCAAAATGATGTCTCATCGCAGTTAAAAATTTGGCTCGGTTTGCCAGTCAGCTTCAGATCATTTATGACATCATCTAAAACATCAAAGAAGTTGTAGATAACCCAAGGATTAGTTTGGTCGCATCTTACATGCTCTATACTTTGGGGCTTTTTTAATGACAAACGATGTCTAGCTTTAAAAGCTATGAACCAGTCTGCGCCTGGTCGCTGGTCCTTAAACCGACATTCAATATTGTTTTGTCTGATATAACTTTGAACCAGATCCAGGACCTCGTTTCTTGATAAACCAAAACCATTTCTGTCCATCACTTTGATACAATTTGCAATCTCCTCTTCAGCCGCAGCAGACAAGAAAGAGTGTACCCCACCACCGCCCTTGCCATCTACGGTTATGTTGCCTTTGCCCCGAGTCCCAAGAATACGGTGTTTTAGGGTAGATCTTGGAATGTTGTAATGTAAAGATGCTCCACGTGTGGTTTTATTCCCATTTCTTACATCTTCAATTGCCTTCTCTAAGTCCTCATGGGTATACGTTAAGCCAGCTCCTCTCTGTGTTTTTCTCACATATGTCCTCACCATTTTCTGGAAAAAAACACACAGTTTTAGAATATGTTAAGCTTATGTTTGAAATTTTTTATATTATTAAAGCGTAGATAAGCTGAGCTCTTGAGCTAGATACTCTGTTTGTTGTATAGCCTATAAGTTATAATTTTCTGAATTAAATTACTAATAATAATTACTTGGGGTAAATGGGTCATATCGGGGTATCTGGGCCTGCAATGAACCCAGTTACCCCGACCCCCTGGCCCAAATACCCCGTTTTGAAATATTTCTGGGGGTAAATGGACCACCCACTCTAGACAAAAAACAGAATGATGAAATATGCTGGCAATGACATTTATTCTTTGTTATATCCATAAAGAGTATTATAATCTAATGCTAAGATTAATTGGACTTACCTTGAGTGTGTAGAAATTTTTTAAAGATGTGTGTACGCCACGTTGTTTTCAAAATTTTGATTCATGAAATTCAACATAATACCACATGGCAGCCATTAATCACAGACAGGTTAAGCTTGTTGTTTGAAGAAGAAGGCTTGGTCTAGCAGTGTGGCCAACTGCTGAAATTGATATTACCCTTACAAGTTTCTTTAAAAAAACCTATGGCCCATTTACCCCTATGGCCCAGACACCCCAGCTTACCTTACTTAAAAAATCAGTCATTTTGGTGTTTTTGACCACCAAGTTGTGGCAAAAATTATGTTTTTACCGATAAAACACGGCCAAATCTCTGATTTTGCCCGATAAAATGCGTTTTGGACTTCACTTTTGTATATAAAACACGACCCGGCTTTATTGATTACCGAGAAAATGCGGTCCGATTGCCATTTTGGAGCGATTAAGTACATTTCCGGCATTAAATACGGTTGATACTCAATTTTCGGCCGATAACAAACTTTGCGGCCGTAGTTTTTGGCTAGTAATATTGCTGTAAAATTGCCGATAACATTATCGATTTTGGCTGATAACACACACCCGGTCGGTAAATTTGTCTAAAAACACAGTTTGACCGTTTTCAGGCTAAAAATGTGGTCCGATTGACGTTTTAGACGGCAAAATGAGAATATATAGCTATTTTAGGCCGATAATATGTATCTCGGGTGTCTGTTAAAATCGCCGTATCTCGGCCGATAAAATTTTTTCGATCTTGTCTCGGTAAAATCTTTGTTTTCGACGATAACATACTTTGATACTTCCGCTGGCGGTTGGCTTTTGAATTGCGGTTTGGGTATAATCTGTTGCGGTATTTTTGGCTGATAAACTACGTTCATTTGTCGTTTTTGGTCAAAAGGTCCAGACGACCATGAAATGCGGTCAAATTGTCATTTTTTATCCGAAATAACAGGTAAAATTTCTGATTTTGGTCCATGAATTCTATACAATCGTCTTTTTAGGCCGATAACACACAATTTGGTCAATAAAACGCGTTTGGCTATTTTTTACGGTCAATAAAATTATTGATATGGAATTTTTAACAAATTTCCGGGGGTGGAATCCCGGACCCCTCACCCCTGAAGGGTATTCCATACCCCCCCCCCCCCGAAATCCCCGGCATTTCCCCCCCCCCAACGTGACTCCCTGGATCCGCCCCTGATAAAGATTAATAGCTAAAGGTTAATAGTCAGAATATTTTCTTGGATATGAAAAAAACTGTAAATTATGAAATAATTATTAAAATAGTTTCATTTTTTGAAATTAAATTTCACTTCTTAAGACAGTAAAATATAGGCACAACCTAAAGAGATGTAGTAGTGAATAATTTGAAAGGAAACAAGTTTACACACTGATAAACTTTCTTATATATTGCTTGAAATAATATACTTTGATTGTGACTACGAAATGTCAGTAGCAAATTGGTAAACTCTGTCTGTAGTAATAGTAATAGATAAGCGGCAGTTGCCGTAGTTCCTCAATCATCAAACTCAAATGCAAGTTGCAGATCGCACCGATACACTACGAGCGTTGCCTTTGTCTTCGTCGTGCAGTTGCCTATATAGCCGAGGTGAGGCGAGGCGAGTTGGCCAATAACATCAGACCTGCACCGTTACTGCTACTGGCACCACCAGCGCTCCGGTACAACACCAAACAAGTGAAAGTTGACTGACTGGTCGGTATCATCTTCGCTTCGGCCTCATGTGCGCTCCTAAGCCTAGCACATTGTAAACACGGAGAAGTGAGAAAAGGAGGCAATTTCCCGTGACGCACCGACCGGGTGTCTGGCGGGCCGAGTTCATTGTATTCTTCGTGTACTAACTGAACTTCCGTGGTGCCTAGCTATCACACGCAGCATTCTCCCGTAAGAAAACGACCCTTGATAGCGCGGCCTGCTTTACAAGGGTCCTGAGCGAAGAAGGAAACCCTTTCAAAATTGTCTTCCATATTTCCGTTCAAAATGGTGAGAGAAGTAGTTCTATGGAAAGCAGATTTCGCTAGTATAGATAACTATTATTTCAGAAATTAAATCTTATTCAGTCATTGTTTTTAGCCGATACTGCGCCACGCGGGAACTCATTGGTCTCGGCTTCTGAGTTCTGCGGAATAGTCCGCGGTATGGGGCTTGGTGCGGATTTGCAAAATGTTACAGAGTCCGGCCGCCAATTCTGACGATTATTTATTTAGTTAGTTATACAATTTTAACAAAGCTATAATAATAATCATTTTACTGTATTGCGAATAACATTATAAAAAGGTGTGCAAAATTAGGAAAGATATGAAGATTGATTTTTTGTCTTCGTCTATATATTTGGAAGTCATGATCAAGTACATGTAAAGGATTTCTAAATAGTATAGTTTTACATTTTTGACGTCTCTGGTTGAATTAAAATTGAAATATTGGGGTTTTCCTTTAATTTATTTAATGAATTGCATATAGTAGGGCCTAAATAGTTTATCCATACAACCTATTGTAGTTCGATGTATGTTGGATATTACACTACAGCACTAACACAACAATTATAAATACAAATTAGAAAGAAAAATATGCAAATATACATGAAGAAATATAATACGATTAATTGAACACCGAGTTCATGATGCCACTGAAGTTTTATTCTACAGTAAAGTTTAACAGAGGCGGTATACTTAAAATGAGCACATAAACCTATGTGCCCTTTTTAGGTATATTACTTCTTCTGGCCCGCCATCTTATATAGTTTGCAGTGGTGAAAAAATCATGTAAATATCGTTATTTTTGATGTTGGTACACCTGTTTAATGGGAATAATGTCACCGTTTAGTTATTATTAAATATAATTCATTTAATTAATATTAACCTTATAATTATCATTAAGTAATTTGAATTAATTAATTTAAACCAGTAATGTATTGTTTTATTAGTTATTTTGCTAAAAAGCCGAAGTTTGGTAGTCGATTGATCGATTTCGAATTCTTACTGGCGATTTAGGTGTTCATTATGCGTATCTAGCGATATAGGTTTCGCGGACTTGTTGCCTAGTCTATGGAGGAAGAAACTGACTGAAAGCCACCAACCTTTAAAGTGCAAAATATCAACATAGATATAAGTCATTGGGCGTATTAGACATTAACGGAATAATCTGAATCTCTCGCCCTAATGATACATAAACAAATCCAAACGGCACGGCGGATATCCCTAAACTCAGTACACGAGAAAGCGCAATCAATGTAGGCCAACGACAGTCTAGATGCAAACTACGGCCGCGGTGGGGTGGGCGGAGCGAGCTGTGCGCAGATAGATACCGCAACCAGTAACGGAGAGCATAGCGTGCACTACGAGTATAATGATAACACCCAAATAAAATCAAAGAATATCCATCCACAATTTTTTTTACAAATAAACACGTCATCTACCGCATACTTGTTTCAACGCCTGATATTGTTAAAATACGTGTCAATGTGTCATTACAGTCCGCCAATCACTGCTGGTAACACATTTAACTTATTCAACTCATTTCGACAGTCTAGAGTCTAGACATCTGGCGAAGGAAGTGAAGAAACATCGAGTTGAGATGACAGCGTTTGCAAACGCAAGCTTCTGAGAACAGAATAGAATTGTCGGAGACGCCCAGACGCCCTCGCTGGCAACTTGCGACACACAGTCACGACCGCGACCCGACAACAGGGTCACCGAGTCACCGGCCACCGCCGCCGCCGCTCCAGACCCTCCGAACGGCTGTCTCCAAATTCACCAATGGTTGAAGGGTCAGGCAAAACATCCAAATTCATCACCCCAAAACAGGTAGAAAAACCAGGCCGTCAAGATATCCAAATTCACCAACAATTGCCTGGTCAGGTTTTTGACCCCTGGGTCTTGTGTTTGTTTATAACCCGCAAGAATTAGCACCAATTCAACAATTCTTCCCTTCCTGTCTAATTTAATTTTGACGTTTTAAGATCAGGGTCTTGTCATGAATCCGCGTTTCTGTGTTTTTAGCCGGAAATTTTGGTTTTTTGGTTCATTTTAAAGAGTAAACTAATTCCAATGTAATATTACTAGGCCTATACCTATTACTAGTGTACAAAACATTCTGTTAAATTTACTGTTATCATATTTTTAATGACACCTTTTTTTAGTAATTTCACTTTAAACAAACAAGTTCCTTTCACTCTACCAAGTTGCAATATTCATTATACAGTAATAACTGCAAGGAATGAGACCTAAGCGAAATATGCACTCCTTAATCTATTTCACTGATGAGTTTAGTTATGTATTCGCACAGAGAAGTATTCGGCAGCATGCGGATTCCCAAAATTGGTGAATTTGGATGTTTTGCAAACCTGTATTTTCTACCTGACTCGGGATTGGTGACTTTGGATGTCTTGACTGACCCTCAAACCACTGAATTTGGACACGGCCTAAAGGTCATGCAGTGTGGAGTAATCTTTTTGCCTTTGAAAACTAGCGTTACAAAAAGGGTCGAGTTTTCAAGGGGGAAAGGATTACTTCACACTGCATGACCTTTAAAATGCCTATACAGGGTGTTTGAAAAGTCTGGGTACGGCTTAATATTTTACAAACCATATCAGAAAACATCTATAAACTTTACACAGTGTCATATGGCAATGTAAACTATTTTTCCTTGCTATTACCATGACATGACAAGCATGGGGGGACGGCCCACAGAGAAAGTCATAGGAATCTTAAATGTAAGCACGGATCGAGTGATACCTCATTTCAAAGAGCTCAGTTAGTAGAGTTGAATGCCGCAAACCGCATCTCAAAAGATGTATCCAATCAGAAATGGCGTGTTGTTTTAGGTACACATTGTGAAGTTTATTATGCGCTGCCATTTCTGACTGGATCGTCGTATTCAGATGCGGGAGGCGGCGTTTCAAACTGCAATGTGAGAACAATTTGAACATTTATTGTAAATAAAAAGGTTAGTTGCAAATTATTAACAAGTAATTACTTTATTCTAAGATTGTATTTTAACATAGTGAATAAAATAACATTGCCAGTGTGTAACTAGTTAATTCATAAACATAAAGACGACAAATTCATTTTAGTTTTATTTACTGTGTTATTAAATTTAATAAAATAATTTGCTAGTTACAAAAGTCAGTGAAAACATTAGTTAGTAGAGTGAAACGCCGCCTCCCGCATCTGAATACGACGATCCAGTCAGAAATGGCAGCGCATAATGTACTTCACAATGTGTACCTAAAACAACCCGCCATTTCTGATTGGGTACATCTTTTGAGATGCGGTTTGCGGCTTTCAACTCTACTAACTGAGCTCTTTGAAATGAGGTATCACTCGACCCGTGCTTACATTTAAGATTCCTATGACTTCCTCTGTGGGCCCTCCCCCCATGCTTGTCATGTCATGGCAATAGCAAGGAAAAATAGTTTACATTGCCATATGGCACTGTGCAAAGTTTATAGATGTTTTCTGCTACGGTTTGTAAAATATTAAGCCGTACCCAGACTTTTCAAACACCCTGTACATTAACAATACGCACAAAGAACAACAAATGACATGGGTTTTCTATGAAAGTCAGGTAATACACCATAATTATGGGCTTGCTCGTCTCGTTCCGATAATTCCATCTTATTGATAAGTCAACCGATTGGCCGGAAATTCCATATAATGATAAGTCATACCCCAAGAATCAGTAGCTCAAGAATCATAATTTTGAAAGCATATTTTACGAATGTAAAACGCGGGCGAAGCCGCGACGGGCTGGAATTATAATATAACAACTAAGTCATAAACACGGTATTTCAATCGCGGACCTATACATAATTTGTTTGTTTAAATTTTAAAAACATGAAGTGTGGGGTTGGGTCATGTCCTGTGAGGATACATCAATCAGATTCATGGAACAGTCAGTCCTTTATGGATAGTTATTGAGGTAGAAAGTTCCATAAGGCGACACATGATCACATACGAGTGCAGGAGCGCTTGAAGATGGCGAACAAACCAAAAACCTTGCTCCACAAACCTCTTGTTAAATTAAAAATAATATTCGTATTCATAATAAATTATAATATTCCTAAAGTTAAATTAGAACACGAGAATAGAAATAAATCACAAGGATTTTTGAAGAATCACTAGCGACTTGGACCCAATTCCGAATGAAAAATTGGAATTGGGTCCAATTTAACTTGGAACTGACGGCGGAGTTATAAATTCAAAAACAATTCTCGATAGGACCTAAAATTATATAGAAGAAACTACTCGTATTATAAAACATATTTACATCGGCTCTAACACGGCGGCATACGATGTGGCCAGATTAGCGCCCGGCTCATGTGGTTCCGCGGCCCGGGGCGCCAAATCACGCACGTGCGGCGATAATGGGCGGCGAGCAGCACACGACCGCGGCGCCCCGCCCTCCACAGCCCTGACCCCGCACTACTCTCACCCACCAACTCTGCACACCAAGTCCGCCCTCAACGACAAATCTGCGTCACAGGGGTCCGCACTACTTCTGTCCACGGCTTCGATTATGACATTAACAAAATATTATAAAGGGGATTGAAAAATAAGATAGTTTACGTTTCTCTGGCGTGTTATTGAATTTCAAAATGATGGCAATATCTTTTAAGTTATTGTATTTTTAAAGTGCTCGTTTTGTACATTTAAAAGGGCTCGCAAATATTTTACTTATTTCGAAAAGTTTAAAAATGAACAAAATATATACCATATTTATATTTTTAATGTAAGACTTCGACTTTGAATTTAGCCGTTGACTGTAAATTTGGACGTTCCTACACACCCTTGCACTGCGCAAGTAATATAACTTCGTCATTTACGAATCTTTCCCGTCCCTAACTGCCAATAATGTAAAACCAATTCTGTCGAAGGAGAGAAAGGGTGGCGGGGGAACATACATCTCTTCTCGCGGATCAACATTATCGTTTTAGCGGCTCCATTGTCTACCTGAAACCTGATTTAACCACGGATCAGAAGCACTGTTCTGGCAGACCAAAAACCGTGGATCAGAATATACACACTCTGGTTTAGAAGGGAATCCTACAAAGGTCAGTCTATTGTATTAAGTTATTACGTTTAGGCAACCGCCGCCGGCGCCGTGAACGCGACTTTGACATTCCCCTAAGTGATTAATCCAAACTCCTTAGCCGAGAATTATTCCTTGTTTAATAGCTGATAGCTGAGCCTTGACACCTTTTGGCGACAACGTGATAATCTTCATCATTACCCAAGCCCAACAACTTATTCACAGCTGTTGTTGTTGTGTTTGTACAACTGTTATTAACTAATTGTTCACCATTTCGAAATAATAAAATATGAATGAGAACAACGTTGTATTTATGATTTATTAAATATACAAACAATAAGCTGGAATCAAAGCAAATTAATAAAAACCTCAAGAATCATTAAATGTTCATTCCATGAGTGGTGTTGGTAAGCGAACATGATTAAACTGAAGGAAAACAAAACCGATGAGATACCAAATTTATAATCCATATTCAGTGTTTGGCAACAATGCTGATTAAGACGTGATGACAAAGTATAGATAAGGAGGTTAAGAATTTCACCGGGAAGAATACTTATTATTGAATACCAAAAAGAACTTAATCGTGAAAGCTCACTGTGAATTTACGAGGAAATTGTACAGGTACAGTATGAGGAATGTTGAGGTGGCCGCGGTGGTGATGACCTAAACTGTCCAATAGAAATCTGGCAAGACCCACCTCTATAGTTTGTCCGCAGCAGTCCTAGGATCCGCGTCATGCTTGCACTGATACGAATCTTCGTTGAAAGTTATGATACAATGACGCTGACGTAATACAGTAATGATGGAAAACGTGCAAACAATGATCTGCTGCTATCTCATCACCCTTTTTTTAATCAAAAAAGGCCTGTACAGTTTACAATCGTTTAAAATCGGCAATATACTTAAGAACACTAACCAAACACAGCTACAAACAACGTCCATATTTAAACCTAACATCGGCGGAGTACAAAAAAATAATGAAATATAAAATTGAGCAGAATTTGCACTAAAAGTAATTTGATTTATAAAAACTGCGTTAGCGGACTCTGTCTCGCTATTATATTCCGAAAGACATCGTCTTAGAAAGGAAAGGGTCTAGAGCCGATCCAATCGTAATCGCGCTAGCGTACTGCGACGACGGCGATGGCGATGACATCACAGCAGTGAAGCTCTGGGTGGTCCACCGTCCACGTCCAACACTCGACCACAGCGCGACAAGTACAGGCCATGTCCATGGCGATACCGCTCCAGTACACCAGCACACACCAGGGCGAATGTTCCACCCTCACAGAGAAAAACAAAGGTTTAGGCAACAGCAACCACAAAAATGTGGGGCCACGAAGGAATTACACAAACGGTGTTTCAAGTTGTTTTCCCAGGGAACAATTTACATGCAACGACACAAACCCAATGGGGGGTATGCAATCTGGATTAATTCAACCAAACATACAATATTAACTTGTAAGTAGTTTGCAATATATTAAGGTCAACATTGACTTTGCTTCTTTTAACTCAAAATACTGCAAGTACAGCTTGGCAGATAACAAAGAGCATATGGAAGTATCGTTAATAACGTTCAAGGCTGAGAGTAACATAGTAACTTGTTCGTAGTTTGAATACAATGTTTAGGTCAGAGGGTATACGAACATTATGGCACATAACACAGTGCATGAAACTCACTGTGAAATACATAGTAACTTGTATTTCGCAACAAATTTGTCCTAGTATATCCGGTTATTAGTTCTTTCAAGTTTTTATAAAACACGAACATCGTGGCACGTAACGATGAGCATGCACCTACACACTGACAGGTACATAATAACGTGTTAATACTTCGTGAAATATTTTGATTAACGTTATAACTGGTTGTTTAAACACGGCATACCGTTAATACACAACGCGCTAATTAATGTATGCGTAGCAAAACAAATATTTCAACATTACAAAATAAAATGCTTAAAGCCTGGAGGATTTGGTCGATAGTAACGTAAAATTTTATGTGGTAATACGTTTGCGTATTTTCTTCTATAAAGATTAATTTTAATGGTTTGATGTATTTCGTAGCTATAATTTGATGGGGAATAATTTATTTTAATACGATAGTACAGGATATTAATTCGATATTTTTACCTTAAAACGACTCTGCTGACGGGAAAAGTCACACATAAAAGAATTAGGACAGACTACAAAAAAAGAAAGTGAAAGAGGACGACAATTGTAAGTTAAAGATGCGATAACGGAGAAAGTAGGGATACTCGCGCACGTAGCTGACCCTAGTAATGGCACATTCTGCGTGGAAATGTTCACCTGCTCATTGTACCTTATACATCTGCGAGGAACTGTGAATAATCAATCAGTGGGAATACAAAAGTAAATAGTAAACAGAACGGGGAGTAAAAATATCCGTCGAACACCTAGTAGTGCGGTTTGAACGACGAGAAATATAACAAGGAAATGGAGAAAGTTCCTTTTGTATTTTTATAGCCACGCTTTTAAGAGGGGGTTCCAGTCACCGGCGCGGCGTCTATCCGCTTCCACTATAACACCATTGTTAACATTCAAAGTCGGCCCCTCTTCAACGGATTATCGGAAGTCGTTGATTTATTATTAATTTGAAAACAAAAATTTCAGCTAGCAGAATTCCGATACTACAAAAAATTCAACCACAATAAAATATTAAATAGTGGCATTTTGTAATTTTCCTGAGCATCCTTCTTGCTGATTCCACTACTTTGGACGATTATTATTGTGATATCGACATTTTGCTCGCTGAAATTGCTAGATAAGTTTTGAACTTAACCGAAAAGAGCCGATATAGGATGATTCGTTGAGGAGGGAGGGCTCTGAATGATAACTTTGGCCAAGCCAAGCAGGAGCAGGACTAGAACGCCAATGTTTCGTGACTGGAGCACCCTTATAGCACTTTAAGATTTGAATTTTGAATCTTATGAACTCGCATGGGGCATCATTGGTAAATGTAATCGCATGACATACATCTGACAAATGGGTATTTTTATGGATTGATTGTTAATTTGTTGTACCTACAGTCGTGTTCCACTGGTGTATTTCTACTCATTATCAATTAATATTATTATTTTGTGATAAATAACAATCCAATATTGTCAGTCAAGTGTCTTTGACTGACTTGGTTCTATTTGATTTAATTTTGACTGTCATTTAATTATGCAGATTAAATACCAACCTATAAAAGATAATGGCGTCTACCTGTTTTAAGCATAATCGTCAATACGGCAGATTTTTCTTAGTTATTAGTTTGTGGGTTGTATTGTCAAAAATTGACATTTTGCATTCATACAATTAGCTGTGTTTATTATCTTGATTAACTGACATCGATTTTTACGGCTATGGAGAGATTATTTAATTATGGTTTAAAATACCTGCTTGAAAAAATATAAGTTTGAAACGAGTTGAATATTTTACACAAAACATGAATTGTACATCTTATCAGGGATGTTTTGGCCATTAATAAAAAGTTTAAAAAAATTATCCCTTCGAGAGTCAATTTTTCTGGTTCAGAAAATCAATATTTAAACAAACGTTTTTTAAGTCCATCCTGAATTCAAACCGAACGTCTCGTTAGGGAGTATGCGTATAATGATCACACTTTTTAATACGGATGTAAGAAGTATAATGAATGGATTAATGAAAATATGAATATGGATTTATGGTATAATGAAAAGTGTATTATTGAACAACGATGTAGGCCGATGTATAATAAATTAGCTACAATACAATAACTTAAATTTCCAAAAATAAGAAATACAGAAACGAGTTCGCACGCAGCACGCTGACGTGAGGGAAGTGAATTTCCACATAATAACTTTTAAAACTCAAAATCAGTGTAAAAACATAAATGTATTCCAATTTTTATTGAAGTCTGAAAACATTGATTTTTTGGCTGTTCTGATACTCCTGGTTTCATTTACCTACAAAGCCGAAAACCTACCACACAACGGATAGTACACAATACCAGCCAACAGAACAACTATACAATAGCAGCCAGAATAGGTGTGTTGTTTGTTTCTTCCATTTTGCGCATTATAATGTTAGGAGAAGGTCCAGTCAGGCTTGAAAGTAGGCGTGAGGTTGCTGGGGATGATAAAAGTACTCTAACAAAGGAAGAAGAGGCTTTTCTGGTGTAAAACCCCCATAAGACAACGTACTGTGTTTAGTCGAAAGACATTTTCTTTATTAACTCGGTAAATATTTATGCTAGAATGACGAGAGAGGGCTTAAAACCTTCACCTTACTAATTCCCATATTTTTATTACATGCATTAATTTTACATCCGGGGCTTTTCTGAGTCGTTTTGGTCCCAAAAACTCGAAATTTGAAAGATTAATCCCCAAAAAGGGGTTTAGAGTTTTCCGATTGTTTTGTCTAACAAACTTGTCCAACTGATTTCAGAAAGGAACGTCCTTACCAAATTTGAAGTTAATCGGACAAAAATGTGACCGCTAGAGAGCAAACATATATATACAATTTTGAACGACCCCCCAAAACGTGTTCAGGGGGTCACGTTAGGAACTTCTATGGTGGTCCCGGGTTTAAGTTTCACCGTGTGGGTCATGCTAATAGTTCACCTTTCAAAGGAAATTCACTAATCATTTTAGATAGCACAACACCTTCATAGACATGCAAAATTGACAAACGATGACAAACACGCTCATTGAAACTGAGCGATCCCTTACTTTCCTAAACAGACCGACCAATGACCAACGATGTGTAAGGTTGATCAGTTACAGGATAGTTAATTATGAGTTGAAATATGTGTCAAGGGTTTCTTCCAGCTTTTTCGGAAGTATTATCTAAAACGTATTTCTAAATTATCGATTTTTTAACCGGGATGCCATCATATCCGGTTTTACCCGGGAATAGAACCTGCGGTGTGTGTGCTGCATTCTGTGGTTAACCCGTGGAACTACTACGAATCATGATCAGCTGTTTCAATTTTTTTCACCCCAAACCAGAATGCCAATAAGAATAACATAGGATTGGAAATTTGGCTCCCCGTAGGTCGGAGCCCTATGGGATTTTCTTAAAATCCTTTCTTAATGGTTACCTACGTTATGGAAAGAGTGTACGTGCCAAACATCGTGGTTGTAGGTGTAGAGGTTTGGCCTGGTGGATGTTCGGTTTTTGAACGTTCATAAGAATAACACTGGAATGTAACTTAAGATTCCCCGTGGGTCGGAGCACTATGGGAATTTCTTGAAATCCTTAATTGGTGGTTACCTACGCTATGGAAAGAGAATACGTGCCAAATTTTGTGGTTGTAGGTGTAGAGTTTTGGCCTGGAGATGATCGGTTTTTAACGTTCATAAGTATAACACTGGAATGTAACTTAAGATTCCCCGTGGGTCGGAGCACTATGGGAATTTCTTGAAATCCTTTCTTGGTGGTTACCTACGCTATGGAAAGAGAATACGTGCCAAATTTCGTGGTTGAAGGTGTAGAGTTTTGGCCTGGAGATGTTCGGTTTTTCGTATTTATATAGAATATGGATTAAGCTTCCTTGTTGCAATCATCGATGCAAATAGAATAGTAGTATTTACATCGAGTGTCGCAATAGCATGCGAAGTATCGACTGAAAACAGGTTTGCTTTGAAACAGAATCGACCTAACGCTCTATACTCTTTACGAGTACGAAGAGCTCAAATGCTCTCAAAAGCGGAGCGCAAAAAATCAGAAGAACCATTGAGAGTTCAACGACAGAGACTCGCAAGATGGCCCCTCGGCGGCGGCCTCTTTCTTGGGCCTGCAGAACAATGTGCCATTGTGCCTCACATAGACCGCGCTGCAAGCGGCTAGAGGCTGGTATCATCGGAATATGATCACACCGGCATCGTCTCTTATTGAACACAACACAGTACAAAGTACAATATCATTACTTTCGAAGCCGCAAGTTATGAGGCAACGAAAATATGTTCAAGTAGGTAGGGGATAATGTAAACTATAATTAAACTCACCCTCAACTATTAAGTCGGGAAGCAATTAAAGAAAAACGCATCGCCACCATTTGATTTACATTTTGACGAAAACATTACCCTAAAACAAACGCATTTAATACAATTCCAATAATCATGCAGTTATTTATATTGACGATAAATATTTACTACACTCTTTATACACATTTAATTTTGTTAAGGCAAATAAAACATTACGCAAAACCTCACTCCGTGCTTCCATATGTACTTTTGAATTATGTAATACAAACACGCTTGAAGAGGTATATAATTCTGTTTGAAGAGGTATATAATTTATACCTATATGTTCAAAAATAAATAATATTGCCCTTTTCGATGATAGGTTTAACCGGTTTTAGTAACCTTTGTAAAGCACAATCCCGCCTAACATTGCCATGCGCGGCGCTGATACCGGAGCCATGTCTGTCACTGGACCGGCCAGGTCTGAATTTCCATGTGACACACACACATTATTTAGTACCTAATTCGTACATCGGCGTACTGCCGTACTGGGCTGGTATATTGGGTCCTGACGCATTTGGCTCTGATTAATATGCGCTTGTCGGGTGTCAACGTTCACAGTGAGAGCATTGGCGAGTTTAGGCTGCTCCGCAGCTGAGTTTGTAAAAAGTAAAAAAAATGCCAAGGTGGTATTATATATTTAACTAGCTGTTCCCCGCAAGCTTCGCCCCGCAATCTCAATATATAAAAATGAATCCCTATTTCCCTTGGTTACGCCATAACTTGAGAATAGTGCGCCAAATTGAATAATTATTTTTTTGTTGGGTTCGTTAATGTCAGGACAAGGTATTTATAAAAGACAATATTTAATCCGACCTAAGGGCTCTGTCCCACTGGCCTTCAAAGTTCCCATTGATTTTATCAAAGTTCAGTTAGTTACACCAAACAGCTGTTAACAAGGATTATATCTAAACATACTTGAAAGGCATAAACATATGTTCATTACGGAAATAACAAATTTACTTGAATGGCAACTCAAACTCTTTTTTTCGATGCCGAAGTTAGCACTATATAAAAGTAGACGAGTTAGTGTAGCGAACGAGTTCATCCGAGAGGTGAGGTGGCGAAGCGAACAAGCTCATCTTGAAAATTAACGAATCTTGAAATAAAATAACGTCAAATGACATTAGGACAGGACAATGTCTGTCGGGCCAGCTAGTGATTTATAAAAACTATGGCAGTTGTGTGTGCTGCAGTCTGTAGTTCTAGCCCGTGGAACTACTACGAATCAAGATCAGCTGTCTGTATTTTATCCAGCTCACACTAAACTGAATGTATATAAGGAATACATAGTAACATTGTCGGGGTCTCTGGCGGAGCTCTAAGGTCAGATCAGGATACAAATCATTTAGTTTTCCTATTTTATGCCTAAGGAATCTGTGTACAAAATTTCAACTCTCTAGGTAAATGGGAAGTAGGAGAATTCGTGATGAGTGAGTCAGTCAGTGAGTGGGGGTTTGCATTTTATAGGTAGGCCCTATAGATATGGTTAGGTTAAGTTAGGTTATATGTGTTGCTGCCAATTATATAAGTGGCGATGGGTCCATGGAACAAATACAGATGAGGTTTTTCGGTGAATGAGTAATAGCCAAACATATGTCTTATATTTCAGTAATTGATATTTACAAACGTTTCCTAAAAAAAACTTCAATGGACGCCGCGCACGGTTCAGTTAACTACAAGAATTAATGTAATCGAACAGCCAGACAAAGAATTGCGAAGAGGGCTAAATAGCCACTCGGCATGACCGGGTAAATAGCTGAGAGTCGCCGGGGCGTGGCGTTCCTCAGCACGGATGCCGCGTGATGGAAGAGGAGGAGCTTACCCGTGTATGCGACTGGAGCTATAACACTATGACACTACAACCCGTCCAGCTTCCCTTGCAGTCGGGTCTTCCCCAAAGCAGCTGCGCGAAGTATACACATACATGTCTGTACCATGCTCCAACCTTTCTTAATCAGTTTCTACCTATATATTGTATGACACTTAGAAACAAAACACAGTGTAGGGCAAAGTCATATACACATACATGTCTGTACCATGCTCCAATCTTTCTTAAACAGTTTCTACCTATATATTGTATGACACTTAGAAACAAAACACAGTGTGGGCAAGTCATAATTGTTTAAAAGGAATATGGTAATAAATAAGAATTCAATGCAAAATATCCACAATATTCATTTTTCTTCTCTGTAAAATAAGAATGTTTTAAGTTGAGCTCATGGTGAAAAGTTAAACCAGCCAGCCAAAGTACGGGACAGTTTATGATCATTGATAACAGTACGCATTATACAACTCAAACTCACTCTTCATCCGTGAACTCAATGATGTCCGCCATGTTGTTCAGGTACGAGCCGTCATGGCGACGAGAGCTGGAAGGAAAAACCTATCAGAGAAGGAAGTAAAGGAGATGCGGGAGAAAACGTTACGGTGAAACATTTAAATTTTTGTTTTCTCTTAAGAAACTTGTGTAAGAAATTTAAAAGTACAGTTGTAAAACTGCTATACTGAGGACGATATCTAAGAAAGGATTTTAGGTGCCAACCCTCGAATGAATGCGGATATTTTTACCAAAGGAGATTACGACATGGGAGGTCGATTGAGAGAGAAAGGTTTTCACGGAATACGAAACCTATTCACTACGGCGCAACACAAATATCAATCAACACCCGGATTCATCGCGCGCTTTGGTAGAAAAGTCCATCAATATTAACTGCACACTAAATTGTTCAAACCATTGGCCGTACGTTGTTAATCCCTTTTATCCATCAGTTAATTAACTGCAGGCCAATGTGTATTATCCATTGTATTCCTAAAATGGCTCTACCGCTGGAATAAACAAATATATATGATTTGTGTAGAGCGAGAGAGCCTAACTAGCAAGCTCCGAATAGCGAAGTTAGATTCTTAGTGATTTGGAATTTGTAACCCTATTATTCGTCTATGAAGTCAAAATTTTATAAAAAGACAAAATAAAATAATTAGTAAAAACAAAAAAAAAACTGTGAACAATCAGCCCAGGTTGCCAGCTATGAAAAATTTGCCCGGGTTGCATTGTGACCAAGGAGCCAATACGATCTACACGTTATAATTTATGAAATACGCTAAAATCTGGCATATTTAATTTCCAATAGTTAATCCCATAGTCAGTCACGCGAGCATGTCGTCCGAAGGATGGCTGTGTTATATATGCTTCCCGTTCAACTTCTATTAATCAGACATATCACTTTGCCATTCGCCTCAAGTTGTAAACCGTTTACCTGACAGCGGGTCGGGCAAGCAATCAGCGGCCTTCCCAATATGCACATTAAGCTCTCGTACAACACTATCATTCCATATTCCGTCTCCCACGTGTACGAGTGAGCTTTCCTTCCGGCGTCTGGCCGCGCCGCCACCAATTACTGTATGTTTCACCTCCCACTAATTGTCTAATTGCACTCTCTCACATAAAAGTAAAGAACTTACTATAGGATTTACTATCAGTACCATGTTTCCTACTACGACGCGTTTTAATCATCATCAGAAAACAAGACTTGCAAACACAAAGTAGTGCAGTCACGCCGCCACGCCTAATATCATATATGGACACCCACAAAGTTCAACGTAACAGGAAGGCAAGACAAATATGCTGAAGTTTTAACAAGTTTTATGAATAAATAATCTACAGTTGAGATTGTAGGCAATTTATCTGTGTATTTGAATTTACCATCGAATAATACTGAACCCCATCAGAATGATCATGAAGTTTACATAGGAGTATTCTTCAGAACCGCCAGTTCAAAAAACCGTTGTCCATCCTTGTAGAAGGTGGCCGACACTTTCGGCAGGTTGTGGGCGACGACGGCACGACACTGACCAACAGCGAACAGCTGTCACTCCGGATGAGGAGGAGGAGGAGGAAGTGATTGCTATTCTCCGAGGATCTGCATCGCAGCAGCAGAGCCGCGGGGTCGCTGAACTCGAGTGTGTGTGACTGCGACCGCCTCGCCTCGCCTAGTCCGGTCTCCGCCGTGCCGCCCGGAGGAGCGGGGTTCCCAGATTATAACACTTCCCGTAGCAACGGATATGACAGTCGAAGAATATCATGATGGAGGGAGCTTATTGTAGCAAAAAATATTTTGTCGAAAAATAAGATTATGCATGGATGAAAATCTGTAAACAACCTTTTCAAATTCGTGAATTTTGAAAGAAAGAGGAAATCGCATAGGTATGGAGTGCCAAGTAATATGAAGAAGTTTCAAGAGCATAACACTAATTAGAATCAAGCTGGGAGAGCACAGTCAGCTTGGTAAGTAATGAAAAAATAGATTGATGAATTCTAAATATAGTTTACAATATTTATGTATCCTCATGAATGATTAAAATGAAGAGCAGGAGATGAACATAGTTTTGTTCTAAATTCTCTGTAGGTCTTGTAAGAAAATCCTGACCAATACTCAAGTGGATATTGGGCTTAGATTTTGTAGGTTAATTCAACAAAGTCATTAAACCCAACAGCTAGTCCTTATAGTTTGTGATAATGTTAAACAGCAAACCGGGAGGAAGGGAACTTGTATGAATTGGAAATGTAGAAAGAGGCAACCGTCTTATCTCGGAGAGATTCCCATCTTTATAGACAACATGGACCCAGGCAATGATCCCTTTCCTTCATGGACGCGTAACTAAAAACAGTACTAGTTGAAGAAGAATCTTGACTGAAGAGATTGACACTGAAGGGGATGACAATGTCCGCAAATTTAATGACGAACTACGATCTAACACTGCACACCAGGATTAATGAACATTAATAAAGAAGAGGTGGAGAAAAACGCAGAAAGAAACCTGATCGAACCTGGAGTACAACGTTGTATCAGAGCAGAAGTGGAGAAAAAAGGAGAGAGAGGTGCGTCAGCAGTTGAACTGAGTGTACATTAGCATTATGCAACCACGGCCGTATCCCGGCACAGCCAGGCACTGACACAGCACGAACCTGGAATACAACGCTGTATCAGAGCAGAGGTGGAGAAGGAGAGAGAGGTGCGTCATCAGTTGGACTGAGTGTACATTAGCATTGTGCAACCGCGGCCGTATCCCGTCACAGCCAGGCACTGACACTGCACGAACCTGGAGTCGAACGGTGTATCAGAGCAGAGGTGGAGAAGGAGAGAGAGGTGCGTCAGCAGTTGGACTGAGTGTACATTAGCATTGTGCAACCGCGGCCGTATCCCGTCACAGCCAGGCACTGACACTGCACGAACCTGGAGTCGAACGGTGTATCAGAGCAGAGGTGGAGAAGGAGAGAGAGGTGCGTCAGCAGTTGGACTGAGTGTACATTAGCATTGTGCAACCGCGGCCGTATCCCGTCACAGCCAGGCACTGACACTGCACGAACCTGGAGTCGAACGGTGTATCAGAGCAGAGGTGGAGAAGGAGAGAGAGGTGCGTCAGCCGTTGGACTGAGTGTACATTAGCATTGTGCAACCGCGGCCGTATCCCGTCACAGCCAGGCACTGGCACTGCACGAACCTGGAGTCGAACGGTGTAGCAGAGCAGAGGTGGAGAAGGAGAGAGAGGTGCGTCAGCAGTTGGACTGAGTGTACATTAGCATTGTGCAACCGCGGCCGTATCCCGTCACAGCCAGGCACTGACACTGCACGAACCTGGAGTCGAACGGTGTAGCAGAGCAGGGGTGGAGAAGGAGAGAGAGGTGCGTCAGCCGTTGGACTGAGTGTACATTAGCATTGTGCAACCGCGGCCGTATCCCGTCACAGCCAGGCACTGACACAGCACGAACCTGGAGTCGAACGGTGTAGCAGAGCAGAGGTGGAGAAGGGGAGAGAGGTGCGTCAGCAGTTTGACTGAGTGTACATTAGCATTGTGCAACCGCGGCCGTATCCCGTCACAGCCAGGCACTGACACTGCACGAACCTGGAGTCGAACGGTGTAGCAGAGCAGAGGTGGAGAAGGAGAGAGAGGTGCGTCAGCCGTTGGACTGAGTGTACATTAGCATTGTGCAACCGCGGCCGTATCCCGTCACAGCCAGGCACTGACACTGCACGAACCTGGAGTCAAACGGTGTAGCAGAGCAGAGGTGGAGAAGGGGAGAGAGGTGCGTCATCAGTTGGACTGAGTGTACATTAGCATTGTGCAACCGCGGCCGTATCCCGTCACAGCCAGGCACTGACACTGCACGAACCTGGAATACAACGCTGTATCAGAGCAGAGGTGGAGAAGGAGAGAGAGGTGCGTCATCAGTTGGACTGAGTGTACATTAGCATTGTGCAACCGCGGCCGTATCCCGTCACAGCCAGGCACTGACACTGCACGAACCTGGAGTCGAACGGTGTAGCAGAGCAGAGGTGGAGAAGGAGAGAGAGGTGCGTCAGCAGTTGGACTGAGTGTACATTAGCATTATGCAACCGCGGCCGTATCCCGTCACAGCCAGGCACTGACACTGCACGAACCTGGAATACAACGCTGTATCAGAGCAGAGGTGGAGAAGGAGAGAGAGGTGCGTCAGCAGTTTGACTGAGTGTACATTAGCATTGTGCAACCGCGGCCGTATCCCGTCACAGCCAGGCACTGACACTGCACGAACCTGGAGTCGAACGGTGTAGCAGAGCAGAGGTGGAGAAGGAGAGAGAGGTGCGTCAGCAGTTGGACTGAGTGTACATTAGCATTGTGCAACCGCGGCCGTCTCCCGTCACAGCCAGGCACTGACACTGCACGAACCTGGAGTCGAACGGTGTAGCAGAGCAGAGGTGGAGAAGGAGAGAGAGGTGCGTCAGCAGTTGGACTGAGTGTACATTAGCATTGTGCAACCGCGGCCGTATCCCGTCACAGCCAGGCACTGACACTGCACGAACCTGGAGTCGAACGGTGTAGCAGAGCAGAGGTGGAGAAGGAGAGAGAGGTGCGTCAGCAGTTGGACTGAGTGTACATTAGCATTGTGCAACCGCGGCCGTCTCCCGTCACAGCCAGGCACTGACACTGCACGAACCTGGAGTCGAACGGTGTAGCAGAGCAGAGGTGGAGAAGGAGAGAGAGGTGCGTCAGCAGTTGGACTGAGTGTACATTAGCATTGTGCAACCGCGGCCGTATCCCGTCACAGCCAGGCACTGACACTGCACGAACCTGGAGTCAAACGGTGTATCAGAGCAGAGGTGGAGAAGGAGAGAGAGGTGCGTCAGCAGTTGGACTGAGTGTACATTAGCATTGTGCAACCGCGGCCGTATCCCGTCACAGCCAGGCACGGACACTGCACGAACCTGGAGTCAAACGGTGTAGCAGAGCAGAGGTGGAGAAGGAGAGAGAAGTGCGTCAGCAGTTGGACTGAGTGTACATTAGCATTGTGCAACCGCGGCCGTATCCCGTCACAGCCAGGCACTGACACTGCACGAACCTGGAGTCGAACGGTGTATCAGAGCAGAGGTGGAGAAGGAGAGAGAGGTGCGTCAGCAGTTGGACTGAGTGTACATTAGCATTGTGCAACCGCGGCCGTATCCCGTCACAGCCAGGCACTGACACTGCACGAACCTGGAGTCGAACGGTGTATCAGAGCAGAGGTGGAGAAGGAGAGAGAGGTGCGTCAGCAGTTGGACTGAGTGTACATTAGCATTGTGCAACCGCGGCCGTATCCCGTCACAGCCAGGCACTGACACTGCACGAACCTGGAGTCGAACGGTGTATCAGAGCAGAGGTGGAGAAGGAGAGAGAGGTGCGTCATCAGTTGGACTGAGTGTACATTAGCATTGTGCAACCGCGGCCGTATCCCGTCACAGCCAGGCACTGACACTGCACGAACCTGGAGTCGAACGGTGTAGCAGAGCAGAGGTGGAGAAGGAGAGAGAGGTGCGTCAGCAGTTGGACTGAGTGTACATTAGCATTGTGCAACCGCGGCCGTATCCCGTCACAGCCAGGCACTGACACTGCACGAACCTGGAGTCAAACGGTGTAGCAGAGCAGAGGTGGAGAAGAAGAGAGAGGTGCGTCAGCAGTTGGACTGAGTGTACATTAGCATTGTGCAACCGCGGCCGTATCCCGTCACAGCCAGGCACTGACACTGCACGAACCTGGAGTCGAACGGTGTAGCAGAGCAGAGGTGGAGAAGGAGAGAGAGGTGCGTCAGCCGTTGGACTGAGTGTACATTAGCATTGTGCAACCGCGGCCGTATCCCGTCACAGCCAGGCACTGACACTGCACGAACCTGGAGTCAAACGGTGTAGCAGAGCAGAGGTGGAAAAGGAGAGAGAGGTGCGTCAGCAGTTGGACTGAGTGTACATTAGCATTGTGCAACCGCGGTCGTCTCCCGTCACAGCCAGGCACTGACACTGCACGAACCTGGAGTCGAACGGTGTAGCAGAGCAGAGGTGGAGAAGGAGAGAGAGGTGCGTCAGCAGTTGGACTGAGTGTACATTAGCATTGTGCAACCGCGGCCGTATCCCGTCACAGCCAGGCACTGACACTGCACGAACCTGGAGTCGAACGGTGTATCAGAGCAGAGGTGGAGAAGGAGAGAGAGGTGCGTCAGCAGTTGGACTGAGTGTACATTAGCATTGTGCAACCTCGGCCGTATCCCGTCACAGCCAGGCACTGACACTGCACGAACCTGGAGTCGAACGGTGTATCAGAGCAGAGGTGGAGAAGGAGAGAGAGGTGCGTCATCAGTTGGACTGAGTGTACATTAGCATTGTGCAACCGCGGCCGTATCCCGTCACAGCCAGGCACTGACACTGCACGAACCTGGAGTCGAACGGTGTAGCAGAGCAGAGGTGGAGAAGGAGAGAGAGGTGCGTCAGCAGTTGGACTGAGTGTACATTAGCATTGTGCAACCGCGGCCGTATCCCGTCACAGCCAGGCACTGACACTGCACGAACCTGGAGTCAAACGGTGTAGCAGAGCAGAGGTGGAGAAGGAGAGAGAGGTGCGTCAGCAGTTGGACTGAATGTACATTAGCATTGTGCAACCACGGCCGTATCCCGTCACAGCCAGGCACTGACACTGCACGAACCTGGAGTCGAACGGTGTAGCAGAGCAGAGGTGGAGAAGGAGAGAGAGGTGCGTCAGCCGTTGGACTGAGTGTACATTAGCATTGTGCAACCGCGGCTGTATCCCGTCACAGCCAGGCACTGACACTGCACGAACCTGGAGTCAAACGGTGTAGCAGAGCAGAGGTGGAGAAGGAGAGAGAGGTGCGTCAGCAGTTGGACTGAGTGTACATTAGCATTGTGCAACCGCGGCCGTCTCCCGTCACAGCCAGGCACTGACACTGCACGAACCTGGAGTCGAACGGTGTAGCAGAGCAGAGGTGGAGAAGGAGAGAGAGGTGCGTCAGCAGTTGGACTGAGTGTACATTAGCATTGTGCAACCGCGGCCGTCTCCCGTCACAGCCAGGCACTGACACTGCACGAACCTGGAGTCGAACGGTGTAGCAGAGCAGAGGTGGAGAAGGAGAGAGAGGTGCGTCAGCAGTTGGACTGAGTGTACATTAGCATTGTGCAACCGCGGTCGTATCCCGTCACAGCCAGGCACTGGCACTGCACGAACCAGGAGTCGAACGGTGTAGCAGAGCAGAGGTGGAGAAGGAGAGAGAGGTGCGTCAGCCGTTGGACTGAGTGTACATTAGCATTGTGCAACCGCGGCCGTCTCCCGTCATAGCCAGGCACTGGCACTGCACGAACCAGGACACCGCTGCACGTACACGATATACGACGCGACGCATCAGCCGCGCACCGCACACCATCACAAAGGTGCACGGAATGAGGCGAGGCTATAGGCAGTTCATTGGCATAGTTGTTTTATTGTGTCACCAACTAAAATGTAATGAAAAAATTATGGATGTTTATAGATTCTCTCCACGAACTACCACATAACAGCTTGTCTACTGTCGATCAGCATCTCTCAAGCAGTAACGTCTAAGGCCGATTTTAAACACATTAATATGTAGATTGATTTTTCTTAACACTTACGTACGTTGATTTTCGGTTTGTGATCTAGGCCTGATATATACTAATCATGTGCGTGTGTGTATGTGTACAGGCGATTTTGAAAACAGCTACTCAGAACTGCTTTCGGATATACCTCAATGTAGTAGATTTTGGATACGATTTTTTTCAAGACCTCAGGGCTCACCCCACTTCCATTATTCTTATATCGTAAATTAATGTTCTAAATGGCTCCTAAAAACTGATCCCGGACCATACCATGTTGATGTGGACAAAATGTTGAATACCTTTGTTTTATCCCAGGGTTCCGCCCCAATGGCCTTTTATCACCTACCGACATCCAATTTTTGTAACGGTTCGTTAGAGTTGTTTCGAAAAAATAAATTCTATTAAAATAAGCCCCCATATTGTTTACGCTCCCTCCCCCCAAAACTTAGGACTCCGTCCCACTGACAATGTTGCGTCTATAGGCCTACTTATTTTTGCGAAATTTTAGTGAATTTTCATTGAAACGTTTGGATACATTTATTTTTTAATCCTGGTCTTAGGGTTCCACCCCACTACCCTTAAAAGTTACCATGATTTTTTAAAGGAGAACATACGCTTTTTTTGGAGCAACGAATGACGCTCATTTTAGGTGTTTTATACAAATTCCGATTTTATGAAGTATTATGAATGATTTTAATCCAAACATATAAAAGGCAAAGCCCTCACACACTCGTAACTAATCGTCCATCCTCCCGGTATTTTGGAGAGGTTAAATTTGGAACACTGGTTCTTTAGGTCTAAAATAGGAAATTCAAGTTTGTCGATAGCGATTGGCTCCGTCCCACAGGTCGTCAAAGTTCCCATGTTATTCTTACTCAATTTGTTTAACCAGATGATAGCAAACTGATGATACTTTTTTGAATTAGTTCAAACTTCCCATTTAAAATAACAAGAATGCTGAAATTTGTATCACATGCAATATAAGTTAAATAAAACAACTAACTAAAGAAAATTTCAATCCAAACCCACAAAAAATGTAAAATGGCAGAAATTTGGATGTCGGTCAAAAACGACTCATTAATTATACATTTTAATCTGAAAACACGTGTAAATCAGTAATGAGATATAATTTATTCGGGAGCCTTTCGACTGCAATGTCCTTTCGAATTCAGAAAATCCTTTGGGGCTCTTTGACCCACTGGCATTTAAAATTTATGTTTAGCATAATACATAGTTATTGCAGTCAACAGTAATTATTGCATTGCAGAAGTCATTAAAATAATACATACTAATGAAATTAAACATAATAAATTATTATATTTAATATATTTTGGTAATCTATACTGTATATGCATATCAAACCAAACCGTACCAGGAATTGTTGAGAAAACCTTAAGTCTGACAACCATAAATTTACATAATGGAATGAAAAATTTCGGTGATAAAATTGGAGAAAAACTATTAGTTTTTGTTACAACGTATTCTAAGGATGTAAATAAATTAAAAGTTAATTAAGGTACATTGTTAAATATTTTAATTTAATCAGCTGTGTGTTTTGATTTAACTTTAGATAGTTGCATGAGAATCAAACGTAGACCTACTCTTATACTGAACATCTTTTTGCCTCCGCCCTATTGGCATTCGAAGTTTATATACTTGAAATTATCAATGTTATCTTTATGGTGTAACGATGTAATATGAATTTCCATGGCAAAAATATACTTACTACCGGTAACCAAAGATAATCAACGCAATCACTGGGAAACAGCGGGAATAATTGGGGATCAAGAAATATCACGCAAACGAAGTCGCGAGTAGCAACTAGTTTCCTGTAAAAATAACAAAAATAGTTGGACAAAAATAACAACACAGGATATCTAATATTTGTTTAAACCCATTAAATCTGATTTTTCACAAATAATTTAATGAATTAACAAGTAAAGTTGTGGTATGGGTTCTACAACTTGCAATAATTTTGCAGATACTTTAGTGTAGTAAGCAATGCACAAGCTCGGGCTAACCAACGGACGCAACCATGCTAGAAGCCCGCTACCGTGTATTGTGTGCATTGTGATGCTAACCACCCATCTCGACCATTGTTCGCGACTTACACCTATCAGCAAAGCCGCTAATCACATTCTCGTAAAGTGCCAACTCAGTGCTGAAGAGCGAGATAGTAACACAAATAAATCACGAAAATGTCCTTGTAACAAACCACGCATCGACATTGTTCTTCCCTTACTCTCTTGAAAAAATTTGTAATTATCACGACTTCCATGAAATTTGCCGTCAACTGTTGAAATTTCCGCTGTTTGGAAAATGGTTTTTGTTAAAGAAAGGATAGCCAATTTAATTCACTTGTTTACGCATTAATTACTTTGTATGCCATAAATTGCAAGTATGTTTGTTGAAAAACTTTTGAATTGTTTCAAAATGTATAAAATTTGTAAACTGTCTTAAACAGAATGACAGGCGCAAATCTAAATCCGTTTTAAATAGTGAATTTGTTATTTTGTGTTTGTCTTGACCTAAGAAACAAATTATATAGAAAACCTCGAGTTCGGATTCAGACTGTATTTTTCTTTTCGGAATACTCATTCCACATACAAATTTGAAAAAAATGAATAACTATTTAAACTCTTCAAATCTATTTAATAAAATAATAAGACAATTTCTGTAACCAGAATACTGGCGAAAGATTTTGGGTTTGAACGATTTTTTATACATTTAACCGTTGTTTATAGTAGCAAACCCCGTACACAGAAGCAAGATCCGCTGTTTTACGCTAACTTATAATAACCCCGTAGTAGCAAACCTGCGTACTCAGCGAATTCATAATGAATACCCACATAAAGCCACATACCAAGTTTCATCAATATACATTCATAAATAAACGATTCATAACATTTTAATTGTTCTCCATAAGAATAACATAGCAGCTGAGTATGCAGGGTTGCTGAAGCAAGGAACACAAAAATGGGGGTTTATACAAATATCAATATAACTCAAGAAGGTAAAGCCACATACCAAATTTTATTAATTTATTTTTTTATTTGTTCATAATTAAGGGAGATATTACGTTAATTATTCTCCATAAGAAAAACATGGGAGCTGAGTACACAGGTTTGTTGCTACGGAAACTATCGGCCAAAAAATGTTTTAAGTGCAAATATCAACAGACCACAACGATATGAAGCAATATACCAAGTTTCATCAGGATAAGTTGATAAATAAGCGAGATATACAATTTTTCTTATTCTCCATAAGAATAACATTGCACAACGTACTGTGTTTAGCACTTCCAATATCTCTGTAACCATTTGACGTAGAGCAATGATCAAAACACCAAATTGTGCGTCTTTTTAGGCTGATTCTAATGGGGAAAACTAAAATTTGACCTTTTCAAAAATTATTTGTAAAAAACTAAAAAAAACATTTGTGGGGTACAAACCCCCCCAAAATACCCCTTCGGTTAGGTCGATCTGTCTGGTTTTCGAAATCAAAGTCATAAATGCTGCTTTACACGTTTATACCAAATTTCGTCAAAATCAGACTATTTTTACGAGAGTTATCATGCTCACGCGCGCGCACACACACACATACAGTTTTGAACGAATGGTGTTTTTGGCATCTGGGGACCTCAACACGAGAAGTTATCATGGTCCCGGGCCTAGGTCTTACCATGCCGACTACGGCAATAGCTTCTTCCCTATATGGGATTTTCGCTAAAATGACAAAATAAGAGAATAGAACTGTATAATATGATCGGAGATATCAGAAAATAAAAATATTTGCTCGAATTCGAGCAACTGGTTTGTTTGTCTATTTATAAAACAGTAAGCCGCTTTTTGTGTCCAGGCTACCGCGAAGCTATAGGTCTTGAATAATCAAGTAGTCGTTGACCATTTTGTAATACGTACTGAACTACTTGTTTATGGTGATATAAGTTGGACGTCTTTTAGATTTAAGGGATAACAAGGAAACAAAAATCCAAAACTAATGATAAGAATAACTAAAGCTACAGTAAGGTTCCGAAGAATACACAGTATTTACACCCGGGGCTGTTTACGGGATATCCGTATGTTTAAGGATGGGATAAAACATTAGCAACAGTTTGTTTTTAGCAATGATTTACTAACTTTATAGGTTTATATTACAACTTTGCACACACGAGATTTAACTGTGTTAGAAAATTATTACAGTTGCATAATAACATATATTTTGACACAAACAGACGATTTATATAACAATAAGGATTTTTCCTGAATTGTTAAAATATGTAAGCATTAATTGATATAACACCTTGCAACTTGCTATGCATTTATAAACATGAGTTAATTTTTATTTCAGTGACATTTATCAGCCAAGTCACGGAAGAGGTTTCTTTGTTGAAAACAGCTTACTGCTGACTATTTACTGTTTGTTCGCTGTTATTCGCTGAACCCGGAGCTTAGTTATTGTTCTTTAATGGGGTCATCCTACATCATTATTATTGTTTCGTCGATTAAAGTAATAAACATAAACCATTCGCAAACGAAATCTTCGTAAGAGTAATAGGGCAAACTTTATTATTTATAAACAACCTGAAACAATGCTTATCGAATTTAATAAACACCTAAACAAATTTAACAAGAGTTGTGAATAAACTACAAATTATATATCCGTGTGATGTACAATGTACAAAGCTATTGTTTTGTAACAAATCGCAGCAGTATAACGAATAAAAACTTCCAAAATCCAGTTTTGAACGAATTAATACTTTTGAAATTAGCGATTCTTTATGCGCCGAAAGTTAAAGTAATTACCAATAGTAATATTCGGAAGAAAAGAGTAATATAATTAAACAATATTAACAAAGTATTAGAAACTACACGGAAAGAGCATCGTCGAGACGAAGGATAAACGATGATTCGCGAGGGAAGAATGTTGGCACCTGAAGGTCAAGGTCAGCGAAGAAGAGTAGGTGTCGGGAAAAAGCATAAGATCGGACACACTTGGAGGGGAAAACTCGAAAAACACACATTTTTAACACAAACACAAAGAAACTGATAGTAAACCTTGAAACAGGAGACTGAAGAACAATCAACCTGACAGACACACACCAACACAACTGTTGCTGCGGAGAGCTGAACGGCTGGCAACACGGTAGCGCAGGTGCACCAACAGTCGACTACCCAGCGATAAAATATCCCTCCATTTAAATACAAATTGATCGTCTAATTAATTTCAACATTGATTAATTATTACTAATGGTTAATGTTACTGCAAATAATATTCCCGCAAAACTGAAGTTTAATAATATTCATGAAATGAAAAAAAAACAACATAAAACCTAAGACAACAAATTAAACTTTATAATCGCATATTATTGAGAAAAGATATTTATAACTATTCATACAAGTTTATAGTTAAAAGTCGTTAACAAGGCGTACGACTTAGTTAACAAAAAGACTTAGGAGAAACGATGGACGAGAGTAGTTTCTTAAATCACCGCCAGAAAGCGCTGATATATCACCAACAGAAACAAAATAAGTGGGTAAATACCCAACCAGAAAAATCATATTTAGCTAGGATAACCCAACCGGTATGTATTTGTGTACAAAATATCACAATAACATTTACAAAATATTTGTCAAACATAAAAAGGTAAATACACATAATTAGTTTCGAACCCAGTACCTCATGCTCAGAATAATTGTAGACCCATATCCACTGAGCTAACACGACATACCGTACGTAACAGCTAAGAGTTACAAGTCCATAAGTATTGAACAACTGAGAAGCGCACTTCTAGTGGTGATCCAAGAAAACATTCTCGTTCGTCGTTTCTCCCCTGAGTCGATCCCGCTAACAAGGATGCACTCAGCCAAAATCCTTCTGATTTGAAAATGTATAAGTAACATATGCTCGTAAGAAAATGTTGTAGTTTTATTCTCCATATTTTTGTTACGCTAAATTATGACAAATTGTCTAATTGCTTTTTAACGCCTATTGAGTGTTTAAAATTCAATTAGTAGTCTAGCTACTAACCATTAAACAACTAAGAGATAACAAGTGACGAGGACTTAAAAAATCAATTTTTGGATGAGGAAAACAATGAAAATGTTGTCCATTTTATGTTTACAGGTAATTTAACACTTCAAAAAATGTCAATTATATTTTTTTTTGTACCGATTTGGATGTATCATTCGTCATATAAGATATGAATAGCCTACGGCACTTTCTACTGTAACTTGAGGTCATTATTTCCTGTGGCTCCATTGTGGTTTGTGTGCCTAGCTATTTTACTTTTTAACTGTAAGGAACCAACAGTACCTGTGGGCAAATATACAACACTGAGTTATTGATAGGTATTTCCATAGCATAGACAATTTACGATTTATATTATTGGAATATTATTTCTGGAAGAAAATTAGTAAACTATCTTAACTAAACAATTTGTAAATTTTACAGATAACGACTTAGCTAGAATTAATTTATACTCAACATTAGGGTTTGCTTTAATATAACATTTATTTTAAAACATACAAAATAAAATTTCACCTAATTTAACTGGACAATTTTCTTTGAACAAAGTTCTCACCCTACGCATGCTGAACCCAGTTGCAGTACTAAATGTTAACGCATTACATGTGTTAACGTTCCACAGTGTTTTTTGTCTAAGGTTGTTCTGAACACGTGAATGGAGTTTTCTACGTCGATGGCTAATGTTTAGGTGGACTCGTTAATTGCCTCAGTAACATAAATTATTTTTTGAATACGTTAATATCAGTTTATTTAGGGTATTAAATAAACAAATCTACCTGACAATATGACAAATATACAAGATGGAATTATAAACACAATGCAGTAAATGTGATCACAGGAACGGAGATCGGATGAAACTAGAAACAAGAAGAGAGGGCCAGAAGGTCTGGTGTTGAGACCGGTCTGAGAACGAGCAATAGCAATGTAGAGGAGGCTGCGCATCCTGGTGTACCGCTGCTCTGAACGCCGCGCACCACTACTCATTGTGTATCTCAGATCTGCACGCCGTGAACCACCATTCCTGGTGTATCGCTGTTCTGTACGCCGCGCACCACCACTCCTTCTGCATCGCAGTTCTGCACGCCGCACACCACCACTACTGGTGTTCCGCAGCTCTACACGCCGCGTACCACCACTACTGGTGTACCGTAGCTCTGCACGCCGCACACAACCACACTTGGTGTATCGCTGCTCTGCACTCCGTGCACCACCACTCATGGTGTACCGCTGTTCTGCACGACGCGCACCACCACTCCTGGTGTATCGCAGCTCTGCACGTCACACACCACCACTCCTGGTGTATCACTGCTCTACACGCAGCACACCACCACTCTTGGTGTATCGCTGCTCTGCACTCCGCGCACCACCACTCCCGGTGTACTGTTGCTCTGCACGCCACGCACCATCATTACTTGTGTATCGTAGGTCTGCACGCCGCGCACCACCACTACTGATTTATCGCAGCTCTGCACGCCGCACACCATCACTCGCGGTGTACCGCTACTCTGCACGCCGTGCACCACCACTCATGGTGTACCGCTGTTCTGCACGACGCGCACCACCACTCCTGGTGTATCGCAGCTCTGCACGTCGCACACCACCACTCCTGGTGTATCACTGCTCTACAAGCAGCACACCACCACTCCTGGTGTATCGCTGTTCTGTACGCCGCGCACCACCACTCCTGGTGTACTGTTGCTCTGCACGTTGCGCACCACCACTACTTGTGTATCATAGCTCTGCACGCCGCGCACCACCACTACTGGTTTATCGCAGCTCTGCACGCCGCACACCATCACTCGCGGTGTACCGCTGCTCTACACACCACGCACCTCAACTCGCGTTGTACCGCTGCTCTGCACACCACGCACTCCGACTCACGGTGTACCGCTGCTGTGCACGCCGCACACCGCCACTCGTGAGGTATCGAGCTATGGATTGGATAGTAACTTTTGCCGATGTGAATAATAGTTAAACTCTCGTTTACATTGTAACGGAAATAATTAGAAAACCCCATATTTACGTCACACTGTCCTTATTATTTATTTGTATAAAACTCCTTAGAAGAAATAAAATTCATGAAAAAGTCTCACATAAAAAAACATGATTACGTTTTATTATTGTATTTATAAGTGCTTGCATATGATACAATCGGTTATTCGTTTGAGGTAGTATTTCGATATCTCTTTATGGTTGGGAACTAATTTGAGTCACTTCTTAATGCAATAGTCGAAGCCTAATGTCCCTCTGTCGTAAAGTCTATAACGACCGCGGAAAAGTACACATTTCTATGATAAAGTGCCGCTGCCGTCCCCGCTAATGCAGCGATCATCACGACAGAGCCGCAACGTTCCGTACCACTAGCAACACACCGTTGCTCTTGGCACCAGGAAGTTGCTAAAACAAATTATTCGGGGGTGCGAAATAAAAAAATGTCCTAACAATTTAAACCATATTTCCCATCTTTCAAGGGGAGGTGGAGACTGTCTATTTTGGCAGTTAAAACAAGTTACTTTTAAGAAATATGTAGTAATACTAACAATTAACTATGCAATCAATTAAAAACGATTAACACTTTTTTGGTAAAAAAAACCATTAAAAACCCATTAAAAACTTTTATTTTCCATATATTTTACCGACTGAATCCTATGCTCTAATAGGAACAATGTGCGTCTGCAAAACTTATCTCGGAATCCAGCGGAACGGCTTTGGCTTTGTTACAACTTTGGAATTACATGTTTTTGGACCTAATTCAAATTCAAATCTTTATTATGCATAGATCCAATTCATATGTACATGAATGTATATCGCAGTCGTTAATAATCACTTAAATAAAACAAAAACAACATCTACAATTCTTACAAAGCGAGAAAAAAAAACTGTCAGCCAGACAAAAATTCATTTAAAGAATAAAATTCTTTATTTAGGAGAAAAAACTAAAACATAAGAAATAAGACCTAAAAATACAATTAGTAAAAACCTCACAACCCCAGGAAAATTGTATTAAAAAAATCTCATTTGAAAATTGGACATTTTAACATTATGATTTAGGAGTTTCAAATCAAAACAAAAAGATCATAACAGCTGTGAATAAATTGACACAAGGTAAAGATTCAACACGTGATTTCTTGAAAACAGTAACTAGAACCACTGAATAAAGATTGCATAGTATAGACATTTGTTTCACTCCCGAAACGAATGAAATATCATCGATTATGGCTCAGTCTTCTCGGTACAAGACGACATGTGTTAGTTAAATACTAAACTAGGAGTACGCTCAAATATTCGCGTAATGGGATGACCGAACTCACAAATGGTAGATAACAGTTACTGCTGTTACGTAAGTTCTAACGGAAATTTGATCACAAAATTAAGTGAGTAGTCCTGGGGACTCTGTAGGAAAATATCTACTTTTCATTTGGTTAATTTTATGTCATAGGATAAATCGTTTTTAATTATATAATATTAGAGGTGCAAATTCTTCCACAAAAAATAACACAGTAAGCCGCCTATGCAGTGAGGTACATTGGAAATTAGCTGAGTACGCAGGTTTGCTACGACAGGGGTATTTAAATATCAAACTGATAAAAGAACACAGCTGGCAGAAGTAAATATGAAATAAATGGCTGCTGCAATTTAGCGGATAGACTATTAACTATTAACTTACTCATATTATTCACATTGTTGGAGAACGTTATCTTTATTTATGAAAAATGGTAGTAGTTTTTATCTAAAAATGTCAAAAACTTTTTACAAATTGAATAAACTCATGTTAAACGGACAGTACTTCATTTATTTAGTCATAAAACATATATATATATATATATATATATATATATATATATATATATATATATATATAGAGAGAGAGAGAGAGAGAACAATTTTTAGTAGTTTCTTGTAATTACGAAACAATATTGTATTAGTATCTCGTACATTACAAGTAGTAATTTTTATCCAATGCTTTGTAGTAAGTCGAAAACCCTAGTAGTAATTAAATAATAACCTAATAATAATCAAATAAATTCGATAAAACAGCGTAAAGTAATATTAAAATATAAAGTCAGAAGACAGTTGAGATTTATTCGGTAACTTCCAACGGTCAAATATTTTCCAGTTACAACGAGAAAGACGGTGCTTCACAGTGGACGGGGAGTCGAAATTTACAGTAACGCTAGGGTACTGACCGTGATAGCGAGGGCGGTTCAGACCACGGTATTCTAGAAACGAATCTCATTGGTCGAGGGTGATCACGTGGTTTTTTGCATTACCCCAGAGAACCGCGGCACAATCGGCAGTTGAGCCTGAAGCCTTAGAGGCGGCAGGTCGCAGTCCTCAGCCACCACTCTTGCTGGGTTGGCCCGCAGTAGTCAGTCATTCGTTACCGAGGCCTAGTTGCCATACGTAAAGTCTTCGCCGATCACCCGTCCCGGGTGTATACATTCAGTTAGTTGTCAGTAGTAGGCAATTTTGATCGAGAATAATAGTTTGTCGGTACAGAAGAACATCGATCGTGACAATTAGTTTACTACGTATCCGGCCAATGAACTTTAGAATATTACCAGTGGCGTAAATAAGACTTTGTTTTAATAATTCGAGACTACATGTATGCGAGCGTGTTACATTTTAAACACAAGACACTTAGATCTTCATAATAACACTTAAACTTCGGCGTGTTGCAAACAGCGTGTGCCGTATCTCCAGATAAGAACTATATTAATGAACAATCGTCGTGATCATTGACCCGTGGCTGTTCCCCTGTAGCAAGGCGTCATGCTGTAGTCTACTCCACCAACTTCCGAGACATCACAGCGACCAGAGTGAATAAAAGCTAAGTCTCCCTTCACCATTCAGTGAACTATCTAGAGTGTGATTTTCTGTTTAGAATAGCATTAAATGTTTAATTAGAATTGATAACCATAATAACTATTTTAGTATTCAATGTATTGATTTTTCAGTTGACATAAAATTAAAGAAACTCTGATTTTGCAATTTAACTTTTGTTCTCATTTTAAATACTTTTAAGTTCTAATTAATATTAAAATTAAAATAGCGACCCTGAGATTAAGAGTAAATAATGAGCTGTGCATAAAATTGTCTGAACTTGCGGATATCTGAACTTAATCTGAGACCCAAGTCAGTACAATAACGAAATTTACATTTCAACATTTAAAATATAAAAGAAGCTTGTGAGACCTTCTTCATAATGGCCCCCAACTCGAGGCGATAAATTATCTCGATAAATTATCAAAAGAACTTTAGTATTTTCAAGTAAAAGTAAAATTTTTGTTAAAGTAATTTTTGAATAAAGTAAAAATGTCAAGTAAAAAGGATAGGATGTTAAATGTAAGTATAGATAATGATGTAAGGGTTCTGTGGCGTAAGCTAAGACGTAAAAAATGATAAAGTAGGAGTGTTAATAAGATAATGATAGTAATAAGGTAGGAGTGATAATGATTAAAATGAGAGATGAAGGAGAAGGCATAAAGATGGGGGGTAATCAGTTGTTGTCTAGTGTTTTACGTAAACAGCCAAATAACGTAAAAGTAGGAAGTAATATAGTCAAACAGCCACAGTTATCTGAGATAAATAATATGATGCAAAGTTTGATGGGTATGTTACAAGGTTTTATGGAGCAAATGGATCTAAAGTTTAATAAAATGGATGAGAAATTAGATAAAGCTTCAGAGTATTATCAGTCTGTTACTAAGCAATTGGCTAGTGAAGCTGCCGCTCTTACTAATAAAGTAAAAGTAGTAAAAGGAGAGGTAGATACTCTTAAGAGTGAGGAAAATAATATAGGACAGGGGGTGAAAGGTAATGTTCAGTCACTCAATGTTGAAAGTACTAAAATAATAGACCAACATTGTGGTGAGATGACCAATAAACTTAGTAAACATTGTAGTAAGATATACAAGTTTAAGTCAGGTTTCGAAGTGGAGTTAGGAAGATGGAATAAGGAGTTTAAGGCGGAAGTAGCAGCGCAATTAATAAGCGAAGTAGTACAGTATACAGTGAAGGTAGAGGAAGTATTTGAGTACGTAGTAAAAGTACAACAAAGAATAATAGGAGCTAGATTTGAAGTAGCAAATGTGCTAAGTGAAGTAGGGAATGAAGTTTCGAAGTTCAGGAGTAAGTTAGGAAGGATAGTGTATAGGGGAGACAAAGGGAGACCATCAAATAATTATAGGCCTAATTTGCATAAATTGATATCGTATAACCGTAGACACAAAAGAAATGTAGTGTATAAGGGTGATAAGGCGAAGCGTTCTGGTAATTATATACCTAATAAAAATAAGTGTGTACTGAATAGTAGTAGATTTGAAAGAAGTAGTAGGAAGTGTCAACAAAGTAACGCCAACAATGATGAGTGTAGTGATGAGGGGGAAAGTAACTCTAGTATATAATTTGAAATAATAAGAATTAGGACAGATAATAAAGGTTAACAAGTTAAAATGCAAGTCAAGATCATAATATAATTAAAATAGAATTGGATATTAAGTAGTTTCAAGTATTATCAAATAATTTTGGAATAAGATTAAGTAGCAGAATATTAAGCTTAAAGATTAAACACTTACAGAGAAAGAAAACTTATATTAACGTTACACAGTTGTTTTAAGACAAATAAGTCACCTGTTAGGAACAAGGAAGTTTCGAACAAAAATAATCTGACCTAGTTATCGGCCAACGAAAAATAATTTGACCTAGTTCGCGGCCAACGAAACTATTTTGGGACGCGCGGACACACACACAAACGCACATTCACACGCGATAGAGAACTACAGCACAGATGTTTTCCAAGGTTAGGACAAGGAAATGACTCACTGCTGTGCGAGGCAGTCTTCGCTGTTAGTTAATTGTTTGAGTAGCAGCAACAATTTTGTTTTGAAGACAAATAGTCTTGTTGAAACATTGAAATATTATTAGAGGAATGGTGGGTTAATAATTTATGAAGCTATAAAAAATAGTTTTGGAGACAAATAGTCTCGTTGAAGTATTGAGATACTGTTTGAGAAATAATGAAATAATGATGAAATGATTAATGAAATCCGATTGTCGGATAGAAAAGGAAAATAATAATGATTGACAGTTCAAATGGAACTTGTTGGAGTCTTTGATGAGTTAGATGTAGGGATGAGCTGGGCTGTGAAGTAATATAGTAATCTCGTTGCAATATTGAGGCGTGAAAAATAGGTAATAAAGTGTGTGTTTGTGTAGAACCAAATAGATTATGTTGAGGGAAATATATTGATGAAAAATGATGATTTTAGATGTTGATATTGAATTGTGACAAGTTGATGTACCGTTATAAAGTAATGATGAAGGGATAGTAGACAAGGTGATCATAGATGATCGGGTGAATATAAATAAATTGACGAAATAAATAAGTAAATGAACTTGTAGGATATATGGGAGGTGTAAAATGTAATGTATTTTAAGATGTATTGAATATTATTATAACTTGTTCTCTTGTTAGATGTTTAAGGTGAAAGTGTTTGATTTTATAGTTAAGATGTTTAGATTAAAAATAAGTAAGGGTCATATGATACTCTTATGCAGTGTATAGTAAATGAAAAGTATATATATAAATATATATATAATAAAATATATATATAAAAAATATAAAATTTTTTAGATTTTAAAATTTTTCAACTTGAAGTAGTAGGGGGAGTTTGATGATTCTGGTCGGGTAAAAAGTAGGTCATTAAGATAAGTGCCACTGAAACCCGAGGTTAGGTAGTTATTAAGGATTATTATTAAGGATGAACACTATAGATATTTTTAGTAGTGAGTGCATCGTATGGACGTTCTTCAAGAATGTGATTTGGACTTTTCCATCCAGGAAATGTTTTGGACATTTAAAAAAATGATGTATTGTTAGTTATAAGAGGGTATATGTATTTTATGATGATGAAGGGTATTGTATTTGATTTTAAAATGTATGTTAGACTTGTAAGACATTGTTTAGTTTAAGGTGATTATTGTAAAGGACAATGAATGGTGAAAGGATAGTTGAATTTTTCATAAAATTTTGAGAAATTTTCTTCAAAATCCAAGGGGGTATCTGTAGTGGGTCGAAAACCCTAGTAGGTATTAAATAATAACCTAATAATAATCAAATAAATTCGATAAAACAGCGTAAAGTAATATTAAAATATAAAGTCAGAAGACAGTTGAGATTTATTCGGTAACTTCCAACGGTCAAATATTTTCCAGTTACAACGAGAAAGACGGTGCTTCACAGTGGACGGGGAGTCGAAATTTACAGTAACGCTAGGGTACTGACCGTGATAGCGAGGGCGGTTCAGACCACGGTATTCTAGAAACGAATCTCATTGGTCGAGGGTGATCACGTGGTTTTTTGCATTACCCCAGAGAACCGCGGCACAATCGGCAGTTGAGCCTGAAGCCTTAGAGGCGGCAGGTCGCAGTCCTCAGCCACCACTCTTGCTGGGTTGGCCCGCAGTAGTCAGTCATTCGTTACCGAGGCCTAGTTGCCATACGTAAAGTCTTCGCCGATCACCCGTCCCGGGTGTATACATTCAGTTAGTTGTCAGTAGTAGGCAATTTTGATCGAGAATAATAGTTTGTCGGTACAGAAGAAAATCGATCGTGACAATTAGTTTACTACGTATCCGGCCAATGAACTTTAGAATATTACCAGTGGCGTAAATAAGACTTTGTTTTAATAATTCGAGACTACATGTATGCGAGCGTGTTACATTTTAAACACAAGACACTTAGATCTTCATAATAACACTTAAACTTCGGCGTGTTGCAAACAGCGTGTGCCGTATCTCCAGATAAGAACTATATTAATGAACAATCGTCGTGATCATTGACCCGTGGCTGTTCCCCTGTAGCAAGGCGTCATGCTGTAGTCTACTCCACCAACTTCCGAGACATCACAGCGACCAGAGTGAATAAAAGCTAAGTCTCCCTTCACCATTCAGTGAACTATCTAGAGTGTGATTTTCTGTTTAGAATAGCATTAAATGTTTAATTAGAATTGATAACCATAATAACTATTTTAGTATTCAATGTATTGATTTTTCAGTTGACATAAAATTAAAGAAACTCTGATTTTGCAATTTAACTTTTGTTCTCATTTTAAATACTTTTAAGTTCTAATTAATATTAAAATTAAAATAGCGACCCTGAGATTAAGAGTAAATAATGAGCTGTGCATAAAATTGTCTGAACTTGCGGATATCTGAACTTAATCTGAGACCCAAGTCAGTACAATAACGAAATTTACATTTCAACATTTAAAATATAAAAGAAGCTTGTGAGACCTTCTTCAGCTTACCTTATGGAAATTCTACAACTTTTAAAATGTTAATTAATTAAAAAAGGTTAAACGAATGTGTTCCATTTTTGAACTGGAAGCGTAAAGATTACTGTAAAACATTTGTGTAAAATCTGAAAACGATTTCACGTTACTGCAATAAGACCACACACACCCACACACTGACGGATAACGAATCATTGTCTTACTAATACATAAAGATTCCTTCACTTCGTTCCGTCATCAATTATTTACCTTTAGAAACAATTTAAAAGTAGTTACTTAATTACTGGTTGTTTTACTGTGAAATTAACACCCCCGTCGCAGCAAACCTGCGTACTCAGCAAATTTCCAATGCATATATATGCAGGGTTGCCACCAAAGTTGCATTTCAAAATTCAAGCACAATTCCAGGTTTTCCAGGTCAAAATCACAAAATTCCAGGTAAACTCGTCAGTATTTTTTATGTATTTGCGACACCTACAACAATATACAATATAAATAAAAGTGCTATTTTAACAACAAATTATAACTTTTTCCAAAGTATATTATTATTTGTTATTAAAGTTATATCTCATATTTTTTATGCTTTCCACAAAAAATGGGTAAATACGCTGGGCCAATTATTTTCATATTAATGAACTAAATTTTCCTCTCTATATAAAAACATTAGAATATTTTAATTTATAGGAGCGGGAAATTATGACAACTGGTACACCCAATTATATAAAATTTAATTTAACTTTGGCAATATACTATCTATTATAAGGATAAAAAATATTATATACCAATCTTTTTTGTGTGTCTAGCGACGACAAAGGCTTTTTCAATTTTCTTGATAGGGAGTGGGCCCAAACCCTGATCTCGTTACTATCTAAATTAAACATTTTCTTAGAAAGCATTATTATGCCAGCTGGATCCAGTTTTGAACTTTCCAAATATTTTCAAGATTTTTGCTATGAATCATTGTGACAACAAACATCAGATTATGAAGCGACCGCCTTGACCATTTTTACACTACCCAGCCAATCATACTTTAACAAACAATCGAGAACGCATCGCTAACGTCGCCGACAAACGGGAACGTATTGCTAACGTCACCGACTTTCGAAAACGTATAGCTAACGTCGCAGACCATCGGGAACACATCGCTAACGTCACCGACCATCAGGAACGTATCGCTAACGTCGCCAATCATCGAGAACGTATCGATGATTACGCTGCCAATCGAGAACGCATCGCTAACGTCGCCGACCAACGGGAACGCATTGCTAACGTCACTGACCATCGAGAGAGTATCGCTAACGTCGCCGACCATCGAGAACGCTTCGCTACCGTTGCCCATCATCGGGAACGCAGCGTAAACGTCGCCGACGATCGAGAACGCATCGCTAATGACGCTGGCAATCAAGCACGAATCACTAACGTCGCCAACCAACGGGAACGCAAGGCTAACGTCACCGACTATAGAGAACAAATCGCTAACGTCGCCGACCATCGGGAACGTATCACCAACGTCGCCGGTCATCGAGAACTCATCGCTAACGTTACCAACCATCGGGAACCTATCGCTAACGTCGCCGATCATCAAGAACGCATCGCTAATGGCGCTGTCAATCGAGAACGCATCGCTAACGTCGCCGACCATCGGGAACGCATCGCTAACATCACCAATCGTCAGGAACGTATCGCTAACGTCGCCAAACATCAAGAACGGATTGCTAGCGTCACCAACTATCGGGAACGTATCGCTAACGTCGCCGCATCGGGAACACATCGCTAACGTCGCAAACTATCGAGAACGTATCGCTAACATCGCCGATCAATGTGAACGTATCGCGTTAAGCAACCGCCGACGATCGCGACCTGAAATTCCCGCATAATCCACGCATTTATTCCCGGTCACCAAATTTCACGCATAATTCCCAGTTTTCCAGATTTTCCCGGTCGGTGGCAACCCTGATATGTCTTAATAGCACATAAAGCCGCTTGCGAAGTTTGTTTAATATACAATACATTCATAAAATACCCCCGTCGCAGCAAACCTGCATACTCAGCGAATTTCCAGCGAATTTCTTCAGTGAATTGGAGATATAAACGTCTTAATACTAAATAAAGCCACTTACTAAGTTTCATAAAAATATATTCACAAATAAGCGATACACACAATTTTAATTATTCTCCATAAGAATAACATTGGGGCTGAGTACACAAGTTTGCTGCATCAAGGATCACAAAAACTGGTTTTTATGCTCATATCAATAAACTCAACTACGTGAAGTCATATACCAGTTTTTATTCATTTATGTTCATAATTAAGGGAGACATAGCATTTAATTATTATCCATAAGAATAACATGGGCTGAGTACGCAGGTTTGCTGCTACGGGAGCCTTTAGCAAAAAAATTGTTTTTTGAGCAAATATCAATGGACCAGATGAAGCCATATACCAAGTTTCGTCAGTATACGTTCATAAATAAGCGAGATATTTTTTCTTCTCCATAAGAATAACATTAGACAACGTACTGTGTTGGCACTTTCAATATCTCGGTAACCAATTGACGTAGATGAATGATCAAAATACTAAATTGTGTGTTTTTTAAAGCTGAATCCAATGGTAAAAACTAACATTTGACTATTTCAAAAATTATACGTAACAAATTTCAAAAAGTCCCCCCAAAATATTTGGGGGGGGGGGTACAAAATTCCCCCAAAATACCCCTTCGGATGAAGCGATATAGCTGGTTTTCGAAGTCATAAATGTTGCTTTACTCGTTTATACCAAATTTCATCAAAACCGGATAATTTTTACGAAAGTTATTGTGCTCACGGACACACACACACACACACACACACACACACACACACACACACACACACACACACACATAATATACAGTTTCGAACGAATGGTGTTTTTGGGGTCTGGGGCCTTAAAACGAAAGTTATTATGGTCTCGGGCTATTACCATGCCGACTATGGTAATAGCTTCTTCCCTATAGGGGAAATTCGCTAAAAGCAATAGTTACATTTTAATTATTCCCCATAAGAATAACATGGGGGGGCTGAGTGCGCAGGTTTGTTGCAACAAGGAACAAAAAATATGCCTCTTTATGCAAATGTTAATCTCTAACTTTGAAAACCAGACAGATTGACCTATCTGAAGGGGTATTTATTTATTTTTTTTTTTGGGGGGGGGGGTTATACCCCAAAATGGGTTTTTGTATTTTTACACAGAACTATTTTTAAACCTAAATTTTGTTTGCACCATTGAATTCAGCTTAAAAAATACAAACAAGTTGTTTCGTGGAAATAACACACACACACACACACACACACACACACACAAACACACACACACCCCATGCCAACTACGTTAATTGATTCTTCCGTACAGGAGGAGTTCGCTAAAATAGGTAATTTGAAAGAGAATAAATAATTTTAAACTGTCTTGACCATAGTATTACGAACTAAAAACGTCATGTACACGTTTGGTCTGTTGTTCATTTTCCGCCTGTGTGTTCGAATGACATTTTAATAAATACATCTGATCTCATAGAAACCAACTGAGATAATGACTTGAAACTAAGGTTACTATACCAACGAGGTACATTTATTTTTATCTCGTAGGGTAGTACATGTTTAATTCTTATTTTAGACTAATATGGTATTGCTTTTGACGTTACATCATGGCAGTCTTTTTAGCGAATTTCCCCTATATAGGGAAGAAGCTATTACCGTAGGTCTCATGGTAAGACTTAAGCCCGAGACCATTATAACTTTTTGTTTTGAGGTCCCCAGATGACAAAAACACTATTCGTTCAAATGTATATATATATATATATATATATATATATATATATATATATATATATATATATATATATATATACACGTGTCCGTGAATGTGATAACTTGAGTGAAAAACGTCCTATTTCGATGAAATTTGGCACAAATGTGAAAAGTGACATTCATGACTAAGTTCGAAAACCAGAAAAATCGGACTATGGGGAGGGGGGTTTATGGGGGTTTTAAATTTTCCAAAAATCGGTTTTTGCATTTTTTACCCTAAAATCTTTAAAACACTTAATTTTGGTTTGGACCATGCTATAGAACTTAAAAAGATAATATGGGATCTTGAATTAACCTAGGTTAAGTGGTTGCGGAGGAAATCCATAAAAACCTGCTCATAAAATATCCCATGTTAATGTTATGGGAAAAAGGTTTTTGGCTTTTCCTCAGTTAATTTTAATGGAAAAAGGTTTTTTGATTTTCCTCAGTTAATTTTAGTGTAAACTTCAAATTTGTTTTTACCAATCAACTCAGCTCCATAAAAAATCATTTTGGTGTTTAAATTGTGATTCTACGCCCAACCGTTGCAGAGATATTTAAAGTGCTAAATACAGTACGTTGTCCAATGTTATCCTTATGGAGAATAAATAAAACTAGTGGCTTACAGGGGTTATAGCCCCTAACATATAGTTTTTGTGTAAGTGGATAATCACAGCTGACCATTAGTTCATTTTGCTTATTATTAATAAAAACACTGTACTAATTTTATAAGAAAATAATTGGATCTTTGACGTCCAGCGGGCCCTCCTTGGCCCTCAAGCTTTAAAATGAATCGTCATAACCTAACCTAACTTCTTCCTATAGCTCGAGATACTTCGTGGGGACCGATTCGCTTACGGAATTAAATATATAGATTTGATATCTCCATTATTTATGAACGTATACTGATGAAACTTGGTATGTGGTTGGCTTCACGTAATAATGGTACATTGATATTTGCACACAAAATTGATTTTTTGTTGATTATCCTCGTAGCAGGAAACCTGCATACCTAATGTTATTCTTATGGAGAATAACATAAGTAAAGTTTTATATCTCCCTTAATTATGAACATAAATTAATAAAACTTAGTATGTAGCTTCACCTAGTTGAGCTACATAGCATTGATAATAGCACAAAAACATATTTCTTCTCTTTTTGCAGCAAACCTGCGTACTCAGCCCTAATGTTATTTTTATGGAGAATAAATAAAATGCTATAGATCACTTATTTATTTATGTATTTTTATGAAACTTGGTAAGTGGCTTTATGTGATAGTGAGTAACATGTGCATGCATTGGAAATTCGCTGAGTACGCAGGTTTGCTGCGACGGGGGTATTTTATCTTTAAAACAGCAAATTTGAGAATACACTTCACTGAGATAAATAAAATATGTCCAATCTGATACCAAAAAGGTGATATAAAGGTGTTAATTGTCACTCAACTAAAAGCTGAGTGATTGTAATTTTAGAAGAAGATCGTGCAAATCTAGTTGAATTACAAAACAATTAGCATGCTTTAATTTAAAACAAAATCAAATACTCAGATATTACATATCAGTTATCAGTCATGAGTTCGTTATGACTTCTACATGTATCGACATTCTAAAACTCCTTAGGGCTAAGCTCAATAGTCCTAAAAGGTTAAATGTTTATCTATTCAAGACGATAGTTCAATCTGTTCAGCCGTGAGAGCACTGAGTATATTAGTTGGGCCGCTGTAAAAAGCGACCTTCTTAAGAGAATTTGTGCGACAGAAATACAGCAAACGGTGTGAATAAAAATAGCCAAATAGCTGTGATTGGAGCAGCAACCACCGATTGGTGTTGGGAATCGTAAATATATATCACTCACACTGTTTGTTGCGTCTAGCTCACACAAGTTCTACAATAAGGTTCTCCATTTCAGCGAGACATCTTTGGATAATTTGCTAAAACGTCAGAAATTACTGAAAAAGTGCAACAGCGAACTGCGCGATCGCGTACGGTGGTGTGATAGCGGCAGAAGGAAGGAAGCAGAGCGGTGTGACAGTGACTGTGCCCAGTACCCAGTCGAAGGCCACTCACTGGCGGCCGGCCGCGGGCTAGCTCTCACCCGCCACTCGCCACTCGCCACAGCTACACTACACTCACTGGTCTATACAGTCACGCTGTAGTTTACGGAGCTATAAAACTCTTGTTACTAACAGTGTTACCGACCCATTATCGTTACACGCTACTTGCGCTGATATACTGCGACTCCAAGTATTGTGTTGGGCCTTGCACTTGAATGAAAGATGGCAACAAGTTATTACCAGGAACTCGACTCCAGGGGTGAGTTCCTGATGCAATACGCCGATGATCGTGTTGGATAATTCCAGGAAATAGACTTAGTGTAGGGACCATAGGCACAATACGGGGTGGCAAGGAGAGCTCCGTAGGGTAGTGCGCTGACATTTAATTTACATAACAAAACTTATATCGGAATTGTGTACTATTTATGTAATTTTTTGTACAGAAAATAAATAAATTTTGACCCCTTTACTTTTAGAAAAGGCGGACTACAGATCTAGGCCAAAAACACAAGTTTACTAAAATTAAAAATTAATTTGTTCATAAATTTGTAATCTTTTTGTAAGTTTTTGTAACATCAAAAGCAATTTTCGTACCACCAAAATATTAGCACAGTAATAAAAACAAAGTCGGCTCACAGGTCTATGTAAAAACCACAAGTAGGGCCTACCATAAACTTGAAAACAAACTACGCCATATTATCGTACAATTGTTGTACTCTTTCGTCCTACAAATAAAGCCGCTTATTTTGTAGCCCACTAAAATAAGAGCTCAGTGATTGATATAATGAAGTCGCCTCACAGGTCTACTTCAAAAACACAAGTCCACTCAATTTAAAACCCAATTGGCTTATTTCTGTAAACTATATTTGCACTATTTTGTACCCCTTTCCTTTGGATGTTGATATTATAGCCAATACAAAAGTAGGACGACAGGTCTAGCCCAGAAACACAAATTTACTCAAATTTAAAACTAGTTATGCACTCTTTTTGTACCACACAATTTTTTTTACCACCAAAAGAAATTGTACCACCGAAATAACGTCTCTATAGTAAAAACAAAAAACTGCTCAGAGGTCTGTGTAAAAAGCACACGTACTTTAATATGTAAAACAACCATATTCTTGTTCTATTTTTTACTATTTTCTGTACGAAAAATAACAATATTTGTCCCACTCAAAAAAGGGCTCTGGGATTGTGTTTTTTACATAGACCTTTTAACCATCTTTGTTTTTATTACTGAGCCATAATTTTGGTAGTTAAAAAAGAGTACAAAAATATGACATCATTAATTTTTAATTTTAGTAAACCTGTGTTTTTGGACTAGACGGGGCCCGTTTCATAAAATAACTGTTATACCAGGGCGTTATTAGCGTATTTCCCTTGGGTTGCATCGTGGAAGGGCAAAAGTTCAGTATGGCGTACCGTTGACTGATAAATTTGTATATAGATACAAGATATAAAACAATTTTTTGTCGGGATATAAAACAATATTGGAAACAGAAATTTCAGTTTGTGTGTTTGTGTTTGTGTGTTTGTGGGTTCAGTTATTAAAAGGTAAAAATGGTTCGATTTTGATGGGATTTGGTAAAAACATGTAAAGCAACATTTATGCCTTTAAGTTCGGAAACCCGCCAGATCGCCTCATCCTAATTGGAATTCTTTTTGGGGGTGTTTGGATCCAATTTTTTGTTTAATTGTTTACATATAATGTTTTTAAAAGTCTAATTTTAATTTTCCCCATTAGATTTAGTTAAAAAAATTGGTCTTCTTTAAATTATTGATCTACTTCAATTGGCTACCCCCATATATTAAAAGTGATAGACACATTAGGTTGTCCAACTTTATTCTTATAAAGATAAAGTAAAAGAACCTAATTCAGGACACCACTCCCTATGAAAAAAAATCACTTTATAACGCTTGTAAAATGTACTTGTAATACAGGTTAATCTCCTGTAAATATTGTCGTTGTACAAAAAGTACAAAAATAGTAAATTCCGATAAAAGTTGTATTACTCAAACTACATTTTTGTGTAGGAGTTTAGTTTGAATCAATCAAGTCACAACTATCGAAAATTAAAATGTATATATGAACTACTTTGTATCAATGACTACATACAGTAGTCATTGTTTGTATCCAATACTACTTGAACCCAGGGCCGTATTTCCCTAACGGCGCGGCGGACTCGGCGGCCGCCGGGGGGCCTCGGCCTGGGGGGCCTCACTTGAGGTCCCCTTGATATTTTTTAAATCGCACATAGGAAATCTATTTAAAATATTCTTATCAAAATCTGTATACAGAGTGCTCAAAAACAAAGGTCATGAGTTTGAATCTCGAAATGTTCTAACATGAACCTGAGACAATTATACATAATTTTAAAGGTCTCGTAAAAACAAACATTTTGGTTAAAACAGAATCCACTTATCTTTATCTTTATCTGGTTGTTTTTACAAGACCTTTAAAATGATGTATAATTGTCTCAGGTTCATATTAGAACATTTCGAGATTCAAACTCATGACCATCGTTTTGAGCACTCTGTATACAGATTTTGATAAGAATATTTTTAATAGATTTCCTATATGCGATTTAGTACAGATAATTGTGTTATAGTACGGGACAGTTTTGCAAAAAATAATAATTGGGATAGAAGTCTTTATAATAAACCGTCCCCCCTTATACATGCTGGAAGTGTGATCTGACTCACCCTGCATATATTTATATGTTTAAAATAATTAATAACTCGAAAACCGTTTGGTTTAGAGCAAAAGTGATAATAACCGAAATTGTACATTTTTCAATTCCAAACAACTTTTATATGACACGTTTTGCTCTATCATCAATAATAAAAGAGTTATAAGCAAAAAAGGTGAAAATTGGCCACCATTTTCCAAGATGACGGCCGTAGCTCAAATTTTTTTGGAGGACTTTTAGTATGTTATTCTGGAGGTAAAATTCAACACATACACCAAGTCTTATGCTTTTAAGGGTTTTTAAAGTAATTAGTCTAAAATGACTGGACTAATGCATTATTGTTTTACTGCTGTAGCCAGGACATGCAAGGTTAATCACCTCTCGGTCGAAGCAGATTCGCCAGGAAGCACGGTGGACGCAAAAACCTCGCGTGCGTCATTGATACGATTATATACAGTTTAGTTATGGTAGGAGCGGTCGAGTCGCTGACTGTGCCTGCCGCCGCGCCGCTACTACGCTGCGCTCAAGCGTACCGATCATAATTAATTAAAAGCCAATTCCCGTGGGAATCTTACATTGCATCAACCATTTAGGTTTAGGTAAAATGGTTGGTTCGATCCGTTTTAATATAAACACACTTCTGGAGATCAAAATCTTCCGGTGTGTTCGTAGTTGATATACAGTATAAGCAGTTCGATAAAACCATTAAAAACTGTGTACTTGAAATAAAACTATAATTTATAATCAAACGGGAAAACTATAATGATACAAGCAATTTGAATTATCGATACTGGAAAATATTGTTGGTTTAATGAACTCGTGATAATTTTGTATGTTCAGTTTGATTTGTTTGTGAATATACTTTGTTTAGTGTTTCTTGTACGATTGGTAGTGGAAGCTTCCAACGGAGAGTATGCTCTAAATTTACCCGTCACCTATTTTCCACAGAGAAGTTGTGTTTTGTAACAGACCAAAAGATACTAAAATGTTCAAAGACTAAAAGACTAAAAGTACTAAAAGACTATTCCTGTTCAACTACCTTGGTGATTATTTCGCCACCAACATTTTAATTAGATGTATGCCCAATTGGGGGGGGGGCTTTTGTCTTATTAGCAGCCTTATTTATGATTGACGAATAGATTTTTATGAAACTTAGTAAGTAGCTTCATGTGGTACTTATATGAGAACTAGCTGCCACCGTACCCGGTTTCACCCGGGAATAAAACCTGTGTTGTGTGCTACAATCTGTGGTCAACCCGTGGAACTACAACAAATCATGATCAGCTGTTTGAATTTTCATCAGTTCATGCCAAAGTGAAAGTCCATAAGAGTAAAACTGGATTGGAACTTTGACTCCCCATGGAGCGAACCCCTATTGGAATTTCTTAAAATCCTTTCTTTGTGGTTACTTACGTTAATAAAAGAGTATACGTGCCAAATTTTGTGAGTAGAGGTTTGGCCAGGGGGATGATCGGTTTTTCAATGTCCATACGAATAACATAGCATTGGAATTTTTGACTCCCCGTGGGACAGAGCCCAATGAGGCCATACACATATTACGTAACACACTTAAGGGGGGCAGGAGGTATGGTGTGGCGTTATGTGGGGGAGGGGGTGGTTTGGATCAACCTTACGTTACTCACACACATTAACCCTAAGAGATGACACACTCCCGTATCTATTGATATTGATGTAAATCTTTCAAAATTAAAAAAAATGATCAAATTGATATTTAAATCAAGATTACAGTTAGTTGTATAACAAATATTTTCGACATACTATTAACAGTTAATCTAAAAATAACGTGTTTTGAGTAAGTTCTGTTTTGTGCTGTTTTAGAGTGTAAACTCATGACTTGATACAGTATTGCGCAATGCCACCCACATCTTTAGTTTTTTAAGTTGTTTTGTATTTGTATTAGTTATAAATAAAATTTGGTACGTTTTAGCTGAGATAGTTTATTTTGTTGTTTATATTTTTAGTAACAGTCTTGTTTGTTTGTATAAATTTTGCTCTGAAATAAGTTATTAAAAAATGTCATTAAAAGAAAGTCATTTAAAGTTTAATGATTCATTGAAATCCATATTCTAAATTGTTAATAAGCTATGTTTAGAAGGTTTAAGCTATTTTAAAGCCTACTACAATTGAGTTACCAAACACAATAGGGGGGTGGGAAGGGTGTGGCTAAGCATTATGGTGCGTCACATGTGGGAGGGTCTGAAATGGAAAAAAGTGTTATGTAATATGTGTATTTGTAATACGTAATATGGGAATTTCTTAAAATCCTTTCTTAGTCGGGATACCTACATTATGGAAAGAGTATACAAGTAAAATGTCATGGTTGTAGGTGTAGAGGTTTGGCCTGGGGAATGATCGGGTTTTTGTATTTATAGACATAGATTTGCTGAGTAAGCAGGTTTGCTGCTAACAGGAGTATTTCTAGTAGGTTGTTTATGAAATGATACTTTTGATAGGGTATCTGGGATGGAACCTGTCTAGAACACATTTTTAACCCAGAAAATAGTTAGTTAAGAGCAATTGTTAAGATAAAAGTTGCAAGCGCGCGAGCAACAAATATTACTCATATTAGAGAATAGGATGATGTGACGTATTTTTAAACAATGTACAATTCTGACTACTGTATAGTTGTGCTTCTCAAAAAAATACTTTTTTGGAGGATTGTGAGAGAATGCAACAAATGGTTTTCAGTTAAGATGGATCATTTCTGGCCCCGAACCACTGGGTGTTAGCTGCCTCAATCAAAGCTACTGGGAACATAACAGCCTTTCTAACTCAGTTAGTTCCCTCTATCTTGCAAAAGTCTATACAAAATTGTGTTTTAAGCGGCCCTGTTGTACAGTAGGCTAAATGCAATTGTAGACTGTAAAAAATTATAACTTAAATGAATAATCATGTAACAAAAGTTGTCTTACATTAGTTTGTTTGGTTTTAATTTAACACTTAATTTGTACACGTTTTAATCAACCCAAAAGTGTTTTATTCCATGGGCTGTTTTTTTGAGTATAGATACTTGACAACTAATCTACAACTTGATACCCGCAACGTAAACAAGGAAGTATCTAAATTGTAAGTTATAAATTGTAAGTGCTTCAAAAACATAATAAACAAGTCTTGATCAAGCGAGTTTGTGTTGTAATATTGTCATACAAGAAAGGAATATGTAACACTCGAAGTACCGTGAAATTAATTTTAAAATTTATATTTTTAACCAAATGACTTTTGAAAAACACAAAACTTTATTCATGTAATAAAATGTACATTCTTTTAACTATAGCAATACTCATTATGGTTTTGTTATCGCTGGTTAAAAGCAGCAAAATTTTCGAAATCTTGCAGCTGGACGTCGGAAAAACGAGAGAAACCAGGCAAGTCCACTGGTAACCCTACCCTATTAAGATTATGGTATTGGTGTGAATAAATTTCTCGTTGAATAAAAATTACTTCAGATCAGTTATGACAAAAAGTGCTTAAAATAAAAATGTTTTAGAAGTGTGTTCAGTTGAATCGGTCCAAAATAAACCAGCCATCGGTTCATGTGCTTATTAATCAAAACAAAAACAGCAGAGCACCAAGTAAACACCAATTATGAGGTGAAACACCAAGCTATAGGTCTCACATTTTGTCTCTCACAGATCCCCAGGAAATTGTACTTTTAGCACACCACAGTATTGGTCAAATGATAAAAAATCTGTTTATTTAGACAGTTTTATAGTCTTTGCATTTTCTTTTTGCATACAAATTAGAGACCAAATGGAAATAAATAATGAAGGGAGACCTAACGAGTAATTATAAGGCAAGTGAAAAAACTGACTGATTAAGTTGAAATTGTGGACAAACCCGATCTAATAAATAGTTTGAAAATTGTGTAAATAATGTGAAGAGGTGTTAATTGTTTAAACTGAAACCCTACAATATCATTTTGACCGACTTCAACGGACATCAAAGTTATATAAATTGTTGATAAAACTTCTAAAACAATTGTTTACCCAGAAGAAATAATAGATTCTAGCAGACTAACTAACAGTTTTCACAATCAAGTAGAATGTTGGATGAATACCACAAATGTATATATTGTCATCCACTTCTTTTTACACCACAGACGATGGTTCAGATGGTTGAAAAGGGTTGTTACGTAGAACCATTGTTTTCCAAGCGAGGTTCTCATGATAAATATAATTGTTAACATGTCATTGAAGTCCAGTGTGAGGAGTAGATTACACCTAGTCCTATCACAATTAGGTGAATTACCTAGCCAACCAGATTTTAATATTCAAGCAATAATGCAGATACAGACGTTAACAATTATGTTATCAGTTGCCACATCCAGCCAGCTGGCACAGTTAGAGGTAATGTAGGCCAACTGATAAGGCTGGTCTCATGTTATCTGCACTTCCTCCATGAGAATGCGCCAAGCATAAATGATAAGATTGTAACCCACGTTACTGGTTGTATTTCAGTTTATACAGTTTTATTTATCTTACAACATTGAATTATTTCTTGGACATAAAAACTGCCATAGACTCCTAGCCTAACAATTTGTTTAGTATTTCAGCAGTGTATAACAAACCATCACCAGTAGGCTAGCCGAAGTACTAGCACTTAGGTCATATTCTGTCATTGATATACAGTAGATGCTCTTTTATCCGGCATTCGAAGAACCGGCATCAGCCAAGCCTCTCACAATCAGCTTTTTCTGGTTATGTCTGGGCGCTCACAGACCTCTACCAACATTAGCCACCAGTGCACTGGACTGTGCATGCCATTTTCAGTGTTTAAACTTTAGTATTTTATATTATTTATTTTTATTCACAACTTACCATATAAATTGCGTGTTACATTCATTTTGATATTGCGTGATATTAATTATCTTCGGTATCCCATTTAAAAAGTATGTATGTTCTCTTATCCGGCAAAACCAGTTATCCGGCATGGCCATGGTCCCGAACATGCCAGTTAAAAGAGCATCTACTGTAATATAATTTAATTTATTCACTAATATGATATGTATACACTTTATATATATCATTTTTCCTCTATTATTGGTGAAATTAAATTAATTTTTGCCCACAGAATATTGTCATAGAAAGTGTGTTATAATAATATCTTAAAAGTATTAAATAAATCAACAAGTTTTAGTAAAATAACAAGGTAGCTCAAAAAGATAGCTCGAGTATATATTTATCTTCATAGGCGTAATTCGGGGGTGGCGTGAGGGGGCAGTTGCCCCCCCAATAATTTGAAGAACAAATTATTGTAATATATGAAAAGTCACAATAATCACGATCACGACTATGTTTGCCCCTCCAATCAAAATACTGAAATTACGCTTATGTTTAACTTCTCAGTTAAGTTCATTACTACAGTTTTCTGCCTCTTTTGTGTGATTTACAGATACCACACAATTTAGCCAGATTTCAACATTTAATTTGCTTCATTTGTAAGTTATCATAATTTCTATGACTATAAACGTTTTTTTTTAGTTTTAAACAGATTTTGAAACTAGACACTAGTTTTAAGGCTCTGTAATTTAAATTGTGGTTTTTACTTACAGAAAATGTCATTGTCGAAGGACGGCAGTATGTGAACTGTCAAGCCAGCCAAGGTGGGCAAGCAAGAGGTGGGTTTGGACATGGTGGGCTGTGCCTACACAAACTGACCTCCCCATATAATACACTCACACACAGCTGGTTTTTATTGTTTTCAAAATCACATTACGGTCACGCCTACTCTCTTCTATTTAGTCATTAAAAGTGATGACACTTTGTATTGTGTCAATACAGTTGCTTGTTCCATTACCGGTATCAATGATACTACATATAAAGATGTGAAGAAATGTTGCAAGTACAATAAATTTAATCCATCAAATCCCATGCAAATGTATCCCATACGGTATAGTATCAAAATTACTTTGATTGGTTTCCACGATTTAACTGTCTAACATTCTATATAGCACTATACCACAAAGAAGTAATATGTTACTTCTCTGTGACTATATAAAAAATGTTTGTATAGGTACATGCTAAGATACCTCGATATAAAGTTTTTCATTAATTTTGAAATTGGCTGAAAAACCGATATAACTAATCTAGTAAACAGGAATAGAGCTAAAATAAGACTCAACTAAGTCAAGAAAATCCAGTCAGAGGGGACTAGTGATCGTAAATGAATTACGTATCCAAAATAATAATAATCGTACCTTATTAAAAATATATAACAGCAGATCTCTTGGGACCTTCAGTTGGATCAGTCAAACCAATGAGAATTTATAAAACTTACAAGAAACATGATTTAAAAACATAGCTAATTAGCGTCCAAATAACATGTTTTTCATACTACAATCTTGCTTACAATTGTTTTCTCAATTTAAGAAATTGGTAATTTTCTAATTTTATACAAGCGATCGTGCAGAGATCAAATTTCATCCAAAAATAATTCTAATTGTATCATAAGCAGTACATCCTACATTAACAGTTAAACAACAAACAAAACAACATTTAAACCAGTGTCATCAGGCTCAACTTCACAAATAATGAAATATAATGAAATTAAATAGTTGATCATCTAGTAGGTCCTGTTGTGCTCTCCTCTCCCCTCTCACCTCCCCCCCTCTCTCTCTCTCTCTCTCTCTCTTCTCAACTTGCCTTGTTGACACTCTTTGACTTTAGTAGGTAAAGCTTTTGACTGTGTACAACATGAATTTATATTAAACTTTGTTACTATGGTTTACCTGATGGTCCATTAAAGTGGTTTAAATCATATCTTAACAAAATAACACAAACAGTAATTTTCCAGAACACTATGTATGCTCAGGGGCTTGTTACCTCAAGGGTACCACAGGGTTCCGTTTTAGGGCCCTTTTTATTTTCTGTTTTTATAAATGACTTGACTAATGAACTACTCAATTCAAACTACCATATATAATCAGGCGACTTACAAATTTATTTACATTTTCCATTCACTAACACTGCAGATGTTGTAGCTAATATAAAAGCGGATATAGCCTCTATTGTAAAATGGTCCAAGGAAAATGGACTAAAACTGAACAAGAACAAAACTCAACCAATAATTGGTTATACCAAACTAAAGACCAAATAGCACTTTGGTATTAACAATGTACCTCCTATAGATGTTGATGGGACAATTTGTTACTTACTATAATACTGTAAAGAACTTAAGACTAACCATTAAAGATATACTGACATGGACTGACCAAATAATCTTGACTTGTAACAGTGTTCGCAGCAATGCATTCACTGAAACGTTCTTCACTTATTATTCCTCAATCAATAAAAGCAAAACTGGTGAAAGCTTTGATTTTCCCTTTATTTGATTTGACCGATGATGTGTCGGTTGAACTTGGAATTCGCCTTCAAAGAGCAAAAAATTACTGCATTCGATTTATCATGAATTGAAGAATAGGTGATCACATTACTCCTGTTTACAATCAGTTAGGATGGTTAAAATTAAACAAATCCATATTATATAAATTACTAACATTACTTCATAAGATCGTTCCAAATTATTTATCACAGAATTTTATATTTTTAAATGATATAAGCGGTCGAGGAACCAGAGAAGGTGCTTCTAAACACTCAATTCCAGTCCACAGAACAGTGATGTTCAATAAATCTTTCTGTGTAACTTGTTGTAGGGAATTGAACGTCCTCCCAGAACCAATCAGGACCGAACATAATCTATACTTATTTAATAGGCGAGCAGGTTTTTTGTGACAATCTCTCCTCCTAAACTACTGAACGAATTTTCATGTTTTTGGTGTCATTGGAAAAAGGCTAACGTGAAGTTGTGCAGGAAACTTTTTTTATAGAGAAATAATTTGTGAGTGAGGCCCTGGGGCCCCTTAAAGTTGAGTTTTTTTCCCATAAGCTTAACATTGGGAAATATCTGTTAGTTTTAAGCAATCAGCTGGATAGAGTAAACACAGTTAATCAGCAGGCCATGTTGGCTTTGGAACGGTAACACAGTATTTATAAATGATGATCACGAGCGAAGCCGTGACACATTTACTAGTTACAATAAATTTTGTAAATTGATAAATAATTTAATTATTGTCAATCAAATAATTTTGGAGCAAGAATAAATTAATTGTTTTTATGAATAAGTTTTTGTAAATTAGTAAAAAGTATGATAAAGTGAAACATTATTTGAATTTTGTTAAGATATAACATTTAACATTTAATTTATTATTTATAATTTTTCAAAATTGTTGTATTAATTAAGTTTATCGTTATTTTGTATTTGATTTAGTTGCAGTTACTATTTAATGTATATACAATAGTTACATAGGGTAAGAGAGGGCTTTATAGCCCCATTTATGTAACTTAAAACCAATAAATCAAATCAAATCAAATCTCTCTCTCTCTCTCTCTCTCTCTCTCTCTCTCTCTCTCTCTCTCTCTTCCCCCCCCACTCCGATATACAAAAGTATGGGATTACACTATTTATTTTTACCAAGAAAATGTATTAATAATGTGTTCAGATTTGTTAAACATATATATAAATAAATTTTGAACACTGTTTTAAGTCAAATAATACTGCAAAATGCACACAGTAATTCAATTGAATTATTTACTATAGGGCATTCACTGGCATATTTTATATAAGTATATTTTTAAAATGCTTTTAATTATGTGAGAGCACTGGAATACGCTGACCTCAATTATAAAATGTTCTCATCAATAATGCAAAGAGAAAAGTAGTATAATAACTATGATTGAAAAGTTCATAAATGTGAGCAAACTTGACAGTGTAGCTCACAGATTGAAATGATCCTGATACACTAATGCACAGCTGAGATTTGGTGGGTAGGCGTCCAAACAATTCTCCAATGCCAAGCTTCATTGCAAGACGTATTAGAGCAGCCGCTCCCTCAATGTGAGGATGCCCTATTTGATTGGATTCTGGCAAAAATGAAGGAACAGAAATGCTGCGCCAAACTTGCTCCCACCATGTGTTCTCCACACCGTACCTAACGCATACCGAGAGAGCAAACCAACAATTTGCTTCAAGCAAAAATGATGCACAACGTTTGCTTCCAGCATTTTGCTCCCTCAGTGTGCGGGCAGCAGAAACAACTTGAAAAGATTAGTTTACTGATACTGGTACAACTCAAAGTAGGGCATAGAAATAGTTGGCATGTGATTGATTCCACCACTGACAATGTCTGTTCAAAATAAGTTGTAATTTAGAAATTTAATTAATTTATATCAGTAATTATTCGTTGCTATATCCTGTTATTTGAAGAATTAGAGTTTTAGCATAGATTTTTAGTATAAAAATGACAAGCAAGGAACGAGACCAGCTCGTAAGTCTATGCCAATGGGTTAAGGTCCGAAATGCATTTTAACCATTTGCAATTGGAAGGCCAGCAGGAGTGGCCACAATGCAGTCGGCAGCCAGTTGGAATTCTTTCCGTATAACTTGGTTCCGATGGTCGGACGGCCAGCTGTACTGGCCACGTCCCACTCCGCGTCACCTCAGCATTCTTCATGGCAGCTCACTCCCGGCAGCTTGGAATCTGATCATTTAGTTCAACAATTCCTCACTAGGTTGCAGCACTCTACAGGCATCATACCACAGTTGGAATATTACAAACGAAAACATTGTTGTCGGCCAGTCCTGCTGGACGCCCGAGCGTTCGTTAGATTTCAAGTTGGCCAGCACCGCTGGCTATCTGATCGCAAAGGACAACTACTGTGGAAAAAATCCGACTTTCGCGAGCTAATGGCGGCGGCCAGTAGAGCTGGCCATGCGATCGCTGAGGAATAGCGGCAAATATCCATTCCGATGGCAAAGGGTTAAATGGCCATTCTGAATTGCACTATATTATTAAAACAACACCAGGATCCCTATTTTCTTCCTGCCCTCGGCAACTTGCCCCTGAACGTCTAGTTCTTGCCAAAACTGAATTCAATGCTATGCTGCGTGAAACGACTGTACGTTGTTCCAAAACTATTGTTGAAATAACTAACTACACATTATATAATTCACATCTTATTTTAAGAACACAACAAAAATTATAAGCAAGGTTGTCAGAGTAGATAAAAATAAAAACTGGAAAAAGTTCACATACAAAATTTTTGCCCTTAGTGCAATTTATAAATATAAATGTTAACAGGGGGTCTTGAACTTGACAGCACTTCAGGAGCGGATGACATAATTCTTGGGGAATGAGTAGGGGCAACAGATTTGACTGAAAAAGAGGGTATTTGAGAATACCCCCGTCGCAGCAAACCTGCGAACTCAGCGAATTTCCAATGCATATATATGGGTCTCACTACTACCTACAGCCACTTACCAAGTTTCACAAAAATACATTCATTAATAAGTGATATATAGCATTTTATTTATTCTCCATAAGAATAACATCAGAATTGAGTGTGCAGGTTTGCTGCAACGAAGAAGATAAGAAATGTGTTTTTGTTTCAATTATCTAACTAGGGGGTGTTTCTACACCTTGGGTGTTTCTACATACCAAGTTTTATCAATTTAGGTTCATAACTAAGGGAGATATAAAACTTTACTTATTCTCCATATGAATAACATAGGAGCCGAGTATGCAGGTTTGCTGCTACCGGGAAAAATCAACAAAAACAATTTTTGTGTCCAAATATCAATAAACAACAACTAGCTGAAGCCACATACCAAGTTTCATAAATATACATTCAAATATAATCGAGATATAAAATTTTATTTATTCTCCATAAGGATAACATTGGACAACGTACTGTGTTTAGAACTTTGAATATCACTGCAACGGTTGGACGTAAAACAACAATTCAAACACCAGAATTATTGTTTTGTAGAGCTAAACTTATTGGTAGAAAGAAATGTGGATTTTTTAGTAAAATTATCTGAGGAAAATCTAAAAACCGTATTCCCATAGGATTACCATAGGAAATGTTATGGACACGTTTTTTGACTTTTATCCACAACCACTTAACCATAAAATAACTTAATAACTTAAATAAAATAACCACTTAATGATTCACAATAATAATTTTTTTAAGCTCTATAAAATGGCTATAACCAAAATCTAGTGTTTTAAAAATTTTAGGGTAAAAAGTTCAAACGAGTTCGCACGCAGCACGCTGACGAGAGAAGTGAATTTTCACAAAAAACTTTTAAAACGCAAAATATGTGTAAAAACATACATGTATTCCAATTTGTATTGAAATCTGAAAACACTGAATTTTTGGCTGTTCTGATGCTCCTGGATTCATTTACCTGCAAAGCTGGGAATAAAATTTTGTGCACTATAATGTTAGAAGAAGGCCCAGACAGGCTTGAAAGTAGGCGTGAGGTTGCTGAGGATGATAAAAGTACTCTAACAATGGAATAACAGGCTTTTCTAGTGTAAAACCCCCATAACACAACGTAGTGTGTTTAGTCAAAACACATTTTCTTTAATAACTCGGTAAATATGTATGCTAGAATGACGAGAGAGGGCTTAAAACTTTTGCCTCACTAATTCCCATCTCTTTACATGCATTAATTGTATGTACGGGACTTTTCTGACCCTTTTTGAGCCCAAAAACCCGAAATTTGAAAGATTAATCACCAAAAAAGGGGTTTAGAGTTTTCCGATTGTTTTGCCCAACGAACTTGTTCAACTGATTACAGAAAGGAACTTCCCTATCAAATTTGAAGTAAATCGGACAACAAATGCGACCGCTAGAGTGAAAACACACACACACACACACACACACACATATATATATATACAATTTTGAACGACCACCCAAAACGTGTTCAGGGGGTCAAGTTAGGAATTTCTATGGTGGTCCCGGGCTTAAGTTTCACCGTGCAGGTCATGCTAATAGTTCACTTTCAAAAAGTAAATTCACTAAAAACAGATTTTTGGAAAATGTTAAACCCCCATAAAACCCCTTTCCCATAGACCGATCGAAAATATAACTTAAAAAAAATCTTCGTTAGCTGTTATATTTTGAAGTGGGTGGACTTCCAGCCACCAAGTACAGTGATTGAAATCTGGTTTTCTAACTTAAAATCATAAATGTTACTCTCCACATTTGTGCCAAATTTCATCAAAATCGGGCGTTTCTTTAAAAAGTTATCGTGGTAACAGACACATATATAAATTTGAACGAATAGTGTTTTTGGCATCTGGGGACCTCAAAACAAAAAGTTATCATGATCTCGGGCTTAAGTCTTACCATGCCACCACCTACGGTAATAGCTTTTTCCCTATAGGGGAAATTCGCTAAAAAGGATCATTTGGAGTTTTACTTGCAAGATTAGATTCATAAGAAAGAAGGTGCAGCCGAAACTTAGAGGTTTTCTCCAAAATGTGCTGAAAGCACTTCCTATCATCCCAAGGTGAATGATAGGAAGCGCTTCAAGCCAAGATGAATTCTTGTGGCACATCAAGGTTGCCTTCAGTTGACGATGTAGTTTTTTGATCATGCCATATGACAGGATGGAAGCAAGTTTTGTTACATTTTATGCCAAAAGTATACCTAAGGGGCCGGAAGAGAGCCAATCCAATTTGTCGTCGTTGGTCGATGGTGATGCACACAGAAGAACCGCACCGAGAAGTCCACTACACGACTAGGAGTTCAGCGACTTCGTTAGCTGTTATATTTTGAAGTGGGTGGACTTCCAGCCACCAAGTTCAGTGATTGATGGTGGTAAGACAATAACGGTAAGGTCAATAGGAGTATGAACATGTTGGTTAACCTTCAGGTGTTGACATTGTTGGCAGTTGCTGGGCTAGTTCCGACAATCTTGTTCAATATGGGGCCATATGTAACACTGAGAGATGATGAGCTTGACAGAGACCTTAATTCCAGCATGGCTAATATAAAAAAAATGTTATGTCAGAGGAATTCCGGAACAAAAGGACAATGAGTATTAGTAGTATTGTCACAATAAATGCGAATATCTGTTCCAAGTATATTTACATACTGAAGACAAAGGGTAGATTCCCCCTTCAAATGTCTTGCCGTTCAGCAACAGAGGCTTGATATTCTGCCCAAGTCTTGGCGTCCACTTTGCATGAATTAGTAGTAAACGACAGAGCTTCGTCACGCGAGAAGTTGTCCGCTACGAAATTAGCCAAACCAGAAACATGGATATTGTATCTGTCGTAAACTGAGAAAGAAATATTAGTGGTTTTGCTGGATTGGTGGAAGTTTGTCACGGTTCTGGCTGAATGCAAAAGTGATAGGTTTATGATCGATGATGCAGTGTTGCACCTTAACAGCTTTGCTGCGTTTGTTATGTTTAAACATGAAAATCTCATATATTTCAATGTTGAGTGATGTTCAATGTTAACTGCTTTTATCCTTGGGAGAACACAGACTGTGCAAACCAATTATATCGACCAACGAGGCTGTATTGCTTCACAGAAATCTGAAGAAGTAGTAGTTGACTCTGGAGTTCCTCAAGGTACGGTCCTTGGACCGATCCTCTTCTTGATGTTTATCAATGACATTGCTGGTAGTGTACCTAGATGTGACCTGTGTCTGTTTGCCGACGATACATCGCTCAGTATCAGCGATGTATCTCGAGAAAATCTTGAAATCAATGCATTCTTGCAGAGTAGTCTTCTTCTTCAGTGGTTGGCTGTAAACAAACTTTCTGTAAATTCCGATAAAACCAAGTTTATTGATTTTAAATTAAGAAATTATGATGGCATTTCTGATGGTTCAAATATTATTGTAGGAGATTTTGAAATAGAGGCATGCGAAAAAAATGATTTTTTAGGACTTATCATAGATTCTCAACTTGATTATTTCAAACACATTAACAAGGTCTCCGGAAGGATGAATAGTGGTATTTTTACTCTTCGAAGACTTGCTCAGTTCACTGATACTAGGGTTCTTCTAACTGCTTATTTTTCTTGTTTGTATCCACACATCAGGTATGGCATTCCAATTTGGGGTGCCGAATCAACTCGTACAAAGAAACTGTTTCGGTTACAAAAGAAAGCAATACGACTGATTTTTGGAATGGCAAGGCTTGAGTCGTGCAGAGGGGTTTTTTCCTGAAAATAACTTACTGACTTTTCCCTGTATTTATATTTTTGAAACTCTTTCATTTTTGGTTAAGAACAGACACTTTTTTCAGATGGGCCACATTTCTAAGTTTAATTTTCGTAATGCTGGATCCCTGGCAATTCCCCGTCACAACACTACCTTTTTCAAAAACCAGACTTTGTATGCAGGCATTAAATTATACAATTCCCTCCCATCCAATCTCATGGCAGTAACTGATGTGGGTAAGTTTAGGAGGAGGCTGAGATCCTTTTTGGTTGCTAAGGAATACTACAGTGTGTCTGAGTATTTTATTGACAAGAAATAATTATTGTTTTTTTACCGTTGACATATATAATTTTGAATGTTTTGTACATTGTGCTATAAATTAGTTATATTTTCTATGTCACATTATTTTTGTAAATGACGTTTGTCAATGCTTGTAAAAGTCGAATGGCAATAAAGATCTGATTTCTGATTTCTGATTTCTGATTTCTGTCCCGATTTCGGGGCACCCGCAGCGAATGCGTTAAGGATGTGAAGAAAGTAACAACCTGGTAAAATCACTGGCACAATTTGTTAACGCAAAATGTTAAGCAATGTTGTCACCAGTATTACCAATAGACCTCCTTGAATTCAACATTCCTTTATTTATTGTATTAGTATGCATTATGTTCTCAGCATCTGGCTCAGTATGGTAAATATCTCTTAATATAAAACAGATTTTAGCGAATTTCCCCTATAGGGAAGAAGCTATTACCGTAGTCGGCATGGTAAGACCTAGGCCCGGGACCATGATAACTTTTCGTTTTGAGGTCCCCAGACCCCAAAAACACCATTCGTTCGAAACTGTATATATATATATATATATCTATATATATATATATATATATATATATATATATATGTGTCCGTGAGCACGATAACTCTCGTAAAAATTATCCGATTTTGATGAAATTTGGTATAAACGTGTAAAGCAACATTTATGACTTTAAGTTCGAAAACCAGCCAGATCGCTTTATCCGAAGGGGTATTTTGGGGGGGTTTTGTACCCCAAAAATGGGTTTTTTGAATTTTTTACATATAATTTTTAAAATAGTCAAACTTTAGTTTTTACCATTGGATTCAGCTTAAAAAAACACACAATTTGGTATTTTGATCATTTCTCTACGTCAATTGGTTACCGAGATATTGAAAGTGCTAAACACAGTACGTTGTCTAATGTTATTCTTATGGAGGAAAAGAAAAATTTTACATCTCGCTTATTTATGAAAGTATACTGACGAAACTTGGTATACGGCTTCATCTGGTTGTGGACCACTGATATTTGCTCAAAAAAACCATTTTTTGCCAAAGGCTCCCGTAGCAGCAAACCTGCGTACTCAGCCCCATGTTATTCTTATGGAGAATAAATAACGTGTTATCTCCCTTAATCATGAAAATAAATTAATGAAATTTGGTATGTGGCTTTACCTAAATGAGTTTTATTGATATTTGTATAAAACCCCATTTTTTGTTTTCCTTCCTTCAGCAAACCTGCATACTCAGCCGCCATGTTATTCTTATGGAGAATAATTAAAATGTCATAAATCGTTTATTTATGAATGTATATTGATGAAAATTGGTATGTGGCTTTATGTGGTATTAAGATACGTATATATTCATTGGAAATTCGCTGAGTATGCAGGTTTGCTGCTACGGGGGTATTTAGTTTCATGGTGTTCTATACTATGTGCTGCGATTGATCAGTTGGGATGCACGATTTTTATTTCTGTATTAGTTTTGCAACATGAACTAAATGAAGACATCTGATTGGCTTCGGACTACATATTCTATGATTACATCACTCACTCATGAAATATGGTTGGGTTTTGTCTAAACTAGCGTTGTAAAGCGACTCTTTCTTTTGCAATATATTACAAATGGATTTATTTGTAGAAAATAACAACAAAATTAGGCTGCAGTTCATGACAAAATTATAAAGTAACCTAACCTGACTACGCAGAGCGCTGTGTGGTGCCTCTTTAGTTGTGCAACGAATTACAAATAATTAGATGTGTAAAAACAAAATAAAGTGCCTAATAAATTGAAAAAGTGCATACATCACAAGTAAGATTTAAACCCATATAGAAAATTGAAAACAAAAAAATTAGACCTCAAAGTAAACAACGAATGTGAGATTTAAAACTGGGACCTCATGATTTTGAATCCAATGCTGTATCCACTGAGCTACCACACCATGTCAGACGTCAAAATAAAGAGCTGCCATAGAACGCATAAACAAGAATAAATATAAATAAAACCATACGTCATGAGTGAGTAACGTAATCATAGAATACGTAGACCAGAGCCAATCAGATGTCTCCACTTAGTTCATGTTACAAAACTAATACTGGAATAATAATTGTGTAGTTGGGATTTATTTTATTGAGCAAAATAAAATCAAAGGTTTGTTAGCCTGACTCTCAAAGAGGTTATGGTAACTAGTAATGCCCCAAAACAGGTGTTCCACAGTTGGCATGAGGCCAATTTTCGGATCTTTAGCCCGGCTAGAAGTGTGTCGCAGCAGCTGGAACTAATTAATTCCAATGCACCAGGAGTGAAATCAGTTCAAACCGTTCCACGTGTTCAGAATTCAGCTAGTTGTTAGCCCTACAACGATTTGTTCCAAAAACAGCTACAACGGATTGTTCCAAAAACAGCTGTAGCGCCCCACAGGTTAAACTATCTGCAGCTGGAAGCAGTTCTGCGGGCTCTGTGAAACTAGCTGCAGTTGTTTTGCCTAAATAACAGCTTGACATATGCCCTGCTAACTCTGCTACGTTACGTTCAAGGGTATTGTACCTACCCCTGGCCCCACTTCCGATCCATCCCTGTTGTAAGTCCAGAAGTGCAAGTTGTTAAACAAACTATTTATTTATTGAAACACTGTATCTAAAAATAGGGTTTAACACATTCGCTGCAGCGGGTGTTACAAAATTTAAGGCCACTGGCGGACCCCGCACGTCACTGTCTAAGAGCGGAGGGCCCACGGGCGGGGAGCGTACCATTTCCTGTTTCTGTTCTCGGTGTGGTTCAACCATTCATAGAGGAAGGTTGATCTGCTACCGCATTGTTCCTAGAGTGCGTGCGCATAGTACAGTGCTGTTCGTTCGCATCTTGGCGGGTGCGGTGGGATCCATCCGAGGACTCAAAGTTTATGACATTCTTTTAGTGCTTTGACTGAATATTACAGTAGAGTCTAGATTATCCGTCCTTCAGTTATCCGACCTTCCATGTTATCCGACCGTCCCCGTACACAATCAAATATTAGATTTCCACGCGCCTAGAAAAAAAAATCAAATTTTGTATCATTGTTTTAGCGAATTTCCCCAATAGGGAAGAAGCTATTACCGTAGGTCTCATGGTAATACTTAAGCGCTTGATAACTTTTTGTTTTGAGGTCCCCAGATGCCAATTGTTTTAAGGTCCCCAGATGCCAAAAACTGTGTGGTGGGTGGGTGGGTGGGTGGGTGGGTGGGTGGGTGGGTGGGTGTGTGTGTGTGTGTGTGTGTGTGTGTGTGTGTGTGTGTGTGTGTGTGTGTGTCCGTGAATGCGAGTAAAAACGTCCGGTTTCGATGAAATTTGGCTCAAATGTGTAAAGTGATGGAGAATACGTAAAGCTTAATATCTCCCTTAATTATGAACATAAATGATTAAAACTTGGTATGTAGCTTGACCTGGTTGACTTATATTGATAATTGGAAAAAAAAACACATTTTTTACCTTCCTCAATGCAGCAAACCTGCGTTCTTAGCCCTAATTTTATTCTTATGGGGAATAAATAAAATGCTATATATCACTTATTTATTTATGTATTTTTATGAAACTTGGTAAGTGGCTTTATGTGGTAGTAATAAATATATTCATGCATAGGAAATTCGCTGAGTACGCAGGTTTGCTGCGACGGGGGTATTTACTATGTCATGTGTTATCCGATCACGGAACACCGACCGTATTATCCATGTTCGTTCGTGTGATCCCCGTGCAAGATCAAACGATCAATTTCCGCGTGCCTAGAATAAAAAAATACCCCCTTCGCAGCAAACCTGCATACTCAGCAAATTTCCAATGCATAATATATGTCTTCATACCACATAAAGCCGCATACCAAGTTGCATAAAAATATATTCATAAAAAGCGATATATATACAATTTTAATTATTCTCCATAAGAATAACTTTGGGGATGAGTACGTAGGTTTGCTGAAACAAGGATCGCAAACAATTGGTGTTTATGCAAATATAAATATAATTCAACTAAGTGAAGCCACATGCCAAGTTTGATCAATATTCATTCATAAATAAGCGATTTATACAATTTTAATTATTCTCCAAGAGAATAAAATGGGGGATAAGTGCGCAGGTTTGCTGCAAAAAGGCACACAAAAAAATGGGTTTTTATATGAACATCAATATAAATTAACTAGGTGAAGCCACATACCAAGTTTTATTAATTTATGTTCATAATTAAGGGAGACATTACCTTTTACTTATTTTCCATAAGAAAAACATGGGGGCTGAGTACGCAGGTTTGCTGCTACGGGAATAATCCTTAAAAATTGCTTTTTTTGTGCAAATAACAATAGACCACAACCAGATGAAGCTGTAAACCAAGTTTCGTTAGTATACGTTTATAAATAAGCAAGATATAAAATTTGTCTTATTCTCCATAAGAATAACATTGGACAACGTACTGTATATAGCACTTTCAATATCTCTGAAACCAATTGACGTAGAGAAATGATCAAAACACCAAATTGTGAGTTTTTTAAAGCTGAATCCAAGGGTGAAAACTAAAATTTGATTTCAATAAATATTACATGTAAAAACTTCAAAAAACCTATTTTTGCAGTACAAAACCCCCCCAAAATACCACTTCGGATGGGGCGATCTGTCTGGTTTTCGAAGTTAAAGTCTTAAATGCTGCTTTCCAGGTTTGTACCAAATTTCATCAAAATCGGACCTTTTTACAAGAGTTATCGCACCCACGGACACATATCCTATACTCTACAATATGAGTAAGGGTTGGCTTGCTTGCTTGCGACACTCATCTCAAAAACGGCTCAAACAATTTCCTTCAAATGTTCGAAATAACGAATTTCTGAGATAAAAATAAGTTCTAGACAGGCCCCATCCCCAGGAAAAATCAAATAATGTAAAAAAAAGAAAAGTTAAAAAAAATTAACATTGGGCTTATGGAGTTTCAAATCAAAACAAAAGAATTGTAACAGCTGTTCATAATCAACCAGGGAACTGTCAAAGTAATACTCATGTTGTATATCCTATACTCTAATATGAGTAAGGTTTGCTTGCTTGCGACACTGATCTCAAAAACGGCTCTAACGATTTCCTTCAAATCGTTTGAAATAACTAATTTCTCGGATAAAAATAAGTTCTAGACAGGCCTCATCCCCAGAAAAATTCAAATAATGTAAAAAACTAAAATAAAAGTAAAAAAAATTAACATTGGGCTTATGGAGTTTCAAATCAAAACAAAAGAATTGTAACAGCTGTTCATAATCAACCAGACAACTATCAAAGTCATACTCATGTTGTTTATGATTATTATCATGTGATTTGCTGAGAGCAGAGATTAAAATATTTGAGTGAAGATTACATATATAGAGTAGTAAAATAACTCAAAGGGGCATTGAGCTATAAATAACAACTGGAGTGACCTTAAAAATGAAGAAAAGAGGCAAATGAGTTATACAAATCTGATTAACAGTAGGGGGAAGTGGTGAAATATTACTCCAAGTCATCTAAACAAACTGACTGGCTGACTGTGACTGATCCGGCTGCCGTAAGAATTTAGGTTAAGTAGCTGCCACCTCAAAGTTTGGAGTATGTTTAAGTTTTCACGTGTATTCTTACTCAAAATTACGTTATTAACAGGGTTAAAGCTGCGGTCGCATTTGTCGCAAAATGCGACATGCACCACGAAAATGCGACAATAGTTGGGCAGGCTGTTGCTTTTTTTCTACAAGGAAAAGTATTTTTTAATTTTACTGCAGAAAATCTGGTTTTAACAATACAAATTGTATTAAAAGTCCGTGATCACCATCCACAACCAAAAAAGATTAGAAGAGTAGTTGGGATGTTCTATAGACTTAACGTTGCGTTGGTTGCACTATGTCACTTTACCGATCGCCTCTGAGTGAGTGGTAGAGGAGACGAGCCTACATTACGTTAACAGTTGCTGTCAATTTCAACTGCGTACCGTATAAACGGAACGGGCGGGTTACTGATATGACAGTTGTAGTGACAGTAGCTAACCCCCTAGCAGACGTCTTTCGCTGTGACTCGGTTTGGGCGCACTCTGTAGTAGCCGAGTCTAGCCGAGCGAATCGGCAAATGCCAGAATGACGAGGGCTAGTTCGCCACCAAAGGGATGACTACGCTCGCCTCGCCATCGCACCGATTCTTGTCGGGTTTTGTTTAGTCGAAGGAGACGAGCGGTAGGTCCTCCATACTTAATGCCCTCGCGGTCTCGACTCGCTGCAGGATGTGGACGGTTACACGAGCACGAGTCGCTTGAAATTGCAACGATCGGGCGGAAGTGTAGAGGTACCTTAGCGAAAATAGACAACTCGAAATCGGTGATGCGCAAATGCGATCGCGATATGCTTTGAGGTTATGATTCAGAGTGTGTAATGTTTGGGGTGTGTGAGTTTTAGTTGTTCTGGTGCCATATTAGGCCTATTCTATTAGAATGTTTAGTATATTTCCATTACAGACTTTAATGGTTAAAATGGATAAGTTACCAAGAAAAGTAGACTCTGCTGAATTATGTATATTATTTAAATGTTAAACCTTAAAAACAAATACAAGCAAAAAACAACTTAAGACCAAAAAATGGTATGACACGCGAAAAAAATGCGAAAAGGAAAATATTTTTGCTACAAGTATCTAAGAGCTTGTAGCATTTTTGCTCAAAGAATTTTATTCCCAGCTGAATCCCTGGTTATTAATATAACTATTAACTTATTTTCATTATTTTGTTATTATAACTGTGTGTATTAAAACTCATACAATTTGACTGCCATAAGTTTACATTTGATTCGGCGCCCCATGTATGTCTAGCAGTCAAATGACTGCCATCAATAATATTTCATAACTATTTCGCATTATTTGGCTGCCACCACTGTTGCCAATTCGTCTTGACGATCTTCCTTAACAAGTTATGAGGATAGTGGTCATAATTAGCTCTCCTCTCGCTGCTTTAACTCATGTATTATTTCATATCTTGAATCTTTGAACTGTTAGCTTTGTGCAAAGCTCTGAAATGGCAGCACAAGAACGTCTGTCGTTATCAAAGTACTACAGTTACGTACTGGCATATTTCATTGTATCATGAACAATCCAGGTCCAATGAAAATATCAAAATATTTAATTTTAATTTTATATTGACTTGTTTAACTTTTTCTTATTTTATAGATCATAACAAGAAAAAAGTGAGTTGCGTTAGTGGCTTGATTACGTCAAACTCCGATAACGGCACCGTCGGAAAGCAAGGAGTCGGACCATCCAAGGTCGGATTAGTGTACTTCTACTATAATTATATTCTTTACTTATAAAACCAATCTGGACAAAAAGCATGTATAAGGGGGTTAGAATGCCCTGAAATAATAAACATAATAATTACGAAAACTTAAGGCCCTTCAGTATTATTTTGTTCTTGGTAAGATTTGTTTGTTTATTACAACTAAGATTAAAACAAAATATATTTTATAGTACAGTATGTAATTCCCATTTTAGGGGAACGCAATATAACTTTTTTTCAGTGTTGGGGAAGCTACTTTTTAAAAGTAGCTAGCTACAGCTACAGCTACTTTTATAAATTACTAGCTTCGCTACAGCTACAGTTTTTAAAAAGTAGCTAGCTACAGCTACAGCTACTTTTATAAATTAGTAGCTTTCCTACAGCTACAGCTACTTTTATAAATTAGTAGCTTCCCTACAGCTACCAATAAAAAGTAGCTAAGCTACAATTTTAGCTACTTTCACAGTCTGTTCCTTACTTTCTTTACTTTCTTTAATGGTGTATTAATTGTTCTACACACCCATATCCAGTTTTTAGACATGAATTTTCACAAATACATACCTTATTTTGTTGTTTTTTAGTCTTAGTTTTTTTATGAAAATGTTAAAATATTTATTGTAAACATATGGTTAGTGAAAACAAATTATCAACAGAAAATATAGTATGTTGAAATGAATTAAGATACCGTTACATACGTCACACCTAAGAAACGAGTTCGCACGCAGCACGCTGACGTGAGGGAAGTGAATTTCCACCTAACAACATTTAAAACTCTAACTCAGTGTAAAAACATACATTTTTCCAATTCTTATTGAAATCTGAAAACAGATTTTTTTGGCTGTTCTGATACTCCTGGTTTCATTTACTTGCAATTCTGGGAATACAATTTTGCGCATTATAAGGTTAGGAGAAGGTCCAGACAGGCTTAAAAGTAGGCGTGAGGTTGCTGGGGATGATAAAAGTACTCTAACAAAGGAATAACAGGCTTTTCTAGTATAAAACCCCCGTAAGACAACGTACTGTGTTTAGTCAATACACATTTTCTTTAATAATTCGGTAAATATTTACGCTAGAATGACGAGAGAGGGCTTAAAACTGTTGCCTTTTCAATTCCCATCTTTTAACATCCATTGATTTTACATCTGAGGCTTTTATGACCCTTTTAGGGCCCAAAAACTCGAAATTTGAATGATTAATCCCCAAAAAAAGGGGTTTAGAGTTTTCCGATTGTTTTTCCCAACGAACTTGTCCAACTGATTACAGAAAGGAACGTCCCTACCAAATTTGAAGTAAATCGGATAAAAAATGCGACCGCTAGAGTAAAACACATATATGTATATGTCTACATATATATATACATATATAAATATATATATAAAATTTTGAACGACCCCCCAAAACGTGTTTAGGGGGTCACGTTAGGAACTTCTATGGTGATCCCGGGCTTAAGTTTCACCGTGCAGGTCATGCTAATAGTTCACTTTCCAAAGGAAATTCACTAATAAGCAGGTAAGGCATAAAAGATCATTTAGGTAAATATTCAATAAATCATGGCAAATGTAACAAAGGTTAGCAATTCTTAAGTTACAACAGACTGGTTTCACAATTTATAAAAACTAGGCTCATTGCCTAGTTGTATGTATAACTACAAGTTTAATTTGTTTTTCATAGGTGGTAGCCTATTGAAAAACGTTGGTCTTTGCAATAATTTATTGAAAAATTCTCACAAATCAACGTGCGTTACACAAAACTTACCGTGCATCGTCAACTGGGATCGCCACAAGAGTCGTCGAAAGTGACATCGATATCTTAACAATTAACAAGTAAACCTTGTTTTTAAATACAGGAAGGCTCCTTATAATTTTAAAGTTATACATTTTATTAGTACAAGTAATTTGTAGATAAATAAATTACGTACAACATTTAAAAATATCCCTCATATCGTGCAGTTCTTAAAAAAATAGTCAATATAAATCTTAAAACTGTACTCTTCTTGGATGTGAAAATTTTAAAACACATCAAATAGCACCCTTGTCATGGGTAATTTGATATTAAGCTAACAGATTTTACATAATTCGAGTTAAATCTGCAAATTTGAAGACAAGGTTTACCGGAATAAGTCATTTTACCCATACATAAGCATATAACTGCAGTAGAATTTGAGGTTCTAAAATAAATTTATGAATTATAAGAGTTTTGCCTTGGATTTTACAGTACATAATTTGATTTACATCAAAAGTGAAAATCAAATGTGAAAATCAAAAACATAAAATCAAATTATGACATACATTGTATGGTAAAAATAATTTTACTTGGTAACCGCGATCGTTGTAGGCCACAGATTATAAGAGTTTTCCCTTGGATTTTACAGTATATAATTTGATTTTTACAAGCGACAACACATAATCCTGGCTAATTAAGAGCTTTGACTTGGAATTTACAGAATAAAATTTTGTTTCCTATTTATATGAGTCAAATTCTCATGACTATGTAATGGTTCCCATCGAAGGTGGAGACAGTTGAACTTATGCGGATAACAAGTGTTGCGTTTAGTGCATAATCTTTTAACAAACACATTATTTCACTTTATTTTTTGTTGTGTAAACCACATATGTGATGGGATATTTGCAATATTGCGTGCCTCTAGAAGACCAAATATCCACAGAATCGGGGTTTAAACACTCAATTTTTCTTAAGGTAAACTGTAAAATAATCAGTTTTTTTGCTACATAGCCGCCATAAATGGAGAAAAAAGCCGCGAAAACGCCTTTTACCCTATATTTCCTGGGTAGTTGAAACTGGGTAGTTGAAGCATAGTGGGGTGGGTTACTTACCTATATGAAGGGAGGAATCAGTTGATCTTATAAACCAATAATAATGGCGGGATAAACCAGTTATCTTTCTCATAGGCGGAGCTTTGGTGTAAGATAACAAACGCTAAAAGTAAATGGCGTCTTTATAAACCAATTAAAATCAAGAGATAAACAAGTGATCTTTCACATAGGAGGAGCTTGACGCGAAGATAACAACCCGCAGACAGACGGACATTGTGAGTCAGCTGTTGTTTATTGATTCATGACACAACAAATTGTATTTTAAACAAAATTTGTAATTAAATATTGCTTTTGCATTTATTTATTTTTAATATAAAGCTTTTATAGTTAAAACAGCAATGAAAACGCTCGTTTAGAATGTAAAACACGGCTTAGGTTAGGTTTGCGAATTTAATCCAGGTCACGTGATCTCAGCCTTTGTACTTTAGGGCGCCGTCCCCCCTTTCTACATCTACTCTTAACATTAAAACGAGATCGCACGCAGCACGCTAACATGAGGGAAGTGAATTTCTGGATTAAAACCTTTAAAAAAATGTAATAAAGGGTTTAAAACTACACTGGTAACATTTTTTGGAAAATTTAAAAATATAATTTTGTGGCTGTTATGATGCTCCTGGTTATTATAATTTGTATCCACATCAGCCCCTGAACTGTTTTTCAAATGAAAATAACACTGTTAATATATTTAAATTGGCTATTAGGATGGCAATGTTGTACTTAGTACCTGGGGGGCTGAGCTCTGCTCGGGGAAAGGCCAGAAAGTTTGTTTAGATGACTTGGAGTAATATTTCACCACTTCCCCCAACTGATAATCAGATTTGTATAACTAATTTGCCTCTTTTCTGCAGTTTAAGGTCACTCCTGTTGTTATTTATAGCTCAATGTCCCTTTGATTTATTTTACTACTCTATATATGTAATCTTCACTCAAATATTTTAATCTCTGCTCTCAGGAAATCACATGTTAATAATCATAAACAACATGAGTACAGTTCGGGTCACAGTGCTTGGCGTCTGGTTAGCGTATGCTCTGGAATGACTTTTCACCTCTATTTTCTTAGTACCATTAGTGTTACAGTATACTTATGTCAACAGAAACCAAAATTAAATAATTTAGTTTTAAAATATTGCTTTGGCTATTTTCATTATTGTTTGCTTTTATTTAAGAGAAGTTTGAGTTGGTTCTCACCTTTCCCAGGCGCCAAGCCCCGTGGCGCAAACTGTATTACTTTGACAGTTCTCTGGTTGATTATGAACAGCTGTTACAATTCTTTTGTTTTGATTTGAAACTCCATAAGCCCAATGTTAATTTTTTAACTTTTCATTTTAGTTTTTTTTTTTTTTACATTATTTGAATTTTCCTGGGGATGAGGCCTGTCTAGAACTTATTTTTATCCCAGAAATTAGTTATTTCGAACATTTGAAGGAAATCGTTGGTACTTTTCCATAGGAAATTCACTAATAAAGCACAAACGTCTACAATATAACTGACTTGTACTATAATTCTAAATACTTAAATCTCTTTAAGAATATTTTGCTATGTGATAATAACAAATTTATCTGCAAAAAGAACATTTTATCAAGTGTAACCTTTTAAAAAGTTACCTTTGAATTTATATTAAACCAGAGTGATTAAACTCTTTGAGCATCCTTAATACAGAAAATGATACTCTGCGTTGCATTGACTTTGAACCTGGAAAGATGGGTTTTCAGCCAATCAATGCATAAATAAGGAGTTTTTACTGTCCATGCTGCATGAAGTACTAGTTAATAAAGTCCATCCAGCAGTATGTTGATAAAACACCTATTAAAGAAAGAGTTCCTAATCAGCAATGTGTATAGAATTCAAATATATTTCTTGCATGTATGCTATATTTTGTTTGTTTTTTTTATTTTCTTAGCACAATGATTTTTGTGGTAAATCAGTTACATGAGATTATTATTTTTAATTTGTAAATTTGTATCGTTAGTTAAACTAGGTATAATTTGTTTATTGTACACTAACTTAATCTATATTTTTAATACGCTAGGCATATTTTTGTCATAATTGTTTTGGAGCGGTGGTACTACCGATCACCATGTACAAGGTGTCGTTAGAAAGGTCTTAGCATGTAGTTTTGCCATCAATTAAAAAAATTTATAAAAGTCACCGTGGACATGGGAAAATATGGGGTCAAAGTCGCGATTTTCCCCATAGACATAATATGCAGTTACAAACCAACGATTGAGAAATCAGCTGTTTATTTAAGGAAGTGGTTAAACAAATAAAATCTGACCCTGAAAAATGGTTATTGAACGTACAGCTGGCAACAAAACACCAGTTTTTATTTGCACAAAATCAAAACATAACCAAAAAAATGTTCAACATAATGGAGACTATAAGACGTCGACCAGGACGGCCAAGAGGAGGAGGCCGACGAACTTTAACTGACGAACTCTTTCCTTGGGTAAAAGCTTGCTCGGATTCGAGCAACAGGACCACTAGTATATTATTACTAGCTGCTATCGTACCCGGTTTCACCTGGGAATAAAACCTGTGTTGTGTGCTGCATTCTGTGGTTAACCCGAGAAAATACTACGAATCATGATCAGCTGTTTGAATTTTCATCAGCTCATACCAAATTGAATGTCCATAAGAATAACATGGAATTGGAACTTTAACTCCCTGTGGGGCAGAGCCCCATGGGCATTTTTTAATACATATATACAAATTTATACATATATATATAAATTTGAACGAATAGTGTTTGTCATTTGGGAACCTAAAAAAAAAAAATATCATGGTCTCGGGCTTAAGTCTTACTATGAGACCTACGGTAATAGCTTCTTCCCTATAGGGGAAATTCGCTAAAAAAAGGTAAAGTTTCAGCCTTCTAGGTGATACGATAGCTTCAGAAACCTGTGCAAAAACATGGATTTGCCTTTTGTTTCTTTATGCTTAGCATTATTGCGGCCTATTAGATATAGGCCTAAACATATGAAATTGAATGAATAATATTTTTGCCACCTTGGGACTTCAATACAAATAACCCCGTCGCAGCAAACCTGCATACTCAGCGAATTTCCAATGGAGATGTAAATGTCTTAATACTACACAAAGCCACTTACCAAGTTTCATAAAAATATATTCACAAATAAGCGATATATACAATTGTAATTATTCTCCATAAGAATAAAATTGGGGCTGAATATGCAGGTTTGCTGCAACAAGGATCACAACAAATGGGTTTTAGCGAATTTCCCCTATAGGGAAGAAGCTATTACCGTAGGTCTCATGGTAAGCCCTAGACCATGATAACTTTTTGTTTTGAGGTCCCCAGATGCCAAAAACACTACTCGTTCAAATTTATATATATGTATATATATATATATATATATATGTGTTTGTGTGTCCGATAACTTGAGTAAAAAACGTTCGATTTTGATGAAATTTGGCTCAAATGTGTAAAATGACATTCATGACTTTAAGTTCAAAAACCATACAAATCGGACCATGGGAAGGGGGGTTTATGGGGGTTTTAAATTTTCCAAAAATCAGTTTTTTGCATTTTCCACCCTACACTTTTTAAAAACTTAATTTTGGTTCTGACCATGTTATAGAGATTAAAAAAAGAAATAATTTAGTATTTTGAATTATTAACCTAGGTTAAGTGGTTGCGGAGAAAATCCAAAAAACCTACTCATAAAATCTCCCATGTTAATCTTATGGGAAAAAGGTTTTTGGCTTTTCCTCAGTTTATTTTAATGTAAACTTCACATTTGCTTTTACCAATCTGTTCAGTTCCACAAAACAATCATTTTGGTGTTTAAATTGTGATTCTACGTCCAACCGTTGCCGAGATATTCAAAGTGCTAAACGCAGTACGTTGTCCAATGTTATCCTTATGGAGAATATTTAAAATTTTATATCTCGATTATTTATGAATGTATGTTTATGAAACTTGGTATGTGGCTTCACGCAGTACTGGTATATTGATATTTGCAAAACAAATTGATTTTTGTTGATTATTCCCATTGCAGCAAACCTGCGTACTCAGCCCCCATGTTATTCTTATGGAGAATAAGTAAAATTTAATGACTTCCTTAATTATGAATATAAATTAATAAAACTTGGTATGAAGCTTCACTTGGTTGAGTTATATTGATAATTATATAAAAACCCATTTTTCTGTTCCTTGTTGCAGCAAACCTGTTTTCTCAGCCCCTATGTTATTCTTATGGAGAATAACTAGAATGTTATATAGCGCTTATTTATGATCGAATATTGATGAAACTTAGTATGTGGCTTTGCCTAGTTAAATTCTATTTATATTTTTATAAAACCCAATTGTTTCTGTTTCTTGTTTCAGCAAACCTACGTACTCATTACCAATGTTATTCTTATGGAGAATAATTAAAATCGCTTATATGTGAATATATTTTTATGAAACTTGGTTTGCGGCTTTATGTGGTATTATGACATATATTATGCATTGGAAATTCGCTGAGTACGCAGGTTTGCTGCGACGGGGGTATTTATGATATTATTAGCGAATTTCCCCTATAGGGAAGAAGCTATTACCGTAGGTCTCATGGTAAGATTTAAGCCCGAGACCATGAAAAATTTTTTTTCAGGTCCCCAGATGAATAAAACACTATTCGTTCAAATTTATATATACGTATATATATATCTATATATATAGACACGGCTATGCCCGGAGAGCCAGTCACTGAAATTATACTCGGGGAATGCAGTCAGTAACACCCCCACATATACTTGGAAAATATGCGATATATATATTTTTGTATTTGCTCAAATATTGTCGTTGGCCATTTCCGATTATATATATGTCGTATATATTACAAAAATAAAAACTTTATACACGTAAAACTTCCTATGCTAAGCCAGTCACCGGCGTTTTTGCCGGGAAGGCCAGTCACGTAAAGTTTGTACTGCCAAGCCAGTCACAATATATTGAACGTAAGTGCCTGAGATGGCAGTCACTGAAAATCTGCACTGGGAAGCCAGTCAGTTACACCCTCAAATATATCTTTGCTTATCTGTTGTTTAGTTAAAGGGATAAAGCATATTTCACTGATAATATGTGTGGCATTATATCAAGCGAGTCTTTGAAGCTCCCACGTGTTATATCAAATTTATTTATAAGTTATAAGCCTTATAAATCTTGAAAGGTCACTCTGTAATTTTACAGAACTCCAAAATGTAATTTTAGCAAATTTCCCCTATAGGGAAGAAGCTATTACCATTAGTCAATGCTATTACCGTAGTCGGCATGGTAAGACCTAGGCCCGGGACCATGATAACTTTTCGTTTTGAGGTCCCCAGACCCCAAAAACACCATTCGTTCGAAACTGTATATACATATATATATATATATATGTGTGTCCGTGGGTGCGATAACTCTCGTAAAAAAGGTCCGATTTTGATGAAATTTGGTACAAACGTGTAAAGCAGCATTTATGACTTTAAGTTCGAAAACCAGATGGATCGACCAATCAGAAAGGGTATTTTGGGGGGGTTTTGTACCCCAAAAATGGTTTTTTTTACATACAATTTTTTGGAAAGGTAAAATTTTATTTTTTCCCATTGGAATCAGCTTAAAAAGACGCACAATTTGATATTTTAATCATTGCTCTACGTCAATTGGTTACTGAGATATTGAAAGTGCTAAACACAGTACGTTGTCCAATGTTATTCTTATGGAGGATAAGAAAAATTGTATATCTCGCTTATTTATCAACTTATCCTGACGAAACTTGGTATATTGCTTCATTTCATTGTGGTCTATTAATTTTTGCACAAAAACCCATTTTTTGTCCGATGGTTCCCGTAGCAGCAAACCTGCATACTCAGCCCATGTTATTCTTATAGAGAATAATTAACGTGTTATCTCCTTTAATTATGAACATATATTAATAGAACTTGGTATGTGGCTTTACCTAGTTGAGTTATATTGATATTTGTATAAAACCCCATTTTTAGTGTTCCTTATTTCAGCAAACCTGCATACTCAGCCGCCATGTTATTCTTATGGAGAATAATTAAAATGTCATAAATCGTTTATTTATGAATGTATATTGATGAAACTTGGTATGTGGATTTATGTGGTATTAAGATAAATTAATATGCATTGGAAATTCGCTGAGTATGCAGGTTTGCTGCTACGGGGGTATTATTCATACAAAAATAATAACAGAAATAGTAATAATTAATAATGGCTGAGCAATATATGTTTTTTGAAATAGGTCATTAAAAGAGAACTTATAATAAAACAATTAACATTTTATATTCTACTAGCTGCTATCGTACCCGGTTTCACCCAGGAATACAACAGTTGTGTGTGCTGCATTCTGTGGTTAACCCGTAGTACTACTAAGAAACATGATCAGCTGTTTTAATTCTCAAGAGATCAAACTAAAGTCATTAATGTCTATAAGAATAACACAGGATTGGAACTTTGACTCCCCGTGGGGCGGAGCCCTTTGGGGATTTCTTAAAATCCTATCTTAGTGGCTACCTAGGGTATGGAAAGAGTACACTGCCAAATTTCGTGGTAGTCTTTGTAGAACTTTGGCCTGCAGGATGATCGGTTTTTCGAATTTATAGATATAGATTTTTACATTCGCATTCATAGCTATTCATATCAAGTCAGGTACCTTACAGATTAGTTTACGATTATCTTATTACGTAAAGGTGTTTGCCTTTTTATGGTATTTTAATTACGAAAAATTAATTAAATAATTAGTGTTTTAACTAAATACATTTGTGGAGATTCCCCTAGGGTATTTAAAAGGTTTATTATGTTTCTTTTTTGCCTGAAAAGGTTACAAGGCGATCGTCTTTTTGCAACAGGCACTGATAGTAATGGAAAGTATAGGTTAGCTTGTAACGCTAATCATATGGATGTTAGCATATATCTAATTTGAACGTTATCATTAAAGCACACAACTGTCCCCCTTTTTTCTCACATCGTAGGAGAAATTCAAGCATACCGTCATTAGAAAGGTATTGTTGTATAGATGTGCAGAAACACCTTATAACTTACACCAGCCCTCAGGGCTACGCCCCACAGGCTTTCATAGTTTCAATGATAATCTTATGGAAGAACAGTAATTAATTGAATTGTATATTTGAATGTTGATATAATAACAAAATGCTAGCACAACAGCAAAAATAGATGTTTCAGGACTAATGTAAATAAAAAATGTCACTGACTACTGGAATAGTGATACCATTCTCTTATCCGTTTAACACCACATACAAAAATAAACCTGAATGTGAGGGGGAGTGGCGGATGAAGGGAAGAGGGAGAGAGAGAGAAATATAGGTTATTCGAGAAGTTCAGCATAAGGGCAATGGTTAAAATGCATTTGTAATTAACTGCTCACGCAGGATGGAACAAAAATTCACGCAAACAACCATTATTCGTGTGCACCACTTTAGGTTTACGTAGAATTATTTTTGGTCTAATTTCAACCTCTTGGTGATCGCTAGTATTTTTGTTGTGGTTTACATGTACTTTTCCAATATAAGAATTATAATAGATAAATGTTGGCCATATTTTCGTAACATAGATTATTTTATGAACATTTAAGCAGATGCAAACCCAGCAAACAGCCCAATAGGACCGTTTCTGAATTATTGCACAGTGCAAAGACACATAAAGAAATGCAATTATATCTGATGTATTCCTTTTAACTATGCAAGTACACATTTAAGTAGATATTTAGGTTGTAGTTTATGTTTAAATGCAATATTTGTCGTAAATAACGCACTGATTTATTTCATCCATTTTACGCCAGTCACCGTGATTTAGGTTTGTAATACTTACCGGATCTGTTCCGATTATTAAGCTCATAGACTCAGTATTTTGTGGAAATGTGCATAATTTATTGTCTTCGCCGAATTGAATGTTTTAAACGGAGAACGTTGCTTTGTATGACAGGAAGAATTAAATTTTCTTTACTTATAGTGCTTAACCATTTAAGTTGCAAGCGTCTAAGGGTCGTAATTTACATTATAATGTCCTTTGTATTATTGCTAATTAATAAAAAAACACACAACATATTATCTTTTTTATTTTCATATTTTTATTTCTTAATCTGTTTCTTTGAAACAAATTACCTTAAAGTAACAACATACACACCTTAAAGTAATAGAGTATTATATAATGTAGCAGCTTGGAGACACGATGTGTATAATTTGTCATGATAAGGTATTACTACCGCTACACAATACTTATCGTCAACATGGATTCACTTAAGGATAATCCAAATTTTATCACCAAATATGCCAAAAAAACCTGATATAAATACATTATTAAATATATGATATTTGTCAAAGTATTTGTATATTTGTCAAAGTATTTGTAACTATCACAAAACCATAAAAAATATCACTATTTATGAAAGTTAAAGGTAAGTGGTTATGATATACATTTCCCCAGAGAATGTGTGATGTTTTAGCGAATTTCCCCTATAGGGAAGAAGCTATTACCGTAGGTCTCATGGTAAGACTTAAGTCCGAGACCATGATAATTTTTTGTTTTGAGGTCCCCAGATGACAAAAACACTATTCGTTCAAATTTATATATATGTATATATATATCTATATATATATATATATATATGTCCGTGAATGCGATAACTTGAGTAAAAAACGTCCGATTTCGATGAAATTTGGCTCAAATGTGTAAAATGACATTCATGACTTTAAGTTCGAAAACCAGAAAAATCGGACCATGGGAAGGGGGGTTTATGGGGGTTTTAAATTTTCCAAAAATCAGTTTTTTGCATTTTTCACCCTCAAATTTTTTAAAAACTTAATTTTGGTTTTGACCATGTTATAGAGCTTAAAAAACAAATAATATAGTATTTTGAATTATTAACCTAGGTTAAGTGGTTGCGGAGAAAATCCAAAAAAACCTACTCATAAAATCTCCCATGTTAATCTTATGGGAAAAAGGTTTTTGGCATTTCCTCAGTTTATTTTAATTTAAACTTCACATTTGCTTTTAGAAATCTGTTCAGTTCCACAAAACAATCATTTTGGTGTTTAATTTTTGATTCTACACCCAACCATTGCTGAGATATTCAAAGTGCTAAACACAGTACGTTGTCCAATGTTATCCTTATGGAGAATAAATAAAATTTGATATCTCGATTATTTATGAATGTATGTTGATGAAACTTGGTATGTGGCTTCAAATAGTACTGGTATATTGATATTTGCACAACAAATTGATTTTTTGTTGGTTATTCCTGTAGCAGCATACCTGCGTACTCAGCCCCCATGTTATTCTTATGGAGAATAACTAAAATGTTATATAGCGCTTATTTATGATTGAATATTGATGAAACTTGGTATGTGGCTTCGCCTAGTTAAATTGTATTTATATTAGCATAAAAAATAATTCCATGTTTCAGCAAACCTACGTACTCATTACCAATGTTATTCTTATGGAGAATAATTAAAATCGCTTATATGTGAATATATTTTTATGAAACTTGGTACGCGGCTTTATGTGGAATTCAGACAAATATTATGCATTGGAAATTCGCTGAGTACGCAGGTTTGCTGCGACGGGGGTATTTGTAACTTTATATAACAATAGGATACGGTGTAGTGAACGAAATATGCATGTAAAGATCTGTTTAATGGATATGCAAAAAATAAGCAAGTAGATAAGTCCTTTGTGTTTTAAAAGATAACTTTACAAGTTAATAGGAAAATTTATTACTATGAAAAACAGGCATTTTATATCAATTACTGTAATACAAAAAAATCACTAATGTTCAAATACATTATATAAATATGTTAGTAGGAATTTAAATTGCAATTAAAGTATTTAAAACTAAAGAAATATTTATATTTGTTAGTAAAAATAAAGTTTTAACTTAATGTCAGTACATGGGAAAACTATTTTTTTTTCTAGGAAAAGCAGCGAATTTTGCTGAAGTTACCGGTACAAGAAAAACGAAACTATTATGCAATAGTTATATGAAACAAATAAGTATTGTTTCTTATTTACTCGTTTCTTCTTCTTTTTGATATGTCCGCTTTATATTCAATCTTTATTTTTATTAGTTATAGTTACACATAACCTAATCCATGTACATATTTAAGCCCTGTACATTGGTTCTAATCACTAATCTCACAAAAAATCTAACAATTATACTTTACCAAGTGAGTGTTACCTTAGGAAATGGTTGTTTTTGAACAGCTGTAGTTTAGTTGTTTCGTAAACTCGTGATGAGGGATGAAAATTTCCAAAAATATCGGGAAATGTCCTGCAAAAATTAAATCCGTTTTTCGGGCGGGATTTATTTGACCTCGAGATTATTTCGGGGCGGGATTATGTAATCAAATTGGTAATCTGTGGTGTGATCGTCTTTTACGAACATGATTACGCGGTACGATCGTCATTTACGGCCGTGATTATGGTCGCCGTTTATGGCCAATATTACGTGGTCCAATCGTCTGTCTCGGCGAATAGCGGTGCGATCGCCATTATTTTTTTATAAAGTGTGGTGCAATCGTCATTTATGACCGATTGCACCTGTTGCGATCATAAATTACGGCAACTATAACGCGGTTTGGTCATCTATTACTATAAGCGTAATTTCTGTATTTGTATTGGAGGGCAAACATGGTCGTGATTATGATTATTGGGACTTTTCATATATTACAAGAATATTTTCGCCAAATTATTGGGGGTCAACCACCCCCTTGCCACCCCCGAACTACGCTGATATCTATTACGTTGATGGTGCATGGTCCTCTTTTACTGCCTATATTATGTTTTTCGATCGTCAATTATGGCCGATGTTATACGGTGCGATTGTCATTCACGGCCGATGTTACACGATGCGGCCGTTTTTTAACCGAGAGATAAGTCAACCTAGGACCCTTTAGATCAGACAATTTGCTTTAAGGGGATTCCAGAGGTGTCCCTGAGTTTATGCAACCACTCATTGGTTAGAAAGAGATGGAACTCTACATTGATAAGAGACAAAGCTACCTGACGCTGGTATGCCCTTAACGCTTAACGCATCCACAAAATGAAGCTACCTTGGGCCGCGTTCAGGGTTCAGACATTCGTTCATGGAGTCGTTTCGACAACCCCCCTCCCCCCCCCAAGAGTTGAGGGGGCTGCCAAATCAACTCAAGCCTATGGTGCCACACATCTTAATCAGGCCCTGACCGTGTTTAATTGAGTTCAGTTTCATAATAAGATTAAAGTAATTTCAAAGTTAGTGACAGCTATTCAATCCTCTTTCGTATACCATTTTGTATGGCACTTTAATTTATTAATTAAGTTTTGCTTACCATAGTTAAAACAATAGTTGTACAATTTTATGAATGTGATTGAAAAACCTATTGTTTACGATACTGAGTAATATTTGGACCAAAACTCACAATTTGGTATCTAATTTTCTGAAATCTTCTAGGAGGGCCCCCGGATCAAATTTTGTTTATGTAGGTCCCATCCACGGCACTGTTTATCCGGTATTATAATTGATACCCCAATTTAGGCTTCAACGGATCTTGTCACCTTAATCCATGTTGCATCTTCTATGGGCTATGTGTTCCATACCGTCATATATGTTATTGCGTGCCGTTATATGGTTTAGTATACCGTTGTAGAATAGTGAAGCAGACGTGTTTCCTCCGTTCGGTGGTAAAATATAATTAGCTCATTAGAACATATTTGTGCATTCTATAATTAAAGGTTAAGTAACCTGTACCCATAACATCTAGTTTTGAGCACTGACGGACCAAGGGGCGGCGGCATAACCTTAATGACGTACGATGATTTAAAACAGCCTAAACGTGTCATGCTCCAAACGACGATAGGTAAAATGTTTTATTTAATTCAGTACAGTAATTTTTGTGAAATTCAGTTAAAAATGGCTGTTAACAAGACAGAAAGATAAACAAATATCAACAGAAATTAAATTTAAATATCTCCACTGCATACAACATTTCACTGCTCAAAGCGATGTAGAAACAAAACTTATTTGACTTCTATCGATAAATTCCTTACTTCTAACATCTGGTATTACTAATAATCTGTCCATAACGTATTAACGGCTGCAATTCAAATACATTATTCCTTATTTTTATCTTGAGGGCGAAAAACAAACTTTGAAACCGGCCCATGCCCTTCAGATTGAAAATATCGAAAAATAAAAACCTTTTTGCACAACTAGTTATCAGGTCAAATAGGCTATGTTGAAACCTCAATCGTCAAAATAGGCTCAGAAATAACGGAGGAGTACTCTTAACAAGAATCGGCTCAGCTTAATAGTATATAAGATATAGAATGATAGTAGGCCTAGTTTAATAACAATTTCTTTCCTATTACTGAAATGTCATCAATACTAAAAATGTTAGATTTTCCTCACATAGTTCCAAAATCGAAGCAGCACTAGATTGCCCGAAGATGTCACTGTGTTGACGGAACGCATTCAGTTTAGGAACTGTCGAAAAGTAAATCTTAAATTTATAACATAGTTTTATATTTGTCAGTACTATAAATTGAACGGAACTGGTTTTATAAAAAAAGAAGGGTAAACTAACCACTATGCCCCAGTCTACTAGATTGACTAATAATAATTTTAAATATGTGACGAACTTTCAACTACAGAGTTCTGTTAGGCCTTGCCATCCGTGGTATACTTTCCTCATATGTTTTATAGTATCGAAGAGTTTATTATCATTGAATTGTATGTCATTAACAATTTCAGCGGTCTTATAGAGTGTGTTTTATGTTTGATTGCGCAAAGGTTGTCTACAGAAAGGGAAGTCCCAACATACCTACACTTCTGTCCCTTAAATTAAACTTAAATTGGAAAATGTGTAATACAAATGATGGCGATTTTAAGAACAAATGGAGGGAAAAATAAATACGCAAAGTGAAATCTGCACTCTTCATTTGTGTCGGTTTTGAGGTTTTCTGTCCTTTTGTGAGGAAAAATAAATATAAATAATACAAAAATACAAAATACTTTTTAATAGATATAAAGAGTAAAAACTTAAACTTAATATAAGTGCCTAATTTTTACTGACCTCTTTTCGTTGTTCATTATTAGGTAATTTTAGTTAAAGAGTACAGTAAAATTATAAAACCTTTTATTATAAGGATAAGCAAATTCATAAATTTGTATCTTGCTTCGTACAAAAATTATAAAAATACCCCCGTCGCAGCAAACCTGCGTACTCAGCGAATTTCCAATGCATAATATATGTCTTAATGCCATATAAAGCCGCATACCAAGTTTCATAAAAATATATTCATATATAAGCGATATATACAATTTTAATTATTCTCCATAAGAATAGCATTGGTGATGAGCACATAGGTTTGCTGAAACAAGGAACACAAACAATTGGTTTTTATGCAAATATAAATATAATTTAACTAGGTGAAGCCACATACCAAGTTTAATCAATATTCAATCATAAGTAAGCACTATATAACATTTTAATTATTCTCCATAAGAATAACATGGGAGATGAGTAAGCAGGTTTGCTGCAACAAGGAACTAAAAAAATGGGTTTTTATGCAAATATCAATATAACTCAACAAGGTGAAGCCACATACCAAGTTGTATTAATTTATGTTCATAATTAAGGGAGTCATTACATTTTACTTATTCTCCATAAGAATAACATGGGGGCTGAGTACGCAGGTTCGCTGCTACGGGGATAATCAACAAAAAATCAATTTTTTGTGCAAATATCAATATACCAGTACTACGTGACCCCACGTGCCAAGTTTCATCAATATACATTCATTAATAATGGAGATATCAAATTTTATTTATTCTCCATAAGGATAACATTGGACAACGTACTGTGTTTAGCACTTTGAATATCTCTGCAATGGTTGGACGTAGAATCACAATTTAAACACCAAAATGATTGTTTTGTGGAGCTGAATTGATTGGTAAAAGCAAATGTGAAGTTTACATCAAAATTAACTTAGGAAAAGCCAAAAACCTTTTTCCCATAAGATTAACATAGGAGATTTTATGAGAAGGTTTTTTTGGATTTTCTCCGCAACCACTTAACCTAGCTTAATAATTCAAAATACCATATTATTTGTTTTTTTAAGCTCTATAACATGGTCTAAACCAAAATTAAGTGTTTTAAAAATTTTAGGGTAAAAAATGCAAAAAACTGATTTTTGGAAAATTTAAAACCCCCATAAACCCCCCTTCCCATGGCCCGATTTTTCTGGTTTTCGAACTTAAAGTCATGAATGTCAATTTACACATTTGAGCCAAATTTCATCGAAATCGGACATTTTTTACTCAAGTTATCGCATTCACGGACACATATATAGATATATATATATATATATAGATATATATATATATAGATATATATATATATATATATAGATATATATATACATATATATAAATTTGAACGAATAGTGTTTTAGTCATCTGGGGACCTAAAAAAAATAATTTGTCATGGTCTCGGGCTTAAATCTTACCATGAGACCTACGGTAATAGCTTCTTCCCTATAGGGGAAATTCGCTAAAAACGGCGGAGATAACTTGCTTTTAGATATAAGTAAGTTACAATTATAAATCCATACTACAAAACCACTCCTAGCTAATTAATGCGTGTTCGACGGGATTAAAATCCAAGTACTGTATTTTGTATTTGACAGTCATATGTCAGTTAAAACTAGTTTCCACTACTCGACTGAGCGTGAATGTGACAAGTAGTTCCACATACCGGCACACTATAGCAGCACCAGTAAGCCGTCTCGGTATGTACAGGATGCACGGAAAGCTGTACCTGACTGCCTTTCGGGAGGGCTGACTGGCTTTCGGGCAGATGACTGCCACACCGTGTAAAATACCAGCGCGGTGACTGTCTTACCGGGCGCAGATGAATGTATATATATATATATATTATGTGTCCGTGAATGCGATAACTTGAGTAAAAAATGTCCAATTTCGATGAAATTTGGCTCAAATGTGTAAAGTGACATTAATGACTTTAAGTTCGAAAACCAGAAAAATCGGGCCATGGGAAGGGGGGTTTATGGGGGTTTTAAATTTTCCAAAAATCTGTTTTTTTGCATTTTTTACCCTAACATTTTTAAAACACTTAATTTTGGTTGATACCAAGTTATAGAGCTTAAAAAAACAAATAATATGGTATTTTGAATTATTAAGCTAGGTTAAGTGGTTGCGGAGAAAATCCAAAAAAACCTGCTCATAAAATCTCTTATGTTAGTTTTATGGGAAAAAGGTTTTTGGCTTTTCCTAAGTTAATTTTAATGTAACCTTCACATTTGCTTTTACCAATCAACTCAGCTCCACAAAACAATCATGTTGGTGTTTAAATTGTGATTCTACGTCCAACCGTTGCAGAGATATTCAAAGTGCTAAACACAGTACGTTGTCCAATGTTATCCTTATGGAGAATAAATAAAATTTGATATCTCCATTATTAATGAAAGTATATTGATGAAACTTGGCACGTGGGGTCACGTAGTACTGGTATATTGATATTTGCACAAAAAATTGATTTTTTGTTGATTATCCCCGTAGCAGCGAACCTGCGGACTCAGCCCCCATGTTATTCTTATGGAGAATAAGTAAAATGTAATGACTCCCTTAATTATGAACATAATTAATAAAACTTGGTATGTGGCTTCACCTTGTTGAGTTATATTGATATTTGCATAACAACCCATTTTTTTAGTTCCTTGTTGCAGCAAACCTGCTTACTCATCTCCCATGTTATTCTTATGGAGAATAATTAAAATGTTATATAGTGCTTACTTATGATTGAATATTGATTAAACTTGGTATGTGGCTTCACCTAGTTAAATTATATTTATATTTGCATAAAAACCAATTGTTTGTGTTCCTTGTTTCAGCAAACCTATGTACTCATCACCAATGCTATTCTTATGGAGAATAATTAAAATTGTATATATCGCTTATATATGAATATATTTTTATGAATCTTGGTATGCGGCTTTATATGGTATTAAGACATATATTATGCATTGGAAATTCGCTGAGTATGCAGGTTTGCTGCGACGGGGGTATTATTCATTTATGTACATAATTAAGGGAGATATAGCGCTTAATTATTCTCTATAAGAATAACATGGGGGCTGAGTACGCAGGTTTGCTGCTACGGGAGCCTTTGGCAACAAAATTTGTTTGAGCAAACAACAATAGAACACAACCAGATGAAGCCGTATACCAAATTTCGTCAGTATGCGTTCATAAATAAGCGAGATATAAAATGTTTCTTTTCCTCCATAAGAATAACATTAGACAACGTACTGTGTTTAGCACTTTCAATATCTCAGTAACCAATCGACGTAGAGGAATGATCAAAATACGAAATTGTGTGTTTTTTTAAGCTGAATCCAATGGTAAAAACTAATATTTGACTATTTCCAAAATGCTATAAAAAAAATTCAAAAAACCCATTTTTGGGGTACAAAATTCCCCCAAAATACCCCTTCGGATGGAGCGATCTGGCTGGTTTTCGAACTTCATAACGTCATAAATGTTGCTTTACACGTTTATACCAAATTTCATCAAAATCGGATCATTTTTATGAGAGTTATCGTGCTCACGGACACACACACACACATATATATATATATATTTAAATACAGTTTCGAACAAATGGTGATTTTGGGGTCTGGGGACCTCAAAACGAAAATTTATCATGGTCCCGGGCCTAGGTCTTACCGTGCTGACTACGGTAATAGCTTCTTCCCTATATAGAGGAAATTCGCTAAAATGTATCATAGTCTCAGGCTTAGGTACAATGTCACCTACGGTAATAGCTTCTACCCTATAGTGGAAATTTGCTAACAGACAGTATTAAGGTAAGAAGAGGAAATATAGCCATAGATGTTGGATTAACTAGGCTTACTCACATAATATGCAGCTCATGGTGAACACGAATGATTTCATCTTTATTGACAACTGACAAAATCTTTGTCCTTTCTTCTTCGCTCAGCTTTGACAACGCAGGCTCCAACAAGACTTTCTGACTGGTCATGCCTGCAAACAATGGTTCATTTTTGACAATTGCTAACACTTTGTTATACATGTTTGTTTAAATGCTCTTAAACCTAAAATATGAAAAAAAGCTCTCTGTGCTACATAACACTACTCTTTAAAATCTACTTCTTCTAACTTAACTATTTATTGTGGGAAAATACCTAGCTACGGGTTCTAGAGTCTTTGTGAGTATTTTTCATTAAGGGTAAAATGTGCTTTTAGGTTACGCCGGCTTTAGGCCTGAAGCAATATGGCTTCCATCAACATTGGTGAAGCTGATGGTGAACATACATTACAAAATTCCTTTGGCTATTATTTTAGCCCACACTTAATGAGTTTTAATTAATAAATACACTTTACCTTAGTCTTCTTTATTTGTAGTTTTAGTTGTTTTAAACAAATGTCTGTTGTTGGGTTACCACACTCAAGGTAACTCTTAGCTGTAATAAAAAATACCTTTTACCTTTAATACATAGGCTTAAATAATAACAAGTGATTTGGGGGTTCACAATATAATATTTATTAAATAGAATTACAACAGGGAATAATAATAAATGAATTTAATGGGGTCGAACAATGATACTTTTACAATATGGGGAAATCAAATGAATCAGGTCAGTTAGGCCTAAGCCTTTCAATAAATGTTTTTAACAATTCCTTGCTACTATGGGTTATTACAATATAAATACTCTTTTTCTCAGGGAGGGGTGTCGTGCCGGCTCGAATAATATATTACTATAGAGATAAAATGAATTTATTGAATAGGTTTGTTTACTAAATGCAACAATGTAATATGGAAGTCCAAAGAAAGTTGGCCAAGATTCACTGAATTTAAGAATTTGTTGAAAGATATTGGAAGTTAAATTTGGAAAACTAGTTCAATTTGGATGAAATACTTCTTGATTACATTGATTGATACTTTTTGAACAAGCTGATATCTCTTTTTACCAAGTCCCTAATAAGAGAATCAAGATGAAGAAGGTTACCACACAGCTTGCAATATTCTTTCAGAGTGTTATAGATGGGGAAATAAATAAAAGGGTTTGAATTTAAACTTCACTCTGTTGGGCAGGAGAAATCCCTACTGTTTAGGCTCTAAGTAGGCAAATCTTAGGCCATACTGGGAGAATTTATTAAATGAGAACTTGTCCCATGCAAAAATGAAGTTAACACACTGAAGGGAAGGCAGCAACAATGAAGAGGACAGGGTTTGTAGTCTAGAAGTTCATTGTTCCATTGTTGGGCTGTACAGATGGTAGAAATCACATGTTGTAACACTTGACACTAAATTTGGTTTTCTAAGGACTAATTTTAAAAATTAGTACTATGTAAAATATTACTATATTGCAATATCTTATATCTAAAGTAGGCTATATTGAAATTATTTTAGGGTCAATTAATGAATTAGAATTATTGATATACTGTGAAGGATGGTCGATTATCAACTGATATAAGGTAAATAAGGTGAACATGGGCATATTTAATTATATATTCTATTGTGAAACAAGGGGAGATAATTTTCTGCGGGGTGATGGGAACAATTGTTTAATATTTATCACTTTAAATGAAATAACATAAAATAAAAACTTGAATACCACCTAATAAAAGGGGAAAATATTAAATTACAGTGACATACATTATTATTGAACAAGGACAAACATTATGATAATAGATAGGTAAAAGATGGGTTATTCGGCATGACTAGGGTATGGTGGTGTTTAAATGGGGAGAAATATACAAAATTATGGGAAATTATTATTAATGATGAATGGAATGTAATGTAATACTACAATTTATCCCCGCAGAAATCTGTATGCTATGAAATGAAGTACAGATTTCGACAAAGTATGGAATGGAATCATGAATCATTAATATGAATGATACTTAAAGAGAGGTATGACCAACATTAAATGATTGATTTAACTGGATGACAAAATATTACATAACATAATAAATCTTAATCTAATTAACAAAAACACAGGGAACAGATACATAACACAGGGAATAAGGGATGAGGAATAAAATGTTCATGGCCTGGCATATGGGGTTTAGTTATTTGCACTGTTATTAACTGGGAAATTTGAAACATGAGTATTATTCGCTATAGTTGCAGTATTTTATATTGTTTATACACACACTGTTTATTACGGGATAACTTCAATGTTTCTATTAGGGATATCACAGTTTATTGGGTTAAGGGTGCATAGTTTATAACTTTATCACATGGGGTATATTGTTTTATGGGGAACACAAATAATGGGTTTACGCACTTGCGGTTAAGGTTCATGACACTTTTCAAAGGTTATTATCATGATGAACCTACTGGTCTACTGATGTTCTACTGGTGGAAATGAAACGTGGGATGAAATTTATTTACATGCGGTCACTGTTTTCAAGGGTAGGATTACCGTTGTTTGGTTCGTCAATTACAGCTTCTATTTCTCGGGTCGGCTCTAAATATTTTTAGTGCGGATATATGATAAGGTCCGTATAAAACATCTTCATCTTCTCTGGTTACGTGGAATGTAGACTTCCCTAATATTTGTTTCACAATAAATGGTCCTTCATACACTTCAAATAACTTCGCTGTCTCACCGCATATCGCTCTAGAGAGGGGATGAGCTCGAATTAGTACCTTGTCGTTGATCTTGAGTGTTTGAGGCTTTCTATTTTTATTCAATTTTGCTGAGCTTTTTAAACTTTTCTCGTCCAATCTTCGTTTTGCTAGGATTAATTTTTGTTCAATGGGAGTGTCTTTAGTAAAAGGGTTCTCGGCTAAATAGTTTTCCCAAAAACGCTGGTCTTCAATTCCTAACTGGAGTTCGTTTGGTGTGTACCAAGCTGATTCGTGATAGAGTTCATTTAAGCACACATTGATTTCCGGTACAAATTTTTCCCACTTTTTATGATGGCGAGAACAATAGGTTCGCAAACACCTTTTTATTTCCTTTATCGGTCTTTCAGCGAGATTATAGCACGGGTGGTAGACAGGATTAAATATTAGCTCTGCATCATGTTGTTCCAATTTGTTAATCTATTCGTTACTTTTGAACTGGGTTCCGTTATCTGATTGTATCCTTTTTGGATAATCGTAGGTTGGAAATGTAATGTGAAAAGTTTGTTCAGAATGATTTTGGTTGTAGCTCGTTGGATTGGGTATAGCTTTATGAATTTTGTGAAAATGTCAATTACAATTAAAATATACTTTACATTTGATACACTGGTCGGTAAGACTCTGATAATGTCCACGGCAATCTGATCGTTTTTACCGGTACAACGCACACCCTTTGCTGTGGCCATCAGCGGACGGTTGCTAATCTTGCACTTTTGGCAGGTATCGCATGTAGAGATGTATTTCCTAATTGTTCTGTTCATGTTTCGAAAAGTAAAAGTTTCTTGAAGTAGTTGAAAACACTTCTTGGCTCCGCAGTGAAGGTAAAATAAGTGGCATCCCCACACAAGGTCTTTGATCGTGCAAGTTGGTAGTGCAATAAGCCATTTATGTTTTAATCGTTGGTAGAGGGTATCTTGATGTAATCGAAAGTTATTTGATAATTTTGTTGCAATTTGGGATTCTGGCTGTTGTTCTAATGTTTCGATGATTGGTTGGAGTTCAAATCAAATCAAATCAAAATATTCTTTATTCAGAGTCAATACATATACAGTATTTGAATAGAGTCAAAGTTCTAGTCTAAAACTAAAAATTACATTCTTATCAGGTAATATGGAGAGAAAATAAAATGTTAATCATAAACATAAATTTAAGTTATTTTGACTGCAAATTTAATAATAAAGAAAATATATATATATAAAACAACTTAATCAGTTACTTAGACAATACATTTACATTGCAATAGCTGACTTAAAATCATTATTATTTAATTTGTATTACTTTATTTACATTTTATTTCATTACATTATTTATTATAACTGAACTCAGGCAATCAGTAGTAGGTCCTAAGGAAATTCTGAAAAAGAATAAAGTGCCTTATTAGTCAAATATTCTTTGAGTAAGCTTTTAAATTTATTGTAATTTTGTTCTTTTTTTATTGAACCTGGAAGTTGTGTAAAAATTTTTTTCCCCATGTACCTTGTTTGGTTTTTATAGAAATTTAGATTGTGTTTATCTAAAATAATTTGATTACGTGTATTATAAGGATGATTAGCTTCAAGCGAAAAAACACTGTCATGCTCATTAACATATTTAATTGTTTCAAGGACGTAAAGACTGTAAACTGTTAAGATTTTAAGATCTATAAAAAAGGTTTTTACACTTTCTGTGTTTTTTAAACCTAGCATGATTCGTATTGCTTTTTTAAGTTTTATTAGAATTTTGTCCAAATTATGTTTTGATGTAGCTCCATAGATACAAATTCCATAAGACAGATGTGAGTGTAATAAAGAATAATATATTGTTTTCAGTAGTGTGAGGTCAGATATTTTAGACATTTTCCATAGTGCGTATATTCCTGATGACATTTTGTTGACTACATTATCAACATGTTCATCCCACGAGAGATTTCCATCAACCGCAAGTCCTAAAAATTTAGTTTGATTTGTTTTATTTATTAAGTCATTGCCAACTTTGATTTTAGGATCTAGTGCTGTTTTATTTTGTTTTGTGGAAAAAGATAAAATTATTGATTTGTTTGCATTTAATAAAAGGTTGTTTTGATTTAGAAAATTGTTAATACTCATTAAGTCCGAATTTGCTGGGACCTCTATATTAAAACAGGAATTTCCTTTAACAATCAAATTAGTGTCATCCGCATACAAACACATGGAGCTGGAGCCAACTCTTTGTGGCAGACCATCCAGGTAACATAAAAATAGTAATGGCCCTAAAATGGATCCTTGAGGAACTCCATACTTAATCACCTGAGGTTCACAGACATATTTTCTTAGGTAACTACAATAATTTCCCCTTTCCAAATATTTTACTTCAACCCTTTGCTGTCTCCCACTGAGGTAAGAGGAAAACCAAGCACACTCTTTCCCTTGTATGCCTAAGGATTTAAGTTTTTCTATTAAAACAGGATGTGCCACACTATCAAAAGCACGGGAGAGGTCAAGAAAAATACCCACTACCTTCTTACCATTATCAACTGCATCAATTATATTTTCAATAAACTCAACCCCAGCAGTTACAGTTGACCTCCCCTGCCGAAAGCCATGTTGCTCTTTGTCTAATAGATGATTTGATTCCAAATAATTTATTAATTGGATGTATACAATTCTTTCAAACATTTTTGAAAAAGATGAGAGAAGTGAAACAGGCCCGTAACAGGTTATATCTTTACAATTACCTTTCTTAAAAATGGGAATAATTTTTGAAATTTTTAACTTATCCGGAAAATATCCTGAAATGAAAGAAGAATTAATTAAATGGACCAGCGGTTTAAGTAAGAAAGCTGACGATTTCTTTATAAGTGTCATTGGAAAATCGTCCATGCCAGTGGAATATTTATTTTCAAATGAAAAGATTACCTTTAGTAGATCTTGTTCTGAAATTGGAGTGAATCTAAATTTTGCATTAGTTTTCGGAGTGGGAACCACTAATTGTAATGGGGGGATATTTGTTTTAAGTTTTAAGTCTTCTCTTTGAAGTTGTGGCAGGTTTCGCAAAGCGTCCTTTAAATTTTGATCTGGAATTTTGTCTATGAAGTGGATGGTTAATTCAATCGGGTTATTGTAGGAAACAGTTGTTTTGTCAATAGAAATACGACTAAGTGTATCGGCAGTTATGTTGTCCGTGCCTTTGCAATGGATTATTTTGAAGTTGTATTCTTGGATAATTAAGATCCATTGAGCTAAGCGATTGTTTAGTAATCGGCAACTTTTGAGGAATACTAAGGCGTAGTTATCAGTGATTATTGTTAAATTGGTTCCCAGGACAATGTATCTAGCTTTTTGGAGACAGTATATAATGGCGAGCAATTCCTTCTCAGTGGTGGTATACCTTTGTTCTGCCGGTTGTAGTGTTCGTGACATAAACATGACCGCAGCCTTATCGCCATTTTCTCTCAACTGATTAAAAGGTGACCGCCGATTGCGTAATCGGACACATCCGTATGGAGATAAAATTCTTTCGTGGGATCTGGATGGTGGAGGGTATTGGTTTGTAGGAAAAGTTGTTTGATTTTTGTAAAGGTTTTATTGTCTTCGTCAGTCCAAATAAATTTACTTTTCTTAGATGTCAGTCTCATTAATGACCGAAAATTTGTCAATAAATTTGCTATAGTAGTTTATGCTACCGAGGAAAGCTTTCAGTTGAGTCCGATTCTTAGGTTTGGGAAATTTAATATGGGGTCCACTTTGCTTTGATCCATTTGTAAGCCGTCATTGGTTAGAGTGTATCCTAAAAATGTTACGGAGTTCTGGCAGAATTTGGATTTGTCGAAATTAATAGTCATATTTGCTTCTTCAAGTTTCCGGAAAATATATTCGAGGTGTTTCATGTGTGTTTCTGGCGAAATAATACAAATGTCGTCTATGTATATGGCGGTGAAATCTTCAACTTCAGCGTCGAATACTTTGTCTAATGCACGGACAAATGCGGCCTGTGACGTCGAAATGCCAAAATGTGTCACGGTGTATTGATAAACTAGGCCTCTGAATTGAAAAGCTGTGTACTGCCGGGAATTTTCAGTTAAGGGAATCTGCCAGTATGAGGCTGTTAAGTCAATGCTACTTATGAATTTTGCACTTTTGCACTTGCCTAAAATCTTGTTAACACTCCGGTTACATTAGAAATCGGGAATTATTATTTCATTAGCTTTGCGTGCGTCGAGGCATAACCTTATCTCGCCAGTCTTTTTAATAACGGGTATGATTGGGTTAATGAACGTACTCTTGCTTCTCTCTATCACGTTTAATGCCTCCATTCGATCAATTTCTTTTTGAACCTTATCTTGATACTGTTGTGGGACAGGGTACGAAGTGGTTTTGAAAAACTTAGGGTTGTCTACACGTAGTTCATGCGTATACTTATTGCATACTCCTGGCTGATCGGAAAAAATATGTTTGTATTTATTTAATAAACTGCTTAATGTTTTACGTTCTTCTTCTACAATGTTCGTATTTGGTGCTAGGGAAATATCTATCTCTTCTTTAGTTAACATCTTATTGTCTAATGGATCTATTATTCTGCTGTTGAAGTTATTTACTGCGCTGTTATAATCATTATGTATTAGATTATCGTGATATCCATCAAACATTTCATCATTAAAATTATTATTATCTGGCCTTTGGCTATTATTAATTATTATGTGACGTATTTGTCCCTCTTGATTGCACATACAAAACTTCAAATTAACATTGTTATTATTTATTTGCATATTTAATTCATTTGTGTTGAAATTCAAATCCATCTTAAGATTAGACAATATATCTACTCCCAATATTATAGGTTTTATCAGATTCGGCACAATAAGATATTCTATTAACATTGTGTGTTCCGCAATTGTGGTAGGAACGTAAATAATTCTTGAAACACGTTTCGATCGTTCATTTGTAGCAGTTTTAATTACCGTATTAGTGACTGGAAATTCTTCAAAAGGTGAGATTTTGGACTTATTTCCATTAAACCAAGATTCTGAAATAAAGGTTATTGAGGAACCAGTATCAACCAATGCATTTGTGCTAATATTATTCAGTTTAATATTTATTTCAGGGCAATTTATTTGAGTAAAGTTTGAAGTGGTATTATCTTCCGAGTCATTTTCTAGCAAGAAGTTTTTATCGCACATTATATTTTGTGAGTGAAGATGGTTTATTTCATGATTTATTTTATTACCGAGATTATTAATAGGCGCTGTAATTTCAGAGTAAACTACTGGTAATTGACCCTCTCGGTTGCCGATCACAGCGCCGAACCGTTTTCCTGTATGTTTTGTGCTGTGTGAGGTGACGACTGACCGTTTGATGGAGCACTCGGCGCATTTGGGTTCTGGCGAATCATTGCGCAGAGTTGGGAATGTTCAGTTGTGGGAAGATTTCTATCGTTTCTGTAGTTGTTTTCGGGGTTTCTTGAGGGGTATTTATCTCTTTGATAGGGTTTATTATCGTGATATCTACCATATGGTTGGTTGTTGTAATTGGGACGGTAGTTTTGTTGATTTTTGTGGTTTCTATGTTGGTAATTGTTGTTCTGATAATTACTGTTCGGTGGACTGTTGTAGGGTTGCATTTTTGGTTGGTGTGCTCTCTGGTTTCCGTATCGGTCATTCTGGTGGTGATGTGTGTTTGGTTGATTAGGGCTCGTGGGTCGATTGTTCTGTTGACTGTTGTTGGAGTGGTTTTGAGTGTTCTCTTGGGTCCTTCCTTTATATCTTCTCATTGAAGTAGCCTTTCTAGTGCACGTACTGTGGTTATATTCTGCACGCTTACACAGTGTTGTATGATCGAGTCAAATCCCTCCGACATCAGGGTTACGATTTCTTCCTCGCTTAGACTGGGACTCATGGATTGTAATAAGAGCACACGTTCTGTGAGATACTCGCTTTGACTGAGGGTACCATTTGAGTGATATTTTTCTGCTTCGATCTTAGCTCTAAGACCATTTTGAACTTCGCGACTCCAGTATTTCAGTTTGAACTCAGAGGCGAATTGTTCCCAAGTACTTATGTCGGTCTTAATAAGTTGTAACCATCTTGAAGCGGGTCCTTCGAAGGATGTTTCTAAGAGATCTTTCAGATACTCGATAGGTCAATGTTACTGTTCCATTCTAGTCCTCTATCATAATAACGTTTTAATTTTCGGATAAATTCTTTGGGGTTGCCAATTCGGCCGTTGAATTTTGGTTGAATTTTGGTTTCGGTTTTGGTTTGGTTGAATTTTGGGAATTTTGGTTGAATTTTGGTCATTCACTTCATACCGTTACAGACAATCTGTATTGGTCCGGGAGAATTGCCGAATTGTTTATTTTGCTTCAAGTTTTGTACTTCTTGTTCACATTTCGAAAGGTTTAGGTTTAGGTTTTGGATTTCGGCTTGCTGTGATTCTAAAGTTTTGTTTTGGATCGTAATTTTTAGAATGATTTCGTTTTATATGGAGGCCAGATTAGCTTTTGTGTTTAGTTCGTGATCGATTCTCGTTCGTTGTGTCAATTCCTCGATTTTCTTGTCGAAATTGTGTTCATGTTCGTCAAGTTGTGTTTTACAGCGGACAGGATATTATTTTGTCTTTGTTGGCTTTCGCTTTCAGATACTATTTGCTGTTAAGTGATGTTTTTTATTACGAACTGTCGCATTTGGTTTTGGGAATCATCGATTTTGTGTATTAATTTGTCGTTTAATTTGATGATCTCTTCAGCTTGTGTGTTTTGTATGACTTTTATTGAACTGATTCTGTTTCTAAACTCCGTTTGATTTTCTCGGTTTTCTTGGATTTGGGCCGCAAGTGCGCTTCTACAAGCTTGGATTTCCTGACAGTTAGCGTCAATTTTGTCATTGAAACTTTGTGTTAATTCTAGTTTTAATTCATTTATTTTACGACTGAGGTTGGCATCTAGGTCAGATTTAAGTTTGACACTGGTTTGTTCGATTTTATTATTGATTTCAGCTTTAAGATCAACATTTAACTTGTCGATTTTAGCGCTTGATTCATCGATTTTATTGTTAATTTCAGGATTTGATTGTTCGATTTTGTTGCTTAAGTTAGCGTTTGATTTGTCGATTTTAGTGTTTAAATCTGTCATGAGTGTTATTAGTGTATTTAGGTCTGATGGTGTAAGTTGTGTGGTAGTTGGGACGAGTGACGGTGTCGCCGGTTTAGGGGTGGAAGTCGTGGGACATGTATTTGTTAATGGTTCAGGTGCCAGTGTGAAATGCTGGTCGTTGAGACGGCTACGGGTCGATCGGCTTTGTTCGGTTGTTTCCGTAGGCGTTCGGGTCAAGGGTTGCGAACCGCTAGTAACATCTGTTTTTGTCGTGTCTAGTGGCAGTACGAGGTTAGTGTCTGTCAACAGGTCGGGAGAACAGGGAATCTCGGCTCCTGATTGGTCCATGGGCTCGATGCGTTCTTGCTCTGTGCAACCTGACGCGATTATTTGTTCTGCTGTGTTCCGCAATTCAAGATGGCGTTCGTCGTCGGTCTCGATCTCGCTAAGGTTATCGTCTGAATCGGCTTTAGGGTATTTTCGTTTAGTTCTTAGGTTGTATTTATTCTCGGCCATGATTAATGATGAGCTCGGTATTAATGAATTGTGCGTGTTTAATTGATGTGATTAGTTTAATTGTGGGGAAGGCAATTACGGGACGTACAATTAAATATGGGGCTCTTACAATCTAGTACAACTTAGTCTAGGTTGAAAATTGTAATATATTGGTAATAATATATCATTCGAATGCCGTAACGTTGGGACGCCAAAATTTCCTACGTAACACTACTCTTTAAAATCTACTTCTTCTAACTTAACTATTTATTGTGGGAAAATACCTAGCTACGGGTTCTAGAGTCTTTGTGAGTATTTTTCATTAAGGGTAAAATGTGGTTTAGGTGACGCCGGCTTTAGGCTTGAAGCAATATAGCTTCCATCAACATTGGTGAAGCTGATGGTGAACATACATTACAAAATTCCTTTGGCTTTTATTTTAGCCCACACTTGATGAATTTTAATTAATAAATACACTTTACCTTAGTCTTCTTTATTTAGTTTTAGTTGTTTTAAACAAATGTCTGTTGTTGGGTTACCACACTCAAGGTAAGTCTTAGCTGTAATAAAAAATACCTTTTACCTTTAATACATAGGCTTAAATAATAACAAATGATTTGGGGGTTCACAATATAATATTTATTAAATAGAATTACAACAGGGAATAATAATAAATGAATTTAATGGGGTCGAACAATGATACTTTTACAATATGGGGACTTCAAATTAATTAGGTCAGTTAGGCCTAAGCCTTTCAATAAATGTTTTTTACAATTCCTTGCTACTATGGGTTATTACAATATAAATACTCTTTTTCTCAGGGAGGGGTGTCGTGCCGGCTCGAATGATATATTACTACTGTATAGAGATAAAATGAATTTATTGAATAGGTTCGTTTACTAAATGCAACGATGTAATATGGAAGTCCAAAGAAAGTTGGCCAAAAGATTCACTGAATTTAAGAATTTGTTGAAAGATATTGGAAGTTAAATTTGGAAAACTAGTTCAATTTGGATGAAATACTTCTTGATTACATTGACTGATACTTGTTGAACAAGCTGATATCTCTTTTTACCAAGTCCCTAATAAGAGAATCAAGATGGAGAAGGTTACCACACAGCTTGCAATATTCTTTCGCCCAGAGTGTTATAGATGGGGAAATAAATAAAAGGGTTTGAATTTAAACTTCACTCTGTTGGGCAGGATAAATCCCTACTGTTTAGGCTCTAAGTAGGCAAATCTTAGGCCATACTGGGAGAATTTATTAAATGAGAACTTGTCCCATGCAAAAATGAAGTTAACACACTGAAGGGAAGGCAGCAACAAGGAAGAGGACAGGGTTTGTAGTCTAGAAGTTCACTGTTCCATTGTTGGGTTGTACAGATGGTAGAAATCACATGTTGTAACACTTGACACTAAATTTGGTTTTCTAAGGACTAATTTTGAAAAGTAGTACTATGTAAAATATTACTATATTGCAATTTTCTTACAAATATCTTATATCTAAAGTAGGCTATATTGAAATTATTTTAGGGTCAATTAATGAATTAGAATTATTGATATACTGTGAAGGATGGTTGATTATCAATTGATATAAGGTAAATAAGGTGAACATGGGCATAATTAATTATATATTCTATTGTGAAACAAGGGGAGATGATTTTCTGCGGGGTGATGGGAACAATTTTTAATATTTAGCACTTTAAGAAATAACATAAACAACTTGATTAACACCTAATAAAAAGGGAACATATTAAATTAGTGACATACATTATTATTGAACAAGGACAAACATTATGATAACAGATACGTAAAAGATGGGTTATTCAGCATGACTAGGGTATGGTGGTGTTTACATGGGGAGATATATACTAAATTATGGGAAATTATTATTAATGATGAATGGAATGTAATGTATTACTACATCTGTTTAAGCTTATCTTACAGTGTAATAAAGATTTTGCAACACATTGTTCATTAAATCATAAACAACCAGAACAGCTATATACGAATATTAATGGGTCTAATGGTTTTATTACTAACAATAAAATGATTAGTATTTGTCATAATTTATTTATATGTTTAACACATTCGCTGCGTTTGACATGTTTAAACATGAAAATCTCAAAAGAATCTCATAAGAGGTGTTAAGAAGTTATAAGGTTATTTAAAGAAGTAAATTGATGACAGACTTCTAATCTTGTTATATAATTCTATAAACAAAATTGTTAAGACAAAATTGTGGGAATTTGGCAGAATGCAGGATGTTGGAAGATGGCTAAAATTAAAGGTCTTGATTCCAGGGACTCGAGAAAAACTGCAGTATTTCTAAAAATTTTCCAGCAAACGAGAAATAACGTAAAACATCTCCCATAATTAAAGCATGTGGATCTAAAAACGGCTTCTTTATTTATATTAAAACATGTGGTTATGTGTTTACTTTGTTTAGTAACTGATATGTGTTCCTACTTATATTGTATTATTTTTCTCAGCATGTAAAGAGTAAAAATACCCCCGTTGCAGCAAACCTGCATACTCAGCGAATTTTGAATCGTACTTCACTACGTCATGAAGCCACTTACCAACTTTCATCAAAGCATATTCATAAATAAGTGAGATGACATTTTGTTTATTCTCCATAGGAAAAACATTAGAACTGAGTATGCAGGTTTGCTGCATTAAGGACCACAAAAATCAGGTTTTTATACAAATACCAATGTATTACCACCAGATGAAGCAAGATACCAAGTTTAACCAATTTATGTTCGTAAACAAGCAAGATATCACATGTTTCTTATTATCCATAAGAAAAACATTATAGCTGCTGAATATTTGCTGATTATCTGCTGTCATGGGGGACCACAAAAATTGGGTTTTGTATGTAAATATCAGTAACCCCCAACTATATGAAGTCACATAACAAGTTTCATTAATATATGCTCATTAATAAGTGAGATATAAAATTTTACTTATTCTCCATAAGATTAACATTGGACAACATACTGTGTTTAGCACTTTCAATATTTCGGTAACCAATTTACTAGAGTGATGATCAAAACTCCAAATTGTTTGTTTTTTAAGCTGAATTCAATAGTGTTAACTAAAGTGTGTATTTAGAAATAATGATAGTATGTAAAAATTACAAAAAACATTTTTGGGGTACAAAACCCCCCCAAACCCCCTTTATAATGATGCGATCTGTCTGGTTCTCGAACTCATGATAATAGATGCTGCCTTACACGTTTATGCCAAATTTCACCACGATCGGAACATTTTTACGAAAGTTATCGTGCCTACTTTAGGCATCTGGGTGCCTCAACACAAAAAGTTATCATGGTCCCGGGCCTAAAGTCAAAGTCAAAATCAAAGTTCTTTATTTTCCAAATAAAATATCCCAATTCATGGGCAAGTGTCATATACAATACACAGAACATATCTAAAACTAAATACCATAGCATTTTATTATTAAAGCAACTTTATAATACAAACGAGTTCGCACGCAGCACGCTGACGTGAGGGAAGAGAATTTCCACATAAAAACTTGTAAAACTCAAAATAAGTGTAAAAACATACATTTGTCCAATTTTTATTGAAATCTGAAAACATAGATTTTTTGGCTGTTCTGATACTACTGGTTTCATTTACTTGCAAAGCTGGGAATACAATTTAGCGCATAATAAGGTTAGGAGAAGGTCCAGACAGGCTTGAAAGTAGGCGTGAGGTTTCTGGGGATGATAAAAGTACTCTAAAAAAGGAATAACAGGCTTTTCTAGTGTAAAACCCCCATAAGACAACCTACTGTGTTTAGTCGATACACATTTTCTTTATTAACTCGGTAAATATTTATGCTAGAATGACGAGAGAGGGCTTAAAACTTTTGCCTCTCTAATTCCCATCTTTTTACATGCATTGATTTTACATCTGGGACTTTTAGGACCCTTTATAGGCCCAAAAACTCGAAATTTAAAAGATTAATCCCCAAAAAAGAGGTTTAGAGATTTTCCGATTGTCTTGCCCAACAAACTTGTCCAACTGATTACAGAAAGGAATGCCCCTACCAAATTTGAAGTAAATCGGACAAAAAATGTGACCGCTAGAGTGGAAAAACACACATATATATATAAAATTTTGGACGACCCCCCAAAACGTGTTCAGGGGGTCACGTTAGGAACTTCTATGATGGTCCCGGGCTTAAGTTTCACCGTGCAGGTCATGCTAATAGATCACTTTCCAAAGGAAATTCACTAAAAATAAAAATACCCCCGTAGCAGCAAACCTGCGTACTCAGCGAATTTCCAATGCATATATATGTATCTTAATACCACATAAAGCCACATATCAAGTTTCATCAATGTACATCCATAAATAAACGATTTATGACATTTTAATTATTCTCCATAAGAATAACATGGCGGCTGAGTATGCAGGTTTGCTGAAGCAAGGAACACAAAAAAATGGGGTTTTATACAAATATCAATATAACTCATGTAGGTAAAGCCACATACCAAATTTCATTAATTTATAATGAAGGGAGATAACACGTTACTAATTCTCCATAAGAATAACATGGGGCTGAGTACGCAGGTTTGCTGCTACGGGAGCCTTTGGTAAAAAATAGTTTTTTTGAGCAAATATCAATGGTCCACAACCAGATGAAGCCGTATACCAAGTTTCATCAGTATACGTTCACAAATAAGCGAGATATAAAATTTTTATTTTCCTCCATAAGAATAACATTAGACAACGTACTGTGTTTAGCACTTTCAATATCTCGGTAACCAATTGACGTAGAGAAATGATCAAAATACCAAATTGTGTGTGTTTTTAAGCTGAATCCAATGGGAAAAACTAAAATTTGACTATTTCCAAAATTATATGAAAAAATTCGAAAAACCCATTTTTGGGGTACAAACCCCCCCAAAATACCCCTTTGGATAGAGCGATCTGGCTGGTTTTCGAACTTAGTCATAAATGTTGCTTTACACGTTTATACCAAATTTCATCAAAATCGGATAACTTTTACGAGAGTTATCGTGCTCACGGACACATATATACAGTTTCGAACGAATGGTGTTTTTGGGGTCTAGGGACCTCAAAACGAAAAGTTATCATGGTCCCAGGCCTAGGTCTTACCATGCCGACAACGGTAATAGCTTCTTCCCTATAGGGGAAATTCGCTAATAAAACACATGCTTTTTAATCTTTCTTCTCTTCTAAATATTTTTGTATACGGTAATATTCCTTACCCAGCAAAAACGTTTTCAGACTTCGCTTGAAAACGTTGATATTTTCCTCTTTTTTTCATGTGAGAAGGAAGGGCATTAAAAAGAGTTCTGCAAGACTGGTGCATTTGATTTTCAGAGAATGTTGTATGGTGGGGAGGTGGTGGGATTTTATTCATATTTCGTAAATTGTAGGAAGGGTTAACAAATAAATGAGATGTAAAAAGATGGCTATTGCGTTTAAAAAATGTTAAACTCTCGAGGATGTAGATACATGGAAAAGTCAGCAAGTTTTTGGACTTGAAATGTGATTTACAGGAGTCTGTGTATTTAAGGCCAAGAATAACTCTCAATGCTTTCTTCTGCAGGACAAAGTAGCAGGACTTTGTCATAAGGAAGTCTGCAGAACTTCTTCTCATAAGTCCCTAGGTATTACCAAGCCGATTACGGTAATAGCTTCTTCCCTATAGGAGAAATTCGCTAAAAAATGGGTTTTATATGCAAATATCAGTAAACCCCAACCATATAAAGCCACATACCAAGTTTCAAAACAGGGTGTCTCACGTAAGGTGTCTCAAACCGATTTCAGACGAACCCCAAAGAGTAACGTTAAAATAATTTGAATGTGTTTGAAATACAGGGTATTCCAAAAATTGAGGGTCACTAGTTTGAATCTCGGAATTTTCAAATGTAAACATAGCTCATGTTATAAATCATTTTAAAGCCCTTTAACAGACAAACATTTTGGCGAAAACAGAACTCACTTATCTCTATCCGTTTCAAACTGGTGGCCATGTTTGCGAAAAATATTAACATTTACGGAATACCCTATGTCTGCTAAACCACATTTTCATGTGATTCAAATTTATTACTCGTATTAAACTCAGCTTTATCCTGATATACTACATGACAGTATTTAAAACAAAATTCAAAAATACAAAACATACTATTTTTGAAAATGTCTATAGGTATGCCAAAAATTCAAAAAAGTCAAATAGTAACGTATGTCAAAAAGTATATCATCTTAAAGGTCTTGGAAATCCTCGAAACTTTCGAATTTACACTAACCTCGTACCTCTTTTTGTTTTTTAGCAATAAACAAAAATCATCATTTCCCCATATGAAATGCATGTTACTTCTACATAACTCATTTATAAAAGGGGCCAACGAGTATTTGAAAGGATTATGTAGAAATAACATGTATTTCGTATGGGGAAACGGTGATTTTTGTTGATTGCTAAAAAACAAAAGGAGATGAGAGGTTGATGTGAATTAGAAAGTTGTTGGGATTTCTGAGACATTTAAAATTATGTACTTTTTGATATACGTTACTATTTGACTTTTTAGAATGTTTCAAAAAATTCCAAAAATGTATTTTTTGTTATTTTTTAGGCATAAAGGCATTTTCCAAAAATTTATTTTTTGTTATTTTTTACTATGTTTTAAATACTGGCATGTAGCATATCAGAGTAAAGCTGAGTTCAATACGAGTAAGAAATTTTAATCAGAATAAAAATATGTCTTGTGGTTTAGCAGATACAAGGTATTCTGTAAATGTTAATATTTTCCCCAAAAATGACCACCATTTTGAAACGGATAGAGATAAGCGAGTTCTGTTTTCACAAAATGTTTGTCTGTTAAAGGGCTTTAAAATGGTGTAAAATTTTACCTATTTTTATATTTCAAAATTCCGAGATTCGAACTAGTGACCCTCAGTTTTTGGTACACCCTGTATTTTAAACAAGTTAAAACTAATTTTACGTTACTCCTTGGGGTCAATTTAGTAGGAATTAGTTTTATTTCATCCTTCTAGGTCAAGTGGTTCGTCTGCAATCGGTTTGAGACACACCTTACGTGAGACACTCTGTATGTCCAATAATAAGCGAGATTTAAAATTTGACTTATCCTCCATAAGATTAACATTGGACAACTTGCTGTACTGTGTTTAGTACTTTCAATATCTCGGTAACCAATCAGCCTAGAGCAATGATCAAAATAGAAAATTTTGTTTAGGTTGAATTTAATGGTGTAAAAGAAAATTTAGGTCTAAAAAGCAGGTTGTGACATAGGTAGCAGGGTGTAGGTTTAGGTTGTGACATATGTAAACACATTTTTGGAGTACAAAACCCCTCTTAAAATAGAGCAACCTGTCTGGCTCTTGAACTCATGAAAATAGATGCTACCAAATTGTTTTTTTAAGTTAAATTTAATCATGTAAAAGAAAATTTAGGTTTAAAAAGAATTAAATGTAAAAAGTTAAAAAAAATTTGTTGTGGCACAAAACCCCCCTTAAAATAGAGCGATCTGTCTGGTAAATGAACTCATGAAAATAGATGCTGCCTTACACATTTATACCAAATTCCAAAGATCGGACCATTTTTACCACAGTTATCGTGCCTACGGACACATATATATCCTATACTCTAATATGAGTAAGGTTGGCATGCGTGCGTGCAACTCTGATCTCAAAAACGGCTCCAACGATTTTCTTCGAATGTTGGAAATAACTAATTTCTGGTCAGGGTTCCCACAGGTTTTTCAAAGTGAAGTTCCAGGACAATTCCAGGACATTTCCAGGACAAAATCAAGATTTTCCAGGACACTAGCTACATTAAAAAAAACATAATCGTACGTTTATTACTTTTTCTTTGAGTTTCTTTGTAGGGACAATCAACAAACATTTATTTTTTTGTACAAATATCAATATACCAAGACTAGGTGAATTATAATATCCTTTATTATTAATAAATACCATAATACTTGAGAAATTATAACAGTCTTTTATATCATCACAATTCTTTATTGCACATTATAACTCATTTTAAAAAGTAAACATGAAAGGAATGAAAACAATAACATGACAAATCATATGGTATTTTATAAAATTTAACATTAATGATGTAACTGTATCTATATACACAATTTAAAGATACAACAGTTCTCTCCCCCCCACTTATTTGAAACTAGTTATGCTATTGACAACACGCTATTGAGTTCTGGGTCTTTTGATATCTGTTCTTTGATGGTATCAGCTGTAATTGCTGCACTGGAGATTGTAAAAAATAGTTTCACTACACAGATGATTTACTTCCTCCCCAATTGATCCGTCTGGTGTTTTGTTGGTAACTTGTAGAGGAGCTCTGGATAGACAATCAACATTTTGATTGTCTGCCTTTCTTGCACTTGATAGTGTAATTAAAACCTGATAGAAACTATGCATACCTGAGGAGACGAGCAGAAGTCATCTGTGGAAGTGCCTTGTTTTGATGAAAAATTCTGGACAATGGCTCATTGTCAGTGACAAGCTGAAATCTTTTGGCATACAGATAGTTAGTGGACGTCAGTGGATCCGTGAACTAAGAATTGACCTACAAGAACTCGATTTTATAAATCGTCACGATTCACAGGAGTCTCAAATACATCTGGTAAATTCCACTGAAGACATTTTTACTAATTCTGCACCTATTTTTGAAGAGAAAATAGGTTGGGTTCCAGGATTTGAGGTATCACTTCAACTACGGGAAGGCATGAAACCTGTTTTCACTAAAGAGCGTAATGTACCTCACGCTTTACTTGAACGAGTAGACAAGGAGTTAGACTCTCTTGTTGCCGATAGAATTATTTCTCCAGTAACTATGACTGATTGGGGCTCGACGCTAGTTGTGATTCCAAAGCAAGATGGCGGCGTTCGTCTTTGTGTAGATTATAAATGTGGAGTCAATGACAGGCTTGTACAGGCAAATCACCCGATTCGACGTATTGACGTTGTTCTTAACAGTCTAAAAGGATCACGGTTTTTCTGTAAACTTGATTTGTACAAAGCTTATTTACATATCAAAGTGGATCATGAAAGTAGTAAAATACAGACTATTTCTACTCACAGAGGCACTTTTCAGGTTCACAGACTTAGTTTCGGGATCAAGAAAGCTTCTTCAGAATTTAACCGAATATTAGGACAGATTATAATGGGTCTTCCTAAAACAGAAGCATATTTTGATGACATAGTCGTCCACGGTGCAACAATTGAAGAGTGTCGTCATAATCTCCAATTGTGTCTCCAGCGCCTTGTTAAGTATGATTTGCATTTAAATAGAAACAAATGTTCTTTCTTCCGTGAAAGTATTGAGTATTTAGGCCACGAAGTAGGATTTAACAAGATCAGTAAATCCCCAGCTAAGGTGTGTGCTATTCAAAATATGCCACGTCCATTTAACATTGATGAATTACGAAGATTTCTCGGACGTCACTTATTACTCCAGATTCATACCAAACCTTTCTTCAATGACATACGATCTTCGATCTTTGTTAAAAAGGGTAAAAAATGGGTGTGGACTACAAAATGTGAAACATCATTCCTTAAACTCAAAGATGAACTTTCCAGCGATCGCGTCCTGACACCATTTGATCCGGCGCTGCCTCTTGTTCTCACCACGGACGCCAGTCCAACAGGGATTGCAACTGTCCTTAGCGAAAATATCTGAAGGATCTGAAAGACCAATAGCTTACGCATCGAGATCACTCAGCGTTTCAGAAACTAACTACAGCCAACTGGATCGCGAAGCCCTGGCTATTTTTTTTGGAGTAACTCATTTTTATAACTATCTGTATGCCAAAAGATTTCAGCTTGTCACTGACAATGAGCCATTGTCCAGAATTTTTCATCAAAACAAGGCACTTCCACAGATGACTTCTGTTCGTCTCCTCAGGTACCGGTATGTTTCTATCAGGTTTTAATTACACTATCAAGTGCAAGAAAGGCAGACAATCAAAATGTTGATTGTATATCCAGAGCTCCTCTACAAGTTACCAACAAAACACCAGACGGATCAATTGGGGAGGAAGTAAATCATCTGTGCAGTGAAACTATTTTTACAATCTCCAGTGAAGCAATTATAGCTGATACCATCAAAGAACAGACATCAAAAGACCCAGAACTCAATAGCATGTTGTCAATAGCATAACTAGTTTCAAATAAGTGGGGGAGAACTGTTGTATCTTTAAATTGTGTATATAGATACAGTTACATCATTAATGTTAAATTTTATAAAATACCATACGATTTGTCATGTTATTGTTTTCATTCCTTTCATGTTTACTTTTTAAAATGAGTTATAATGTGCAATAAAGAATTGTGATGATATCAAAGACTGATATAATTTCTCAAGTATTATGGTATTTATTAATATAAAAGGATATTATAATTCACCTAGTCTTGGTATATTGATATTTGCACCAAAAAATAAATGTTTGTTTATTGTCCCTACAGCAGCGAACCTGCATACTCAACCCTAATGTTTGAAGTAAATACAAATGGAAGAAGGTGGAAAATGAATGTGATTTTTTAAATTTTGGATATTTGTGCAAAAATGTATTTAGGCTAATTTATGGGATGTAATAAAAGACGTTTTACAACACTTAAGATATATTTACACTTATACTGATTCATATACAGACGGTAAACATATATAAAAGATGTTATCTTTTATATCCATCTTTTATATACGAGGCTTGTCCAGAAAGTAAGTACCGTTTCGTTCTACCGCCGGCACAGCGCTAGCGATGATGTTCCGCGCATGCGCATTAGTCTCCTTGGTTCATTGTTGAACAGCTGACGCAATTCCGGCAAAATTGTGTTGTGTTTACATTAGTTAGTGTGCACTCAAAATGTTTGAAACAATTTCTGATCCCGCGGACTGTGAAGTGCGTTCTGTAATACGATTTTTGAACGCAAGGAACGTGAAGCCTGCTGAAATTCATCGCCAACTTACAGAAGTTTATAGAGAAAAAGTTATCAGTGATGGAATGGTAAGAAAATGGGTTCGGCAATTCAACGATGGGCGAACCAATGTTCATGACGAGGCTCGCAGCGGGCGGCCATCTGTTGTGAGTGATGAATTGGTTGAAAAAGTGAATGAAAAAATTCGTGAAAACAGACGTTTCACCATAAGAATGCTTTCTGATGAATTTCCACAAATTTCAAAATCTCTTTTGCATGATATTGTGGTTAATCGCTTGAATTATCGCAAGTTGTGTTCCCGTTGGGTTCCGAAAATGCTTACGGATGAACACAAAAAGAAGCGACTTGGCAGTGCATTGACATTTCTCACCCGTTACAGTGATGAAGGAGAAGAATTCTTAAACAAGATTGTTACAGGTGATGAAACTTGGGTTTGTCATGTCACTCCAGAGTCCAAACAACAGTCAATGGAATGGAGACACTCACGATCCCCCAAAAATCAAAAGTTCAAAACAACTTTGTCGAAAAGAAAAATCATGTGTACTGTGTTCTGGGACAGAAAGGGCATTCTGCTTGTTGATTTTCTACCCAGAGGGGAAACAATCAATGCGGAACGATATTGTGAAACGCTGAGAAAACTTCGGCGTGCGATTCAGAACAAAAGACGTGGAATGCTTAGTGAAGGCATTGCGTTGATTCATGACAACGCACGTCGCCATTCTGCTAGTGCCACTCAAAACCTTATTCACGGATTTGGTTGGGAACAGTTTGACCATCCGCCGTACAGCCCTGATCTGGCACCTTCTGATTTCCACTTGTTTTTGCACTTGAAACGGGATTTCGGAGGGCGCCGCTTTGACAGCGATGACGACGCTCAAGACGGTGTTCGGGAATGGCGGCATCTTTCTATGAAGAGGGTATAGAAAAGTTGGTTCCTCGCTACGACAAATGTCTAAACAATGGTGGAAACTATGTAGAAAAATAGTTTAAGATATCCTCTTTCTTGTAGAAATAAATTTTGTTGAAAAAAATAATTATTTGTATGTTTTTTTCCAAAACGGCACTTACTTTCTGGACAAGCCTCGTATGTTTACCGTATGTATGTGAATCAGTATAAGTGTAAATATATCTTAAGTGTTGTAAGACGCCTTTTATTACATCCCGTTTTCGATATATAGCCTATATCGATTGTTAAAATTTCAATATTTTCATTCGATAGTATGGTAGGACAGATATGGAACTGAACCCGAAACTGTAGGTAGGTTATCATTTCCGCCCCAAATTAGAGGCCTTTTAAGTCACTTACAAGAGGAAATTCCAATTAGCCTATTTACATTAATCACATTGTATCATTAATCATACTCTTCTTACGGAGATTGATGGAAATACACAAGTGGCTCTGAACCAGTGGCCTACGGAATGGTTGCACTTCCACAGATATGCCCGGTGGAACAATCAAATTAAAATAATCTATGTAAAATATCGATACAACACTTTCAAAGGACAAATAAAATGCACTTTTGACGGTACCTTAAGGTTACTTTTCCCCGGACATGTCCTCTTTTTGGATCATTCGAAAACGTCCGGGCGGATTTTTGAAAAAACCACTTTTTGTCCAGGTTTTTACAAGCATCAAACTGAATATTGGGTATTACGTTTCTATCGACTTTATAACCAAGATTAAGTCGATATGTCGTCAAAGTAGTAATAAAATTGTCAGTTTTTTCTCCCAAAACTCGTTACTTTGCTTTAGAAAATGTAATTTTTAGTTCTTACTCAATGAAATCAGTTGGTATACAAATTCATTATGTTACGTTTTGCTATCGCGCTGTGTTTATCGTCACCGTCGCTGTTGGCGGCTGCATGTCACCTAGCTGAGTCCTGGGTACTTCTAAAAAAGGTTTATTATGAAATTTTAATCTTAAATCCCACAAGGATCAATAGTATTATTTCAAAATAAATCAAAACACACAATCTTAAATTTAAACATCTAACTATTTTAAATACCTGAATTTCATACTTAACTTTGTTTGGGGGGGGGGTGTGTAATGTTATCGGTAAGCCTATGGATCTGGGGGGTTGAAGGGTTCTGGTAATTATTTTTTAACCAAAATTGGTAAGCCCCCTATTTTTGGGGCGAGAAATTCATTAAAACCATCGCCATCCCCCTACGACCCCCCTTTTTTATTTAGGGGGGGTAAAAAAAAACCTTTTTACTTTTTTCAAGTTGATTTTTTTTATTTTTTATTACATCCTAAGGAACACAAAAAAACTTGGAAAAATGATACTGCCCCCCTAATTATTGAATAGGGGGGTAAAACAGTTATCTGAACGTCTTTTATAGGTGTCTGGGGGGTCGGGAAGACCCGAACAAGAAGACGGCTTCAAATTTTGTATACCCCCTATTTTTGGGGCGAGAAATTCATTAAAACCATCGCCATCCCCTACGACCCCCCCTTTTTTATTTAGGGGGGTAAAAACCCCCTTTTTTACTTTTTTTCAATACATATTGAAAACAGCGGTAATGAAACAATAGATATTTGTTTCATTACCGCTGTTTTGTATTAAATAAACTGAATCACAAGTGGAACCAACATATACGGTAGCCTGTAAAATGACACAGGGAACAGGTTAATATTTGAAATTAATTTGAAACCCAATTTTAAACGATATTTTATTACAATATAAGACTATACAGTTGCTCTTAGAGATGTTAGTGTGATTAAATAAAATTAACTTGTTCAGTTTCTGCCTTAGGCCCATTGCTTTATTTTCTTCCATGGATCGAGTCCGAGTTAAATCATGGCATCGTACTTTGAAAAACAAATAGCAAATCTTTTTTACAAGCTGTAACTCATGCCGATCATCGACAGGGGAGGTGATCGGATAGGAACAAAAAATGTTGCCACCAAAGTAATTTATTGCACTGTTTACAAATGCATGAATTCCGCACAATTTACTTACATTGGAAATTACACTTTAAAATTAAGTGATGATATTTTAAATTTGTAAGTCTACGAACTGTAAATAATATAAGTTAGTTGTAAAATAGTTGACTTAACCCCGCTCCCTTTCTTCGCACGATTGCTGCAGTTGAATGCTACACAGCTTTTTGGCATGATGAAATAACAGCATCACTTATAAATACATAGTCGTCAACCACCTTCTAGAGTTTGAGACATACTGAGATATAAGCAAAAAATATTCCTCAACTTAAAAACATGGGAACGGATATCATGGAATAAAGGATGTTTAGGAAAAGTAAAGTAAAGGATGTAAAGGAAAAAAAAAATCAACTTGAAAAAAGTAAAAAAGGGTTTTTTTTACCCCCCTAAATAAAAAAGGGGGGGTCGTAGGGGGATGGCGATGGTTTTAATGAATTTCTCGCCCCAAAAATAGGGGGTATACAAAATTTGAAGCCGTCTTCTTGTTCGGGTCTTCCCGACCCCCCAGACACCTATAAAAGACGTTCAGATAACTGTTTTACCCCCCTATTCAATAATTAGGGGGGCAGTATCATTTTTTAAAGTTGTTTTGTGTTCCTTAGGATGTAATAAAAAATAAAAAAAATCAACTTGAATAAAAGTAAAAAAGGGTTTTTTTTACCCCCCCTAAATAAAAAAGGGGGGGTCGTAGGGGGATGGCGATGGTTTTAATGAATTTCTCGCCCCAAAAATAGGGGGTATACTAATTTTGGTTAAAAAATAATTACCAGAACCCTTCAACCCCCCAGAGCCATAGGCTTACCATGTTATCAAGATTTATTAATCTGCCCCCTATTTTAACCTAGAGAATATGGTAACCCTACGGTACCTTAATCGGTAATGTACCTTTGTTATTTGCATCCAGAGAATAAATGATTTAAATATAAACCAGACTACTACTAGTACTGGTTTCATCTAGCCTAAATGAAATTATTTTATGTTCTTACCTTATTTATTGAGTTACATTATTCGTCCCCTCCTAAATTATCTAGGGCAAATGCAATTTTAAATCGACACAAATAATTAAACACTTTAAACTTTAAACAAATCTTATAAGTTTTTTGAATCTCCAGTCTTATTACTTTGGCTTAGCCCAATCTTTAACATATAGAGTATTATTTTCCTACACCGAAATGTGTATTTCAAGCATATTACAATATCCAGCTTAAATGTCAGTTCAACAAAATATCTTCTACGGCATGAACTTCAATGTGCAACAAGTTGTTTGGATGGTTTAAGTTTTGACGTTTTGTGCTTTGTTTTGACTTGGACTTTTTGCACCACATCGGTTGAGTTGATATCAGTGTATCCACTTCGTAGAAAGAAATATCTCAAATGTTACCACTTTTTCTCGATGAAAGCTGCTAAAAAAAACTGCAGCTCTGATCCTTGTAATTGATTATGTATATAAACCTCCTATCTGGATGTATATATATGTGTATATCAGGGCCATAACGGGCGCCGGGGTAACCGGGGCACTGCCCCGGGGCCCCAAAGCCTGGGGGAGCCACGAGGGCACGAGGGCGCCAAACTGAGGGTTAAAAACACGTATTACGGCTTGGAATACCGGTAAGTTAATTTTTTAATTCACTTTGTACACTCTCAGGTTTCCTCAGCCCATTACCGTATTTAAGTCATGCCCTTTCTTAAAATTCTGAGACATATTGGCAAGTCTACGTGAAAATACCTTTAATATGACACCTCAAACGTTAAAATCCGTCCACCCGTATCGAGTTTTGATTGAGGAAAAAAATACTAGCGTATTAATATTATTGATGATTATCGAGATAATTTCAAAATGTCAAAACATACAACGTTGCAATAAAGGTATTAAAAGAATAACAATTGTTATTATTTTTAAGAATAACAACAGCTCTGTAGTACTTATATCAGGTGTGCTTTTGCGCATCGCAGCGTGACGTCATCTAGAGGCGGAAGCGCATCAACAAGGTATTCTGACTATCCTATGTGAAGGAGTGGGGGAAATGTCAGAATCACTGAGCTCTATGTTATTACTCTTTGACTAAATATTTCCCAAAAGCGTGCCATCTAGTTCAGCTTTTTAATCTGCTGTGTTGTCACCTTGAGGTTAGATGGACCAGTCACAGTTCATTGGGTAGACGCTGTCAAAATTCAAAGTCGCCGACCGATTGCCTGCTGTAGTGTTTACTTGGACTTGGACTTTTTTGTACTACTTCGGTTGAGTTGATATCAGTGTATCCACTTCGCAGAAAGAAATATCTCAAATGATACCACTTTTTCTCAATGAAAGCTGCTAAAAAAACTGTAGCTCTGATCCTTGTAATTGATTATGTATATAAACCTCCTATCTGGATGTATATGTGTATATCAGGGCCATAACGGGGGCCGGGGCCCCAAAACCTGGGGGGGCACGAGGGCACCAAACTGAGGGTTAAAAACACGCATTACGGCTTGCGAATACCGGTAAGTTAATTTTTTAATTCACTTTGTACACTCTCAGGTTTTCTCAGCCCATTACTGTATTTAAGTGATACCCTTTCTTAAAATTCTGAGACATATTGGAGAAAATCTACGTGAAAATACCTTTAACACTTTCAGTGCTATGAACCAATATATCGTCTTTTGAATCTGTTATCAATAAACACTGTTACTGCTTCATAAGCGATTGTACCGTTAGGCGCTCAGTCTGCAGTCTGAGCCTGACATGTGGTGAAACCTGGTAGACACGAACTGAACTACCTCGTCCAGTGCCTAGTCTCTATAATACCAACTATTAGCTGCTAGTATCATCAGTGGTTGTGCGGTCTAAGGCGTTACCTTCCCAGCCGGGATTATTAATATTATTGATGATTATCGAGATAATTTCAAAATGCCCATTACATACAACGTTGCAATAAAGGTATCAAAAGAATAACAATTTGTTTTATTATTTTTAAGAATAACAACAGCTCTGTAGTACTTATATCAGGTGTGCTATTGCGCATCGCAGCGTGACGTCATCTAGAGGCGGAAGCTCATCAACAAGGTATTCTGACTATCCTATGTGAAGAAGTGGGGGACATGTCAGAGTCACTGAGCTCTATGTTATTACTCTTTGACTAAATATTTCCCAAAAGCGTGCCATCTAGTTCAGCTTTTTAAGGGTGTTTGGCCGCTAGGCTAGTCTGGCGGTGAGGAGCAATAGTTCTAAAAGTCGCCACCGTGCGCCGCTAGGAAGACAACTCGGGCAGTGCTGTGAGTGTGTGTGATCTGGCTGGGGTAGAGAGGAGCGCGTTCTCCTCATTTATCCCCCTCCCCCCAAGCAGCACTGTCTTTCCGTCTACTCGTTCTTCTTCGGTCCGGGGCGCACGGCCCCGGCCCGCGGCTCGACTGGTTGAGTAGAGTTGGGTTGCTTACCATTTTCCACTGATGTGCCTTTCAATGTTGCCGACAACTAATCTTAAATATATTTTTATTTTGAGCGGTCACTTTATAGTTTTGATGAGTACATTTCTTGTAGCCTATACAGATTTTATCATTTAAAATGTATGACACAATTGTGAGCACATTTAAATACAATGGAATTCGGATAGTTCAAATCTCAAGGGACCGCGGTAATAAAATTCGAACTATCAAAAAAATTTAATTTTAATTATAGAGGTTTGAATTATCTAGGCCTAAATAAACTAATATTACAAACAAATAAGATTATTTATTATATAAACATTAATTATAAATATAAAATGATTTTTAATTTTAAGAAAATGATAAAGTCATTACAATGAAAGGAAAACGTCAAGTTGGGAAAATGACTTCAGGGGAGAGGGGTCGTAATGTTACCCTTATGTTTTGTATGAGCGCTACTGGCCCGTTCATTCCTCCACTTTTAATTTTTCCTCGGAAAAGAATTAATGATCGCCTAATGATCGGTGCACCAACTGAAAGCGTCAGTTTTCCAACTCCGAGTGGATGGATGACAAAAGACTTCTTCCTCAAATGGCTTCAGCACTTCGTTGCATTTACGAAACCTTCAAAGAAAGATCCAGTCCTACTAATTTTAGATGGGCATAACAGCCACAAGGACCTTGATGTCATTTTGTATGCTCGTGACAACTACGTTCATATGCTAAGTTTCCCCCCGCACACAACCCACAAGCTACCGTAAATAACAGAAAACGCATACCGTGTTTGTTTTGTGCTCTTGACAGGACATTTATGAAACCTTTCAAGAACTGTTACAATGCTGCTTGCAGTTTGTAGATGAGAGCCAACCCTGGAATGAGGATCAGTGACTATGATATTGCCAAATTAGTGGCTGATGCTTACAGGTAAGTGTGCCGCTTAGACATTGCTGAGAATGGGTTCAGGTGCACTGGGATATACCCGACCAACTCCGAAATCTCCAGTGATTTAGATTTTATGGGCAGTGAAATCACCAACATACCAAACCCAACCACTCTCGACAGTGACTTCTGAAGGCACAGCCGTAAATGCCTCCGAGATCCCTTTAGGAACTTCTGCAGCAAACTGCCCAAATTCTTCCTCAAACTCATCATCAGCCATGCCACACTCTTCTAATACCACATTAGGTGCTGAAAATGCTACGACGTCTTCGAGCAAGGCTACTTCACTACCTCATCCTTCAAATCATGAAGAAAATGCACTTCCTTCTCCGGTAGAAGTGGGGTTGAATCCAAGTGGGCCTAATGAAACACAAACCATTAAAAAAACAAGTTCACCTGGGGCTACAAAAATCATAAAACCTGATTTTTCTACGGTTTTGAAGAAGGTTTCTCCTATGCCCTCATGTGGTGAAAAGAGGTTGACAACTCGAAAAAGGAAATCTGAAAAGAGTGAAATTTTAACTTCAACTCCCATTAAAGACATGCTCATTGCCAAGAAAGTTGAAGGAGAGAAAAAGGAAGCTGCAAAACAAGTAAGGAAGAAAATCAAATTTGCGAAATCCCATGAACAGTTGAAAGAAACCAAAAACAATGAGAAAACAGGAAAAAAATCAAGACCGAACAAAAAAGCCAGAGTTATTGATTATGACAACGTCAAACCTGGTTCATCTACAAATGTGGACTGTATTGTTTGTGGTGAAGTTTATGAAGAAAATTGGATACAGTGTAAGACTTGTGAAGGTTGGGCACATGAACTGTGTGAAAATTGATGATCCACTTTTTTAATATTGTGACTATTGTAAACTGAACAATTAGTGTCCTACATATAACCTAGATGTAAGAAAACCCATTTTGATTCCGTATACTTCTTGTATAATCAAAGTATATATGTTTTATCACAAAAAGTGTTGTTTTTTCATTATTTCCTATGATTTTTTGGTGTGGCCCATCATACCCGACATAAATATATTCGCCAGAAATTTCACAATAAATATAAGTGATCATAAATAAACTCTTAATTTTAGGATTATGTTTAAATTATATGTACATACTAAGTGTATAGACAAATGGTATTACATGGTTTTAGCCGAACTTTACCAAAACATGTAGGTTATATATGTATATTTCCTTCAGTGGCCCATACTATCCGCCGTTCCCCTATATTTCCTGGTAACCACCAATCATTCACACTAAAATGGAAATATTAATGTTGTAAAATGTCAGCAATACTGTAAATTTAATCCTCCCTTAACATTATAATTGTTAAATATGTCATTGAATATTTTGTATAGCCATGTGTTTATTAGGGACAGTTTAAGTGCTTAAAGAAACATCAAAAAGCATAAGTGCATGGTCTTCATCTTTGAAAAATCAGTTGCAGAGTCTATTTTCACCCCTAGTTTCCAGTAGACCTGACCCCTGGGCACCCTCAAATTTGTACCATAGTGCATGAAGATAATGAGAAAATAATTGTATTAATAATTAATTATGTTGTAAAAAGAAAACGATAAATGCGGTACCGGTAACCTAACATATTCTAAAAAATAAAATCAAGACAAAAAGAATAACAAATAACCCCGCACTCAGAAAACCTGCATTATAATAGAAATTTCCAATGCTAATTTATATACCGTATCTACCACATAAAGCCACTCACCAATTTTCATGAAAATACTTTCATAAATATAAGTGACTAGCTGATTCCCGCGGCTTCGCTCGCGAATTTTTTTTTTATGACAATTTTTATTTACAATCTGTTCAACATGAACAATAAGCAAATTTGATGTAAATTATGGACATGAGTTAGTTACGCACCACTGTGCGCACTAACATAAGAATAAGAACATAACAAAACTTTTACAAAAAGCGGGTACAAAGACCCAGAACATGATGTCTTTTTAGTCGAAATGTAGCTTCACTATTGTCCTAAAGGTTCACTGCAAGATAATTTGGATGGTCTTCCAGTTTATTTTGATAACGTACACTTAATTTGGAAATTTCTTCTCGGACGGTTGGAGTTTTAGTGTCGCGATGGAGAACTCGGTTAGTTACGTACCATGGCGCTTGTAAAATGTTTCTCAGCATTTTCGATTGGTATCTCTGAATAATTTCAATATTCGAATTGGACGCTGTTCCCCAGAGTTGTATGCCATAGGACCATATTGGTTTTAACATAACTTTGTATAAAAGTAAACTTATTTTCAACGGATAATTTTGAATGTTTGCCAAGAAGGCAAGCCAATTTATTTGTCCTCAGATTTAAATTTAATCTTTTATTCCAGATGTGAGTGTGCCATGTAAGTCGCCTGTCTAGATGCATGCCAAGGTATTTAACTTCAGTTGCTTGAGGTAGCAGAACATTGTTAAATGAGACTGGTGGGCAAGTAGTTGTTGACATTGTAAAAGTAGCATGGATTGATTTGGTTTCATTTGCCTTTATTTTACAGTTTTTCAGCCACTCAGAAATATCGTCCAAAGCTGTTTGTAAACGGGAGGATGCCGTAATAGGGTCCAGGTCGGAAGATAACAGTGCAGTGTCATCTGCAAACGTTGCAGTAGTGATGCCTGGTGTCTGGGGAAGGTCAAAGGTATACAAAATATACAGAATAGGCCCAAGAACACTACCTTGGGGCACTCCCGATTCGATTTCATGCAAATCAGTGATATCATCTTGATACTTAATTTGAAAAAATCTTTCGGACAGGTAAGATTTGAAGATCCCGTAGTAATTGTGAGGTAAGAGAGATTTAATTTTAAACAATAAACCAGCGTGCCAGACTTTTATCAAAGGCCTGTGCCAGTCTAAGAATGCAGCTGAACAGAAACGTTTATTTTGAAGATCTTCCTTGATGACATTAGTTATTCTGTGAACTTGCTCTATAGTAGAATGTCTACGCCGAAATCCAAACTGGTGAGGTGGCACTATATCTTTTTCATCAATCACAACCTGAAGTCGTTGTAAAAAGAGTTTCTCGAAAACTTTAGAAATGACCGGGAGAAGACTGATGGGCCGATAAGATGAAGCTTGATTTAAAGGTTTGCCTGGTTTTGGAATGACTACTATTTGTGAAACTTTCCATTGCGACGGGAAGTATTCCAAGCGCAGGACTGCATTAAAAATTACCGTAAGTAAGACTATACCTTTTCTTGGCAATTCCTTTAACACTTCGCCAGTAATCAACTCATATCCTGGAGCTTTCTTTGCACTTAAGTCACTTTTTATAACTTTCTTGACCTCAGATGGAGTAAATGGTTTGATTGGCATTTCTAGTTGGTTTGGAGAATCAAGAAACTCAGTAACATCCTGTTCAACATTGGAATGAACTGCATGCGGTTTAAACACTTCTTTATAGTAGGAAACAAACGTTTCAGCCTTCTCTATACTATTTTTCGCCCAAGTACCATCGGACTTTAACACTGGAGGGATACAAACCTGTGGGTGCTTTAGGTGTTTTGTAACTTTCCAGAGAGAGTAATCACTTGCCTCGGTTGGAGAGAGCTTCGATGTAAATTCTTGGAATCTCTCATTTTTAATATTACCAAGCAATCTCTTTAGCTGTTGGGTAGCCCTGTTTAGATTATTTTTATCAATCTGGTTCCTAGAGTTTTGCCACACTCTACGAAGGCGGCGTTTTTCCGCTATTTTTTTATTTACCTCAATCGGATACATTTTTTGGGCAATTTGCCCACTCTTCCTTTCTGGAGTTGCTCGCCAAGCAGAATATTGAATAGTTTTGTTTAAGTGCTCAACAGCGATGTTTAAATCTTCTCGATTTTTTAGAGGCATTGTAACGTTGAGGTTTTGATCAATAAATTCTCGAAAACAATTCCAATCTGTGTTTTTGTTACACAAGAAAGGTGCGGTTGGTCTTAAATAACAGTTGAAGCAACCGTTACAATCACAGGTGAGTGGTCCGAGGAAAGATCAAGAGATTGTTCGATATTTAAACAATTTCGGGGTAAACCCTTATAGTAACAAAGAAATCGAGAAGATCTGGAATTTTTTGCTGATCAGAAGGCCAATACGTTGGTTCACCAGTTGACAGGTGATCAAGATTTTGCTCGTGAAGAGACCGTAGAAGTTGTCGACCTCTGGGATTCGCCAGCCGGGAGCCCCAAGTAGGATGTTTGGCATTGTAATCGCCACCTGACAAAAATCTACCACCTAAAGAGGCAAAGAAATCGTTAAATTGCTGGTGAATTACATTGTGCCTAGGTGGGCAGTAAACAGCACTGATAGTAAGTGGGCCACTCGAAAATTCCACAACTATGGTTGAGCTTTGGATATAGTCATATTGATATTTTGGCAGTTCATAATGTTTAATATGTCTTTTAATTAAAATTGCGCTACCGCCATGAGCTCTGTTATCAGGGTGATTGGTGGTGTACAAAGTGAAATTTGGAATTATGCAATAATTTAAATCAGTAAAATGTGTTTCAGAAATTAGAACAACGTCCAAATTATGTTTAACAATAAACAATTTCAACTCTTGACAATGTTGTGCCAAGCCGTTAGCATTCCATAAAGCTACTTTTAAGGATCTAATCATTAATTGAGCTTCTTAAGAACAGCAGTAAGTAGGTCGAGCAAGGAGCCTATTTGTTGAGACTGTTGCATGAAAAGTTTTTCAAACCGGTCAAAAAATGTAGTAATAGTATGTGCTAAATTGTCATTTGTGGTCACATCACAAAGAGTATTTTCTGTTTTACGCGCATTACCGGTGCTTTTAGAACTAGTTGCATTATCACTTACGTTCACATTCGTGGCTGCTTCAGCATATGACAGGCCAGGTCGGATTAGACGAGAGCTGGAAGTGTTAGAACGAGTTGTAGTGACTTCTTTTGGACTGACAGTTTTCTACCGTAACGGGGGATATGTACGACTTTGAATGTTTTTAAATACGTTACAGCCCTTGTAATTGGCCGGATGGTCCCCCCACACAGAGCACAGACTGCGGGAGTAGAATTGTCTTTGGTACATTTGGCAGTGTCGTGTTCTTTTCCACATTTAACACATCTGAAGGGGTGTCTGCAGTAACTTTTTGTATGTCCATATTGCTGACATCGTTTACATTGGACGATATCCCTTTTTTTATAAGGGGGCTCAAATGTTATTTTTGCGTGTAACAGATATTGTATATTAAAAATATCCTTATTACTAGAGCTTGGCTCCAAATCAATGAAAAACATAGACAATGGCTTTTTAGTGGAAGAATGAAGTACATTCGTAATATTTCTCACGGTGTGACCCATCTGACTCAAAGCTTCTTTCAGTTCATTGGTGTCAACTGAATAATGCATGTGTTTTAAAACCACTCGGTATGATCTTTCCTGTTTAAGTTGATACGTGTGGAAACTGACATTACCTTCGTTCAATATCCGAACAAGTTTCCTGTAAATATCGGCAGATTTCGGAAGAATTTTTACCGAATTGTGATTGACACATTTATATGAGAAATCATCAGTAGTGACAACCGATTCAAATGTGTGAATCATTGCCTGTACATTGCCCACTTCGGGAATGAAAATTGGTGGTGGCTTTGGTTCTGACTGTCGTGAAGTAGTAGCATCAGCTTCCATGTTATTGTCATTTGCTTTACTTAAAACTTCAAAGCTATTATGAAGCTTAAGGTTACTCGATGTAGAAGTCTCGTGTTTAGACTTTTTTGACCTCTACTGGACAACGGGTCAAAAGACCTACGCTTCGAAATAGTCTGCCAATTGGTAGTGTCATTAGTTGCAGTACAATGATGCTGAGTGATATTATTAGTTTGTTCTGACAAGTCAGAAACATCCTCGACTGAATAGTTATGGTCACCAAGAAGTATAGAGTTTAGATACTTAGCACCTTTTGTTGACTTTTCGTCTGCCATGGTATCCATGCAATCAAGTGTCACAAGTAAACAAAAACAAACCTGCGGTAGGTTATGAACGCAATCAAGTGTAAAACATTTCCACTTTTAAACCACAAAATGAACAGTTATCGAAAGTAACAAAATAATATGTCCGCAATTAAAAACTAACTATAAAAACACTAAATAGTCGCTCAGCGTTAAGATTTTATCACAAAATATCAAGGAGAAAAAAACCGTACGTGTTTTCATCACTTCAACCACAGCTGACATTCGCGAAAAATTCAAATACATTTTAAATATTAACCTGACCAGCACTATGAAATCTTTGTTTATATTTTACCATATGACTTCCTTTGCAGTCACTGACAAACATTTTAAGATACCGTACAGCTGGTAACATTATAAAAATTATATCCTCCTATAAGGTTTGCATTGGATCTTACAGAGCCCGTGGGGTGGAGCCCTAATGTTTGATGTAGATATTATCAGGTATGTATGTTAATGTGGCATGTAAGCTATGTTCCTGCAAAATTCTAGCTTAAGAGGTGGCTCCAATCCTCTGCGTCTACCTGCTTCTCCCATAAGACCAATGATAACTTTCAAAGTCCGTCCCTCCTCAACGGGTTATCCGAAATTAATTATTTATAGTTCATTTTAAAGATCAAAAATATATCTAGCGATTTCAGTAAGCAGAATTTCGTTACCTCAAATAGTTCGCGCATAAAAAATCGTAATATCGAATATTTTGGAATTTTATTGATCGGTTATTATTTGCGATATCGAAATTCTGCTTATTGAAATCGCTAGGTATATTTGTGCTCTTTAAAATGAGCTATAAATCAACGATATCGAATAATCAGTTGAGGAGGGAAGGGCTTGTTAACTAAACTATGACTGAATTTTAAAAAATGACATTTTTAAATGGTATATTAATCGCTGAAAAATTGTATAACAAACAAATATGTTTATAACACATGCGGAGAGGCTGGTTGAGTCGAGTTGCCGCTGTGCTGCTTGCTATCTGCCGTTCCAGAATCTTGGGGCCCTACAACGTGATGTTCAGGGCAGGCGGGTAGCAAGGCCGCTGGAGAAAGTGGTTTGACCACTTTGGAAAGTTGGGGGTTGGGGGTAGTTGAGGGGAGGGTTCTGCGTGTGTGTGTGTGAGCATCCGGGGCTCTGCAGGTGTGTGAGTGAACAGCGGCTAGCCTGACCTCTAGGCGGAATAGCTTGTCAATGTCAATAGAGGCGAATGCACCACCTTAAGCTTATTGTTTAACTCTTTCAGACCCAATTTTTTTTCTGCGACCAAAAGAATGTGTTACCTTTAAATTCCTGTTAGTTGATGTCTACAAAGTTGCCTTATAACAAATGTTAACATTTATTTGCTTTGGTTATTATTTTACAGCATGTCCACAAAAATGGATGATGGTATTAATACATTTATATTAATTTATTATGTTGGTATATAAGGGTTTAAAAAAAACTAGAAGCACCTGAAAAATCTATATTTTACTATAAGATTCTTAAAAATGTAATAAGTGTTACTACAAAGAGTAACATTACAGCCGCTATTGTACTATATGTAAATATTGTTGTAAATGGGAGGTATTATACTCTCTTGACTGCTGCAGATGAAAATAACGTTGTTACTAGAGTTGACGGGCGACAGTCGCCTAGTATAATAGCGGCCAACGGCATGTAACGTCACGTGGGCCAAGTCGGGCAGGGGTTATTTTTTCAACTGTTCTTACTGCTTGTGCTCATTGCTCAGCCTGCCAAGTGGCAACGACCACGTTGGGGCACTGGTTTAAGGATATCCTCCATGAACTCAACCATGACACTACTTCATCTACAGATCACTGCTAAAGTACATCAGTATCAATTACACTTTTTTTTCATCAAATCTTACTCATATTAGAGTATGTAAAAGGATGAATGTGTAACGTAAAAACACATTTTTAAATATAGAAATTTGATCAGATTTGGTTTGAATATAAAACTGTAGTTGAATGAACAAGCAAAAGTAGCCTAAATAAAACCAATGAAATGGCATTACAACCCATTCAATACAAAAGCCAAAGGTAACAAGATCCTGAGGGTGAAACCAAATTTGGCAAACAAGTGAGGTAAGTTTGCTAAGTCTAGAAAAAATCGTTTGAGCTGAAAGCAGTGGCGGATCCAGCCAGGGGGCGCGGGGGGCGCGCGCCCCCCCCTTGGACTCAGAAAATGTTTAATTAATGGGTAATAGTGTGACGCTGTCTGTCACTGTACTCTTTTTTCAATATTTGCAAAAACATTATTTGCACCAACACTTCTTACCTACTGGGCGATGCTCTACAACATGGAGCCTCCCCTATAACGGGTTACTACGAATAGTTTTAACAGTACTATCATCATGGAATGTGTAGGCCAAGATAGTGAGCCCCGGTAGTAGGACGGTAAGGAAGCAAGTCACTATAGAATGTTACGTCCTTTTTGTGTGTCAAGTAACTTACTGCATCCAAAATGTTATAAGATAAACAATTGCCGATCGATACATAAAATTAGAGTCACTGAGCTCCTAAAATCCGACAAACACAACTTATCTGTAAGGTAAAGGCACCGGCCAGGGCTGAGCATCCCCTAGGGTAAAGCACCACAGAACAGGCATATTGCCTTAGTCCGCCATAGAGAATACAGCGCAGCACCACCTTAGGGACTTGGGCCGACCATCCCTAAGTTAACGCACCACATCACCGGCCTATTTTCTTTGGCTGCCCGAGGGGAACACACCGCAGGACCGGCCTAGGGGCTTGGGTCGAGCATCCCTAAGGTAACGCACCACAGCACCGACCTATTGCCCTTGGCTGCCCTAAGAGCACACACCGCAGCACCGGCCTAGGGCCGAGCATCCCTTAGGTAACGCACCACAGCACCGGCCTATTGCCTTAGGCTGCCCTAGTGGCACACACCGCAGCACCGGCCCTGCAGTCTTCATCAATATTCTTCTTTTCTGAAACCTTTGCGTTCTACCTTAGCCATTTTGTGCGCATCGTTTTAGCCTTGAGTAGTGCGTGTAAGTAAATCATTTGGTATAAAATGTTTGTTTTTCAAGGTAGTAGTTGTATAAAATGTTTATATTTATGTACCTACTGTTTATTGTATAATGGAATTCGTAAATATTACACATTTCATTATGAAATAAGTGTTACAATGAGATGTTTTCTTTGTTAGCATCATGAGTGAATTGAATTTAGCGAGTAATAACATAGACATAGACTAAGTACAGTACTATAGTTAGTCTATGGTAATAAAAACTGCCTCCGGTTCAGTGTTGCCACCAGGTAGATTAAATTTTACCCTAAACGTGTGATGAAATTACCCTATTTTTTTGGAAATTACCCTAAGAGTTGATTATCTTCTTGAAAAGCTCAAAATACACTCGAGATTGGTTTTAAAAACATGATTAAGGCAAAAAAGTAAGGTAACATGGCATTTCATACTCGTCTTTGGCCCTATATTACACATAAAACAAATATGTATTAATAAATTCAAATAAATATTCTTTTGTAACATTTTTATTCAGCGCTATACTTAATGTGCCGGTATCGCTGATAATAGAAACTTGCTGATACATGTTATTAACAGTTGTTGGGAGTACTTTATTGTTTTATAAACTTATTTAAGTTGTACAAATTTGTTAAGGTTTTTTTTCTTAATAATAATACCGAGAGCATATGTTTGTCATCTTATTACAATTTGATTAGATCAATATTTTTCATTGCAATACGGCACATCACATAAATTTACACATGTTGTGCCTTGTGTTTTTATGTGCGCTCACCTGGCTCACCGTGGGGATATCACAGGCATAAAATACAATTTAGTTCCCTCATACAAATTATGTGTCAAAATAGAGACAACCTTCAGTAAACATATTTTCTACAACAGCGCTGTAAATCTAACAACCTATATTTAACCAAATGTACCAGATATATTTTTACTGTTTAGTATATTATTATGTTGTGTATTTTGGACACATAACATAATGTGCCTCAATTTTATCTGTTCGAAAATTAAACTTTGTGATTACATGCTTCTTTATGCTGTTTAAGAGATTATTGCGGACATTTTCCATCACTGATTCAGTGAATCCAATAACCAATAATGAATTTTAAACAAAGAATGCATCTTTAGTTGAATAGTGAATATAGGATGGAGAGGATGTACATGCTATAGTTATATCTCTTTTATAATACTTTTAATTGATCCAGCACTTCATGTAAATGTTTGAATTCCTGGAAAACCCATTTTACGTTGCCAAAAAATCAAAATTGAAATTATAAAGGGGCTCTAGATTTTACCCTAAAAAATCCATTACCCTAAAACCAGTAAAATTACCCTAAAAAAGGGTAATTCCTCTAAAAGTGGCAACACTGCTCCAGTTGCTGCAGGACGTTATCGTTTAGTGAGGAAAACAAAAATCTCAAGTGCGCCCCCCCCTCAAAAAATTCCTAGATCCGCCCCTGGCTGAAAGCTGAGTCTTATGAAGGGATCAAATATTATTTAAGAGATTACATCTTTTGACGGATTATAGAAAAATGATAAAATAACTGAAATCTTAGATACACCTGTTGATAGAAAGCCTTCTCTTTTATATTTGTTTAAACTGTCAAATTCCATGTCTTGTTACTGAAGTGATAGCATCTTCTTTATTTATGCTATAAAATCATTGTTACTTCCAAAATTTATAAAATAAGTTTGGTAATGACAAGGTAAGTAATTAAATAAACTGCTTGGATCCCAGCAACTTTGTCCTTCAAGTAAAAGTGTTAACATGAGAGAAACTGAGGAAATGCTTACACTTGCTAAAGGGTAATATATAATGTGGATAATTGATTATTGACAAACACACACCTGAGTATAAAACTTTTAATACAATTAAACAATATGTATACACACTATACAAAAACATATTTAAAAAAATAAATTGATTTTCAGATACAAAACTAAGGGTAAAAAAATATAATATTTTACAAATAAAGAGGAACATGTTCTTTATAATCAAGACAACTGTAAGGCAATACTATACAGCATTATAATTGGAAGGATTATACATATAAATAAACTTAATTTTCTTCTCGCTCTATTTTTAATCAATAAACATTGAAGAATTGCATCAACAAACTAGTATCAGTTGATGTGGTCCACTTGTTTTAAAACAATTACTACAACACTAAACAACTTACAATTACACAGCTATGGAACACTAGCGCCTAGAAGGGAGCATCACTGAGGAATTTAGACTGAATATGAAGTGAAGGTGAAGGAGGAGGGGAGGGGTGTAAAAAAGGCTATTAAAATATTGTATAAGGTTATTAAAATGTTTGAATAAACCAAAAGTAAAAACAGAAAAAAACTATTAACAAGCTAAAGTTGTTTTTCCTGTAAGAGTATCAAAGGAAATCTTTAACACAGTATTGAATCTCTAAAACCACTTAGCCTAGGTTATTATGATTGTAAATTCGTAATTGCTTATTTTACTCTATAAAATGGTCAAAACCACAATTATGTGATTTAAAATGTTAAATTAAAAGAAATTTGAATGTTGAGAAAATCAATCTAATTCACAGGAAGGAATAGATATTCGGGAAAACCTATGAAGTATACAATTAAAAAGTAAAAAATAGCGACAGCCTGCGGTAGATACTCTTCTAATATTAGTTTTTTTTATCTAAATGAAATCAATTAAGGAAAACAAATGTGCCATAATAATGTGGGAAATTTGGGGCCGATTCCTTTAATTATCTAGACGAAAATCTCTTTAGTTTGATGTTTAAATTATAAAAATTGATTATGAAATAATGAAGTAGTTTACTGGACAAAACATTACTCACAAATTAAGATGTAGGCTATGATATTATTAATACTGAATTTTCTGATTTGTCCTGTCTACGCGATAGCAGTGTTCAACGAATGTATCATGCTCCAATGTGTTGCTTTACTATTTTCCAATCCTCAGAATTTTCCAATTCTTTCAAAATACCTGAGTGATGGTTTTTCCAAGATGCTAGTGTTAATGAAGCCACTGGAACAATGGAAATATTAGTTGCCATTAAATAATTTCATACTAACATATCACTGATATCCAAAAGTATAGAAACATAGATAGTGTTTAAACCAAAAATGTTACTTGGAATGAAATCAAACGTACCTACTATAAAAGTTCAAACTGTTGAACACAAAAGTTTTAGTTTGAAGCGGTTGTCTCCATTTCTATCTCTTAGGTGGTGCCTTTTCAAGGGCTATTTTATTACCCAGTCTAGATCTCTTCAATTGCTCCATAATTAGTAAGCGGATCTGATCACGCACAGTTGATGGTTGAGGTATTAGATTATTTGTAGGTTCAACTTTCTCCTGTCTTGAATTTGAAGTGCTGGAGCCACATTTAACCTTAGTTGTTAATTTATCATCTTGCCTATTATTGTGTGTATGTGAATATGTAGGTTGAATGTTGATTGAAGATATTGACAAGTTATTGCTAAAGGATTTGTTTCTTGGACATTCTGGCTGCAAGTTGTTGGTTCGACTTGTTTTAAGAGAGGTAGGCAAGTTCAGGGTTGGTTTATTGAGTCTTGCGCAAGAAATTACGGTTTGATTCAGAAGTTCATTAGAATTAGAAAATTCTTGTTTTTGCACACACCCTATTGTTGAATTTGATTCAGAGAAATCACTACAGTAAACTTGGTTGTTTGAAATTTGTTGAGATTTAGTAACTTTTTGATCAAAATTCCTGTTATTTGATGTTAAGGGATTTAACTTTGACTTACTATGGATACTTTTTTTCTCCTTTGTACATAGTTTTGAGTATTTATTGTTAAGTGACTGGGCATTTAATGAAGGTCTTCTTCTAACTCTCATTGAATGCTTATTTTCTATGCCAAGAGGTGATACTAAACAATTTGATAAACTTGGAAGTTGAAGACTAGACTTACTAGAGTCTGCTAACAATAGACCATGGTCGACAAAATCTCTTTTTCCACATTGAAGATTGTTAGTTTGAATTTGCAATGCAACATCTGTAGAATCAAGACATTCTTGTTTAGAATTTAATAAACACGATCTACTTGATGTTTGAGAATGTTGCCTCATTTGTCTTGATAGCTGTAATTGTTTAGCCTTTGCTGACAAACTACTTCCATTTTTTAGATCTTTAATTTTATCACAACTAAGCTTCTCTGGATGCCTTTGATTGTTTGGCTCAATAGATTCTTCAAAGTTTCCCTTAAGTTCTTGAATCGATTTAGAAGTAAGAAGGTTTTCACTGTCTGTGTGATCTGAAAAAGTAGAAATTACTTTTTCAATTTTCATGTTTGAGACAGATGGTTTCTTTTTTAACCTATTATGTGCAGCTGAATTCTTCTTCCCACCATTAGGCCTACTAGGTAATTTTATTAAATTATTAACCATGGATGAACATTTCTCTAGAGTGTGCTTACTGCTTTTTGTTTTAACTTTTTTACACTTGATCTTAACATTATCCTGATTTTCTTCGGTATCACTCCAACTAAAATCCAGGGGTTTCCGTTTAACAGTCCCAACGTTAAGAGATAAACATTTTCTTTTTAGTTCTCTAACACCAATTTTGTCGTTACTTAAATTTCTTGATACTAGCATATTTTTATCTTCTAGCTGTTTTAAGCGTTTGGGCCTTGAACTACAATTTTGAAAACATGAAACATTATTAGGAGATTTACCATTGTTACAAGATTGGGAGGGCATGTGATCACTACAAAGTTTGTCACACTTGAGTATATTCTGCTGCATTGGAGGGAATAAGTTATAATCAATCTGTAAATCCTGTACATCTTCCTGCCTAGTACCGTTTTGATTTGAAACTAACGTTTCAGAGTAACGCTGATTAACTGGTGTTGTATTATTCATTACACTGTTAGGGGTTGGTTTGGTAAGAGCTGGGTGTACCAATACTGTATCTGCAGTATCTAAACTCTCCTCTAAATTGTCTTGAACATTATTTTGTTTTACAGGGATGATATTTGTTGACTGTGATTTATTGTTGTTTTCAATAAACTTGGAGTCATTCAAACTAGTGTAAGATTTTGATTGTATTTCAGCACTGTTTTTGGTGACTTCATTACAGTTGATTGGACCTTCTTCTTTGGAAAACACCTTATCGACACAACCATTCAAACTTTCAACATTTTCTACAGATTTCTGAGAATTATTAGCTGATCTTCTTCTAAGTTTCCTTTCAGGTTCAATGCTACAGCCAAGTGTCGTAAAATCAGTTAAAAGAGAATAGATCTCTCTATTTCCAGAAAAAGTCTTCTCAGGAGAATGTTTTACCATTTTACCATTCATATTTGAAATTGGTACTTCAACATATTTCTGATTTGAAGTTGTGCAGATTTCTTTATTCTTAGTAATATTATTAATCTCTTTTTTATATTCAGTCTTCACTTTTACATCAACAGGCTTTGTTTTCGATTTATTTCCTTTTTTCATAGAAGTTTTTATATTTTTTGCAATAAGTTTTTTGGATCTTCGACAAGGCAGTTTTGTTTTTTTACTAGCTATGAAACTTTCAGAGCCTTGTACTGAAACCTTTAATTTCCTTTTACACAAATTGTTTACATTATTTCCAAGAGCAATATGACGCTTATCACCAATTATATTCTCAGGGTGGGATGTAATTTCCTCACAATGAAGTTCTATTTCAAAATTGTTATAGTTTCCTTGACAGGCTACTGAATTATTGCTATCGCCTTCTTCTTGAAAACACTTATCTGTTGATGTCCCAGAATGATTATGGTTATTATCAATATGAGATTTTATGGGCTTATGTAACTCTTTTGAAATTGATATATTTTCTTTAAACACATTGATTTGCTTTGTTTTTGCATTATTTTTTGAATTTGTTTTACATTTTCTAACGAAAGGTAACAGAGAAGGTTTAACATCTTCACTTTCAACTTTGCTGAGCTCGGGGACCATTATATTTTCATCAGAAGAGGTAGTTAAGATCTGATGTCGATATGAGATATTATTTTTAAATAATCCTTTAGCTCTAAATTTTCTTTCAGGGTTATTCATCACACATACTTCACTTTGCCCTCCATTTGTTTCTGAACAATTATTTGGTGAAACAAAATGACAAAATTTTTCATTTACATTTGTGTTTGATGTAGAACTTGAAATTCCAGTCACTTCACCTACGAGAGGGGTTGGTTCATTTAGTCTTTCAACCAACACAAAGCATTTTTTTATGGGATAGCTTATTGGTTTCCCTATTTCAGAGTCTGTTGTTATGTTTTCCGCTATACAAACACTGTTACATTCCCTTGTATAGTTATGAGATTCTTCAGGTTTGATCAATAAAGATGTAGGTTGACTCTTCACTGACTTCGGCGGGAAATTATGGACGTTCGTGATTTTATGTACCTTTTCATTGGCAGTCATATCTTTGGAAGAAGTTTGTGATAAATTATTTGTTGCTTCTGTGCAAGGCTTACTAACATTATGGTCACCATTACTTTTGTGAAATAAATTAGATGTTTGTTTTTCATTTGTTGGAATATTAGTTACAATTTTTCTGACTAATGAAGATTGAGAATCAGTTGCACAGAGATTCCGTTTATTACTGATTTTTAGTTTTGAAATACCAGAATCTTTACTTGGAAAAGCATTGCAACTAGGTGATTTAGTTACCAATATTTCTTTCAAAATTAGAATTTCATCGTTAATTTCGGATAGCTTTTCTTTGCTTGAAAAGAATGTTTCCACAGTAATTTCTGCAGTCTCTACCAAAGAGTCTTTTCTATCTTCATTTTCACAACACAACTGAGATTTTGGTGGCATTTTGTCTTTGAATATTTCCTTAGCATGTTGAGTTCTTAAAGAGAGAGATTCCTTTGAGTTTTCAACGAAATGTGCCATTTTTTTACTAATTTCATTTCTCTCGAAAGGATTATCTTGTTTTTGGCGGTTGTGCTCTCTTTTGGAATTATCACTAGAATTTAGAGATTTTGGTAACGTTTTGTTTCCAACATAAAACTTTGGCTCTTGGTTTATAGGCAGTTCATATTTTTTAGCAACACTATGGTCATTAGTATTAAGCAACGTTCTGTGTGTAATGTATTGTGTACACCAAGCAAACATTGGCTTTTCTTCAAAATGGCTTTTATTTATTTGTGAAGAAGGTTTACTAATTTGTTCAACTCTTTTACTTATGCAAGGTTTTGTTTTCACTGGTCTGACATTAGCAGAATGTTCATAAGAGTGAGCCCCTTTACTGGGTTGATAATTTTGTTGATAAGAATGGTCCAGAGAAACATAATTGGACTTTTTGAAATTATGTTGGAAATCCTGAACTTTTTCCTTTATACTAAGTGTGCTTTTCGTTACTTCTTTACTTTCTAACTGATTGTTTATCTCCAACTCCCCACAGGCAACTTGTGAAAGGATGGTTAAATTATCATGAGACGAGTTCAAGAGAGTACATTTAGTCACATTTTCTTCTCTTTCCCTCTGTATATCCACAACATTTTCAGTGCTATAGTTATAAACATCTTTTTCGTTAGAAAATTTCTGCTTTAGCAGCTCTGAATTTTTTCTTGTAAGCTCTTTTTTTTCAAATTCGGTACTAGATGAAAGGTGATCATGAGCTAGACTATGAATGTGTGGCAATGACTTAAATCTCGGTTGAACACATAATTCAACTGAATTTTTGTCTGAATGCATGCCTACATGCTTGCTAATCTTGTGACAATAATTTATTTCGCTAAGGTCTTTGCAATTTCTCTGAGTCTGATTAGAAGGCAAAAATCCTTGCTTACTTTTTCTTACTATGATTTTTGGTGTGAGTTGTAATGCATCCAATTTCAACAGCTTTTTATTACTTGGAGTATTTGAGTCCTGGCTAAGAAACTTAATACGTCGTATACCTCCTTGTTCTAATGTTATTGTTTTACCAACCAACATATGTGGATTGATAAATGTGGCATTTTCAAGAGATTTGTCTTCATCTCTTTCATCATGTTTCAGAGAACTGTCAGTTGCTGGTACTGAAGTCAAACTTGAGTCATAATGTTTTGTATGTTCAACTGAACTAACTTTTAACATTTCTTTTCTTTTTTCTGCTATCTCTCTAAAAGTAAGGTTGCCCAACATTTGAGGCTTGGTTCGACTAATTTTCAATGCATTTTTTTCATAACCACTGTTTTTCTGAGGAAGCTTATTATTAAATGTGCTAACGTGTTTCTGAACACAAGCCATTTTACTCCCTGTCAAGTCTAGTACAATTTCCTCCTGTACAGTTAACTGACATTCAGTACCTCTAGGAGAGGTGCTTTTCAAATTACATTCCTCACTGGATTTTAAATCTTCCATTGTATTAAGTTTATAATTCATTTGATAAAATAAGCATTTTTATCACTTATGGTGCAAAGTACTGTGTCTTAAGTCAAATTGTCAATGCAGCTGTACTGGCATCAGGCTCTGCTTTTCCTAAAACAAACAAAAAATATAAATAAATACAAAAATATAAAATAATGATATGTAAATATATTGTATTTAACTAGGAAAACAATGTTTTATCTTAGTCTTATGGAGTTTATTAAAAGAATCTATCATATCAGTGATTTAAACACTGCAAACAACTTATCCCACACACTCTTTAAACACTCTTTGAATCCCACATTAGATATGACAATGCAACATGTGCAAAGTTATTGTAATTTTTTCTGTTAAAAACGTAGTGTAAAGCTTTCATTATGATTGTATTATGCTGTAGAAATAACCATCTCCATTTGTATGCAGGTTAAGGGAGAAAGGTAGAAAGGGACACGTGGCCCTAACTTTGCCTGTTCAAATAAAGAATTTTAATTTTATTTAATGTGCCACCACTAGCCTAATCCCAACCAATAAAGAAACAATCTTTTATATTACATTTAAGTAGGAAATAAATTGGGATAAGATATGTTATGTTACAGTTGATTTTAATGTAAATATTGTGTTAAGATCACACGAGAAAGAATCTGTTTTTTTATCTACTGCGCTCATTTGACATCTACTGGTTAGATGAGGGCCTTTGCCTGTTCAAATAAAGAATTTTAATTTTATTTAATGTGCCACCACTAGCCTAATCCCAACCAATAAAAAAAACAATCTTTTATATTACATTTAAGTAGGAAATAAATTGGGATAAGATATGTTATGTTACAGTTGATTTTAATGTAAATATTGTGTTAAGATCACACGAGAAAGAATCTGTTTTTTTATCTACTGCGCTCATTTGACATCTACTGGTTAGATGAGGAGCCAACCAGAAATAATAAATATATATATATATATATATATATATAAGTAATAATAAATGCATATACAATATAATAACAAACATTGCTATAAAGAAAGTTAATTGTCATGAAATAGAGAAGATCACTTATCTGATCATTCTGGAGTATATGCCAAATTCAGGAGATCGTTATTCAAAAGAGAATGCTTAGTTAAGTTTCAACCAAGATCATACTTGAAAAATAATTTATGACAAATTGATTGGCTGCAGTTGGATGGTTTTGTTATGATAACCAAGACTTTAATCATTTTAGTTTTCTTTATGGCAAATTCATTTAAGGAAGTAAAGGTTAATACTTGTTAAAGACAAAATACAAAATGGTTTACACAAGAAAAACCAAAATGGCCGCCATTTTGAAATGGTACAAAGTATAAACTTGATATTCCACACCAAAATGGATCTTATTAGATGTAATATATGTACAAAATTTGAAGGTGATGTCTTCAGATGTTCATAAGATATAATGTATTAAATAAAATACATATACAGGCAGAGAGACAGAAAAATATGTGTTTTGAGGACTTCCTTTTCATATTGACTAATTCATATATGCATATTCATATTGACTAATAATTAATTGTCCGTAGTCTAAAAATTATGTTAAAAAATGGTACATAGGTCATATTGATTTTTATTTAATTTAAATATTCGATACTCTATAGTTGAATTTAACAACTTCAAGCTTTTTACGAGATTCAAAGGTCCAAACAAAACCACAAATACCTCAACAATCAGTCATGGAAGCATACAGAAACTACTGTCTGTCACGGAACTTTTTTAGATTTTTAAGAAATTGGCAAGAAAAGACTACAACCTGTCCAAATTTCAGAATTTTTTCATCGGCCCCATCAGAGATACAGAGGTCAGAAGAAGCCAAATTTTATAAAAATTCAATTTTAAAACATTTATAAAAAAAAGGAAAAGAGTTTTACAAATTATATTTTTTGGGCTAACAGTAATAATATATAAATAAACTTTTCCATAACAAATACTAAGATGTATAAAAGATTCCTTCCATGAGAAAAAAAGTCTAAAAAGTGTATTTTGCACAATTTTGATATCTAACTTCAAATTCAAAGTCAAATTTTCTGGTGGAAGAAAGAGAAATAGGCAAAAGTTTGTAATATCATAACTTAAAGAGAGTAACTTTACCTATAAAATGGGTTTTGTTTGATCTTTTTAGGATAAATAGTTTATGAGCTATTTTTGCTAACGAAAACAATTGCAAACACAAAAATCGGCATGTTAGTAATATCATAACTTAAAGAGAGTAACTTTACCTATAAAATGGTTTTTGTTTGATCTTTTTAGGATAAATAGTTTATGAGCTATTTTTGATAACGAAAACGATTGCAAACACAAAAATCGGCATGTTTAGGAGTACAAAAGAGGCCGCCTTACTTAAACGAGCTAAGATAAAAAATTTCCAAAATGGTTTTTAACTCCTCAAATACAATAGAAACAACAAGGAAATAAAATTTTTTTCTTAAATGGTCATACAATCACAATTATTTGTTTGTTGGACCATTTTATATGGATTGACCCAAATTTGAGTACGCAGGTTTGCAGCAAAGGGGGTATTAAAACAATATAAGATACAGATCAGAAATAATAATTCTGCTCACTGAAATCGCTAGTTTCATATTTTGTGTAACCCTAACAGTGGCCTAAAAGTTGAAATGGGAAATGGCCAAGCAGATTTGGCGATTTTGCAGACCTTTTTTTGAAAATTTGTATAAATTCAACTGTAGAAGTAAACCTAGCCAACCTCATATTCATTTTTATCAGATAGAACAGGAGAATATAGAAATACTTAAATAAAAAAGATCGTGAAAAATTTTTTTGGTAGAGTGAAAAAATAAAAAATCTTAATTTCTTTTAGAAATTTCAAAAACAGCTCCGGTAAAATTTTTTCTACAGATTTTTATGGAAAATTCACTATTTAAATTTTGTAAACAATCTAATTCTCTACATAGAAATATATAACATGTTAGGGAAACAATTTTATTATAAGTTTTAGGGGCATAATATAATAATAAACAGAAACCCGAAATATGTGTAAAATGTTCAGTGTTAGTTTGTGTTGTCAATAAGTCTTGTAATATGTGTATATACTAATAATGATATATACATATTTGTAAAGCTAATGAAAAAGGAATCTAAGAAAGTCCTAAGTTTGATGGTAACAAATTATTATCACTTATAAATATTTGTAAATAAGAGAATGTTTTGATATTTTTGCGTACTGTATTTGGAAAAAAATTGCACAGTATTTAGTATATAACTTTTTCACCGATTTTTTTACCCAAAACCAATATAAACATGTTTTAGTAAATTCAATTACCGACATAAAAATGTATAATACCTAGAGTAAATTATTGTTTTTATATTTGTTATGTAGCACTAAACAAATAGTTGCGGACTTGGCAAATTTCACTAGGCCTAGGTAAACACAACACTTTATAAACACCATTCGTCACACTTCAGTAATATTTATGCATAATATAATGCATAAAGATTACTGTTATATACACACAAACACTTCACTCACACTACAACTCCGAAATAATACCTAATTTATAAATAATTCACGGATAAAAATTACCTAGCGCACAAAAGAATAAACCAATAATGCAATGGCGAAAAGTAACCTAAACATATGACGAATGATTTCGTATCAGACAGGTGTTATGCTAGAAGCAGTGCTGTCAACGGCAAAACTGAATTCTTCTACATTTCTTCCTCTTCAAAATATCATTTGACTAGTAACTATAACACACACTGCATATAAAGGCGATTTTCTGATCCGATCAATTTGGTCGGATTGGCCATTCTTAAAAAAAAAACCAGAAACACCTGTTTTCATAAAATCAAATAACCTGTCCAATCAATATTTCATTCTAAAAATCAATACCAACATAAAACACTACTCTTTAGCTGTGCATTGGTACCAATCGCACCTTCCTGCAAGAAAATTTACCCGAGCTGAGTAATTTCAAAAATATCGTGTTTTGCCATTTTCAGAGCGTCGGCTGCAGCAATTGCGTTGCGCCAAAGATTTATTCAATTTCTAATCGTCGTAACATTGTTATACAGCTGCTAGACGGTTCATCTATGTTATAAAATTAAATTTCAGAATGTGATCTTTCGAATTATATATATATATTGATCACTTTTGAGTTTATTAATATTGGATTTTTAACGTTACAAAACTTTCAGTCCTAATCCGACCAATTTGGTCGGTGGCCACTCTAGGCAACAAGGGAATCCGACCAAATTGGTCGGATGGCCAAGGCTAGGGTTAAAAGTGAGCCATAAATAATTTTGGATAAGCCATAGAGGTGGGACAGATGACTCAAATGATAACATTGGCCTTATTGGAGTAGCAGGAAGAAACATTAAATCTTTAGTGGATTGAGCCTCTCTTAGGTTGTATACTTATAACATTCTTAGGGGTGGGTGGGTATCTCAGGATCCGAAATATATATTTAATTTCTTAAGTCCAAAACTGGATGGTGTGAAAAAAGTTACATTAAAATTGTCTAATAATCTAGAAATAAAAGAGCAAGACATTCTTTAACCCTCTAGGTGTCGCATCAAAAAACCTGAAATGTTACGCCATTTTTTTAACTTTTGCAGAATTTTATATAAAATGCTGTAAAAAAATAAAATTTTGATATATTGGTAAACAAGTATACATTTTCTTAGAGAGCAGAAAATGGGCTATCTTTTAATATAAAATTTGTTGGCCTAAATGTATGGTATAACAGTCCGGCTTGGGTTCAAATCTAGACAACCCAAAAAACAAAACTTATTTTTTATGTTACGAGACCCGTAGAATATATTTAGACAGCCATACTCAAAAATCCAAGATATACATTTTGTTCAAAATTTAATAAGGAAAAAGAAAATATACATATATACATATGTTTATATTATATATATATATATATATATATATATATATATATACACATATATATGTAATACACAACAACGTAACCTCACATTACAGCATTCCTATTGAAAACATAACTAAACAGCTGATTAAAAACAGCTGCAAAAGTATTAGTTCGCAAAAGGGCAAACATTATTAGTTGCCATGAAGCCCAGACGTTGCCGATCACTTTGGTATAATTGATGGTTCGAAACGACCGATCGTCAACGAGATATACACGCTAAACTGGATGTCTGCAAAGACGACTGAAATCAGTCGATTAACACTGATTTTGCGAATTTTTTTTACGAATTTTGTTTGCACCTAACTTAACCTAACCTAACCTAACTTAACCTAACCTAACCCAACTGACATACTTTAAAAAATGTTTAACGTTAATGGCTCGGGGCGTTCCGAAGGGTCGGGCTGTTGGGCGCAGGTGTTCACACAAAAAACCAACGCGTCCAGCCCTGTCTGGGTGAACAAATGAACCACCAGTGAATGCAAATTTTGAGGAGAATATGATTGTAATGCTTTGGGTTAGAGTACTTGAAGGGTGGTGTATCGATACACCCCCTTCAAGCACTCTAAACTAAGGCAGGTATTCACACAACCGACCGACGAGTCGAGACCTGCCTGGGATGCTGCTGCGCCCGACCCTTCCAGGAACCCATTATTATAGACCGCCCCAATCGAATTCCATTAGAGCAGGGTGGTTTTCACCCCAGACAGCGGTTGAGATTTTTTGCCTCGGCCTTCTCCGAAATCCATTAGTGGAGAGTGTCTTTTATACCAGCGGGAGCGTCACCCGACATCGCCAGCGCTCCTTCCGTTTAGTTTGAGAGTTCAGTGTGTGTAGACGTGATAGTTCGATTCTGCTCCGTTCTCCGCGATTTGTGCTAGTTGCTGATTATTATCATTTGCGATTTGCGTCTAGCATCTTTGAACTATTTAAAACGTTTGTGTTGTGCTGTTTTGTTTGTGATTATCGAAACTTTATAATCTATATTTTAGATGAATGCCGCACACAAGTGTACCATTTGCGGCTGTGTGTACGTGCGCAGCCACAATTAGATGCAACACCACAGCAGATTCCACGGCTTGCGATACCAATTGCCATCACCACCACCACAACAACCAACGCAGCAAGGTACGTGTTTGTTTGTTGCATTATTGTTTTAATCAGACTTAAATTTTATTAATTTTAGTAATATAGGAATATGTTATGCAATATATAAGCGGAGAGTGATAAAAGTCTTCTTTTGATTTAACACCTTTAATTATTTTGCGCTAATAGAGTGCTGTTTATTAATAAATTTAAAATAACGTAACTACATTAGTTTAATTTTAATTACGTAACTACATTAATTTAATTTTAATAACCTCTAGATTTATGGAGCAAATTATGTCATGTGAATACTCAAACTACTCGGCTTGACGAGGAGATTCCGAAAATGCAAAAAAGGTCAAAAGTGCGGTGCGGGCCCCTTTGCAAACATCATCCCAAGTGTATGATGTGGGTACTCAAATGACTTGTCTCGACTAGACGAGGAAGATGGTCCAATCAGAATTCAAATCCGACAAAGTTATCAACCCCCCCTCGGTTAGGATCATCTCGGGGGGGAAGGGGGTCGTCAGCAGGAGCAGCAGGCAAACACCCCCGGGGATGACCCTAACCGGCCGGGGGGGGGGGTTAACTTCATCGGAAACATGTCATGTGGGTACCCAAATGACTCGCCTCGACTAGACGAACAAGAAGGTGCAATCAGAATTCAGATCCGACCTACGGTATTGTGTATATATCGTAAAAAACATCTATTTGATGATCAAACCTCAATAACTTCTATATTTATGGCCCAAAATATGACATGTGTGTGCTCAAATTACCAACCGAACCAACCAACCAACCGAACAAGCTCGGTCTGACGGGTGCTCAGCGTCTGGAGGAGCACAGGCGATACTGCTCCGCTTCGGCCCCTATCCACATGGATATGCCGAAGAAGACCGAAATCAAATTCAGCCATTTAGAGTTCACCTGACGCGAGCGTTTCACCATCTACGCGGACTTTGAGTGTGCTCTACTACCGACCGCAGAGATGGAAGAACAAGTCGATGAGCCTCACGGGGGAGTATCCACCCACATTCACGTACCATACACTTTTGCGTACCAGATCATCGACTTGTACGGACTTGAGGAGTTCGAGCCTCGAGTCTACTTCGGGGATGATGCGTCAAAGACATTTATGGAGATGTTGAAAACTGATGTTGAGCGATTGTGGAACTTCCAGTACGAAGCAAGAAATCTGCGACCTGTCCTGACCCCAGCGGAAATGATACAGTACAACTCGACAGCGAATTGCTACCTCTGCGGATCGGAATTTTCAAGTGAAGACCCAAAGGTTCGTGATCACAACCATGCACCGCCCTACGAGTTTCGTGGCGCTGCGCACAGATCATGTAACCTACGCTACAAGGAGCAGCGAGTAGTCAACTGCTACTTTTACATCCTCTACAACTACGACGCTCACTTCATAGTGCGGGAGTTGGCGGTCGACCCAGGTGATGTTGAGGTGTTGGCTCACTCGGAAGAGGGGTACATCGCTTTCACGAAGCGGTTCCTGTTCGACCGAGCAGCGGCACCGGTTGGGATGCCAGGGCGTGGAAAAAGACAACCATGATTCAGCGTCAGGTTCCTGGCTTTGAGCCTCGCCAGCCTCGCTGCAGCGCTTCCGCCAGCTCCTCTTGGAGACGAGGAAGAGATTCCCCGAAGACCACCTCTTCAATCTAGTCCGTAGGAAAGGCGTGTTCCCGTACAACTTCGTAACGTCAAACGCCGTGTTGGTAGATACTACGGAACTGCCTCTGCAACGTGATTTTCACAACGACCTGACCCTGGAGGACATCACGGATGCAGACTACGAGCATGCTCGAAACGTGTGGGAAACCTTCGGTTGTAGGAACCTCAAGAACTACGCCGATAAATACCTGCGCTGTGACATTGCGCTGTTGACTGACGTTTTTGAACGCTTCAGGGACACGTCGATGGCTGAATACGGACTAGACCCTGCGCACTACTACACCCTACCATCCTACGCCTGGGTTGTCATGTTAAGGACCTGTAGATTGGAGCTCCATACTATACAGGACTTTGATATGTACCTCTTCTTCGAGCAAGGCATCAGAGGAGGTATTTCCCAGGCGATCACCCGTTACGCCAAGGCCAACCATGACGGATGTCGCCCTGAAGATCGTCAACCTGAAGAGCCAACGCATCACCTGCTATACTTTACGGACGCCAACAACCTTTACGGTTGGGCAATGTCCCAGTGTCTTCCACAGAAATACTTCCAATGGCTCAGCCGCGAGGAGATCGCGTCCCTGGATATTACAGCGTTGGACCCCGAAGGACCCACGGGTTACGTCTTGGAAGTTGACCTTCGCTACCCCACCCACCTGCACGATCTTCACAAGGATCTTCCTAACTGCTACGAGACCAAACGTCCCCCAGGAGGGAAATTCAAGAAGCTCGTGACGAATCTGGATGACAAGAAGAACTACATCTGTCATTACAGAATACTACAACAGGCGCTGGAAAACGGACTGGAGCTTGTGAACGTGCATCGCGTCATATCGTGGACAAGTGAAACTTCCTGGACCGAACCTACTTCAACGATGACGTCGCCATAGTCCACATGTCGAAAAGTCAACATCGTCCTGGACAAACTGCTCTAGGTCGGAATGTGTGTCCGCGATCTGAGCAAATAGCTCATGTACGACTTCCTTCGGAAGATGAAGAACCGCTACGACGATCGTCTGAAGGTGGACTACATGAACACTGACAGCTTCGTATTCGACATCCAGACTGAAGATGTTTATAAGGACATGTTGGAGCATCTGGATGATTTTGACAACAGTGCGTACCCCCGGAACCACCCCTGCTACAGCCCCGTAAACACCAAAGTCATTGGAAAGTTTAAGGATGAAGCGAACGGACTTCCGCTGCTCGAGTACCTTGGTCTTCGCTCGAAACTATATTTCATGGATATTGTCGAGTTCGAGGAGAGGACTGAAGATGACGAGCTGCAGGTCATGACGGTGAAGCGCGCCAAGGGAGTCACTAGAAGTGTCGTAAAACACAAACTAACCTCTGATGACTATCGGGAATGCCCCTTCAACGGCGTATTGAAAAGAACCCTCAACACCAGGTTCGAGTCCCGAAACCACCGCGTCTTCACAGTTCAAGTTGAGAAGCTATCCTTGAGCTATAACGATGACCAGCGTTACATCCTTCCGGACGGTGTAAATACACTGCCATGGGGGCATATTAACATCCCACCTCAGCTCGAAGACATCCCTCAAAACAATGAAGAGGCGGAGGATGAGGAGCGTTGAGTGGTTGTGACAACACCAATTACCCTGACTTGTCTTGTATATTATGTTGAAAAATCTAGTCATTAGTTTGTATCGAGTCTCGTAAAAACTTAGAAATGTACTCCATTTTTCATGTTATTAGTTTGTATCGCGTTATTAGTGTATATCGATACACCCCCCTTTGCAGTATATGTTCAAATCATTACATTAATCTTTTTCCTCTGCATTCACCATCTGTTTTAAAGGGGGTGTATTGATACACCCCCCTTCGCAGTATATGTTCAAAGCATTACATTAATCTTTTTCCTCAAAATTTGCATTCAATACTAAAGGTGGTGAGGATGGGAAATAGTAAGAATATTTTTTTTATTCTGAATACGCAACTAGTTTATTGAGAAAAAACAAATTTCAAAATTCAATTGGCATACATTTGTACAAAGAGTCTTCTGATCAGTGTGTCGTTGTTGCTAGTAGAAGAGTCATCAAAGAGCTGCACAAAGTCCATCGTCTTCATGCTGTAGTGGGTGCGGCAGTACAGGAATACAAGGCAGTATTGACGGCAGACCAGAGTGTTGTAACTTTGAATGCGATGCTCGTTGTACAGGTAGGGACGAGCATTGCGTCTCAGGAATCCTTGGTAGAATTTAAGATGTGGCGGTTGACCGTAGCTGTCAAAGAATTCAATTATTCCTCCTCCTTTTTTAAGGTAGAAAGCGACCCAGTGAGTGCCGTCTTCATTGTGTGGATCAGTATTCACAATCATAGCAGTAGATGGTGAGATATAATGTGGCAATTGATCCGCAGCGTAGACACCAACATTCTGTATGGGCAGTTTAGCCATAAACTTTTGTATCTCTAAGGTATTCATTCTACTGTGTCGACGCCGTCAGTAGGAGAAGTAGTACTAGTAGCAATACAAAAGCAGGAACTTGTATCACTCACACCATCGTCAGCGTCATCATCAGAATCATCGATATTTGTACTTAGATGTAACCAACCGCGTAATGTGATATAATTGGTTACAGCGCATCGTGTGTGAGCTATCTTGTGATGGCGACATCACACTGCGTTTATTGATAGTAGACTGTTGATTGACGATAGTGATCCGCAACCAGTATCGCTGATATCAATGACATTAGTAGTACAGTGAACCGTGATGAAATTGCAATGTACAAATTCTTGAAACATTTAAAATCCAAAATAATTGGAGATGCTAAATTTGTACGCGGTACTCTGCATAAACGATCCATCTTGTACGAGTGTTGGTTGTTGACTGAAGACGATGACGCCGCCGACGGTCTAACCGCCAAAGTCCGCATTCGCATAGCGATTTCGATCAATTTCGACAATGTTGTCAAACTCTGCGTATACCAGACAGTTAACAGTCTCTGTGAGCGCCGTGTCGAAAGCAATCTCCATACGTACACTGCCGTTACGCACTAGGTTCCAATGAGCTGTGTCGCTTGCTGACATATCAGGTGTTAAATCGATGGAGGAGTTTTTTGAATAGTTCATATAATTATAAGAAACTGTGCAATAAATAACAATGTTATTAAATTATGTACCTTAGTATTAAGTTAAAAAGCTTGTATTTTTTACGCTATGATTGACGCCATTCTGTACTATTGTATTGCAATGAATAAAGATGATTTGATTTGATTTGATGCCGGTCTGAAGCGTCTTGCTATGCGCCAACAGTACAGTGGGACTAACCTTACATCTTGGTATCCAGAGATTCGCATCAAGTATGTGCACCTTGTAGTCACCCTCATCCGCCATAATGAAGGAATCTTTTGATCGGATTAATTTAAAACGCAGTTCCACACCGTTCAACAGGAACTTGTTCTGATTACACATGTCTACATGCAGATGACCGACCACATCGACTTCACGACTTTTATTTGACATTTTTCGTCTCGTCTTCAGTCCGTCATTACCGCCCAGAGTATCGTACATATAGCCAGCATCGTCTGATTGCCATAGGCCACATATTAAATGTGATTTCCTTGCATCGAAACCGTAATTCATCAATGTTTCAATATACGCTCGATATGCATAAGTGTTACTTTGTGGTGTGACCAGTTTCTGATTCATACACATATCAACTTGACTGAATAACGAATGTAACCAATTGTTGACTGGACCAATTTTTTTTCGATTCTTCGGTATCTGTGATTGCCGCTCCTGTCGATTTGACAATAGACGCTGTAACTTCCAATATTGTTTGCGTAAGATCGGTGTATTCTTCGCCATTGCTGGGCACTACAAACTCGATGGGCGAATCATCAGTCAGTGTGGAGGTTGGTTTGTACTGAACCCATTTACCACTCTCGATACTGGTCTACGTTGGCGGTAGGGAGAATAAGTCCAATTCCGTCTTGACGCATTCACACGACTTTTGATGTAGAAACGACATTGCTAGCATGTGTGTGTGTGTGTGTGTGTGTGTTAATTGAATATATCGCGTACAGACGTTCTCCTCACTACTCTACTCGTCTTCTTCTTCTTTCTAACTGTCCTCTTCTTGCTGCTGCTGATGCTGCTCTTCCCCTTCTTGGATGATTCCCCTTCTTGCGGTTGTATGCAAATGTTAATTGTTTCATCATTACCGACTGATAAAAATGTACAGTGATAATGCGCTTCCACAAGTGCCATTTCCCATTCGCCACGTCCAGTTGAATAGCTCTCAGCTAATGTGTTATATAATTTGCAACCGTATTTTTCGGATAATACTGCATCAAACCGTTGCTGGGCAGTGTTAAATAGAACTGATTGTGGATGCCAGTCATTTTTAACTACTCAATGCTGCTTGTAGTACTGCGCTCAAAAGTAATGGTATAAAGAGTCCACCGCCTTTTTGTATTAGATACTTTCGTTTCTTTGACCAGCCTTCGCCGCGTTACACCAATCGACGTAGCGTCGCCTTGGGTCTGCTTAGCTGACTTACTCTTCTTCGCTAGAGGAACGATACCTCGCAACACATATGCACACTCACACACTGAGCGAATGCGACTCTTGTCACACACCTTTAACAGCGCTTTACGCCCCTTGGGTGTTGCGTGTATGAAAGCCGTAAGCAGAGCTGCGTCCTTCCGCAAGCACGACATGATTACTACTGATGGCGAAATTATCTTTTCTTCGGCAAGTACACACAGTTCGTAGAATCGCCTGGAAATATGCAACTTCGCATTCGCATATTCTCGTCTGTTGATTGTTTCAGTCCATCAGTAGGTAGCCCTGTAGATTCCTCGTAGCGTCAGCGTACGCCTCCTCGATGAATTTCGGACTGTCTGGATATATTTGTCTGGCCAAGTACCTAATCTGAACTCTATCTCTAGGATTCTTAAAACACACAATGTAATGCGCATTCAATGAGATGTCCCTCTGTCCGCGTCCTTGATGAAACAAATTTTGCGTAATGAAAAACACACTAATGTTGCGATGATGACAACCTTTTGTGAAAAGATCCACCACACGATTGTCGGCCTCACGCATCATATCGTCTATAATCACAAGTATCGGCCAGAAAAATCCTCCAAGTTTGGTAGACCTTCCATGTGGTTAATGTTGGCATTATTTGAGTCACCTCCACTGCCGCCACCACCACCACCACTACAATAATGCCAGTTTATACTGGTAAATGGTGTGCCACACATTTCTGTAATGTGTTTTATAAACTTTGGCACAAACTCTGACTTGCCAAAATCTGAAAGTCCCGCCACAATGGCTGAGAATGGATGTTTCCACATCAAGCTCATGATTATTACTGAGCTAAACACCTCACAGTTACCATAATCACACATACACACACACAAACTTACTACTAAAGGACATTTTTGGGGTTAAGTGCAATAAATAACACGGTGGTTATGTTCTGAACGTGACTATAAGTATTGACTACGAAAACTAATTTACAAAGGTATTTACATAATCTTCAAGTCTTGCTTTACATAAACTCCAAAGGTGTGAATCTGCTATTGGAACCCCTCGGACTGCGCTTCACCAAGCGAAGGCGTTCACCAAACCCGCTGTTGTAGCGCTCGATGTTGGTGTTGCTCAGGACCTCATTGAAGCGCCTAGGCAGGTAGACTCGCAGAAAGAAGTCGTCCCCGACCTGCCCCTCCAGGATCACGACGATCGTCTCGCCAAAGGGCGTGGTGGCTCGCTCCATCGCAGTGATGAGATAGCCGCACTATCTCATCAGTGGGGGTGTATCGATACACCCCACTTTGCTGATGTTTGGTTCTATTGTTCTATTGTTCGGAATTCGACGCGGGTGGTCTATAATTATGGGTTCCTGGAAGGGTCGGTCGCCCTCCTGTCGGGGTATCCAATTATAGCATCCGCATTCCCAGACAGGTCTGGACGCGTCGATTTTTTGTGTGAACATCTGCGCCCATCAACCCATGGCGCACGGCCCGCCCCTAGCAGCAAAGTTTAGTTTAGTCTTGAGTTTCGAAGCGGCAACAGCTACGAAGAAATCATGAACAACAACAAGTGGGATTGTGACATCACAGACGTCGAGTTGGAGGATGTGTGTGTTGCGGCGGAAACGTCAATGAATAGCAATAATAAGAAGAAGTCGTTTGACGATGAAGGTGATTACTTTGAAGGTGATGAATTCTACAACCAAAAGAACGACGATGATTCCACCTTGAAGCATTTCCGTAAGAAGAGGCTATGGCGCATTGACAAAGGTTCAAGTACGTTCATGAGCCAAAAATTTGTTCAACTATCCAAGATCTTGACGACGTTCTGTACTCCAAACAACGTGGAATCAACAGCATGTGGAATCATTGCCCGCTGGACGACTTGGAATGAGAATATTGGCAGCGGGACATGGACTACACGATGAATCTTTACCCCATTGAAGAGAAGCACTTCTACGCCATTGAACATGAGCAGAAGTACATGATGCTTGTCGAAATGTGGTGGAATCGGCGAATGGATGAACACCACAAAGATGAAATAACTAAGTTTTTCATCAATAAAAAATAAATATTTTCCAACACCTTAGCCTCCACCTGACCCCACCATCATAATCGGCCTTTTTCAAGGCCACAAAAGCTTTTCATGTTAGGGAATAGAAGGAAATCTTTCTAATAAGAGATTTTCTTCTAAGTGTTGCTCCTGCTGATTGTTGTGCTAGCGAAAAAAGGCTAGAGTGCGGTGCGGGCCCCTGGGCAAAGGTCTCAACGCGACGGTCGTTTGTGTGAACACTTGCCTTAGTTTAGAGTACTTGAAGAGGGGTGTATCGATACACCACCCTTCAAGTACTCTAACCCAAAGCATTACAATCATATTTTCCTCAACATTTGCATTCACTGGTAGTTCATTTGTCCACCCAGACAGGTCTGGACGCGTTGGTTTTTGTGTGAACACCTGCGCCCAACAGCCTGACCCTTCGGAACGCCCCGAGCCATTAACGTTAAACTTTTTTTAAGTATTTCAGTTGGGATTGGTTAGGTTAAGTTAGGTTAGGTTAAGTTATGTTAGGTTAGGTTAAGTTAGGTGCAAAAAAAATTCACAAACAAAATTCATAAAAAAAATTTGCAAAAGAAAAAATTTGCAAAAAAGTCTGCAAAAAAATCGAGGGCGGGGTGGAGGTCCTGCTGCTCCTGCTGGTGTCGGAGTCTCTATTACCCCCTACTCATGGCAGACTTACGGAGAGCGCAATCAAAAACGCAAAACTTCATCCTCACCAAATTATAGGAGATACTGTATTGACTTTACCCAAATTCATTACTTTAACATTTGCATTGAAGTTCTGCTCTGCTCTAGACCATTAATTATCCAGTGATCCATCAGACTTAATGACGCTAACTCTCGGGCATTTCCTAACTGCTGGTCCTCTTGCATCCCTTCCTGAGAAAGGTGTATCTTATTCTCCTGCAAATCGACTCAAACATTGACATTTGATAGAACAGTTCTGTCAACGAATTTGAAATCACTAGAGTTTAGAGTACCTACAGACTCTCCAACAACATACTAAATGGAACATCAAATTATGTCATTTGCAAACCAGAGACTTGGTACTTGAACAATCGACTAGTTCTCATTCTTGTCCACTGGCTTGAATCATAGAAATATTTCCCAGATCAGATGGAATAATACGTATGGTCAAGATCAAGACCAAAGATGACATCTATGTTTCGACCAGCTACAAAGATTTGTCCTCTGCCGATTAGTTGAAACTAAGATGTTATTAAGTCCATACTACTTCAAGGCGGCCAGTATGGTGAATACTACATACAAAGTTTAATCCACAACTGAGAACTAAATGGACAATATGATATGATGTATTTATTACAGATGATTTTATTTTATAACATGTAAACAAACAAATATAATAATTTTTTGTTGGTCATACCATTTATGATTTAAAGAATGTCTTGCTCTTTTATTTCTAGATTATTAGATAATTTTAATATAACGATGTCATGTGGGTTAGGTTAGGTTAGGTTAGGTTAGGTTAAGTTAGGTGCAAACAAAATTGCAAAAAAATTCGCAAAAAAAGTCTGCGAAAAAAATAATCGAAGGGGGGGAGGTCCTGCTGCTCCTGCTAGTGTCGGAGTCTCTATTACCCCCTATTGCCATGGTGTGGTGATGCTGGTGGATTAAAGTGAAAAGAACGCTCAAATTTGATGGAAAGCGTTGAATGCATTGCTTGGAATCTTCAGTTTGTGTTGCAGAATGGATGTTCTTTTGGAGGGCTGCATTAGCACCTACAAAATTGGTTCTTCATCTGCAATCTGAGTTGATGTCCGTGCATATTCTACACCGAGAAATAAATCTGGCGAGTGCGGCGATGAAAACGTCAGTGGTTAAATCTATGACTACTTCGAGATGAACAGCTTTTGTGACCATGCATATGAAGACACAAAGATACACTCTGATGTGTTTAATGAATCTTAGATTCACTACTTTAATTGGTATGGTCCGCCATATTCTTTGCCGGTTGATATGAAAGGTTTTGACAGGTTAACTCAAACTGATGCCATGAGTGGGTGTGTGTTAATTGGACGATGATTGAAACACTTCACACATTTATTAATGTGTATCTGTACGAATGGTGCTTCTTGCGTTCAAAATCCAAATGCATTGTCAAAACAGTGTTTTGACAAGTTGTGAACCAGCATGTAAGTGCTGAACATGATAATAATCTTTCAATATATCAACTATGTGATGTCGTTTTGGCAAGAAGATTGGATGTTTCACGTTCTGAGGTAGAGAAGTGTTTTGTAGGCGTCCACAAATGCGAATCTGGCGAATATTGTAAATAAAAGGATTCAACTGACGAAAATGTTTTGGACAATCATTCTATGCTAAAGCGTCAAACACTTATGAAATGTTGTCGACTGTTGCACTCAGAAAAGTATTTTAAGTTTTGCGTAGTCAAGTTCTTCTGGCGAGATATAACCGTGCCGCGATGAACAATTTTGGCAGTTATGAATGAATCTTAACACAAATGCCTTTACTCGTTGTAGCAAAGTCCAAGATGAGAACTTGAATAAAACGGACGATTCTTCTTGGTGGTTATTCAATAGTACCGTTAATGGTTTAGTTCTCGTGTGGTAATGAGAAAGAAGCTTCCAAAGAACAAACATCTTATCAAAGATTCATAAAAAAGGTAAAAGTTCAACAGGACGCTTACCGACCCCTTATCAATAAAGATAAAAGTGAGACATCAGTGCCCAGGCTCGATCCTTACTGTCATTCCAACATCAACCTACTTTACAAAAAATGAAACTGAAACAACTTTGTTCTGATCCTATAACATCTATTTTACAATCACAATCAGCATCTTAGGGGCCTGAGGAAGTGGGGCCTGCACCCGAAACTTTGCTGCAGACTAGGCTAAGGCTTCAAGACTAATAATGGAAGGTCCTCCTCACTCTCGCCTCCCCTCCCCTACCTAAAAACTGACGATACTTGTTAAATACAGCTTCCCTATTATACTGAGTAACCTTAGTTTTGTATTATATTTTTTGACTGTTGTTATAACTTTATATCAGGATGTCACAAGAAGCAGAAAAATATTATTTAAGATTAAAAATTAGCTCCTCATTTAGTTTTTATAAGAGGTCAACTCCAACATAACGTTTGTTGTGTGCTTGATTTAAAATTGTGTAAATTAAAATAACCCCGTCGCAGCAAACCTGCGTACTCAGCAAATTTCCAATGCATGTATATCACGCTCACTACCACTTAAAGCCATACATACATAAGCGTGATTTCTGTATTTTGATTGTAGGGGCAAACATGCTTATGATCGTGATTATCATGACTATTCATATATTTCAATAATATTTTTACCAAATTATGGGGGGGGGCAGCTACCCTCCCCCCTTGCCACCCTCAAATTACGCCTATGCATAAAGCAACTTACCAAGTTTCATAAAAATACATTTATAAATAAGTGAATTTCATTTATTCTCCATAAGAATAACATTAGGACTGAGTATGCAGGTTTGCTGCAACAATAAAGGTAAGAAATGTATTTTTATGCAATTATAAATATAACTCAACCAGGTAAAGCTAGATACCAAGTATTATTAATTGATGTTCATAACTAAGGGATATATCAAACTTTACTTATTCTCCATAAGAATAACAATAGGGCTGATTATGCAGGTTTGCTGTTCTGGGATGATAAACAACAATTTGTTGGTCTGGTAATATCAATGTACCAGTAGTAGGTGAAGCCATATACCAAGTTTCTTCAATTTACATTTATAATAATAAGGTATTACGATACATATATAATTCAAAATCAAAATGTATCTTGTTCTTCGATTTTCAAGCTAACAAAGAGGATCTCAACAATGAATTTAACCAAGTTTGTCATAGTCATAGATGTATATATGAATGTTCATGTGTGAATATTGAAATAATAGATTTTGTCAAATATTTAGGTCTTTATATAGATCAGCAATTAAGGTGGAGTCAGCATATTGAATATCTTGCTGTCAAATTAAAGAGAATTAATTGTGCTTTGTATTATATCAGATTTTTTTTGAAAAGAGAACATTTAAAACTGCTTTATATCTCTTGGTTTGAAAGTACAATGCACTATGGTATCATCCATTATGATGGTACTTTTGCTACAATTTTTACGCCTATTGTCAGATCCAGAGATTAGCCATTAGAACCATTAATTTTATATCTAAATATGACAAAGTACCATTTATTTAAAGAAGAGAAATAGTTAACAATGCATCAAATTTATTTACTTTCTAGCATAATGCATTAATTTAAATTTATTGGTAATTATATAATGGGCCAATTTAAATTTAATTGTTACTACTTTTACAATTTAAGACAATTTAGAATGAATACTCATGCATCAACATTTATAACGATAGAGGTTGATGTTTTTAGCAAAGAAACTAGTAGGAAGCAGTATTTATTGGGACAAGTTTTATTGGGTAGGTAATTTTCAATAAAATAATTTCAATCTTTGGTAATGGCATCTTGAATGAGCGAAAACCACGGTTTAAAATAAAAATAAAAAATGCGATTCTGAATAATGATTTGTCTAATTTATTATAAGTACAATTTATTTAGCGAAACTTTGTGTATTGCCTTACCATGCTTATATTGTAATGTGTGACAATTTTGTTTTTTGTTTTGTCAAGTTGCTACTGTTCAATTTTATTGTTGTTTTTGTTAAATACTTGTTTTTTATGCCATTATTTTGTTAATATTGTTATTTTGTTGTTAAACATATTGTTATATTTGTTGTTATTATTTAAAAGTATGACAGCTTTTAAAGATGTTACCTAAAGGAATTGTTATACTAAACATTATTTTCCTCCAAAATTGCATTTGTGCATAGCATAATGAATCAACTTGTTTTGAAGGGATTAAATTTATCTAGGATTAAGGATGTACTGATGAAGGAAGAATTGGACTAAAACATTTTAATATAAAATCGGTCGAACTGCAACATCAATAATAATCGTTTTTGATACTTATGCATTATTCTTACCACCACTATTTAGAGAATGTTCTAGTTGGAGAAACCAAACTATATGGATACAAATAAGAGACATTTTACTATTTATCCTACAACTTACAATTACATATGTTGACTCGTAACATTTTTGACACTCCCAGACAACGACAATATCTGTGTTATGTAATCTCTTTCCCTTAAAACAGCGTGCTGCGTCTGTTAGGTTAGGTTAGTTTACCATGTATTTTGTGATTAATAATACCTTAACATTACCGAAACAAACTGCCGCAGCACGCTGAATTAGTAGATTCCCCACTTAAAACAACAAATCTTAAAAAATTGGATGAAGCTATAATGCTATATACCGAGTGGGGGGGGGGGTCAGGAGGGGTTTCGTGGTGCGACTTATGTTAAATTCTATTGGCAAAAGAGTACTCTATACAATGACAGTAACCTGACCTATCATAACCACCACAATGCGCCGTTACAGATGGTGGTCAATATAATGCATAAGTATCTAGATTTTTAGTTTATATTGTAATTTCCACACGAGCTCCTGGAATGTAGAACTTGTAGAATAATTTCCATAAATAAAGGATCTGTCTATTGTCTATAAATAATCGAGATATACAATTTTATCCTCCATAAGGATAACATTGGACAACGTACTGTGTTAAGCCCTTTGAATATCTCTGCAACATTGGGACGTAGAACCACAATTTAAACACCAAAATGATTGTTTTTTAGAGCTGAACTAATTGGTAAAAACAAATGTGAAGGTTACAGTAAAGCTAAAAACCTTTTCCCCATAGAAGATTAGCATGGGAAATTTTATAAACACGTTTTTTGGATTTTCTCTGCAACCACTTACTTAACCTAAGTTAATGATTCAAAACACTATATTACAGTATTTGCTTTTTTAAGCTCTATAAAATGGTCAAAACTAAAATTGAGTTTATTCATTTTGAAAATGCCTCCTGAACTGTTGTTTAGAAATTAAAACCAGGTTTACATACCTTTTCCGTCCAAACAGTTCAAAAATGGATGCTGCCACCTACATCATAATACATCATAGTTCCGAAACATGTCGTCATAGTAGGTGGCAGCATCCATTTTTGAACTGCTTGGACGGAAAAGGTATGTAAACCTGGTTTTAATTTTTTAAATTGAGTGTTTTTAAAAATGTTGAGTAAAAAATGCATAAAACTGATTTTTAGAAAATTTTAAACCCCCTTTCCCAAGGTCAGATCTTTATGATTTTCGAACTTAACCCTCCGCCTGGTATTCGTCTCTTAGAGACAAATGCAAAGTGTTTTCTGTACTGGCATTCGACACCCCGAGACGATTTAGGTTTTTTTTTCAACTGTGCAAAAAGCATTGAAAAACGCCTTGAATCGGATAATTGCTATACCAATCGAAAGATAACATTCTGAACTTTCATTTTATTACATAAATAAACCTTATAGTAAATCAATGTAATGGAGAGTTACATTAGAATGAAAATTTTGCACGAAGTCGATTCCGCCATGTACTGTTAAAAAATCTCCAAACACGGTAAGTTTCCAAAAATCATAATTAGGTCAATTTCGTTTCTAGTCAGAAACGAGTGGTACCATTGGAATCAGTGAGAAATTCTCGTTCTGGTTGTATTCAGTTTAATGTTGAGTTATATCACTGATTATACATCCTACGGAATAGATAAACCTAGCTTACGGGCCGAGCGTGCCTCGGGATTGTCTGTGCTGCTTGAGTTTGATGTGAGATGCCGCCAGAGCGCTACTAGCAGTGTTTCCACTTAAGGGATTTTTATCCCAAATATGGGATATTTCACTGCTTGTGGGATAAAGTGGGATTTTTTTGGAAATCGGCATTACGTCTGCTAGTTTGCTTACAAACAGAGAGCACCTTGGCATAAGCGGGCATTCCCATTTTTTTAATATCGTTGAGCCTTGTCCGCACCTAGTATTATTATTATTTTATAAACATCACAGAACGCACAACGAATCACATCAATGTCACTGGCTTGGCCATGTTGGAATTAACAAGTAAAATATTTGCCATTTCTAATACCTATGTTGTACCGTTCTATTTAGTACTACCATTGATTTTGAATACCAGAATAGATGAACCGAGCTTATGGCCGATCTGTAACCCGAAAAATATACCATGAAACTAGTGCTACACCATCTCAAGAAAAGGCTCTGGCAACGAATGTTTCAGTTTTCGGGATTTGCTAAACGTATACTAAAACCTAATACCACATACATCAAAAATACTGTTGACCTTGGCAATAGGCGGTAAGGGGATACACGCCATAGGTTGAGCCTAGAAGCCTACAGATCCCAGACTCCCTTACTTTGAAGTACTTTGAACCCCCCTTACTCAATTCCACCTCTTCAATTCCACTTGGGCATGAGCGTGAGCGTGTCCTAGTTGGGTGTGCGATGCGTTACCATGAATATGTAGAGTGGAGAACACATCGCGTCGTCACCGTTATAATTTGTTGTTATGATTAGTTTGGACACCGTTTTCGTCGTCGGTAGGAGTGATATCGGTCATATCGCCGACAGGATTCTCGTCGCCTAGCTAGAACGGAGCCTTAGAAGCAGTAGAACGAAGTAGTAGTATGTGCGTTGTTTCTTACTCTAAGAAAACCATTATGAAGGTAACCCCTTACACTACTCGTTTCGCGTTGTACATTGGTTATTTGACTAGTCTACCTGGACATAATTTGTATAAAGAGATAAAATTCTAACTACTCTTTTATGTTATTGATTGCTTCCGTTAAAATCGATCAAAATATAGATGTTTAAAGAGATAAAATGGTATTTGAAAGAGTAGAGCTAAAATGGTATTTGAAAGAGTAGAGCAAGTTTAAATAATTTAATTCTAGCACGAAAAATAGGTAAATATAAACATATATACAATTAAAAGAGAGCAGCTAGTAAAAGTAAATAGAAAAATATTTGATTCTGCAATCTAGTGCAATCTGTGATCTCAGATTAAAAGCGGGATGAAAAGGGATTTTTTAATGTGATTCAAAGGGATAAAATGGGATTCTTTTTATATGAAAAATGGGTTTGTTATTTTTGTTTCATACGCAGCTGATGTAGTTGTCTGATTAGGGGACCAGCTGGTTAATTTTCCTGGCTTCAAAAATTAACTAGTCTTGGGATATCTATTCTGTATTCAAAATCAATGGTTATATTCATACATACTTGTGGAAAAGTTATAAAATCGTCATATTTTACATCTTCAACAACTGGCAACTTCATCTCTCCGAGACGATATGCAAAACACATATTATACGTAGTGTAAATTCATATTATATGTATGTTCTTATATCAATTTGAAGAGGAAAAAACACTGTATATATTTTCCATAAGATTGGCAGCCTGACTCACCAATCGGAAAAACTTGTATGACGTAAGATGCCTGTTATTGTTCGGCTACAACAGCTGTTCGATGGGTTTGTTTATTCATTATAAGTAAATTTTTTCAATCCATGGTTTAGCTCTAAATCCACGGTGTTTTTGTGAAATACGTGCAGTGAAGTGTAATGTGTGACTGAATAGTAGTATTTATGCGTAAAAATTACTAAAAGTGATCAATTGTGCAGTGTGAATCATAGGCCTAGGCCTGAAACTGCTGTCACACAAATACAACTTGTCTCAAAAACGCAATAACAATTTTATTTTTATACCTTTTTATTCATAACTATATATTTTCTTATAGGGAAATAACTACTGAACCTTATTACATAGCTCATTTGAAAGCAATAGGTGTTATAAAAATATTATCTCACTTTTAATAACAAATTTTGTTTTCAACAAAATAATTTTGCAATTTCATATTGAGTAATGTTTTGAAAAACAACTTTTAGACTATTCATTCAAATATTATTGTCTTTATAACTTTATAACCTTCAAATAAAATAAGGTTTTATTATATTTATATATTGTTTGAGGTTTTCTTTTGGCATACAAAACTGGGTACATACAAATAGCCGTTTTGCTATTTCCCCAAACCGTTCAATGTAATTCATAAATAAATTTGTTTTTATATGACATATATATATTTCTATGTAAGGAATTAGATAAGCAAAATTTGGAACATTTATCATTTTTACCTAAACAATTACAGCAAGGTTTTACTTTTGAGATTTATAAATACCCCCGTAGCAGCAAACCTGCGTACTCAGCGAATTTCCAATGCATATATATATATGTATATTAATACCACATAAAGCCACATACCAAGTTTCATCAGTATACATTCATAAATAAACGATTTATGACATATTAATTATTCTCCATAAGAATAACATGGCGGCTGAGTATGCAGGTTTGCTGAAGCATGGAACACAAAAAATGGGGTTTTATACAAATATCAATATAACTCATGTAGGTAAAGCCACATACCAAATTTCATTAATTTATTTTCATAATGAAGGCAGATAACACGTTACTTATTCTCCATAAGAATAACATGGGGCTGAGTGCGCAGGTTTGCTGCTACAGGAGCCTTGGGTAAAAAATTGTCTTTTTGAGCAAATATCAATGGTCCACAACCAGATGAAGCCGTATACCAAGTTTCGTCAGTATACGTTCATAAATAAGCAAGATATAAAATTTTTATTTTTCTCCATAAGAATAACATTGGACAACGTACTGTGTTTAGCACTTTCAATATCTCGATAACCAATTGACGTAGAAAAATGATCAAAATACCAAATTGTGTGTTTTTTTAAGCTGAATCCAATGGGAAAAAATAAAATTTGACTATTTCCAAAATTATATGTAAAAAATTCGAAAAACCCATTTTTGGGGTACAAAACCCCCCCAAAATACCCCTTCGGATAGAGCGATCTGGCTGGTTTTCGAACTTAAAGTCATAAATGTTGCTTTACACGTTTATACCAAATTTCATAAAAATCGGATAATTTTTACGAGAGTTATCGTGCTCACGGACACATATATATATATATATATATATATATATATATATATATATATATAGATATATATATATATATATATACAGTTTCGAACGAATGGTGTTTTTGGGGTCTGGGGACCTCAAAACGAAAAGTTATCATGGTCCCGGGCCTAGGTCTTACCATGCCGACTACGGTAATAGCTTCTTCCCTATAGGGGAAATTCGCTAAAAGAATTTCAATTTTGTCATTTTTTTTACTGACCCTTACCCTAAGTGTCACTTAATTTACCATTTTCAAATTCTCCTGTCTTTTGTGAACAAAACAAATATGCACATTGATTGACATTACTGCAAAATTAGAATTAATAAAAATTAGTTTAAAATAGCATGCAAAATCGCCAAAATGGTCATGCCACTACAGAAAACACTGCAAAAAATGTGGCTGCCAGGCGGAGGGTTAAAGTCATGAATGTGACTTTAAACATTTGAGCCAAATTTCATCCAAATCAGACATTTTTTACTCAAGTTATCGCATTCACGGACACACACCTATATATATACAAATATATAAATTTGAACGAATAGTGTTTTTGGCATCTGGGGACCTCAAAACAAAAAGTTATCATGGTCTTGGGCTTAAGTCTTACCACGCCACCAACGGTTATAGCTTCTTCCCTGTGGGGAAAATTCGCTAAAAAAATACTCTATGGTATTGTTAGGTATTATTTATATTTAGGAATACAAACTTTCTATTTCAGTAGGTTTGAAAGCAATAAATTAGTCAGAAATAACAAGTGTTATATTCTCCATTTTGTAACATGACTTGGTACACCTCAAGAGGAAGATTGGTAAAACTGGAAATAACTATTTTTTCGATAAGAAATGTCCTTAGCAAAAAAAGAGCTAACCACTTTATTCCTGCTAGTTGCTTGTTTATGTTTGTAAATATTTAATAATGATAATCAACTAATTCCATTTTACAATATCCTTATTTTAACTAAGTATTTTTTGCACTTTTTAATTTGTGTTGCAAACTTAGTTTAGTATAAATAGAGATCCTAATTTCAGCTATGATAACAACTATACATATTTGACGTTTTAAAGAGGGCTAGCCACCATCAATTGTCTTCAGTCAGTATGTACTGGTAGCGAGAGATGACAAAGGGGAGTTGGGCCCGGCCAAGTAATTTTGCCCAGGAACCACCAAAGCTGAACAGCCCTGGGTATGACCAATAAAAAATTGTATTTGTTTTTTAACATGTTATAAAATTAAAAACATCTGTAATAAATGTAGCATATGATACTGTCCATTTAGTTCACAGTTGTGGATTAGAAACTTTGTATGTAGTATTCACCAACAACCTTTGAATCAATGACTTTGGACGCTGTGAAATACGGAATCAAAAACATGCAATTCTCAGAGACCAAAACTATTTTACAAGGATGCTGTGTTTCTGAGCATTTAATTTCTCAGAATTCAGTGAGTAGGATGGCATCTCCTCGAATGAAGGCATTAAAGATACACATTGCAAAGGCATAATGTGACTAAAACAATTGAATGAACATTGCATATATGTAGAGTGAACATATTTAAAATGTGTGTATATGAGAAAAATACTACAGTGGAATTTAGTTATAATAAGATATGAAATGTTATTAAACATGCAGTAAATGTCAAAGAGGGAAGCAAATTTTATGTTCAGAAATACTGCATCTATTTTTACGTTTTGGACTCTGAGAAACACACGTTTTTCAATTATAATTTCACAAGGTCCAAAGTACACACTGTTTAAAAAGTGTTCACATAACTTCAACTTGTTAATACTTTCACAGACTGTACTTTCGGATTTACAGTAATTGGATGCACAGATGTTTAGTTTTACACACTTAAAATCTTCAGAATCTGAGATATTTCAGTTTTGAACGTTGAGAAATGAAATACACCACTGAGATATTTCAGTTTTGGACATTGAGAAATGAAATACGCCTTTGAGATATTTCAATTTTGAATGCTGAAAATGAAATACACATTTCGGATCCTGATAAATTGGACGCCACGATATTTTCCCGTTATTAGTACTATTTCATGTACAGTAGAAATCCAATTATCCGAACCCCAATTATCCGAATATCCAATTATCCGAATCGATTTTGAGTGAAATAATAGAAATATAAAAATCAAGAAAATAACAGCACGAGCATGTGTAGCGATAATGCGCCGTGAGCGCTAAAATAAAAGCCCGCGCTGTTACCTTCCGGACGATATTTTCGCGGGAACAATGAGTCATACCCCCTTCCCGCCCTGCTCATCATCAGTCGCTACTGTTCTTTCACCGAGATAATCGTTCGAAATGAGTACAAAACGTAAACGTGTTGTCCTTTCGCTAAGTGATAAACTCACTTTGCTCGAGATGTTCAAGTGAAATAACCAACATTGAACAGTGAAATACGTACAGTATGCATTGAAAAGAGCAACTGTGTACACTGTAATCAATTTAACTCCTGTAATTTAATTTTTATGACGTATATTCTTGATACAGTTCGCTCACTTTCTGTTCATTACATTTATAATAACTTTGTCAATAAAATTCTGATTTTTTTATGTATGGTGATGTTTTTTGCTTAATTCCCGAGGTATATCTGATTATCCGAATTTCTGCATATCCGAATCGGCCCGATCCCCAATTAATTCGGATAATTGGAGTTCTACTGTATTTACAAGTTGACTAGGGTTGGCTCATAGTGAATTTTATCTCTCACTAAGTTTACTGATTTTCATTCTTTCAAATTAACTGGTAACAGAATAATTCAGAGTACCACAAGATTGATCAAACCAAAAGATCAGTCAGAAATGTTTCAATTTTTGTCAGCAACTAATAAATTAAAAATTTACAACAATTTCAAATAGTTATCATATTACTATTTATCCCTTCAATTAGGGTGACTTAGACTCATGTAAATTGGGGAAAACTAAAAAATTGGTTTTCATTCTCTTTAGAGCAAGTGAATCTAAAACTTTCATTCTCTGAAATCTTCAATAGGCTATAATTAATTAAAATAAAAAATCATAACCTGTAAGGCCATTCACTAGCTACTGAACTAGCAGAATCTAACCATTTCACATTTTCCAGGGCAGACTTTGTCTGTGCTTGACTGTGTTGAGTGTTGTCACATTGTATCCAAACTGTCAACAACAAAATAAATATGAGAAAAAACGTTTTATGACCAACAACCTTAGTTGTGAAATAAATGTTGTTTTAGGCACTTATAATGGTAAACCAACAAATTTTGTATCGTACTGCACGAAAAGCAGTTGTTTTTGGAGCTGTAATTAATCCATAAAAAATCAAATTTTTCTGATACATGGCGATGATGAGTCCATGAGACATGGGGTTATTGACGCGGACTGAGCCTTAGCCTCAAGATAATAAAAGAAACAACACAAATTGAGGAAAATACTTGTTCTCGACCCTGGAACATAACTCAGACACTGTGAGCTATCAAGGGTAAATTCCGTGAGTCATAATTTCCCACGAAAGGTAAAAATTACCTTACAAAATAAATACATAACGTGTTTTAAGTAAGTTCTGTATTGCTTTACACCTACCTTTTGTGTTGTTTTAGAGTGTAAAACCATGACTTGATACGGTATTGCGCAATGCCACCCACATCTTTAGTTTTTAAGTTGTTTTGTATATGTAGTAGGTATCAGTTATAAATTAAATTTGTTACGATTTAGTTGAGATAGTTTGTTTTGTTGTTTATATTATTAGTAACAGTCTTGATTGTGCTTTACATTGGTGCTTTGAAATAAGTTATTACAAAATTTTGTTAAAAGAAAGTCATTTAAAGTTTAATGATTCAATGAAATCCATGTTCCAAATTGCTAATAAAACAATATTTTAAAGGTTTAAGCAGTTTTAAAGCCTACGATTGAGTTAAAGTAACACATTGGGGGGGAGGGTATGTTCAAGCATTATAGTGCATTACATGGGGAGAGGGGGTCTTAAATGAAAAAAAGCGTTACGTGATCTGTGTATGACCCCTATCTGAATTACCAAAACAATTCAAATCACCTATTTTTGTGGTCCAAATTTTTAACTATCAAAGGCTTATATGGGCAGTATGATAAAAAAAAGTTCTTCATCACATGGAGCAAAAGTGTTTTTTTGGTGATTAATCTTTTTTCCGGGCTCGGCTTTGCCTCGCTCTTAAAACACGATTGTGCACCAAAAAACCTCTTTTTCTTCTTGTGATGAAAACTACTATTACTAGGAGTACGCTCTTATATCGTGTATGAGGATTGAGCTCACATTTAACAATACAAACAAAAATGTTTCAATTGACAATATACCTCATGGGCCCCCCATTATAACTGCAGCTTGACAATGACATACAAATCCAGAACATGACAAACAATGAGGCCTGAAATCTGTCAATCAGTCAGTCAGACAAAGTGCATATAAAGTAATTATACTCACCCCTCAGTCTCACTGAGGGCTGTATCATCTAAGCCCTCGTAATAATATTAGCTGAAGATTTTGATAAAATATAATATGTTGGCGACAACAAAGGCCCCCAATCAGTGAGAGCACGTGGTTTAAAAGTAGTTATTTACGCTTTGGTCCCACTAGAGGACCCATCAGGATTGTTATTTTATTGTAGCTTAATATTGCTGTAAAAATACATACGTATAAATACAGAACTTGATGAACAATACGTTTTAAAATTAGTCCATTGGTTTTGAATGTTTAAATATTTTAAACTCCAATCCAGAGGTTTTAATGTAACACATTAGCCTTACTGGGGGGGGGGGGAGGAGCTATGCCCCAGGCCTCCGATTGTTATTGTAGCTTGATACTGTTGTTCAAATACATAGCCTGTATATGCAGAACTTAAAAAACAATGAGGCTTAAATCAGTCAATTTGTTTTTAAGAAGATTAAATTACCTTATTTTATAAAGAAAGGAAAAGTAGTATCTAATGTTAAATATAATCTAGTAATTAAAACTCTTTGACCCACTTCTTAGAACCCACCAGTCATTGTTTCAAGGTCCAACATTTTGTATACATCTTAATATATACAAATGGATCCCTATTTACCTTGGTCACGCCATCACTTGAGAATTAGTGGACCAAATTGAATAATTATTTTTTGTTGTGTTCGTTTATGTCAGGACAATGTTCTTATAAAAGACAATTTTTAATCCGACCTAAGGGCTCTGCCCCACAGGCCTTCAACGTTCCCATTGATTTGATCTAAGTTCAGTTAGTTACACCAAGCAGCTGTAAACATACTTGAAAGGCATAAACATTTGTTGATTATGGAAATAAAAAACTACTTGAATGGAAACTCTCATTTTGGAAATAAAAAAAGTACTTGAATGGCAACTCAAACTCTTTTTTCGATATTCAAGTGAGCATAGCGAATGAGCTAATCCGGGAGGCGAGTGAGCGAAGCGAACAAGCTCATCTTAAAAATGAAGGAGTATTTGAAATAAAAAAAAATTCAATGACATTAGGACAGGACAACGTCTGTTGGGCCAGCTAGTAATATATATTGATGATTACGTGTATGGTTCAGTTTTAATAGACGCTATGTAGCATTTAAATTTCCAAAAACATTATGATCACATTATTTTTAAGTAACGGTGTATTAAGATCCCACTTATGTTTTATATTATTTACTATCTCACGTTTAATTTATGCAAAATTTGTTTGCTATAAAAAATAATACGGGGACTTCTGCTTGAAACAATATTTATTTGTGTATTAAGGGAGTAAAGTGCAACTTTGTTCCCTGAGGGAAATTGTTGGCGCCCGACGCCGTAGGCGTGGGCGACAAATTTATACACAACATTTTCCCCACGCCCCAAAAGCCACAAGTATTGATAAGTATTGACATTCACAATCGCTGTCCATTTTGGTTACGTAATGCGTAATAACTAAACTCGGAACGTTAATTGCAGCTGGAGCGAAATATTAACCAGCTGATCCAATTCCCTTATAGCTGCAGCATTAATGATTGCAGCGAAATGTCAGCTGATTCTGTTCCGGGAGACAAAGTAGCACTATACTCCTTCATTACAAGGAGTAAAATTTGACTTAACAAAGTAGGTTGGGGGAAACAAAATTTATCACACAAGATAGGAACGACGTTTCCTTCTATTTTTAAAATTCATTGTATTAGTTCACACATACGCAAAAAGTTAGAGAAAACTTAGTAAACAAATTTCATAATCAGCCTGGAAGGACGAGTCCTGCACAGTCCATTAACACATATATAATTGCAATTTCTGGTAAATAGTTCAACTTAATTCGATCAAAATGTTAAACAGGAGCATCTCTTTTACTTGTTAAATATTAAAAGTAATTTTTCACTGAGAAAAACATGTTTTCTGAAAATAAAAGTACCAATCTCTATAGGACAGGACCTTAAATTTCAGATCAAAACGATTTAAATCGGTCCTTTAGTTTTTGTTAGTGGATTTACAAAAGGAATGTTGTTGATAATTGAACATGGGCACTTATGAGAGCTAAAAATTAAAATTAATTTATCATTAGAAACAACACATCTAAACTAAACAAAGATATTGATGACATTAGTGATTGTCAAAACATTCAATTTAATACAAAAACTATTTAATAGTTTTTGCTAGTAATGTAAGTGATTCATTGTAAGTTGAACAATATTTGTTATGGGAGTAATAAACGCAGTGCGTTAAAAAACACATATAAAGAAAAGAAATGTAATTATTACATGACTGCAGACAAAACCTTTACTTTAATACTAAAACATTTACAATTGGAACAGTAGTTTTTGCTAGTAAATTTAGATGAAGAATTTTGTAAAAAATGTTAATCGGGCTGTTTCGGGAGCTCAAAGTATTTTGTATTGAGAAAATCTATATTTATAATGGTTGTGCATGTGCGTGTGTGTCCCAGGTGATTTTGAAAACGCCTACTCAAAACTGCTCCGGACCATAATGTTGTAGAGGACCAACAAATTGTAGATAGTTACATTTTTGCTTTTCCTCCAGACCTCAGGACCCTGCCTCAATGGCATCAAAAGCCGCCATGTTATTCTTATTGAGAAAAGGTTTTGGTATAACTGCTCCTCAAACTTCCATCCGGACCTTAACACATTGTTGGGGGACTAAAAGACTGGATATTTTTTGAGTGATTAGTGTGATTTCCATAAATCCCTTACAATGGTTGTTCCCGGCAATACATGTTTAAGTATTAGTGGAATCAACATTTGTTATCTGGACAAATTATAAGACAGTATCTTTTGAGACCGAATATAACTGAAATCTAAATAACCGAAACCAGGTTAGACTTTCATAAGTGGAACGATATAAAAAACCGAATGAAAATGTTCGATAAGGTATAACAATTATTTAGGTTATACGGTTATGGTTTCGGTTAGGCCTATTAAGGTTTCGGTTATTTAGGTTTCAGTTAGGCATACCGTAAAACAGGCTTGACCCGGACACTTTTTTTTACTATTTTTAGGTTATAGTGCCTTCCCATTAACGATGTCACCAATAAAAACCAGACCATTGTAAAGTGTGTGTACTATTCACTATATCCATTTACCTTTAGCCTAACTTATATATTATTATGGTGGATGTTATTATAACAAAAATAACAAATAAATAAGTGTCCAGGTTAACCTGTCCAGGTTAACCTCCACAAACGTTCTTGAACCGGACACCCACCTAACTAACATTATAACATATAAACTAACCTCTCCTGTCCGTAGTTGGACGGTGTTTTGAGGTCCGCAAATGCCTTTAAACCAATCAGGCTTAAAAGTAAAATAAATAAAAAAATATTATGGGTTGGGGATTTTATTCTTTGCAACTAAAATGAAACTAAACAAAGAACCGTAAGGGGAAAAGACGTTTAAAATACAGTTTGAAACATGGGGCTCATTATATTTTCCACAGACATGATCACTTATGGTCGATTTAGGCAAAGAATACTTTTTCGCCGCTCTCTTATAAACAATACCGTATCAGAGCTAAAAACCACAATGTTGTTATTAGTTATGGCGAGAATACTGTGTTTACGGCAGGGGCGAGTCGTAACGGTTGAAAAGTCACATCCATGGAGTATAATTAAAGTGTCCGGGTCAAAACTGGAATAGGCCTGTCATAAATGTGAAATATTTTTTACATATAAGTTGTTTATCTCTTTAAATAGCATGGCATTATGCACGCTTAAATTTCGAATAAAAATATGCTTATTCACGAAAACAATCGGATAAACGTAAAAAATTACATGTCTTAGTTAGACATAATATTTTTTTTGTGAAATTTTGTCAGTTATAAACGATTACAGCATGCCTCATTTAAAACAAATATGGCCTACCTATAACGAACGACTGCTCAACTTTGCAGGTTAGTTTAGAAATATTTAAGTTTACAAATATGTACGTGTCTGGGTCAAGACCCCCTGGCCGAGTCTAGCCGGTTTTACGATACGGTATGTTATGTTTCAGTTTAGGTGTCTCGAAATTTGTCCAGATAACAAACGTTGGTTCCAATATTACTTTTAAACATGCATTGTCAGGAACAACACTATCATGTTATGTTTGTTTATTTCATTTTTATTTTAAGTTTAATTGAATAACAAACTAAACTAAACAAACATTACGTAGGTACAGTAATTACAAACATAAAAGCTATTAAATAAATATTAATCAGTGTTAAAAATATCAACCAATTAATATACCATAGCCTATCAAACAATTTCATTTGGTTCTTTATTTTGTTCCACTTATGAAAGTATACCCGAGCCGAGTAAGATCAAAACCATATTGGATTTTGTCTGGTTTCAAATTAAATGCAAGTTAAACAAAAATCATAGCTTATTTTTGATTTAAAATTTTTATCACTTTACCCTTGTTTCTGGCAAAAACAAATGTGATTTCCAAACTCTAGAGGTAAATTTATATGAGGTTAGTTTAATGAAATTGATCATTTTCAATCAAAAAGTAGGCCTAGGATGAACTTGTGCCAAAAGGCACAATTATCCAGAGACTTAAGTTTTACCTTACGGAACAATTTTAAAAAATGTTTATTTTAGATAAAAATGAAGAAATTTAGACAAAAATTTGATTAAAACAGTGGTGTATGGACATCATAAATTATGCCTAGAAAATTAAAGACAATAGGCATACCTTACAAATGTTAACCTCCAAAAAGGACCTAACTTATTGAGTTTGAATAAACACTTATGTAGGGCAGTTCTGGTAATGCAATTTTCATTTTTTTAGGAAAAGAAATTTATATTAAACTTAAGTTTTCAACTGAAAAAAGGAAATAGGCTAGACCCAGAATATGGTGAAAGCCAATGTGCCACGTTAAGTTTTAATAACATATCATCATAGTTAAAAGCACGATATATAGGTAGCTATAGTTTGTTCTTTTTTCTGTTCTTGCAAATGTTCATTATTGTCATTTTGTAAAGTTGCATTGGTGAAAGCCATCAATAAATAAATAAACAAAACATCTAATTTTATTTGGTAACTTACCGTACGTTTTATTAGCGAGATAATAATTTGTTGTACAAATTAAGACTTTCTACTGTTAATGAGTGGAAATTATAATGTAAATACAGTAATTACATATATTAGTATCACTTTAATCACGTAAGAAGGAGGTATATCACTTTAATACTTTTCTTGTTGTCATATTTCCTTTCAGTTATTTTGTCGTCTGGAGTCTGGAGTGGCCAAAGTCCCATAGTCCAGCGCTCGGCCTGCATTTTTACTTTCTCCCCCTATACATAGTATATGGAGAAAGTATTGTTTTCGTCAAAATTTTCGAATTTGAGTTATTAGTGGAAATATTCGTTTTGGTGCTCCCTGAACCCAAAAAAGTGGTTTTTACGTGGTGTGTGTGTGTGTGTGTGTGTGTGTGTGTGTGTGTGTGTGTCTGTGTGGATGTGTACAGAGCTAGAGCCCTAACCAATGGGCCGATTTTTATGAAATTTGGTATGTAGGTACTAATCCACGATATCCCCAGGCGTTTTTTTCATTTTTTTGAGTTTTTGATTTTTAAGGGTAATTATCCTCGAAAACCGCCAAAAATCATGAAAAATCCAAATTTTTCGAAAACGGCTCTAACGATTTTGATTAAACTTTGGTCGTTTGTAGAACTTTAGTTTTCGAACAAAATGACACCACCCACATGTCAAAGTCGGGTTCAGAAATTACAGGACTTAAAACATCAAAAATTCAGTTTTTTGGATTTTTCATAAAAAAACATTAACATAAAAAATATTACTATTCACCATTAAAAAGAGCTCAAAAAACTAAATAATTTAGTATTTTGAATTACTATTCTACGATTGCTGGTTGCGGAGAAAATTAGAATTTTCATTTTGCGGTAAACACAATACGTTGTCCAATGTTATTCTAATGGGTAATACAAAAATTACTATTTCTCTCTTATTTACGAATAAATTTCATTCAAACTTGATATGCTTGTCAAGTTGGCATTGACCAACAGAGTAAATTCAAAATATGTTGCCCCTTAATAACCCTGGGGGGGGAATAGGGGGCATTTACCCTCTTAAAACCACGAGTGTAGCAATGGATTCTGTAGTGCCTCCAAAGCAGGGATTTGGGTGGATGTTTTTTAAAACAACTTGTTTACAAGATTTTCTGTACATTCGACCGTGCTTTGTATTCTATATGTAGTAAAATAAAAAGTTATTTATTTATTAAAGTTCGGCTAAAAGGGAGAAAGTATGTGTCAGTTTCCTGATACCGTTTATTTCATATAGAGTACCGTACCAGTAAAGTTATTAATTATAATAGTATGTACAAATAAGAATGCATCTTTTAATTAGTAGAAAATAAAATATACATACAACTTTTAAAAGCTAATTGGATTGAGTGAAAGAAGTGAGGGAAAATCCTTATACATAACTTTACTGCTTAGACTGGTAAGAGAATCAACTCGAACTGGCGTGTCTGTGACCAAACAAAATAACTCAAAAACGCCGCTACAGATCCACTTCAAAACTTTAGAGATATATTCTATAGTAGGAAATCTCGGTCGAGTTCGTTATTGGGAATATTTGGTTAAGTAATAATAAAATTATCTTTAAAACAAATCTATTTTTTTATCCCATAAGATTAACATTGGGAGCCATTTTAGTGGTACGTGAATCGTTGATATTTAGCAAATATCTATGTTTCAACTACAGAGTAACGTAATAAGGATTTTCCCTCACTTCGTTCACTCAATGCAATTAGCTAATATTTTATTTTATTTTGAATGAAACTCATTATTTTAGAAAATGATTAATTTATTTATTATTATATTATATTTATCCTATGCTCTAATACGAGCAATGTCTGTCTGTCTGCAAAAGTTATCTCGGAATCCAGCTGAACGATTTTGTTAAACTTTGAAATTAGGTGCTTTTGGACCTAAAATGCGATTGGTAAAAACCTCAACCCCAGGAAAATTTGTATAAAAAAATCTCATTGGAAGATAAGAAATCTGAACATTGGGCTACTGGAGTTTAAAATCAAAACAAAATAATCATAACAGCTGTGAATACATTAACCAGTGAACTTGTCAAAATAGCACTTACAAAAGGTAAAGATTCAATATGTGATTTCTTGAAAACAGTAACTACAGTGGAACCTCGATAACTCGAACCTCAATAAGCCGAATTCCTTGATAACTCAAATTTTTGTCATTCCCCTTGAACATGCCTACCTAATGCTATGTTATTTTACCTCTATAAGTCGAAGGGGTAACAGGAAACACCTCGATAACTCAAATTTTTGCAGTATTCTTAGCCTGTTGCCGTACCTCTATAAGTCGAAGTATTGACTAGAGAACCTCTACAAGTCAAAGTTGTTGGTTCACCAAACCTCCAGTGACTTTGCAGCCGAAATTTCAACCCTCCCTCCCCACTAAATCTCTTTCCCGGGTACTCCTGGTGTCGGTAAAACAACAGACAAATTTATGTTGATGAGCAACACACATATCAAACACACTCATCCTCACGCATGAGTTTCACCTATGTGAGGATTTCATTTCATAAATAAGGAACAGTCTCATATTGTTGTAAATTATCTATACATTTTAAATAAAATGGTTTTGATTTGATTAGATTTGTGTTCTTAGTCATTAGTTAGTGTGAATTCAGAGGTTCTGGATGTAGTACGTGAAACGAAGTTTTTAGGTTGGTTTTTATAGAGCGTTTGCAGTTTGGTAAAACGTGTTGGCAAAACTCCACCCCATGAGGAGAAGTTCAAGACTATTTGAGGCGACTGACACAGGAAATAAAAACAGTGACATCGGGAAGCAGTCTGCAACACCAGTGAACACTGTTGACAATTTTAAAACAAAAAAGTGTCGTACTGCTTCACCCTAATTCCAACAATGCTCTGCATTTTTAATTGTTATCATGTTTTGTTCCCTTTAGTTTTGCAAATTATTTTAATAGCCTACAGTACATTAATGTTCAGCTAAATTAAATTGATGCGTAGTTGGTCGGAACTGACTTTTGTAAGCGGGAGGGATTTGTTTGGGGCAGGTGATAAGAAGTGAGCAAAAACATCTAGAAAATAGACAGGAAGTGGTTGAACGGGAAAAACATCACCAAAATACTAAACTGTGAGTCATTATTTGTTAACTTTCCTCCTCTACAATATTTTCACTGAATTAAGTATTTCGTCCTCTACTACGTTAACCAAAGAAGCTTTACAATATATTTCTGGGCTTATTTTAGTAAAATTGTTCAAATCTATTTTACTTGTAATAATAATTATTATACGGTATGATTATATTTTACACATAGCTCGAACTTATGTAAGGATTATAACCTTCCATGAACCATCTATTATGTTACCGTGACCCTCGATAAGGCAAAGTCCATGGAAAATCACCTTGATAAGTCAAACCTCGATATTTCAAAATACTCGATAACTTGAATTTTTGCCGTTCCCCCTGAGGTTCGAGTTATTGAGGTTCCACTGTAGAATCATTGAATAAAGATTGCATACAGACATCTTATTCACCCCCGAAACGAATCAAATATCACCGTGCATGGCTCCGTCTCCCTGGTACTACATTATAATATTCCTCAGAAAACTATAAAATCATAAAAGGAAAAAACATATTTTCTGGAAACCCCTAAACTTTGTGTGAATAGTGAATTCAAAACCTTTTTAAATTAGTGAATCATCTGAAACTTGACTTAATAGTGGTAGAGTAGATCACACCTTATTAACATGTTCACTGAGTTACAGCATATTTGTGTGATTACGGTGGTGCGTTACGAGACCTATGGTTCTCGTTTGGTGTTATTACGGCTGTCCGATACGAGACCTTAAGATCTCGTTCCGCATCATAACATTGAAACAAATAGAAACAGAGCACTCTGTGGTGTATTTTGTGAACTAGCACACTTTTCCCAACCTACAACCTGCTCAGGTAGTTATATGACACAATAGTACGAGGCACCGAGATCTCGTACTGCACATTTATGAGAAAAACACACCACAAATCAATTTAGGTTATTGCAATAACAACAAACAACTTTTGGCGCAATGTTGTGAACGGAATATACTCAAGAGCTCCAAGCGGCACTCTGAGCAACTAAGCTTCGTTGCGAGGTCTAGGGGTCTCGTGTCGTGTAAAAGTAATAATTTATTACTTCAGTGCGTTACGAGATCTATAGATCTCGTTTGTTGTCATGGTTACCAATCGATCCAGCGATCAACAAGCTTTATGGACAATATATACAGTGGAACCTCGATAAATCGAAACTCTATAAGTCGAATTCCTTGATAACTTGAATTTTTATCATTCCCCCTGAACGTGCCTACTTAATGCTATGTTATTTTACCTCTATAAGTCAAAGGGTTAGTAGGAAACACCTTGATAACTCGAATTTGTGCAGTATTCTTAGCCTGTTACCGCATCTCTATAAGTCGAAGTTTTAGCTGTAGAACCTCTATAACTCGAATAATTACAATCTCCGTACCTGTACAAGTCGAAGTATTGACTAGAGAACCTTTATAAGTCGAAGTTGTTCATTCACCAAACCTCCAGTGACTTATTAGCAGCCAGAAATTCCAACCCTCCCTCCCCACTACATCTCTTTCTGGGTGCTCCTGGTGTCGGTAAAACAACCGACAAATTTATACTGATGAGCAACACACATATCAAACACACTCATCCTCACGCACGGGTTTCACATATGTGAGGATTTCATTTCATAAATAAGGAACAGTTTCATGTTGTTGCAAACTATGTTTTTTCTTAAATAAAATGGCTTTGATTTGATTAGATTTGTGTCCAGTGTCAATTAGTGCGAGTTTAGAGGTTCTGGATAGTTTTTAGGTTGTGTTTTTACTAAGTGTTTGCAGTTTGGTAAAAAGTGTTGGCAAAACTCTACCCAATGAGGAAAAAAGTTAAAGATTATTTGTGGCTGTTGACACGAAAAATAAAAAAATGATATCGAGAAGTTTAGAAACACCAGTAGACACTGTTGAAGATTTTAAAACAAAAATAAGTGGCGTACTGCTTCACCCTAATTCAAATTCCAACAATGCTCTGCAATTTTAATTGTTATGATGTTTTGTTCCCTTTTAGTTTTGTAAATTATTTGAATAGCCTACAGAACATTTGATGTTCAGCTAAATTTAAATTGATGCACAGTTGGTCATAACTGACTTCCGCAAGGGGGAGGGATTTGTTTGGGGCAGGTGATAAGAAGTGAGCAAAAACGTCTAGAAAATAGACAAGAAGTGGTCGAACGGGGAAAACAACACCAAAATACCGACCTGTGAGTCATTACTTGTCTACTTTCCAACTGTTCATTATTTTCACTGAAGGAAGTATATCATTACTACGTTAACCAAAGAAGCTTTACAAAATATTTCCGGGCTTATTTTAGACATTCAAAATAGTTCAAATCCTTCTTAATTTTAGTAATAATTATTTTTATTTATTTATGATACAAAGCACGAAATGACGTAAGGATTCTACCCTTCCATGACCCATCTATTATTGCGTTACCATGACCCTCAATAAGTCAAAGTCTGTGGAAAAACACCTTGATAAGTTGAACCTCGATATTTCGAAATATTCGATAACTCGAATTTTTCCCGTTCCCCCTGAGGTTCGAATTATTGAGGTTCTACTGTATCTTATTTCTCTATATTCTCTATGTCAATTTACATAGAGTTATCGACACCGTATCTGAGGGAAGATTATCATATTATGCAGGCACACCAAATATAGGTTATGATACGAGACCTCGGACGCAGTGAAATAATCAATCTTTTAGCCTAACTTAGATAAATACCCCCGTTGCAGCATACCTGCATATTCAGCGAATTTCAAATGGTACCTCCCTACGCCATGAAGTCACATACAATTTGTTATCAAACCATATTCATCAGGCCCGCCCAGAGGGAGGGGCAAGGGGGGCAGTTGCCCAGGGGCTCGGACTGTGGATGCAACAAGGGCTCGTGAATGGGGCACATACTCTAATTTGCCCAGGGGCCTGAAATTTCTCTGGGCAGGCCTGATATTCATAAGTAAGCAAAGTATGACAATTAAGAAAAACATTAGAGAACTGAGAATGCAAGTTTGCTACATAAGGACAAGTTATCGTAAAAAACAGATGCTAGATGCAAGGAATCTATCTTTCTGTATGAGCAATATTGTAGTTTTGCCTGAACATCACTTACAGAGCCATGAAATTTTGAGTTATTTTCATGTGTTATTTATTAGAGAAACTGAACATGGTGTTTGTTAAATAATATTTGACTATAAGACTGTTACTCTGATGAGCCAGCTTTTGTCCGTACTTCACACAAGACATAAAACGGCTGTACTGGAATTTGAAAATACTTTTTCCCATTCACGTGTGGAGATGTGAGAAACTTTTAGGTAATTTCACTTCATCGCACTTAAATAGGAATCTACCCCAAAATACCAAACAACAATAATGGCGTTAAAACAATGGCCACGGTTCCTGGAGAATGGTATATGAAGCTAAATTTGTTCAAGCAAATTGATTAGCTCTTTTTTAGCTAATTGATAGGAAGAAAACATGTTCAGCCTTCAATAACTTCTACCTAATATTAGTACTGTATAGGATTTTAAATATTGTATAACTATAAACAAGCAACATAACAATCAAAATAAAAAATTAACATATCTGATCTTATAAATATTCAGGGTATTAAATGAAAAAATAGCGACCCATAACAAAAGACGGATTAATTAATATTGGCAATGAGCGTTACAATTTGTACGTTATGAACTAAACAAATGGTTAAAAACTAGTCCTATTATTTTTCCTAAAAAGGAATTTTCCCCTTAAACAGGAACGCCCGCATACATCGCTCTGTGGAATTAGTTTAGGTTAGGTTATGCCTACACAAATTATTTACCTAACACAGAAAATTTGTATATATTTATCATAACCTAACCTAACTCCGCAGAGCGCTGTATAGGAAATTTTCCCTTTTTCGAGGAATTTTTGCCTAAACGGGAATTCCCCCATACAGCACTCAGCGGGATAGCCTTCAGTTCACGACAGATGGGTAGGTCATTCGATTACATATCGACTATCGTATTATTTATAGACTACCGATTATTGCGGTCGCCTACTCAACTAGCATCTAGAGGATCACAGCTTGTTAAATTGTAACTTTCCCACTGTTCGATATGCTATGGTGGACCAATGGATACAGTATCGGACTCATGATCATGCGGTTCCGAGTTTAAATAATACTTTTGCTGATTACTTTTTGGGGTCTGCATTTTTTTAATTTACGTTATTTAGTTCGGGTTCAAATTTTTGTTGTTTACCTTTTAAGGTCTAGATTTTTTGTTAAGTTTACTTTATATTTTTTAGATCAAAATTTATTTAATTGTAATATGTTGCACAACAAAGAGCCACCATACAGCGCTCTAGGGAGTTAGGTTAGGTTAGGATACTATAAATTTGTCGTGAACTGCAGCAAAGTTTGTTGTTTTTTATATGTAATTCCATTTTTCTTATGTTACAAAACAAAGAACTAAAATCGGTAGTCTACAATACGATAGTCTATATTTAATCGAATGACCTACCCATCTGTCGTGAACTGAAGGCTATCCGCGCTCTGCGGAATTAGGTTACATTAGGTTATGATAAATATACACAAAATATTTACCTGATACAGAAAATTTGTATTTATTTATCATAACCTATCCTAACCTAACTCCGCACAGCGCTGAATGCCCTTAAAAGCGAATTCCCCCAAAAAGCGCTCTGCGGAATTAGGTTAGGTTATTATAAATATACACAAATTATTTACCTGAAACAGAAAATTTTTATTTATTTATCATAACCTAACCCAGAAATCCCAGTTATTGAATGGCTCCCGCCAGTAACGTTGTAAGCGACAAATTTTACAAAATCGAGATATCTATGCAGTAAGGTTGGAAACGACATCCTAATCTAGTGCAGGGTATTTATTTGTTGATATATTTTAGGTTGGCAGTACTAGGACCGGAGGAAAACCACGAGTTTTTGGTCCCTCCGTGCAGTAACGTATGTGTTCGGCATAGCAACACCACCGCAGGGGAGTCTTTCGCCCTCGGATATAAATTGGCTTAACCGCAATAAAAAACTTTCAATTAACATTCAAAACTGGTCTAGGAATGTTTGAAAAATAAACAGGAATATCGGGAGAACCCTACATCAGTGAAAAGAAAAAGCTGTAGCCCGAAAACTGCCATCACGTGAGGTACGTGCAGTAACGTTATAACCACCAAGTGCCCAAAAACTCTTGTTTATCATAAAACTAAACATTAACAGTTATACAAGTCTTAAAGTTAAAAATTAAAGGGCTTAAGGCTGTTTACAAGAAATGTGTTTTATTTAATTTTATGTTTTACATTAAGTCTTTTGTTTAGTTTGCCATCAAATAAATGCAGTTTCAAGGTAAATCTTAACTTTTATTGATTATAACCGGTTTTATATTGCAAGTTTAAGGCAAATATTTGACTTTTCCATTCTAGGACATGACAATATGTATTTCTTAGTGTAATAATAAAATTTTCTACACATAACAGCTCTTATCTCCTTTTCCCCAATAACGTTGCAATCGCCATTAAACCTAAAAAGTCGCAAACAACATTGTTATGCAATTATGAAATCACGTATTTGGTCCTAACTCAATTACTACACGAGATATTATTGTAATATTTATTTTAATGACCAATTGGACTATTTAATACATGTGTGAACAAAAGAAACATAGGCCTATACTACATTGTTATTTCTCCGGTTATTTGTTTTTGTCATTTCCTGAAAAATTTACGTTTTGTCGCTTACAACGTTACTGGCGGGAGCCATTCAACTCTGCAGAGCGCTGTATTGGAAATTTTCCCTTAAACTCTGAAGAGTTAGGTTAGGTTATGATAACTAGACAACAATTATTTACCTGATACGGAAAATCTGTATTTATACTACCATAACCTAACCTAATTTAACCCTTTGAGTGCCACGCAACGATATATCGTTGTGCACGGAACATCCGAAAAATACTTCACAACGATATATTGTCGTCGGTGGTCTTACCGAAAAATACATTGCAACGATATATCGTTGTTATGGAAAATTTGTCTTACGTCATTACTTTTTATTATTTCTTTCAGGTCATTTCCAGGATATTTTCTAGCTCTATAAATCTAGTAGTTATTTGGTGAAAATCTTATATTTGAACAATGTTTATTTATCTGAAGAAAATATAAAAAATTCCCGCATGTATAATATGTACCTATTTAAATTTTTATTTTTTAGATATTATATATGTGCATAATATTATAGCTAAACTTTAAACTTACAAAACAAAAAAGTTTCATAATAATATCTTACCAAATAAAAAGTTATTGATTTTATGTACAAAACCCTTGCAAAATGTTGATTTTGTGTATCGTTGTTATAGAACATTTTTCTTACGTCATTACTTTTTATTATTTCTTCCAGGACATTTCCAGGATATGTTCAGGTAAACATATACTCCATAAATATACGAGGCCTAGTTAGTCTGCTTTATGAAATAATATTGTAACAAAACTTAAACCCTTGAATAAAGTTAGGCTACTGCCTTGTGTACTAATTTACCGTTTTTATATTTTTTTACATTTATGGAAATAACTCGTCCGCCTACAGCCCAAATTTGATGAAACTTTCAGGAAATATTTTGGGAAACATGTCCTCTATAAATCTAGTAGTTATTTGGTGAAAATCTTAATTTGAACAATGTTTATTTACCTGAAACAAATAAAAAAAAATTAAAAGAAATTTCCCACATGCATATATGTATACAAATTTTTTATTTTTTATTTTTTAAATATTATATATGTGCATAATATTATAGCTAAACTTTAAACTTACAAAACAAAAATAGTTTCATAATAATATCTTACCAAATAAAAAGGTTATTAATTTTTTTGCAAACCCTTGCAAAGTGTTGATTTTGTGCGTGGCACTTTTTGGATATACTCTGTTAAAAACTTTGGCACTCTAGGCATATGATGACCGAAAAACTCTGGCACTCAAAGGGTTAAACTCCAAAGAGCGCTGTATAGAAAAATTCCCGTTTCAGGGGAAATTCACATTTTAGGGGAAATTTCCCTTTTTATGGGGAATTCCAAAATAAAGGTTAAATTCCCCTTTTTGGAGAAAAACTTTCCTTTCATGGGAAATTCCTCGTTTTGGGAAAATTTCCCATTTAAGAGAAATCCTTTTTTCATATATAACATAGGTAGTCAGAAAAATAACCCCACCCAATTACCCCGGAATCCCACCGGGGCCCCTACATTAACTGGATTTAACACTTTTTTGACTATAGATCGCTTATTAATTACTAAATCTTGAAAAGGGGTTCATATTCGTGTTCATGGTAAAATTCCACACAATTTGAGTACCAGTACCCATATCGTTATATTACAGAAAAAAATGTTCCCGATTTTCCCGTGGTTAAAAATTATTATTTTCAAAATCAGTATGTTATTGATGACGGGCGAAGTGAAGGAATCTATGTACGCTATTAGCAGAGACAATGATTCGTTTTCCGTCAGTGTGTGTGTGTTCGTAATGGAATAACATGAAAACAGCTGCACAGATTATTTTCAGATTTTACAAAAATGTTTTCTAGTAGGCCTTCATGCTTCCAGTTCAAAAATGGAACACATTCGTTAAATAGTTTTTTATTAATTAACATTTAAAAGTTGTAACATTTTCAAAAGGGAAAGCATTGGATAAAAATTACTGGTTTTAAAGTAGGAGATATTAATACAATATTGTTTCGTAATTACAAGAAATAACTAAAAATGGTTTTATTCATATGTTTTATGAATAAATATATAAATTACTCTCTGTTTAATATGATTTAATTCAATTTATCAAAGGTTTTTAAAATTGTTACTATATTAAAAAACTAATACAAGTTTTTACAAAGGTAACGTTCTCCTATAATGTTTGAGTAATGTGAGTGAGTTAATAGTTTATCTGCTAGATTGCAGCAGCCATTTATTTCGTATTTACTTCTACCAGCTGTGTTCTTTTGTCAGTTTGATATTAAATATCCCCGACATAGCAAACTTGAGTACTCAGCTAATTTTCAATGTACCTCACTGCATAGGCAACTTACCGTATTATTTACTGTTGAAGAATTCGCAGCTCTAAGTTAATATAGCCTAATATAATTAAGAACAATTCATCCTATGACCTAAAATTAACCAAAAGAAAAGTAGATATTTTCCTAGATTCCCCAGGGCTATTTATTTAATATTTTGTGATGAAATTTCAGTTATAATTTACATTAATAGCAGAAACGTTTATCTACCATTTCTGAGTTCGGTCATCCCAATACGTGAATATTTGAGTGTACTTACTCCTAGTTTAGAACGTTTTGAAAAAAATGTTTCAATTTCTATAAGAGTAATGCTTTTATCACAATTACCCCAGCAATAAAAATAGGGGCTATCTCCTACGGGTTTTGATCCATGCAATTATCTAATATATTGGTATCATAAGGGGCCATGCATAAATTATGTCACGCTAAATTCAGCCCTTTTTGACCCCCTCCCCCCATGTCACGCTGCTAAATCCCCCCTCCCCCTGTCACGTCACACTACTTAATTACTAAGTTTTGCATTGTGGGTATCGTACAGTATTTCATCACTCTGTAACTGACGATTTTGCAGGCTTTAACTCCATTAATTGTGTGTGTTGTCATGCGACCTTTGATCCCCCCCCCGAGTCACGGTCTTTCACGATGTGCCACACCCCCTCCCCCACAGGGAGGCATGACATAATATTTGCACGGCCCCTAAAGCCGCATTTACACGATACAGGTTAAGTTAGGTAGAAGGTAACTTTGATAAGGTATAGGGTGTGTAGGCTGGACAAAAACATGATGAGCAGCCTGTATGGTTTTTGATCAAGGTTCTGTCCACACACCCTACGCAAGGCTTCCTTGCCAAGGTTACCTTCATCCTAACCTGCATCATATAATCGCGCCTTAATGGTGCCTTAGGACTTAACTTATGCATGATATTCAATAAAAATATTGAAAGTGGTGTAAAACCAGTAAGCTATGATATAATTTCTATTACAGGTACTATTCTTATTACGTACTTAAAATATTACAATACCCATAAACTATTAATTTATGTCCCTGGTCCCATAAGCTTACTCACATTATTCCAGAAATGTGTGGTTTTTCTTTAGTCTTATTGCCTATCTTACTTCAAGTATTCAACACCAACAGCCACTTGATTACTAGATTATTTGTATTCATGAGCTTCCACTAGATATTAAACGAATTACGAATACAAAATTTATTCATAAATGGGCATGGCAAGAACTTTACTTACACACTTCTAGAGCTAAGGATTTAGATATTTTGAAACAAAGTTTATATCTTCAAATCACAATATCAAAATAACAAACGCCAGCTTAATCCTTGTCTACTTTCTGTACTAACTTCTTCCAAAACAATAATCACAATAACAAGCTCAAACTCAAACACTAAATAAATAAATTTAACTTGTTCAGGATTCAGGCATTCAGGCTCACTTAGGGACGTTGCGATACTTTCGATTCCGTTCCGATACGAGCAGGTATCGATACTCAGAGTATTGCCGGTATTGGTATCTTTATCGGTTAACCGATATTATTCATTGTGGTAGGTAACAAAAGAAAAGTTGGAGTATCGGTATTAGAAAAATAATTCACTTTTATTTTTATATGTTGTTAAAACATAGATAAGTTTTAGTTTAACAACAATATAAACAAAAATATTAACTTACAAAATTGTTGTTGTAAATTGTCATAGAGAATATCAACTACAAGTTAAGTATTCTTACAGAATTTCATAAGTATATCTGTTCAGTCCGCAATCCCGCCATCCCGTGTTCACACAATTATTTACATTATTATTTAGTTTTTGGTTGTAATATCCCATAGTAATAATAAAAACCCTGGGATCCAAGCTTTGCACGCGGAAGGCCATTCAGTATGTTTAGATGACAGGGAGAAATATTTTACCACTTCCCCCAACTGATTATCGTATTTTTGAGGCATTTGCCTCTTTCTGCAATTTTAAGGTTCCAGTAGTTATTTATAGCTCAATGTCCTTTTGAACTATTTGAGATATGACCGCTCTATATATATTATACAACCTTCACTCAACAGTTTTAATCATCACCCTCAAGAAACCACTTGTTAACAATTATAAACAACACGAGTATTACATTTGACAGTTCCCTGATGGTTGATTATGAACAGCTGTTTACAATTCTATCGTTTTGATTTTATAATCCATAAGCCCAATGTTAATTTTTTTAACTTTTACTTTCTCCCTCTATACATAGTATATGGAGAAAGTATTGTTTTCGTCAAAATTTTCGAATTTGAGTTGTTAGTGGAAATATTCGTTTTGGTGCTCCCTGAACCCAAAAAAGTGGTTTTTACGTGATGTCTGTCTGCGTGTGTGTGTCCGTGTGTGTGTGTGTGTGTGTGTCCGTGTGTGTGTGTGTGTGTGTGTGTGTGTGTGTGTGTGTGTGTGTGTGTGTGTGTGTGTGTGTGTGTGTGTGTGTGTGTGTGTGTGTGTCTGTGTGGATGTGTACAGAGCTAGAGCCCTAACCAATGGGCCTGTTTTGATGAAATTTGGTATGTAGGTACTAATCCACGATATCTCAAGGCGTTTTTTCATTTTTTTGAATTTTTGATTTGTAAGGGTAATTATCGCCCCAAAACTGCCAAAAAACATGAAAAATCCAAATTTCTCAAAAACGGCTCTAACGATTTTGATTAAATTTTAGTCGTTTGTAGAACTTTAGTTTTCCAACAAAATGACACCACCCGCATTTCTGTAAAAATTCGGGTTCAGAAATTACAGGACTTAAAACATCAAAAATTCATTTTTTTGGATTTTTCATAAAAATACATAAATATAAAAAATATTTCTATTCACCATTAAAAAGAGTTCAAAAAACTAAATAACTAAGTATTTTGAATTACGATTATACGATCGCTGGTTTCGGAGAAAAATGAAATTTTCATTTAGCGGTAAACGCAGTACGTTGTCCAATGTTATTCTTATGGGAAATACAAAAATTACTATTTCTCTCTTATTTACTGATTAATTTCATTCAAACTTGATATGCTTGTCAATTTAGCATTGGCCAACAGAGGTAATTCGAAATATGTTGCCCCTTAATAACCCTGGGGGGGAATAGGGGGCATTTCCCCTCTTAAAACCACGAGTTTAGCAATGGATTCTGTAGTGCCTCCAAAAAGCAGGGATTTGGGTGGATGTTTTTTAAAACAACTTGTTTACAAGATTTTCTGTACATTCGCCCGTGCTTTGTATTCTATATTTAGTAAATAAAAATTAATTTATTCATTAAAGTTGGGCTAAAAGGGAGAAAGTATGTGTCAGTTTCCTGATACCGTTTATTTTACATTATTTTACATTAGGGGATGAGACCTGTCTAGAACTTATTTGTATCCCAGAAATTAGTTATTTCCAACATTTGAAGGAAATCGTTGCTGGTACCGTTTTTGAGATCAGAGTTGCAAGCAAGCACGGCTGGACGCACGCAAACCTTACTCAAATTGTAGTATGGGATATTGGTCATCACTTTTATTGAATATTTGTATTAATTAATACTGTCGGTAATGGTTTTTAAAACATAAGTAAACAATGATTTGAATTTTCGATACGTTATTGAGGTACCGATACTTTGGATCCAATTCTATTGGGTATCAATACTTTGGTTTCAATACTGCATCGATACAAAATATCGGGTCCAAGGCAGTATCGGAACGTCCCTAGGCTCACTGACTAAGTAAGCACTACTGACTCCTGACTACAAACATAGATTTTTAATCTATGCTACAAACTAGTGAAAAATTACTATCGATAGTCGGGTTGATAGTATTTTACTATCGATGGTTTAGGAAGTATTATGTGCAAATATAAAAAAATAGTAATTTATATTTGGAATGGTTAAATTTCAAAATAGAGTGTCCTTGATATTTATATCCTAAATTCTTATCAAAACATCCTGATGTTTGTTAAAGCGTAATTATATTTTTAGTGAATTTCCCCTTTAGGGAAGAAGCTATTACCGTAGTCGGCATGGTAAGACCTAGGCCCGGGACCATGATAACTTTTCGTTTTGAAGTCCCCAGACCCCAAAAACACCATTCGTTCGAAACTGCATATCTATATATGTGTGTGTGTGTGTGTGTGTGTGTGTGTGTGTGTGTGTGTGTGTGTGTGTGTGTGTGTGTGTGTGTGTGTGTGTGTCCGTGAGCACAATAACTCTCGTAAAAAAGTCCGATTTTGATGAAATTTTGTAAAAACGTGTAAAGCAATATTTATGACTTTAATTTAAAAAACCAGACAGATCGACCCATACAAAGTATGTTGGGGAGGATATTGTACCCCAAAAATTATTTTTTTGAAGTTTTTACATGTAATATTTAAAAAGTCAAATTTTAGTTTTCACCATTAAATTAAGCTTTAAAAAACACAGAATTTGGTGCTTTGATAATTTCTCTAAGTCAATTGGATAAAGAGATATTAAAAGTGATAAAACACAGTACGTTGTCCAATGTTATTCTTATGGAGAATAAAATGAATTTTATATCTCGATTATTTATGAACGTATCCCGACAAAACCTGGTATTTGGCTTCATCTGGTTGTGGTCTATTATTATTTAAACAAAAACACAATTTTTCCGATGGTTCCCATAGCACAAAACCTGCGTACTCTGCCCTAATTTTATTCTTATGGAGATAAAGTAAACTATTATATCTCCCTTAATTATGCACATGAATTAATAAAACTTGGTATGTGACTTTCCCTAGTTGAGTACTATTGATATTTGCATAGAAACCAATTTGTTGTGTTTCATCTTACAGCAAACCTGCTTACTCAGCTCCCATGTTATTCTTATGGAGAATAATTATATAATTATAATTATTATAATAATAATAATTAAAATGGCATACATCGCTTATTTATAAATTTATATTGATAAAACTTGGTATGTGGTTTGACCTAGTTGAGTTTATTTATATTTGCATAAAAACCCATAATGTGTTCCTTGTTGCAGCAAACCTGCATACTCAGCCCCCATGTTATTCTTATGGAGAATAATTAAATTGTTATATATATATTGCTTATTTATGAATGTATATTAAATGAACTTGGAAATTCGCTAGGTATGCAGGTTTTCTGCGACGGGGGTATTTTTACCCCAAAGTACTCTAGTGGACGAGGCTAAGTTGTCTGGGGAAGGTGTCGATTTCACATAGTGGATACTTATATGGCCGCTTACCTGTGATTCTCAACTTCTGTTTTCCCGTGCGAGTAAATTTTATAAAAAGTTATTTATGTAATATATTCATATAGGCAACATCACATAGTTAAAAGCTATATCTTGAAGCGTAGTTATATTATTTTCTTACCCCACAGTACTATATAGTAGACGAGGCTTAGTTGTCTAGGGAAGGTGTCAATTTCACATAGTGGACACTTATGGGGACGCTAACCTGTGTGTCTCAACTTGTGTTTCCCTGTGCAAGTCACTTTTTTAAAATTTATGTATATCATATATTCCTATAGGAAACATAGCCTAGTTAAAAACTAGATCTCGAAGCGTAATTATATTTAGTAAACTCCACAGTGCTATAGTAGACGTGGCTGACTTGTCTGGGGAAGGTGTAATTTTCATAGTGGACACTTACTTATGGGGCCGCTTATCTGCGTGTATCAACATGTGTTTTTCTTTGCGATTAACCTTTATAAAAAATATGTATATAATATATTTAATATAGGCAACATCACATAGTTAAATGCTAGATCTTGAAGCGTAAATATTATTTTTTGAATCAAAAGTTCTATAGTAGAGGAGGCTGCGTTTTCTGGGAAAGATGTCAATTTCACATAGTGGACACTTATGGGGCCGCTTAGCTGTGTTTCTCAACATGTGTTTTTTTTCGAGTAACTTTCAGAAAAAAATACTTATATCATATATTCATATAGCCAACATCATATAGTTAAAAACTATATCTAGAATCGCAATTATATTGTTTTAAATCCTCAATACTACAGTTGTTGGGGCTGAGTTGTCTGGGGAATGTGTCAATTTCACATATTGGGCTCTTATGCCCACCATTTACCTGTATTTCTGAACATGTGATTTCCTAAGCAAGTCCCTTTCATAAAAAAATATGTATTCAATATATTCATATAGGCAACATCTCATTGTTAAATACCCCCGTCGTAGCAAACCTGCATACTCAGCCAATTTCCAATGGAGATATAAATGTGTTAATACTACATAAAGCCTCTTACCAAGTTTAATAATAATATATTCACAAATAAGCGATACCTATATACAATAATTATTATTCTCCATAAGAATAACAAGGAGGCTGAGTACGCAGATTTGCTTGAACAAGGAATATAAAAGATGGATTTTATGCTAATATCAATATAACTCAACATAGTAATTATATTATTTGCTTACCCCACAGTACTATATAGTAAACGAGGCTGAGTTGTCTGGGGAAAGTGTCAGTTTTACATAGTGGACACTTATGGGGCCACTCACCTGTGTGTCTACTTGTGTTTTCCTGTGGAGTCACTTTTTTAAAATTGATGTATATATATCATATATTCATATAGGCAACATAACATAGTTAAAAGCTAGATCCTGAAGCGTAATTATACTATTGTTTTACCCCACAATGCTATAGTAGACAAGGCTGAGTTGCTGTGTTGTTGGGGAAGGTGTTAATTTCATAGTGGAAATTTATGGGGCCGCTCACCTGTGGGTCTAGAATTGTGTTTTCCTGTACGAGTCTCTTTTATAAAAAAATATGTATATCATATTCATGTATGTATAATATGTATATTCATATCGTATATCATATATTCAACATCACACAGTTAAAAGCTAGATCTTGAAGCGTAATTATATTTTTTACTCCACAGTACTATAGTAGACGAGGCTGAGTTGTCAGGGGAAGGTGTCAATTTTACATAGTGGACACTTATGGAGCCGCTCACCTGAGGATCTAGAATTGTGTTTTCCTGTGCGAGTCACTTTTATAAAAAAAGATCTATATCATATAAACATATTAGTCGAAGTGATAGGACCCAAAAAGGTATAATTTTCTTGCCGGCCTGAAACTAATACAGCTGAATTAGATGTCCCAAAGGATGACAAAAATGGGAATTATAAACGTGAAAACTGGAGTTTAACAAGATGGCGGCCATTTAAAGATGGCGAATTTACGTTTTTAATAAATTAGTCATATCTCGGTTATTATTTATCCAAATTTGCCAACTCTTTTTTTTGTTGTGTAGATAATTTTATTCCTCGAATAAAGTGTTCTGACAATATTATCTGTGTATGGCTTGGTTTTATATTTATTTAATAAAATATGTAAGAATTACAGGGCATTAATTGCTTTAAACCAGTATATCTCCTAAACTGTACATTTTATTTGAAATACACTAATAATATAAAAGATAGAATATATTATAAGCTTTACAATGATATATAACATAAGGGGGTGTAAACTACATATGCAAATATAAGAGGTGCAGAACTGCTGGATGGCAGCGCTCGGTGCGATGTGGTGACGCGGGCCGGCCTCAGCATAGTCAATGGCCGATATTATGTCACATCTGGCTATTGATACCAAATATGGTTCGATGTTTCTTCATCTAATTAACTTTTAAAATCCGCTGGGAGACACTCTCTCAGAGCTGCCTAACCCCCTGAGTTGACCTCATCAATATGGCGGACTGGAAACTATACAGGGTTTGCTTTAAACGTTTGTAACTCCTTTACCAGTTGCTGTATTTTGACAATTAAGGTGTCATTTTAAAGAACATAACCTATTTAACATTCACCGTTAATATCAAGATCGTTAAGTATTTTGTAGTCTGTTTGTTCAAGTGTTAATTCTACAAATTCAGATTTCTTTCGAATTACTCTGCAAAAAATACGCTATTCCTGTAGTCGGCACGGTAAGACTTGGACCCGTGACCTTAATAACTTTATTTAAAAGTGGTTTATATACCTGCATTTAAGTAATCCAATTTTTTGCTTCATACAACCGGTTTCAACTCCGTGGAGTCATCATCAGGCAACGATAAAACAACGTGGTACAACGATAAAACAATCTCTTCATTTGGAGGTCGTCATGACGTTCATCACGCAAACAAAAACACACACGGACATCGAACGGACAACGGACACGGACATTTAAAAAACACTTAACACAAAACGGGGGTGCGACGCGTACCAGGCGGAAGTGAAGTCTAGATAATATTTCACATCTGGCTATCGGTACCAAATTTTGCTAGTTGTTTCTTCATCTAATTAATGGTGAATGGTGCCCCCTTTTGTGTTTAGGGTTTCTTAAATGTCCGTGTCCGTTGTCCGTTCGATGTCCGTATGTGTTTTCGTTTGTGTGATGAACGTCATGACGACACTCAAATTAAGAGATTGTTTTATCGTTGTACCAACGGCCTGATGATGACTCCACAGAGATGAAACCGGTTGCATGAAACAACAAATTGGATTCGTTAAATGCAGGTATATAAATCACTTTTAAGTATTATACAGTAATCCGGAGGCTAAAATCCATCAATAAAATAACTTTACGTTCAAACCAACCTAGCTACAGTAAATATATATTTTGTTAGAACTTGTATATGTATAATTTTGTATATGGCCCTTTTGTAAATGTACAGTTTCTTTTTAGATACGAGACCGTTTATACTGAAACTTTTAAGTAACCGTTCGATTTTGAATAAATTTAGTATGAACATGTGAATCAGTATTTACTGTCTTGAGTTCGAAGACCAGAGAAATTGAATCAAGGGAAGAGAGTTTTATGGTGTTTTAATTAGATTAAAAATTACAATTTTAGATTTTTCATATACAAGTTTTTAATGCACACAATTTTTGCTTTAAAACAGAGCATTAAATACCCCCCGTTGCAGCAAACCTGCGTACTCAGCGAATTTCCAATGCATTGATATGTTTCTCACTAGCACATAAAGCCACTCACCAATTTTGACAAAAATACATTCATAAATAAGTGATTTATTACATTTTATTTATTCCCATAAGAATAACATTAGGACTGAGTACGCAGGTTTGCTGCAACGAGGAAGATAAGAAATGAGTTTTTATGCAATTATCAATATAACTGAACCAGGTGAAGCTACTTACCATGTTTTATTAATTTATGTTCATAATTAAGGGAGATATAAAACTTTACTTATTCTCCATAAGAATAACATTAGGGCTGAGTATGCAGGTTAGCTGCTACGGGGACAATCAACAAAACATTTATTTTTTGTGCAATTATCAATATACCAGTACAACATGAAGCCACATACCAAATTTCATCAATATACATTCATAAATAATCAAGATATCAAATTTTATTTATTCTCCATAAGGATAACATTGGACAACGTACTGTGTTTAGCACTTTGAATATCTCTGCAACGGTTTGACGTAGAATCACAATTTAAACACCAAAATGATTGTTTTGTGGAGCTGAAGTGATTGGTAAAAGAAAATGTGAAGTTTAAAGTAAAATTAACTGAGGAAAAGCCAAAAACCTTTTTCCCATAAGATTAACATGGGAGATTTTATGAGTATGTTTTTTGGATTTTTTCCGCAACCACTTAACCTAGGTTAATAATTCAAAATACCATATTATTTGTTTTTTAAGCTCTATAACATAGTCTAAACCAAAATTAAGTGTTTTAAAAATTGTAGGGTAAAAAATGCAAAAAACTGACTTTTGGAAAATTTAAAACCCCCATAAACCCCCCTTCCCATGGTCCGATTTTTCTGGTTTTCGAACTTAAAGTCATAAATGTCAGTTTACACATTTGAGCCAAATTTCATCGAAATCAGACGTTTTTTACTCAAGTTATCGCATTCACGGACACATATATATATATATATATATATATATATATATATATATATATATATATATATATATATACATATATACATATATACATATATATAAATTTGAACGAATAGTGTTTTGGACATCTGGGGACATCAAAACAAAAAGTTATCATGGTCTCGGGCTTAAGTCTTACCATGAGACCTACGGTAATAGCTTCTTCCCTATAGGGGAAATTCGCTAAAACTAAACAATTTGGTATTTGCAATTATTTTATTATGGTGAGGAGAAAATCTAGGAAACCTATTCAAAATATTCTTCATGTTAATCTTATGGAGAATAGGTATAAAGCGTTTTTACAACAAGTGTTTAATGAAGACTTAAGATATGGTTTTACTAATTTAGCTCAAAAGAGCAATTTATTTTGCCTTTAATTTTTTTGATATTTGGTTATTATTAATATGTTACCTCACTACCACAACAAAAGTCTTGCCAAAGGCCATTAACATTATTCATAAATAAGCTAGATGCAACAACATTTTCATTCTCCTTGGGTAAACATAAGGGCTGAGTTTGTAGATTTACTGGAATGGAGATTATAAATTATAAGTTTTTATGCACCTATTATTAAACTGTAACTTCATCAAAAATACCATGTTACATCAAAATTTATTTAGATACATAAAATATATAACATGTTAAATATCCTCCATAAAAATAATATTATAAACCCGTACTGTGCTTAGCAATTTCAATAACTCGGAAACGGATTAGCTTAAAACATACAATTTAAAAGTCAAAGATTTTGATTTATTATAATAAAATTGGTTTAATGTCAATCCGTAAAATTTAAAGGATATTTTTAATCTTTAAAACACAGTAAAACTCTCTTCCCTTGATCCAGTTTCTCTGGTTTTCAAACTCGACAGTAAATACTATCTCACATGTTCATACTAAATTTATTCAAAATAGAAGGGTTACTTAAAAGATTCAGTGTAAACGGCCTTGATCTAAAAAAGCTGTACATTTACAGAAGGGTCATATGCAAAATCTACAGATACAAGTTCAAAAAAATTAGATTTATTGTAGCTAGGTTGGTTTGAATGTAAAGTTATTATGGTCACGGCTCCAAGTCTTACGGTGCTGACTACAGTACAGTAATAGCATATTTTTTGCAGAGTGATTCGAAAGAAATCTGAATTTTGTAGAATTAAACTTGAACAATCAAACTAAAAAATACTTAATGATCTTGATATTAACGGTGAATGTTAAATAGGTTATGTTCTTTAAACTGACACCTTAAATGTCCAAATCAAGCAACAGGTAAAGGAGTTACAAACGTTTAAAGCAAACCCTGTATAGTTTCCAGTCCGCCATATTGATGAGGTCAACTCAGGGGGTTAGGCAGCTCTGAGAGAGTGTCTCCCAGCGGATTTTAAAATTTAATTAGATGAAGAAACATCGAACCATATTTGGTACCAATAGCCAGAAGTGAAATAATATCGGTTTAACGCCATGGACTATTCTGAGGCCGGCCCGCGTCACCACATCGCACCGAGCGCTGCCATCCAGCAGTTCTGCACCTCTTATATTTGCATATGTAGTTTACACCCCCTTATGTTATATATCATTGTAAAGCTTATAATATATTCTATCTTTTATATTATTAGTGTATTTCAAATAAAATGTACAGTTTAGGAGATATACTGGTTTAAAGCAATTAATGCCTTGTAATTCTTACATATTTTATTAAATAAATATAAAACCAAGCCATACACAGATAATATTGTCAGAACACTTTATTTGAGAAATAAAATTATCTACACAACAAAAAAAGAGTTGGCAAATTTGGATAAATAATAACCGAGATATGACTAATTTATTAAAAACGTAAATTCGCCATCTTTAAATGGCCGCCATCTTGTTAAACTTCAGTTTTCAAGTTTATAATTCCCATTTTTGTCATCCTTTGGGACATCTAATTCAGCTGTATAAGTTTCAGGCTGGCAAGAAAATTATACCTTTTTGGGTCCTATCACTTCGACTATATAGAAAACATCACGTAGTTAAAAGCTAGATCTTAAAGCGTAATTATATTTTTAGCGAATTTCCCCTATGGGGAAGAAGCTATTTCCGTTGTCGGCATGGTAAGAGCTAGGCCCAGGACCGTGATAACTTTTCGTTTTGAGGTCCCCAGACCCCAAAAACACCATTCGTTCTAAACTGTATGAGAGCACGATAACTCTCGTAAAAAGTCCGATTTTGATGAAATTTGGTACAAACGTGTAAAGCAACATTTATGACTTTAATTTCGAAAACCAGACAGATCGACCTATCCAAAGTGGTTTTTTGGGAGGGGGGGGGGTTTGTACCCCAAATATGGGTTTTTTGATGTTTTACATGTTATATTTTCAAAAGTCAAAATGTAGTTTTCACCATTAAATTCAGCTTTAAAAAACACACAATTTGGTGTTTTGATAATTTCTCTAAGTCAATAAGTTACAGAATATTAAAAGTACTAAACACAGTACGTTGTCCAATGTTATTCTCATGGAGAATAAAATAAATTTTATATCTCGCTTATTGATGAACGTATCCCGACAAAAACTTGGTATTTGGCTTCATCCGGTTGTGATCTATTATTATTTACACAAAAGCACAATTTTTCGATTTTTCCCGTAGCAGCAAACCTGCATACTCTGCCCCCATGTTATTCTTATTGAGAAAAAGTAAACTATTATATCTCCCTTAATTAATAAAATTTGGTATGTGACTTCCCCTAGTTGAGTACTATTGATATTTGCATAAAAACCCATTTTATGTGTTCCATATGTTAAAGCAAACCTGCTCACTAACTCCCATGATATTCTTATGGAGAATAATTAAATTGGCATAGATCACTTATTTATTAATAAAGTATATTGATGAAACTTGGTACGTGGCTTGACCTAGTTGATTTTTTTTTATATTTGCATAAAAACCCATATTTTGCGTTCCTTTTTGCAGCAAACCTGCGTACACAGCCCCCTTGTTATTCTTATGGATAATAATTAAAATGTTATGTATTGCTTATTTATGAATGTATATTAATGGAAATTGGAAATTCACTGAGTATGCAGGTTTTCTGTGACGGGGGTATTTTTACTCCACTTTTATAAAAAATATGTATATATTATATATTCATATAGGAAACATCACAAAGTTAAAAGCTAGATCTTGAAGCGTAATTATATTTTTTAAATCCACAGTACTATAGTAAACGAGGCTGAGTTGCCTGGGGAGGTGTCAATTTCACATAGTGGACACTTATGGGGACGCTAACCTGTGTGTCTCAACTTGTGTTTCCCTGTGCAAGTCACTTTTATAAAAAATTATGTATATCATATATTCATATAGTAAACATAGCATAGCTAAAAGATGCATCTTGAAGCGTAATTCTATTTTTTTAACTCTACAGTACTACAGTAGAAGAGGCTGAGTTGTCTGGGAAGGTGTCAATTTCACATAGTGGACACTTATGGGGCCGCTTATCTGCGTGTATCAACATGTGTTTTTCTTTGCGATTCACTTTTATAATGAACGGTATCAGGAAACTGACAAATACTTTCTCCCTTTTAGCCAAACATTAATGACAAAAATATTTGTTATTTTCTAAATATAGAATATGAAGTATAGATAAATGTACAGAAAATTGTCTAAAATAGTTGTTTTCAGAAATATCCACCCAAATTGCTTTTTTGGAGGAACTATAGAGTCCGTTGCTACACACAGTAGTTTTGAGAGGGGAAATGCCCCCTTGCCCCCCAGGGTTAAATAGCAACACATTTCGAACATCATCTGTTGGTCAATGCTAATTTGACCTGCATATCAAATTTTAATGAAATTGATCAGTAAATAAGAGAGAAATAGTTATTTTTGTATTCCCCATAAGAATAACATTGGACAACGTACTGTGTTTACCGCTAAATGAAAATTTCAATTTTATCTGCAACTAGCAATCGTAGAATAGTAATTTAAAATACTAATTTATTTAGTTTTTTGAGCTCTTATTAATGGTGAATAGTAATCTTTTTTAACATTTATGATTTTTTATGAAAAAATCCAAAAAACTGAATTTTTGATGTTTTAAGTCCTGTATTTTCTGAACCCGAATTTTTCCAGAAATGCGGGTGGTGTCATTTTGTTGGAAACCTAAAGTTCTACAAACCACGAAAGTTTAATCAAAATCGTTAGAGCCGTTTTTGAGAAATTTGGATTTTTCATGTTTTTTGGCGGTTTTTGGGATATAATTACCCTTAAAAATCAAAAATTCAAAAAAATGAAAAAAATGCCTGGAGATATCGTGAATTAGTACCTACATACCAAATTTCATAAAAATCGGCCCATAGGTTAGGGCTCTAGCTCTGTACACATCCACACAGACACACACACACACACACACACACACACACACACACACACACACACACACACACACACAGACAGACAGACATCACGTAAAAACCACTTTTTTGGGTTCAGGGAGCACCAAAACGAATATTTCCACTAACAACTCAAATTCGAAAATTTTTACGAAAACAATACTTTCTCCATATACTATGTATAGGGGGAGAAAGTAAAAAATATGTATATAATATATTTTATATAGGCAACAATACATGGTTAAAAGGTAGATCTTGAAGCTTAATTATTATTTTTTAAATCAAAAGTACTATAGTAGAGGAGGCTGCGTTTTCTGGGGAAGGTGTCAATTTCACATAGTGGACACTTATGGGGCCGCTTATCTGCGTGTATCAACATGTGTTTTTCTTTGCGATTTACTTTTATAAAAAATATGTATATAATATATTTTATATAAGCAACATCACATAGTTAAAAGCTAGATCTTGAAGCTTAATTATTATTTTTTAAATCAAAAGTACTATAGTAGAGGAGGCTGCGTTTTCTGGGGAAGGTGTCAATTTCACATAGTGGACACTTATGGGGCCGCTTATCTGCGTGTATCAACATGTGTTTTTCTTTGCGATTCACTTTTATAAAAAATATGTATATAATATATTTTATATAAGCAACATCACATAGTTAAAAGCTCGATATTGAAGCTTAATTATTATTTTTTAAATCAAAAGTACTATAGTAGAGGAGGCTGCGTTTTCTGGGGAAGGTGTCAATTTCACATAGTGGACACTTATGCGGCCACTAACCTGTGTGCCTCAACTTGTTTTTCCTTGTGCAAGTCACTTTTATAAAAAATTATGTATATCATATATTCATATAGGAAACATAGCATAGTTAAAAGCTGGATCTTGAAGTGTAATTATATATTTTACTCCACAGTACTACAGTAGAACCTTCCTGGCTGAGTTGTCAGGGGAAGGTGTCAATTTTATGTAGTGGATACTTTATGGGGCCGCTCATCTGTGTTTCAACTTTTGTTTTCCTGTGCATGTCACCTTTATACAAAAATATATATCTCATATTATTCATTAATACAATTTGGTATGTGACTTCCCCTAGTTGAGTACTATTGATATTTGTATATAAACCCATTTTTCGTGTTCCATGTTACAGCAAACCTGCTTACTAACTCCCATGTTATTCTTATACAGAATAATTAAATTGGCATATATAACTTATTTATGAATTTATATTCATGAAACTTGGTATGTGGCTTGACTTAGTTGAGTTATTTTATATTTGCATAAAAACCCATATTTTGAATTCCTTCTTGCAGAAAACCTGAGTACTCAGCCCCCATGTTATTCTTATGGAGGATAATTAAAATGTTAAGTTTTGCTTATTTATGAATGTGTATTAAAGGAACTTGGAAATTCGCTGAGTATGCAGGTTTTCTGTGACGGGGGTATTTTTACTACACTTTCATAAAAATATTTATATATTATATATTCATATAGGAAACATCACAAAGTTAAAAGATGCATCTTGAAGCGTAATTCTATTTTTTTAACTCTACAGTACTACAGTAGAAGAGGCTGAGTTGTCTGGGGAGGTGTCAATTTCACATAGTGGACACTTTTATGGCCGCTTACCGGCGTTTCTCAACATGTGTTTTCCTGTGCATGTCACATTTATACAAAATTATATATCTCATATATTCATACAGGAAACATAACATAGGTAAAAGCTAGATCTCAAAGCGTAATTATATTATTGTAACTCCACAGTACTATAGTAGACGAGGCTGAGTTGTCTGGGGATGGTGTAAATTTCACATAGTGGTCCTCTATGGGACCGCTTACCTGTGTGTCTCAACCTGTATTTTCCTGTTTGAGTCACCTTTATACAAAAATATATATATCTATTTTCATAAAAGAAACCTCACATAGTTAAAAGCTAGATCTTGAAGCCTAATTATATTTTTTACCCCTCAGTACTATGATATACGAGGCGAATTTGTATCTATAAAAATATATATCTCATATGTTCATATAAGAAACATCACCCTGTTAAAAACTAGATCTTGAAACGTAATTGTATTTTTGTTTTACTCCATAGTACTATAGTAGACGAGGCTGACTTGTCTGGGAAAGGTGTCAATTTTACATAGTGAACACTTATGGGTCGACACCTGTGTGTCTCAACTTGTGATTTCCAGTGCAAATCACTTTAATAAAAAATTATGTATATCACATATTCATATAGGAAACATAACATGGTTAAAAGCTGGATCTTGTAGGGTAATTATATTTTTTACACCACAGTACTATAGTAGACGAGGCTGAGTTGTCAGGCGAAGGAGTCAATTTTACATAGTGGATACTTTAAGGGGCCGCTCACCTGTGTCTCAACTTGTGTTTCCTGTGCCTTTTACCTTTATAAAAAAATCAATATCTCATATATGCATATAGGCAACATCACATAGTTAAAAGCTAGATCTCGAAGCGTAATTATATTTTGTTAACTCCACAGTAGTATAATAGACGAGGCTTAGTTGTCTGGGGAAGGTGTAAATTGCACATAGTGGACACTTACTTATGGGGCCGCTTATCTGCGTGTATCAACATGTGTTTTTCTTTGCGATTAACCTTTATAAAAAATATGTATATAATATATTTTATATAGGCAACATCGCATAGTTAAAAGCTAGATCTCGAAGCGTAATTATATTTTGTTAACTCCACAGTAGTATAATAGACCAGGCTGAGTTGTCTGGGGAAGGTGTAAATTTCACATAGTGGACACTAATGGGGCCGCTTAGCTGCGTTTCTCAACATGTATTAGCGAATTTCCCCTATAGGGAAGAAGCTATTACCGTAGGTCTCATGGTAAGACTTAAGCCCGAGACCGTGATAACTTTTTCTTTTGAGGTCGCCAGAAGCCAAAAAAACTATTCGTTCAAATTTATATATATGTATATACATATATCTATATATATCTATACACACATATATATATATATATATGTGTGTCCGTTAACACGATAACTTGAGTAAAAAACGCCCGATTTTATGAAATTCGGCTCAAACGTGTAAAATGACATTCATGACTTTAAGTTCGAAAACCAGAAAAATCGGACCATGGGAACAGGGGTTTATGGGGGTTTCAAATTGTCCAAAAATCAGTTTTTTGCATTTTTTACACAAAGATTATTAAAAAACTTAATTTTGGTTTTGACCATGTTATAGAGCTTAAAAAAACAAATAATATGGTATATTGCATCATTAAGCTAGGTTATATGGTTGCGGAGAAAATCCAAAAAACGTGTTCATAAAATCTCCCATGTTAATATTATGGAAAAATGGGTTTTAGCTTTTCCCCAATTAATTTTACTATAAACTTCGCATTTGCTTATACTAATCAGTTTAGCTCTACAAATCAATCATTTTGGTGTTTAAATTGTGATTCTACGTCCAAACGTTGCCGAGATATTCAAAGGGCTAAACACAGTACGTTGTCCAATGTTATCCTTATGGAGGATAAATAAAATTTGATATCTCGATTATTTATGAATGTATGTTGATGAAATTTGGTATGTGGCTTCACGTAGTAATGGTATATTGATATTTGTACAAAAAATTGATTTTTTGTTGATTATTCCCGTAGCAGCAAACCTGCGTACTCAGCCCCCATGTAATTCTTATGGAGAATAAGTAAAATGTAATGACTCCCTTAATTATGAACATAAATTAATAAAACTTGGTATGTAGCTTCACTGGGTTGAGTTATATTGATAATTATATAAAAACCCTTTTTTTTGTTCCTCGTTGCAGCAAACCTGCTTTCTCAACTCCATGTTATTCTTATAGAGAATAACTAGAATGTTATAAAGAGCTTATTTATGATTGAATATTGATGAAACTTGGTATGTGGCTTCTCCTAGTTAAATTCTATTTATATTTGCATAAAAACCAATTGTTTGTGTTCCTTGTTTCAGCAAACCTAGGTACTCATTACCAATGTTATTCTTATGGAGAATAATTAAAATCGCTTATATGTGAATATATTTTTATGAAACTTGGTATGCGTCTGTATGTGGTATTAAGACATAAATTATGCATTGGAAAATCGCTGAGTACGCAGGTTTGCTCTGATAGGGTTATTTTTCTTTGCGAGTAACTTTTAGAAAATATTGTTTATATCATACATTCATATAGGCAACATCATATAGTTAAAAACTAGATCTATAAATGCAATTATATTGTTTTAAATCCACAGTACTACAGTTGTTGGGGCTGAGTTGTCTGGGGAAGGTGTCAATTTCACATAGTGGGCTCTTATGCCCACCGTTTATCTGAGTTTCTGAACATGTGATTTCCTAAGCAAGTCCCTTTCATAAAAAATATGTATTCAACATATTCATATAGGCAACATCACATTGTTAAATACCCCCGTCGCAGCAAACCTGCATACTCAGCCAATTTCCAATGGAGATATAAATATATATTAATACTACATAAAGCCTCTTACCAAGTTTCATAAAAATATATTCACAAATAAAAGCGATATATACAATAATTATTCTCCATAAGAATAACATTGGGGCCGAGTACGCAGATTTGCTGCAACAAGGAACATACAAAATGGATTTTATGCTAATATCAATATAACTCAACATAGTAATTATATTATTTGCTTACCCCACAGTACTATAGTAGACGAGGCTGAGTTGTCTGGGGAAGGTGTCAATTTTACATAGTGGACACTTATGGGGCCGCTTAGCTGTGGGTCTAGAATTGTGTTTTCCTGTGCGAGTCACTTTTATAAAAAAAGATCTATATCATATAAACATATAGAAAACATCACGTAGTTAAAAGCTAGATCTTAAAGCGTAATTATATTTTTAGCGAATTTCCTCTATGGGGAAGAAGCCATTTCCGTTGTTCGCATGCTAAGAGCTAGGCCCGGCACCGTGATAACTTTTCGTTTTGATGTCCCCAGACCCCGAAAACACTATTCGTTCTAAACTGTATGAGAGCACTCTCGTAAAAAGTCCGGTTTTGATGAAATTTGGTACAAACGTGTAAAGCAACATTTATGACTTTAAGTTCGAAAACCAGACAGATTGACCCATACAAAGTGGTTTTTTTGGAAGGGGGGGGGGTTTGTACCCCAAATATGTTTTTTTTTGAAGTTTTACATGTTATATATTTTCAAAAGTCAAAATATAGTATTCACCATTAAATTCAGCTTTATAAAAACACACAATTTGGTGCTTCTATCATTTCTCTAAGTAAATTTGTTACAGAATATTAAAACTAGTAAACACAGTACGTTGTCCAATGTAATTCTCACGAAGAATAAAATAAATGTTATATCTCGCTTATTTATAAACCTATCCCGACAAAACTTGGTATTTGGCTTCATCCGGTTGTGGTCTATTATTATTTGCACAAAACCACAATTTTTCGATTGTTCCCGTAACTGAAAACCTGCGTACACTGCCCCCATGTTATTCTAATTGAGAAAAAGTAAACTATTATATCTCCCTGAATTAAGAACATAAATCAATAAAATTTGGTATGTGACTTCACCTAGTTGAATACTATTGATATTTGAATAAAAACCCATTTTTTTGTGTTCCATGTTACAGCAAACCTGCTTAACTCCCATGTTATTCTTATAGAGAATAATTAAATTGGCATATATAACTTATTTATGAATGTATATTGATGAAACTTCGTATGTGGCTTGACCTAGTTGATTTTTTAATATTTGCATAAAAACCCACATTTTGCGTTCCTTGTTGCAGCAAACATGCGTACTCAGCCCCCATGTTATACTTATGGAGAGTAATTAAAATGTTATGTATTGCTTATTTATGAATATATATTAAAGGAACTTGGAAATTCGCTGAGTATGAAGGTTATCTGTGAAGGGGGTATTTTTTCTACACTTTTATAAAAAATATTAATATGTTATATATTCATATAGGAAACATCAGAAAGTTAAAAGCTTGATCTTGAAGCGTAATTATATTTTTTTAACTCTATAGTACTATAGTAGACGAGGGTGAGTTGCCTGGGGAGGTGTCAATTTCACATAGTGGACACTTATAGGGCCGCTTACCTGTGGTTCTCAACATGTGTTTTCCTTTGCGAGTCACATTTATAAAAAATTAGTATATCATATATTCATATAAGCAACGTCACATAGTTAAAAGCTAAATCTTGAAGCGAAATTATATTTTTGTTACGCCACAGGACTATAGTAGACGAGGCGTGATTTTCTGGGTAACATTTATATAGTGAACATTTTTAGGGCCGCTAACCTGTTCCTCAACATGTGTTTCCCTGTGCAAGTCACTTTTATAAAAAATATTTATATCATATATATATTCATATATATATGAATATATAGTCATATAGACAACATCACATAGTTAAAAGCTAGATCTTGAAGCGTAATTATATTTTTGTTACTCCACACTACTATAGAAGACGAGGCGAGGTTGTCTAGGGAAGGTGTCAATTTTATATAGTGAACTTATGGGGCCGCTAACCTGTGTTTCTCAACAAGTGCTTTACTGTGCGAATCACTTTTATAAAAAAATACGTATATCATTTATTCATATAGGCAACATCACGTAGTTAAAAGCTAGATCTTGAAGCGTAATTCTATATTAGACGAGACTGAATTGCCTGGGGAGGTGTCAATTTCACATAGTGGACACTTATAGGGTCACTTACCCGTGTCTCTCAACAAATGTTTTCCTGTGTTCACTTTTATAAAAAATATGTATATCATATATTCATATAGGCAACATCACGTAGTTAAAAGCTAGATCTTGAAGCGTAATTCTATATTAGACGAGACTGAATTGCCTGGGGAGGTGTCAATTTCACATAGTGGGCACTTGTAGGGCCGCTTACGTGTGATCACAACATATGTTTTCATGTGCATGTCACATTTATACATAAATATATATCTCATATAATCATATAGGAAACATAACATAATTAAAAGCTAGATCTCAAAGCGTTATTATATTTTGTAAACTCCACAGTACTAGAGTAGACTAGGCTGAGTTGTCTGGGGATGGTGTAAATTTCACATAGTGGACACTTATGGGGCCGCTTATCTGCGTGTATCAACATGTGTTTTTCTTTGCGATTCACTTTTATAAAAAATATGTATATAATATATTTTATATAGGCAACATCACATAGTTAAAAGCTAGATCTTGAAGCTTAATTATTATTTTTTAAATCAAAAGTACTATAGTAGGAGAGGCTGCGTTTTCAGGGGAAGGTGTCAATTTCACATAGTGGACACTTATGGGGCCGCTAACCTGTGTGTCTCAACTTGTTTTTTCCTGTGCAAGTAACTTTTATAAACAATTATGTATATCATATATTCATATAGGAAACATAGCATAGTTAAAAGCTGGATCTTGAAGTGTAATTATATATTTTACTCCACAGTACTATAGTAGACGAGGCTGAGTTGTCAGGGGAAGGTGTCAATTTTATATAGTGGATACTTTATGGGGCCGCTCATCTGTGTTTCAACTTGTGTTTTCCTGTGCATGTCACCTTTATACAAAAATATATATCTCATATTATTCATTAATACAATTTGGTATGTGACTACCCCTAGTTGAGTACTATTGATATTTGTATATAATCCCATTTTTTGTGTTCCATGCTACAGCAAACCTGCTTACTAACTCACATGTTATTCTTATAGAGAATAATTAAATTGGCATATATAACTTATTTATGAATTTATATTGATGAAACTTGGTATGTGGCTTGACTTAATTGACTTTTTTTATATTTGCAAAAAACCCCATATTTTGAGTTCCTTCTTGCAGCAAACCTGAATACTCAGCCCCCATGTTATTCTTATGGAGGATAATGAAAAAGTTAAGTATTGCTTATTTATGAATGTGTATTAAAGGAACTTGGAAATTCACTGAGTATGCAGGTTTTCTGTGACGGGGGTATTTTTACTAAACTTTTATAAAAAATATTTATATATTATATATTCATATAGGAAACATCACAAAGTTAAAAGCTAGATCTTTAAGCGTAATTATTTTTTTTTAACTCTAAAGTACTACAGCAGAAGAGGCCGAGTTGCCTGGGAAGGTGTCAATTTCACATAGTGGAACTTATAGGCCCGCTTACCTGTGGTTCTCAACATGTGTTTTCCTTTGGGAGTCACATTTATAAAAAATATGTATATCATATATTCATATAGGCAACGTCACATAGTTAAAAGCTAGATCTTGAAGCGTAATTATATTTTTGTTACTCCACAGGACTATATTAGACGAGGCGTGGTTGTCTGGGGAAGATGACAATTTTATATAGTGGACTTATGGGGCCGCTTACCTGTGTTTCTAAACAAGTGCATTGTGCATTCCTGTGCGAGTCACTTTTACAAAAAAAATGTATATATTATATATTCATATAGGAAACATAACAAAGTTAAAAGCTAGATCTTGAAGCGAAATACTATTTTTGATACCCTACAGTACTATATTAGACGAGGCTGAGTTGCCTGGGGAGGTGTCAATTTCACATAGTGGGCACTTGTAGGGCCGCTTATCGGCGTTTCTCAAGTGTGTTTTCTTGTGCATGTCACATTTATACAAAAATATATATCTCATATATTCATATAGGAAACATAACATAGTTAAAAGCTAGATCTTGGAGCGTAATTATATTTTATTAACTCCACAGTACTATAGTATACGAGGCTGACTTGTCTGGGGAAGGTGTCAATTTCACATAGTGGGCACTTGTAGGGCCGCTTACCTGTGTTTCTCAACATGTGTTTTCCTGTGCAAGTCACTTTATAGAAAAAGATATATCTCATAAAGCGTAATTGTTTTTTTGTTTTACTCCATAGTACTATAGTAGACGAGGCTGACTTGTCTGGGGACGGTGTCAATTTAAATTACTTTGCACTCATGGTTGCTGTGTTTTTCAACTTATGTTTTCTTGTGGAGTCACTTTTATAAAAAAATGTATATCATATATTCATATAGGCAACATCACATAGTTAAAAGATATATCCTTAAGCGTAATTATATTTTGTACTCCACAGTACTATAGTAGACGAGGCTGAATTGTCTGGGGAAGGTTTCAATTTTACATAGTGAACACTTATGGGTCGACACCGTGTATCTCTACTTGTGATTTCCAGTGCAAGTCACTTTAATAAAAAATATGTATATCATATATTCATCTAGACAACATCACATAGTTAAAAGCTAGATCTTGAAGCGTAATTATATTTTTGTTACTCCACACTACTATAGAAGACGAGGCGAGGTTGTCTGGGGAAGGTGTCAATTTTATATAGTGAACTTATGGGGCCGCTAACCTGTGTTTCTCAACAAGTGCTTTACTGTGCGAGTCACTTTTATAAAAAAATATGTATATCATTTATTCATATAGGCAACATCACGTAGTTAAAAGCTAAATCTTGAAGCGTAATTCTATATTAGACGAGACTGAATTGCCTGGGGAGGTGTCAATTTCACATAGTGGGCGCTTGTAGGGCCGCTTACGTGTGTTTCTCAACATATGTTTTCATGTGCATGTCACATTTATACAAAAATATATATCTCATATAGGAAACATAACATAATTAAAAGCTAGATCTCAAAGCGTAATTATATTTTGTAAACTCCACAGTACTATAGTAGACGAGGCTGAGTTGTCTGGGGATGGTGTAAATTTCACATAGTGGACACTTATGGGGCCGCTTATCTGCGTGTATCAACATGTGTTTTTCTTTGTGATTCACTTTTATAAAAAATATGTATATAATATATTTTATATAGGCAACATCACATAGTTAAAAGCTAGATCTTGAAGCTTAATTATTATTTTTTTAATCAAAAGTACTATAGTAGGGGAGGCTGCGTTTTCAGGGGAAGGTGTCAATTTCACATAGTGGACACTTATGGGGCCGCTAACCTGTGTGTCTCAACTTGTTTTTTCCTGTGCAAGTCACTTTTATAAACAATTATGTATATCATATATTCATATAGGAAACATAGCATAGTTAAAAGCTGGATCTTGAAGTGTAATTATATATTTTACTCCACAGTACTATAGTAGACGAGGCTGAGTTGTCAGGGGAAGGTGTCAATTTTATATAGTGGATACTTTATGGGGCCGCTCATCTGTGTTTCAACTTGTGTTTTCCTGTGCATATCACCTTTATACAAAAATATATATCTCATATTATTCATTAATACAATTTGGTATGTGAATACCCCTAGTTGAGTACTATTGATATTTGTATATAAACCCATTTTTGTGTTCCATGCTACAGCAAACCTGCTTACTAACTCACATGTTATTCTTATAGAGAATAATTAAATTGGCATATATAACTTAATTATGAATTTATATTGATTAAACTTGGTATGTAGCTTGACTTAGTTGACTTTTTTTATATTTGCATAAAAACCCATATTTTGAGTTCCTTCTTGCAGCAAACCTGAGTACTCAGCCCCCATGTTATTCTTATGGAGGATAATTAAAATGTTATGTATATCTTATTTATGAATGTGTATTAAAGGAACTTGGAAATTCACTGAGTATGCAGGTTTTCTGTGACGGGGGTATTTTTACTACACTTTTATAAAAAATATTTATATATTATATATTCATATAGGAAACATCACAAAGTTAAAAGCTAGATCTTTAAGCGTAATTATATTTTTTTAACCCTACAGTACTACAGTATAAGAGGCCGAGTTGCCTGGGAAGGTGTCAATTTCGCATAGTGGACACTTATAGGGCCGCTTACCTGTGGTTCTCAGCATGTGTTTTCCTTTGCGAGTCACATTTATAAAAAAGATGTATATCATATATTCATATGGGCAACGTCACATAATTAAAAGCTAGATCTTGAAGCGTAATTATATTTTTGTTACTCCACACTACTATAGTAGACGAGGCTGAGTTGCCTGGGGATTTGTCAATTTCTCATAGTGGACACTTTTATGGCCGCTTACCCGTGTTTCTCCATATGTGTTTTCCTGTGCGAGTCACGTTTATAAAAAAATATGTATATCATTTATTCATATAGGCAACATCACGTAGTTGAAAGCTAGATCTTGAAGCGTAATTCTATTTTTGTTACCCTACAGTACTATGTTAGACGAGGCTGAGTTGCCTGGGGAGGTGTCAATTTCACATAGTGGGCACTTGTAGGGCCGCTTATCGGCGTTTCTCAAGTGTGTTTTCTTGTGCATGTCACATTTATACAAAAATATATATCTCATATATTCATATAGGAAACATAACATAGTTAAAAGCTAGATCTTGAAGCTTAATTATTATTTTTTAAATCAAAAGTACTATAGTAGGAGAGGCTGCGTTTTCAGGGGAAGGTGTCAATTTCACATAGTGGACACTTATGGGGCCGCTAACCTGTGTGTCTCAACTTGTTTTTTCCTGTACAAGTAACTTTTATAAACAATTATGTATATCATATATTCATATAGGAAACATAGCATAGTTAAAAGCTGGATCTTGAAGTGTAATTATATATTTTACTCCACAGTACTATAGTAGACGAGGCTGACTTGTCTGGGGAAGGTGTCAATTTCACATAGTGGGCACTTGTAGGGCCGCTTACCTGTGTTTCTCAACGTGTGTTTTCCTGTGCAAGTCACTTTATAGAAAAAGATATATCTCATAAAGCGTAATTGTTTTTTTGTTTTACTCCATAGTACTAAAGTAGACGAGGCTGACTTGTCTGGGGACGGTGTCAATTTAAATTACTTTGCACTCATGGTTGCTGTGTTTTTCAACTTATGTTTTCTTGTGGAGTCACTTTTATAAAAAAATGTATATCATATATTCATATAGGCAACATCACATAGTTAAAAGATATATCCTTAAGCGTAATTATATTTTGTACTCCACAGTACTATAGTAGACGAGGCTGAATTGTCTGGGGAAGGTTTCAATTTTATATAGTGAACACTTATGGGTTGACACCGTGTATCTCTACTTGTGATTTCCAGTGCAAGTCACTTTAATAAAAAATATGTATATCATATATTCATCTAGACAACATCACATAGTTAAAAGCTAGATCTTGAAGCGTAATTATATTTTTGTTACTCCACACTACTATAGAAGACGAGGCGAGGTTGTCTAGGGAAGGTGTCAATTTTATATAGTGAACTTATGGGGCCGCTAACCTGTGTTTCTCAACAAGTGCTTTACTGTGCGAGTCACTTTTATAAAAAAATATGTATATCATTTATTCATATAGGCAACATCACGTAGTTAAAAGCTAAATCTTGAAGCGTAATTCTATATTAGACGAGACTGAATTGCCTGGGGAGGTGTCAATTTCACATAGTGGGCGCTTGTAGGGCCGCTTACGTGTGTTTCTCGACATATATTTTCATGTGCATGTCACATTTATACAAAAATATATATCTCATATAGGAAACATAACATAATTAAAAGCTAGATCTCAAAGCGTAATTATATTTTGTAAACTCCACAGTACTATAGTAGACGAGGCTGAGTTGTCTGGGGATGGTGTAAATTTCACATAGTGGACACTTATGGGGCCGCTTATCTGCGTGTATCAACATGCGTTTTTCTTTGTGATTCACTTTTATAAAAAATATGTATATAATATATTTTATATAGGCAACATCACATAGTTAAAAGCTAGATCTTGAAGCTTAATTATTATTTTTTTAATCAAAAGTACTATAGTAGGGGAGGCTGCGTTTTCAGGGGAAGGTGTCAATTTCACATAGTGGACACTTATGGGGCCGCTAACCTGTGTGTCTCAACTTGTTTTTTCCTGTGCAAGTCACTTTTATAAACAATTATGTATATCATATATTCATATAGGAAACATAGCATAGTTAAAAGCTGGATCTTGAAGTGTAATTATATATTTTACTCCACAGTACTATAGTAGACGAGGCTGAGTTGTCAGGGGAAGGTGTCAATTTTATATAGTGGATACTTTATGGGGCCGCTCATCTGTGTTTCAACTTGTGTTTTCCTGTGCATGTCACCTTTATACAAAAATATATATCTCATATTATTCATTAATACAATTTGGTATGTGACTACCCCTAGTTGAGTACTATTGATATTTGTATATAATCCCATTTTTTGTGTTCCATGCTACAGCAAACCTGCTTACTAACTCACATGTTATTCTTATAGAGAATAATTAAATTGGCATATATAACTTATTTATGAATTTATATTGATGAAACTTGGTATGTGGCTTGACTTAATTGACTTTTTTTATATTTGCAAAAAAACCCATATTTTGAGTTCCTTCTTGCAGCAAACCTGAATACTCAGCCCCCATGTTATTCTTATGGAGGATAATGAAAAAGTTAAGTATTGCTTATTTATGAATGTGTATTAAAGGAACTTGGAAATTCACTGAGTATGCAGGTTTTATGTGACGGGGGTATTTTTACTAAACTTTTATAAAAAATATTTATATATTATATATTCATATAGGAAACATCACAAAGTTAAAAGCTAGATCTTTAAGCGTAATTATTTTTTTTTAACTCTAAAGTACTACAGCAGAAGAGGCCGAGTTGCCTGGGAAGGTGTCAATTTCACATAGTGGAACTTATAGGCCCGCTTACCTGTGGTTCTCAACATGTGTTTTCCTTTGGGAGTCACATTTATAAAAAATATGTATATCATATATTCATATAGGCAACGTCACATAGTTAAAAGCTAGATCTTGAAGCGTAATTATATTTTTGTTACTCCACAGGACTATATTAGACGAGGCGTGGTTGTCTGGGGAAGATGACAATTTTATATAGTGGACTTATGGGGCCGCTTACCTGTGTTTCTAAACAAGTGCATTGTGCATTCCTGTGCGAGTCACTTTTACAAAAAAAATGTATATATTATATATTCATATAGGAAACATAACAAAGTTAAAAGCTAGATCTTGAAGCGAAATACTATTTTTGATACCCTACAGTACTATATTAGACGAGGCTGAGTTGCCTGGGGAGGTGTCAATTTCACATAGTGGGCACTTGTAGGGCCGCTTATCGGCGTTTCTCAAGTGTGTTTTCTTGTGCATGTCACATTTATACAAAAATATATATCTCATATATTCATATAGGAAACATAACATAGTTAAAAGCTAGATCTTGGAGCGTAATTATATTTTATTAACTCCACAGTACTATAGTATACGAGGCTGACTTGTCTGGGGAAGGTGTCAATTTCACATAGTGGGCACTTGTAGGGCCGCTTACCTGTGTTTCTCAACGTGTGTTTTCCTGTGCAAGTCACTTTATAGAAAAAGATATATCTCATAAAGCGTAATTGTTTTTTTGTTTTACTCCATAGTACTATAGTAGACGAGGCTGACTTGTCTGGGGACGGTGTCAATTTAAATTACTTTGCACTCATGGTTGCTGTGTTTTTCAACTTATGTTTTCTTGTGGAGTCACTTTTATAAAAAAATGTATATCATATATTCATATAGGCAACATCACATAGTTAAAAGATATATCCTTAAGCGTAATTATATTTTGTACTCCACAGTACTATAGTAGACGAGGCTGAATTGTCTGGGGAAGGTTTCAATTTTACATAGTGAACACTTATGGGTCGACACCGTGTATCTCTACTTGTGATTTCCAGTGCAAGTCACTTTAATAAAAAATATGTATATCATATATTCATCTAGACAACATCACATAGTTAAAAGCTAGATCTTGAAGCGTAATTATATTTTTGTTACTCCACACTACTATAGAAGACGAGGCGAGGTTGTCTGGGGAAGGTGTCAATTTTATATAGTGAACTTATGGGGCCGCTAACCTGTGTTTCTCAACAAGTGCTTTACTGTGCGAGTCACTTTTATAAAAAAATATGTATATCATTTATTCATATAGGCAACATCACGTAGTTAAAAGCTAAATCTTGAAGCGTAATTCTATATTAGACGAGACTGAATTGCCTGGGGAGGTGTCAATTTCACATAGTGGGCGCTTGTAGGGCCGCTTACGTGTGTTTCTCAACATATGTTTTCATGTGCATGTCACATTTATACAAAAATATATATCTCATATAGGAAACATAACATAATTAAAAGCTAGATCTCAAAGCGTAATTATATTTTGTAAACTCCACAGTACTATAGTAGACGAGGCTGAGTTGTCTGGGGATGGTGTAAATTTCACATAGTGGACACTTATGGGGCCGCTTATCTGCGTGTATCAACATGTGTTTTTCTTTGTGATTCACTTTTATAAAAAATATGTATATAATATATTTTATATAGGCAACATCACATAGTTAAAAGCTAGATCTTGAAGCTTAATTATTATTTTTTTAATCAAAAGTACTATAGTAGGGGAGGCTGCGTTTTCAGGGGAAGGTGTCAATTTCACATAGTGGACACTTATGGGGCCGCTAACCTGTGTGTCTCAACTTGTTTTTTCCTGTGCAAGTCACTTTTATAAACAATTATGTATATCATATATTCATATAGGAAACATAGCATAGTTAAAAGCTGGATCTTGAAGTGTAATTATATATTTTACTCCACAGTACTATAGTAGACGAGGCTGAGTTGTCAGGGGAAGGTGTCAATTTTATATAGTGGATACTTTATGGGGCCGCTCATCTGTGTTTCAACTTGTGTTTTCCTGTGCATATCACCTTTATACAAAAATATATATCTCATATTATTCATTAATACAATTTGGTATGTGAATACCCCTAGTTGAGTACTATTGATATTTGTATATAATCCCATTTTTGTGTTCCATGCTACAGCAAACCTGCTTACTAACTCACATGTTATTCTTATAGAGAATAATTAAATTGGCATATATAACTTAATTATGAATTTATATTGATTAAACTTGGTATGTAGCTTGACTTAGTTGACTTTTTTTATATTTGCATAAAAACCCATATTTTGAGTTCCTTCTTGCAGCAAACCTGAGTACTCAGCCCCCATGTTATTCTTATGGAGGATAATTAAAATGTTATGTATATCTTATTTATGAATGTGTATTAAAGGAACTTGGAAATTCACTGAGTATGCAGGTTTTCTGTGACGGGGGTATTTTTACTACACTTTTATAAAAAATATTTATATATTATATATTCATATAGGAAACATCACAAAGTTAAAAGCTAGATCTTTAAGCGTAATTATATTTTTTTAACCCTACAGTACTACAGTATAAGAGGCCGAGTTGCCTGGGAAGGTGTCAATTTCGCATAGTGGACACTTATAGGGCCGCTTACCTGTGGTTCTCAGCATGTGTTTTCCTTTGCGAGTCACATTTATAAAAAAGATGTATATCATATATTCATATGGGCAACGTCACATAATTAAAAGCTAGATCTTGAAGCGTAATTATATTTTTGTTACTCCACACTACTATAGTAGACGAGGCTGAGTTGCCTGGGGATTTGTCAATTTCTCATAGTGGACACTTTTATGGCCGCTTACCCGTGTTTCTCCATATGTGTTTTCCTGTGCGAGTCACGTTTATAAAAAAATATGTATATCATTTATTCATATAGGCAACATCACGTAGTTGAAAGCTAGATCTTGAAGCGTAATTCTATTTTTGTTACCCTACAGTACTATGTTAGACGAGGCTGAGTTGCCTGGGGAGGTGTCAATTTCACATAGTGGGCACTTGTAGGGCCGCTTATCGGCGTTTCTCAACATGTGTTTTCTTGTGCATGTCACATTTATACAAAAATATATATCTCATATATTCATATAGGAAACATAACATATTTAAAAGCTAGATCTCAAAGCGTAATTATATTTTATTAACTCCACAGTACTATAGTATACGAGGCTGACTTGTCTGGGGAAGGTGTCAATTTCACATAGTGGGCACTTGTAGGGCCGCTTACCCGTGTTTCTCAACGTGTGTTTTCCTGTGCAAGTCACTTTATACAAAAATATATATCTCATAAAGCGTAATTGTATTTTTGTTGTACTCCGTAGTACTATAGTAGACGAGGCTGACTTGTCTGGCGACGGTGTCAATTTAAACTACTTTGCACTCATGGTTGCTGTGTTTCTCAACTTATGTTTTCTTGTGGAGTCACTTTTATAAAAAATGTATATCATATATTCATATAGGCAACATCACATAGTTAAAAGATATATCTTTAAGCGTAATTATATTTTTTACTCCACAGTACTATATTAGACGAGGCTGACTTGTCTGGGAAAGGTGTCAATTTTACATAGTGAACACTTATGGGTCGTCACCTGTGTGTCTCAACTTGTGATTTCCAGTGGAAGTTACTTTATAAAAAAATATGTATATAATATATTCATATAGGAAACATAACATAGTTAAAAGCTAGATCTTGAAGCCTAATTATATTTTGTTAACTCCACAGTACTGTAGTAGACGAGGCTGAGTTTTCTGGGGAAGGTGTAAATTTCACATAGTAGACACTTATGGCCCGCTCAACTGTGTTTCTCAACTTGTGTTTCCTGTGCGAGTCATTTTTATAGAAAAAAAAACTAGCTGTTACCCGTAGGATTTGTCCCACGAATTATTTATAAAAACTACGATAGTTTTGTGTGCTACTTTCTGTGGTTAGCCTGTGGATCTACTACGAATCAAGATCAGCTGTCTGAACTTTTCTTCAGCTCAAACAAGGAATGCATGGGAACTTTGAACCCCCGTGGGGCATAGCCCTATAGTTGAGGTCAAAATAAAAATAGGCCCATGTCCGTTTCTGGTATCTATTATACTAATTCCCTAAGGAATTTCTTGTGTACAGCAAAACTCGTTTTTATTTATCAACCGATTTTGATGATTGAGTTGTCAACTTAAAGGTATTTCTCTGTAGAAGGTATGGAATAACTTTTGTCTCCCTCCGTTCAATGTGCTTCGCCCCATTGGACTTTAAAGTTTCCATGTTATTCTTATGAGCAAAAGGTTTAATAGATCAGAAACAGATGCAGTTGCAGCAACAATTTTAATCAGCTGTTCATTCCTGAATTATTTGTGCGAAGCACGGGTAATCTGCTAGTATTGGCTCTATACCTGCAAAATTTCAGCTCAATCGGTCCATTATTTTTCACGTGATTGAACTTCATAGTTACGCACAAACATCCATACTTTCACATTTATAATATTAGTATGATATGTATATCATATATTCATATATGCAACATCACATTGCCAAAAGCTAGATCTTGAAGCGTATTATATTATTTTTTTACCCCACAGTACTATAGTGGACGAGGCTGAGTTGTCTGGGGAAGGTGTCAATTTCACAGTGGACACTTTTAGGCCCACTCACGTGTGTTGCTTGATATGTGTTAACTTGATAGTGAGCTACAGTAGCTGAGAGGTCTATATGGTTTTACTCTAATTTATACTGCGTCATATGCTTCCTTAATCCTTAACCTTTAAATAACATTACAAACAAACTCATTAACCTTCCAATACAAAACTATAATAATAATAATAATCTTTATTTGACATCCGTGTATAGTAAACCAAAAACAATCCAACCAAGCCCTAGAGATTCAGCAAGCCATACAGCTATTATAATTCGCCAGGATGCTATTCTGCTCGGAACTGAAAAGCAAAAACTATCTTTTGGTGGAACTGACGAGGTCTCTTTATATAGGAGGTCTCGTTTAGGTAAGAAACTGCAGCCTGCAAAATGACCGCCATTTTTAGCCTCTTTCAACTCTGCCCATGGAACAATCAATAAATCAACCAATCAAGTTCTCTCTTCATACGTTATGTTAGTCTTTATTACTTTTAGACATTTATGTTTTTTTTTACTATATATATAATTATATATACTCCAGTGAGGCTTCACTTTTTAAACCCTAGTTGGGTGGAACAGGGGGATCTCTTTTTACACCTTATCAGAGTTGTACCCGTGCCCGTATGAAAAGCGCAATGGGAGGGCATCATTTATACCGGTACCGGTCGGTAGAAAGATTGGCGCCTCTTTACATTTGCCAACGCAACGCCAACTTGAATGTTACCCACCTTCACCGCTCCACCTATCACTACTCAGTCAGTAGTATTGAAAACATACCATCGATAGCATGACTATCGATGGTTGTGATCTTGTTACAGGTGGGCAATATAATATTTATTAAAGTTATTTTAAGCAAATTTTCAATGGATCATATTTTAGTAAGAACAATTCACTGGTGGAGGAACATTATTAAGTAAACAAACCAATGCCATTTTAATGAGTAAGAGAATACCAATCCCTTTAAGCAGTTACATCACTAAACATTATTTTACTCATTAGTCTAAAATTTCATAAAAATAATGTATAACAAATAAAACTCCCATGTCATTTAGCGGAGAAAACTAGTTCATAGAGGGATATGCACAACTTTGCAGGCAAAGAGGTAAATAAATACAAAGAACCTGTATCCATAAGGATAACGTATAAATTAAAGGGTTATAAAACTTATGATCTACCTATGGCAATATAATTGATTTTCATTGAGAATTAAGATCTAGTTAAAAAGTATTTGATGTTTCCACTAAATAAGCGAGATATGAAATGTATTTTATTCTCCATAAGAATAACATTGGACAACGTACTGTGTTTACCACTTTAAATATCTCTGTAACCAATTGACTTGAGGAAATTATCAAAGCACCAAATTGTGTGTTTTTTAAAGCTGAATTTAATAGTGAAAACAAAAATTTGACTTTTTTAAATATTACAAGTAAAAACTTCAAAAACCCTATTTTTGGGGTACAAACCCCCCCCCCCCCAAAAATACCACTTTATGATATAGATCATTTTTTTATAAAAGTAACTTGCACAGGAAAACAAAAGTTGAGAACCACAGGTAAGCGGCCACATAAGTATCCACTATGTGAAATTGACACCTCCCCAGACAACTCAGCCTCTTCCACTAGAGTACTGTGAAGTAAAAATACCCCCATCGCAGATAACGTGCATACTAAGCGAATTTCCAAGTTAATTTAATATACATTCATAAATAAGCAATATATATATATATATATATATATATCATTTTAATTATTCTCCATAAGAATAACATGGGGGCTGAGTACGCAGGTTTGCCACAACAAGGAACACAAAATATGGGGTTTTATGCAAATATAAATAAAACTCAACTAGGTCAAGCCATATACCAAGTTTCATCAACATACATTCGTAAATAAGCGATATATGCCATTTTAATTATTCTCCATAAGAATAACATGGGAGCTTAGTAAGCAAGTTTGCTGTAACATGGAACACAAAAAATGGGTTTTTATGCAAATATTACTCAACTAGGGGAGGTCACATACCAAGTTTTATTAATTTATGTTAATAATTAAGGGAGATATAATAGTTTACTTTTTCTACATAAGAATAACACGGGGGCAGAGTACGCAGGTTTGCTGCTAGGGAAAATCGAAAAAATTGTGTTTTTGTGCAAATAATAATAGACCACAATCAGATGAAGCCAAATACCAAGTTTTGTCGGGATACGTTCATAAATAAGCGAGATATAGCATTTATTTTTTTCTCCATAAAAATAACATTGGACAACTTACTGTGTTTACCACTTCAAATTTCTCTGTAACCAATTGACTTAGAGAAATGATCAAAGTACCAAACTGTGTTTTTTAAAGCTGAATTTAATGGTGAAAACTAAAATTTGACTTTTTAAAATATTACAAGTAAAAACTTCAAAAAAACAATTTTTGGGGTACAAACCCCCCCCCCCCAAATACCACTTTATAATATACATCAATTTTTATAAATGTAACTCACACAGGAATACACAGTTGAAAAACACAGGTAAGCAGCCCAATAAGTATCCACTATGTGAAATTGACACCTTCCCAGACAACCACGCCTCGTCTACTATAGCACTGTGGGGTAAGCAAATAATATAATTACGCTTCAAGATCTAGCTTTTAACCATGTTATGTTTTCTATATGAATATATGAGACATGTATTTTTTTATAAAGGTGACATGCACAGGAAAACACAAGTTGAGACACAGATGAGCGGCCCCATAAAGTATCCACTATGTAAAATTGACACCTTCCCTTGACAACTCAGCCTCGTCTACTATAGTACTGTGGAGTAAAAAAATATAATTATGCTTCAAAATCTAGCTTTTAACTTAGTGATGTTTCCTAAATGAATATATGATACATACATTTTTTTAAAAGTGACTTGCACAGGAAAACACAACTTGAGACTCACAGGTAAGCGGCCCCATAATTGACATAAGCGGCCACTATGTGAAATTGACACCTTCTTCAGACAACTCAGCCTCGTCTACTATATAGTACTGTGGGGTAAAAAATATAATTACACTTCAAGATCCAGCTTTTAACTATGTTATGTTTCCTATATGAATATATGATATACATAATTTTTTATAAGTGACTTGCACAGGAAAAAACAACTTGAGTTACACAAGTGCCCATGTATCCACTATGTAAAATGTACACGTTCTCCAGACAACTCAGCCTCGTCTACTATAGTACTGTGGGGTAAGCAAATAATATAATAACGCTTCAAGGTATAGCTTTTAATTATGTGATGTTGCCTATATGAATATATTACTAAATAATTCTATATTTGACAGCTACATAACAAATGCTAGCAAACAGGGAGAACAGATGTTTCAGGCATAATGTAAATACAAATACTACTAGCTAATGGAATGGTAACACTTCTATTATCATTTTTACCTCCACGTTAAAAAAATTAAACCTGTTTGTGAGGGGGAAGGGTGAGGGCTGGGGAGAGGATGAGGTGGAGTGGTTTCAGGCATAAATAAAAAGGCTCCTGTTTACTGGAATGGATATGCCCTTCTGCTTTACTTTTTAACTCCACATTAAAAAAATTACCTTTGGACGAGGGTTGGGGAGGGGAGGGAGGGAGAGGGAAGAGACAAGGAGAGAGAGATGAGCGCAACAAAACCCACTACATTTTAAACTTTTTTCAAATATTCGTCAAATAATATTTAGTCAAATTTTGACCGGGCGGTTTCTATTTTTATATTAATAGGTAAGCACAAAACTTGTCCTCCTTTTATCTCAGCTTGTGTGCATCGTAGGATGAATTCGAGCATACCGTTAGAAATGTAGTGTCCTGTAGATGAGCAGAAACCCATTATAATTTACATTGTCCCTCAGAAATACACATCACAGGCTTTCAAAGTCTGAAACGTTCAAAGTCTAACCTTTCAATGTTAATCTTATGAACGAACAGTAATTGATTAAATAATTCTATATTTAACAGCTGTTCATGTAACAAATGCTAGCAAAACAGGGAGAACAGATATTTCAGGCATAATGTAAATACAAATACTACTAGCTACTGGAACGGTAACACCCTTCTATTATCCTTTTTACCTCCATGTTAAAAAAAATAAAACCTGTTTGTGAGGGGGAAGGGTGAGGGCTGGGGAGAGGATGAGGTGGAGTGGTTTCAGGCATAAATAAAAAGGCTACTGTTTACTGGAATGGTAACGACCTTCTGCTATCCTTTTTAACTCTACATTAAAAAAATTACCTTTGGGTGAGGGTTGGGGAGGGGGTGGGAGGGAGAGACGGAAGAGAGAAGAAGAGAGAGATAAGCACAACAAAACCCACTAAATATTAAATTTTTTTTCAAATGTTCGTCAAATAATATTTGGTTGAATTTCGACCATTGGGCGGTTTCTAGTCAATATTAAACCGTACCATCTATCAGGTAAGTGTTTGGAGGTCGAAAAAAAATGTATCCATTTGCTAAAGAATGACATTGGTTCATTGAAGATAATTCCTGTTACCCCACAATATCCAATATGCCACTAGCGCCAGAATGGCTGTAGAAAATGATTTATTGTCTGTGTAAGCCAAAATGCACAACAAAGTGATGCGGATGTAAACAAAATGGCTTGTCGTTTGCAGCATTTGCGAGGAGTGTTCATGGAGGTAGTATTACCTCCATGGGAGTGTTAAATAAGTGGGTGTGTGTGAGAACGTATCAGTTATTTAAAACATTTACTATGATGATTCAAAATTAGGTAAATTAGTAAATGAGGTCCTTGTGCGATTAAACCATAGATTAAGCATACTCCTTAGTAGATCACCCATCTTAATGGGACAAGCGTACACGGTCTGCTTGTACGTCCAAGGCGACGGCAGAGCTAGTTCGGAACGTCTGCGTCACCGCGCTGCCGTCACTATCCTTCCCCTCTCTCCCTTCGACCGCTCGCCCATCCCATCAGCCCCTTCGCTGCCCCCTCTTGATCTCCCATCTCCCAGCTCCCAACACACACACTGCGCTGGCTGACGGGCTGGCTCGCTGGCTGAGGGCACCGAAGACCACAACACAACGTTTTGTCACCGCCACTGGCCGCGGCGCGACGCCTCGCCTAGCTGGTCTACGGTCTGAAGCTGACAGACGCATGCGTCTTTCGATCATAACAGTTCTATAGGAATTTCATGATTAATTCTCAATACAACATTATGTTCATAATTAACAGGTGAAGACTAAGAAAAATATGTTTGAAAATGCAATATATCAGATTCATGGTTAATTATTTAGTTTTCCCAATAAATTTAGGCTAATGACTTTTATTTAGTTTAATTTTTATTTTTTCCGAACCATAAATTTATAAATAATTATTTATAAATAATTTTACTGTTCTTTATTTCTGTTCTTATAGTTCATGCAGGTAAAAATGGATTGTAACCGTCTCTATGACATTAAGGATATTAAAACTACAGTACGATTATTGATTCCAAATTTAAAAAATAAAAAAATTAAAACCAATTTTTGTAACATAACAATTGATATGTATTAACGTATTCACATATTTAAGGGGTTATCTTTATTAGCACTTTTAAGCGTAGCCCTACCGGTAATCCTGAGTTAAAAATGATAAACTTTAAAATCACAACTTCTTATAGGCTGATTTTATTAAATGAGGTGTAGTTGGATTTGTATTAAGAAGTACTTGCCGATTAACATAAGGAATAGTATTAGGTATTGTGTAGGTTGATTTTTTAAGGTATGGTATTTTTAAAGCCCATTTCGTTTTGCGTCCAATAAAACTCTTTACATTAAAATTAGACAAATTAGACTAGACCGCATGAAAATGGTCCGATGGTTGATTGTCCATATGATTCCCCCCTCACCCCCTTTCGTCCAACACTGTTGCCATACAAATTCCATAAACAGTGATTCCGTCCGCTTGTTTTTTTTATGTTGTGTACGATAGGAATGGATTTCAAAACAGACGACAGATATACTTTACATATGTTTTATTAGACCAGAGCGATTTGGCAACACTTTATTAACTTCCTCTAGTAGGCCTAAGGTTATAATTTAGGTCAAAGTACGACAACAGTGAGCAAATAGTGGTGTACAGTTCTAATTCACAAGTAAAACCTATATTCTCGTACTTAATTTAGTTTCTCCCTTAATTATCGGGTTATCTTTACTTTTATAAAGACATAATTCAAATTTGCCTGTACTTCAATTTCCCCGTTGTTAGCTGCAAAAGTTGTCTACCAACGAACAGTTGATGAACCAGGGTTTTCTACCTTCGTTGCGTAGGTCCTCTGGTTTGCCGGTATTCATATACCAATGTTGGTATCTATCTGGAAATATATCTACCATGCTTTGAAATATATTGATGAGTAAATTACGTTCCAATACAGTAGACTCCCTCTAGTCCGGCCACTTCGGGATCGGGCCCTCGGCCGGATTACAAAATTGGCCGAACCAGCTGGCGTTTATTGTAAATGTAAAATACCGATCTATAATATAAACATACTAGCTCATAAAAACTTTACTTTTAAGATCGTATAAACAACTGAAAAATACCCCTGTCGCAGCAGGCGCGGATCCATGGGGGGGAAATGAGGGAAATCCCCCTCCCCCACCCTCCAAGGCAAAAGGTTGGAGTTACGCGCGAACCCTCGCACTATCACTACGTCTGCCCTGCATGCGTCGTCAGTAAGACTTAAATGCCTGAAAACTGTACTACAGGGTGTCCACAGACTGTGATTTCCAGGAAAATCGGATAATTATTCGGAATATCTTTTGCTAGGAAAATGCGAGGAATATACGGGAATTTTGGCGAAAATCGTCGGCCGATCTCGTTAATGCGGCTCGGTTGTCGTTTCCAGCCAATAGAACACGTTTTGGTTGTTATTTTCAGCCAATAAGAAACGTTACTGATCGTCATTTTCGGGTCTTTAAATGCAACTAAATTCCTGTTTTGACCCAACTCAACTGAAGTGACGCGGAAAAATAGGCGTTCATTAGCGATAGAACGGGGTTGAATCGCCGGTTGTATTCGTAAAAGTATGTTCCGGTTGTCGTTCGGGCCTTTAAAACGCGACACGGCTTTATTTTTTGCTGATAAAATGTGCTCCGATTGTCAATTTTGTATGATTAATCCAATCACGGTTAGATTGCTATTTTAGGCATAGGCTATATAGAGGCTCAGTCGTCATTTTTGGCCGATAAAACACGTTGCGGCCATCGATTTCGGACTTTAAAATGCGAGGAATGGTTGTTTTCGGTGAATAGAAAGCTGTGCAGTTGCCAATTTTGTTTTATAAAATTTATGTTTTAGTTAGTAAACCTTGTCTGTAAAACGTAGTCTGGCAGCCTTTATTGCCCGGTAAAATGCGGCCTTAAATTTTATTAGATTTATAGTCGATGTTTTTGTTCTACAAATCGCAGTATGGGTTTTTAGGTCAATTGCCTTTTTCGGACGCTAAAACGAGGTTATATTGCTATTTACATGAAAATATGCGGCTCGCTTGCCGCTTCAGGTCAATAAAACGCAATCCAGTCTATTATACCTTAAAAATTCAGTCATTTTGGTCTTTTTGACCACCAAATCGAGGCAAAATTTACGTTTTTACCGATAAAACAGGCCCAAATCTATAATTTTGCCAGATAAAACACGTTTCGGACGTCGTTTTTGGTATATAAAATACGATCCAGCTTTATTTATTACCGAGAAAATGCGGTCCGATTTCCGTTTTTGAGCGATTAAGCACATTTACGGCATAAAATACGGTTTGTACTCAATTTTCGGCCGATAACAAACTTTGCGGTCGTAGTTTTTAGCTAGTAAAATTCTGTAAAATTGCCGATTTTGGCTGATAACTCATCTCTGATCGGTAAATTTGCCTAAAACACAGTTTGTCCGTTTTCAGGCTAAAAATGTGGCCCGATTGACGTTTAAGACGGCAAAATGAGAATATATTGGTATTTTAGGCCGATATATGTATCTCGGGTGCCTTTTAAAATCGTTTAAAATCGCCATTTCTCGGCTGATAAAATTAATTTTGATCTTAGTTTCAGTAAATCTTTGTTTTCGACGATAACATACTTTGACACCTCTCCGCTGGCGTGTTGGCCTTTAAATTCGGGTTAGGTATAAACTATTGCGGATTTTTTTGCCGATAAACTTTGTTTACTTGTCGTGTTCGGTCTAAAAATTACGGCGACCATGAATTGTGGTCAAATTGCCATTTATAATCCGAAAAAATGCTGATTTTGACCAATGAATTCAATACAGTCATAGTCCGGCACTTTTATTCAATACAGATTTTTAAGGGTCCATGAGGATTTCATCTTTGGCCAATTTAATCAAAAGGAACAAAAAATAAATTTTGAAAAAGTATTAAATGGGATTTTAATACATGGAAATATTGGTTGTGATTATCTGTATCATAGGTAATGCAATATCGGTTTAACATATCATATACACCTTTTACACTAAGGTGTAATTACAACAGTATGACCATTTTCGCGAGGGAATTTAAAGCATTTATCAAGGGAGAAGCCGCCATCATTTGACAAAAGGAAGGCACTGGGGCTGGCGGCTGGCGGATGCCCTGCGAGAAATCCACGGCGTGAGCCAAGGCACTACGGCAGTGTCGTCGGCGGCGCCGTTCTCTTTCACTCCCTCTCTATTTCTCTCTCTCTCGCACACGGATGCCGTTTTCCCTCCTAGCCCGCGACTCGTTGTTTCCTCACATGGCCACAAGCTGCGCCACTGCACCGTTGCCTTCGGCACTGATTCTATGCTAGTACTATAAAATCCCACAAGATCGCGCCACTGTTCACCCGCATTCCTCTGGTAGCATGTCGATGGAAAATCTACTAAGGAGTATGCTTAATCTATGATTAAACCTTTACATTCAAATTCATTTTATTGCCATTACAACTTTTTACAGTCGGTAGCAACTAAATTAATTATAAAATACAATTTTTAGGACAATTTGTACAAAAATTATAATTACTAAATTAAATTTTAAATAATTAAAAGAATAATAAAAATAATAATAACCTAGTTTAACTTCTATTGTTATTGGTAAATTTGTAATTAATATAAAGGGAACAATTTATTTCACTGTAATTTTGACAATGGTCGATAAATTCATCAACACTGTAAAAAGCATTTGATGTTAAAAATTGCCTTAATTTATATTTGAAAGGTCGTGAATTTTGTTCAGTTTTTAAAATTGGCGGTAATCTGTTGAGGAATGTAGACCCAGATTCGGACGGTAAATTTTGATATATATTTAGTCTATGTTGTATTGGCCTGAAATATTGATTGAATCTTGTATTATAACTATGTCACATCCTTTTTAGCGAATTTACCCTATAGGGAAGAAGCTATTACCGTAGTCGGCATGGTAAGACCTAGAGGATGAGTACGCAGGTTTGCTGCAACAAAGAACACAAAATAATGGATTTTTATATAAATATCAACAGAACTCATCTAAGTGAAGTCACATACCAAGTGTCATCCATATACATGCATATATAAGCGATGTATAACATTTTTATTACTGTCCATAAGAATAAAATGAGGACCGAATGTTTGTTTTTTATGCTTAATTCAATGGTTAAATTTTATTTAAATAAAAATTACATTTGAAAACCCCAAAAAACCCATTTTTGGGGTACAAAACCCCCATTCGGATGATCCGATTCGTCTGGTTTTCGAACTCAAATAAATGGTTCAATCAATCAATCAAAATAACTTTATTCCAAAAATGCACATAATAGTGCAGAATGGCGTCACTATACAGTATAAACAACTACCCCAATTAACCAAAACATAATTTTTACCTCAAAACTAACAAACTCATTCCATTTGATCAGTGTTTTAACCCTAGCAGTGGTCCTCCAACCAATTTGGTCGGATTTTTATGTCGTCTATTGTGGCTACCGACCAAACTGGTTGGATTTTACTGAAAATGTTGTAACGTTAATAAACCAATAACAATAAACTCAAAAGTGATCAATATATATATATCATTCGAAAGATCACATTCTGAACTTTCATTTTATTACATATATGAACTGTGTAACAGCTGTATAACAATGTTACGACGATTAGAAATCAAATGAAGTTTTGGCACAATGAAATTGCTGCAGCCGACACTCTGACAATGGCAAAACACGATGTTTTTTAAATTACCCAGATCGGGTAATTTTTCTCGCAGGACGATGCGGTTGGTACCAATGCACAGCTAAAGAGCTTTATGTTGGTATTGATTTTTAGAATGAAATGTTGATTGGACAGGTTATATGATTTTCTGAAAACAGGTGTTTATGGTTTTTTTGTATAATGGCCAATCCGACCATATTGGTCGGATCAGAAAATCGCAATGTTGTTCTTATGGAGAATAATTAAATATCAAATATCGCTTGTGTGTGAATATATTTCTTTTGAATCCTGTTAAGTGGCTTAATGTGTTATGTTATATATTCATTGAGTATGCAGGTTTGCGGCAACGGGGGTATTTATCTTTTGTTTTTGCTTTGACAGACATTTTATTTCCACATTCCTCCACGCGGCCTTTTTCTTAGTAACTCGTTTTATGACAAGTGGAGCACACACATTATAAATCTCTGTAATCTGTACTAAATCAATTAACTGATTACTTTATAAAATCAGTTTATATGCCTAGTGATATTATTTATTTAGTGAATTGCTGAGCTAACATATATGTCTTTATCTATACTTCATTCTTATTTGTCTGCTAAAATGTAGTAATTAAACACTAAACACAGCTGAGCTAAGTGTTGTAATCGTCTTTTGCTAAACAGATTTGTGTTGTCAGAGAGGTCTGTTAATAAGTAAGTCGTGGTACCTGTTGGATATACGATTAAAATATCTTAACAATCAGCAGTTATAACACTTTAGCTTAGTAATTGAGAAGGCAAGTGCAGATAACAAGGTTTAATTGTAATTTTGTTTGTGGTAAAATATGTATTACAATTGTTTAACACGTGTTATATTGTGATCAGGAATTCACGTTAACTATAAAAATATAAAAGGTCAGTACCCCCAAAAAATTTCAGTTACCACAGCTGCGCTTGGCAGGGCAGTATTGTCATAATGTCTTTGTGATGGTAACTTGCTTGTTTGTAGCAAATAGTACATACTCTACAATTATTAGATAATTTCTTTACCTATAGGTGTTAGTATTTAAACATATATTAATTTAACATTACTGTTAAAAGTTTATTACGGACAGAAGAGACGATCAAAGAAAAATCAAACTGTGAGTTTTGGGGAAAATAAAAGAAAATATGCTTCTTCCACGTAACTTGAATTGAAAATTTAATCTTGCAGAATTTTCTTTTATTATTTGAAAACACAACGATTCCATGAAACATTCAATAAACCTTGCTAATACTTTTAAATTATTAGTTATTGAAGACTTGTAAAATTTACAGAGATTTGTGTAATTTATTATTATGAAACATAAACTTGTACAGTTTACTAATAATTTGGATTTTACAAGTTTTAATTTTTCGAATTTGACTAGTTCATTATGAAACAAAATTATACAAATTACTAAGTTACAAGTCTATTTTACAAGTTAAGATTTCTAATATTTTTTATTTTACTAGTTGTACTTTTTACTTTAGTTTATTGCATTATGAAACAAAATTATACAAGTTACAAGACAAATAGTTTATTTTACAAGTTACAAGTTCATTATGAAACGGGCCCGGCTCATAGCAGTGTGCACACTAACCTTGTACAAACTGTCAAACCAGTATAGGCATTTCTAAGGTTTGTTCAGGAAATAACCACATTAGAGTAGACCGCATGAAAATGGTCTGATTGTTAATTGCCCATATGATTCCCCCCTCACCCCCTCTCATCCTACACTGTTGCCATACGAATTTCACAAAAATAATTCAGTCTGCTTGTTTTGTTTTATGTGGTGTACGATAGAAATAGTTTCAAAACAGATGACAGATATACTTTACAATATGTTTTATTAGACCAGAGCGATTTGGCAACAATGTATTAACTTCCATCGGACTACTTTCGGCTACTTACTCTAGTCAAAGTTACAAACTTAATGCAATAAAATAAAATAATTTTATGTCCTTAAATTATGTGAGACTTAGTTATTTTGCTTCATTTAGATAAAACCAATAAACTAAACATTGACTCTTGCAATTTGGAATGTATTCAGTGAAAAGTGTTCAGTGCAAAAATATATGACTAATGGTATAGCTGTTGCAGGAATTATTTAAATTTGAATATATGTTTGAAATTAATACCAATTCCAATTTTTAACTGTCTCAAATGTTCACGGTACTTTATTAAACATTGACACTTCAGCACTTTATCATAAAAACTTGCACTTAAATTATTGAAAATCCACTAATAAGTTAAAACTTTAAACTTAATATTTATTAGCTATCATCTTGACTCCATTGTACTGAGTGAAATATTGAGTGCCAATATCATATTGACATTATTTTAGCGAATTTCCCCTATAGAGAAGAAGCTAATACTGTAGTCGGCATGGTAAGACCTAGGCCTGGGACCAAGATAACTTTTCGTTTTGAGGTCCCCAGATGACCAAAACACCATATGTTAAAACATATACATTTGTATAATCAACTGAGCTTTTACAGACGATCAACGTTAATTTCCAATAATTTTTATCATAACCAGTATGGCACAAAAAAAGGCAACAATTGATAAAAATAAAAAAATAGAATATCTTTTTTATATTGTAATCACAGACAAACATCAAAATAACACATGATGTGTACCAACAAAATCATGAATAAAATTTTTTAATTTGACAATAAGGAAATCCATGATGAAAAAATCCAATGATGATGTAGTTTTATCAGTTAAAATTAAAATATTAATGCTTAACACAGTTATTTAAAAAATACTAAGAAGAGACAAAAATGATGGGCAAATCTTAACGCTAACTATACATATCTAATAGGAAGATATTTTATTGCATGAATTTGTCTTTGTTCTGAGTTAGAATCCTAGCTGAAGATTTGGCGTCAAGGAAGAGTTCCGCTGCCTCCTGGACATCTTCTCTGGATATGGCCGAGCGACCATTCACTTTGGCTGTCAGAAACGCAGGTGTCAGAAGCTGAACCACATACCTAAAACAGAGTTATAACTCTAGACTAAGTTTTGAAAATGGCCATCTGATTCTACCAACATTCAGAATGAACTTTAGGTAATTTTTCCTGAAATTACATTTTTAAATGTAGTTTAAACTTTTTTATTTGAATAGAATACCACAGTGCATGATAATAAATAAAATAGCATACAATAAATCATATACATTAATTTATTATCAAAACTTTACCAAGTTATCATCCCTCTGGCAAGAGCAGACTTCTATAGGCCAATATAAAATTCACCAACAAAATAAAATACCCTGACGCAGCAAACCTGCATACTCAGTGAATTTCCAATGCATGTATATGTTTCTCACTACCACATAAAGCCACTCACCAAGTTTCATAAAAATAGATGAATAAACAAGTGATATATAGCATTTTATTTATTCTCCATAAGAATAACATTGAAGGGTGAGTACGCAGGTTTGCTGCAACAAGAAAGATAAGATAAGATTGTTTTTATACAATTGCTAACTTAACCAAGTGAAGCTACATACCAAGTTTTATTAATTTATGTTCATAATTAAGGGAGATATAAAACATTACTTATTCTCCACAAGAATAACATTAGGGCTGAATATGCGGGTTTGCTGCTATGGGGACAGTCGGCAAAAAATTATTTTTTTGTGCAAATATCAATATAACAGTACTAGGTGAAGCCATATGCCAAGTTTCATAAATATACAATGATAAATAATTAAGATATGAAATTTCAATTATTCTCCGTAAGGATAACATTGGACAAAGTACTGTGTTTAGCACTCTGAATATCTCTGCAACGGTTGGACGCAGAATCACAATTTAAACACCAAAATTATTGTTTTTAAGAGCTGAACTGATTGGTAGAAGCAAATGTGAAGTTTACAGTAAAATTAACTTAGGGAAAGCTAAAAACCTATTTTCCATAAGATTAACATAGGAGATTTTATTAACACGTTTTTGGATTTTCTCTGAAACCACTTAACCTAGGTTAATAATTAAAACTACCATATTATTTGTTTTTCTAAGCAAACCATTTTAAATAAAATGGTCAAAACCAAAATTGAGTGTTTTACAAATTTTAGGGTGAAAAATCTAAAAAAATTTTGAAAAATTTTGAAACCCCATAAACCCCCCTTCCCATGGTCCGATCTTTCTGGTTTTCAAATTTAAAGCCATAAATGTTGCTTTATATGTTTGTGCCAAATTTCATCGAAATCAGATATTTTTACTCAAGTTATCAGGTTAACGGACACATAAGTAGATAGTAATATGCTGATCCTGATGCACTTTGGATACCAACAGAAAATCAATGTAAAATGTCTAATAAACTACCACATTTGCCAACGATGAACATGAATTTGACAACACTGAACGTGAATTTGATGACGCTAACAGCTTCTTCCTTATAGGGGAAATTCGCTAAAAATATAAAGTACTTCTTCATTTCTTGTTAAATAATCAAAGATCACAGGACACCACACTTTATATCTAAGGCCTATACCTCAGTTATTTGCATTATTTATTGAGTTCAACTAAGCCTAAAATCTTGCTGTCAATCGCAGCTCTAACTCCAACTTCCATCTTCAAATCCGCCTTCTTAAGCGCCATATCCTCAAAAATTCCTTTAAACTCATCGTAATCCATACTATTGTCACTCTGTCTCTTATTAATAACTCGTCATTATCAATAATGTGATAAATTTCACTATTTTGTAAACATTCACCGGCCTGCAAAGTTTACTAGGACAAAGCTGCAGACAAAACCCATTGTTTACGGGTTCTTTTACTAAACAAAAATGTATCCAACCCAAAACCACTTATTAAATAGATTTGTAATATAATCAAGAGTTCGATAACTAGGTTTTATCTGTATGGTTGTAGTAAAAAAACAGAGAAAATAGTAAATTAATAATGTGAGACATTTTCGTCAAAGTATCTTACTGCGTCCGCAGGCAACAGCGACAAGGCCTTGTCAAAGTAGGCGGATAGGTTATGAGAAGTTGGGACTATTGTATTGTGAGTTAATCTGGGTTGAGAAACACTCAGGTAGAGTCTCTCAGCTCAAGATAATATGGACTTAACGACTAAAGAAATGTCAGGCTTCTCGCATTTAGTTTAAAAAATAGTTATATAAAGCAAAGTTAACATTTCTGTGATATACTACCAAAATAATGTTGTAACGGGTATCCTAATTCATTGCGAAATAAAACACACCTTAAATAATAAATTATAATGTTACAAACTTTTGGGTTGGTAAAAATGGAATATTTTTAAAACTATAGGTCCGATTGAAATAAAAATGATACAGGATTAAACCATATAAAATTCCCTAACTTTTCTGAAAAAACTATAAAATTCAATCAGGAAATAAAAAAGTCGATTTGTTAAGACAAAATGTTGTGCAATACTTGACTATAGAGTAAAAGTGAAATATATTGAAAACTCTACGTCCGATTTAAATAAAAACTATACAGAAGAATTATACCATATAAAATTTCCTAGCTAACCTGAGAAAATTATCGAATTCGGCCAGGAAATAAGAAAGTCTATTTTTAATGTACTAATATTACAAAATTAAGTTATAAAGAGTTCGGCCATTTTAATGGCATCATCAGCAATGCGCAGTACCCAAAATCTGGTGGCGTGATCTCAAAGAGCCAATAGGAACGCTTGGCGCGAGTGGGATTGGCGTCTCACATAAATAAGCCGTAGCGCGGATTTATTCGTCTTTCTTCTCCAGTGAGTTGTCTAGTGAGGACGTATTGTGAGCTATGCTAGGAGCGACACTCAGCATTAAAAATGGCGATAGGGTAGTGTTGTGCAAGTTTTTAAAAGAACATTTGTGAAGTGTATAACCTAAAGTGACGGTGCAAATAGTGATTAGGCGTGAAGGAAAAAGCATCTAAACGATGAGTACTTAACTTAGTCTAAATTATTTACCGTTGATATTTCTTGAACATTGATTGAAATAATCTAAAACTAGGAATAGGCTTAACCTATCCTAGGTTGTGAAAAGACATAGCCTAACTCATATACACATTAACTGAAATTATTTGAAACTTAGAATAGGCTTAACCTATCCTAAGTTATGAAGAGGCATAGCTGATTTTTGAACATTTATTGAAATCATCAGAGACTAGGAATAGCTTAACCTATCCTAGGTCGTGAAGAGGCATAGCCTATCTTTACTAGAAGAAAAATTATTATAAAAATTTAGTTAGTAAAAATTTAACTAAAAATTAATTTCATCTCGACAACTGCATAATAATTAATGGAACTAAACAACAGTAAAAATAAATAATATTCTACCAGAACTTTTATCAATACAGTACAACCTAGCAAAGTTAATTTATTCTCAGTGACACTATTTTATTTTACATATAAATTTACAGGTACAACATAGTTATTAAATTGTCTGATGTGATTAGGGTGTATTAGTTGTATCCGAATTTTAAGACTGATGGAACATTTTCACAACTGTTAGTTTAAGATGTTTTTTATTAATAAATAGATGCATTTCTCACAGTTATCTACTCTTTTATTGTCATGACTATATTCCACCAAGCCTCACACGAATCCACAAGACTTTACATATTGATAAAATTCAATATATCCCTGAAATTAAGAGTACTCATATTCTGCCGGCTGAACTAAAGAAATAATATTTGGACCCTGAAATATATTTATTAAACAATATTTACATTTTCATCATTAAGATAAAAATTATAATTTTAAAATAATTTAAAAAGAACGAAGAGGTTGAAGGTAGCAATGTTATGGTATGTAATATTTCTAAATCCTTTTACATGGCCATACTTCACTTACTCAGGCTGATAACTATCCACTGTCACAGGTTTGTTAGAGGTGGAGTTTCCTGGAGTGTAGAATACTTGTGAGAATTGTAAGGTGGTATTGTTTTGACCAAGTTAGAAGACCAGAAAATTCAATCATCCAAAGAGGGCTATTAAAGATTTTCCATTCCAAAATTGGGTTTTTTACTTCCTAAAATAATGGCATTTGTTAAACCAATTTTTTCATATAGCACCATTAAAATAAAAATTACAGACAATGTAGTAATTAGAATTGTTGTTCAACTACGTTTGAAAAAAAATATGCCTATATTGTAGCATAAATATATGCAAAACAATAGTATGCAGTAAATTGCGAACCCTCTTGCATAAGTATATATATTGAGGTGACAGAGAAAATAAAAATTTACAATGATTACTTACAATGTACAATTAAAAATCAAAATTGCATGTGATTAATTTGAAACAGGGAGTACATATACCTGAGTGTAGTTCGAGAACCAATGTCACTCAGCACCTGCACGGCTTCTGCATCAATGCTGATCCCCTCTGTCTGGGCTCGTATCTTCACGATCTGCTCAATCTCGTAGCGGGAGTATGGCAGGGTGCGAATGATCAACAGCCTATCGAGCAGGTCAAGCGGTACTCCGTGCGGTGACACGATGTCTTCTGTCCCTCTAGACACACGTTACATGGTAAGGAGTAAATAATGTTCCCATTGTAATCAAACATATTTGCAAACATATTTTGGATTACACATGCTTATTTTTAATACATTTATTCTATCGTAAAATATGATTTAATGTCTTAATTTAAGAACATAATTACTGTCCTCCGCACATCTCAGATAGACCGGATATAAGTTTAAGGTTTGTTTCTTCAAGGTAACTAAAACAACATTATTCTTGACTAAAATTACACTCCCCTGAAAAATATCTGCCTAAAATATTCCTAAATAAAATATTATAAAAGCTCCCTCCAAAACAAAGTTTTGTAACACAGAATGCTATAACAACTCCCTATCTATGCACCCCTGTATCTAAATGATGTTCATAAAATGTTCTTGATGCATCATCATGCATCTCGATGGTGAATGCACAAACACTGTTCTTCGAGCATAGATCCTACCGAGATAAACCCTACAGTTTTGATAGTTTCCTCCTAAGAACAAACGTCTTAACTTCATCAAACAAAACATTCCAAAATAAAAGAAACATTACATTTCAAAATATAAGACTATGTTTTACTTAATCTGTTTGCAAGGGCTTCACAAGGACTGCACATTTACCTGACAACACATCGGCCTCTGTTTGTTGCAAATATGACTATGGGAGCAATAGCGCTCTCCAATGCTCGGTGCAGGTAAGTGAACGTCTCAATATCAAGCATATGTATCTCATCGATAAACAGCACTCCCGGCACCAACTCTGCTATTCCCTGGTCGATATATTTGTTCACCACCTTATTGATCTCTTTCCTCAACTTGTCTGCAAAAAGCATTTAAACAATAAAATTTATCCTTACTGAAAATCATCATACACATTCCAAATTTGATTTGTTAAAATCTTATGAAATGTAAAAGAAAACTTAAATCAGATTTAACTTGCGGATGTCCTATTCTCCGCACGGGGATCTAGCAGGCATAGAGCCAGACGTTTTAAAAGTTTATTTCCATTAAAATCAGCTGACTAACTAAATAAAATATAACTCCATAAGATTAACATTGAAACTTTGAGAGCTCGTGGGGCAAAGCCCTGTGGTCGAGGGTTGATGGAAACCCCAAAAAGGCAAATCTAGAGAATAAGAGCTTTCGATTGATACCAAATATGTATATAAAATAATAGTTTTAAGGGTCTAAAATCGCAAAACAAAAATCAGGAAACTCTTCTAATAATACAGATTTCGGACTTGGGAGGCTGAGCTTTGCTTGATTAAAGCTAGTCAATGTGTTGAGTAGGCCTTGAGTAATTTTTCACTTCCCCCTCCCAAGCAATCAGATTTACTTCACTCATTTGCCTGTTTTCTGCATGTTAGGCGTGTTAGGCTGTTAGAGCATCTAGTTAGTACAGCTCTATGTCCTTTCAGGTAGTATTTTTATTATATGCACATTTGATTCATGTTGGATATGTCCACTCTATATGAAATCTTTGTAAACAACAACAAAATTATACAAACTCATATGTCGTCTTTTCCATTGAATAAATTACACACAAGGTACAAAGATAAACCTAGATTTATTGCAAATCTGATTTTGGAAAATACAGTAATGATAATCTTAAAGTATAATCGATGAATACAATCGTAAGAATATATTCGACGCCAGCCCGTCAACCCCTTCCCTGAGAAAGAATCTTCTGACCCTGAGCCTAAAAGACTATAACTAGAAATAATCTAAATACCTTTTAAAAGTAATAACACACTCCCCCATCATTGTAAACATTTATTGTAAATCCCATTTTCATAATTTAACCCTTAAGAGTATATATATATATATATATATATAGTATATAAAAGTGTTCGCACTCTAGCAGTCGCAATTTTTATCCTATTTACTTCAAATTTGGGAGAGACATTCCTTTTTATAATTAGTTGGATAAGTTTGTTGGGCAAAACAATCGGAAAACTCTAACCCCCTTTTTTGGGGATTTTAAGCTTTCAAATTTTGAGTTTTTGGGCCCAAAAAGGGTCAGAAAGCCCTGAACGTACACTTATTGTTCTTTAAATTATTGTGTGTAGAAAGCCAAAGATTTGAAGCCCTCCCTCATCATTCTATTACAAGTACTTACAATAGTTATTAAAGAAAATGTCAATTGTTCAAATACAGTACGTTGTCTCATGGGGATTTTACACTGGAAAAACCAGTTTTTCATACCGTAATATCGTTTTATCACCTCCAATACCCCTATACGAACTTGTTATCCCGACTATACCTCCTTCTTACTTTATAATGTACAACATTGGCATCCTACTAGTGAATTTAAATACAACCAGAAGCATCAGAACAGCCAAAAAATAAAATGTTTGAATTTTCAAATAAAATGTAATTAGCGTTGGTTTAAACCAATTATTTTAATTTTTTAAGGTTTTAATGTGAAATTCACTTCCCTTATGTCAGCGTTCTGCATGTTGTCTCGTTTCACTTCTAAGAGTGTCCATACCGGTGTCTGTTTGTTGCACATTGTTTATTAATTAATTTGTGGGGATAGCAATTTACTTTAGTTTGACTCACTATGTTATAAAAAGACTTAATCTTTAACCTATTACTTAAAATTAAACAATTTACAAGGGGTTGTGGGGGGTTTTATTGGTTCCAATACACATCATGTTGCACGCCAAGGTCTTCCATCACACTTCAACACATAAATTATCTTGATTTGAACTACAAGTTTTGCTGGTTGAATGTATTTTTCGAGAGCGGGTACGTGGTATGGGCCATATTCATAGTTTTCATGTACATCGGATATGTTATATTATGTAGAGTGTCCTAGTATTTTTGAAATCTTGAAAGGTCCTTTGAATAACTCAAACAACTTCGCAGTTTCACCATATGCAGCATTAGAGAGCGGATGATTTTTAACTAGTACTAAGTCCCTAATATTTAAATTAACTGAACTTAATTTTCTGTTTATATTGTCAGCTCTTTTCTGTCTCAGTTTGGATTCTTTCCGAGGCAAGGAATAATTTTCGTTCTATTGGGATATCCAAAATGAAAGGGTTGACTATGTAATTTTCCCAAAAACTTTTGTTCCGAATTGTAGCTTATTTGGACTGAACCCAGTAGTTTCATGGTACACTTCATTCAAACAGTAATTGATATTTATTTATTGGATATATAATTTGCCCAATTTTTATGCTGGTGTGAACAGTAGGTTCTGAGACGTTTGATTTATTTTATGGGACGTTCAGCTAGGTTAAAACTTTGATGATATAGTGGACTATACACTGGCATTATGTCGTGTTTCTCTAATGTTTGTGTCCAGAGATCACTCTTAAATTGTGTGGCATTATCTGACTGGAGTCGCTTAGGAATTCCGAATTCTGGGAAGTGTTTTTCAAATAATTTGGAAATAATTATTTTTGTTGTTGCTCTTTGCATGGTATATAATTTGAAAAATTTGGTGTATATATCAATAACTATTAAGATGTATTTTCACGTTGCTTCTACTAGCTGGAAGGGGTCCGATCACATTGACAGCGATTTGTTTATTTTTACCAAAACATTTTTCTCCATGAGCCATTCCCCGATTAGGATGAGGGTTAGATTTGCATCGTTGACATATATCACAGGACGCAAGGGTTGTTCTGATTTTAAGATGCATATTTTTGAATATGAAGGCTTCTGATAGCATTAGAAAACATTTCTTAGCTCCACAATGTAGGTAGTAGTGATGGCACTCCCATATTAATTTTTCAATGACTTTTTCAGATACTGCAATTAGCCAATTGTTTTTAATTTTCTGCCAATATTCCGTTATGTAATTTATAGCTCTGTGATATGTGGGGAAAGTCTGGGTCTTCGGGTCCGTTTCTCAGAGTATTATAGGGGTGTTGTAAACGTGGGTCTTCTAGTTGATGTTGGAGTATTTTGTAGATAAAACCGCAGTTTGGGATCTTGAGTTTGTTGTATGTAGTTTAGAGTGAGCTCTGTATGGGAATTAGACGAGGAATTAAGTTCCGGATGTACCATGCGGCTTAAGGCGTCAGCAGTCACATTTTACAATGTACAATGTACAATTGTACAATCCCTTGCAATGTACAATTTGGAAATCAAATTCCTGTATAGCCAAAATCCATCTAGTTAGGCGGTTATTCTTCAAGTTGCATGTTTTCAGGAATGGGACAGCGTGATTATCAGTAATAACCTTTAATTTGAATCCCAAGGTTATATACTGCAGTTTTTGAAGGCAATAAACTATGGCTGTTGTGTAGCGCTGTTCAGTTGGTTGAAGAGTTCTGGATAAAAGCATTATCGCTACCTTATTCCCCGCTATCTAAATATTGGTAAGCGTGGCCTCCGATTGCTACATCCGATGCATCTGTTAGCAAATTAAAGGTTTTTGAGGGATCAGGGTGGATTGGGACATTAGTTTTTAGAAATAAATCTTTTACCTTTTGGAAAGTTTGACAATCTTCATTGGTCTAAATGAACTTGTGTTTCTTTGATGTTAAACGTAGGAGCGGTTGTACAGAGTGAGAAAACTTGTCGATGAACTTATTGTAATAGTTGATGCATCCTAGGAAAGATTTGAATTCGCTCAGATTTTTTGGTATGGGGAAATCAAGTATTGGTTTTATTCGGCTACGGACCATTTCTAATCCATGTTCGGTAAGGGTATAACCGAGGAATGGGACGGAACTTTGACAGAATTTGGATTTTGAAAATTTGATTGACATATTTGCTTCCTTTAACTTTTGAAAGTATAGATGTTTGTATTTTAGTATTTTATTTATGTTTGCATACTTTTGTATTTTAGATGTTTTAAGTACGACTCGAAATCAGGTGAGACTATGCAAATATCGTCAATGTATATTATCGTAACATTTTCTACTGATTCGTCGAACACCTTATATAACGCTCGTACCAGGGCTGCTTGAGACATTGAAATGCCAAAAGGGGTTACTTTGTACTGATAATTTTTACCATTAAATTGGAAAGCGGTATACTGTTTATATTCTTCAGTTAGAGGGATTTGCCAATATAAAAAAGTTAAATCTATGCTGCTGATGAATTTTGCTTGGGGACATTTTGCTAATAACTCGTTGACTGATCGGTTGCACACATAGTCCGGGGTAATTACTTGGTTAATGCTTCGGGCGTCTAGGCACAGGCGTATCTCTCCAGATTTTTTGATGACCGGTATTATGGGATTCACAAAAGTACAAGAACATTTTTCAATAACATTTAAACTCTCCATTCTCTCAATTTCCTGTGTAACTTTATTTTGGTGGGCGAGGGGTACTGGATATGTATTCTTGTGAAACCAAAATTCTGGGGATTTTCTACTTGGTGTCATTTGTGCCTAGAGGGGTGTCTGAATTGTGACTGCCTGTCATGGTGGCACTGGCGTTGTCGGCTGTTGTCGTCTGTTTGTTTTGTTCTTCAATGTAGATAATTTTAGATCTTAAATTATATTCATAGGAAATTTTGATGGGGAATGGATATTACAGGATACTATAGGTACAGTAAATAAATATCTTAATTCCAAATTGTGAGTTATTATTTCCTTATCTTAGGTACTAGATACTGAGCCGTGACTACTTTCCACCGACGAATGTCACGTCTCATTTAGTGTTTTATTATAGTACTGATTGTTTTGTCTGTGGTCTGACGTCCCCATTTGCACGGCTGTGCGCCTCGTGCACGGAATCCTTGGGCGTTGACTCGTGAACCCCGAGGCCAATTTCCGTTGCACAACGTGGTGGCTCTTCATAGATTGTGCGACTGTCAAACTGCGAACATCAGTAGTATTTTTTTGTGACTAAGTTTTGTGTTTAGTAATTTTTGTGTTATGTCTTTGTTTATTGTCGTCACTATGATGTTCGGCTAAACGAGCCGCTACAGCCTGATGGGTATGTAATATTTTGATTTCTGTAAATTATAGGTTAAAACTTTGGATTAATACTCGGCCTTAGGCCGAGTCTCACAGTAGGATTTATGGAAGTTCCTTGGGTGCTGTTAAACGTTTTACACCATTCTGTGCCTCAGATTAAAGCACTGAACAGGATTTAAATGTTTTTTTTCCATGTTTCTGGCTCAGTTGAACTTTGGCGTTTCCTCACTTTTCACCGGCCTTAGGCCAAGGCGTGGTGGGCGTCAGACCAAATATTATTTCATTGTTTTGTAGTCTTCATTGCTGTGTTTAGTTTAAGACCTTTCCCGAGGTCCTAGAGCAAATATTACCCGAGATATAAGACTTTGAAAACCACTGTTTGAGAGGTCCAGCCCAGTTTGCTTTTTGTCCACTGTTTGTGTAATTTTAGGCCTAAGGCCTCCAAATAACTTTAGTTTGTATTCTTGGGTTGGCCTACACCTTGCCGAGATCAATCATTCATTTTGGTTAAGTGTAATTGTGTTTTTGTGATTTGTCAAGTTAGGCCATTGTGACATATCTGATTATGCTGTATAAGTGGGCCTTAGGCTTTTCCCAATGGCAAGTTTGGTTATAATTAGTTGTAACTCATGCTCATGAATGTTTCCTGCAAGTTTAATCCAATTCTGTTAATAAATAATTTAGTTATGAGTTTTTTTAATTTTGACTTTTCTGATACTGAGGTACCCTTGGGTATTCTTTAGGCCAACTGGCCTAAGGCCTGTTTTTAAGGCTCGGTTTAGGCTTGGAAAGCTGGGGGCATATTCCCCCCAGCTTTTAAGACTATTTCGAGCAAATTCGGTCAATAATGTTTTAAGTTATTAACAAAAATACATGTGAATGCTCCTCTAGGCCAAAATTTTGAGTTTTCTTTAAAACTGCTTTTTTCATGTGTTTTTCAATGTTTATCTGTATATGTTTCATTGTTTTATTTTATCTTTTGCCACTCTGGACCAGATAGTTTTGGGCTTTTTCCCTACTTTTGAATATTAAATGGTTTCAGCTTCTCACCTGACCTGATAGTAAATTCATTTAAAAATAATATCTTGTTTAATCTTGTACAGTGCTTTAGTTCATTTTAATTACCAGTGTTTGGCTTAATTAATATTGTTTTCATCATTGCAAATTGTTAAAATCCCCTTTTTGAAATTTTAATTTTTTTTAATAATTTGTGAACAGTAGTAGTGGAGTTTGGGGACATCAGAGCCAAAATTGTTTGTTCTTGTTTTTCATACGGTGATTCATTTGTAAATGCAACTTTGATATTTTAGTTAGGGTAAACTGTGTTTTTTTTTAGGTGATTAGTAAATTTTGTTTGAAAATTTCTGGCAAAACTTTGAGAGTGGCTGAACTGTCTTTGAATTTTGGACTGGTGTTATTGGGGCTTCTGGGTTGTGTTTCCCAGGGTCCCGGAGGAGCGCGACCACCTCAACAGCATGAGCGTCGGCGGAGAGGGATTTCTCCAACTTGGCTGCCGTCATCGGATTCTGGCCCCCCTCTCCGCCCTGTTTCGTCGCCCCTCCGGTGGGCCGCTTTGACCCGCCCAGAACCGCCTTCCGCAAGTCACAATAGAACTGTTTTTTTTGTTATATGTGTATATTTATTTATTTGTTGAATCGTGTTAAAGCTGTTGCCACCATGGACTGATTATATATATTACTGTTATTTAGTTTTAGGCACAGTTTTTTGTTGGTAAATTATTGGTAACTTATTTAAAGGGGGCCCCTACCAAACAATTTCTTTTGATAATTTTAAATTAATTTAAATTTTAATGGTAATATCTGTTTGTGCTAATTGTTTCTTGTTATTTATTGATTTGTTGAGTAATTTATTTAAATGTTAATTTATTTATCTACTGTTGATTAGTTTATATTTTTTTAAATTGATAATGTTAACAGATTTAACTTAACTCAAAATAAAAATAAAAAAAAGAAAACAGTAAATAATTGTAAATTTTTGAAAAGGTTGTTAAAATTTAATTTTTTGAATAGACTGTGATTTAACTTATCTAAACTTTAAAGCTGTAATTTTTTTGAAATCTTTTTATAGAAATAAACACACCATTATTTAAATATATATAAAAAAGGACCTGTAAGCTAGAAGGCAGGTGGGAACGATTGTTGTTTTCTGAAAATATTTGAAGTCACATGTATTTGTTGGTGTTTTGTTTATTACAGTTTGTGCCTCTCAAACGGTGCGTTTTAATGATTTTTCCTCCACGGTCTTCCTATTATATTTAGGTAGGGCTGTGAGCCGCCCCTCGCCCCGCGTCCATGGGAGCACGCTTCCAATTCTGGTTCGCTTGGGTGCGGGTGCGGGGGCATGGTTCAATACAAAGTTATCCTAGAATTCAAAATTGCTACAATTGTTTATGTTCGTAAGAATATATTCGGGCCACTCACGTTGGGACGCCATTTTTTGTAAACAACTAAAAAATTATACAAACTCATATGTCGCCTTCACCATTGAATAAATTACACACAAGGTACAAAGATAAACCCAGATTTATTGCTGGAAAATAAAGTAATGATAAACTTGAATTATGAAAAAGGGATTTACAAAAACATTTACAATGATGGGAGCGTGTTTTATTACTTTTAAAAGGTATTTAGATTATTTCTAGTTATAGTCTTTTAGGCTCAGGGTCACAAGATTCTTTCTCAGGGAAGGGGTTGACGGGCTGGCGTCGAATATATTCTTACGATTGTACTCATCGATTATACTCATATTCTATTGATATAATATTAAATAATTGTGTTAAAGTCTATGAATTTAGATAATATTAAAGGTTTGCTCAGTAACAGTTGGAAGGTAAGGAATGTTCACTCTTTGAATTTCCTCCAACAATGCTGCAACAACAATGACAACGTGGTTTCTAAGCTACTGTTAATTGATTTTAAAACTGTTCAAATTGAATTTAACTCTTGAAATAGTCCATGGTTATGAAATTTGAAATATTGAAAAAAGTTTTCTTTACTATTTGTTGATTGATAAGTCTAGTGGATTGGAATTTTATTAAATTTATAGGTAGTTGTTGAAAGTTCACATCTGGTTACAATGGATTGGTTTTACCACCTATTATTTCTTCACCACAGGCTTCTATTTCTTCACGGCCTTGACAAAAGGGTTTAAATAATGCCTGAGGCTCTTCTTCTATTAAAAATCTGGGTTATTTATTAGTACCCAAAATACTAATTTATGGGGTAAAATCACATTTTGGATTAATATCAAAATTTGGAGTAAGTTATCATTAGGCCGGCTATATTCAGAGAGAGAGAGTTTAGGACATTGTTAGAATAATTCACATCTGGCATTACACTTACATACACTTAATCATTCTTCAGCTCTTGATGCTCACTTCACTGGTTGCACTATATTAATTGTTAAGGAGCTTAATTTGTTTTTTTTTAGCAATATAACCATTTGGAATAAATTAATATAATGTTTTGAAGCAATTTTGCTACATAATGAATTATCTTAAAATTATTTACTAGGCTAATTAACTTTTATATGATGATTTACATGATATGATACCTAAACTTTATTATAACTTTAAAAAAATATATTTTAACCCTTTGAGTGCCGCGGCATTGCACACAGCGACGCAATGCATTACGCATAAAGTGCCAGCATCGCTCACAGCGACTCGGTATTTTACGTAGTACTTCATATCAAACAAGGTACTGGCTTCTAAAGTATATTGTTTTGATCCAGAAGCTTCCAGCTATCAGTTCTATAGCAATTTTGTTGCCTTTGGTCTGTTAGCAGACCTTAATTTAGTCATCTTTGTCGCAGATGTCGTCTGTAATTGTTGTTGTTTAAGGTTATACCGGCAAACGACGTAAATATCACTGATATTATTGTAATTGAAGTTATATTTTAGAGCTCTTTACTTCCTATTTTCGTATGAAACAAAAATAAGTAGCAGAATAGATGGAAACAACTTGAGTAACCTTCGGGAATTAGTTTACAGTGAACTTGGAAACAGTGTCATTGTTGTAGATACGTTTAAGTTTTTGTGAACGTAAACGGTACACATACGTCTTTTGTTTTCTAGTTTATTGTACATTTCATTTACTTTGGTAGGCCTAATGCTTATATACTAGTAATATTAAACATGTTTACTGACAACAAACTAACAAATAATATTTGTTTATACTGTATTACAAAATTCTACTTCAACGTTGCTTAGTAACCACATAGCCTAGGCTGAGGGCCTTTTTGGAATTGTAACATATTTTCATTTAATTTTTTTGCAAACATTTTTTAACTCATATTGATGATTTATATATCAGTTTTGACTAGCATTTTCTGCTCTTTCTGCCTATTGGGTTGAAAATATCTAATCAAATTGCTGAGCATAATTTATATCAGTCAAAGTAGGAAAAAAACAAATTTTTAATTTTTGTTATATAAAAAAGGATAATTTTAGTCACAATTTATTTTGTAATTATTATAGTTACTTTATACTATTTCACAGAGAATTTATTCATGAACAAAATAGATAAATACCCCCGTCGCAGCAAACCTGCGGACTCAGCGAATTTCCAATGCATAATATTTGTCTGAAATCCACATAAAGCCGCAAACCAAGTTTCATAAAAATATATTCACATATAAGCGATTTTAATTATTCTCCATAAGAATAACATTGGTAATGAGTATGTAGGTTTGCTGAAACAAGGAACAGAAACAATTGGTTTTTATGCAAATATAAATAGAATTTAACTAGGCGAAGCCACATACTAAGTTTCATCGATATTCAATCATAAATAAGCGATATATGACATTCTAGTTATTCTCCATAAGAATAACATGGGGGCTGAGTACGCAGGTTTGCTGCTACGGGAATAATCAACAAAAATCAATTTTTTGTGCAAATATCAATATACCAGTATTACTTGAAGCCACATACCAAGTTTCATCAACATACATTCATAAATAATCGAGATATCAAATTTTATTTATTCTCCATAAGGATAACATTGGACAACGTACTGTGTTTAGCACTTTGAACATCTCTGCAACGGTTGGGCGTAGAATCACAATTCAAACACCAAAATTATTGTTTTGTGGAACTGAACAGATAGGTAAAAGCAAATGTGAAGTTTACATTAAAATGAACTGAGGAAAAGCCAAAAACCTTTTTCCCATAAGATTAACATGGGAGATTTTATGAGCAGGTTTTTTTGGATTTTCTCCGCAACCACTTAACCTAGGTTAATAATTCAAAATACTAAATTATTTGTTTTTTTAAGCTCTATAACATGGTTAAAACCAAAATTAAAATTTTTAAAAATTTTAGGGTGTAAAATGCAAAAAACTGATTTTTGGAAAATTTAAAACCCCCATAAACCCCCCTTCCCATGGTCCGATTTTTCTGGTTTTCGAACTTAAAGTCATGAATGTCATTTTACACATTTGAGCCAAATTTCATCAAAATCGGATGTTTTTTACTCAAGTTATCGTGTTAACGGACACATATATAGATATATATATATATATATATATATATATATATAGTTATATATATATATAGATATATACATATATATGAATTTGAACGAATAGTGTTTTTGGCATCTGGGGACCTCAAAACAAAAAGTTATCATGGTCTCGGGCTTAAGTCTTACCATGAGACCTACGGTAATAGCTTCTTCCCTATAGGGGAAATTCGCTAAAAATTAAATGGATACCTCTAAAATTGTATTTTATATAAACTACTACATTTTCCATTGAAATTAGCTCGGCAATTTATGCATAAGAAATGGCCATGATGCCGCGGCACTCAAAGGGTTAAATGAAAAAGGGAGATTGACATTAAAATTATCAGGGTAAATAGATGAGATGTTGCATCTTCATACAACGGATCTACTCACTGTTCTCAGAAAATTACATGCTACACCTGCTGATACACCTGTGAGTGTTACTTTGACAGCTGACTGGTTGTTTATGAACAGCTGTTATGATTCTTTTGTTTTGATTTAAAGCACCATAAACCCAATGTTAAAATTTCTAATTCTCGAATAAATTAGTTTTTAATAAAATTTAAGTTTTCCTGGGATTGAGGTTTCACCAGACAATTTCTTAGGCCCCGAAACACCTAATCCTAAAGTTTAAGCAAAATCCTTCTACTGGATTCCAAGAATGTTTCTGCAAACAAACAAACAATCCAACAAGCAGACTTGCAACTCAATGACACTTGCCATTGCCATGTTGTAAGGTCACGTGTAATGTTAAAAATTCAGACACTTGTTTTTTCAGTGAAGGTAATCTTCAAAATGATGGCTCAATTATTAGTTTTGCTGATGTATTGAGGGAGATAAGACCTACTGTAAAAAACAGCCATCTAAAGAAGATATGATGGATAGGATTGTGTATTTTACACCGTAAATATGTTGTTAATTAAAACAATCCTTGCTAAAAATAAATAACAAATTGAACAAACCTGTAATCTCTGTCTTCTTGGATTTCATAAGTTGCCCCATCATACTGAGAATGTCCTGGCCCCCTTGTGGCCTGGCATTAGCCACATCAAGATCGTGAAGGGTTACGTCTTGAATCACCTCTTTCTTCTTGTGTACATCCCCCTTGGGCAAGGGAACATACTCTTCTGCCTATTCAAAACCATTTGTTAGAGTAGTTGATGATTTTTGTTGTACATTTACTACAAATACTTTATTATAATTATATTTGGTCCAGGATCTCATCGCAGTTGACTATCTGCTACGAGCTCTCACACAGACGCAGAAAATTAGGACTTTAATGGCCACCGACCACCCTCACTTATGGAGGACACTTTGAAGTTTGCCATACTTTTTTATTTCCATTTTAATTATAAACAAAAACTTATACTACCAGATTGCTCTTTCAAACCCAGTAATAATGATAACCAATTCCATAAAGTTTAGATATAGGCCTAATATTAACTAATTATTAGATGTTGGAAATATAAATATTATTTACACACACTTAGGTTTTATCTTACCTCCAAATCAAACTCGGTGGCAAAAGTGTCACTACGGCCTTGTCGTTTGACGGCCCCGCTATTGGCTTCTATGTAAATCACATCGCCCGGCTCCACCTTCTCTTTTTGCAGGGATTCATAGATACTGGGATCTAGCTTCAACTGTTTTGTGCCTTTGGCTGTCTTCAATCCAATTATTACATGAGATACTGTTTTGCCATATCCTAACAAATAATATAACAAGTTAAATCAATTATTCAGAAAGAGGATATAAAAGGATTTATAGACATTATTAGATCCATGAAACGATTAACAAGTTAGCTGCCAATGCCTTATAATCACTAACTCCTCATATTGTTTAATTTACGGACAGATGTTTCACAAATGTGGTAAACTGTCTCACCTGTGAACAGTTTCAATCAGCTTATTACAAATGTATATTTACTACCTAATTTGTCAACTTTTACTTCTATATTATTCAATCTTACTTTTACTCTTGTAGTTATTTAATAAGTTGATTAAAGCCTTGATTTCACAAAAGGTTTTGTCTTTTATTACAATTTGAATTTACAGGATGTAATAAAAGGCGTCTTACAACACTTAAGATATATTTACACTTATACTGATTCACTTCAGACGGTAAACATATATAAAATATGGTACTAGGCTATCGATTTTGACCAGTCACACCAGTCATCATCAGGCCAATGAGAGAACTGACAGAATCAAAATGGCGTCCTTGCTTATATCCTATTGGCTACCGGAAGTTCCAGATACAGGTTCCTAAACGTGCCACCAGAGTCAAAATTAACTTGTTTGTTAATCAATTTATCTCTATTTTTACATTTTTCTTTAAATATAAACAATTCTTCCCATGCATTCATTTCATTTCCTTTTTCACAATTCTTGAGGATGCTGAGGTTTTCTTATATTTTCCCTATGGTGTGGCCATTTTCTAAAAGATGTTTCGCTACGTTTGATCTTTCCGGTTTCCTGTTCTTCCAAGCTGATACATGGTTCTTAAACCTTTTAATACAATTAACAGTTTGATCAATATAAAAGTGATCACAGTTGTTACAATTAATTTTGTAAACGCCGGGCATGTCGAATTTGTTACAATCTTCTATCTTGGGATTTAGGATTTTGTTCATGGTGTTTTGCGTTCTGTAGGCTATATTAACTCCATATTTCTTGAATCGATTTGCGACCTTTTGTATCCTAGTTTCTGTGAAGCTGAATGTTGCAAAATTACTTGATATTTCTTTTCTTCTGTCTAACGTTGTTATTCAACGCAGTTTTTCTTGGTTCTTTATTTTCCTATGTATTTTCGCTCTGATTTCGTCCATTATTGTCGGGTTGAATCCGTTGGCTCGAGCAATCGCCTTTATAGTTGTTATTTCTCTTCTTCTGTTATCTTCATTTAGAGGAATCTTGAAGGCTCTATATAACATCGATCTGAATGCAGCGGTCTTATGGCTGGTGGGATGAAGAGACTTGTTGTTGATTGTAGTATCTGTCTGCATAGGCTTTCTGTATATATCAAACTCTAGCTCATTATTTCTTCTTGATATCATGAGATCTAGGAAATTTATCTTGCCGTTCTCTTCATGCTCTCTAGTAAAGTTTAATATATCTTAAGTAATATAATCTAAATAAATCTTAAGTGTTGTAAGACGTCTTTTATTACATCCTCTAAGTAATAACAACACGTAATATGCTAATAAAAAAGTTGTTTAATTTGAATTTATAAAACATAAATTCCTACAAGAGTAAAAGTAAGGCTATTTCAGTACCTAACAAATCACTACAATCCGATTGCAACTAAATCTAGAACGTACTCTAATGACAAATTTATCAGATCTGAGATCCAATTTTTATCACGGGATGGAGTAATCGAAGAAATCAATTCTCCATGGAGAGGACTCAAGTTCTTATCACAAAAAATGAGAATCACAAAAAGTGCCTGAAGATTAATTCTTCATGCCCAGTTTAAGCAGAGGTAAAGCCACGTTTTTATAGGTCACATAGTACATTAATCAAAGCATCATCCCCTTTTGAACAGCCTAGATTGATTTCAAGGAACCACTACCGTCTTCCACCCAAAATCGATATTTTTTTTAATATTGTCGATGAATATTCACGTTTTCCTTTTTCGTATTCTTGTAAAAATATGACTTCGAGTACAGTAATTAAATGTCCAGACAATCTATTCTCCATATTTGGGACTCCATGTTACATACATTCTGACTGGGGAGGATCTTTCTTACATGACGAGTTGACGACCAATCTTCATCAGACTCGTTTGGCTAGTCCTTATAAACCTACTGGGAATGCACAAGTAGAGCGCTATAACGGAATAATATGGAAAAGCATTATACACTATTCCTTAAAACCGAGGGTCTCGACCAGAACCAATGGGATTTTTTTCTACCATAAGCTCTTCATTCAATACCCCCTTTACTATGTACTGCTATGAACTGCACTCCACATGAACACAATGTACGGTGAGTAGATATGAACCTCTTGTGGATGAAGCAGAACTTCTGGAAACATATTATGCCCTTGTACGTCTTGCAAATGGTAAAGAGACTACCCTAAAAAGACTGGCTCCAAGAAGGAATACAGAATCTTCAACAAAGGCAATGTTCCTGATAAACAAATGTCCACTCCTGACAAAGATGATGAGCAAACACTACGAGTCTCTGAAGGCACAGCTGACAGTCAGAAAACTAGAGGGAAAGTAGAAAGACAATCAAGACTCAGAAAAGTCCCAGAAATTCTTAAAAGACTATGTACCGGTATTAAATTTAGCGGGGATAATGTAGTAAACTGTCAGTTGTGAACTTATGAACAGTTTTAATCAGTTGTTTATAAATGTACAAATGTATATTCACTAGGTACTTAATTTGTCAATGTTTACTTCTGTATTATTCAATCTTACTTTTACGCTTGTCAAATTAAAGCTATCTTCAGACAAACGGGACTTAAATCTTTTGTCTGAGGCCCATGAAAATGAATTGAGGAAAGGTTTAATTTCTAATAAATTTAATGTAAATGTTGAAAAGACAACTGGATTGAATAAAGCAGTACCCCTTCCCGCTCAGTCTGCAGACGACAGTTCAAGTTCACTCAGTCCAAGTCTAAACCTCCAAGAGAGTGAAACAGCGTCGAATGCTGTATCTGTCAGTGCCAGTGGTGAAGACTCAATTATTGTACATAAGCCTAGTAAGGCTGCTGAGATTGATAACCACAGTTTCCAGTTGTATAAGACCAAGAAACAGATCAGAAATTATAAAAGAACAAACAGGTTTTCAATGGCACTGGAAAGTGAAGGGATCGTTTTATCACGGGTAAATCAAAAGATCAACATAACCTCAACACCACTGACAAGAAGATATTTTTGTTTGTTTCTCGACTTAGTCCTACCTAACACTGAATGCGAGGATTTAAAGACTTTTCTCAGTACTTACAAGGAAGCAAGTTGTATAGTTGAGAAGAAGTTGAACTCAAAATTCCCAGAAGAGTATTCATCCTTTAATATAGGCATACCATCTTATCTCCTAAATGAAATCTACACTCCAGATTTTTGGCCTAACAATGTGTTTGTCTCTAAATTTGTGACAAAGAGAAGACTGTCAGTTAATTTAAACTTGGAAAGCAAAACAAACTCTGTGACAACCTAATGTGCAAAAGGCCTGGTGACCAAGTGATTAAGTTCAACGTTTATCATCAGAATGCCCAGGGAATGTCAAATAAAATAGGGCTTTTGAAGAAAGTTTCAAGTGATCTAAATCTTGACGTTATATGTGTAACTGAACACTGGATGACAGACCTGGAAATCAAACAGTACACTATTTGTAACGATTTTCAATTGGCCTCAAGTTACTGTAGTTCTTCAAAAATTCACAGAGGGACAGCCATTTTCACACAGTACAACCGAACAGATATAAAGGTAATAAATGACTTGAACAGCCTTTCTATAGAAGTAGATTGTGAACTTGCATGTGTTGAACTTTTACAATTAATTTAAAATTATTTCAGTTGTAGTTTACCAAAGTATAAACGGCTGTGTAGAGAATTGTTTTCACTGTTATGGAAGAGGTATTGTGTAGAATAAACAATCAATAATTGTGGTGACTTCAATTTGCATTTTTTAACCCAGGACAAGAACGCAGACAATTTTGTCAACCTTTACAGGATGCATGGAATGTTCATGACAATACATGAACCGACCTCGGGGAGACAAGTATATCGACAATATTTTCACCTCACTACAAACTGAATATCAAGCTGACGTTCAGGTTAATCACATTGGAGATCATAGTGGTCAGTATTTTTCAACTGAACTTCCAGTGAGTGACTTGCCTTCTGAATTGTGTTCTAGTGTTAGGCCTAGTATAAACCTAGGAGTGTTATGGATCAAGAACTTTTACAGTTTCTAAAACAATGTTTAGATAATCAGAACAGAATAATTGAGACACTTATAAATGAAAAACAGAATAGCAATAAATATCAAGATAATAAACATGAGTCAGCTTTGCAAATGGTCCCATCTTTCCAACCCTTCCCACCAAATGGAGATTGGGAATCGTACTATCTACGTCTTGACCAACATTTTAAAGCATACAATGTGGAAAATGAAGATCAAAAACGGGCATTTTTCCTGTCTTGGGTAGGATCAGACATTTTTGCCCTATTACAAAAACTTGTTGGTTGCAGTGATATAGGTGGTCAACCTTAAAAGGACATTATTGGCCAACTCAATGTGTATTTTTCATCAAAAATACATGTTTTAGCATCTCTTTACAAATTTCTAAAAACTGTCATGAAACCAGGACAATCATATTCAGAATGGGTAACAGAACTCCGTGGAGTCGCTCGCTCTTGTAACTTAAATTGCACAAAATCAGGTTGCAATCAATCATTGTAGATGATTATGTCAGAGATGCTATAGTTCTTCACAAACCACATGATTTTGCACGCACACAAGCTCTACAGATGGCCAATCCTTCACTCAATGATGTGCTCAAAATCGCCTTTACATTTGAAACTACTCAGGCTGCAAAACAGATAATTACCGACAGTGATTGCATCTCAGATTCCAACGTTTTTCAAATCTACTTACCTCGTAAAACAGGTTCCCGGTCACCATCAAAGTCTTCACATCATTTTTAATCGAACCACAGTTCTGGTAAGCCTAATAAGAATGTTTTTTCAGGTCAGTTTTAAGGACGGATATAATCTTGTTGGGCAACAAGTGCCCAATTTTCGGAAGTCTTGTCTCTCTTGCTTCTCTACTCATCAGAGAAAAAACTGTCATTTTTACAGGGAAACTTGTAATAAGTGTGGAAAAGTAGGACACATCTCTAAAGTATGTTGTTATCAATCAAACCAGGAAGTAAACTTAATTGAAGAAGTTCATTCCCTTTCACAACCTATTACGGAAACTGACTCTCGGTACTATATAGATGTGCTAATTAATGGTAAGCCGATAAAAATGACACTTGACTCAGGTGCCACATGTTCAATGATTGGTCTTTAAACATATGCACAGTTAGGGAAACCACCTTTACACCCTCCTACTTCTTTTCTAAAAGCTTATGGGGGCATTAATGTTCCTCTGAAAGGTTGGTTTTTGGCTAATGTTACTCTCAAATCTGAATCCAGACAGTTGAGATTACTCATGACTAATTCTTCTAATGGTGCCAATACGTTTGGTATAACTATATCAACTCCCTACTCAGATGTTGTCAACATGTTATCAGCAAAATCCGGAAGTGATCTGGAAATAAACAGTAAAATTTCTGAGATTTCAAAAAAACATATTTTTGAGACTGGCTTAGGTACGTACAAAACACTTAAGGCTTCTTTTCATCTTAAAGAAGGAGCTAGGCCGAGATTCTTCAAGCCGAGGCCAATTCCTTTCTCTTAACACGAAGCTGTGAAGGCGGAAATTCATAGACTTTTGGGTTTAGGAATAATCAAACCGATTAAATTTAGTCAGTGGGGTGCACCTGTAGTTATAGTTTCGAAACCTGATGGTAAAGTTCGCTTGAGTGGAGATTTCAAAGTTACAATTAATCCTCAGATTGATGTGGAACGCTATCCTATACCACGTTTTGAAGAAATCCTTTGTAAATTAAAAGGTGGAAAAGACTTTCAAAAGTGGATCTTTCTGATGCCTATCTACAGCTAGAGCTTGACGATGAAGCTAAAAAGTTAGCTATTATCAATACACCATTTGGACTTTTCCAATACCAACGATTGCCTTTCGGAGTCTCTAGCGCTCCAGCCATATTTCAATCTTTCCTTGAGCAGACTATTTCTGGAATTCCAGGTGTGTCAATTACCTGGACGATATAATTGTAACCGGAAGTAATACTTCAGAACACGTACAGAATCTAGATCAGTTATTTAATCGGTTGCAAGAAAATGGGCTCCGATGTAATCTGAAGAAATGGGATTTTTTTCGAGAAGAAATTGAGTATTTGTGCAATACTTTATCTGAAAAAGGTGTTCTTCCATCTGAGTCTAAGGTTGAGGCATTGAATTCCTTGTCATAACCAAAGAATCTAACTGAACTTCTTGCTTTTATTGGAAAAATTACATATTACCATAGATTCATTCCTAACTTTGCCACTATTGCTGCTCCTTTGAATAGGCTTAGAAAAAAGGACACCTTATTTAAGTGGGGAGATGAGGAGGAGACTGCATTTGAAAAATTAAAAGAATCCCTAGTAAATGTAACAAGGCTCGTTCCATATAATAGTGATTTTCCAGCAGTATTGGCTACGGATGCATCTTCTTATGGCTTGGGAGCTGTTCTGTCATTAAGATACCCCCATAGTTCGGACGCCCCATAGCATTTGCATCTAAGAACTTAAACGATGCTGATAAAGGGTATAGCCAGATCGAAAAAGAAGCTCTGTCAATTATTTTTGGGGTGAAGAAGTTCCACCAGGACTTTTATGGAAGATCTTTCGAATTAATCACAGACCATAAACCTCTTGTGTCACATTTTCATCCTGACAAGCAATTACCAGTGTACACATTAGCAAGACTTCAGAGATGGGCAAATCACATTAATGAGCTACTGTTTCACCATTCGTTACAGATCAACAGAGAAACATAAAAATGTTGATACTTTGTCCTGCCTTCCATGCGGCCCTGATAAGACTTTTGACAAATTAGAAGAGTGGCAGTTGGATCACAGAAGATCTCAAAGACACTAGTTTTCCAATAAGCTATAAACAAGTAGCTCGAGAGACACATAAAGACCCAATCCTACGACACGTTCATTTCTACACTGCACACGGATGGCCTGATTCTTCCCCAAACAATGAATTAAAACTGTATCCATTATAACCATCGTAGGCACTCTCTAACTGAACAATCTGGTGTACTATTACTTCAGTGTGAATATCCTCAAGTTGTAGTTCCATCAACACTTCAACCTTCTGTTCTTTAGTTACTGCATTCAGCTCACTGGGGAATTGTTTGCATGAAACAAATGGCAAGACGTCACTGTTGGTGGTTTCACATGGATCAAGACATAGTCTCTCAAAATCTTGTGCACATTGTCAGCAGTTACAGCCCAATCCTAAACAAGAATTCCGAAGCTGGCCTACTACAAATAAACCTTGGGAAGGTGTGCATATTTATTTTGCCGGCCCATTCTGGAAAAGTATGTGGTTGATCGCTGTGGATGCATTTTCTAAATTTCCTTTTGTCATCAAGATGAATAAAATTACAGCCGAAACTACAATCAATGCACTTCGTCAAATATTCTTGTTGGAAGGACCACCTGATATCCTCGTGTCTGACAATGGAGCACAATTTACATCCACCGCTTTTAAGGATTTGTGTGCTGAAGCAGGAATATCACAGACCAACACAACACAGATGAACAGCCCCATTCCACCCCTATTCTAATGGAGAAGCGGAGCGTTTTGAGAACTTTTAAAGTTGCAATGAAGAAATCCTGGCTAGACAAGAAAAATAAACAAGATGCCCTGAACTCTGTCTTGTTTACTTATCATACAACCGAATCCAAGTAAGAGCAAATCTCCAGCAGAATTACTCCATGGTCGTCAACCAAAAACTTTACTGGCTTTCCTTCAACCACCCTCTCCTTCTAGTTTTGATCTCAATGACAACCAAAATAGAAAATTTCAAGTTGGTGATAATGTTCTGGCCAAGTTCTTTAGTGGACCGAAACAGTGGATAAAAAGTAAATCACTGGTGTTTTGGGGCGAATGATGTACAAGATAAATACAGAGAGGGGAATAGTTGGAAGACATCAAAACCAAATTTAGCCTCTGCAGACGTTTTCAAACCCCTTTATTAGCAGGGAGTATTCAAATAACAAAGGTACCAAAGTCATAACTGCACCAATGCCGATTGAAGTTCAGGACACTCCACAGCTGCAGCTTACAACACCAGTGCATACAGAATCTTATCAAGAAGCACCTTCTGATGTCAGTTTTGCAAACAGTGATATGTCGACTAGTGACCCCTTAGGAGCAGAAGAATTACAAGATAACACTCTCTCAAGCTGGATAGAACTGGGAGTCCAGGGAGAACCCCACCTCCAGTTGAACAATGTGGCCAACGCCAAGTGACATTTCAGCTACCAACACCTGTAGTAGATCTAGAGGAGAAGAAAGTACCCTGGCGTTCAGGAAGAGCACGTAACATACTCCAGCGATATTCTCCCTAATAAAAGGGGAGGAAATGTTATATCCAAAAACTGCAACGATTAACAGCTGATATTATTTTAGTTTTTACTTGTCAGTTGTTTTGAGATTGTTTTTGTTATTGTTTATCTTGTATCTTTATGCATTTCATTAAAACCATGTTTTACACTTTCATACTTATTTTCTAAGATTCTTTACTTTCGACAGAGTTTTACACAATATTCTTGTTAAGAATTTTGAATTTTATAATGTTACAGGTAAATATTTAGATTTAATTAGTTCTTACCTTAAAAATAGAGAACAGTATGTTGTTACAAATACGGGCCTATCAAGCTATCTTCCAGTTTTGTTATTGTTTATCTTGTATCTTTATGCATTTCATTAAAACCATGTTTTACACTTTCATACTTATTTTCTAAGATTCTTTACTTTCGACAGAGTTTCACACAATATTCTTGTTAAGAATTTTGAATTTTATAATGTTACAGGTAAATATTTAGATTTAATTAGTTCTTACCTTAAAAATAGAGAACAGTATGTTGTTACAAACACGGGCCTATCAAGCTGTCTTCCAGTTACAAGTGAAGTCCACAGGGCTCAGTCCTTGGTCCTTTACTGTTTTTGATAGTTATTAATGACCTGTGTGTTAATGACCTGCTGGGGTTATTCTCTACGTTAATGACACCACTGTCATAAACAGACACAAAGATCACAGTCAGGTATTCTTGTCAAATCGGAAACTGGCTGACTGCAAACCAATTGGTCCTAAATCAAGATAAGACAAACACTGTTGTTTTAGTCCAGGGATCCTATTGACACTGATGTTCAGTCTACTAAATTTTTAGGTTTGACTTTTGACTATTCCTTAAATTGGCACGATCATGCTGTTGATTTAAAAAAAAACTTAGCAGTAGTATATTTGTTCTAAAGCGCTTAAGTGGGGTAGTTGATGTGGAGGGAGCCCGGCAGGCATATTTTGGGCTGTATCAGTCCCACCTGGCTTATGGCTTGATTGCTTAGGGTACCTTTTCTCAATCAATGATTTATTCCTGCTCCAAAAAAAGCAATTAGAATCATTTCTGTGTTTCAAAATTCGAGCACTGCAGAGATATTTTCATATTGTTGCACTGACCTGATGGGAAATGTGTGTTAAATTGCCGCTAATGCTTATAACTTATAAAGATGTTTTTTCTCTTTTTAACTTTAGTTTCCGGCAGATGTCTTCTGTCATGAATCAACTTTGGCTTCCATTATCAAGAAGGGCCCTGCATGATATTTCATTGCCTGAACCAATAATATGAACAACAGCAGTCGACATTAGTACTTCAGTGTTGCCTTGTGTGTTGCTTGCACGTTTGCAAGTGTGCTGCTCTGTGTAACTTGAGTTTGATCTTGCCTTGAGTCGCTGCCTGCCTTATTTAAATTATAGGCATGCATGGTTTGTGTTTGATTTTGTGATGGGGAGGTATAAAGGATTGTGTGATGTCGTTTACCACATTGTTTACACCCCGTTGGAGATTTGCAATGTGATTAGATCGCAAACAATTGGTGCATATCTTTGCATTGTTAAGATTAATTAACAGCTTAATTAGTTCAGCTTAAGGTAACTGACGTAGTGTAACCAAACTCTTTTTTCTTAATTAATTAATTATTAATATTTTTTAATTTTAATTAATATCTCAAACAAAAAAATCAATGATATTCAATTAAGCTATCTCAGGGTTCAATTTAATTTATCTCATGGTTCATTGAGTTATTAATTACTAATTCAGCCGGCAAAACATGATATTCTTAACGACAGGGTAGACCCATGTTGAATCTTATCCACATGTAAAATCCTGTGAGTTCGTGTGGAGCTTGTTGGAAATTAGGCATTGATAATAAAAAGTAGATAATTCTGAACATACATCTATTTATTTCTAAACATCTTAACTTAACAAAGGTTGTAAAAAAGTTCAATTAGTCCTTAAATCCAGATAAAACTAATACACCCTAATCACATCAGACAATTTAATAACTATCTTGTACCTGTGAATTTATTTGTGAAACAAAATAATGTCACTGAGAATGAAACAATTTATTTATAAAAGTTCTTGTAGAATATCATTTATCTTTACTGTTGTTTAAGTTCCATTAAATATTATGCCGTTGTCTAGATGAAATTTGTTATTCAGTTAGATATTTACTAACTGGATTTTGATTATAGTCCTTCTTTTAATAGAGATAGGCTATGCCTCTCTGTATTAATCAGCCCTAGCATAGTCCTGACCGAGCCCTAGCCTCTGCCGATTTCAGTGTTCAGAATAGGTTATAACTATTCTGAGTTCCAAATAGTTTCAATTAACACAACGAGATAGGCTATGTCTTTTTATAACCCAGAATAGGTTATCCTGGGCCTAGGTTTCAAATAATTTAAATAACTTTATCTGAAATATCAACGATAAATCATTTGGATTAAGTTAAATACTTATCAATTCGATGTTTTTTCCACAAGGCCTAGTCACTAATTACACTGTCACAGTCAAATACACCGTTCACAAATGCCCTTTTTAACGGATTACACAACACTCCGGAGACGCCATTTTAGCGTCTAAAAGCGTCACTGTAAAGGCTCACAATACTTGTTACAGGACCTACACGCACTGTTGAAAATGACACAAGACCAAGAATTGCGCGTTCTCCTTCTATTTATGTGAGTCGATGACTCATTTTCGCCAAGTATTCCTATTGGCTGTCGAGATCACGCCATCAGATTCTAAGCGAAGTTTCAGTTTTCTAGTTTCCTTAAAACGGAATTTTACTGATATGACGTAGCTCAACATGGCCGGTTTCCCTCTTTATTAATTTTGACATATTTACTCATTAAAAAATCGACTTTGCTATTTTCTAACCGAATTTGATAATTTTCTCAGGCCTGCTAGGGAATCTCATATGGTTTATTTATATGTAGTTTTAATGTCGATCTGACGTTTAGTTTCAAGGATATTCCCTTTTTACTAAACAGTCAAGTTATTGCACAATAGTAAAACCGTTAAAAATTGACTTTTTTATTTCTTGATAGAATTTTATAGTTTTTTCACACAAGTTAGAGAATTCCATATAGTTTGTTCCTGTATGATTTTTATTTCAGTTGGACTCATAGTTTTTAAGATATTTCATTTTTACTAACTCAAAAGTTTGTGACATGACATTTTATCATTTATTGTTATTAAAATGTATTTAATTTAGCAATGAACTGAGACACCCGTTACAGTAGCTTTTGGCAAAAAAAAACTTGATGTTGTCCTCTGCAAATTGCACACCTTGATTCTTGGACAGAAACTTGTGTTTTCAATTTTTGCTGGAAATGGTTTCTGTATTGTTACTGGGGCAATGTAGATCTTTCTTGCTGAGAATCGTGGCTCCTGTTGTTACTTCTGCTTCCAGTGTCTGACTTCTCTTCTGTAAGAAATCTGTAAGCTCTGTCAGTGTATGTAACCTGTCCAGTTGAGTGGTAAGTTCCCATTCTCTATGTGTAATGTTGTCTAGCCTTGCCGTAATTAGATGAATGATTATAGGGTCCCAGTTGTCGGTTTTGATGTTTAATGTGTCCCACATCGGAAGTGCTCTTAGATGTATAAAAGTGTATCTAACAATCTGCCTGAGAGTTGTGGGTTTGTCCTTTTGAGTATGTGGAAGTTCAAATAGAGCTCTAATGTGGTTTTGAAGTATGATTCGGCTATTGAGGTATTGCTGCTTTAAAAGTCCTAAAGCAACTTCATAGTTTGTAGCTGTGAGTTTGATATTTTGAATGGTCTCAATAGCTTGATCCTTTAACGCACTTTTAAGATACCGTACAGAAGTTTCTGAATGACACGTAAAGATTCATTCTTATCGATAAGTGAATGGAAGGAATCATAAAATGACATCCATTGGTAGTATTTTCCGGAAAATTTGGGGAGGTTTATTGTTAAAAGTTGTACAGGAACTGATGAAACAGTGTTTGAAGCATTGGCATTTGAGCATGTGTGTAAGATAGATTGAGTACTTGATGAATCTTTGACTTTGTTAAATGTTTCAAGGATGCCCTCTGCCTTAGCATAAAGACTACAATACTGTGTTTCAAAGTCATCCCTTTCTGTTGATGAATCAGCTGTATCATGGGATTAATTTATATTTTTTCCTGAATTTCGTTAAATTCTGAAAAACACGGTTTGAATATGGAAAACCGAACCCTGAGTTCATTGATGTCAATGTCTGATGTATTCTTATCTAAATAAGATTTGAATCTTGCCAGTTTGTACTTATACCTCTTTTGCTGATTAATGATTTCTTATCTTCTTAGGTTGCCATTGCAACAAATGGCTGTGGGGTACTTTGGTATTATACGGATGCCACCCTTATGCAGCGCGCTGCGGCAGTTATGTTAAGATGGGTCATCATAAAAATGATTGTAGGACTTTCCTTGTTTTGTTACGAATCGAATGATACCTGATGAGTCATACTTCCGGCCGCCAAACCCCCTCCAAATAGGCCAAGGTTAGGTCGTTGACCGGAGCGCGCGCATCACCTGTCACCGCCTGTATCTGGGTCAGTGTCATGAGTGATTTATTGCCGTGCACTACGTTACATTTGTTTTCATAATTAGTGACGTTCTTTTGGTGTGGGATTTACCTCGAAATGAAGAGGAAACCGTACGTATTTTTATGATAACCCATCCTAACATAACTGCCGCAGCGCGTTGTATATTTGGCGGAGTACCTGTGGCGATCGGGTCTGGCTGCTAGCGGCGGCGACGCATTCAACACGATCCTAGCGGACATCGCTGCCTTTTCGGAGGCACAACACAAAGACCGCTCATCAGAATGATGTAAAATTTGTACAGTAAGTCAATAAAAGTACGTTTTTTCGAATTATGTAGTTATCCTTTGTATCCGGTAAAAATTTAACCTCCAAAAATAGTGGCATCCGTATAATACCAAAGTACTGGCTGTGGTTTGGTACAGACTAAGGGTAAGGTGAGTAGAACTGTTTATCAGTTTAAGGATAGTTATGTCTTAAATGGAAATATCGTTAATGAGGTATGGAAGCATTGTAAGGAGTTTAATAGCTGATGAATGTGCCACGGGAAAGTTGTTTTGGAAGGGCGATGTGGGTCAGTTTTAAAGCGAACGGAAAGTGAAACTGTTTTCAGTGGCGGCCACTCGCCCTCGGTGGACAGTTTTACAACCTTGTGTGGAGCCACGCTCTCTCTGAGGTCCTTCGCCATGGCGACTGCTCATGACGTCAGAGCGGGTCATAGGGGCTGCGCCGTCTTCTATTGTTCCAGAAGGACGATGGTCATGGAGACTTGACTCGCTGATACGGGGTTGAGGATGACAAAGGCTGCTGCCGCGACGAATTGAAGGATGTTGCTTCTTTGTTCACTTGGCTTGTCACTGCACTTTCCCCATCAACACTTGATCTTGAGCACTTGACCAGCTACCAAATGTTGGGCCGAACTAGCACTACACTACACTGTCATAAGCATAATTTCAGTATTTTGATTGGAGGGGCAAAAATGGTCGTGATCGTGATTATTGTGACTTTTCATATATTACAATATTTCCTCTAAATTATTGGGGCGGAAACTGCCCCCCCTTGCCACCCCCGAATTACGCCTATAATCACTGTTCATAAGTTGACTATAAATCGCGAGTTACGGATGTATCGCGAATCGGAGGACCAAATGTACACGCCCGGTGGTCCTGGGGTGCACAGAGTGTTTTTTGTGACGTGATTTGAATTAATGAATTTGTTTAATTTAAGGAATTGAAAACTGGCAATGAAAGCCACTGGATTTGAAACACTGAGTTTATTGAATATAGTTTAAATGTCACACAAATACTGTTTAATGATGAATGAATAATGAATATTAAAAAGTTATAGACTGTTTAAATGTTTAATAATGTTAAGTGTATTGTTTAAGATGCTTGAGGGTGTGACACGTTCAAATGTGAAATCGAAACGGAGCGCTCTTTTTAGACCCCCTCCACCCTTTAAGCAAAAAGGGTGGGGATGTCACCAAAACAATCCCTTTGTGCGCGAACATGGCCAATCAAACCAAATAAGTATCACATTTTTCACTCTTTTTTAGGTTGGCAATTGGCCACCATGTCTCTATATATAATTCCGTAAGTCAAATTTTTGTAAAGAAATTGTGAGTGACTGGATGGCCGTAGAAGGATGGGAGTGGTATCATTTTAAAGGTCTTGACGTGAATTTTGAGGGAAAACTATTCATTTTTCTTATTTTTTTACCATAAATTCGCAACGGAATAAAACTTTTCCCATTAAAACAACATGGGGTTTAATTTGTTTACATCTTTTGAAATTAAAACAGCTGTGCCACAGAGTTAAATTAGCCTTTGATATTGATACCAGCTGTACTTATTCAGTTTGTTTACTTTTAAACTACAGCAATGTATAGTTGTTTAGGAATGGACATTTTATTAAAAACATAAGACAGTATAATAATATCTCTATATATAATTCCGTAAGTCAAATTTTTGTAAAGAAATTGTGAGTGACTGGATGGCCGTAGAAGGATGGGAGGGGTATCATTTTAAAGGTCTTGACGTGAATTTTGAGGGAAAACTATTCATTTTTCTTATTTTTTTACCATAAATTCGCAACAGAATAAAACTTTTCCCATTAAAACAACATGGGGTTTAATTTGTTTACATCTTTTGAAATTAAAACAGCTGTGCCACAGAGTTAAATTAGCCTTTGATATTGATACCAGCTGTACTTATTCAGTTTGTTTACTTTTAAACTACAGCAATGTATAGTTGTTTAGGAATGGACATTTTATTAAAAACATAAGACAGTATAATAATATTATATTATAATGCTAGAAAATCAGTGCTTATTTATAAATGACCAATGAAGGTTGATAAAAAATTTATGTATTTTGGTTTTTTAGGGGCTTTTGCCCCTGCTAGAAAATCAGTGCTTATTTATAAATGACCAATGAAGGTTGATAAAAAATTTATGTATTTTGGTTTTTTAGGGGCTTTTGCCCCTACAAGCCCCTAGTTTGCCTAAAAAATCAACAAGTTTTAAAAGGCTTTTATTACACCGAAAAATTAAGTGTTTATCACAAGTACCAGTAATGTATGTTTTAAAATAATCAGAAATATCAACCACTTTGAGCCCTCTCACAACATTCTAATATAAATATTCTGATAGGGCCTACGGTATTAATGAAAATGTACATTTACTTAGGACAGTAGGTTGTCTTGGGGGATTCAATATTAGGAAAAGCTAATTTTCAAACATTTGGGGTTTATCAGCCCCAATATATATCTACCTACCTACCTCCTGCATGACATTCTATCCTACTGTTGCAGATACCAGATTAGCATATAGGCCTAGAACCAAAGTGTTTGAGTACAAAAAAAATAAAGTTGGTACTTTTTAAGGTACTAACCAGTTTTAATTACACTATTTAAGTTTGATATAGGCTACGAGAATTCCCTCCTCTAGCATCAACTTACTTCATGTTGCACTCACTGACAATGCTGTGATTTATGATAATGTCAGTTAGGCTAACTCAGTTTCTGTCAAGTATGTTCTAGTACAGTCGTTTTAAATGATAACAAATTTACATTTAACCAACTCTTACACAGTTGAGATACAAGTAAGCTCACACAGAAAACCATATTTTAAGTTGTTTTTGACATCAAAATCTCAAAAAACTATAATACAGAACTTTAAAACAAAACATTATATGTCGGATTCTTAAAAAGAAATGGCTGTCTGAAACTTCCCTACCAAATTCTAACAAAAATTAATATAAACTAATAACTATTTTAACTGGTTATGGTTTTAGTTTCTACTCAGACTAACATCAAAATACAAATTTAATATAGTTCTGATCTTATATCTAACATGAGTCATGCGGTAACAACTTCTTCTTCTCTTTGAGAAATGCAAGTGAATTATGAGCATAGTGTTAAGTTCAGACCTACCTCCCATGGGATTTTCAGTTTCAACTGGAGTCAGCTCTGTAACTTCACCTTCGTAAACTTCTTTAGTTTCTTTTATTCTAAGCCCTATTGCTCGCCTGAAATTTTCCATCAATACCTCTGTTTTTTTTATCTCTGAGCTGTAGACTTCTGATCCAACCATAAGACAGAAAGGGACCTGAAATTTATCAATTGAAGATAAAAGAAAAGTTATGCTGGAAACCAATAATGAGTATATGTGAAACAATTTAAAATTAAGTAACTTATCTTAAAGAATTAACATGATGTCCATATACAAAGATGAAGAAAAATAGAACACATCAAAAGTGAGAACACAGATAAATTATAATTTGTCCTATAAGCTATAACATTTATAGAAGTTTACAACTTTAAAAAAACTGTTTTTTTTTTTTCATTTTTACTCCAAAATATTACAAAACACACAACTTTGATTTGCAAACATGCGTTCGGGCAACGATGTTGAATGAAAACCTTGTTAGCCAATGAAAACATTCGGTGTCGTTAATGTCAAACGCTATTGGCCAGTGGCCAGTTCATTGAAAGTCTACTCAGTATAGCACAGCGTAAATTCCAAAGGCGGATGAAAGACTGCCAACGTCATAGCCACTAATGCATCAATGAGTAAATTATCCGTTACAAAAATTAGAGGTATAAAATAATAATGTCAAAAGGCCAGTATTGGCAAGTATTTAATCTATGTTACTGAATTTGTATTTATATCATTGCTGTTTTACCATCAAAGTCAACATATCTGTGTTTCAAGTCAACAAAATCTATTAATTTTCCTATAAATTATTGCAAATTGACCATCATTAATAGTAACGAATAAAAGGATAATTTGGTGGCTTTAAATATGCCGTGGTTGTTTAATCGGAAAAAGTGCAACAGTAACTTTGTCAGTAGGCCTACCAAAATGTGATTGTAAAATAGGTTAAGAATTTGCAAGTAGGACGAAAAGTAGGCCTACACTGAAAGCAGAATAACTTAATATATGATATTTCACTGTAGTCTAAAGCTCTTAAATTACTGATAATTAAAATAAATATAGTTTAATGTAATAACTGCATCGGTAACAGAAATGTAATGAGCAATGTTGGGTAGGACAAATTATTTGTAGTTCATAGTTAAGTACCAAGTGTTTTATGAAGTAAACCACACTGTTTTCTTGATTGAAACAAAGGCCAAACTTTTGTTGAGACCCACCAATCCCCTTTACACATAGTTTTATGACATAAGAGAAATAATGAGGACACTAAACAAAGGTTATTAGCACTAAATCGTTATTTTTTTAAACTCTGGTAGAATATATAAGTAAGTGTTAGATCTGAATACGAAATAAAAACTGGTGTGTGAAGTATTGAGAGGGAAATGGTTTTATCGTAAATCCAAGGTAACAATTTAACCTAATTTCCCGGTATCCAGAAGGAAGGTAATTTGACGCAGATTGTAAAATATATAAAGGTTAAAAGGTTTTCGTGTTATTATATAAGCATTTACTCTAAAGTCATAGCAGTCTATAGCAGTCAGAATAGGTAGACGAATACACTACTAAAAATTAAAGATGTATATCGTATTTCCCACATGTTATTTGCTTCGATAGCTCAGTCGACGAGTGCTAAGCTGTCAACCTAGCGGCCCGAGTTCGAAACTTACGTTCAACCAAATACTTTTTGTTCTACATTTTTCATTAAATGTACTTTGTTGCCCAAAATATTGTTTTATTACCATCACATGATCAGTTTAAAGAAGTTTAATCAGAATTTGCATGATTAATAACAAAACTTAATTTGGTGTTACAGAAGGCTTGTTTGTTTGTAGGCCTATATTTATTGTAGAAGTATAATTCAACATACTCCCGTGGTTTTAAACGACTTTAGAAATAGGATTTCTTACTGCTCAAGACGTTGCTTTAAGAATACACATTTCCGAAATTTAGTTTCATACAATCAGACCTATTAACAATGAATTAGGTAAACTAAGATTAACGCCAAGTGAAATTAAGTTTAGGCCCGGTGAAAAAACCGATGCGTGTTTCTGCGATCATTGATGATTCAGTGCATTTTAGGTAAGGGCTAACGTAATCAGCGTTTTGCGTTACATGTTAGGTAATAAACATATTGCATGCAAAACACAATTAAAATTGTTAACGTTAGGGCTACAATTGAAAAACATAAAACTTTCTGGCCAGATTTATCCATATTACATCGCACAAAAAAGATAAAAATAATTAAATCTATTACAGATTAGCTTTGTTTCGTTACTTTTACTTATAACTAACATACATAAGTATGAGTATAATGCCTGGTACATTATAGGATGTAAAATATAAAATAAAACCACGAATTTTAACTAGCCACTTTACTACACTAACTATGATTAAAAATTGATCAGGTAAAATATGTTATAACATGATAAAATTACCCATATCGATCGGAAGTGCATTACTGTACATTATATTTTTTATAACAATCATTTGTTTACTATTCTTTTACTTTTCCATTATCTTAATGTTCGTTCTACTTTTAACGCACTATCGTTTTAAAATAATAAAATACTTAAACATTCTCTTGCCTAACCAATTAGAGATATTTTTTTTCTTATGTTGGTACTCATACAACAGAGTAAATAAATTAAATTTTTCATAAATTTATTTTTGGGGAAAATGTTTTTAAAAGCTCACTTTTGTTTTTATCACTGAGTTTTACTCTAAAAAACAATCATATTAGTGGGTCAATAAACGTGAAATCCTAATTTTAGAATTAATGGTTGCATGAATATTCTAGAAATTTTTATTTTCTCGCCACACGTAATTATTTACTCCTCAGAAGAATAAAACCATTTTTTTTTTACTTTTAACTCATGCGATTTTGGATTTATGCTTACTTAAAAATACCAAGGAGAGTAATTTTGAGCATTTTCAAGGGTGTGCGCTTAATAATTTTAGAGCTTATAAGTTATTCTAGTTTGGGTTATTTCGTTTCGAAGGAAAGATTCAAAAGCCTTAAAAGTTATATGACTCAAGATACTAGAGAATAAATTTGTAGGTATGTCTGTAAGTTAATTATAAAAAAATGTGTTTTCAATGAGCTGAACGGCCATTTAAAAACATCTGAGTATCAAAAAGGGAATGAGACCACAAATTAATTTGTTGCCATAGAAGCTCCACATGGCAGTCTTTAATAAAAATAGATAACATCATCAAGATTTGATTTCATTCCCAATAATATTTAAGTAAAACATGGGATATTTAAAAATTGAGCGATTTTGGGGTTTAATATCTAATAAGGGGTACCAGATAAAAGGTTGATTTTTAGTGTGTTAACCTAACTGAGTACTGTGGATGGTATAAGTATGATTTTGTGGTTCACTGTACTTCCCGAGATATGAGCATCAATGTTAGTGGTAAAATATAGTGTGTCCGCAGTCGATTTGTTGTTCAGTAGAATAAGCATCCAAATAATTTATTTTCACATTTGAGGCTTTATTGGATAGTTTAACATAAAAGACATATTTATGAAACATTTTCACTGTACAGTAAGTGTGTAACCATGAAGGTTTCAACTTTCCCCACAGCCATCATTCGCAGAATAATAATCCTAAATACTAATTTTTAATTTGTTTAGCTTTCTTAAAAAGTTACAAACTAATTAAAGTTCATAATTTGATTGAAAATCAAAATACCCATCATTTCTGAACTCGAATTTTCCCAGAATTGTGGGTGGTATCACTTTGTTTAAGTCTTAAAGATATTACTATAAACCACTAAATTTTAATTCAAATTGTTCAAAGCCACTTTTGAGAAATTTTTGTTTTTTGTTTTTTATTAGAATAATTACCCTTGAAAATACATAAATTTAAAAAAAACTGGAGATACAGTGGATTACCTACATACAAAATGTTATCAAAATCGGGACAGTGGTGTGGTCTCTAGGTCTGTACACATCCACACAGTTGGATGGACAGAAATAAAAAAAAACACTTTTATAGGTTCAGGAAGCACCAACACAAATGTTTCCGACAACTCAAATTCAAAAGAGAACAAAATGCTTTCTCCATATAGGCTACTATGTATAGGGAAAGAAAGTAAAAATTGCTTGATGGAAACGATACAATTTTTTATAACCATTATTTTTTCCACATAGAAAACTAAAATTCATAACACTTTACAGCAACTTTGGCTAATGTAACGTTCTGCCATGAATGTGTAACTTCAGAAATTACTTTTACAATATAGAAGAATATGAATCTTGATAAAATGCTTGTTATGATAACCTCAGTAGGTACCTTACCACAACTAAACAAAAAAGTCCATACAAAATTACATAAAAAGTTAAAAATTTTAAAGTCGATATAGCCCTAAGGCAAGTATGAATCATGAGACAGGGAGTTCACCAAATCATATTTTGCAAATTCCTCTATTTTCCTGATTTTTCTTAACATTTTCATATGGACAAACAACAGTAGGCCTATTTCCAGCAGGTAGTTCAGAAAAAGTCCAGGACTCAATAAAATATCAAATTTATTTGTTCCACACTTTATCCTTATCCTTAATATTGCTGATATCGCAAGATACAAAGTTTAGCTTGAAAGGCAAGGAATGTATTTAATTTTTGAACAAAAAGGCAGACCTGAAACAATCTAAAATAATTTGTTTTGGCTGCATATTTACATGAAATTTAAAAATAATTATGCCTAAATAAGATTGAGTAAGTGGGTAAAAACAAAATTTCAAAATAAATTAAATGCCTAAACTTACCTTACTACCAAGTTCTTGAGCTATGGCCAGAGCAATGGCAGTCTTCCCCGTGCCAGGAGGTCCTCCCATAAGGATTGCTCTTCCAGCCATTTTCTTTGACTTTATCATATCAACCACAATTCCAGCAGCCTAGGGAAAGATAACTTAGTTTTAAATTTTTTTTTAACATATTCACATAAACTTTCACGTTATACTTTAACATTTAACTTTTATTTTCCAAAAACTTTTTGTTGGCTGTAAAATACAATAAAACATTGAGTAAGTAACTGTCACCTGAATGAACTCGCCTACGGTCCTTAAAATCAATTTAAAACCGTTAATGAAAATGTTGCCTCATTAGTCAACTATAAATTATTGCATCTAGCCTACCTACCAAATACAAATACATGTACATCACGCATATCATGTAAAAGATGGTTTCACGTACAATAACAAAAGTTGTCTATCATCTGGTGTCCGCAAGTAAAAAAATACTATAAAACAATTTATGGTACTTTGGTATTATACGGATGCCACTATTTTTGGAGGTTAAATTTTTACCGGATACAAAGGATAACTACATAATTCGAAAAAAACGTACTTTTATTGACTTACTGTACAAATTTTACATCATTCTGATGAGCGGTCTTTGTGTTGTGCCTCCCCAAAGACAGCGATGTCCGCTAGGATCGTGTTGAATGCGTCGCCGCCGCTAGCAGCCACACCCGATCGCCACATGTACTCCGCCAAATATACAGCGCGCTGCGGCAGTTATGTTAGGATGGGTTATCATAAAAATACGTACGGTTTCCTCTTCATTTCGAGGTAAATCCCACACCAAAAGAACGTCACTCATTATGAAAACAAATGTAACGTAGTCACGGCAATAAATCACTCGACACTGACCCAGATACAGGCGGTGACAGGTGATGCGCGCGCTCCGGTCAACGACCTGACCTTGGCCTATTTGGAGGGGGTTTGGCGGCCTGAAGTATGACTCATCAGGTATCATTCGATTCGTAACGAAACACGGAAAGTCCTACAATCATTTTTATGATAACCCATCCTAACATAACTGCCGCAGCGCGCTGTATGAGGGTGGCATCCGTATAATACCAAAGTACCCAATTTATTTTGTCTTTTATGTAGAAATTATTACAAACATATTTAAGACAACTAAATATAAACGTTTGTCATCCTACTTAGCCTATTACAAATTTTATAAACGTCAAGGAAAAAATTTAGGCCTAGTTCATATTGTTTATTTACATGGTGTGGTAAAGTTTCCACTGCTTGGATGCATACTGAGTTATTTGAAATATAATAGTTCAACATTGTTTTGAAGGGGAAAGGACGTCTGAAGAAAATAAGACGCTTATTTGTATATAACAACAAACAAATAATACAAATTGTAAAAAAATTATGAAATAATAACATGCAGTATTATTACATTGAAATTCAACATTTTTGTAAAGGAAAGGGCGCTGAAAGGGAGGAGTAGGCCATATATTTAACCTGTATATATATCAGCCATTACTTATATGCTACCTTCATAAAGACAAGTTATTGTTAAATACAATTTTACTAGGCATATACTAATCATAGACAAGTGGCAAAATAGGCAATAAATTTGCTAGGTAAATAGTTCAAAGGGCCTACTCTGAAGTTATTTTATGAGCTGGCTTTTTGCCTAGTAACTACTGTGACAGAGCCTAAATACTTTTAAGAACACTAACTGAACTAGGGGTACACTGCAATATTTACGTAATGGGATGAGCGAACTCATAAAAGAATGATGAAAGTAACTAACGTACAAAAATTAAATTTATCATTGTAAAATATACTTTTACTCTAATTTGTTTAGAAGTAATACAAGTACTACATGTAATTGTTTATTTAACAAAAGAATCATACTACCGTTACCGGTACATGTAATTGTTTATTTAACAAAAGAATCAATGTTTAAATAAACCAGCGTTGTTTATTTACGAAATATGGCTATAATGAGGCTAGCGGATTAACGCGATGGATTAAAGCTGTATAAACGCAATAAGATGACATGGTTTTCGATATTTATAAATATAATTCTCAAACATATAAGTTGAAATAGTTTACTTTTTTAAACTATCCAATAAAGTCCTCAAGCAAAGATAAAATATGTATGCTTAACTTACTCTACTGAACAAAATCGGCTGCGGACACACTGTAGATTTTATCACTAACATTGATGCTGATATCTCGGAAAGCAGAGTGAACCACAAAATGATACTTGTATCATCCACAGTAGGTACTCAGTTAGTTAACACAAAAAATCAACCTTTTATCTGGTCCCCCTTTTTAGATACTAAACACCAAAATCGCTAAATTTTGAACAATTTCCATTTCTTATTTCAAATATTATTTGCAAGGAAATCAAATCTTAATGATGTTATCTGTTATTATTAAAGACTGCCATGTGGAGATTCTATGGGCAACAAATTAATTTTCAGACTCATTCCCTTATTGGTACATGTATACATTTTTGTAAATGGCCGCTCGGCTCATTGAAAACCTACTTTTTATAATTAATTTACTAGGCGCCTACCATACAAATTTATTTTCAAATAACTTGAGTTACATCATTTTGAAGGTCATAGTCTTCCTTTCGAAACGAAATAACCAGAACTAAAATAAGATAACTTTTCTTAAAAAACTATACGACTTGGAAGTTATGATTGAAAATGCTCAAAATTTTCTGCTCAAAATGCTCGGCATTTTTAAGTAAGTGTAAAATGAGTTAAAAATTTAAAAATTACTTTTATTCTTCTGAGTAGTAGATAATTACATGGGGAGAAAATAAAATTTCTGGAATGGTCATGCAACTATTTTTATTAAGTTGATTCAAGAATTAGGAGACTTCAAGTTGAATGACCCTCTTTTAATTTATACTTGCTTACCCAATTAATTGTTTTCATCGTTGACATCTTAAATAACATGATAACATTATAAGTTGGAATAATTACAAGTTAAATATTTTAAACTACACAAATATCATGTCACTTAATATGATTTGTAAATGATCAACTTTGTTTTTGAAGTAAGATTTATTCATATTAGTGAAGCAACTGTACAAGTTAATGGCGTGAATAACGTGTTGAAATGCTCTGCGCTGTCTCCCAGGCCCGCCAGTGGTTGGGAGAGCATCACGGCCCGCCAGAACAATTTTGATACAACACAGCGCGCTATCTAATGTGTATAAATAGGCCCTATCACACTGCCTATTGGTATTGGTTAAAACTGATCAGCAATTAATTAAAACTATTTTAATGAATAATCATTTGGTCTTAATCAGTAACAAGGCTACAAAAGACATCTCACCCATCGTTCACTCATAGGCCTATGGCCTAAGTAAGTTACATTAGATTTTTTTCTCTCTAGTTGATAGTTCTGAGGTATAACAATAATTGGGAGCTGAGGTGACTCAATAAACCTTGACCCTAGTTCAGAAAAAACCTTCAATCCCAACTTCGCCTACAGTGCCCGGCAGCAGAGAAGTCCTTTGGAGGCGGAGCCTGCAGTCAACGTGACCTTGAATAAACCAATACGCATCACGCGTGGTTGCCAAGCTGTTTCCCCGCTCTAACAGCGCTTGACGCCGAATCATTGTACTAGTTACATTAAATAAAGGCGCTCGGGGAAAAAATGTAAAACTGCAACAAATCTTGTAACACTGTGTTAAAGAACAATAAATTACGAACATTTTCAAAAAAAGTTGAGGGCGATAGCTTTTTTCCTTTTATATTAACAAATAATTTGATTTGATTCTTTGATTGTAAGGCTTGCAAATGGAGTTCTTAAATGGTGGATGTTGTATTGATTTTGTTTGATGTACTAAACGTCCGAACTCTAATAAAAGATCTACAAATCTAGTTTTCAAATAGATATTTTCAGTTAAGGTCGGAACCCAAAAAAAGGGTTTTTAAATCATTTCTGGGTAAATATTATAAATTAAATAATTAAAATTACACAGAAAATATTAATTGTTTAAGTGTCAAACAAATGTAATGTCAAACACTGAAGTTACAATCATTGTTTTTAAAATCCTATATAAGCTTGATAGTTCTATCTTTGCTTGAAAAGTAACTACCTACTTATTAAAAAAAAAAACGTTCAATGTCAGAATCACAATTGGTTGAATAATCTCCCAATTGGTTGAATAATCTCCCAATTGGTCTCCCAATGACGGGGGTGGAGGTATTCCATATTTACTTATGAACAGCTCGTCATGTCCCGTATTTTGTGCCTAATGATGAGTTGGCTACCCTAGTTGGAGTGGAACTACACCATAGACATAGGTGTGCGCAGAGTCCGGTCAGGGTAGAAACAGCGTGGTAAATGGTTCCAGAACCGAAAAATGCGCCCCCCTCACCCCCCCAAATATAGCTGCTCTTGGAACTTATTTTTCTGCCAAATAATTGAATGCTTCAATCATCGTATGTCATACAGTATAAATCCAATTATCCGAACCCGAATTATCCGAATCTCCAATTATCCGAATCGATTTTGAGTGAAATAATAGAAATATGCGGGAGCGCGTGTAGCGATAATGCGCCGTTCCGTTACTATGGCTTCGTGAGCGCTAAAATAAAAGCCCACGCTGTTACCTCCCAGCGCGATATTTTCGCAAGGAACAATGAGTCATACCCCCTTCCCACCCTGCTCATCATCAGTCGCTACTGTTCTTTCACCGTTCTTTAATATGTGGTGATGTTTTTTGCTTAATTCCCGAGGTATACCTGATTATCCGAATTTCTGCATATCCGAATCGGCCCGATCCCCAATTAATTCGGATAATCGGAGTTCTACTGTATAATAGTTTGCTCCTCCTTGACACAAATATGAGCAATCTTACTCAATGCAATAAATATTGTGTAGGTATATTTAGTTTATAAAATATCATAATTTTACTTGTTTTGTATTAAGTTATCTTCTAAAAATCTAGATTACACTGCATCACTACGATTTCTCGGTCAGAGTGTATCTTAAAAGTTTTTAAAACAATATAACAATTAGCAGTGAACTGAAATAGGGTACCAGGCATTTTTTTTAAAAAAGCTAAGATCCAAGAATATATCATCAGAGAATTTATTGTTTCTCTGATATGATATTTATATACCACATGTTTTAAAAAGTACTGTAAATAGCTAAATTATCCATCACCTGTATAACTTTGTATTTGTTTTTGTTTATCTTGTAATTTGGCTGACTTCAGAGTTTATTAAAACCTATCTTTAGGTAATTTGCTTATGTTTCTTTATTTTCATTACAATTTAATAAACTCTTTAACAAGTCATGGACAAACATCTCAAACCAGACAGATTTGATATAGATCCTGAACATGATTGTGCAGAAGAACAATGGTTGCATTGGCATCAGACGTTTACAAACTTTTTGGAGGAATGTGATTCTCATTCAACAAATGAGAAGGTAAAACTTCGTTTACTTATTAATCATGTCAGTCCGTCTGTCTACAAATACATTTCTGGGGCTACAACATTTGATGAAGCTATTATCACACTAAAAGAACTCTATGTCCGACCAAAAAATGAAATATATTCTAGACATCTTCTAGCCACGCGCTGTCAGAAATAGGGAGAGTCAGTGGACCAGTACTTACAAGCTTTAAAAGATTTAAGCAAACCTTGTAATTTTTCTCAAGTAACTGCTGAACAAAATAAAAACGATTACATTCGTGATGCGTTTATTCGGGGCTTACTTTCTCCTATAATTCGGCAAAGACTTTTAGAAAATAAATCATTATCTTTGAATGAGGCTTTTGATAAAGCTCGAGTTTTGGAATTAGCTCATTATCAATCAGAATCCTATATTAAGCAACATTCTGTATTAAATTGTATACAATATTCTAAAACTACTGACCCAGAATCAGCCAGGAGTGATCATTCCTCAAATAATGGCGAGGAAACCGTGATATCTGCTACGTCCTGGAAATGCTATTTCTGTGGTTCTAGTAAAAAGCATACTCGGATCGAGTGTCCAGCATCCAATACGTGTTGCCATACTTGTGGTAAAAAGGGACATTTTATGAAGGTTTGTAGATCAGGAAATAAATCATTATCTTCTACAAAATTAAACTTTCAAAAGTCTCCAAGTAAAAAATCAGCTACTTGTGCAGCTTCTCCTAAATCTTTATCTAAATCGACTATAATAATTGAAGTTAATGGAATTAAAACTGATGCACTAGTCGATACTGGCAGTTCGGAAACATTTATTAGTAAAACACTTGTAGAAAAGAGAGGGATAACAATATTCCCATCAAACGTAAGTGTTGCAATGGCATCCACTTCTTATCAGCCCATCACTGCAGGTTTTTGTCTAGTTGATATGACAATTCAGGGCCATATATACCACAAAACTAAAATTCTTGTTCTAGATGGGTTATGTGCTGATGTTGTTTTGGGGCACGATATTTTCAAAGAACATTCAAGTGTTGAAGTTTCATTTGGGGGTAAGAAACCACCACTGAAAGTGTGTGGGCTTTCAGCAGCTAAAGTTGCACCAGTCCGCTTGTTTTCAAATCTGACACTCGACTGTAGACCTATCGCTGTAAAATCACGACGTTACTCAGAAGAAGACTCCAAGTTCATAAGAGAAGAAACTGACCGACTACTGAAAGAAGGTGTCATTGAGCCAAGCTCTTCACCTTGGCGAGCCCAGGTACTAGTGGTTAAAGGTGAAACAAAGAAGAAACGTATGTGCATAGATTACTCACAGACGATTAATCGATTCACCCAACTTGACGCTTACCCACTACCTAGGGTTGAGGATGTTGTTAGTAAGGTTTCCAAGTACAACATCTTTAGCACAATAGACCTCAAGAGTGCTTACCATCAAATACCCATTGAGAACGAAGAGCGATTTTATACTGCTTTTGAGGCTTGCGGGCGTCTTTATCAATTTTGTAGAATACCTTTCGGAGTTACGAATGGTGTCTCCTGTTTCCAACGAAAAATTGACTCTATAATACAAGGAGAAGGACTTCAGTGTACTGTGGCTTACTTGGACGATGTGACTATTGGAGGAAGGGATAAGAATGAACATGATAATAACTTGAAAAGGTTTTTTGACGCAGCTAAGAAGTACAATTTAACATTAAACATGGACAAATGCTCAATTGCACAAGACAAGATTAATCTACTGGGGTATGTTATCACAAACAATGAAATCCGTCCTGATCCAGATCGTCTTCAGCCTCTTCTTAAACTGCCCCTTCCTCATGATGTTCAATCACTACGTCGAGCTCAAGGAATGTTTGCTCACTACTCAGATTTCATCAAGAATTTCTCAGAAAAAATACAGCCTCTTTCATCCACTAAAAGTTTTCCATTAACCGAAGCAGCAATAAACTCTTTTCAACAGTTGAAAAATGACATAGCCTCTGCTACTAAAGCGCCTATTCAGGATGATGCACCATTTACTGTGGAGACCGATGCATCCGAGTTCGCGATTGGCTCGACACTCTCACAGGCAGGACGTCCAGTAGCCTTCTACTCTAAAACGTTATCCAAGGCTGAAAAGAATCATTCCTCTATCGAAAAAGAAGCTCAAGCAATTGTCGAATCTCTAAAGAAATGGAGACACTACCTCATTGGCCGACCATTCCAACTCATTACCGATCAAAGATCAGTTTCCTTCATGTTTGACAAAAAGAGGTTTGGAAAAGTAAAAAATGAAAAAATACAGCGATGGCGTTTGGAATTGTCTTGCTTTAAATATGATATTGTATACCGCCCTGGTAAGGAAAATGGAGTTGCAGATACTATGTCAAGATTGTGTGGATCTATCAGCGGTCGACCAAATTTAGATGAAATCCACAGAAGTCTGTGTCATCCGGGAGTTACACGGTTCTATCATTGGATTAGAACTAAAAACTTGCCCTTTTCACTGGAGGAAATTCGTCGCACAATATCCCAATGTCGAATTTGTGCTGAACTTAAGCCAAGGTTTAACAGATACCAAGGCACCTTAATTAAAGCGACTGTGCCTTTTGAGCGATTAAACATGGATTTTAAAGGCCCTATTCCAAGTTCAACTCAAAACAAATATATCCTAACAATAGTTGACGAATACTCACGTTACCCATTCGCTTTCCCCTGTCGAGACATGTCGTCAGCTACAGTGATTCAAAAACTTCGGGAACTCTGCGCTTTTTGGAATGCCTTCTTTTATTCATTCCGACCGAGGAACATCACTGATGTCAGAAGAACTAAGATCTTTCCTACAAACTCATGGCATTGCATCAAGTCACTCTTCTGCATATAATCCTAGAGGAAACGGCCAGGTAGAAAGATTTAATGGAACTATATGGAAAACAGTTTCACTTGCTCTTAGAACTCAGGATTTACCTGTAAAGTATTGGGAAACTGTTCTGTCTGAGGTGCTTCACTCAATAAGATCTTTATTATGCACCTCTATCAATGCAACACCTCACGAATTAATGTTTAAACATCCTAGAAGATCTTATTATGGAGGTTCAGTTCCAAGCTGGCTGTCTCAACCTGGTCCAGTGCTTCTCCGCAATCACAACAGGTCGAGCAAGTATGATTCACTTGTGGAAGAAGTCCAACTTATTCAAGCAAATCCTGGCTATGCACATGTCAGACTCCCAGATGGAAGAGAGAAGACTGTGTCAATAAGGGATCTGGCCCCAATACCAGAACTGACAGTCCAGGATCATTCTGACTTTCAAGACCAAGTCCAAGAAATTGAGGAACCAAGATCACCATTTCAAGACCGACGAGTAACAACTGAGACGTTTAATGAAATAAATGATCACATTGAACCTGAATCAATATCAGAACCGACGGTAAATCAAGAACGAATGTCACCTACCTCAGTCACAAATCAGAATGGAGCACGTCCTCAACGATGCCGGCAAAAGCCAAAATATCTCAATGACTACGTCACTTTTTAGGCTGGGAAGAATGATATGATATTTATATACCACATGTTACTACTATGGACCCCCCCTGAGTGCGTTTCGACCTTTGACCCCTGACTTCACGCCCGCGCCCCCTCCCCCCACCCCGCCCACGCTTCTCCCCCTCCCCTCCCCCTCCCCACCGGACCCCTCCCCCTCCCCACCCCCGCCCCTCAATATCCCCCCTCCCACCCCTCCTCCCGCCCCCTCCCCCTCCCCCCCTTCAGTCCTGGCCTCTCATACCACTTTACCTAACCTACATTAGGACCGTGTTGCCAACCTGGGTTTTTTTCTGTGTAGCGCTGCCAACCTATTTTTTTTTTCTTGTAATACTAGGTCACGCTAAATTATACTGATTGCTATATGTATATATTTATTACGTCACGCTACTTTCGTTTGCTGCGCTCGGCCCCCTCTCACCCGCTTGTTTACTTATCCGAACAGGTGACTTATCCAATCTTGTTACTTGTCCGAACCTGTTACGTATCCGAACATGGTAGTTATCCAGCCAGCCCACTGGACCACCCCCCGAGGCGAAACTCAACTCCTTGAGCAAAGCTAGGTCCCCCCCTCCCCTCCCCACCCCTCCCCCCTCACCACCCCCTACCCCACCCCCTCCCCTCACCTTCCAATCATTTTTCCTAACCTACATTTGGACAGTGTTGCCAACCTGGTTTTTTTTCTGTGTAGTACTGCCAACCTATCTTTTTTTTTGTTTGAAAGATTACTTCACCCTAAGTTATACTGTTTGTTATATGTATAAATATATTACGTCACACTACTTTCATTTTCTACGCTTGGCCCCCTCACACTGTTTATATATCTTTTAATACCCTTCTTCTGTTAAAATATATTAGTAAAATATGAAGTAGTACCAGGTGTATCAGATCAGACTGAAATAAAATCTATGCATTTATAAAACAAAAGTTGATATTTGTATGTAGTGATTTCTCTTTACGGTGGAAATTATACCTAGTGGATAATTTTATATCCTTATCGGGTACATCACTCCTGTTTCAACTTGTCCAGACCTGTCACTACTTGTTCAGTATATATGACCCCTATAGAGCTCTATAACTTATTTGCTATGCCAAACCTTTTTCACTTGTAATACTGTTTCATTATATGCTTTTTTTAAACTAATTTCATCTAAATTGTACCTTGTGTAAGTCCAATACTAAACTATGCAAACAAGGGAAAATAATAAGTAATAAATTACAAACCAAACTTTATTGATACATTTAATTGGTCTACTATTTACAAAAACAGTAATTAAGTGAAAAATCAAACAAATTCAATTCCTTTTCCGATTCCCCGGTATACTAGAGACAGTCTGTCGCCCTCTCCTTTGTTGTAGCTCTCGATGGCGGCGTCCGAGAGGATGGCGAGGAACCTCTGTGGGAGGTAGACGTTCAGGAGTAGGTCATCGCCGGTTATACCTTCAACGACGGTGGTGCGGATTGTTTCGCCGTAACGTGTTTGCGCTTTTCCAAACTGGATGATCTTGTAGGGGATCAGCGGGCTGAGATCGCTGATCCTGGTATATTGCGGCACGTAACAACTGTTCAAGTTTACTTTCAAATCGGCAGTGTCCATTGTCGATTGATTTTATCTCCCCGTAACTGCTGCCTCTCGTCCAGGTGGCGTGGAACTGACTGAATCTCAACTAGATAATTTACTTTTGGTAGTGGTGGGGGTGGGGTGGTTGGAGGGATCTATAGGGGAGTGGGGGAATGGTGTGGGGACAAAAAAAGTCCCAGATGCAGGGAATATTTCCCTCCGATATACTTCTTTTTTATTGGTTGTGGTATTGAACCAGTTTCAACACGTTATTCAATGCGCACATCTTTTTTGATTTTCCATGAAAAAAACAATACACATTCGATGTCGTCAGCACCTTTAAAGAAGGGTAGGCTTCCAGTTCGATCACTAGACACGATCTGAAAAATTCTTTAATATAGTTTGCTTTTTCCAGTCCCTTTACGTACACTACCGAAGAATACAGAATGGAGTACAACTGTCTGTGTAGCGCTTGAATGGTTGTGTCACCGTCCTGCCAGCGTAGCCCGTGATAGTGATTGGTCGTCCACGTACACTGTTTCTTGGTTTTGGCGTCCAAAGTGGTGTATGGGCACGGAGATTTCACTGTCCAATGTTGAATGGTGGTTCCGTCCGACGTGACAACTGCAAATTCCTTAACTACGAATTCGTTGTTTGGGTTTTTAAAGCCTTGAAAATCAACAAACAGTTCCATGTTCCGCCCGAAGCGACTGGTACCGCCTGAGGTTAGAATGAGAATGAGGCCTGCCGGGCTAGACAGCGGCTCGTTCTATCCCCACTACTACCTCCCTACCACTAACTCCTTTCCAATACCTCTCCCCACCACTATTGCCCCCTCCCCACCCGTTCTCCTCCTCCTCCAACTACAACCAACTATCTTTCTAATATTATATTTTCAAAAACTGGACAGGGACAAGGATTAATAATAATAATAACAACGTTTCAAATACAGACACAAGTACGTATATTATAAATCAAATCCTCTTATATATATACGCCTTTTACATTAAATAAAAACAACACTTTTAAAACCGGACTAAATATATTTACACTCCAACAACAACAAATATTTTCTTTTATTTAAACAAAACAAAATCTTGTTCGAAAACTGTCCCAGTTATTACACCGTTGGTTTCAATAGAGGTTAGTTATAGTCAACTGTGACATTTCTACACTTGTCCACTTCGATGATGTTGCAAAACTCTCCAAAGACGATGCAGTTGACCGCTTCCGTGAGGGCGACACCAAAATTGATTTCTATGCGAAGACTGCCTCTTCTGACCAGGTTCCAATGGGGCGCAGCGGCTGCCAAATCCGATGTCAAATCGAACGCGTACAGACAATAGCCGTTGGGGTACATGCTTCGTGAAATTCCGTTTCCGTGGTTTTTGTTGTGAATACCACATCCGGAAAATAACGTGTTGTAGCAACTGATGTATAACTGATGATTTGTAAAGTCTGGCTGAAGCGCTTTAGCAGGTACTTGCTGTCCGTCAACGTAGAGGGCCAGAAAGTTTACGTTGTAGTGGGCAAAATTAAAAGGGTTGTGCTTAAAACTGCCGTTATAAGTGTTGTTACTCACTAGCCCCAACACGATCCTTTTTGGCAACTGTCCCAGGTAAACATTGTCTATAGTTTTGCCGAGCACATCACTTGGAATAGTAAAGGCCTTAACGTCCACGCGCGTTATGGGATACTTTGCAGCGCACGTCTCTAGCTTTTTGGCGTGTTCAATCAACAGTGTGGGGTTAATCTTCACTCTTCTCACCATCAGGGCAAGATCCATCACGTTCGTCTTCCATCACGTTGATCACGAACCCAGACTTGGATATTAGACTAAAGTTATCGCGGGATCTCGTAAATTTAACTTTAACCTCGACTCCGTTCAGCAGATACTTTCCTTGGTGGAATACGTCAGCGTGTATATATCCCATCATGTCCACAGGGTGGCTATTGGCAAAGTAACTTCGTCTTTTCTTCAGTCCGTCGTTTTCATCTTCAGTTTTGTCCATTTGACCAGCTGTATCGCTCACCCAAAGGGCTGATGATTGGTGGGTTTCTTTAGCAGCATCATCGTAATTCAAAAGAGTTTCAATGTACGCTCGGTAAGGGTAAGTGTTTCCATTTGCCGATACCAGTTTTTGGTTAAAGTATACCTCCACCTGGCTAAACAGCGAATGCAGAAAATAGTTTACAGGTCCAACTTTATCGCAGGTTGCGTCCAAAACATTACCGTCCTCTTGCAAAATTCTCACTTTCACAGCAATCAAGGTTTGAGACAAGTCCAAATATTCGTCACCGTGGCCAGGCACGACAAACTCGATGGGGGATTCGTCAGTGAGTGAGGACAGAGGTTTGTATTGGACCCACTGACCTCCTTCGATGCTGGTCTGAGTGGGTGGTAGAGAAAACAAATCCAATTCGGTTTTAGAACAATCGGCAGAGAGGTTATGCACGTAGGCCATTATGAAAAAATGTCGGAGGGATAGTTCCTTTTTGAATTCTTCTTCTTCTTCTTCTTCTTCTTCCGTATTAGCTTCTTACGTGAGTTTTCTACTTTCTTCCAACCTTTTGGTTTCTGTACTGCTTTCCGCTTCTTAACAGCTGACGAAGAGTCGGGACTGTTGTTCACGCTGCGACGCTTGGGCAAAGACTGAGCCTCGGTTTTTATAGTACCACCAGATAGGAGCGCGGCCTGCAGCACCAAACATACCACCGACACCAGCCATGTTCACTCGACGGTGTCTCGGACCAGACTGACAGCGGCACCAGGATTCACCGGGTTAAATCCAAAAGGCTAGACGCGGGAATCCAGGAGTTGAACGTTGCAGGGTAACCTTTCCACTTGACTAACACCTTCCTCCCTTTTCCCCCACCTTTCATTTCCAGTATTTTCTCAATTTTGTAAGCCTTGTTCTTCGGAACTATTACTTTTTGAAGTTCCGCCTCGTAAAAGGCCCCGTCAATAACTTCTCCGGTCAGGTCTTGAACGTGGAATTGGATGCCTTATGACGCGTATTACTTTAAAGATTTCCTCTGTCCAGTTGCTTTCGTATCCTTTGGCAAAATGTTTCTTCTCCTTTGCTATACGCACTGTGTCACCGACATCGAGTTTGGGGGCGATATACGTTTCCTTCTTGGAATAGAGCGTCTTCCAGACTCGCAGAACGTTTTCGTCATTGACGTCAGCTGGTGCCATCTTGATTGTCGAATGCACTGTATTATTGTAGGCCCGTACCAAGTCTTGAATAATGTCCACATAGCGTAAAGTGTTTTTGTGAGTAAAGTATCGCCACAATCTTGATTTTATAGTTTTTATAAACCGCTCCACCACTGCAGCTTTGGTATCGGGATTGCGGGTCGTGTAAAAATGTATTCCACGCTGCTTAAAAAACTTTGCAGATGCTACGGAAACAAACTCTCTACCTTTCTCACACTGGATATCGCGCGGTTTTCGTCCGTCGGTTTTTAAAATAGACTCAAAAGCCTCATTAACCGTTTTAGCAGTCTTGTTTTTCAACGGGCGCAACCAACCGTATTTTGAGAAAACGTCCACCACCACAAGCAGATACTTGACGCCGTCGTTGTATTTGGAAATGTTTTTAAAAATGGCCAAATCCGCTTGCCATAAATCGTCGATATTACTGACGATATACCTGTTTCTGGCAAAATTTCTTCTTTTTTGCGTATGCAATGTGTAGGGGTCCTGAGTGAGAAGCCAATCTTTAGTTTTTCGGGTCCTAATTTTATTTTTGGTTTTTGTAATAAGAGGGTGGCTTCCTGCGTAGCAAGCAGAACTTGCCAGGTCGTAGTATATTTTTTCCAGAGTCTTGTTCATGGTTGTTGCGGGTGCATACGAGCCCACGCCTTAGACACTAATCTTCTTCTTCTGTCTGGGAGTGGTGGTGTAATTGTTTTCCGCCTTCTAGCGGTGAGTGTAGGAAATGCTGGTCGCGGTGAAGGAAATGGTCGTCTCGGCGAGGAGGGTCCGGCTTGCTGATGTCTGCGCTGAGGGTTGCCGATGAATTCTTGAGGAACGTTAATCTGGCGTAGAGCTTCCAAAAACGGCTCCCAACCGACTGGGCCGGCAGCTGTCTTCTTGCACCTTACCACATCGCAGACCAGATCGACAATGTTCGAGTTGGGGATTGCGGCTCCATTTATACTGACAGTACCGTTTCTGTCCCATGAAATTAGTTCGTTGTCACAAAGCCGTTCAAAAAGGAGTTCTCCTTTTGTTTTAAACGCCTTGGGAATCGTGCGTAAGATATCGTCTCTAAAGTTTCGGGTGCCGCTGTGTGATGCTTCTACAATAGGAATTTCCATAGGTTTGCGCATTTCATCGTGAAAATACTGTCTCCGTTGAAGCATCTGCTGGTACTGCGCCCATTTAGCCCGGTCTTCAAGGTCCGAAGCGTGAAGCACTTTATTCATATCCTCTTCCAGAACGTTCAACGTTTCGTTTTTCGGTGTAGCAGCGTTCAACCGTTGCAAGACGTCGGGTGAAATCAACACCATCTTCTTAGCGTGATTCATCCTTGAAATACTCCAGGGCCGTAGCAATAACTAGAGGGACCAGTACTTCACTGTGTTTCACCAACAATGCTTGTTTAGATTTCCACGAGCCTTTCGAAGACGCTACGGAACGAATAGTTTGCTTGAATCTTTCGAGTTTCCGTCTCACCTCAGAAGTAAGAGGTATGTTGGCGTTTAAAATGTTCAAAAAGCACTCGCAAATAGCGGTAACCAAACTCTCGTCAGCTACACGTAGCAACGACAGACGTGGACTAGGCTTCAACTTGACTATGGCCTGCAGGAGCTGGAAATTGATCCGCACGGTGCGGGACATTCCGCAGAACTGACTCGGGAAACCAAACGCTGCCCCTATTTATAGGAATCTCACAACAGCTGGTAGCAACAAGGATACAGAAGATAAATATACATATGCGCATGCTAAACGGCAGTTGGATTAGTTTAAATGAAAGATAAAATTGCTGCCAAAACCGATATCTCAAAATCGGGCTCGTTTTGTGCCGAAAGGTAAAGTGTCAAAGTCGCCTACACGGCAACGTTTACTGTACACGACCCTGTACGTTTTTGTTTCAGGGCGTGTCACATTAACTCCTGTCTGGGGGCGGGCGATCTTGTGGGGGATGGGCACTACAGTGGCCGGGGCGTCATGAAGTAGCATCTTCTTCAAGGTGTCGAAACATACGATGCCGCGGTTCCTGTAGTTCATCGTTATTCCATGGACTTTACACACAGTCTTGAATTCATTCGGGCCGATCCGAATGACATAGGCGTAGTTCTTGGGCCCTCCCAGATGACCAACGAGTTGGCCAAGTATGGCCCCGACGCTTACATCGTGGAATTTGTTTCCGGGGCCCAAGAACTAAAATATATATGTGTTGACTCTTGGTAAATGAAACATTTATATTAAATTGAATCCATTATATTGAATCCATTTACGTAGGTCATTAAACAATTTAGAAAGTCAACCAAAAGACAGTTCAATCGGTTAGTTAAGTTTTTACTAATGACCCTAAGACTGTATTAGTAAAAATAATAATACATCGCCTTAAGTAGCAATTTATATAAGATATGTTGTCCAAGTTTTATATTTTTGCTGTTCTTATGTACCTGGTTATTTTCTATTCAAATAGATACTTTGTTGTAAATATTATGTTTAGTTTATAAACTAAAATGTTCATTTGTAAATATGTGAAGTTTAAGTATAAAATAAAATAAGCAACGGCCCTGCACATCTCTAATTAAGGCGAATCTTTATACTTCATCAACAAAATATGTTGCAATCTAATTTCATGTTGTTTAATACGAAATGAGAATAGAACAAGTTAGCTTTTGGAGACTCGTTTATAAATGATGATGATTATTTCTTACATTAAATTTTTGGTGTTTGGAATTTGAATGGAAAGCCCGTTTATTACAACAAGGGAAATACGGATATTCAAATAGGGCTGGATACAAAGTCAATTATTTACTAGGGGCGGATATTTAACCGTCAACACTCCAAGTACTTTGTTGTAAAAACAATAAAATAAACTGAGTCCAATGTTTATATTTTTGGCTGGTCTGAAGCACCTGGTTCTGTTTCGACAGTACAACTTTTAAAATAATTATACTTTGTTTTAGATTTAAGGGGATTGTGTTTGATTTTAGTCGTTTTGATATACCTGGTTATCATAAATTCAATTGTTTGAACAAATATTAGCGTACGTTTTATATCTGAAGGGTAACTTTTATCGATTTTGATGAATCTGACACATTTTAATAATTCAAGTTAATATCTACCACTAATAATTCTCTGTATCATATGTTTTTACGATCAGTCAAATAAGAATCTACTAATATAACTCATGGAACCATATCTGATAATTAAATGACAAGTTCAACATGTAAATACAAATATACAAGGCAATATATCAAACCTTAAAAATAAAAGGCTATAGTAAATACACGTTAATTAAAGTTTACGACTGGAAATGTATTTTACCTGTAAGTTAATGCATAAGATAGTTTTGTCACAAGACTCTAAATACTTGTTTAAGTAAATCCGGCTTTAGGTTTACTAAGTTATTAACAAATTTAAAGTAAGCCCAATGAGAACACGATCTGTGAGGTTACGAATGGTATCTCACTTGGAAATATCAAATTCCACCTTAAAATGCACTTAAAATCAAATTTCCAATGTCATTTATAACAAAAAATAAGCTTACAAAAAAATATTTATTTATGAAAACTATACCTTCGGTATTATAAATTGTTTATGTCTTGCATTAAAATGTTATATTTCAGGTAAATCTCATTTAAGTGTTAAACTCTTACATAAAATGTACAACATCAGCAAAATAAAGTCAGATCAGATAGCCTAGAAGTTCGATAGAAAACAAAGACCGTTAAGTAGCTTTCCGAACCTAAACGCAACAATCTAATTTGCAATGAAATTTTACAAAGTTTATAAACGAAAAACTAAACTAATTGTAGAAATTATAAAACTTACTATTAAAATAGTTTTTAAAATATTTCTAAAATATTATTTCAGAAAAAAATAACTCGTTATAGGTTTCAGTTAGTATTTGAACCCGAAAGTTAAAGTCCTGCTGCTGTAAAAATAAAAACGTTAAGCTGGTAGAAAAAAAACATATAAAGAGACAAATCTTCACTACCCAAAAACTATCTGTTCACAACCGGAAAGATAACTAACTGATGGAAAAATATAAAAATAGATTGTAATACATTTACCCTAAAAGACTCTCATTCAATAAATACACATGCCCAAACTACTAAATGTATGTTAAAATCGTATTAATTGCGTAATAGAAATAATAATCTGCCAATCTGGAAGTAGTGATCATTATCAAGAAGTAGAAATGACAAGTTCGAAATAATAGTTAAACTACCATCTCTGTGAAATAAATATGTAAAAATTAGTTTGCCAATGGATGTAACCAATATTAAAAGGTTGGAAAACTACACTAAAGTAACAAAAAGATAGGTTGGCAACTATGCAAAAGAAAATTTCACAACGTAAGGTTGGTGACACTGTGAAAGATCCAGAAGTTAAGTCGGAAACTCTGCACAAAAACCGAAAAACATAAAGCTAGGTTAACAACTCTACGAAACAAAATTTCAAAAAGCTATGTTAGCAAGAGTGCAAAAAAGATTGAGACGTTGTGTTGGCAACATTATGACAAGAATCAGAAATTGTAGTGGCAGCATTAAGAACGAAAACATACAACATCTAGGTTGTCCACTTTGAGGAAGAAAGGACACAAAGTACTTAGGTTGTAAAACACTGCATAAAATAAAATTATGTAAGTAAAAGTGTGAAAGAGAATGTAGAGAAAGTTTTGTTGGAAATTCCTTGAACGAAAAACTACAGAAATACACCGCGGTATAACAATTCAACATTTAGGTTGGCAACAACAAGTAGGAAAAAAGTAAGGTTGACATCAGCAAGCAGGAAAAAAAGTTAGTGTGGCAACATTGGCAATGACAAATTGCAAAAAGTAAAGTTGGCATTTTTGAGAATGAAAGATACACAAATCAAATTTGAACCCCCTTAAAATAAAATACAAACAGTTGAGTTGGCAACTTTGTGAAAGAAAAATGTTAGTATGACAATACTGCGAAATATAAAAGTCGACAATTCTACTAAAACTTATTTATTTAAATGCAAATAGTAGGCTGGCAACAACAAGCAGGGAAAAGTTAGCTTGGGAACAGTGTGACCTAAAATATTAAGATTTAGCTTGGCAACACTGGAGAAGAAAAATTGCAAAATGTTAAGTTGATAACAAAAGAGTAAAAACAAGGTTTGAAACCCATTAACTAAAAAGGAAATGCCAACATTCAAGTTAGCAACTATGTAAATTAAACATTCACCAATACCTTTAATAGGTTGGAAACACTACCCCAAAGTTACATAAAGGCAGGTTGGCAACTCTGCGAAATAAAATGTTATAAATTTAGGTTGGCGACACAGCGAGTGATTCAGTAGTTCGGTAGGAAACTCTGTAACACCGAAATTCAAATATAAATTAGCAATCCTGCGAAATAAATTTTCAAAAAGTTAGGTTGGCAACACTGCTTGGTAAAGATTGAGACATTATGTTAGTAATATAATTGAAAAGGTTAGAAATTATATAGGTAACATTAAGAACGAAAAAATACAAACTCTAGGTTAGCAACTTTGTAAAAGAAAGAACGCAAAATACTAAGGTTGGCAAACACTGCAAAACAAGTGTAAAAGAGAATGCTCAGAAAGTTATGTTGGCTTATCCGTTAACAAAAAGTACAGAAAGACTTTGAGAGATAAAAATTTACATTTAGGTTGACAACAACAAGTACGAAAAGAGTTAGGTTGGCAATAACAAACAGGAAAAATGCTAGGTTTGCAACAGCTGAATCACAGTATAATATCAAGAGGTTGTCAACAATGGCAAGGATTAATTTTAAAAAGTTAATTTAGCAACATTGATAATGAAAAGTGTAAAAACAATTAGGTTTGAAACACTATCTAAGATAAACAAATAACAGTTAAGTTTGCAAAATTGTGAAAGAGAAATGGAATAAAAAATTCCAACTCCCGTATCTAAATACTCAGCCAATACAAATTAACATATGTTTAAATAGCTTTTAGTACCTTTAGTATCAGTGTGAATTAAATAATTTAATAAATTGAACTTAATTTTTCTTTTTTAGCGAATTTCCCCTATAGGGAAGAAGCTATTACCGTAGGTCTCATGGTAAGACTTAAGCCCGAGACCATGATAACTTTTCATTTCAAGGTCCCCAGATGCCAAAAACACCATTCGTTCAAATTTTTATATATGTATATATATATATATATATATATATTTATATATATATATATATATTATATATATATATATATATATTTATATATATATATATTTATATATATATATATATGTGTCCGTAAGCACGATAACTCTCGTAAAAAAGCTCTGATCTTAATGAAATTTGGTACAAATGTGTAAAGTACCATTTATTTGAACGAGTTCGAAAACCAGATGAATCGCATCATCCAAAGGGGGGTTTTGGGGGGGTTTTGTACCCCAAAAATGGTTTTTTTGGGGTTTTCACATGTAATTTTTATTTTAATCAAATTGACATTTTTACCATTAAAATCAGCTTAAAAAAACAAACAATTTGGTATTTTGATCATTGCTCTACGTCAATTGGTTACTGAGATATTGAAAGTGCTAAACACAGTACGTTGTCTAATGTTATTCTTATGGAGAAAAAGAAAAATTGTATATCTCGCTTATTTATGAACATAAACTGACAAAATTTGGTATATGACTTCATCTGGTTGTAGTTTATTATTGTTTGCTCAAAAAAACAATTTTTCGCCTATGATTCCCGTTTCAGCAAACCTAGGTACTCGGTCCCCATGTTATTCTTATGGAAAATATTAAAAATATTATATATCGCTTATTTATGAATGTATATGGATGAAACTTGGTATGTGACTTCACTTAGATGAGTTCTATTGATATTTGCATAAAAACCCATTATTTTGTATTCCTTGTTGCAGCAAACCTGCGTACTCATCCCCAATGTTGTTCTTATGGAGAATAATTAATATTTTAAATATCGCTTGTTTGTGATTATATTTCTTATGAATTCTGTTAAGTGGCTTAATGTGTTATGTTATATATTCATTGGAAATTCGCTGAGTATGCAGGTTTGCTGCGACGGGGGTATTTTATTATGTTGAAATGATAACGAAAATACTGTGAAATAAGAGATTTTGTTATGCAAAAGGTAGGTTGGCAACATTGTGGAACGGAGATGCCGCCAGGATGTCTCTAGTGTACCGCGGCAACGGTAAAGGAATAGAATTTGTTTAAGAATAATATCATTTTGTTAATAGTTATAGTACAATATGTATAAATAAACGTTTTTGTTTGTAATTTATTACTTATTATTTTCCCTTGTGTGCATAGTTTAGTATTGGACTTACACAAGGTACAATTTGGATGAAATTAGTTTTAAAAAGCATATAATGAAATAGTATTACAAGTTAAAACGTTTGGCATAGCAAATAAGTTACAGAGCTCTATAGGGGTCATATCTACTGAACAAGTAGTGACAGGTCTGGACAAGTTGAAACAGGAGTGATGAACCCGATAAGGATGTAAAATTATCCACAGTGTATGATTTCCACCGTAAAGAGAAATCACTACATACAAATATCAACTTTTATTTTATAAATCCATATTTTTTATTTCAGTCTGATCTGATACACCTGGTACTACTTCATATTTTACTAATATATTTTAACAGAAGAAGGGTATTAAAAGATATATAAACAGTGTGAGGGGGCCAAGCGTAGCAAATGAAAGCAGCGTGACGTAATAAATTTATACATATAACAAATAGTATAATTTAGCGTGACCTAGTATTACAAGAAAAAAATAGGTTGGCAGTACTACACAGAAAAAAAACCAGGTTGGCAACACTGCCCAAATGTAGGTTAGGTAAAATGATTGGAAGGGTCGTGGTGGGAGGGGGTGGTGAGGGGGGGGGGTGAGGGGGGTGGTGAGGGGGGGCGGGGAGGGGGGGGAGGGGGAGGGGTGGGGTGGGAGGGGGGGGACCGAGCTTTGCTCAAGGAGTTGAGTTTCGCCTCGGGGGTGGTCCAGTGGGCTGGCTGGATAACTACCATGTTCGGATACGTAACAGGTTCGGACAAGTAACAAGATTGGATAAGTCACATGTTCGGATAAGTAAGATGTTCGGATAAGCAAACAAGCGGGTGAGAGGGGGCCGCGCGCAGCAAACGAAAGTAGCGTGACATAATAATTATATACATATAACAAACAGTATAATTTAGGGTGAAGTAATCTTTCAAAGAAAAAAAAATAGGTTGGCAGCGCTACACAGAAAAAAACCAGGTTGGCGACACTGCCCAAATGTAGGTTAGGTAAAGTGGTATGAGAGGCCAGGAGGGAAGAGGGGAGGGGGAGGGGCGGGGGTGGGGGGAGGGGAGGGTGGGGACGGGTGGGTGGTGAGGGGAGGGGGAGAAGCGTGGGCGGGGTGGGGGGAGGGGGTGTGACGTCAGGGGTCAAAGGTCGAAACGCACTCAGGGGGGGTCCATAGTAGTCATGTTTTAAAAAGTACTGTAAATAGCTAAATTATCCATCACCTGTATAACTTTGTACAGTAGAGCGTCGAAAATCCGAACGTCAAAAATCCGAAACGTCAAAAATCCGAACCTCTCCTGAGGATGTTATTAATACTGTACTGTATTGAATTAGCACGGAAACGACATATGTTTTAAAATTTCGCGCCAAACTGCCGGCGCCCGGCGGGGGAATGAGTGAGCGCGCCGAGCCAGGTAAATGACCTTGGACGTGTCTATTTTTAACCAACTGCAGAAATGTACATAATATACGTAAGTACAAAAAAATTATTGTTTTTGTTTCATTTACTATAGCCTAGAACTGCATATTTAATAGTGTAGGCCTAATTATGTGTCTAAGAGGCATTTCTAGGTTATGTTTGAAAATCCGAACAAATCGGTAATCTGAACCACCTACGGTCCCAATTGGTTCGGATTTTTGACGCTCTACTGTTTGTTTTTGTTTATCTTGTAATTTGGCTGACTTCAGAGTTTATTAAAACCTATCTTAAGGTAATTTGCTTATGTGTCTTTATTTTTATTACATTCTCAGAAAAATATACTTGATTGTATTATACCTAACTGATGATAGTAATGGAATTATTATTTATATTAGTATTTTTATATTGTTTTACTTTTACGATTGATTATGGCGCATTCAAAGTGAGAAGTAAAGTTCAAATAAACGGCGATATAAAAGTACTATTTCTCTTTATACTCCAAATTTAAACCATTATGGCAATTACTTTCCCCATAAATCTCTGAACAATGAATAAAAGTAGGGCGAAGGGGTATTGTACTTATATCCGGCACTCGGTTTCCAAGAAATCTGCCGACCGTCACGGGAATAACTTAGTCAGATGTTCATATTTTGGACGTCGATTTTAATTTAATTTGCATTTGTAAATACTGTGCACAAACTGTGTTACAATAGTAATATAATGTTTAAGATCAGTTCTACGTTTTAGTTAATATTGAGTGTAATATGGTGGTTGTGATTTTGTTTTTTATTTCTTCGTATTACCATAGAACAACCGTCTACAGGCGGTAAAAAGTAAAAACTGTGCATAGTCGTGAGCGCAAAATTGTGTACAATGTTTATTGTTTGTTTGATTTGTGTAAAACAAAACTATTACAATAAATCACACAGGAGGATACCGGAACCTTTTAAGGTATTTTTGTTTATTGTTCATTAATGATATTAACAATATCGACATCATTTAATAGTAAAGCAATTTGCAAATTAAACTAATATTATTTTTATTATTTAAATGCATTCTCATTAATCATTTAAAGAGAATAAATTAAACTGCCCTCAGTATTAACAGTTCATGCCCGACCGGATCTGCTACAGAGCTTAGTTGTGTCTGTAGCCTCGAACGGCTTTTAGCAGCATGCCAGGACTGCGAGGCTACTGTACACTTGTCAACGCCGCGCTCTCGTTCTATTGGCTGCAGCCCAACGGACTTCTTTGCTGCCGGGCACTATAGGTAGGCGGCCAACTTAGTGAGAACATCTGAAAAAATGAACTGATAACTTTACCCATATTTTTTAATTAAAGTACTAGAATCATAGATAAGTATTTGCCTACATTTATACCTTTATCAAAATTCAAATCACAATAATTACCTCTCTCGCACTTTCCTGGCCAACCAAACCTGAAGCCATTTGAATAGCATTTCCATTTTCGTCAAGACCCAATCCTTTAATATGACTGTGAGATGATATACGTTGGGTTTTGACAGTGCTTTTTACTTCTTCGATCTTCATTTTTATATTTTAATATCCCTGTAAATTATCAATCAAAGTAATGACTCAATGTAAGCCGGTAATAGTTTTTATCCTTAACTAACCTTAAACTCAATCTCAACCTCAACAAACAAACGTGTTTTAGTTGTAACTATGGTTACAAAGACATTCAAAAACACTGCGAAAGACAGGTTGGCCAATGTATGCGGTTTCCTCAAAGAGGTCTAGTAGTAATACTGGAGGGAGACAACACCATAGACTATAAAACAGGACTGTATTTAGTTAGTCTATAACGACACTACAACAAAATATCGAGCCATTCTCGGCCAATTTTTGGTGAGTCAAAGAACCACTATAGACTAACAATGGAACTAACAACTGAAATCGAACAAGTCAAGAAAGCTTTTTTATTTTTATTTAATTGGAAAATGGGAATGTTGTCCGCACACCCCCGCTTCCGCAAGGTAGTGTGGGACTCCTCAAGAGAAGATTACCCACCAAACCCACCTCCTCCCTGCAAAATGGATGAGATATGAGGGCAACCACAGCATGAGCGGGTGACCCGTCGTGACTGCCGAATTGTCGATCAGGTATTGGCTAATTCAGAAAAACATGGCTATTAGTTAGAAATTATAAATTACGTGACGGTCTTCCGTCAACCACGCAGCTGCTCACTGTCGAAGTCCGTCTACGGTGGGTCATCATACAACCTTCATACGGTGGTCTTCTGAAGCATACATCATGCAAAAGAGCGAACAATTATCAGGAACAAAAGTGACTTTTGTCCTGATCGGCAGTGAGCACAAACATTTATAAAACTTGGTAGACCTAGTTGAGTTACATTGATATTTGTATACAAACCCATTTCTTTTGTTCCTTGTTGAAGAAAACCTGCGTACTCAGCTCCCCATGTTATTTTTATGGAGAAAAATTAAAATGCTATAAATCGCTTATTTATAAAAATACATATTGATGAAACTTAGTATGTGACTTTATGTTGTATTAAGACAAAAAATGCATCGGAAATTCGCTGAGTACGCAGGTTTGCTGCGACGGGGATATTTTATATAGATACATGAATATTAATTATACATAAATATAATTTGAGACAAAAGTTATTTTGATCTTTAAGCCTCAGCACCACCACCCAGACCATGTTTGGAATTTTCATGTATCTACCAACTTTGTCAGATAGCTATGATGGATAATTCTTTAATATATAACCTGGAACAATTTTGCTATGAGCATGTTATTTCAAAAATGGAACAGTGTCTGAAATGTCCAACTTCAGCTAAAATTATCTTGGTTGGAATACCACTAAGGTATGACAAACCTCAACTAAACAATATAATCAGATGCGTTAGCTAACTTAGCATTAACACATGATCATGTAAGGTTTTGTTCTCTTTGATACTATGAGTAAAAAATACTAAAAGTGATGGCATTCACGCTTCAATGATATTGGTAAAAATGAGATACGGTAGCTTATTTTCTAAAATAGAATTTAGTCTGTTTTATTAATTTTTCAAAGCAATACAGCAATTCTTCAAAGTTTACGGAAGATGAAAGTACTGAATGGTTTCATTTATCTCATGCAAATCAATACTGACTTTCTAAGGTTACAGACAGAAAAATGTTTTAGGCCCAAATAAATTAAAACTTTTGCCTGCATGAGTTCTAATGGCCATAAACACAGAATTAAAAACAAAAAGGGAGTCATCATCATCATCATTTTTGCGGCATTGGGAAACCCCAGAATAGCTACTAGGCACATCTTCCTCAAGCGGGAATATTGCGCAGGAGGATAGGATACCGGAAGGTTACCGGAAGGATAGGATACCGGTATAGCAGGAAAAGAAAGGGTGGGATGGGACGGCAGCCAAGTTGACCCTTCATAAGGCCAACTCCCGTGCCCCTGTGACAGCTGGGATGAGGCTCTCAACAGGGGACGCGAATATTCTGCCCTCCAACTCGTCAACTCAACTGACAGGGTATCCATGTACAACAGCCAAGGACCATCCATTCTCAGGTTGGCAGGTTGGGGACCAAACCTGGAGTTTCTATCCCTAGCCACTGCAAATGGAGGGACCAATGGTGAAAGGGAAGTTTTTCATAATGGACAGCCAAAAGACTTACCATATGTAATGACAACTTCATTTGCTGTACCCACCCCTATGAAAATTTTCGATCAGATCTGATAAGATTTTCGTCAGGTCTGATCAGTTCTGATCAGGTCTGATCAGTTTTGGTCAGACCTGATCAGGTCTGTTCCTGAATCCAATCCAGGTCTGATCAGACCTGATCAAGTCTGATCCTGAATCCAATCAGACCTGATCAGACCTGATATGAGCCCGATCAGGTCTGATCGGATCTGATCAGGCATGATCCTGAACCCGAGCGTTCATGTCTGAAGGTGCTGAAATCATAGTTATAAAGTCTGAATCAGAGGTTAAACTTTGATCAATGTCAGCCTCAAAACTGGTATAGACTAATTTTAAGGTAGTCCTGGGACATCCCAAAAAAATACCCCCGTCACATCAAACCTGCGTACTCAGCAAATTTCCAATGCATAATACGTTTTTCGTTACTACATAGAGCCACTTACCAAGTTTCAAAAAATACATTCATAAATAAGTGATATATAGCATTTTATTTATTCTCCATGAGAATAACGTTAGGGCTGAGTAAGCAGGTTTGCTGCAACGAGGAAGATAAGAAATGTGTTTTTTTGTAATTATCAATATACCGTAACTCAACCAGGTGAAAGCTACATACCAAGTTTTATTAACTTAGGTTCATAACTATAAGCGAGATATAAAACTTTACTTATTCTTCATATGAATAACATGGGGGCCGAGTATGCAGATTTGCTGCTAGGGGGAAAATCAACAACAAAATTTGTTTGTACAATTATCAATACACCACAACTAGTTGAAGCCACATACCAAGTTTCATCAATATACATTCATAATAATAGAAATATAGAATTTTATTTATTCCGTAAAACGGGGTGAATAGGAACAGCGGGGTGATTTGGTACAAAACTTCATGAAATAACAAACATGTTTCCCTTTGATATATATAAGTCTGTGTTGTTATTATTATTATTACTTTTATCTGTTGACTAACATGTTAGGAATCAGGGAAAAATGTTTTGTAAAGTTGGCAACCCTGCACAGTTGTTTACAAAATTCTGAAAGAGGCTACACCATAGAACCATAGATTAAGCATACTCCTTAGGAGATATTGCATCGGCAAGTTATCAGACGAAGACGGGTGAACAGTGGTGTGCTCCTGCGGGATTTTCTAGTACTAGCGTAGAATTAGTGCCGACGGCATCAGCGCAGTGGCGCAGCTCGTGGCCACGTGAGGAACCAACGATCCGCGGGCTAGGAGGGGATACGACATCCGTGTGCGAGAGAGAGCGGGAGTACCTGTGTGATAGAGAGAGAGGGAGTGAGAAAGATAGGCGCCGCCGACGCGACACTGCCGTAGTGCCGTGGCTCGCTCGCAGGGCGTCCGCCAGCCACCAGCCCCAGTGCCTTCGTGCCTTTCTTTCGTCAAATCGTAAAGTGGCTTCTCCCTTGATAAATGTTCTACGTTCGCTTGTGAAAATACTCTTACTGTTATAATTACAAATTAGTGTAATAGGTGTATAGTATGTATAACCGACATTTCATTACCAATGATTCAGTGAATTCATAACAAACAATATTTCCTTATTAAAATCCCACTTAATTCTTTTTCACAATTTATTATTTTTTTCCTTTTAATTTCGTCGGGACGGAGAGTAAATCCTCATGGACACTCAAAAATCCGTATTCGAGAGTAGTGCCGGACTTTTACCGGCTAAAAAAACTCCGCGAAAATTTTAAAATTATTAAAATAAATAAAGTAATTTCTGTGATTTGAGTAATTAACTTTGAAAACCTTTATTAAGTTCAAATAAAATTTATGTTCTTTTGGAAAAAAATTGAGAAACATTAAGAAATTATACAGGTTTGAAATTAAAGAATATCAGTAATTATTATGAAACGTGATTTACTCATCAATTCAAAGCAAGGTTGTTATCTAATATTTATTTACGATATAGCGTATCACATTGATTTTGTGGCTGATTTTAAGATACCCATCTGATTTTGAAAGGACTTGTACATTGTTAATAATTTTGTACAATTACTAGCTTTGGTTAAGTTGTATTACTTAAAACTTTTAAACAAATGATCTGGGCATTGAAAGAAAACAATAGCCTACTTGTTTTGCAGTTTCATTACTTTTTCCCAATGGTGGTGTAGGTGAGGAATAAAATTGGGGAAAGAGGGGTATTCCTTGGGATAGGGGTGTCAGGCTGTCTAAGGCTATTTTTAGCCAAATTCAGACCGCGAATTTCCCGCCAACACTGTGAGTGACTCATCTTCGCCAAGGTCACCACTACAACCCTAGCGTAAAAGTGACAACTGTTCGCGCACAAATTATGGTAAAATATCGGTGTTTTTTTTTACAATGTGTGAGTAAATCTCAAATTTAAACGATTATTACAAAATATCAAGTAAACGTATCTGCTTAAAATTGTTATGGCGTATATAGGCCTAAGGGTTATTTAAAAACACTTTTGTCACGTTTCATGAAAGGAATTCATGACTACCTATATAATAAAAATAAACTTAATTTAATCAGGCAAATATGTGTAATTCAAAAAATATATACAGGGTGTCACAAAAAAGTGTGGTGTGATTCGCAGAATTTGATTCCACATATGAAAATAAGTCAAAATTATCTCCAATTGGAATTTCAGCTAAGTTTAGCCGTAATCCACCATTTTGTATTTTCTTTAAAATAATTATTATTTTAAGAATCCTACTAGATATTTTTATGAAACATTGTATTTAAACCGTTGATACCTAAAATGTCCAAACATATTTTTCTATAAACTTATCAAATTAAAAAAATGGCAGTCATTTGAAAATTGTAAAGTCAAATTTTATGAAAACCAGTAACTGGAATGAAATGTTGCAAGAAACAAAATATTGAGTAATTCTTAATACAAATCCAACGACACCTCATTTATTAATCAGTCCACAAAAGAAGAAGTTGTGGTGATTTTAAAGATTAAAATTGAACTCAGAATTACGCTTAACAATCCTTAAACTTTTAATAAAGATAAACAATTACAAATAAATGTGAACAGGTTAATGAATAACAATTAAATGTCGTGAAAAATAGTTTTAGCGAATTTCCCCTAAAGGGAAGAAGCTATTACCGTAGGTCTCATGGTAAGACTTAAGCCCGAGACCATGATAACTTTTTATTTTGAGGTCCCCATGCCAAAAACACCATTCGTTCAAATTTATATATATATTATATATATACATGGGTCCGTAAGCACAATAACTCTCGTAAAAAAGGTCCAATCTTAATGAAATTTGGTATAAATGTGTGAAGTACCACTTATTTGAACGAGTTCGAAAACCAGATGAATCACACCATCCAAAGGGGGGTTTTGGGGGGGTTTTGTACCACAAAAATGGGTGTTTTGTACCCCAAAAATGTTTTTTTTGGGGTTTTCACATTTAATTTTTATTTAAATCAAATTGTAATGTTTACCATTGAATTCAGCTTAAAAAAAAAAACAATTTGGTATTATGATCATTGTTCTACGTCAATTGGTTACCGAGATATTGAAATTGCTAAACACAGTACGTTGTCTAATGTTATTCTTATGGAGAAAAAGAAAAATTGTATATGAACATTAACTGACAAAATTTGGTATATGGCTTCATCTGGTTGTGGTTTATTTTTGTTTGCACAAAAATAATTTTTCGCCTATGGTTCATGTAGCAGCCAACCTAGGTACTTGGTCCCCATGTTATTCTTATGGAAAATACTTAAAATGTTATATAGCGCTTATTTATGAATGTATATGGATGAAACTTGGTATGTGACTTCACTAAGATGAGTTCTATTGATATTTGCATAAAAACCCATTATTTTGCATGCCTTGTTGCAGCAAACCTGCGTACTCATCCCAAATTTTATTCTTATGGAGATTAATTAATATTTTAAATATCGCTTGTTTTTGAATATATTTATTATGAATCCTTTTAAGTGTTTTAATGTGTTATGTTATATATTCATTGGAAATTTGCTGAGTATGCAGGTTTGCTGCGACAGGGGTATTAATATTTTAATTTTGAAATTGATAATCTTACTGTAGTTTTAATACGCTAAATCTCATAAAGATTGTTACAATCCATTTTTATTTTAATGTTAATAGCTGACCTGCATTTTATCACCTGTTAAAATTGTACTGTTCCTCATTTTTTCCTTATTGCAGTTCAGTGTTTCATGTATTTTATTCCTCATAAATGGTAAAGACTTCTTGACATTTCTGGACCACAACTAATTTATGCTTATTGCTTATGAGGAATGAAGCAGGAAACAGTGAACAACGATGCGGACATAATTAAGGAACTGTGAATTTATTATCATCTGAGATTATTAAGATTTCATAAATTTTGGACTTTCAAAAATCACAGTGATTTCACAACCACTTTGGACTCGGTACTTGCTTTGAAAAAAACAGCATCCATTATTAAAATATGTTGCAACTACCAAAGTTTAAATTTATGGTTCGCAAAATATAATAAAATATAAAAAAAAAATTAAATTTATTGGGAAAACTCAAAAACAATTAATATAATCATTAATCAGATTTATAAGGCAAAGTCGAACATATTCTTTCTCAGTCTTCACCTGTTAATAACTAGCGTATAATAATATAACATTGTAATGTGAATGGGTTATGACATTCCTATGAAAATCGAAAGACGCTTGCGGCAGTTTCAGGCAGTACACCACCTCGACGAGGCGCCTCGGCCGTTGGCGGTGGCGGGACGTGGTAACGGGCTTCGGTCGGTGCCCTCAGCGGAGTGTGTGTGTTGGGGGTTGGGAGATGGGAGATTTAAGAGGGGTTAGCGAAGGGGCTGTTAGGATGGGCGCGCGGCCGAAGGGGGAGAGGGGAAGGGCAGCGACAGCAGCGCGGCAACGTAGACGTTCCGAACTAGCTCCGCCGTCGCCTTGTACGTACAAGCAGACCGTGTACGCTTGTCCCATTACGATGGGTGATCTCCTAAGGAGTATGCTTAATCTATGATAGAACTCTATTAATATACACCTGGAACGCTCAGGCTGTGTCAAGTCAAGAAATCGGTCTTTACCCCCACCCCTTCTAAGGCACTCACGGCCGCTCTGTGGATTTTAGCATTGTACGCCCTATCGTTTACACGCTTTCGCGCCTCGCCAGATTCATGAAATTACAATAAAGTGTATATATTATTGACCTGCGTGAAATACGGAATCTAACTGTATAAACTTCTTGTAGTTTGGTAATTTATTTTATTTGCAGTAATGAAAACTAGTTAGGGTTTTAAAAGTGGGACACGAAAAAGTCACAAAGCGTAAACCTTTTTTGTTTTGGGGTTAAAAAGAAAATTCCAGCGGGAAGTTGTAGATAATTAGTTGATCCACAATTTTTACCCCAAACATTTTTTTATAAGTTGATTTACTTGTTCTGTAAATATGGTAACAACGTTTCCTGCGCTCAAACCAATTCGTGCCGCACTCATTCCAGCTAACTGACGCAACACTTTGTTATACAACACGAATTTTATTGTATTAACAAGCTGAACTGTGACTTATTATTTTACAGGCAGTAAGTGGTCTATGGTAGCGGGTCCGTTGCACAACGTCAAGTTTCATAACGTAAAGTTATATTTTTTAAAGCAGCATTTCACAACGTAAAGTTTCATAAAGTAAAGTTGTCATTTAATACAATGCAATAAAAGCTGTTGTCAAAACGTAAAGTTTCAAAAGGTAAAGTGACTGATTTATTACATATTAAATTTATAAGTGTTTCAAAACGTGAAGTGTCATAACGTAAAGTGAAAGAATTATAATTTAGTAAATATGTAGTGTTGCACAAAGTAAAGTGGCATAAAGTAAAGTAGTTATTCTGTTGAATTTAATCTAAAAGAGTTGTAATAACGTAAAGTTTCAAAACGTAAAACTTTGAGTTTAAAACAAATTTAATAAATGGTTGTTTAACAAAGTAAAGTTTAATATTGTAAAGCTATAACCGTAACCGCCAAAGATAGTTCACTCCAGTCCGTTGTTGATTCGAATTCTATAATAAAATATTTGGAAACATTTGAAAAATATACTGTTTCATAACGTAAAGTTTCAAAAAGTCAAGTACAGCCGAACTCAGAATTTCGTAGGGCTGGCTGCAGCAAACAATACATTGATGTAACGCTTGCTGTTTCTCGCATTATGAAGGCATACAAGATGTGGCTAACTTCAGCTCTACAAAGTAGTTACAAGGATACTGTAACCGTATTGTCTTGATCACAGTTACAGTTTATAGTTTCTATAATTACTGATATGATTAATAAACGAGTTTGCACGCAGCACGCTGACGTGAGGGAAGTGAATTTCCATATAACAACTTTTAAAACTCAAAATCAGTGTAAAAACATAAATTTATTCCAATTTTTATTAAAATCTGAAAACATTGATTTTTTGGCTGATCTGATGCTCCTGGTTTCATTTACCTGCAAAGCTGGAATACAATTTTGCGCATTATAATGTTAGGAGAAAGCCCAGACGGCTTGAAAGTAGGCGTGAGTTGCTGGGGATGCTAAAAGTACTCTAACAAAGGAATAAAAGGCTTTTGTAGTGTAAAACCCCCATAAGATAACGTACTGTGTTTAGTCGAAACACATTTTCTTTAATAACTCGGTAAATATTTATGCTAGAATGACGAGAAAAGGCTTAAAAGGTCGCCTCACTAATTCCCATCTTTTTACATGCATTAATCCGGGGCTTTTCTGACCCTTTTTGGGCCCAACAACTCGAAGCAACTTAAAAATTAATCCCCAAAAAAGGGGTTTAGAGTCTTCCAATTGTTTTGCCCAACTAACCTGTCCAACTGATTAGAGAAAGGGACGTCACTACCAAATTTAAAGTAAATCGGACAAAAAATGCGACCGCTAGAGTGCAAACACTCATATATATTTATATATATATACAATTTTGAACGACCCCCCAAAACGTGTTCAAGAGGTCACGTTAGGAACTTCTATGGTGGTCCCAGGCTTAAGTTTCACCGTGCGGGTCATGCTAATAGTTCACTTTCCAAAGTAAATTCACTAATTATATTAATAATAGTTTTAATTATTAGGTAATGTATAAAAATGTATAAGCAAACCAAAAATACAATGCCTTCTAAGTAAATATAGCCTTTCCTCCTTCACGTTGTGCACATAACGGTTGCTTAAATTTATAATTTAATCCCTATATAATATCTGGAATAAATATATTTCAATAATAAATATTATACTATCTACTTTCCTTATAATTATACACAAGATGTAAAAATCATTTTTTGGTCTGAGCGAATATACTACTTTGTTTGGCAGCACGCTGAAGTGTGGGTAATGCATTTTCAAGTTGTATTACATTTATCATTGTAGCTATTTAGATAGACCCATATATATATATTTACCAGCCAATCATACAGAAGTAATGTTTTATAGTAGGAAATGTACCAAATCAAATCAAATTTATTTCCAAATAAAAACAAATACAACATCATGTACACAAACAATATTGCGGAAAACAAAATTCTCACATAGGCGCATCGGCCTGTGCGTGAGAACGAGTTCTGCCTCAAATTCAGTGCACTTAAAAAATATAAAATAACATCGTATTATTGCTAAAACAATAACATTTACATTTTGATGATTAAATAGGCTACAAACACAAATAAAAATAAAAATAAAACAATATCGGCAGTTGTATGTATATTACTCATGAACAAAATTAAGATTCGTTTTGCATTTACATATCAAACACTGATTAAAAATAAGTAAAAATAAAAATGACATTTGGTATAATACAAAGACAATAGGCAATGGCGGGAGTGAAGTAGAAGTAGAAGTAAACGGTATTGTTAGCTTTATATTCAGTGACCAATTGGTGATGTAAAGTTAGTCATTGTAGTACTCAGAACGGATGAGGGACTCAGCATGTTCAGAACCGATCTCCAACAGCCAGTTAAGGACTGCCCTTTTGTAAACTTTAGTTGTGACCTGCAGGTCCCTAATCGCAGGAGGAATGTTCCTGTAGATGAAGTTTGCAATAAAATATGAGTTGGAGTGAATAAATAAAACTAATAATACGATTTGAAATCGCTGCATAACAAAACTGTAAAAAATAGCTACTTTATGCACCTTGACGTTATGAATCGTCCCCATGGTAGCTACTCTTGTTTTTATTTTGGAAATAGACATTTGTTTCATTGCCACTGTTTTTGATTAAATAAACTAAATCACAAGTGGAACGTAGGCTACCATGTAAAATGGCACAGGGAACAGGTTAATATTCAAAATTAATTTGAAACCCAATTTTAAATGATATTTTATTATAGTATAAGATTATAAAGTTGTTCTTAGACACCTTAAGTGTTATTAAATAAAATTAACTTATTTAATTTCTGCTTTAGGCTCATTGATGCTTTATTTTGTTCCACGGATTGAGTCCAGGTTAAATCATGGCATAATAGTTTCAAAATAACAGCAGATCGTTTTTAAAAGCTGTAACACATGCCGATCATCATAATGGGAGGTGATCGGATTTGAACAAAATATGTTGCCACCAAAGTAATTTATATCTCTGTTTAAAAAATGAGGAATGCCTCCCGAGAAAAAAAACTGCAAGTCACTGTGTTGTTTTTTAATCGTATTCTAAGGCTACCAATTTAAATTAATCTGGTTTGAAGTGCTGACTACAAAGTCTACTTGAATCTGACGGAAAAAAGTGTTTTATTTTTGTATAAATTGAGTCCCGGGTCTGAAGGTAGACTGGAAATAAACCATGGGAAATAATGATTAAGAAATTTTAGTGAGTTTGATTTAATTATTAGTTAAGCTTATTCCTTATACCGGGTTGCCCATAAATTACCTTTACAAATTGAATCGTGTGTAGAACGTACTATAGTAGTATATTAGTGGGGATAGATTTTTTCCTAACACATGTTCTTAAGTTTGTTAATATTTGCATAGTCTTTACTTATTTACTTCATCAAAACTATCTATTTTAAAAATTGTAATTGAAATGAAGGTGAGGTGTGTTTTAGGTTAATTAGTACAAATTCTGATATTCGAGTTCGAAATAATGTTGAAAACTTAATTTCAAGAAAAAATCATGGAACATGAAGTGTACTCCAGCCAATAAGATAGTACTTGTTAAACCAAGTCACACAGCTTGCCCTTCCTTCAGAAGAAAACGTATTTTTTAATATAAGATAGTTACAAAATTAAGAAAAATAGGATGATATCATGGAATAAAGGTTGTTTCCGGCGCGGGACAGCAACGCGACGCGACGGCGGCCCAGCGGTGGCGATATAAAAAGCGCACGTTTGCCCTTTAAATGTGAGAAAACTAAAGACTGTACAAACAAATGTTTCGAATAAAAGTGTTTATTCAACTCATTTCAAAAATTTGTCTCGCTTGAAGTTTGTATCTTTCCCAAAAATTAAAAAAGTTTACGCTTACTAACTTTGTTATGTACCAATTGGTTTAGCTAATTATATTTTGTATTTTTATAATTCTGTTAACTGACTTATCTGTAAGTTGTATACTCCGTTAGAATCCTCAGTTCTTCCTGATAATAAATATCTAAGTTTCATTAGAATCCGATGATCCCTGTGCAAAAGAGGAGCGTGTTAATGAGTGCGCGCATTAAAATATTTTCCGTCAGAGATCGCTCAGTTGACGAAGTTGCCCAAGAAGTGGAGGGGGAAGGACCGTTTTTCGCATCAAAATCTCCACTGCGCTAGCATTCCAGGTGTATTAATAGAGTTCTATGGGCTACACAGGATTCATGCGAAATCGAATGTTTCCAAACTTCTCTTGTAAGTACTGTCCAGTACCTATTATAAGACTTAAGTTATATATTTTTTGATAGTTTTATACATAAATAACATAAGTTTATGCGTAAATTAAATTAGTTTAAAAACCTTTTATTTTATGAATTTGTATGTTTTTCCACGTCATGATTTTAAGATTTGCGGGGTGATTCGGAACACAAAAAAATGGTGTTCCGATTCACCCCATGAATCGTAATCATATCCATAGAGTAATAAGTTTCTTGTTATAAATTAAGGCGCATACTATAACAAGTTTATTACTATAATAATATGTTTGTTTGCAGGTAGAGGTTCCATTTCTGCATAAGCATGCCTCGAAAATACCTGAGTATTGGCGTGAGGAAGCCCAAGGAATATGATCCTGAAAATAACTCTCCAGATGATTTTGTTGTCATGAAAGTGTATGGAAAAATACAATCCATTTTCAGACTCTATGTGTGCAAAATTGTATATCCTCAAGATGACGGCTTTGTAGGTGTATCCCACAAAAGGGTCACCGGAACAAAGAGATTTTTTGAAACAGACCAGGATGCCTTTTTTCTTCCAAAAGACATTTTAAAGAAGATGCACCCAGTTTACGGTTTGCAAACATCAAGTAGATTCAAAAATATGATTACTTTTAAAGAAAATTTGGATGACCTTGTTTTGTACTAGGTTAGGTCAACAGTTGATGGCTTTCAGTTTTGAAATTTGTTTTTACAATAATTATGTTGACAAATAAATTATTTCATGTTTAAAAAGTTATTTTACAATAGTAAACTCTTGTTCCAACTCACCCTCTAGCATTATTGCTTGATCCTATTGACCCCATTACTGTTTTAATCGGAACAAACGTTAAAGTAACAAGTGTTCCGATTCACCCCCATCTGCGGGGTGAATCGGAACACGCGGGGTGAATCGGAACACCATTAAACAAAATTGCAACATGCAAACGATGTTAGTTTTTAACACTTAAAGGGTTGATATTTAAATAAGAAGGTAAGACCCATATTTTAAAATAAAAAATATGTTTGTAAACTATCTTTTTAGTCCCAAATTTTACATTGAAAGTGGAAAAGTGTTCCGATTCACCCCGTTTTACGGTTCTCCATAAGGATAACATTGGACAACGTACTGTGTTTAGCACTTTGAATATCTCTGCAATGCTTGGACATAGAACAACAATTAAAACACCAAAATGATTGTTTTGTAGAGAAAACCTATTAGTAAAAAGAAATGTTCAGTTTTTAGTAAAATTATTTGAGGAAAATCTAAAAAGACTTTTGTAATGTTTTCAAATTGTATGGAATAAAAGTAATTCTAGATATTCCAACAAGAGTTACTAAAACATCAGAGACGGGAATTGATAATATCGCTACAAATGTAAAATATGAAGATAATTATAATGATTTATAATTGTGTCTGATTACTATGGGCAATCAATCTCTGTTTTAGTTAGAAACAATATTAATGCAGACAATTTTATAATCATGCGAAATTTCAGTGATGAAAATATTAAACAATTACTGTTCAATCTATCTCAGTGAACTCTGGTGTGAAGTACACACACATCAAATTCAGTCGATGAACAGTTTGATGATTTCAAAAAAGTGTTATTTCTTACTTTAACAAGTGTATTCCTTTTGTCAAAAAGAAAATTAATAATAGAAATAAACTACCATGGCTCTCCGCTGGGATAATTAAATCCAGAGAACACTTTAAAAATCAATTTTGTGCCCAAAAAAAACTGACAAATCTGAAGCTTTTGGTAATTTTTTAAGAAAATATCATATCTTCAATTCTGTCTTTAAAATGGCCAAACAAAATCATTATTCCAAAATGATAAAAGTAATTGTTGTAAAGAAATCCAAAAAGTTCGGGATATCATAAAACATGAAGTTGGAGAAAATAGAGAAAGTTGAATAGAAAACATAAGCATATAATTTCAGTATTTTGATTGGATGGGCAAAAATGGTCGTGTCGTGATTATTATGACTTTTAGCGAATTTCCCCTATAGGGAAGAAGCTATTACCGTAGGTCTCATGGTAAGACTTAAGCCCGAGACCATGATAACTTTTCATTTTGAGGTCCCCAGATGCCAAAAACACCATTCGTTCAAATTTATATATATATGTGTCCGTAAGCACGATAACTCTCGTAAAAAAGGTCCGATCTTAATGAAATTTGGTACAAATGTGTAAAGTACCATTTATTTGAACGAGTTCGAAAACCAGATGAATCGCACCATCCGAAGGGGGGTTTTTGGGGGGTTTTGTACCCCAAAAATGTGTTTTTTGGGGTTTTCACATGTAATTTTAATTTAAATCAAATTTTAATTTATACCATTAAATTCAGCTTAAAAAAAACAAACAATTTGGTATTTTGATCATTGCTCTACGTCAATTGGTTACCGAGATATTGAAAGTGCTAAACACAGTACGTTGTCTAATGTTATTCTTATGGAGAAAAAGGAAAATTGTATATCTCGCTTATTTATGAACGTAAACTGGCAAAATTTGGTATATGGCTTTATTTGGTTGTGGTTGGTTGTTGTTTGCACAAAAAATCAATTTTTCGCCTATGGTTCCTGTAGCAGCAAACCTAGGTACTTGGTCCCCATGTTATTCTCATGGAAAATACTTAAAATGTTATATATCAGTTATTTATGAATGTATATGGATGAAACTTGGTATGTGACTTTAGTTAGATGAGTTCTAATGATATTTGCATAAAAACCCATTATTTTGTGTTCCTTGTTGCAGCAAACCTGCGTACACATCCCCAATGTTATTCTTATGGAGAATAATTAATATTTTAAATATCGCTTGTTTTTGAATATATTTCCTATGAATCTTGTTAAGTGGCTTAATGTGTTATGTTATAATTTATTGGAAATTCGCTAAGTATGTAGGTTTGCTGCGACGGGGGTATTAATATATTACAATCATATTTCCTCCAAATTATTGGGCGGGGGCAGTGGCGGATTTACACAGTTGCCGCTTAAGGGCTAGTAGCAATATGCCGCCCCTCCCCCCCCGCCCACCATAACGTAAATTTTTGTTCTTCTCAGCCACCCAAGTTTACCCAAATCTTGTATATCTCGTTTAGTTGGTTATTTTATAACTGTATGTAAGGAAGCTTTAAATTTACTGAATGAACAAATTTAAGAAATTGCCGTTTTTCCTAATTTAAAAAATGAATAAACAGTTGTATAATGTTGAATTATTGTTTCATCCACATGAACACAGTTTAATATATGCAATGACGATCAACGTTACAAGGAATTCAAGCATTAGGGACAACCGATTGTGTTGAAAGCAGTGCTACTGTTACCGACAAGAAAATTCTTCAAAGACGGCTTAAAAATCCCTACTTATACTTTAATAAACAATAATTGTTACACCAACGACCAACGCATAAACTACTGAAAATTAGAATATATAACCTACAAATATGAAAACATTGTAGTCTCAAAATTCGTACTTTAAGAACATTTTAATCCTGGCTTATCGTTTTTTAACACAGTTTGCCATTCAATTTGTAAATTATATTGTTATTCAAAAAATTATCTTGATGTTATAGATCATAAACATATACAAATTAATTGCTGTAGTTCATAAAACACTCTTCATTTTCAATCATATTCTTAATGTATGTTTTAGGCAAAAAGAAATTCATAAATTAAATTTTCGTTTCACCTCTATACATGCCGTAGATGTCCATAATATCTGTCCGTACTAGCGTCGGGCACAATAATTTAAAAAAAAACACTGGTTATACGTTTTGACCAGTATTGCCGCTCTAATCGTAGAAAACTACTCCATCGCCGTTTATGTGCCTAAGTAAACTTATATTTTAATTTGTTCAACCGACCTGAAGACTGTTTAGGTTTACCAATCAAAATGTGTGCGTTTTTATGTCGCCTTGATTTACGTAGGCTTTCAGTTCTTGTTTCTAGGTAGTTTTTGTCACAGTTTATTATAGGCGTCCAATTCTAATTTACACGTTATTTGGGGTTTTAGGTTATGATACTGTAAAATATGCCTGGAAATTTGCTTAGAGAAACAACAAAAATTTAAATGACACACCCTGGCTTCGAAGGGTATTATTAACTAGCTGTTATAAGCCCGTCAAAAATGACGGGCTTAAACAAACTAAAGAAGTATTGTTCACTAGTTATAAAATAAATTTCATGGCTTGACAATATATATTTAAAAATCTAATTTTGAATTGAATTAACAAAATGGGAATAAGCCGTGCATCATTTAAAGGTATTATTGTAATAAAGCTCCAACATAATGCATATTAAAATATTCATTAGATTGTGTCTCAATTGAATATGTGTCTTTTTACGAAAACCATTTTACGCCTGCATGCAATAGCCTAAAAGGGTTTAGTTTAAGCTTGGTTGTTAGTTTAGTTTTGGATGCTTAATCAAAATACAAGTGGGTAGTAAAATGTGTTGTAAAACGCATTTAAAGATAATTTTAAGGAAAATGAGTAATTTTGTTGTAACACCTGACTGGTACCACTGCAGGAGAGTAACAGAACCAATAGCCATTCTGTGTTTTGAGACGTAAAGTTATTTGTCTCTTGCCGCCCTGTGAACCCTTTCTCTGCGGCCTAAACTTGAACGGACGACTGTATTAAAACTGTTTTAGGGAACAGTGTGAGATATTGTAAGAGTAATACATTAGCCTCTGATGACCTTACCTTTATCGCCATTAAGAGGGCGGCACGCCGGCATTATCAAACGCTTTTGTCAAAATATTCCCGATTTAAACATTTGTTTAGAAAAAATAATGATTGTTATGAAAATTTGCTGCCCCTAAAAATTTGCCGCCCTGGGCTACAGCCCCTATAGCCCCCCCTAAATCCGCCACTGGGCGGGGGCAACTGCCCCCCCCCCAATAATTTGACAGAAGAGATTTTATTAGACAATGGTGAAAAAGTTAAAGATTCTCTGACGATAGCCAACAAAATCAATGATTATTTCTCTTCTATTGTTCCAAATATATTGTGTAATGCTGGACTCACCGTTCAGCCTTACCTAATATCAAGTTGTGAACAACCCCCTCAAGAATCACTTTGGCAATTCTATGAAATTAATGAAAGTTACATAAAATATATTATATCTACTGTATTAAAAACTCATATTTTTCAGGCCCTGGTGGTGTTCCATCTTTTATTCTGAAGCAATAATAGCTTCGCCTCTAAAGTTTATCATAAATAACTCGTTCCCATCTGGATATTTTCCTAACACATTAAAAATATCAAAAATTACTTCTGTAATCAACAAGTAAAATGATGGTTATGAAATAAGCAATATGAGACCTGTTACGAGTCGAAAACAATTATTTAAAAATCAGAACATTCGACTCACAACAACACGCAGTAGGACAGACAAGCAGATATGAGTACAGGAGTGATGGTTGAAACCGACATGGCCACGTAATTGGTCAGCCTTGTTTTGCTGAGTTGTTAAATACAACCTGAATCCTCTGACTCACCCCGTTTCTTCATTATCTGAGCTCATGTGTGTATCTCCAAAACTTTGAAATTTTAATACCGGCAGCCACATCAGTCTAGACGGGAGTAACAGTCTGAAGTGTTACTTGGAAGTTAATTAATTTGCTTCAACAAGTATTCATTTTCTTTCTTCTTATATATTCCGTCTGATGAGGTTGTAGTTCCGTCAATCAATTTTAAAAGAAAACATTTCTTATTTGGGCATATTAAATTTTTTTGCGAGAACATGTGCAACGCACGCGGGTCAGTGAAGGTTGCAAGCTGTCTAAATTGAAACAATTTTAAACCCGAATAGGTTTTTTGTGACAATCACTCCTCCTAATCTACTGAACAGATTTTCATGTTTTTGGTGTCATTGGAAAGAGCCTAACGTGAAGTTGTGCAGGAAACTTTTTTTATAGAGAAATAATTTGCGAGTGAGGCCCTGGGGCTCCTTAAAGTTGAGTTTTTTTCCCATAAGCTTAACATTGGGAAATAAATATAAGTTTTAAGCAATCAGCTGGGTAGAGTAAACACAGTTAATCAGCAGGCCTTGTAGGTTTTGGAACAGTAACACAATATTTATATGGGAATGTCAGTATAATATTACGTTGTGATCATGAGCTTAAGCCGCGACAGGCTACTGGTATCAAGATAAAATAATAGCAAAGGTGGGGTTTGGGGGGGTGCAGCCCCCATTGTGATAAACGTGTTCATAATTACATCAGCAGTTATTGAACTAACTGGTTGACTTATTATTACCTCATTGTCGTCCAAATTGCGTCTCTGTTTGTAGGGTGTACAGCCCCCCATCGTAAGTCTAAGGGGGTGAGAAACTATTCTAAATCTGCTTGGTAAGACTGGCCAATTCAAGATTGTAGTACTCCCAAGTTCTGTATTTCAATACGTTTTAACAATTATACTGAGATAAAACAATAGCAAAGGAGGGGGGGTTGGGGGGTGCAGCCCCCCATTGAGATAGAAGTGGAAATAATTACTTTAGAAGTTATTCATCTTACTGGTTGACCAGGGGCGGATCTAGGAATTTGTTGAGGGGGGGGCGCACTTGAGATTTTTGTTTTCCTCACTAAACGATAACGTCCTGCAGCAACTGGAGCAGTTTTGCCACTTTTAGGGGAATTACCCTTTTTTAGGATAATTTTAGGGTGAAATCTAGAGCCCCTTTATAATTTCAATTTTGATTTTTTGGCAATGTAAAATGGGTTTTCCAGGAATTCAAACATTTACATGAAGTGCTGGGTAAATTAAAAGTATTATAAAAGAGATATAACTAAAGCATGTACATCCTCCATCCTATTCACTATTCGACTAAAGATCCATTCTTTGTTTAAAATTCATTATTGGTTATTGGATTCACTGAATCAGTGATGGAAAATGTCCGCAATAATCTCTTAAACAGCATGTAATCACAAAGTTTAATTTTCGAACAGATAAAATTGAGGCGCATTATGTTATGTGTCCAAAATAGGCCACAACATAATAATATACTAAACAGTAAAAATATATCTGGTACATTTGGTATATAGGTTGTTAGATTTACAGCGCTGTTGTAGAAAATATGTTTACTGCAGGTTGTCTCTATTTTGACACATAATTTGTATGAAGGAACTAAATTGTATTTTATGCCTGTGATATCCCCACGGTGAGCCAGGTGAGCGCACATAAAAACACAAGGCACAACATGTGTAAATTTATGTGATGTGCCGTATTGCAATGAAAAATATTGATCTAATCAAATTGTAATAAGATGACAAACATATTCTCTCGGCATTATTATTAAGAAAAAAAACCTTAACAAATTTGTACAACTTAAATAAGTTTATAAAACAATAAAGTACTCCCAACAACTGTTAATAACATGTATCAGCAAGTTTCTATTATCAGCGGTACCGGCACAGCGGTATAGCATACCGGTATAGCGCTGAATAAAAATGTTACAAAAGAATATTTATTTGAATTTATTAATACATATTTCGTTTTATGTGTGATATAGGGCCAAAGACGAGTATGAAATGCCATGTTACCTTACTTTTTTGCCTTAATCATGTTTTAAAACCAATCTTGAGTGTATTTTGAGCTTTTCAAGAAGATAATCAACTCTTAGGGTAATTTAGAAAAGAATAGGGTAATTTAATCACACGTTTAGGGTAAAATTTCATCTACCTGGTGGCAACACTGAACCGGAGGCAGTTTTTATTACCATAGACTAACTATAGTACTGTAGTTAGTCTATGTCTATGTTATTACTCGCTAAATTCAATTCACTCATGATGCTAACAAAGAAAACATCTCATTGTAACACTTATTTCATAATGAAATGTGTAATGTTTACGAATTCCATTATACAATAAACAGTAGGTACATAAATATAAACATTTTATACAACTACTACCTTGAAAAACAAACATCCTATACCAAATGATTTACTTACACGCACTACTCAAGGCTAAACCGATGCACACAAAATGGCTAAGGTAGAACGCAAAGGTTTCAGAAAAGAAGAATATTGATGAAGACTGCAGGGCCGGTGCTGCGGTGTGTGCCACTAGGGCAGCCTAAGGCAATAGGCCGGTGCTGTGGTGCGTTACCTAAGGGATGCTCGGCCCTAGGCCGGTGCTGCGGTGTGTGCTCTTAGGGCAGCCAAGGGCAATAGGTCGGTGCTGTGGTGCGTTACCTTAGGGATGCTCGGCCCAAGCCCTTAGGCCGGTCCTGCGGTGTGTTCCCCTCGGGCAGCCAAAGAAAATAGGCCGGTGATGTGGTGCGTTAACTTAGGGATGGTCGGCCCAAGTCCCTAAGGTGGTGCTGCGCTGTATTCTCTATGGCGGACTAAGGCAATATGCCTGTCCTGTGGTGCTTTACCCTAGGGGATGCTCAGCCCTGGCCGGTGCCTTTACCTTACAGATAAGTTGTGTTTGTCGGATTTTAGGAGCTCAGTGACTCTCTAATTTTATGTATCGATCGGCAATTGTTTATCTTATAACATTTTGGATGCAGTAAGTTACTTGACACACAAAAAGGACGTATCATTCTATGGTGACTTGCTTCCTTACCGTCCTACTACCGGGGCTCACTATCTTGGCCTACACATTCCATGATGATAGTACTGTTAAAACTATTCGCAGTGACCCGTTATAGGGGAGGCTCCATGTTGTAGAGCATCGCCCAGTAGGTAAGACGTGTTGGTGCAAATAATGTTTTTGCAAATATTGAAAAAAGAGTACAGTGACAGACAGCGTCACACTATTACCCATTACCTAAACATTTTCTGAGTCCAAGGGGGGGCGCGCGCCCCCCGCGCCCCCTGGCTGGATCCGCCACTGTGGTTGACATATTCTTACCTCATGTCATCCCTTTTTGTAGGGTGTACAGCCCCCCATCCAAAGACTAAGGGGTGAGAGATTATACTATATCTGCTTGGTAAGACTGGCCAATTCAAGATTGTAGTACTCGAAGTTCTGTATTTCTATACGTTTTAACAATAATACTAAGATAAAATAATATCAAAGGAGGGAGGGGAGGGATTGGGGGTGCAGATTGGGTACGGGAATGTCAGTATAATATTACAATGTGATCACGAGCTTAAGCCGCGACAGGCTACTAGTATCAAGATAAAATAATAGCAAAGGGGAGGTTTGGGGGGCGCAGCCCCCATTGTGATAAAAGTGGACATAATTACTTCAGCAGTTATTGAACTGACTGGTTGACTTATTCTTATCTCATTGTCGTCCAAATTGCGTCTCTGTTAGTAGGGTGTACAGCCCCCCATCGTAAGACTAAGGGGGTGAGAAACTATTCTAAATCTACTTGGTAAGACTGGCCGATTCAAGATTGTTTTACTCCATGTTCTGTATTTCTATACATTTTAACAATAATATGAAGATAAAATAATAGCAAGGGGGGGTTGGGGGGCCCAGCTCCCCATTGAGATAAAAGTGGAAATAATTGATGATGGAACGAAGTGAAGGAATCAATGTATTAGCAGAGACAACGATTCGTTGTCCTTCCGTGCTTTGAGCACAATGATTGCTGCAGTATCCTTTATTGAATCTATAATTGAGTCGGTAGACAAAGGGAAATAACCAGAATTTTCATGGACCTGTCAAAAGCGTTTGACAGTGTCAACTACGATCAATTAATAAATAAACTGAAAATGTTAAGGATATCTAAAAATTCTATAAAATGGTTTCAATCTTATCTTAGTGGTCGTTGTCAGTTTGTGGAACCCAGCAAACGCAAGACAATATAATTCTTAAGTCTACATCATAAAAAGAATATATAAAATGTGGTGTCCCTCAAGGATCAACCCTGGGCCCTCTACTGTTTTTGTGCTACATCAATGACGCAGGCAATTCTTTAACAAGATTACCTCAAAATAATCTCTGTTTTTATGCTGACGATACGAATCTTAGTGTGTCGGCCGGTACACTCCAAGAAGTCGAGATCTTGAGTTTTGTTGAGCTTGAAAATATTGGAGGTTTCTTGGAGCGGAATAAATTAAAACTTAATGCCAAGAAAACCAACGGCATAGTATTCAAAACACATCAAAACAAACAGATAATTGATCCAATTATAATTTACAATGAACAACAAATTGAAAATAAAAATAAATACCCCCGTCGCAGCAAACCTGCATACTCAGCGAATTTCCAATAGATATATAAATGTCTTAATACTAAATAAAGCCACTTACCAAGTTTCATAAAAATATATTCACAAATAAGCGAAATATACAATTTTAATTATTCTCCATAAGAATAACATTGGGGCTGAGTACGCAGGTTTGCTGCAACAAGGAACACAAAAATGGGGTTTTCTGCTAATATCAATATAACTCAACTAGGTGAAGTCGTATACCAGTTTTTATTCATTTATGTTCATAATTAAGGGAGACAGAGCATTTAATTATTCTCCATAAGAATAACATGGGGCTGAGTACGCAGGTTTGCTGCTACGGGAGCCTTTGGCAAAAATATTTTTTTTCAAGGAAATATCAAAAGATCACAACGAGATTAAGCTGTATACCAAGTTTCGTCAGTATACGTTAATAAATAAGCGAGATATAAAAATGTTCTTTTCCTCCATAAGAATAACATTAGACAACGTACTGTGTTCAGCACTTTCAATATCTTGGTAACCAATTGACGTAGAGGAATGATCAAAATACCAAATTGTGTGATTTTTTAATTTGAATCCAATGGTAAAAACTAAAATTTGACTTTTCAAAAATGATATGTAAAAAATTCAAAAAACCCATTTTTGGGATACAAAACTCCCCCAAAACACCCCTTTGGATAGAGCGATGTGGCTGGTTTTTGAACTTAAAGTCATAAATATTGCTTTGTACGTTTATACCAAGTTTCATCAAAATCGGATCATTTTTACGAGAGTTATCGTGCTCACGGACACACACACATATATATATATATATATAAATATATACCCCGTAGCAGCAAACCTGCGTACTCAGCGAATTTCCAATGCATATATATGTATCTTAATACCACATAAAGCCACATACCAAGTTTCATCAATATACATTCATAAATAAACGATTTATAACATTTTAATTATTCTCCATAAGAATAACATGGCGGCTGAGTATGCAGGTTTGCTGAAGCAAGGAACACAAAAAATGGGGTTTTATACAAATATCAATATAACTCATGTAGGTAAAGCCACATACCAAATTTCATTAATTTATTTTTATAATGAAGGGTGATAACACGTTACTTATTCTTCATAAGAATAACACGGGGCTGAAATTTGTTTTTTCAGCAAATATCAATGGTTCACAACCAGATGAAGCCGTATACCAAGTTTCGTCAGTATACGTTCATAAATAAGCGAGATATAAAATTTGTATTTTCCTCCATATGAATAACATTAGACAACGTACTGACAATAGACAATAGACAATAGACAAGTCTTTATTGTACATAACGCCTGAGAAACATTACATAAGTAATTTTTAAGCAGGTACATAGTCAAGTTTGTTTAATATTAACTAAGCCTAACATATTCAAGTTCCCTACCTCAAGCTTTCCTACCTTATATAAAATGTATACATAAACCATGTATAAATCATACGCTAAATTTTATCTATAAAAAACTCATCAACTCTATAATAAGCTTTATGGCTCAATGTCTCTTTCAGTTTAGGTGTAAAATTTGTTTTTGCTAAGCTTTTGTATGATTCAGGTATATGATTATAAATTTTTAATCCCATATAAAGTGGTCCAGTTTCAAATTTTTTATGACTATGATTTGGATATCGAAAAATGTTATTATTATTTCTAGTATGATAGCTGTGATTTATTTTGTATTTTTCAAAAACAGATAATTTTGTATGAACAAATTTTGCTAGCTCAAGAATGTAAAGAGAAGGTAATGTTAGAATACAATGTTTTTTAAAATAAGGCTTACAACTAGTTCTTGGTTTTAAATGGAAAATTGTCCTAAGAATGAACTTTTGACACACGAACACTCTCCCGGCTTCTACAGAGTTACCCCATAAGGTAACTCCATAAGCCAACAGCGAGTGGACATATGCATAATAGACAGTTAAACAGACTTCTATAGATGTGACTTTAGTTAATATACTAATTGCATACCTTGTTGAACTTAATTTCTTACTTAAAAAATGTATGTGGTCAGACCAACTTAATTTTGAATCAAAATTTAAACCCAAAAATTTAACTACTTTAGTATTACTAATTGTAGGATCCATTAGATTATTTCTTAGCTTGAATTGCAAAATATTGGTCTTGTCCTCATTTAATTTTAAACCGTGGTTCTCAAACCATTCATTAATTTTTGTAATGGTGTCATCAAGAGTAAATTTGATTTCGCTAAAAGTTTTTCTTTTCAAAAGAGCAGTTGTATCATCTGCATTTAGAGTGAAACTACAAATGTTTTTAGAAAAAAAAATTGGCAAGCTGTTGATATATACTATAAACAGTAATGGGCCCAATATGGAACCTTGAGGCACACCATATCTTACAGTGGCCCATTTAGAATAATATTTGGTCGAATTTCTTGTTTAGCACTGTGTTTAGCACTTTCAATATCTCGGTAACCAATTGACATAGAGAAATGATCAAAATACCAAATTGTGTGTTTTTTTAAGCTGAATCCAATGGTAAAAACTAAAATTTGACTTTTTTCAAAATTATATGTAAAAAATTCGAAAAACCAATTTTTGGGGTGCAAAACCCCCCCAAAATACCCCTTCGGATAGAGCGATCTGGCTGGTTTTCGAACTTAAAGTCATAAATGTTGCTTTACACGTTTATGCCAAATTTCATAAAAATCGGATAATTTTTACGAGAGTTATCGTGCTCACGGACACATATATATATATACAGTTTCGAACGAATGGTGTTTTTGGGGTCTGGGGACCTCAAAACGAAAAGTTATCATGGTCGCGGACCTAGGTCTTACCATGCCGACTACGGTAATAGCTTTTTCCCTATAGGGGAAATTCGCTAATAGCACAAAGTTTCTAGGTCTAATCATAAATCAAAATTTAAGCTGGAATGCACATGTAGATAAATTATTGGCAAAGTTAAGTTCGGGAATCCATTCACTATCTAGAATGTCATTCTTTTGTACTCAAAAAATATACATTTTGCAAATATTCATTCTCATTTAGCGTATGGCTTATGCTATTTGATGCTATTTCACAAAATCAAATATGGATAGCGTGCTAAAATTACAAAAAAGGGCTCTAAGATTAATAATGAAATAAAAATATTATGAAACAGCAAAAGACAAATTTAAAGAATTAGGGATTTTAACAGTTTATGGACAATATATCTTAGATACATCCATCATTGAAAAAAATTATTCAGAAAACTCTGACCTTAAAAGCCACCCATATAATACCAGACATAAAAAAATTATTACTTCAATGCAACATAAATTAACATTTTATGAAAAAAAAAACCGACTTACACAGGACTAAAATATTAAAAGCATTTACCAAATGACATCAAAAATAAGGAAAACATTGCTAAATTTAAAAATAAATTAAAAAAATTACCTGTTATAAAAAGCCATTTATTCTCTCGAGGAATTCTTTTCCACCACCCCCTAGACTTTGTTATAGTTTGCTTTCTCAAAACATATTTTGTTTTCTCCTTGTTTAATATTTCGATACATGTAAAAACAAGTGCTTTCCCTTTTCTTTAGGATAATAGTTTAGTTTGTAGTATTAGTGACGCCATTCAATGTGCATGAATATGTACTTAATGAATAAAGATTATTTTGATTTGATTTGATTCAGTGTGTGTGCTTGTGGGTGTTTGTGTTCGTAATGCAATAAGGTGAAAACGGCTGCACGGATCGTTTTCAGATTTTGCACAATCGTTTTTCAGTACACTTCACGCTTCCAGTTAAAAACATTCGTTAAACATCTTCAATTAATTAACATTTAAGTTATAAAATTTCCATAAGGTATTCCATTGGATAAGAATTACTGCTTGTAAATTACGAGATACTAATACAATATTGTTTCGTAATTACAGGAAACTACTAAAAAAAAGCCCTATATATATATATTTCTTATGATTAAATAAATAAAGTACTGTCCGCTTAACAAGAGTTTATTCAATTTATTAGATGTTTTTGAAATTTGTAGATTTAAAAAACCAATCCCAGTATTAATAAATAAAGATAACATTCTCCATTAATGTAATTAATGTGAGTAAATTAATAGTTTATCCGCTAGATTGCAGCAGCCATTTATTTCATATTTACTTATGCCAGCTGTGTTCTTTTGTCAGTTTATGATACTTAAATACCCCATCTTAGCAAACCTGCGTACTCAGCAAATTTCCAACGTACCTCACGTACCTCACTTGGGCTTTTTATATATAGGGCAACTTACTGCGTTATATTTTGTTGAAGAATTTATACCTCTGATATAATATACAGTAATTAAGAATGATTTATTCTATAACCTAAAATGAACCAAAAGAAAAGTACATATTTTACCACGGAGTCCCCAGGACTAGTATTTGTGATCAAATTTCGGTTAGAACTTGTGTAGCAACAGTAACTTTTATCTACCATTTCTGAGTTCGGTCATCCAATTACGCGAATATTTGAGCGTACTCCTAGTTAGTAAAACAGAGCTTAATGACACTGTTTATAACCACGTTACAAAAAGTTTGTCGGTGCCGGTTGGATTCGAACCCGGCTCATCTATTTTGTATACCGGCGCGCTATCAACTGATCCACAAAAGCTGACGTTTGATGTGGCAAAGTAAAGCATTACGACGTGACATCGGAACAATTGACTGTGCTTGCTGAGTGGAATAAATCTATTTATTTTGATTATTTCCTTACACGCACAGGGTTGGGAGCACACGTCAAATTAAAACCAGTGCATTAGTTCCTTAATATGCTCAAAAATGGTATTTAATATGAATGTAAACCATTTATTTAAACTGACCCTTTTTCAATTTGCCATTGTAAAAATCATTTATTTATTTAAACTAGTAGCCTGTCGCGGCTTTGCTCGCGATCACAACGTAATATTATACTGACATTCCCATACAAATAATGTGTTACTGTTCCAAAGCCAACATGGCCTGCTGATTAACTGTGTTTACTCTATCCAGCTGATTGCTTAAAACTTATAGTTATTTCCCAATGTTAAGCTTATGGGAAAAACTCAACTTTAAGGGACCCCAGGGCCTCACTCGCAAATTATTTCTCTATAAAAAAGTTTGTCCATTTTGTTTAAAGAAAGTAAGATAACGTAAAAGTAAATAAAACCTGCTAATATAGAGAAGTTAAGCTTTTATTTGGTAGAAACTGCATGTAAATCAGCCCCGTAGAAGTCTCAAACTGTCCAAAGGTTTTTTCCTTATGGCTTTAAATATATAGAATTTACCCTACGGGGCAATGAGCTTTTAAATAGATTCCTGCACCCCTACGACCTACAAACTATTTATGTTTTAACTCTTGTAATTGGGGTACTTCTGGTAACTGAGAAATTTTTATCCGGACATCGGACAAAAAAAAATACTGGTGATATAATAAGATAACATGTGAAACAATGAAGAAAGTAAAACAAACTTGAACAAAGTCAATGTGAACAGTTGTTATTTTTTGAATTCTGCCCTAAAAAAGTGAACAAGAACTTAAAAAAATAATGGTAATAAATTAAATATAGCCTTGCTAAATTTAAAATCTGATGGTGTAGAACACAAGTTTAAATTATTTGGTTTCCAACTGTAAGGATAAGGCACCTGGCATATTTCATTTGTGAGTTAATAAAGCACAGGATTGAAATAAACCACAAGGCTGTTATGAAAATCTTTAATATTTCATTCCTCCAAATTACTGGATTTTAATAGACTGCAGCTTGCGATTGAGTTCATCAAACTTATGTATTTTGCGGATGAAGAAGTCCCCGTAGGGAGGTGCCACCTTGGTGTCTGCAATGTGGATCATGTCATTGTCGATATAGAAGTCCAGCTCAGACCCTGACTGGAAGGTACCCTCCAGGCCCGAAGTTCCTTTGGTCCATACAATATTCTTCATCTTGTGCTTGAAACACATCAAGTGAATGCGAAGTTCTTGTATGTTCTTTTCCATGTCCCCGCTGCGGTCTTGCCCATACATAAATGATGCTAGCTTCGACAATGGCAAAGTCGTGTAGAGTTTCAAGTAACTGAAAAAATATCAGTAGTTATATCGTGACCCTAAATACCTTTGATAAAGGTAAACAAATTTTTATTTTTAATATTTATACTTAAAATTGTAATTTTTACTAGAGATGGATGGGATTATTGGATTTTGTAGTTGGGTTGGGATGGATAATTTTTATTAAAGATGGACAGATTCCGATTCTCGATAACGGTGGTAAAGGGTTCGATACAGATTCTTACATAAAAGTAGTTAAAATCATCAATTTATCCGTAATACTCCAACAAATCACTACAGTTTATAAATAAATACCAATTTTCTGATTTAAATACCAAGTAAAACCATTTGATTTTGATTCAAAAGGATAAAAACTGCTGCTCCAGCAGTACAGCAAAGTGAATACTTAATAACAAACATTCATCTACGATGAAACAATCCGAAGAGAATTGAATGGTCGATCTTGTTTCAGTTTAATATTGATCGGACATTACATGTTAATAGTATGAACACGCCGTGGGTGCCAGGACGACGAAAAAATCATCTAGGCAGCGCTACTGTCAATGGCAGTTTACTGCTGTGCCAACGCTATCTATATGCAGCACCTCCAACTTACCAAAACCCATTCATATTTACTTGTTTTATGAATGCTTCACTCAACGTGAATATAAATTATCTTCCAGGAAAAAATTAACAGTCACACCAACGTTCCACATTCCCTATCTGTTGTATTAATTATATTATTCGAGTGATAGTCTACAATAAATAACTCTCTGTGTATTTTAATTAATATATATTGTGATTATTACTTTGTATTTATAGTAGGGGGCAAAGACCGATTCAGAACCAGCAAAGGCGCGGTGTGGACGCGTGGACGCGAGGACGTCCCCCCCCCCCCCCCCCGTCACGTGACCCATTAACCTAACTTAAGCCTGGCACCTGGCGTGAGGATGCGAGGATGCACCCCCCCCCCCCCCGTCACGTGACCCATTAACCTAACTTAAGCCTGGCACCTGGCGTGAGGATGCGAGGATGCACCCCCCCCCCCCGGTCAGCCCCCCCCCCCCGGCCGCCAGCAGCACTTTTCGTGATGACCTTGAACATGAGGAAAAAACTTTCGAAAATTAATAATTAGCCTATTTATCCACCGATTCCCACGGGACTTTTCCAGAGTGTAGGCCTATCCCCAGGGAAGCGAATGACGTAAGAACCCCATAGATCCACCATTAAACAAGGCCGCTATTAATTTATAACCGCGTTTTCCTTATGGGATCTCAGCTGTTTACCGACTGATTTTGACGAAACCTCACCACATGTCGGGCCGTGACCTAAGAAAACCATCGCTTAAAGAAAATTGAAAATCCACTGTTAAACGGGCCCGCTATTAATTCTTAAATGTGTTTTCCTTATAGGATCTCGGCTGTTTACCGACCGATGTTGATGAAACTTCACCACATGTTGGGCAGCGGCTTAAGTAAACCATCGCTTAAAGAATATTGAAAATCCACTGTTAAACGGGCCCGCTATTAATTTTCAAACGTGTTTTCCTTATGGGATCTCAGCTGCTTGCCGACCGAATTTGATGTGACTTCGTTACACGTTGTATGCCGGCTTGGCTAAACCAACCTGCAAGCGGCTCCGCGATGTCACGTGTCGAGGCGCGTGCTAGGGCCTACGTGACTGTCCCAGCCTGTTTACTCATTAGCGGCCTTCAAGACCCCTCCGTTCTAGAAGGTTCCGGCAAGTGCGTCGCATGAGGCCTCCTCCTGACTGGAGTGCTATGTATGAGCATGTCATGTGTCGAAGCGCGTGCTAGGGCCTACGTGACTCTCCCAGCCTGATACTCATTAGCGGTTCCGAGAATTGTTTACTACTTTCACCGCTTACTGTACGGTACGTAGCTATGTTACTTCAGTGATTGTCATTGCTTCCTTCATTCAGTTTGTGTTTGGAGCTCAGTGTATGTAGATGTTCTACTTCAGTGCTGTGCTAGTCTTTACTGAACCATATTCCGAGATTTTTTAAACGTAAGTATATGTAGCTCTTATAAGTTGTAGTGTGGAAGACTATTACATTTCGCTTTATAATAAGATTCTCATTTAAGGTATGATCGTTCAGCAATTTTGAAGTCATAATGTGTAAAGAGAGGTCTGGCCCATTAATAGAAGTTGAATAATTCGCATTATGTTTTAGGGAAAACGATTCGTTAAATGTTTGAGCGAAATAATTATCTAACATTAATATTTAAACTTTTACATATCCCAGTACACTGAGCCTTGTCGTTGTTTCTTTTCAGATGGAGACGAGTGGATTTGTAATGACCTTAGAACAGTTATGTTTTATAACGATTAAAATTAATGAGTCAAACTTTAAAAATTTAAAAATAGATTCATTTCCACTCTTCTAAAATTTTTTGAGGGAAATAAAATTAGGTTTTTGCTTTCCAAGCCTTTGTGGTGGGTGGAGAGTATAGATACCCGATGTTGCAGATGGCTGTTCCTCGTATGTGTGAGGTCTGCGGTCGCGTCTTCGCTGGAAACCTGGCTCGCCACATGGCAGCTGCTCACAGGGACCGCCATTTCGACTGCAACGTCTGCGGGAGACGCTTCGGGCGAAGCGACAGCCTGCGACGCCACCTCACAGCAGTTCATCCTCCCACTCCTCACGACCAAGCGCCAGGTACGGTTTTTACATTAAACAAGAAACCGTCAGTACTAATGACTTGTTTTCGAGAGAGAGTAAACGGCTTCAGTTGAGTAAACAGATTCAAGTAGTAAACAAGGGGCTGCCAGCCTCTGTTCAGTTCCTCACCCTTGTATTACTGGGCTCAAACTGGCGATCGAGATGAGGAAGAGGTCGTCAGGCCTCTATGCAATTCCTCACCCTTGTATTACTGGGCTCAAACTGGCTATTGAGATGAGGAAGAGGTCGCCAGTCCTCTATGCAGGTCCTCACGATCAAGCGCTAGGCACGGTTTTTACATTAAACAAGAAACCGTCAGTACTAATGACTTGTTTTCGAGAGAGAGTAAACGGCTTCAGTTGAGTAAACAGATTTAAGTAGTAAACAAGGGGCTGTCAGCCTCTGTTCAGTTCCTCACCTTGTATTACTGGGCTCAAACTGGCGATTGAGATGAGGAAGAGGTCGCCAAGCCTCTATACAATTCCTCACCCTTGTTTTTACCAGGCTCAAACTGGCGATTGAGATGAGGAAGAGGTTGTCAGTTCCTCACCTTCGTGTTTATCGGGGTCACTAATAGGACTTGTTTTTCCTGTTCGCAGGCCATCCGTGCCCGTTGTGCTCCGTCGCCCTGGCGGGTCCCGAGGATCTTCGCCACCATATGGAAGCGGTCCACGGTGCGAGCCCGTCTGCTTCAACTTCCTCCTCCTCCTCCGCAACGCCACCCTTCAGAGACCCACGGCCCGAGTGCGACGCGTGCGGGCGGCGATTCTCCCGCGGGGACCTGCTCCGGCGTCACGTGCAGCTGGTGCACGCCAACGAGGTCCGCTGTCCCGATTGCGGCGCCCTTTTCCGCAGGGCAGCGTACCTCCAGCGGCACATGGAGAGCGTCCACCGCGGCATGAGGTTCACGTGCGCCTACTGCGACCGAGGCTTCACCCGGCGCTACAACCGGGACCAGCACGAGGCCCACAACTGCCCCGTCGTGAGGAACCTCGTTGTGGACGAGATGCCGCGCCTGCCCGTTCTGTCACCCGAGCCCCGGCCCAGCCGCGAGCCCCAGCCCGGACCCAGCCGCGAGCCTCAGCCCGGACCCAGCCGCGAGCCCCAGCCCGGACCTAGCCGCGAGCCCCAGCCCGGACCAAGCACGGCACCTGATGGGATGGTGGGTGGTGGCGGACTACCCACGTTCCGCACCATTCAACGAGGGTTCCGCGGACGCCTCCTGACCTTCGGCCTGTCCCGGCCCATGGAGGACTTCTTGACCGTGGAGGACGCGCTGGTGCTGCTGTTCGACAGCGTCCTGGAACTGTTGGCCGACGTCAGGACTCGACACCCTAACATCAAGGTCAACATGTTCCTGGAATGTGAAATCGCCAACGTTCACGGAGCCACCTGTCTGCGGGCCTTCAAGACGAAGAACGTGCCTCTCACCGCCGCGTCCAACTTGGAGGACTTCCTGTCAGCGTCCTTCCACAAGTTGGAGGAAAAGAAGGAGCAGTGCCTGCTAGTGGGCAGCGGGTGGAGCTATCTCCGGATACGCGACCTGGAGATCCGCGTCAACCTCTACACCCCGTTGGGAGAACGCGGAGGTCGGTTCGTCCAGCTTCCCAGGACCATCTGCGACACGCACGCCGTTATCAACGTGCAAAACGTCGATGACATGTGCTTTGCGTATGCCGTCCTGGCCAAGTTCGTCGCGCGACACCCGGAGAGGCCCACATCATACACACCGGACGTCATGGCACGCTACGACTGGGTCGGCCTACGCTTCCCCGTAGCCGTGAAGGACATCAAAGTCTTCGAGAGGAGGAACGCCATCAGCGTTAATGTGTACGGGATCGAGCGTGCTATGGTGGGGAGACGCCCTGACGGATCGCCAAAGTTCCAGGACCGCGTGTTCCCGCTGAAGATCTGCAAGCGGGAGTTGGAGGATCACCGGGACCTGCTGTACGTGACCACCGGCGGGGACAGTCACTACGCCTACATCATAAACATGAGTAGGCTAGTGCGACACCAGCTGACGTCTTACGGCCACGCCATCCACGTGTGTAAGCGATGCTTCGCCTACTTCGACAACCGGCCCAACAAGCTGCAACTGTCCGGTGCCGAGCGTCTGGAGGAGCACATGCGATACTGCACCGCCAAGGCTCCCCTCCGCTTGGACTTACCGAAGAAGCAGCAGATCCGCTTCGCCCACCCCGAGTACACTCGGCGCGAGCGCTTTTGCGTTTATGCCGACTTTGAGTGTGCTCTGCAGCCCGTCGCCGCTGACCCTGCGGAAGCGCCGCCCGGCACGAGGCCCCTGCAACTGCACGTCCCGTACGCCTTCGCTTACCAGATCGTGGACTCGCTCGGCCTGGAGGAGTTCGAGCCCCGCGTCTACTTCGGGGCAGACGCGTCCAAGGTCTTCATGGAGAGGCTCAAGACGGACGTGCTGGCGCTGTGGGAGTTCCTATTCAGCATGAGAGCTCTGCACCCTTCTCTGACCCGGCAGGAGATGGACGAGTACCTGGCAGCGACTCACTGCTACCTCTGCGGGAAGGAGTTCACGGACCAGGACGTCAAGGTGCGGGACCACAATCACGCCCCGCCCTACGAGTTCCGAGGAGCCGCTCATCGCTCGTGCAACCTCAGGTACCGGGAGCAGCGACACATCAACTGCTACTTCCACAACCTGTCCAACTACGACGCCCACTTCGTAGTGCGCGAGCTGGCCATCGACCCCGGCGACGTGGACGTGTTGGCCCACACGGAGGAGCGGTACATCGCTTTTACCAAGCGATTCCACTTTGGTCAGCCCGGGGACAACCAACGTCAGAGCAGTTTCGCGGTGCGCTTCCTGGACACCTACAGGTTCCTGTCCATGAGTCTGGCCAACCTGGCGGCGGGACTCCCCACGGACAGGATGCGTGAGACGAGGAAGCGCTTCCCCGACGACCGGCTGTTCGACCTGGTGCGCAGGAAGGGCGTGTTCCCCTACGACTTCGTGACGTCCTACGACACGCTGTACAGGACCAGGGAGTTGCCGCCCAAGGAGGCGTTCAGGAACTCCATGACCCTGGAGGACATCAAGGACGAGGAGTACGAGCACGCCCTCAACGTGTGGCGAGCCTTCGAGTGTCACAACCTCAAGGACTATGCGGACAAGTATCTGCGATGCGACATCGCCCTGCTCACCGATGTCTTTGAGCAGTTCCGCGACACCTCGCTGGCAGAGTACGGGCTGGACCCCGCCCACTATTACACCTTGCCGTCCTACGCCTGGGACGTGATGCTCAAGACCTGCGGTGTGGAGCTGGACACGCTGCAGGACTTTGACATGTACCTGTTCGTGGAGCAGGGGATCCGGGGAGGCATCTCTCAGGCCATCACCCGCTACGCCAAGGCCAACCACGACAGGTGCCCGGACTACCGCCCGGACGAGCCCACGCGCTTCCTCCTGTACCTGGACGCCAACAACCTCTACGGCTGGGCCATGTCCCAGCGCCTGCCGACCGGAGACTTCGAGTGGCTCAGCCGAGAGGAAATCCAGGCGTTGGACGTCGCGGCGCTGGACGCAGAGGCCGATCGAGGCTACATCTTGGAGGTGGACCTCCACTACCCCGCGCGCCTACACGACCTGCACAAGGACCTTCCCTACTGCTGCGAGACGAAGCGCCCGCCAACAGGGAAGTTCCCCAAACTGTTGACGACCCTGGACGACAAGACGCACTACATCTGTCACTACAGGGTCTTGCAGCAGGCGCTGCAAAACGGATTGGAGCTGGTCGCGGTGCATCGGGCGATCTCCTTTCGCCAGTCGCGGTGGTTGGAACCGTACATCCTGATGAACACGGAGCTGCGGAAGAGGGCCAGGACGAAGTTCGAACAGGACTTCTTCAAGCTCATGAACAACGCGGTCTTCGGCAAGACCATCGAGAATGTACGGAAGCGCCTCAACGTGAAGCTGGTGTGCACCCCGGAGAAGTTTTCCAAGTACGTCGCCAGATCCAACTTCCTGGACCGGACGTACTACACGGAGGACGTGGCCCTGGTGCATCTGTCCAAGGTCAACATCGTGTTGGACAAGCCCGTCTACGTAGGCATGACAGTCCTGGAGCTGAGCAAGTGGCTCATGTACGAGTTCCTGCGCAAGATGAAGGAGCGCTACGGTGACCGCCTCACCGTAGACTACATGGACACGGACAGCTTCGTCTTTGGCATCGTGTCCCAGGACGTCTACGCAGAGATGAAGGAACACCTGGACGATTTCGACACCAGCGGATATCCGAGGTCCCACCCCTGCTACAGCCCCGTCAACGCCAAGGTCATTGGAAAGTTTAAGGACGAGTGCAACGGCCTGTCCTTATTCGAGTACCTCGGCCTGCGGTCCAAGCTGTACTTTATGGACATCGAGGACGCGGCGACAGGCGGCAGCAAGGCTCTCAAGCGGGCCAAGGGGGTGGCGAAGGGCGTTGTCAAGAACGTCCTCACCCCCGACGACTACAGAGAGTGCCTGTTTGACGGGGTCCAAAAGCGCACCACCAACGTCCGCTTCCAGTCTCACTTGCACCGGGTCTACACCGTGGAAGTGGACAAGCTGAGCCTCAGCCCGACTGACGACAAGCGGTGCGTCCTCCCCGACGGCATCCACACTCTGCCGTGGGGACACAAGGACGTCCCACCGCTACCAGCCAGGAGAGGAGATCGACGGATGGAGGTGGACGGTGAGGAGGAGGAGGAGCGCCAGGACGAAGACGAGGAAGAGGAATTCCCTGTTTAGTTTTAAATATTAATTTTAAGAAAAATTTGTAAATAGTATTTGTAAGAAAATATAATAGCTTTATGTACAGCACGAACCTGAGTTGTTTATTTCCTCCCCTTTGCTCACTCAAAAGCCGTTAGGCTTAAAGTGTGTGAGAAAGGCGTTATGGGCCGTTTGGCCCGAGCCGTGCAGCTTAAAAAGCCCCCGCCAACCGGGAGCGGTTGGTGGCGCGTGTCGGGGGACGGCCCTGAAGGAGTTGCCCAGGAAGGAATTACTCAGCGGTCTGCTGACGCTCGAGGTTGCACCCTTGAATTGCTCAGCGGCTTGCTGACGCTCGAGGTTGCACCCTTGAGTTGCTAAGTGGTTTGCTGATGCCCGAGGGGTCTTGTGGCGCGCCCTCTTTGGCGGCCTTCACTGCAGCTTGGCGGGGGCTCAGCCAGTGACACGCGCCGCTGGTATATAAACCTGAGGTCCAGCCCCGCTGCCTCAGTTTTGCTAATTTATTTTTTAAAATTTAGTAAGGAGAAAGGAGAAATGAAAACACAAGCTTTATCATTATGAGGCATGTATTGTACAGTAATAAGGTTACATACTACAAAAACCTTACAAACTAGTTTTAAGCGAATATGGAGTGGAAGAGTCTGCGGACCAGAGCGTCGTTGGCGGCGGGAGCGGTGAAGTCGAAGAGCTGGACGTAGTCGCTGAGTGACGTGCGGAGAACAGCCCGGCAGTACAGGTAAGTGAGGCAGTAGTAGCCGCAAACAGAAGTATCGTAGCCCTGGAGCCGATACCTGTTGTAGACGTAGTGGCGGTGATGAGGATTGCGCCTCAGGAACCTTTGAAAGTCGGCCTGGTATGGCGGCCTCCCGTAGCTGTCCAGGTACTCGAGTCTGTCCTCTTCCGAGCAGTAAAACGCCACCCAGTGTTCGCCGCTCTCGGTGTGCGCCACTGTGTTGGACACGATGGCGGTCAGAGGCTTGACTGGCGCGTCCGGTAGTTGGTCAGAGGCGTAGACCGCGACGTTCCTCAGTCCGGGGATCTTCGCCAGGCATTCTCTGATCTGGACGGTATTCATCGTGGGCGGAAGCAGCACAGGCAGCTCGAGGTGGACGGGTCTGGACTGTCGTTAGCCACGAGCCAGTCCCGCAATACTATGCAGTTATGAAGGGCGCAACGGTTGTGGGAGCTCTTATGGTGGCGACAGCGCAGGGTCCGGTAGGTGGGCGCACCGTTGAGCGACCCACAGCCCAGATCCTCCATGTCCTGAGCGGTGGTGGCGGCGGGCTCGGTTATGAGGTGGCGTTGTACAAAGTCCCTCTTCTGCGATCCTTTGACGTAGACCAGGGGACGGTGGATGAGGCAGGAGCGCAGCTTGTCCAGCAGGGTGACGTACGCGATGTCCCCCTGGTCCCACTCCAAGCCGTGGCAGTGGCGAGTGACCCAGACGCTCTCGCGCTGTTTCTCGGAAGTCAGGAGGTCCTTACTGAAGGGCGGGCGGGCGATGTGATGTAGGAGCAGCGTGCCGGTAGTCACGTCCACCACGCAAACCTCTTTCAGTAGAAAGTCATTATCACTGTCTTTAAAACACTGCATATCCATCACCACGCTTCCGTGATGACAGCGCGCTGGCGGCGGCTCGATGTAGATCGGTGGCGGCACGTCCATCCCGTACGGCTGACTGAACTCGACTGAGCGCTGGCGGGAGCGCGCCTAGCGGGTTAACCTTGGGTGCGCGCGCCGCCATCACCTAACGGTCCGCGGTGACCTTGAGCGCGCGGCAACTCGTTTACCCGCCAAAACCTAACGGTGCGCGCGCGGTGACCTTGAGCGCGCGGCAACTCGTTTACCCGCCAAAGTCGACTGTGACGTTGCGATGACGGTCCACCTCCACGACGTTGTCCAACTCGGCGTACACTATGCAGTTGAACGCCTCCGCCAAAGCTTCGGAGAACCCAATCTCTATGCGCAGGTTACCGTTGCGCACCAGGTTCCAGTGGCTGGATTGAGAGGCCGCCATATCGGGCGTCAGATCAAACGCCATCAGGCAGTATCCGTAGGGGTACTCGTTGCGACTGACTTCGTTACCACAGTCTGAGAAATTGATGCCGGTGCCGGTGTACAGCGTGTGGTAAGCGAGCACGCACAACTCCTTACCGAACGTGTAATCCGGTTGAAGCGGCTTACATGGCACTTGCTCACCGTCTATGTACAGCGCGAAGAAGTTCACGTGGCTGTGGGTGAAGTTGAACGGGTTCTTCTTGTAGTCCCCGTTGAACGCCTGATTGCTGACCAGGCCAACTATAACGCGTTTCGGCAGTTGTCCCAGAAACACACTGTCCAGAGTCTTGCTGCTGATACCGGAGGGTAGCGTGAAGGATTTGACTTCCACGCGCGTAATGGGATATTTGGCTGTACCCGACTCCAGCGTCCTGCTGTGAGCCAACAGCACGCTCGGGTTGATCTTACAGCGGCGCATGAACAGGTTGACTTCGGTGATGTCCACTTTGTAGTCTGTCACGGTTTTGGACATGATGGAGAATGAGTTCTTTGACCTGATCAGGCGAAAGCGCATCTCCACGCCGTTTAACATGAACTTCTCCTGGTTGCACAGGTCGACGTGCAGATGTCCGACCATGTCCGCGTACCGGCTGGCCTTGACAAACTCCCTCCGGTTCTTGAGCCCGGCATTATCCTCCTCAGTATTGTCCATGTACCCGGCATAGTCCTCGTAGAACAACTCCGCGGTGAGGTGCGATGTCTTGGCATCACCGCCATAGGACAACAGGTTCTCCAGGTAGGCGCGATAGGCGTACGTGTTGTTCTGAGGAGACACCAGTTTGTTGTTCAGGTACAGGTCCACTTGACTGAACAGCGAGTGCAGCCAGTTGTTAATCGGACCCACCTCTTTTATCGCTTGATCACCCGTTACAGCGCTTCCGCTAGCCGTTCTAATGGTAGCCTTCACATGCAGTAGCGTCTGTGACAGATCCGTGTACTCGTCCCCGTGACCCGGAACTATGAACTCCACGGGCGAGTCGTCTGTCAGGGAGGAGATGGGCTTGTACTGCACCCATTTACCGCTCTCTATACTGGTCTGCGTGGGCGGTAGCGAGAACAGGTCCAACTCGGTCTTGACACACTCGCACGACTTCTGATGTAGAAACGCCATTATCCAAAAATGTCCTTCACGGTACTCTTGCTCTTCTTGCTTCTCCTCTTCTTAGCGACACGTTTTGCGGGCTTCCTCTTGGGCGCAGCGCTCTTCTTCCTCGCTCCGAGGAGTTTCGCCAGAGACTGAGGAGTAACCCGCTGTACACGCCTCCTCTTATAGGCGCCACCACCGCTCAGCACGCGATCCAGTTTTTCATCGGCCTTACGTTTCAGCGACCCGGTAAACTGTCTGAGTCGGGCGTTGGCTGCGACTCGGGGGTTGGCTGTGCCCGCCGCCACGTCGCCCAAGAAGCCCACACCGGACCTCAGCGCCTCCTTGCCCAGCGCCGATGCGCCGGATCTGATCAACGGGACCACTGTACGCATCAGCCCGCCTAGGAAACTGCCGATGCCGTGTCCGCGTTGGAAAGCGGCTCCTCTGAATACGGAGGATACGCCATGGCCCGCCTGCTGGTGGCGGTAATACGCCAGATAGGGATCGCTCGGATTCATTGCCGCTGCCTCTCTTTCCTGAAATGAAGCTTCATGCACGTGGTCCCGAAGTGGAATGGCAAGTGTCGCCCTTGGTTGTCCCTTAAATCGATTTCCACGCTCTCGAATGAGGTTTTAATCACCGGCACGTAGTGCGGGTCTATTATATACACTGTCGTGTTGGCACCGTACGTGTAATTCCTGATGTCGATGTTGAGGATCTTCAGTAGTGGCGCCACAGCGTCGCCCACCAGTTGGGGTTCCACCAGGTCGCAATACACGTACATGTGTGATGGCAGACCGGCGAAGAGGTTAGCCGGCCTCACGGACCTGTGACGCTTGACGATATCCGTATCCACCTCGTAGCCAAACTGTAGCGCCAAACCGGGGCTCAGTTTGAGGCTCTGAACGGCTGAAGACGTCGACATCAATTCCACCCTGGAGGACCTCTCGTCATACGAGAAGGCGCACAGGTTACTCTTCATTTGAGGGTGGTTGTTGATTGCGTCTACGAGTTCCTCGGTACTACTGTAATTGCCCGGCTCCACTTTGATTAACAACTTGTCCACCACGGCCAACCCGCCTTTCGAGTCCCTCATTCCCAGCACTAGTTTGATGTAGGTTCCCTCACCGACGGTCAGAAAAGAGAAGGGGTAGTGCGCCTCCGCCAGAGCGACCTCCCACTCACCGTCTGACAGATCAACGGTCGAGGGTAGATGGGTCGTGTAGTTTGTCACCATGTTGTTGGGATAGTAATTCATTGAACTGTTACTGGGCAACGTCAGGTAAAACTGGTCGTGCCTCGTCATTGCAGCTGTTGCACGTCCGCTGCGGGTACCCACGAATTGAAGTCCTCTCCGTAACCGGCCCACTTGACTAGGTAGCGCTTACTGGAGCCTCGCCCTTTAGTGTCCAGTATTTTATCTATTTGATACAGGCGGTCCGGGGCGATCGTTACCTTTTGCATCTCGTGCTCGTAGAAGCGCCCTTCCAGCGGCGTCCCGTTCAGGTCTCGCAGCACGTACAATGGTAGAGGATGCGACCCGTATACGTGGTCCACCACGAACAGCTCCTTACTCCAGTTGGTCTCGTAACCTTTGGCGAACGTACCCTTCTCCTTGGCTATGCGCACCGTGTCGCCCGGCTCGAACCTGGGCTTGTGTCGTCGGATCGCCTTTCCATACATGTGACGCCAAACCTTGTACACCGTTTTTCCATCGCCGCTGTCCGCGTCCACGGGTCGTAGGCCACCCAGGCTCTTGTGCGGACTACGGTTGTAGGCGTCCACAAGCCTGTCCAACACGTCCACGTAGCGATACGTGTTCTTGTAGGTCAGGTAGCGCCACATGCGGGTCTTGAGCGTGCGGTTGACTCGCTCCACCACCGCCGCCTTCACGTCGGGGTTCTGCGTGGTGAAGTAGTTTACACCGTGACTCTTGAACACTCGCTTGGTCGCGGCCCCGGTGAACTCCGTCCCCTTGTCGGTCTGTAGGCAGCGGGGAGTCGCCTCAGCGAATATCCTCTCGAACGCAGCAGCCACCTCAGGCCCGCTTTTCCTCTTCAGTGGTACCGCGAACAGCCGCTTACTGAATACGTCTATCACAGTCAGCAGGTAGTTGACTCCGTCGTTGTACCGGCTCAGGCCGCGCATGTCGTTCAGGTCCGCCTGCCACAGCTCCCGGGGCCCGAACACGGCGTAGCGGTTGCGGGGAAACCGCTTGCGCGCAGGCTTGTGCAGCGTGTAGGTGTCCTGGGCGCGCAGCCAGTCGGCTACCCGACGTTTCGGTAGGCGCGCGGCTCTGGCCAGGGCGGCCACCCCGCCGAGGGAACCGGGCTGGCTCGGGTCGTAGTACAACTTCTCCATTACAGTGTGAACAGCTCCCAGTTGTCCAATGACGATTCCCGGTCGGGTTCCTCGGTTATTATCCTTCTTCGGGCCGCTGGGGGCCGCGGTCTCAAGCGGTCCAGTATCGGCGTCAACCTCGGTGAGAGGGGTGTCGACGAGGCTGTCGTCGTGTCTCCCCAGGGGCTCGATGCCGAGTCCAGCCCCACGCCTAGGTAACGCAACGCCGTGGGATTGCTCACGTATTCTTTGGGCACGTTCATGTCCTTCAAGGCGGCCATCACTTGATGCCAGCCGGTAGGCAATCGGTCCGCCCTTCGCGCTCTCACTATGCTGTGCGCGATGTCCACTATATTGGAATCGGGGATCTTCACCTTGTCCACATACACCGCTCCACTGGCGTCCCAGGAGATGGGGCTGCCTTGACGGGTCATGAATCGCAACAAGTTGCTTGCCACCGACCTGTAGATTTTTGAGAACGATTCCACAATGTCCTCCTCCGCCGAGGCGCTAGACTCGCGCTTCATCTGACTCGGACCTCCCGCCGCTTCCTCCTCCCTCTCCTCACCCTCGATGATTGACAGACCTATGGGTTGACGTTTAGCTGCGGAAAAGTGCAGGAACCGCTGTAACACCTGCTGATATTGTTTCCATTTCTCCGTATCGTCCAGCCGCTTGTCGCTCAATATGCGATGCATCTCAGCGTCCAGGCTGGCTGGCTTATTGGCGCTACCTGCTCCTCCTCTTGGCTCCGGCCCTGGTCCCGGTCCTTCTCGCAATCTCTCGATGAGCTCCTGCGGTACAACCACCATTTTCCTAGCGTACTCCATGTCCGATTAGCTTCTGCGCTAGAACGGGCAGAACAGCGTTCAACAGCAGAGGTAGGAGGATCACTCCGCCCCGTTGGACGAGGTAGTGTCGCTTCTTGGTCCAACCCTCGCCGCGTTTCACCAGCCGTCTGAGCGCCTGTTTGTGTTTGCTCAATTTGCGTTTGAGGCAGGGAGAAAGCGGTACGTTTCCGCGTAGCACGTTATACGCGCACTCGCACAATGACTTGATGCGACTCTTGTCGCACACTTTTAACAGGGCCTTGCGTTCTTTGGGCGTAGCGTGTATTAGGGCCCTCAGCAGCGCCGCGTCCTTCTTCACGCGGTGTGACATGATGACTGACGCTGGCGCGCGCTCGGCCTATTTATCACTTCTTCTTGGGCAGGTACACGTAGTTCACCGGGTCGTCTGGGAAAATGGCTGAACGTACGCGCATCTCTTCAGGCGTGGTCTGTTTCAAGTCTATGAGCAGGTAGGCGTGCGGATCACGCGTAGCGTCCGCGTAAGCCTCCTCCACGAATTTGGGGTTTTCCGGGTATACTTGGCGAGCCAAGTGTTTGATCTGAGCGCGATCCCTGGGATTCTTGAAGCACACTATGTAGTGGGCGTTCAGCGATATGTCGCGCTGCCCCCTGCCCTGGTGAAACAGGTTTTGCGTGATGAAGAACACGCTCATGTTGCGGTGGTGCGAGCCCTTGGTGAACAGGTCCGCCACGCCGGGGCCGGCCTCGCGCATCATGTCATCGACGATGACCAGGGCGGGCTCGCTACCGTCGTAGTCGTCCAGGTCTGGCAGACCGGCCACGTAGCGCACGACAGAGTCCGCGCGGCTCTTGCCGCCGCCACCACCGCTGCCGTAGTTCCAAGTGATACGGGCGAACCGCGTATCGCACATGCGGTCGGCGTGCTCTATGAAGCGAGCCACGAAGTGCGACTTGCCGCTGCCCGAGGGCCCAGCCACGATGGCGGTGAACGGGTGTTTCCACCTCAAGTCCATGGCGTCTACTGACCGCCGTGCACCGCCACCTCGGCTCTTGTAACTAAAGGTTCTTTTCTTGCTCTTTTTTATTTGATTTTATTTTTTCAATTTTGGAAGGAAATTAGGGAATAGGAAATACCGTTTATTTTATACAAATTCCAGGAAAGGAGATTTGCTGCCAGGAGGGCCGCTCCTCTTTACAAGGCTCGTCCTCGGCCCCACGCCAACGTTATACTGGGAGATGGCGTTGTCGTCCAGGACCGTGAGGAACCGTCGAGGCATGTAGATCCGGATCGGGTCGTCGCCGACGAGACCCTCCAAGGTGGCCATCACCGCCTCGCCGTACGGTGTATCTACCCGCTCGAATGAGCGAATCGGGTACACCGCGTTGTCCCGCAGATCCACGATGCGAGTGTAACCCGCGGCCTTGCAGCTATTGAGGGCTGTCCTGAGGTCCATCTTCTGGTCCGTGTTGAGCATGGCGCAGCGGCTGGATGCAGAATGACCGGCTCTCGCCACCGAGTCGCCTTTTATTGGCGGTGTCTACGTGCCGACTCACGCGTATCAACAACATGATGACATAGTTACTCGCTCAATTCCAGGAAGGGTGATGTAATGGAAAGCTTTACTGCGTAAACAAGTGGATTGTTCTAGAAGCGTCTCGGTTATCAACTGCTTAGTGGAAGTTTCCACGCTCAATTCCAGGAAGGCTGACGTAATGGAAAGCTTTACTGCGTAAACAAGTGGATTGTTCTAGAAGCATCTCGGTTATTAACTGCTTAGTGGAATTTTCCACGCTCTCTCGTTTACTGAGTAGCGCGCTTAGAGTGCGCACTCCTCTTGGTTTTCCCTGAGATGATGCAATCGGTCTTTCGCCAAGTGGGTAGAGGAGTAGCGGTCCTAGTGATCCCGTCGTATCTTGACTCTCCCGTCTCGCTATTTGCCAGCCATAGGTTTTGCAATCTGGATAGCAGGTCCTCTAGACATATGCAGATTTCATCGTTTCGCTCCTCGTCCAAGTACAAGCCGCAACTGAACGTGGGACGACCTCCTTTGAACACATTCATCTTCAACAGTACGTTACCGCTGTTAGTAGGGTTCTTCACAGTGTACTGATATCCGCCAGCGGACCAGCACAGTGCCGGGGAATCGATAGGTACTTCCTTCCTCTTTACAGTCCACCCATCGAGCTTTTTCTTCTTTGACGCACATCCCTGCTGAACTGGCGGTGCGTTGGCGTTCTCATCGTTCATTGCGTTCAGCTCCTCTAGGAAGGAGCGGATCGTTTGGTCCACTTCGGCTGCGCTGACTCCGCTTCCGTTCATGGTGACGTCTCGAACAACACTGAGGTCGCGCGGCTCTGCCTCGGTTTTATACCCAGGTTGCACGCTTCAGCGAACCTTCTAGAAGCTTCCAGAAACGTGAGAGGTGGACTTTCGCTAACGGGGAGCACTCCAGTCAGGAGGCCTCATGCGACGCACTTGCCGGAACCTTCTAGAACGGAGGGGTCTTGAAGGTCGCTAATGAGTAAACAGGCTGGGACAGTCACGTAGGCCCTGGAACGCGCCTCGACACGTGACATGCTCATACATAGCACTCCAGTCAGGAGGAGGCCTCATGCGACGCACTTGCCGGAACCTTCTAGAACGGAGGGGTCTTGAAGGCCGCTAATGAGTAAACAGGCTGGGACAGTCACGTAGGCCCTAGCACGCGCCTCGACACGTGACTCCACGGAGCCACTCGCAGTTTGGTTTAGTCAAGCCGGCATACAACGTGTAACGAAATCACATCAAATTCGGTCGGCAAGCAGCCGAGATCCCAAGAGGAAAACGCGTTTGAAAATTAATAGCGGGCCCGTTTAACAGTGGATTTTCAATTTTCTTTAAGCGATGGTTTTCTTAGGCCACGGCCCGACATGTGGTGAGGTTTCGTCAAAATCGGTTGGTAAACAGCTGAGATCCCATAAGGAAAACGCGGTTATAAATTAATAGCGGCCTTGTTTAATGGTGGATCTATGGGGTTCTTACGTCATTCGCTTCCCTGGGGATAGGCCTACACTCTGGAAAAGTCCCGTGGGAATCGGTGGATAAATAGGCTAATTATTAATTTTCGAAAGTTTTTTCCTCATGTTCAAGGTCATCACGAAAAGTGCTGCTGGCGGCCGGGGGGGGCTGACCGGGGGGGGGGGTGCATCCTCGCATCCTCACGCCAGGTGCCAGGCTTAAGTTAGGTTAATGGGTCACGTGACGGGGGGGGGGGTGCATCCTCGCATCCTCACGCCAGGTGCCAGGCTTAAGTTAGGTTAATGGGTCACGTGACGGGGGGGGGGGGCTGACCGGGGGGGGGGGCTGACCGGGGGGGGGTGCATCCTCGCATCCTCACGCCAGGTGCCAGGCTTAAGTTAGGTTAATGGGTCACGTGACGGGGGGGGGGGGACGTCCTCGCGTCCACGCGTCCACACCGCGCCTTTGCTGGTTCTGAATCGGTCTTTGCCCCCTACTATTTATTTATATGAGCCTAAGGTTAAGTTACTTCACTATTTATATAAGGTACCACACTGTTGCTATTGAAATAACAATATAGCTGGGTGAACTATATAACAATATAGTGGTTAGCGTTCTCGCTTCATAATCTGAAGTTCGCCGGTTCGGTTCAGCAGCCATTGTTCATTAAAATACTTTTGTATGTCATTTAAATACAAGTTTTGCATGGTTCTTTATTTCTAAAGAATATAAAAATAATTAATTTGCTTTTAGTTTAAAGTTTGAAGGCTTCTTGAATAGTATGTTTTCCTTTTCATAATTTGTTTAACATTAATTCTCTTGTAAAGGCCTAAGTGGAAATATAAACTAATAACCGTTTCATTTTTCCTATCAAATTTGTTTGTAAGCTTTAAGTTTTATTTGGTATATATCTATTGCCAGTAGGCTACACATTAAAAATTCACTGTTAATTTTATGTGCTGTATTTTTTCTTCCTATACATAAATCTGCCTTGGAATCGGTATCCAACCCAGAATCGAGAATCAAAAGCCCAAATTTTATAATCGGAATCTTGGAATTCTGGAATTGGCCCATTCCTAATTTTTATTTCTTCTAAATTTCTGGAAATTTTCAGTCACGATTTTAAACTTGACATTTAATCTGCACATATACAAAAATATACAATATATACAGTAAAAATACAATAAAAAATATAAAAATACAATAAAAATATACAATATATACAAAAATTAATAATTAATTGTTAGTAGTCCAATGGAAACACTATCAATGTATTCAGGTATTACGAGTCTATAATTGAATCATTAAGAATCATTTGTTCAAAAAGTATTTTAGCACGACTACTTTCGGGATGAGCTGGTTGCGGTTCTCAGTTTTGGTTCCATTGTAATTAACGATCGCACCACTTGATCTCGGCCACAAATTGATATCGCACTGCAATAACTCGCCGTAATGGAAAATTTGACCAGGTCATGCATCTTTACCAAAAACTGTAATATCGGCCTTAATTAACAATCTCATAACGTGATAACGGCCATTAATAACCATTCCATTGCAAAATCTCAGCTGTAAATGATGAACACACCACAATCGGCCGTAATAGACAACTGCAATACATGTCATCACACTTTTGGAAAACAATCTTTAAGTAAAAACTAATGTTTTTACCTGAAAATTTCCCAAAACTTAAGGCCATGTCCATCAGAAATAAATAGTTTAAGGGGTCATAGAGAATAAGTTCCATTTTTATGTAAAGCCATAGATCGCAACAGAATGATTTAGCAAAATAGTCAAATCAGTATAAAATATGAGACTCCAAGAACATGGGCAAAACTTGCTTCATAACTGGTTTAAGTTGGGAAGATGAAAGTGTCTTATTATAGTTAGTGTTAAAGGCACAGTTCCCCAGGTAGAGCATCTACCTAATCCTGTGTTGAAAAACTAGCGCTTTTGTTGGGAGCGGCCACCCGTCACACGGCCAGCATCCCCCTGCTCTTTCCTAGAAATTTCATGTCCTAGTAGACTTTCTCATAAATTGATCTATTAGACCTGCAGCAAAAAATGATGGCTCATTTGTTCCGTCTAAAGTAGACGAATCAGACAAATTTGAATCACAGTTCTACGATGCCCCGTTACTGACATAACAGGGAATTTCAAATTATTATAAATTCTAGTAGGACAAGGAATTTCTTGGAAGAGTAGTGGGATACCGGCTGTGCCGATTGGCCGCTCCCAACAAGCGCTGGTTTGTCAACAGAGAATTAGGATGGGATGCTCTGGGAAACCTGGGGAACTGTGCCATGACACTAACTATACTACACCTGAAATACTTTATACAGTAAAGTTAGCTGCCAAAGTAACATTCCCATGGTAAAGTATCACTATGTGATTTTACTTTGAGCAAAGCTTAGTTCCAGGTGCTGTAACTTGATAATTGAGACAGCCTTATTATAAAATACAGAGCGAAGAGCCAAGTTTTGAGACTAACAATAATATATTAAACTTAGAGATGATACAATATATACAACCCAAACATACGATAGTATGCACACTTTCCATACATTACAAACAGAATATGAATGTAAACCAACCACGCCGATACCATTCATCATTTATCTCCAAGTAAACAAAAATCACTGTTTCATTTTTCCTATCAAATTTGTTTGTAAGCTTTAAGTTTTATTTGGTATATATCTATGCCAGTAGGCTACACATTAAAAATTCACTGTTAATTTTATGTGCTGTATTTATAATACTTGATATTTTAGTACTTTAGTACAAGTATAAAAAAAGTATTACTTTATTTGGTATATATCAAATACCAAATAATACTTTTTGGTAGATAGAGGCTGTGCTGAAGCTGCTTATAAGTTTATAATAATATGTGTATTTCCGTATTTGTGGTTTTAAATACGGAAATATATCAGGCTAACTTTATCATAGCCTGTTATATCAAGCTAAAAATAAATGCAAATTAAGAAGTTTTTGTGTGTGTACCCCAATTATAGAAGACTACTAAGATACGCCTGTCCTTAAATCCATCAACATTGTTAATTTATAAAAAGTCATACCTTCTGATGGTCGGAATCATCTTCTGTTGACGGACTTCGTCCATAAAAACTTGAGTCTGGTGTTTCATGGCTTCCTTGACATAATCGTCCTGAGGGTGAATGGGTGGTGCAGGTGACAGGAACTTGGGACAGGCAAAGATGAAACAGGCCTCAAACTCGTCCAGGTCACCATACTGCATCTTGTACATCTTCTCGTGATAGTTCTTCTCCCTCAGCACCTGCTGAATGCTCTCGTCCACACACTGGGGGTGCAGCACCAAGCAGATGGCCAGTAGGTGGTACATCTGCTCTGTCTGCTTGTTTATCTGATCAGAACAAATGTTACAATAGTTTCCACAAAGTAACAACCAAGCAACTGTATAGTTAAAACACTCATTATTAATATTAAATAAATATATCGACCTTTAACCCTAGGACTGCCCCGGGCCGTATATCCCGCTCTCACATGTGTGCGCTCGGTGCTCTGACATTTCTGGCCATTTTGCAGAGGTTTTTTTTAACAATTCGCTGTGCCTAAACTGCTGTTGATAACGTAGTCATATGCATACTCGTTTTGTTCAGAAAAAAAGGAGATTATGAATAAAATAAAATAAAACTAATCCCTGTTGGCAGTTTTTTTTTTTTCAAAATGCGAAAGACCAAAATTTTATTCAAATTTTTGAAATAATTTTCAAAAGTAGAGTCCTAGCATTTTTACACTAATTATTTATAGACAATCAAAGATATACACAATGTAGACAATTTATTTCCCTACGAGGAAATGTGTTTGATTTATTTTAAAAGTTTTTTTACCCAAATTACGGAAAAAAATATGGAAACCGAAAAATCAACAAACTTACGCTGTACATTTGAAAAATAAAAATAAAATAAAAAGTATAACAATAATGTATTAAAACTTTTATATTACTAAAGGTAACAATAGTTATTGGAAATAATGCACTTTTGTACAAAGTAATAACTGTTTTTATGACTTTATACGAGTTGAAAAAGAAAATTTGAGTTTCGACGAAAGCCAGAATTAGTTATTAGAAGCTAGATATAATTTGTGTACTTTATTATAATATAACAAATGGTACATGTATTTATGGTAAATATATTTCTGAAAAAGAATATACATGTATGTATAGAGAAATATGAACAAATAAAGTTTTCATGAGCACATATTGATTTTTGAACCTGAATTTATAGCATAGCCATATTTGGGCGAAATCTGCAGAGGTTACTTAAAACTGTGTCTGTGTAAAAACCACAAAAGATAACCCTGTCATGTGCATACTCTTTTTGTTCACAAAAGAATAGAGAATTAGAATAAATCAAAATAAATAAAACGCGATTGGGTAGATTTTTAGATAAAGTCAAAAGAGTAAACATTTCCAAATTTTGTAGGCTTAGCGTAAAAAATACTCACATTTTCAATAACGCACACACTACATGACAATACACGTTTTTATCACTAAAACACTAAGACGTGACAGTAAAATACGGAACATAACCTACAATCCAACATTGGCTCTTGCTAGCAGAAGATTCATTTGTGAGCTGACTCCCATAGAGGATAGAGGAAGAGCATTTTCATGGCTTCAAAAAAGTAAGACTTATGTCACGCAAAATCAATTATCGAGCTATTTATTTTGGATTTACCGAGGGTCGGATTTCTGGCCCTCGGGGCAAATGAACAGCTCACATAACAGCTGATTTCAAAAATTATTTCTCAGACTTCCTGAAGTCGTATGGCAAAGTTATTATTATGAAAAGAAAGAACAACTAATGTTGTTTCCAATGCTACCAACCGCTTCCTGTTTGGGCCAAAAAATACAGACACTGAGATTTTTTTTGAAGAACACGTGTTTTACGAGATTTCGCCGATCGCGAGTCAAAAATGTTTCGCGCGCTAAATTTCGTTCAAATTGTAATAGCAGTTATATTGATCTGTTACTGCTACGAGGTTCGTTTATATATGAAAATAAAAGTTTAGAATCTCCTCTTTAAAAATGGTGTCAATATTATTACGTTTCTGGTTCATTTTCAATGTGTTATAAGCAGTTGAACAAAAAATAACCCCGAGGGCCGGATTCCGGCCCTCTTACAGCCAGCGCACACATGCAAGGGTATCCGGCCCAGGGCACCGAGTAATTTAGCCAAAATCAGACCAGGGCAGTCCTAGGGTTAAGGGTGCGCCCTACCTGCCTTCCGCGCGCTAAAATAAGGGGTTTGCATCTCCCACATTGTAGGCTCAATTGTTAACCTATTAAAAATAATTTGTTGTTATTTTATTCACTAAATGTTCATCTATAGATCATACAATTTAAAAATCGTGATTTTAATCCAAAATAAGTGGTAGGCCATTAGTAAAGTTCTCAAATTAAGCGTTTTTCTAAAGCTTCCTGACGTAAGGAGAAAAATTATTTTTGAAAAAATGAATCGTACAATCTCTAGATTGGAATCTGAAAAGTGTGAAAGTGCAAATATTTTGGTAGAAATCTGTAAAATAACAGTGCGATTGAGGAGAACTAAAAGGTTTACAAGCGTAAATATTCATGGCCCTGCTTGGTGGCGCAGCCAAGCGGATACCGCGGAAAGCTGTCGGCAGCTCCCCCACCTCTTCCGGCTGGAAACTTCCCCTCTCCCCGCTTTGTTTTGATTTTACTGCGGCGCTTTCTTTTACTGTGAATGTTAATTTTATGATAACAATATAGTTATGTTGTTGAAAGATGCCAAATGCAAGGAAAACGGAGAAGGCTCGTGCTCGAAGGAGACAAAAATGGCAAAGTATACGTCGCTGGAATGAAGGAATAAGAAAAAAGGACGGACAAAGGTGATCTAATAATTATCTTGAAATGTATAAAGTTAACTTTGTATAAGTTAATATTTGATTTAACTGATAAAGTTAAATTATTGTTATTATCGAGTGTATTAACTGATTGTTAAGTAAGTTATTGGCTGTCCCATTCCTCTACGTGTTTATCGAAGTCGTGTGGGTTGCTTACTATGGGCTACTCACTCGCATGTTACCTGGGCCTATGACAGCATGACAGGTAAAATTAGGAAATCAGCAACGAGAAACCAGGTGTAGGCCAATTACCTGTTTAAGGAGCAGTGATTAAAGCCCATCAGAGTAAATTGTATAGTAAGTTTGCAAGCCAATAGCTGCAAACAACCTAGGTTACTGAAGCTAGGCCACATATGATAACTAAAGAAATAATAGTTCTGGAATTTCAAGGTTTGCTGTTTTACAAACAGCTTATTAAATCATTTCATTTGACTGCAAATATTCAGTTTGGCATATGATTCGTAAAGCTTGATGGCTTGATCTGTTTCAAGAATGTTTAGCTTTGATTATATGGTATACGGCCAAAGTTTATAGGCCTATATGACTCTTCACGGTTTACGGTTATAACCAAAATAGGCAAAAGATTTTAAAAGAGAATTTTTGCTAGCCTAAAGACTGTAAATGCAATAAATATTGTAAACTGAGTACCATGTGAGTTAAAACTTACAATGTGTAGGTTTACGATCATTTTTTTAAATGGGCAATAGTTCCCCGATTAACTTAGATCTAAAACTGGAAAATCTAATTAATTTTTAATAGCTACCGGTAACTTAATAAAGTTATATATCATTAACTTGAAGTATAACCAATAAATTTATAAACAACAACGGTATTATATAATGTTTAATCGTAATTAACTGTATCCCGTAAACAAAAAAAAAAGGTGGCACAGGCTGGGATCAAACACGAGACTTAAGGGTGAGATTTTCATACGCTACCGAATCAGCTATCAAAGCGTAGAAAATCGCGGAGTACATAAGGTGTCTCAGTTCTTAAAAACGTAGATTGTTCAAATTCACAAAACTTGAGTTATTTAATATTAATTCTACATTTGTTAACTTGGTTTTAGAAAAAAATAAGCAATAACTTATTAGTACTTAAGGTTGTTCATATTAACAATTAACATATTTGACAAATTGGTAAGCTTTGTTTCATTACCTTGCCCACCGGCACACAGAGCGATTAATAAAGCAAGGCAACAGTTTTTGCTACAAACAAGCAAACAAACTCACAAACTTTCAGCTTTATAATACTGCAGTAGTTTGATATTATGCACAATTTATGAATGTTCAATTAATCGTATGAAATTTATTAACGGTTATATTGGTTATATATAATTTATATTGTACCTGACGGTGTCAATACATTCTTGTACTGTTATAACGACTGTAAAATGTCTGTATAATATATTATATTTCCGATAGTATATTTTATTACAAAATAATAAGGGTTTGCTTGATGGTAAAAAAAACCTGTAACAATTTGTATATTATAATTTGTCTAAATATGGACCTACATAGGTAAAATGGTCTCTTTCGAAAAAAAATGTTAGAATCATTCCGGAAACAAACTGATTGTTTATACGTGGTTAAAATTACAACTTTAGAATGGTTTAGTGTATATGCTATTGTACTGTACTAATTAGTTAAAAAATATAAACCACAATTCATGATTAGATATGGGCTATACCGCCTGAGTTGCGGCTAGTTATAACAGAACGATCAGCGCAGAATCATTTCATTGCAGAGATGCGCTGGCGCACCGGAGGTTATGAGGTTTGTGTGCTAGTGATGCGACGCGGCCCGGCACCGGGCTGATCACAGTCTCACTGCCGCCGGCCGGCCACCGCCATCTTGCTACTTCCCCTCCAGCGCCGTTACCTCACAGCGCTCCTAGCGGCGCGGCATTAAACAACATCGTGCGAATCATTCTATCTGAGGTAGGACGCACCCTTAACACGAAAAAAGGTTAATATTTTGATGGTTACTCCTGTGTGTAGTGTGATCAATGTATGAAAGAAGTCCCAATAAGGAGTATAAAGAGGGTGAATTATCAACAGGTTTTTTGAGCTGTGCTCAACTGGAACCATTTGCTTCAGGAGACTTAGCTGTGTATTCCATCTTTGCATGATTTCCCCATTTGTTTAATATTTCTAAATATGAAAGTAGGCTAATAAAAAATAAACCATCATTACATTTCCATACAAATAAAATAAATTAAGTACAATTAGTTCCAAATGGAAGTCAAATTAAATGTATTATACCCATGTATTGATTTAATTGAAATTTATAACTTTTTATTTTAGTATGTTGACTTCCTCTTGGCTTTGGCCTATTATTAGTGAATTTCCTTTGGAAAGTGAACGATTAGCATGACCCGCATGGTGAAACTTAAGCCCGGGACCACCATAGAAATTCCTAACGTGACCCCCTGAACACGTTTTGGAGGGGTCGTTCAAAATTTTATATATATATGTGTTTGCACTCTGGCGGTCGCAATTTTTGTCCGATTTACTTCAAATTTGGTAGGGACGTTCCTTTCTGTAATCAGTTGGACAAGTTCGTTGGACAAAACAATCGGAAAACTCTAAACCCCTTGTTTGGGAATCATTCTTTCAAATTTTGAGTTTTTGGGCCGAAAAAAGGTCAGAAAAGCCCCGTATGTAACATTAATGCATTTAAAAAGATGGGAATTAGCGAGGCGAAAGTTTTAAGCCCTATCTCGTCATTCTAGCATAAATATTTACCAAGTTACTAAAGAAAATGTGTTTTGACTAAACACAGTACGTTGTCTTATGGGGGTTTTACACTAGAAAAGCCTGATAATCCTTTGTTAGAGTACTTTTATCATCCCCAGCAACTCACACCTACTTTCAAGCCTGTTTGGACCATCTCCTAACATTATAATGCGCAAAATTATATTCCCAGCTTTGCAGGTAAATGAACCAGAACAATCAGAACAGCCAAAAAATCAATGTTTTCAGACTTTAATAAAAATTGGAATAAATCTATGTTTTTTACACTAATTTTGAGTTTACAAGTTCGTATGTGGAAATTCACTTCCCTCACGTTAGCGTGCTGCGTGCAAACTCGTATTTTAAATTTTAATACACAGTTTACATGTGGTACTCTATAGTTTCTGTCATATAAATTTTAACGAAATATAGGTCTTGACAGTATCAAGAAATACAGGGGTGGAAATTAAAGGGTTGTTCAGAATGTTAACTTTAAAGGATACTGGAAGACATAATTTAAAATGTTGTTTCTGCTTCACAAAAAATCCTTAGTAGTTATGTTAATATGTAATAATTATTGCACCTGTCCTGTTGATGTTTATTACCTGATCATTCTGATAAGTTCGGGTCTGGAAGAGCTGCTTGGTTCTCTGGATGTACAGCAGGATGGAGCTGAAAGTTCTGATGGCGTCTGCGTAGCGTCTCATCATCATATAAGCAAACCCAACATAGTACGATGTTGAGATCTGGCAGGCTGGCACATGAGAGTATTGACTCTGTAATACAATTATGTTTGAGGACTTGCTATTTGGCCTACTTAAGAGTTAATAGCTCACTAGGAGTGTTGAACACACTATTGACAGGCTGGTGAAATAGTACACAGAACAGTCTTTGTAAAATATTGCACAAAGGTGAAAAGATGGTATTAAATAATAATTTAAGCTTAAATAAGTAAGATTAAAAATTACTTCACCTTAAAAAAGTAAAATAATATCATTGCACAATATACTAAGTTATTGTTGACAAATGAATTTAATCAAATGCAAAACGAAAAACCATATAATTTATGATCAGATAGAAATAAACACCAAAATCAACATTAAACTCAAAAGGGAGTTGTCAGCTCATGACATCGTGATGAATGATGACGTGGACGTGGTACTTAATGCCAAGCTGCAGGGCAATGTGCTGGAAGGGGGGCTAAAAGAACCGGTACCAAGATGTGGACTCCACTTTCTGAATACTTTGTAGCCTAAAGATGATGTTTTAAACAACCTAGAAATCGGTTGCCTATATTGAGGACGAATAGGATCCTGACATTAAAAGGTATTTTAAACCATAAAGTATTATTCATTGATTGCATGTTTACTACTATTATAGCTGCGATAATTATTTGTGATTTGGCAATTTATAGCATGTTTGTTCTTTAATATTTTGCCAATTTTGAATCCCTTTGAATTACCTGTTGTTCTTGTAATTATTTTGTTCATATGTTTTGTTATTGTTGAGTTATTTATCAATGTAAGTAGAGGTGTGCGGATATCCGAAAAGCCGGTTTGGTTTCGGATCGGATCAGATATCCGAATCCGACCCGTAGGTTTTATCGATACCTGATAAGTACAAATCTGACTTATTCGGAAAGACTGTATATCTGGGGATAAAAAGCCAGAAACAAAACAATAAATACGTTTGGACCATTACTAAACGTTTTGCCTCTGACGACATCGTTCAAGACAACATGACGTAATTCCTGGCGCTTTGAATATTTTTTGGTACGTAACTCGAATCAACTCATCGATACGATATTTGTGTAGTCATGTATCATATCGCGTTACACAAACGGATCATACATCATTGTAGCAAACAAAGAATGATTAGGTCTATAAAGAGAAATGTGTGATACCAAACTTTTTGATAGTAAACAATCGCAAATTTATACAATATCGCAACATTACAATTCGATGTCGATTCACAATTCACAGGGTAGACGCGACAACGAGACAGCAGTAGTGGATTACTGGCGAATAAGTTTATAATTTTTAGTCGATAGTCGATATCCGAAAGTATCAACATCTCACGAATTCAATGAGCAAGCTCCCATAGAGTAAGCCGTAATTCCAAAGTTGCATTATGCAAACAAAAATGTTAGTGTAGGGTCATTCCATGCTGGTTATATGACCATTTTAGATTTTTAATTTCTCACCATGTAATTATTCTACTCCTCAGAAGAATAAAACTATTTTTGATTGATGGAGTTTTGGATTTATACTTACTTAAAAATGCCGAGGAGAGTAATTTTGAGCATTTTTAAGGATTTGCGCTAAAAATCATAGCTTCTATAGTTTTTAAGATATTTTAGTTATGATTAATATTTTAATATTTGGCAAAATCATAAAAATTGAATAACATTTAAATACATTTCTAGAGAACAGTGGGCATGATAAATTCAAATTATATTTATTGTCACATTTTACATTTTAGCGAATTTCCCCTATAGGGAAGAAGCTATTACCGTAGTCGGCATGGTAAGACCTAGGGCCGGGACCATGATAACTTTTCGTTTTGAGGTCCCCAGACCCCAAAAACACCATTCGTTCGAAACTGTATATATATATATATATATATATATATATATATATATATATATATATATGTGTCCGTGGGTGCGATAACTCTCATAAAAAAGGTCCGATTTTGATGAAATTTGGTACAAACGTGTAAGGCAGCATTTATGACTTTAAGTTCGAAAACCAGACAGATCGACCTATCCAAAGGAGTATTTTGGGGGGGTTTTGTACCCCAAAAATGGGTTTTTTGAGTTTTTTACATACAATTTTTGAAAAAGTAAAATTTTATTTTTTCTCATTGGAATCAGCTTAAAAAGACGCACAATTTGATGTTTTAATCATTGCTCTACGTCAATTGGTTACTGAGATATTGAAAGTGATAACACAGTACGTTGTCCAATGTTATTCTTATGGAGGATAAGACAAATTGTATATCTCGCTTATTTATCAACTTATCCTGACGAAACTTGGTATATTGCTTCATTTCATTGCGGTCTATTAATATTTGCACAAAAATCCATTTTTTGCCCGACAGTTCCCGTAGCAGCAAACCTGCATACTCAGCCCCATGTTATTCTTATGGAGAATAATTAACGTGTTATCTCCTTTAACCTCTTATTTCCCGCCCCTATAACTATTATTTTCAAAATATTTCTTACATGAAAAAAGTTTCTTTGGTGTTTAGCATTGCATAACAAGCTTCAAAATAATAAAACCATATGTTTTCATAAATTTTATACAAATGGGTCAAATTTGGCACTTTGGGAGGCAGTTGAAAAATATTCCCTTTATATGTCCAGTGACCAAGATTTGACCCAGATATAGTTTTATAAAAATCCTCTAATGTTTACTAGCCTGTTACATAATATTTTAGTGGAGGTTTAAATTAAAATAATTAATCATTAAAACATTCTTTAATAGAAAAATTAATATAAATCATATAAAAGCACAACTTTTATTCAAAATTGATCTTTCTTATTATTCTAACTTCATTTGTGCCATCTAAGTAGTTGTCATCACTATCCGTTGGTGGAAGTATAATAACCTTTTTCTTTTCTCTTCGCAAACGCTCCATATGTAAATAATACAAAGTTATAAGCTAAGAACTGACTGATTGAAATTTAGATTAAGTAAATTTTGTAATTTTCTGTTTTGGCCAAAGTAAATAGTGGGTTTAGCAAGAATGAACACCAAAAGATTGATGGATTATACCTTACCTAACTACTACCTTACTGGTTCTAGTTTAGGCTTTTTCATACAGTTTTTTATATAAAAAAAAACACTACTTTAATTGAAATATTTAAAAAAGAAGGTTTTGCCTCTAGAGCCCAAATGGACATATTTGGCACAGTTTTGGTTATTATTTGTTACCCAGTGTGCCAAATAGGACCCACTTTGTTTTTTTTTTATCATAAATCATTAGATATATTGATTTTCAGTTGTAGAGTAAGCTAAAAATACTCTAGAGTAGTATTTAAAACTATTTTGAATTTATGAATATCGAGGCTTAATTGTTTCCATCTAAAAGTAAACTGCATAGTTTGAAGTTATGTTCACTCAGACGATACAACAATCAAGAAATGATAACATGGTCTGTAGTTCACCTAAGGCTCACCAGACAGCAGCACCTGCTTGAAACTTGCTCAAAAACTTAAAACTGTTCCAGATTTGACTCAGTGGGAAGAAGTGGAATAAACTGCTTAAATTAAATAATTAGTAATGCAATTTTGAACTGGGCCAAATATAACCCGTTGGGGAATAAGAGGATAATTATGAACATAAATTAATAGAACTTGGTATGTGGCTTTACCTAGTTGAGTTATAATGATATTTGTACAAAAGCCCATTTTTAGTGTTCCTTATTTCAGCAAACCTGCATACTCAGCCGCCATGTTATTCTTATGGAGAATAATTAAAATGTCATAAATCGTTTATTTATGAATGTATATTGATGAAACTTGGTATGTGGCTTTATGTGGTATTAAGATAAATTAATATGCATTGGAAATTCGCTGAGTATGCAGGTTTGCTGCTACGGGGGTATTTTACATCGCAAGGCTATAAAAACTGGTGACATGGTCAAATGGTTCTATAACTTAACTAATAGTACAAGATACAAACACCAAGGTAAGCAAGTACCATAAAAAATTAAACAAACAAGTGAACAAAAAAAAAATCCAGTAAAAGGACGAAAAAACCTATGTTACTTATAAAAATATGTCAGTAAAAAAAAAACAAAAAAACTCATTTATACTATAATAACTTTTGCTAAACAAGTGTTCTTTAAGGAAAGGTTTAAAAATTGTTTAACCAATCTTAGGTTTCACACCTGGAGGGAGGCTATTGAAAAATTTCATCCCGGCATAGGAAGGAGATCTTTCATACAGGCACAAACGATGTATCTTAAATTGCAAGTCCCTCCTATGCCTCGTATCATACTCATGCACATGCTGCTCCTGACTTATTTTATCAAAAAATTTTTCTAGCAAGAGTAAACATTCATAGATATAAAGAGATGGCAGTGTCATCAGCTAAGTTTCTGAAAAAGTGGTCTACATGAAATTCAATAACTTGAAAAAGTAAGAATTCTTGTAATTTCTTGTAATTTTCTTTTGAGCTCTGAAAATATTGAATGCATCAGCCGATGAACCCCACAGCTCTACCCCATACTGCATAATGGAATAAATATATGTGTAATAAACCATTAGTCGAGTTTCTAAATCAGTGGTACCCCTTAGTATTAACATCTGAAAGCAAGCTGAGCTGAGTTTTTTTCTAACTACATGTAGAAGTTTTCCGATTCAAATTTTGGTCCAATTAAACCCCTAAGAATTTGGTTGAGAAGCTTGAATCAACTTATGATTATCTATGGAAATGTTAAATTTTGACGGTTCAGTACTTCTACTGGTTTGAAATTTAAGCAAATTAGTTTTTTTACAATTTAGTTTCAACCCGTTAACCTGAAACCAATTTTTCAAGTTATTTACAGTTTGTATTGTTAAACTTTCAAGTTCCTTCATGCTATTAGCTTTTTAGAACTGCAGTAGTGTCTTCAGCATATAACATGAGATCAGCACCTATATTCTTATCAAGGTCATTAACCCTTTGAGTGCCAGAGTTTTTCGGTCGTCATATCCCTAGAGTGCCAGAGTTTTTGACAGGGTATATCCCAAAAGTACCAGGCACAAAATCAACATTTTGCAAGGGTTTGCAAAGAAATCAATAACTTTTTTATTTGGTAAGATATTTTTATGAAACCTTTTTTGTTTTGTAGGTTTTAAGTTTAGCTATAATATTATGCACATATATAATATCTAAAAAATAAAAAATTTTAATACATATATACATGTGGAAATTTTTTTTTTTTTTTTTTTTTTTATTTTTCAGGTAAATAAACATAGTTCAAATATAAGGTTTTCACCAAATAACTACTAGATTTATAGAACACATGTTTCCCTAAATATTTCCTGAAAATTTCATCAAATTTGGACCGGAGGCGGACGAGTTATTCCCATAAATGTAAAAAAAAACAAAAACGCCATATTTGTACACAAGACAGTAGTCTAACTTTATTCAAGGATTTAAGTTTGATTACATTATTATTTCATAAATCAGACTAACTAGGCCTATTATATGAAGTATATGTTTACCTGAACATATCCTGGAAATGTTATCCTATTTGGGTTGCAAGTGGATGAGTTCATATAAAAGTCTAAAAATAAAAATCGCCAAACAAGTACCTAGTTAGCATTTTGCCTCTTATATAAATTTAAGTCCCTGAAACTGTTCTAAATAAAATAAAACAATAGTAGAAATATATTCAAGCCTAGTTTTAGTCTTTATGAAGGATTCCTTACTCTAAACACTATTTACAACTTTTTCTCTAGTTTTAGAGGCAAACATGTTTCACTAAACACTCAGCATGAACACCGGTTTCACACCTTACACATATTGTGCGGGACCTTCTTTTCTTTCCTTCTGGATGGTTTTCACCAGAACAAGCTCTACAAAGCTTTTCCTGTTTCCCTGGAAGTTTTCTAAGACCTAAGGCAGGTCGTGGACCATCACCGCCGCCGTTATCATTGTCCAACGCCATCCACTCACATTTTGAAACCAACCATTCTCTTGATAATTCTTCTATGATTGAAATAATATACTTGACTCTTGATAGTCTATTTTCTGTAGTGTTCATTTTGTACAAGATATACGAATTTAACACCACTCGGGCAAAAACATTGAATATAACTTTCTTGGCGTGTTTCATGGTGCGCCTTTCATCAAGGTACACATACAGCATCTGGTCAGTTGAGTCGATGCCACCCATCCCCATGTTGTATTGATGAGCTATTCCGGACTTTCTTTTTATTATTACTCTACCACCTCTTCTTTTTGTATAACGTACATTTCCGGCTTTACAATTAGTCGATAAAATCAAAAATTGCTTAGTGTTTGTTTTCTTTTCTCTATGTGCCATAATTAAAACGGGCCCTTTCCTCACGTAAGTTTGTTTACCAACCTTATACTTGCCCAACAATTGCCTGGGAATCCCCTTTCGGTCAATCCTCAAAGTTCCAGTTGTAAAAGTTAGTTTTTCATACAACGTTCGAGCTAATGAAATTGTTGTAAAAAAATTGTCTAAGTACATGTGATGTCCCTTATTGAAATAATTTCCCATTTCAAGTAATTTTAAAACTACTGTCGTGGCCAATCCTGTCTCTGTAACTCTTGCATTATCTTCCTCGTTCCTCTTCGCCCCTTTATAACAATAAAATGCTAAACAGTACCTTGTTAGGGAGTCTGTGAGAACCCATAATTTGATACCCCACTTATGGTGCTTTTTCTTAGGTATGTACTGAGTCAAATCCACTCTCTTCTTCGTCCCGACTAAAGACTCATCCACGGACAAAGCTTCAGTGGGGTAATAATAAAGACGGAATAGCCTGTTGGCGTGTTCAATGATGGGTTGAAAACGGGCACAGGGGTCGTAGCCAGGTTGTCCTCGAACAGGTATTTTTTCAGTGTCAACTAAATGAAAAAATTTTAAAATAAGTTGGAATCTGTTTCTGGTCATTATTTTTCTAAACCAAGGAGTCTCTTGGGAAACTTGTTTCCCAGTAGCTATGAATGCTCGGTTTTCGAATAATTCCCATATTCAATATTATGGCAATGAATGCCTTCATCTCTTGTATTGTTACATTTATCCAGCTATGCAAACGACTGGCTGGACTGAATTGATTTTCCCGAATAAATTTATGAGCATAGCGGTTTGTTTCTGTAACAAAAGTTGTCAACAAGGTAGCAGTAAAGAATAATTTGAAATATTCTAAAGGCTTGCTGTTTTGAGGGGGGCAGTGTTTGGGGCCTGAAAGCTCCTGAAAACGGAACTGATGTTGAAATGGCTGGTCATTTTCGTCATTGACCTCGTCCCAATCACTTGATTCTGGCTCATTTTGTACTTGAACTCGGGCTCTTTGCCTACCCCCCCTACCTCTGCCACCTCTTGTCCTGGGACCCCGTCCTAAAGGCCTACGACCTCCACGTCTAGCGGGTATATTATCAGCGTTATCATTACCAGTCTCATTTTCAATTGGTGAATCAGGCCTATCAGGATCGTCATTACAATAAAAATCTGTCACTGAAACTACTGGCATAGACCTAGTTTGTTGTGGTGAATCAACACTCTCTTCATCATCTGATGAAGAACTATCATGCCGAGTTGTAGTTCTGGAGGAAAGTAATAACTCAAGCCTACCTCTACCTCTTCCTGTACCTCCAAAAGATGTCCCAGGGAGATCTGGATTGAAGAACGGGTCTTCGTCAGTATCATCCACTTCACTTGAAACACTATCGGTAGAGTCAACATTTGAGTCACCACTTTCTTCACTGTCAATATTGAGTCCAGCTTGTCTTAGATGGTCGAAAATCGTGTTTTCACTTATCGGTGATTTACTACGTTCATTACGTTCAGTCATCGTTTGTAATAAAACATTACTACACTGGTAAACTTTGCAATAATAATAACTTTAGTAACCTCAAACTCACGAAAAGCGGGAACAACGATAAGTAACAGATGGTTGCATATTGCTAACGCAGTAGCAGACGCCACGGTCTTCTCGATCGTGGCGCTAATTCGTCGTTGTTTTACAATACGATGTACTATAATAAATAAAATATAAATAATATGCTTTTGTAGCACGTACGATCTTCTTTATTTTAGTGTTAGTTATGTGAAGAAATAATAAAAAGTAATGACGTAAGAAATATTTTCCATAACAACGATATATCGTTGCAATGTATTTTTCGGTAAGACCACCGACGACGATATATCGTTGTGAAGTATTTTTCGGATGTTCCGTGCACAACGATATATCGTTGCGTGGCACTCAAAGGGTTAATATAAATCAAAAACAAAACAAGACCTAGAATTGATCCTTGAGAAACACCAGCTGATATGTCCTGCCATTCAGATTTAAATTTTATGGAGTCCTTTGTAACAATTACTTTTTGTTTATGATTCTTTAAATAACAGAGCAGTAAAGGACAAGTCTCCACTTTTTCGACGGCTAGACATCTTAAAATGTATTTATTATTTATTTAAAGTAGGAATTTAAAATTACAGTATATTTTAAAACGTTGATCTACAATCATTAAAAAATTATTTTTTTTAACAAATTTTGATTCTAATTTGTATACAAAATTTAAAATCCTAATTTTAACATTACAAATGAATTTGTATCGGTCAAGAATGGTAAACATCCAAAGTACAGTAGAACCTCGATCGTTCGACAGACTGTATACTTCGACACAAGCCGTAGACGACATGACATGACAGTAGCGGCGACTGATAGTGTCCTTGATGGGTTCGCCAGTCAGTGATGGGAGCCCGCTTATTGTTTTCGTGAACGTGCGCTATGCCTTTTCTATAAAAAACTTCCTTCCTACCCCCTATCCCGTCCTATCCACCCCCTTCCCCGCCCTTTCGAGTAAGTAGGTCAAGTCAGTTAGCTAGAGATGCTGCGGGAGTTAAACACGATTTTGATAATTTTGTGATACGCTATTGTTTTTTCTGATCATAATACTCCCTGTGTTAAAATGTTCTATATACTCCCTATAGTTCGACATTTCGATAGTTCGACACCCCTTTAGTCCACAAAGTGTCAAACTATCGAGGTTCTACTGTAATTGTTTTATAACACAACAAACTAATTTCAAAAAATATCATGGGAGATTTATGAAACTTAAAACATAACAATTATATGAAAAATAAATGTGCAATTCAACTTATTTTTTGTTATTATTTACTTTTGTAAGTTTATTTTATTTTATTAATGAAAAATAATCACCAACTGATGGTCTCTAATTTATTAAATAAAAATCAATTACTGACTAACTTATTGTCTTTAAATAATTTATTACTTTGCTATTTCAACTGTTATTAGGAATCGATGGAATCGGAATCGAGAATCGATTTGTAAGAATCGGAACCGGAATCGGAATCGAAAAAAAAATTGGAATTGACTCATCCCTAACTTAAACCCATCTTAACAAAATTTAAGTTAAAGATTATTTATACTACGTTATTGCCCTAGGCTAACTTGTTATTATTTGGCTGAACAAGGTTTTAAGCCTAGGTGATTAATTAATTTTGTAATAGCCCATAATATTTAATTTAAATTCATTTGATTTGTCTTTGATTGATTACTAGTGAATTTGTAACCAACTCTCCTGCATAGTGTCTCTGCAGCAATATTTATGTAAACCAGTGAAACGAAGTATGAAATAGGGATTTATAGGTACCGGTACATAATCAATTCAAGATTTTTTCCAGGCAGAATTTCAGAATCTAGGAAGAAACTGTATGGAAATTAAAGTAAGCTAACCTAACCTACCCGCCGCAGCGCACTGTGTAAATCTTTGGTCCTCCATAAAACCGTAGTTAATTGTTTATTTTTCATAATATTTCAATATGTTATTTGTACGTCCAGTAAACAGGAGGAAATAATACAAAGAGACAACTTTTATTCAATCAATGCTTTACAAGTTAGTTTGCAAGTTCATGAAAACAATTTAAATGATCTCTTTCAAGAACATAATTAATTACCGGTATCAAATTATGTTAAAAGCGCACAAAGAACGGCAATATTTTTGGTTTGAAATTGTTGTATCTCTAGGAGTATATGAAAATTCTGTTGTTTGTGTCTGTTTATGTCTGTCGTATTCTGTCTCCTGTATGGTGGGGTCATCACTGACGGGGAGGTATGGACGAGACAGTTATAAGGTAAGTACTTTAAAAATTAACCGAAACCGACAACAGTTTTTTGTAAAAAACCTAACCGAAATCGAACCGATAAAAAATGCAACCAACCCATCCCTAATTATTTGTATGTTTTTTCTGTAGTTTAAAAATAGTATCTGGATTGCTAATCGAAGTCGTTCCATGGAGTGATATTCCAAAATAAATTATTGAGTGAATGTATGCAAAGTAGACAGATTTTAGAGAATGAGTATAAACAAACTTTCCATCTTGTTAATGCAAAAATTCTGGATAATATTTTTTAAATAACTTTCCCTGCATGTACATTCCATGACAGGTTGATAGCTAGTTCTAATCCGAAAAATTTAATATGGTCTACTTTGTTAATAATTTTCCTATAAATTTCATTCAATACTTGGATCAATGGGCAATTTTGTTTGTCGGGTCATAAATGAAATAAAGTTAGTTTTATCAGGGTTAAGTAGTAGTTTCTTATCATTAAGTATATTTTTAGCATGTACAAATCTGTTTTGGACACTGATTCTAATTCTTCTTCTGAAGAACCTAATATTTTCAGATTGACATCATCTGCACAGAAATACAAATGGCTACAGGCGGAAAGCCTGGGTAGATTTCCTGTATAGAAAATATACAGTAAAGGGCCCAAGATGGATCCCTGTGGCACCCCACACTAATCTTATATGTACAAAGAATGATGGGAACTCATATTTTTTTATTAAAATGGACTACTTCTACATTTGTTTCCTATTATCTAAATATGATTTTAACCAATTGTGGGCTTTTTTGTGAATACAGAGATTAAACTGAACTGATAGAAGAATTTCATGGTTTAGCGAGTCAAAAGCTTTAGTGATATCCATAAATATGCCCACTACCTTTGTTTTACTATCTAGGGAATCAATGATACTCAGTAAATTCAGTGGCTGCTATTAAAAACGACCTTCCTCGTCTAAAACTGTGTTGCCAATCAACTTAAAGTCTGTGATTTTCCCGATACTCTATCAACTGATTGTACATGGCCTTTTTGAATATTTTTCATATGGTAGGAAAGAGTGCTATTGGGCGGTAATCTTTTACTTCATGTTTATTTCCGTTTTTGAAGAGTGGCTTTAGTTTTGACAGTTTCAATTTATCAGGAAAGATTCCAGATACAAACGATGAGTTGATTACATGAGCTACAGGTTTTGCTATTATTAATTTAGATATTTTCAAAAGAGTCACAGAGATTTCATCAAACCCAGTACTGAATGAATTTTTTAAACTATCTATTATGCTACTTACATCTTTCTCATCAACAGGCTTAATTCTAAAATAATAATAGGGATTGTTTTCTACATTTACACAATTGCAGTGATATGATTTCTAAAGAGCAGCTGTTCATATGTTTATATTTATTTTGTTTATTTACAAATGTCACCATGGGCAACCTTTTTTTATGTAAAAAGTCTAGTTCTACTATTCCTATCAACAAGCTTTCTATGAATTGTTTTATTAATAAATTGTGAAATAATACATACATGTGTGGATACTTATTTTAGTTAGATTAACCTTCCCACATTTTTTGTGACCTCGACAACAAACTATTCATTAAAACAAAACACAATTTAAACTGAACAATTGGCCTTTTTTAAAACTTCCTTTACAACCCTTGGAACCACCTCACTGTCTCAACCTGATGGGCGAACTTCTTGAACAATTGGCTCAGCTTCAACAGAGGACTGAAGAACTCCAAGGAGGGGAACAACCAGCCAGAACTTCAACGTCTCTTGCAAGAAAACGACCATCCTGCCACTCCACAACATTCTGGCCTTCAGGCCCAGCACCAACCCTCCTTCCTCAGACCTCCTTTGCAGACCTGGACTTTCCAAATTAACTAAGCGTCAACCGATCAGCTGCCACCATTTTGGAAAGATAAACCTAATTTATGGTTTGCTCAAGTTGAGGCACAATTTTCTTTAGCAAGGATCACTAATGAAAGTACAAAATTCTCTTATGTAATATCTAACCTTGAAGAATGTTTTGCCAATGAGGTCAAGGACCTTATTATAACCCCTCCACTTGAGGCACCGTACACCACATTAAAATCAGAGTTTATACGTCTCTCTGTATCAGAGGAGCGGCGTGTCCGGCAGTTACTCATGGAGGAGGAACTATGTGATCGGACACCATCCCAGTTCTTGAGACATCTCAAGTCATTGGTTAGAACGGCTACGGTTGAGGACTGTACGGACGCAAAGGTTGCCGGCACATGTTCAGGGTATTTTGCAAACTCAGTCGGGTCAGGTTGGAGTAAGTAGAGACACTCTAGCCATGACCGCCGACAAAATACTCGAAGTGCAGCCTAGCTCATTACTTTGTTCTATAAATAATCCAAAGTTAGTTAACACTATTTCCATTCCAACTAGCCATTCTAATTTTCAAAACCGAAACAATCTTGGACTTTTTCATCAACTTTCGTCAATGCAACTCGAGATCAAATCCTTACGAGATGAAGTGCAAACCTTAGATGAAGTGTTGATCGGTCAAGATCACGATTAAGGAGTTCATCTAATAATCGACAACGTAGTCAAAATCCCCATAAGGATTCCGAAGAAGTCAAGGTTTGTTGGTACCACAAATGCTTTGGAAATCAAGCCAACAGATGTGTATCGCCATGTACTTTCAAAACGTCACCTGACTGCCAATCTGGTGGGCACCAATTGATGGTCTCTGACAAAACTAAAAACAGTAAATTTTTGATTGACACCGGCTCTGACATTTGTTGTTTTCCTAAATCTTACTTTTTAGGGCACCAAAGTTGTGCAGAGTTTGAACTCCGCGCTGCAACTGACTCCACAAATGGTACCTACGGGAGTTCGACATTGAACCTAGATCTTGGTCTACGACGCTCTTTCATTTGGAATTTCGTGGTTGCTGATGTGAGTACTATCATCCTAGAATCCGATTTTTTAGCACATTTTGCTTTGCTTCCCGACTGTCGCAACACGCGACTGATTGACAGTTTGACTAATTTGTCCGCCCCTTGCCAGCCAGTGACAAATTCCCACTTCAGTATTGAATTGTGTCGCCCTGCAGGAACCCCCAGGAAGGTTCTCCATTCAACATTGCATTATATTAAAACAACCCCCGGACCTCCTGTTTCCTCCCGCCCTCGGCGTCTCGCCCCTGAACGTCTTGTTCTAGCCAATGGTGAGTTTGATGCTATGCTTTGTGAAGGGATTGCACGTCGATCCGATGTTCCTTGGTCATCACCACTTCACATGGTTCCTAAAAAATCAGATGGTTGGCGCCCCTGTGGAGATTATCGCGCCCTTAACGCTTGCACAATCCCTGACATATATCCGGTCCGCCACATTCATGATTTTTTATATCGCCTACGTGGAAGCAAAGTTTTCTCTGTAATCGATCTTGTTAAAGCTTATACTAAGATCCCTGTCAACCCTGACGACATCGCTAAGACAGCCATCACGACACCTTTTGGACTATTTGAATTTCCATTTATGTCCTTTGGTCTACGCAACGCGGCCAAACATTCCAGCGCTTTATTGATGAAGTTGCCTTTGGTCTGGACTTTTGCTTCCCCTACATCTACGACATATTAGTTTTCTCAGAATGAATGAGAACACGAGATTCATCTGCGGACACTATTCAAACTACAGCATGCTTGTAAACGCACTGAAAACCGTGTTGACCTCTCCATGTGTTACCTTTCTTGGTTATGAAGTTTCCGCTGCTGGTACTAAGCCACTCCCTGATCATGTAGAGGTCCTATGCAATTTCTCCCGCCCTACTTCGGCGAAAGGTTTATGCGGATTTCTAGGCATGCTCAATTTTTATCGCTGATTCATCCCATCTGCTGCTGAACATCAGGCACCTTTTCATAGTGCCCTATCTTCACTTCATGGAAATCAACCGATACATTGGGACGCCAGATCTTGAGGCAGCTTTTACCAACTGTAAAGAACACCTTGTTAATGCCACCCTGCTAGAGCACCCTGACCCCAATGCTCCCCTCGCATTATTTTGCGACGCATCAGGTACTTCTGTCGGCGCAGTCCTTCAGCAATTGGTTAATGAAAAGATTTGGGAACCACTGTCTTTCTTTTCACAAAAACCGACTCCTAGACGGTCCCTGCGGCCAGCGTACTATAGCAAACTCTTCGCAATCTACGTTTCAGTTCGCCACTTTCGACATATACTTGAGGCTCAACATTGCACTATATTCACAGACCATAAACCCATCACTTTTGCATTCAGCCAGAACTGTGAAAAACTTCCACCTGTCCAGCAGAACCCCTCTATCATTCATTTCTCAGTTTACGACAGATATACGCCATGTTTCCAGTTCGGTCAATATTGTAGCCGACAACCTCTCACGTGTCGAAGCCCTGTCTACTACTGCTACATCATGCGAAGTGGATGCTAAGACTTTGGCACAATATCAAGCCTCTGACGTTGAACTGCAAGACATTCTGAAAGGTGAATCAGCTCTTCGCCTTGAATATGTAAATAGACCTGGAACAGATCTTCACATTTACTGTGACACTACTATTAATGCTCATCGTCCTTTTGTCCCGGAACCCCTCCGACATAATAGTATTTGCTTCAGTACATAACCTTAGCCATACTGGAATTAAGGCCTCGGTCAAGCTCGTCTCTCAGCGTTTTGTGTGGCCCATATTCAACGAGATTGTCGGATCTGGGCCCGCGCCTGTCAACAATGTCAACGAGCGAAGGTTACTCGACATGTACATTGAGAACTTTTCTCTTCATTCTGCTCGTTTCGAGCTTGTACATATTGATCTAATTGGTCCCCTCCCGTTAACCATTTCGTTATTGCCTTACTGCCGTAGATCGCTACACGAGGTGACCGGAAGTCTACCCACTTCAAAATATTTGACTGAAGCAGTAGTCATGTGTTGGATTTCCCGATTTGGTTCGCCTGAGCGCATCACCACTGACCACAGACAACAATTTGAATCAGCTCTCATCCGTGCCATCGGAAATACTTTTGGCTCCGAACCTATCAGAACGTGTAGCTACCACCCTTGTGCCAATGGCATGATTGAAAGACTACATTGTCAACTGAAGGCAGCCCTGATGTGCCACAATCATTCATCTCGTGAACCAATCGTGCTCCTTGGGATCCGCAGCGCATTTCGGGAAGACCTCCAAACTTCTGCAGCAGAACTAGTTTATGGGCACCGTCTGCGACTACCAGGCGAACTCCTTGCTCTCCCTATTGACCGAAAACGCCAGGAAGATCCATCCGACTATGTAGTCCAACTCCGTCGACACATGTCGTCACTCTGGCTGTATGTGGCTCTCATCACATAAAACCTAGAACCTTTGTTTTTCAAGATCTTGGAAGTTGCTCCCACGTTTTCCTTCGAGATGATTCGCTAAGACGGTCTCTTCAACCACCTTACACAGGATCCTTCCCTGTCACTTCTCGTGACAAGAAATATATTACTATCAACCTTCAAGGAAAGGACGTGCGTGTAAGTTTGGACCGTGTCAAGCCGGCATATGTCATACAAGAAGGAAATTCCACCAGCAATTTAGATGACTTATTCTGCAAGTAAAACTCATAAAGATGCTGCTTCCCAAAAACCTGCATTGTTACTCAAACCACCCACTTCTGAGACAGGCAACAAAGATTATGTTACTCGCTCTGGAAGGATTGTCAAATTCAAGGTACCCTGACCTCCGGTCTTCGCGGGGGCTAATGCGATGATATGATTTCTAAAGAGCAGCTGTTCATATGTTTAAATTTATTATGTGTATTTACAAATGTCACCATGGGCAACCTTTGTTTATGTAAAAAGTCTAGTTCTACTGTTCCTATCAACAAGCTTTCTATGAATTGTTTTATTAATAAATTGTGAAATAATACATGTGTGGATAGTTATTGTAATTAGATTAACCTTCCCACACAATCATTTATATCTGATAGGACTAAATTAGGAATTATAGAGGTATCAACTAAATCAGTGGCAAATTATTTAAAACATTACTAACATCGTTTGGGTGAGAAATTGAAGAACGATCAATATTTAAATGTAATTCCTCGTTTACAAACTTAGTTTTCCCAGCTTCACAACTTATAATATTCCAAAATCTGAGGATGAATTTATTTTTCCTTTATAGTACCGGTACTCTCTTTTTAGCGAATTTCCCCTATAGGGAAGAAGCTATTACCGTAGTCGGCATGGGAAGACCTAGGCCCGGGACCATGATAACTTTTCGTTTTGAGGTCCCCAGACCCCAAAAACACCATTCGTTCGAAACTGTATATATATATATATATATATATGTGTCCATGAGCACGATAACTCTCGTAAACATTATCCGATTTTGATGAAATTTGGTATAAACGTGTAAAGCAACATTTATGACTTTAAGTTCGAAAACCAGCCAGATCGCTTTATCCGAAGGGGTATTTTGGGGGGGTTTTGTACCCCAAAAATGGGTTTTTCGAATTTTTTACATATAATTTTGGAAATAGTCAAATTTTAGTTTTTACCATTGGATTCAGCTTAAAAAAACACACAATTTGGTATTTTGATCATTTCTCTACGTCAATTGGTTACCGAGATATTGAAAGTGCTAAACACAGTACGTTGTCTAATGTTATTCTTATGGAGGAAAATAAAAATGTTATATCTCGCTTACTTATGAACGTATACTGACGAAACTTGGTATACGACTTCATCTGGTTGTGGACCATTGATATTTGCTCAAAAAAACAATTTTTTACCAATGGCTACCGTAGCAGCAAACCTGCGTACTCAGCCCCATGTTATTCTTATGGAGAATAAGTAACGTGTTATCTCCCTTCATTATGAAAATAAATTAATGAAATTTGGTATATGGCTTTACCTAAATGAGTTATATTGATATTTGTATAAAACCCCATTTTTTGTGCTTCTTGCTTCAGCAAACGTGCATACTCAGCCGCCATGTTATTCTTATGGAGAATAATTAAAATGTCATAAATTGTTTATTTATGAATGTATATTGATGAAACTTGGTATGTGGCTATATGTGGTATTAATATACATATATATGCATTGGAAATTCGCTGAGTACGCAGGTTTGCTGCTACGGGAGTATTTCAATATAAAAATTTTTAATCCTAGTTCTTTTTCCTTACTTTTTGTGAAGGGAATTTTTTTCCTTACTTTATCTTTTGTTTCTCTAGCTAGTATACTCAGATCAATAATTTTTTGTTTTTCATATTTCAGTTCAACAGGAAGCCACTTTTTATCAATATGATGCCTCTTAAATTGTTTAGGAAAATGTAAATTAAAGTAATACATTAATGTTTGGTAAAAAATAGGGGTCTGTGGTGCACCAAAAAACCGGTACCGGTACGGTACAAAACTAATTACTGTCATCGGTTCGATAAAGAACACAAAACCGGTACAGGTTCAGTACGGCACAGTTTAGTGAGTCAAATAATAAACAGAGATAAGCTTAACAATGTTTAACAAAATAAGTGGTAGAAATAAGACTTTTGTTGATAACTAGTCATTTCCTTTAAGGAAAAATAAGGCCCAAAACTCCTCTCAACTAATATGAAAAGAGACGTTGACAGGTGTTATTTAGAGCTATTGGAGAAAGAAGATAAGAAAGGTAAGGGAGGGGAGCGGGTAGGGGTTGGGTCGACTGGGCAAAAAATTTGACCTTGAGAAAGGTTTAGACTAGAAAAGTGTGATGGGTGAGGGGGGAGGGGTCCGGTCATTAGGAATACATCAATTGTTTGTGCAACATCATTCCTTGAGTGAGAAAAGGAATATTATATTTTAATCAAGTTCTTTCTCCATTATGAATTCAAATTAAACTGATTTTATACTATGTATTATTATTATTATTTAAGTATACTAGTGAAATTTATTTTAAATTATATAGGCCTAAAAAATGTTTTACAAAATGGTTGAAAATTAATTAAACCACTAACTTAATAAATGTGAAATGGCAGCATTAATTTGTAATGGTTTTATTGTGTTATTAACCCATTGGCTCACAACCCCGAGTATACTCGTGGCCGCCGAAAGTAGCCCGGACGTGCAACCCCAAGTATACTCGGGATAGCACTTGTTTATAAAAAAAATTTTTTGTTTTATTTTTAAATTTTTTCTTTTTGTTTATTTGTTGTTTTAATTTGTTTTCATTTTTTGTTTGTATTTATTTTTTATGCATATGCCCATACTTGGGGAAAATTAGTCAAATTTAGGAAAAATATGATTTTGGAAAATATACCTCGGTCAAATATAAATGTATCACTAACATTTTTTATTTTCATGTAAAAAAATAAATAACCTACAAGTACATAATAGTTGTTGGGCTGAAACATTATTTTTTGTTTTTTACATGTAACTCCTTTTAAAATTAATGTTTTTATAAACTATATATATATATATATATATATAATATTTACCATACATAAATGCTGTCAAAAGTATCTTCTTCTTGTAGATAATTTATTTCTCTAAAGATAAGTGCAAAAATTAAGTAAATTGAGCAATAATTGTTGCTATAGTGACAGTTTTAGTAAAAGTCTACATTTATGTACTTTTTCTTAGGAAACTGAACAGTTTGTCAGGTGGCAAATTTCAGGTAAGCCAATGGGTTAAATTGTTACATACAGATATCTGTTATATGTTACATTATCTTGTGTGGTTTTGGAAAATTCATCATCAACAATAAACTAAATTTATATTTTGATGAGGTTAATAGTTAATTATTTTAAAGATGAGGTAGCCAAATTAATAGGATATCTCTGTACTTTCATTACTTTCTTTGTTTATCTTGCAGTTTTACATGTTACTCATGTATAAATGTACTGTACTTCTTAAGGAGTACAATTCTAAATTTAGTAGCCTCATTAAATTTTGAATTTAAAAATAGTATAATTTTTATCTCAAGTATTTCAAGAATTAATTTATTCACATCAAATATAGTTGGTTTATTAAAGTTATCTTATTTTATTTTGGATTATTGATAATATATCTTCCCAATACATCGAAGAATGGTAGAATGGTATTTGACATTTTAGTTTTTAGCGAATTTCCCCTATAGGGAAGAAGCTATTACCGTAGTCGGCATGGTAAGACCTAGGCCCGGGACCATGATAATTTTTTGTTTTGAGGTCCCCAGACCCCAAAAACACCATTCGTTTGATACTGTATATATATATATATATATATATATATATATATATATATATATGTGTCCGTGAGCACGATAACTCTCGTAAAAATGACCCGATTTTGACGAAATTTGGTAAAAACATGTAAAGCAGCATTTATGACTTTAAGTTCGAAAACCAGACAGATCGACCTATCCGAAGGGGTATTTTGGGGGGGTTTTGTACCCCAAAAATGGGTTTTTTGAATTTGTTACATATAATTTTTGAAAAAGTCAAATTTTAGTTTTGACCATTCGATTCAGCTTAAAAAAACACACAATTTGGTATTTCGATCATTCCTCTACGTCAATTGGTTACCGAGATATTGAAAGTGCTAAACACAGTACGTTGTCTAATGTTATTCTTATGGAGGAAAAGAAAATTTTTTTATCTCGCTTATTTATGAACGTATACTGAGGAAACTTGGTATACAGCTTCATCTCATTGAGGTCTATTGATATTTGCTCAAAAAAATTGTTTTTGCATAATCCTCCCGTAGCAGCAAACCTGCGTACTCAGCCCCCATGTTATTCTTATGGATAATAATTAAATGCTCTGTCTCCCTTAATTATGAACATAAATGAATAAAAACTGGTATACGACTTCACCTAGTTGAGTTATATTGATATTAGCATAAAAACCCATTTTTTGTGTTCCTTGTTGCAGCAAACCTGCGTACTCAGCCCCAATGTTATTCTTATGGAGAATAATTAAAATTGTATATATCGCTTAGTTGTGAATATATTTATATAAAACTTGGTAAGTGGCTTTATGTAGTATTAAGACATTTATATCTCCATTGGAAATTCGCTGAGTATGCAGGTTTGCTGCGACGGGGGTATTTTTTGTTTGTAATCAATAATTGCAATTGAAAGCAATATAATTATAATCAGTTAAGCAACTTGTTTGATCCTCAGGTACCCATTTTTTAATTCATTTATCATGAATATTTCAAGAACTTGCATTAATAATATTAATTCAAACATTAAAACACAATATTTCAAAGTGACAGGTTTTTTAAAAATATTTTCATCTATAGTATATATTTTTTCTTTCAATCAAATAAATGTTAACAATTGTTTATGGCCTTAAGTATTACTTGATATTTTTTTTAATGAAAAATACAAATTAGTATATATTACGGAAGATTATACTGTACCAAATTTGTACCGAGAACCGTGGTAGCAAAATCTTTTACCGTACCGATCTGAAATGTTTGGTACCGCAGACCCGTAGTAAAAAACATCATATTTAGAATTCACAGGGGCCCACATACAAATGCATTCATGTCTCACATTTTAAGAAGGCTTTAAGGAAAGCATTAATGTTACCTTCAGAAAATATCTGACAATATTCAAAATAAACAGAATTTTCTTATAAGCATTACTACAAGTTATGAGAGTTGCCCATCGTGGTCGGATAGCTGTGTGTTACCCCAATTACTTTATAATACTGTTCATTTAAATTAGGCTACTAAAAATGTTATCAATTGTGCTTTCAGTTGTTTCTATGAAATGTGTTGAAAAATTTATAACAGAACAGAAACCGTTAGCAACAACTATACTATTAAGTCTATTTCCATTTACATACATGTCATCTAACATATCTATATTTATGTCACCCATAAATACAATATTTTCTAGGGGTGTGCGAATAGTGATTTCTGACTCGAGCCGAGCCAAGCCGAGTCGAGCTTTTTTTCAAAGTTCTCGAGCTTCGAGCTTTCTCGAGCCGAGCTTTTTTTATGGAAATTTTCTCTAGGGGTGTACCGGTAGTGATTTTATGACCCGAGCCGAATTTTGCTATGAATAATTTTATATTTTCAATATTGTTATCTTTCATTCACTTCTTCTATACTCACTAGCCCTCCTTTTAATAGGCCTAAATAAAGTTCTACAGTGCAAAAATAACAAAATAAGTACTGAAAAGGAGCATTTATTGAGACCAATTGTTGCTAGTAATGAACAGTTTTCTTTTAATATAAAGTAGAAAAATAGGGAAAAAATAACATAAAGGAAGAGAACTACAAATTTTAAACTAGACCGATAAGCCCGAATGTAGTTATTACCGTTTTTATAACAGCCATAATAAACAGACTATATGTCAAGATGTACCCTCCATGTAATCACACATTTAAGCCCAATTCTAGGTAATTATCAAAAATACATTAAGCCATTAATACTATTCAACAGATGGTAAATATTAAATTTAAGGTTATCCTTTTAATATAAGTTAGTTAAATCAGGACACCCAGCAGCTAACCATATTGTAAATATAATCACTGTAAACTATCATTATATCTTATTGTACTCACAGAAATAAATTATCCAATAATCGTAATCCAATAATAATTACCCAATAATGGGCCTGGCTTACGTTGTATCTAACCTCTATCACCTAATAGACTTAACCTATTAAATCTGATTCTGAAACAGAAGGTTTCAGAAGCAGAAGTTCCTGGTGGAAGAGGATCGTCAATGCAGTCTTCTTTCATCACTGATTTAACAACTTGATAGCCTACAATTGAAAAATGAAATGATTTCAACTGACGTTTATTCACAGATTCAAATAATCCCGTGGTGTTAACAATATATGATTTTAATCGCATGGCTGTAGCGAAACAAAACACTGAGCCAATTTGATTGTGTCTTGCTCTTGGTTAGGCGAAAGAGTATAATAAAGTGTAACCTTGTAAATAGTATGACCACCGGTATTCTAACGTGTGTGACGTAACCATTTAGAATTTTGATAAAATCCTTTGATCTTGTGAATCTCGCAATAAGTGATTTTGATTTGTAAAGTATTACAACAGCGATGCGACATTATTTGTTAACTTTAATAAATACAGTATAATTACAGTTGTATTTCTATTCGCTTTATTTCCTGAGAACTTTAGATTCTACATCAATTGACAATTTTTTAACAATACAATTTTTGGAGAGTACTATTTCGGCTCCACACCAAAACGCTGTCATGACTTGTCCTTCATCACCTACAACATTGTCCCTGGTCATTGGTCACGCTAAATCATTATTACATTATAACCATCTTCCCTCAAGGTCTTAGGACAGTTTTGCAATCAACAGAGTTGCTAGACGTGATTTCAGACGCTAGGAAATTATTATTGTGTAATGTACGAACTTGTAAGTTGCAGTCAAGGACTGTACCGCTGCAACAGTTAGAAATGAATGTGTTTTCATGGATTTTTTTTTCTGGGGCACTTTTTATGGAGCAGCAGGGTTGTTGTATTAATTATTATTAACCGTGAAATATTGAATATTGCACAACTCAATTGGGCAACGACAACATTGTACTGCAAACAGAATGGTGTAGATGTCCACTTAATATGATTTTTGATCGTATAGAAAGTAGATCCATTGCATTGGTTGATCAGGTCGACAGTTTAAAACATTTGTACTATTATATTTCGTTTTTTAATTAAAACGAAGGACCGAAAACACAGCATTGCTGGATTATATCTGTTATGGAGCTCTACCGTTGCAAATTACGAGAATTCTAACATTGATTATTGAAAGTTTTTGCTTCAAATTTACTTTTGTAAACGACTCTTTTCACTAGTCGGTGATTTAAATATTCGGCTCGAACGTAGAGCTTTTTTTCAAATTTCGAGCCGAGCCGAATACTGTAATATTCGGCTCGAAAAAGCTTGAAGCTCGAATACTCGCACACCCCTAATATTTTCCTATTTTGACCTCAATGTTTCTAATAAAATGATAATTTTTTCAATAAATTGTTTTTAATTTTCTGGAATGGGATTTCTTTAGCAGACAATTAATAGTAATTTAGATTTGTTCACAGGAAGGTATTGGAGTATTCAACCATACATTATTCAAAAAAGGTTTCACATAGAAGATAATTTATTTGTGGCGAATTTATTTCTTTAAATTTTATTCAATTTTTTAGACATAATAATTACTGCTCCTCCCTGGCTGCTTTTACGTCCGTAATGTGCACTGACACCATTAATTTGAACTCTTCCAATCATAGATTTAGTCATTTAATGTTCAGTCAGAACTATGACTGAAAGTTTAGCTTTTCTAACGTTATTTCTAAAGGAGTCAAGGGAAGATTCTAAAGCCCCTGATATGATATTTTTGGTGAAATATAATACATTTTTTTGAACCAATACCAATATACCACTACCAATATAATACTTTTTTTCTACATTGATTGATTTATCACCAAAAAATAAGTTTGAGAATACGTCCCTAAAAGGTGTCTAACTGAGATCATACCATAAATAATAATAAAGCAGAGACAGATGCAAGACGTTCTATTCAACAGTTTGCCTACCTTTTTGTGCAGTTCTATGTTCTCCAAGACCTTGATGGCCTGGTAGTAGTCTCCCAGCAGAGAGTGCAGTCTCAGCAGCCCCACAAGACTGAAGTAGCCTAGCATCTTGTAGAGGGAGTGGCGGCCAAACTCCCCAGCCACACTGTCTGGGTCTCCTCCACTAGCAAACACCTACGCAACCAAAACAGTTTAACATGTTCACTGCAGCCACCCCAGGTAGTAGTCTCCCAGCAGAGAGTGCAGTCTCAGCAGCCCCACAAGACTGAAGTAGCCCATTATCTTGTAGTGGGAGGTGGTGGCCAAACTCCCCAGCCACACTGTCTGGGTCTCCTCCACTGGCTTAAAATTTGCCTTTGAGAAATGTTTAAACTAGAAAAGTGTGATGGGTAGTTACAAAAATAGACTAATGATGGGGAGGTGTCCGGTCATTAGCAATACACCTATAACATTTATACTAACAGAACACAGAAAAAACTATTCCCCAATAAACCCCTCCGAGCATAAAAAGGTAACAGATCAAACTAGACACACAACCAAAACCACACACACAGCAGTGACGCAACCAAAACAGTTTAACACGTTTACTGCAGCTGCCCCAGGTAGTAGTCTCCCAGCAGAGAGTGCAGTCTCAGCAGCCCGACAAGACTGAAGTAGCCCAACATCTTGTAGAGGGAGTGGAGTATATGTATTTAACAATTAGGAAAGTAACTTAATTTCTTCTGGTTTTAAAATTTATTCTGAAAGTAAAATATTGTTTTTGTGTGTATTTACACCAAAGGCATTTTGCTAATGGAGACCATATAGTGCAACTGCCAATGACTTAGACTTCACTGCGTGAAAAGGCCAATGAGACCGAGACATTTGTGTCGCTTAATTAATGTCGCAAACACATTATACAATGTTGCTGACATAACGAGATGTATCCTGACCAAGTCAAGAGCTGAAATTACTGATTACGCAAATCATTCCTGTATAATCCCACACTTTATTTTACTCCAGTACCGAAAATTAAGCTTAATGATTAGTTTTCCAGGTTTTTCTGGTCAATGGCAGCCCTGAAAAAGGAGTTCACTGTGAACCCTCCAGTAGCCGCCCCTTTGCTATTATTATAAAAATGTTCAAACCGTTAGGAAAATGTTAGTTTTAAAACACTTAGGAGGTAGTTGAATTATATCTGGTTACTAATGCCTTTTACCTCGAGCTGTCGTTTGATGTTTGACTTGTCCACCAATGAGTGCAGCACATTGAGCACACTGAGCACGTTCCACACTTCATTGTTCTTCTTGATGTATTCCAGTTCATTCTCCTTGTCTTGATTACTGATGAGGCGAGCACGGTACTGCGAGAACGACTGGAATTGGTAGACAAACTCATCCACCAGCTCCCACAACCACTGGTCAGGCAACTCAAGAGGGACTGGCTCCTTTGCGCCTGTAATGTTCGGGACATAATTAAATAGATGTTTATTCTAATTTAATATATGGTATAATTTGTTTGGGGTGGTTCCCAAACTTGTTCTACGATATTGAAGATTCAAAAGAGTGTAGTTCGTACTATGACACATTCCAGTCATATTGCCTCTTCAAAGCCCATTTTCACAAAATTACTCTTTACAGTTGGGTGCTAATTAAAATTACTCATTTTACTTAACTTACATAATTTTAAATGTGCTCTGTTGGGGATCAGGGAATGGTGATACAAAAAGGATGTTATATGGTCTATGGGCAATGGCCGCCATGAAACAAGCCTAACTTTGACTCTGCAATAAATGGTGAAATCTCTTACAAAATTCACCAGGCTATTTAAATAATAGCTCACAAATACCTCTTTTACTTATAAATAAATATATCTTACACTGTAGTGTGTAGAATTGTTAGCTGTAGTTAGTGTTGGATACCCCACAGAAGGTAGGTGTATTTTTTAATCATGAATACCTTTTACCTAATTAAATGAAATGCAATATACAGGTGAACAATATAGTATTTATTATCTGAAGGACAAATAATTGAATTCTGGATGCTATTAAATAAGGGATTCACAATTAGTTTTCAATTACAGGGGGAGTGACTCTGGCCTAGGCTATCAAATGGGTTACAACAATAAATACATGCTTAAGATGAAATGTTCATAGTTCTTCAATAAATGGGGTTCTTAAATAAATGAGGACTCTTATCTCAGGGGGGAAGTGTTATGCTGACTTGAATAACGTTGAATTAAATGAATGAAAGAATATTTAAGGCCAAATTGGTGTTGTTTACAAATTGCAACAATGAAAAAATGTTGATATTGTCCAAAAGTAAAGTCCAATGGTTTTCACTGAGTTTAATAATTAATAATTAAAAGAATAATTAAAATGAATAATTAAAAGATACTCTATTCATTTCTTTTGAGCCCAAAAATTATCGAAGGGTTTTTTTCTGCAGGCGAAAAATCAATTTTGTCCTTGAATTCTCAAAACCCCAAATAGGAATATCATATCTAAGATGTGGGTAAAAACAGCCATTATAAAGCGTAAGCAAAATATCAGTGTTGGGCAAATTGAGCAAGCTTTCGGAGAGCAAACAGACACAAACTAAGTTTTCCAGTAACCTTATCAATATGATCATCAAATTTTTTTGTGAGCATTAAGCTTGAGTCCAAGAAAGTTTACAGTATCTGCGGAAATTACTTCTGATTCATCCACAAGAAGCTGAATAACATCAGTATTGTAATTTCTGACAGAAAAGTTAAGAACATGGGTTTTCTCCGTGTTCACGACAAGACTATTTGCTTTGAACCATTGAAAAAGATAATTTGATTCCATAAAACTATTTATCTCCATGTCAAGTGCATTTGGTTCCCGAAAAAGAAGTGATGTATCATCTGCAAGTATCACCCTTCTTTTGTTAAAGATAATTTCCATAAATTTCACTTTTAAATTCAGGTCAAAGCTATCCCACTAAAACAATGATCTTTTACTTCTCAAACATAAAACTGCAGCTTTCGAAAGGACTCTACTCTATATTGGCAGCCGATTGCATAACAAACTTCCAATTAACAGCCGCAATGAAACTTGTTCAAACAAATTTAAAACAAAACTGGTCAACTATTTAAAGGAGCATATGTTTGATTCATTAGATGATCAATACTATGATTCACATTTGTCTGTAGCTCCGTGCGTCCGTCCGTCCACGGCTGTTTCTCGAGCTGTAATGGCTTCCAAGCTGCGAAAAGATATTTTCTAGGGGTAATCGAGGTCGGGGAAGCTGCAAGTGTCGTTTGTTTTTCTTGAAAAGCAACCTTATTTGAGTTACAGTAGCTTAAAGTTTTATGTTTTTAGGCCATTTTAGGATATATTAGCGGAGCCGGGAGTACTCAGCTGTGAATTTTTATTTCTACAAGCTTTGCTCCTGAAACAGCTGATTATTTCCTACGGTCGCAATAGCGGCCGCCAATACTAGTTTTTTAATAAGTGAAGTGAATAAGTGAGTTAGTTTAAGTAGTGAAGTGAAATGAAGTGCTCTGTTTAACCATATGATGTGCTCTATGTAGCCTACTTGAGTTATATTTGTTTTATAACAATGACATGTTACATACCATGTTACTCCCCCCCCACACACACACATATATATATATATATATATATATATGTATATATAGTTTATTAATTCTTAATTCAATATTTGCTCAGATGTGATCGGGAAATGTGGATACAAAAGGGACGCTCTCTGGTCTATGGGCAATGGCTACCATGTGATGAGCCTAGCTTTGTCTTCACAATAAATAGTGTTATTCCCTACAAAATTTACTAGGCTATTTAAATATAGCTCACAAATACTCTTGCTTGACTTACAAATAAATATAACTTTACCTATTGTCTTTCTTTGTTTCTTGTAGTAAGTAGACTGTGTTCTGTAGTTAGTTTGGATACCAACAGAAGGTAGGTGTACAATTTTATAGAATACCTTTTACCTAATTAAATAAAATGCAATGTACAGGGGAACAATATAATATTTATTTATCCAAGGACAATAATTGTGTTTCAAAAGTTACTAATCAAAGGGGATTTACAAATAGTTTACAGTTCAGGGGCAAGTTACAGTGGCCTAGGCTATCAAATGGGTGACAACAACACATATAGGCTTAATACTAAAATGTTCATATTTCTGTTATAAATGGGGTTCTTGAATAAATGAGGGCTCTTTTCTCAGGGGGGAAGTATCGTGCTGACTTGAATAACGTTGAATTATGTGTGAAAGAATATTTAGTCCAATTATGTTGTTTACAAATTGCAACAATGACAAATTTTGATGTTGTCTAAAAGGAAAGTCCAATGGTTTTCACTGAATTTACTGATGATTAAAGTAAAATACTCAAATTAATTTTAGAAAAGATAGTTCAATATTTTAATATACTCTTGATGTTAGTTAAAATCTCATAACATTAGGCGTATTCTATAAAATGTCTGTATTCTTTCAAAGTCCCTAATAGAATACACAATGGAAATGGTTTACCAATCAGCTTACAAAGTTCTTCGCTCAATACCAATTTTTGGGATAAAACAAAGGAAAAAGAGTGAAGTTAAAGTGGTATTATAATGAGCAATAAGTCCCTAACTAATGGACACTAAGTGATTCAAAACTTAGGCCATACTGGGTGAATTTAATAGGAACAATGTCCTGCGCAAAATTTTAGGTCTTAACACTATGGCATCTGGAACAAGAAGGACGATCTAGCAGAGATGAGGTCTGGAAGCATGGTCCATTGTTGGAATCACATGGTATATACATATGTTAACACTGGTCACTGTAATTTAGATTCCTTAAGGACTAATTTTGAAAAGTATATTATATTAAATTTTAATTCTATTGCAATCCTCTAACATAAATTATACGTAAAATATTATTATTAGCAAACATATTAAATTAAGTGAGTAGGCTATTAGATGTGGATAGGCTGTGAATAATTATTGGTGATTAATTAATGAAATACATATTATTTTACAATTGCACAGATAAATAAACATTAAATACATAGAGGGAAATGATTTTCTGAGTGGTGATAAGGATGATTATTATTGGGCATGAACATAGGGCAATTAATACAATTAACACATTTGTGGGAAATTAATTAATTAACACATTGATAAGGGAAAATTAAATATAAAATGGCACATAATGGGAAAATTATCACTAAATAATGAATGGATGACATGTAATACTATAACCATTAAGGTAATTCCTTTTGTATGGTGTATTTTGTGACTTTATGAATGAATAAATTAATAATATCAGATTATATGATTTGTTATTGTTTCAGTTCAATTTTGTTATTTAAGTATATTATGAAGTGAAGCCAACTAACAAATTGATACAACATTTTGTGAAACAACATTTATTTACCTCGTTTTCTGTGGCTGACTGAAATTTTTATTTAAACATTTCAGCCGCAGTGAGGAATTTAAACTTCTAAACCTTTTGATTTGAGACTCAAAGGTAACAACATTCACTCATATATAACACATTACAGCATAGCCAATCCAATCAAATGAGAGGGCCGCAACAATTAAACTGACGACACTATTTCTCGCCCAGGCACAAGAACTGCTCGGCTGTAATATTTAAATACTTTAATTTAATTGTTTGAATTAATTCACAAGGTTTTCTTAGTAGGCTGTACGTGTAAAGTACATAACTTGTTAAATTGTAATAATGGTAAAAAGTAAAATTTTAATAGAATATACTTAGGCCTACTTTAATGAGTATGCCTTTTTTTAAATAAAGCAAACTATAAAAATTAAGATAACAACTCCGAGAAATCAATGACTATATGACCGTTTTGTCTTTGATCATAAAATACAATGAATATACGTTTTGAAACTCACTTAATTAGTTGGTGTGAGCTTTAAGATGCCAAAATTTCATATTGTACTAGTTTCAGGTTAATTACAACCCATCTTAAGCCACACTGATGTTTCTCTAACACCATTGGGTTTACATCTACTGGAGAGGACACCTTGCAGGGACCATAGGTAGTAACTGCAGTGCTGCGATCTAGCGTCATATTAAAATAACTTTCGTGATCTGTGGCAACGATAACTGACCAGTAATGATGCGCCCAAGCGCAGACAGGTGAAACATAGCTGTTAAGTCAGGCCAGCTGGGACGTCCCGAGCGGATGTGCAATAGCACTGACAACGCGAATACCATTGCTGGAGCTTTTATTTGTTCTTTTGCTAAAAGTATTTTGCAGTCATACTTTTCTTCTATTGATTATGAATTCAAATTCAAATTAATGACTACGCCGTTCCATGTTCTATCGCAATATGACAATTAATGTCAACATGATTTTAAAACGGCATTATGATCGTTGGTGTATAGGTAATTAATCATTCGTAGTTCGGAAATTAAAACTTAAATATTTCATGAAATATCGCTGAGTTGAATTTTTTATTTAATTGTTTAACAGTAGCTGATGGCCTTGACTTCAATCAGAGCTACATGACATTTTGTAACGAGCCAAAATTTGAGGGGGGTATAAATTCGCTACACAATGAATATAAGCTGTCTAACTAGGCCTAGAATTAACTGTTAAGGTTACCTGGCATAGCCTTGAGCCTAGGTCCTTACCAGTAGGCTTAGGCCTAGCACAGCCGCAAACACACCCGTTAAACAACCCCTTGGCTAGGTTAACCTTGGGCATTCACTGGCGACCTGAGGAACACTAGTGTTGAATAGGTTGACGGTTACAACTCACTAAACACTAGTGTAAACTCCAATAAGCGAATTTATCACCCATAACACGGATACATAAGATGTAGCACGATAGCAAGAGTTTTATGAACATTGAAAACGTATGTTTGTAAACAGCAAACATAACCTCTCCACTTGCAGTTGCAGACAGCCACCTGTGGCGTTGTGTTTTAAACGCCACCCAGACAGCTGATCAGCGGTGTCGTTGATTCCTCCAAACGAACCCAAACCGCTGGAAATTATGAACAGCTGTTTATCCCTTCCCCTCGGAGGGGGAGGAATAGAGGGGTGGGTGATAAGGTAACGGCGAGGAGTTAATTCGTTTCTCTACGTGTTGTGCGGACAGGCCGGTCGATTCGTGCCTTACGTTTTGTGCGGACCGGTGAGTTTAGTAGTGATTCCTCGGGTAGTGGGTACTACTGCGAACTGTGATTACAGGTACGACCTGCGTTTTCTCATATTTAATTAAGTTTAACTGTAGGACTTTTTTTGATTTGTAATTATTGTTTTAGCCAAATTATCAGTGCCGTATCGCACTAGGCATTAATTAGGAGTTTAACCTTGTGCCGTATTGTACATTTTAAATTACGTTAACTCCTGATACAGATCACGAGTCTGTACGGGGTGTTTCAAGCATAGAATTGGATTAGATTACTTTCGATACTTTTAGCTTTTTGAACGATTTGGATTGGTGTTGTTAAAACCGCCAGTTGTGAGCCGACGAGGTGACCTTTCTGCTTGGGTGTCACAGGCACGTCACAACAGTTCTGAACAAACCCATTCCTGCAGAAGTAGTTGGTTGAACTAGGGTTGATAATTAAAAACCTTAGTGGGGATTGGGAGTTGTAACGTGTGAATACGCTAATTGAGTTAAACTCCCCCCTTCTAAATTATTTTTTTTATAAATTTCAACTTGTTTTATTTTAATTGGCATTACCTGCAGGTGTGAGCGATGATGATGGTACAGTATCGTTGTTTTTGCCAGTACTGAGTTCACACCTGACTTTAAGTTATATTTTTATTTATTTTTTTTATTAATCTAAATCTGTACCATAACTAAATTTAATTTTAAAGAACCCTGGACAGACCCAGCACGCTAGACTTGAGCAAATCCGCTGGCTAGGTCTGAGACGGCTTTCTCCCGGCATAAAGAAAAAATAATTTTGTTTCTTTTTCGAGAAAGTCGTCACAGTAAAATGGCGCCCGAACGATTGGACAGTGTTTATTGATTTTTCTGATATTAAACGATCAAATTTGAGAAATTTGGTTGTGATATTGCAGCCACTTTATAAACAAGTGTTCTGTGCCTTGTTGAGTCGTGAAACTTGGTAAATTGTTTTATTTTATCAAAGTTTGATTATTTTATAAACCGACCCTCAGCCAAGGGTGGTGTTGTTTGAATTTTTGTGACTGTGTTTACAGTGAATTGTTTTGCCTCAGGATAATATTTAATTTTAATAATGCCTGATACATCGGACATCGTGACGACGGGTGATCAAACCCAGGTCACCGCTGTTGTGACAAGTGCTGCGACGTTCGTAGTCACATCCAGACCGACTGATCTCTTCTAGAGTCAGACGTTTACAATGGCAGGAGCAATTCCCAGGACAAACCTGCCTACTCCTGCGGGTGAAACCTTACAGTCCCCCTATGAGGACCCAAGAGTAGGGTGGATCCATGAGTTAAGAAAGGAGGACCTAGTCCAGGAGATTTGGGCAAGATTTGGGCTTGATACTCAAGGAAAAGTTGAGGACTTAAGGAAAAGGTTTTGCCAGTTCTGGAAAGACCCGAGAAGTTGGCCTTTCTTAACTAACACCGATGTGATGATGACAACCCAACAGCCCCTGTGGGTGACATCTGGCGGCCAGCAAGTTCCTAGCTTTTCTCATGGGGCTTTTAGCGGCAGCCATTGTGAGCCTGTCACTGGTGCCTCAGCTGAGCGAGAGAGGAAGGCTCCATCCTTAGCGGACGAGTTGGTCGGCGTCCGCGAGTTGTTGGGACTCTCGCCTGATGCTGATGCAGGGATGGTCCGGAGAACTTTAGCTGAGGTGCTAAAAACAGCAACGAGCGGCTCCCTGGGATCTCTACAGCACACAAGTGACATTCACTGAAAGATTTGGCAAGCCAATACCCAATGACGGTCAGGTGAACCCCTTCCCAACGGCCCCTCACACAAACTCTCCAAGTGCGGGGTGGGGACCAATGGACCGGGGTGACCAGTCTTCATTGGGGAACATCCGTCTCGCTCGATCATGCTATCTGGATCATGAAAACCTGCGACAAGGCAAGCGGGTGACCGCCGAGACTTTGCCCCAACCAACGTTTGACGCTAGGTGTCAACAACCTAAGACCCGGATGCCTCATGTGGTCAGTGCGTCTAGCTGGAACCCACCGGGTGGGGTCTTGAGCAACCCGATGTGGCCACTTGGACCTAGACAGGCGAATCAAGAGGTGTCAAACCTACGACCTGGAGAGTGGGTGCCTCGCATGGAGGATTTTCAAAACCCGATGTCTCGAGAGCGTTACCCTGGAAATGCGACTTTTGTTTTTGACCAAGTGCCACTTTCCAGCCGGCTCTATAACAGCGGGTCGGGCCATGAAGTTGCATCAGTATGCAACTTAGTTAGGAAATGGAATTTAAGATTCGATGGGAGAAGAGATCCGTCTCATTCCTCGAACAGTTCGAGGAGCTCATAGAGACATACTCCTTAATGGCTGAGGATGTCTTGAGAGCGTTGCCGGAACTCCTGCAAGGGGAGGCTCTTCTGTGGTACCGTAACTTGAAAGGTACTTGGGCAAGTTTTGAGGACTTTAGAGTTGATTTTAAAACTCAGTTCTTCCCACCAGGTTACCGATGTAACCTTGACGAGGAGATTCGAAAGCGGACTCAGGGTGAAAATGAACCTTTCCGCAGTTATCTAACCGCTATCTCGACTCTGATCCGGCGTAGCGGTGACTTCTCGCCTCAGCAAAAATTGAATCTGGTTTACACAAATATGAGACCAAATTATAAGCTCAAGGTGCGCCGTAGTGATTTTGCTACGATTCCTGAACTGACACGTCAGGCCGAGGAGTATGAGGCCTACATTCGGGACCGAAATAGCTTTCGTCCCCCACCTCCTCCGGCACTGGCGTTGGTTCCTGAGACCGCTTATGTGCATAAGCGAAGACATGATTGAGTCTTGGACAATGCTGCTGTTGAACCCGTCTTGGGGAAAAACAGCTGGGTGACCGGCTGGGAGAACCTGTTGCCTTCGTTTCTGCTCAGAGGAAGGAGAACGGGCAGTAAGGGGCCAGCTGTTCAGCGCGGTGTCCAACCCAGGTCTGATCGATCAGATCCTAGGCCACCCACTGGTCCAGTGCATTAACGGCAGCCAGTAAACCCGGGTAGGGTTGATTGGTTCTGTTGGAACTGTGTCCGGCGCGGCCATCGTTTCAGGCACTGTCCCAAACCAAAGAGGTTGCGGTGTTATCACTGCAAGAAGGAGGGTGTCGCTACAACCCGGTGTGACTGTCGGGCGGGAAATGGCGGCCGGACTCAGAACCCGGGAGGTCGACTGAGTCTGCGACTGCAACACGACTTACGACCTCCAACAAGTGGATCCGCTGGCTCGACCAGTTAAAGAGTTTTACCAGAGCCGTAGGAGGAGCCCATGGGGGCGACGTGAGACCCTTTGTGGAGGTGGACCTGTTTGGTGAAACCTTCCGGGCTCTTGCCCACACCGGAGCCAGCGTGAACTTGATCGGTTCTCGAGTTGAGAAACTTCTGGCTGAGCAAGGTGTCGAACCTGAGCAAGTTCATGTTATGATGAGGATGGCTGATGGCTCGAGCTGCGAGGCTGGATTGTTATACCGACTTTCTGGTGAAGTGGGTGGTACAACTCACTCTTGGGAGGCTTATTACATACCAAATCTGTCGTATGACTTGATTCTGGGTATGCGGTACCTAGAGGAGCTGGACCTTGTCCGTATTGATCGAAAGGTGATTTTACCTCTCGCTAAAACTGATCAGGGGGACACCGCAGTCTGTGCCTTGGATTCTCTGTCACCTGAGGAAGTTCGTGAGCTAGCGAAGTTCTCAGATGAAGAACTGCCAAAATTTGATGCTGCTGAAGGCAAGACTACCCTGATTGAGCAGCGGATAAGGCTCAAGGAGAATGTTGTGCCCGTAAAACAGCGATATTATCCTCGTAACCCGGCGATGCAAGCTGTCATAAACCAGGAAGTTGATGATATGCTGCAACAAGGGGTGATCGAACCCTCCACGAGTCCTTGGAGCTCACCGGTGGTGTTAATTAAGAAAACCACGGGGAAGTTCCGGTTTTGCATTGACATGAGATCTGTCAATGATTCGTCAATCAAAGACGCTTATCCCTAGCCGCGAATTAACGGTATATTGGAAAAACTCAGAAAGGCAAAATACATCAGCACGTTGGACTTGAAAAGTGGTTATTGGCAGGTGCCGTTGGAAACTGAGAGCAGGGCCATAACTGCGTTTACAATTCCTGGCCGAGGGCTCTTATCAGTTAGCGGTCATGCCTTTTGGCCTCCACTCAGCTGGTGCGACATTCCAGAGGCTGCTCGACATGGTGATCGGTGTTGAACTCGAGCCAAAGGTTTTCGCCTATTTAGACGACTTGGTTGTGGTGTCAACGACCTTTGACGAGCATTTGAAGCTTCTGGAACTGGTCTTTGATCGCCTACGAGAAGCGGGCTTGAAACTTAACCCCAATAAGTGTCACTTCTGTAAAAGGCAACTGAAATACCTTGGGCATGTGGTGAACTATTGACGGCATAACCACTGACCCCGAGAAGATACAATCGTTCAGAAACTTTCCCACGCCAACGACAGTGAAGAAGCTGCGTAGCTTCTTAGGGTTAGCGTCGTGGTACCGGAGGTGCATTGAACAGTTTGCAACTGTGTCCGCACCACTGCGGCACTTGTTGAACAAAAATGCCTAGTGGCACTGGGGTGAAGACCAAGAGGCACCTTTCCAGAAGTTGAAGGTTCTGTTAAGTTCCTCACCGGTTCTGGCTTGCCCGGACTTTACGAAAACCTTCACATTGCAGGTCGATGCCTCAAATATCGGTGTCAGAGCCGCGCTCACTCAAGCGCCGGATGGCAAGGAGGTGGTGATTGCGTATGAAAGCCGCTTATTGACGGACCAGGAGTGCAAATACTCCAACACTGAAAAGGAGTGTCTGGCTCTGGTGTGGGCGGTCCGCAAATTCAAACCCTACCTTGAGGGCTACCACTTTGTGGCGATCACGAATCATATTGCGTTGAGCTGGCTCATGAAGTTATGCAAACAGAGTGGGAGATTAGCTCGGTGGCTCATGGAGCTTCCAGCAACACGATTTTGAAATCAAGTACCGCAAAGGAATCTTAAACCGGGTAGCTGATGCTTATCTCGATATCCGGTGGGAGTAAACCCGAACGACACGGGTGACAAGGTCAGCGGAGAGCCCGCTGAGGTAGCCGCCTTGGACGAGAAAGTCCTGGATGGCCAAGGGGGGCCAAGAGAACCCGCGACTGATGTGTCTGTGGAGGTGATCCCTGATGGCGGCGGTCCAGCCCAAACGGGCACAAATATCGTTAGGGAGGACCGCTTAGCTGCGGTAAAAGGGTGGTATGACCGGATGTTCGGTTTGGTGATGAATCATCCTCAGCGGTATGGCAACTACTGTGTCCGAGCTAACCAGTTGTACCGATCGTTTGGCAAGTCAGTTGATGAGAACCCGGAGTGGAAGATGTGTGTCCCCTCAGATAAGGTGCGAGCGGTGCTAAGCGAGAACCACGACTTGCCCACTGCTGGACATCTGGGTAACGACTAGCCGTACCGCGGTTCGTTACTTCTGGCCTGGTTGGAGGAGGGATGTGAAACTATATGTAAGGAGTTGCCCTCATTGCCAGTCCTATAAGGTGGCTCAAGTCAAACCAGCCGGAAAAATGTATTTCTGGAGACCTAAAGGTCCATGGCCTACCATATCGGTCGACCTAATTGGTCCGTTGCCTCGGTCTCGATTTAACCATCGGTTTCTAGTGGTGGTGCATGACACCTTTAGCAAATGGACAGAGCTGGCTCCCATTGAGGCTGCTACTGCTCAGAACGTCTCGAACAAGCTGGAGACTGTCCTGATGCGATACGGTGCTCCAGAAATGATGATCTGTGACAATGGCACGCAGTTTGTCTCCAAGATTGTCAAGGCGCTGGCAGATGAGTGGTGCATACAATTACAAACCACTGCTCTGTACAGTCTTCAAGGAAATCCCGTTGAACGTCCAAATCGGGTTGTCAAAACCATGATTGCACAGTATGTGCGGGACAATCACAAGGTGTGGGATCGGTACTTGGAGGAGCTGCAGTTTGCCATGAACACAGCGAAGCATGATTCCACTGGATACTCACCAGCCATGCTGTGCCTAGGGCGGGAGTTGAAACCCCCTAGGGCCATTTGTGGGCTCGTTTTCGAAACCTCGGAGGATGTAGTAGAACCTACCGTGGTGAGGTTCAGCGAAGTCGCGCAGAACAGTTCAAAGAACTATATGATCAAACTCAAGGTAACCTCAAGGCTGCCTATCTTCGCCAGTCTAAGTATTACAACTTAAGGCGACGAGAGGTGTTTTATGAGGTGGGGGATCTGGTTCTTCGACGGATACATGTCTTGTCCTCTGCAGCCAATGCTATCGTCGGGAAATTTGCACCAAAATTCCAAGGCCCATGTGCTGTGGTTGGAAAGAGAGGTGTGAACCTCTACGAATTGGAGGATTGCGCAACAAAAGCCAAGCATGTATCCCACGTCAAGGATTTAAAACCTTTTGTGGAAAGGGTTGTTTTTGACGACTGAATGTGCCAATAAACCCTAGTGTGTAGCAGATCTTTACTAGGATTAGGGTGTTCTGGCAATCGAGGGTTCTGATACTTGTTTTTGTTTGTGGTTTTTTTCGCTTAATGAGCCAGTTGAGTTTGCTTTTGTTGGTTTTGTTTTGGCTCTGTGTTTTGCTTTTGCATTTAATTTAATTTTAATCAATTCTAAGCATGCCCAGTAGTTGATGACAATACATAAAACTGCTGGGAAAATGTTTTGGCATATTTGATTTTGACCCCGAAGTGTTCCGCTTTTTTTTTTGTTTTCTTTTGTTCCCCGAAGTAGGAAGGGGGTGTAACGAGCCAAAATTTGAGGGGGGTAAAAATTCGCTACACAATGAATATAAGCTGTCTAACTAGGCCTATAATTAACTGTTAAGGTTACCTGGCATAGCCTTGAGCCTAGGTCCTTACCAGTAGGCTTAGGCCTAGCACAGCCGCAATCCTGTTACTAACACAGCCTAGGCTTCACAACACTCACTTTGGCTATCACTTCACTTTTAGTTATGGAGCACCAAAGGGGGTGAAATAATTAAACTAGTGGTTTGGTAATAGGGCACTAGTCGACTAAATAACCCCTTGGCCAGGTTAACCTTGGGCATTCACCGGCGACCCGAGGAACACTAGTGTTGAATAGGTTGACGGTTACAACTTTACTAAACACTAGTGTAAACTCCAATAAGCGAATTTATCACCCCTAACACGGTTACATAAGACGTAGCACGATAGCAAGAGTTTTATGAACATTGAAAACATATGTTTGTAAACAGTGGTAAACATTGGAATAAAATGCGAAATCAACGAGCTTCTCTGCCATTAGAAGAGAATTAGCTTTTCACTGAATTTTAAACAGTCAAACAATTGAAAACAAATTATTAATTTTCATATTTTATGGAAAGCATCTCTCTCCTTAAACAACCTACATTATTTCTATAAACTTTAAATAACTTTTTCTTTTAAAAAGGTTTTACTTGAATTCGAGCCAACCACAATTTGATAGAAGTCTTTTCAAACACATTCCAAACCCCAACATTGATTCTACACTGTGATTTAAACCCCCGATTCACTGTTGTTTAAAAAACCAAACATCAAAAACTGCCCATCAAACTGGCGAGTGAGTGAGTGAGTGAGTGAGTGAACTGCCCATCAAACTGGCGAGTGAGTGAGTGAGTGGGAGGGAGGGGGAGGGAGGGAGAGAGAGAGAGAGAGAGAGAGAGAGAGAGAGAGAGAGAGAGAGAGAGAGAGAGAGAGAGAGAGAGAGAGAGAGAGAGAGAGAGAGAGAGAGAGAGAGAGAGAGAGAGTGTGTGAGTGAGTGTGAGTGTGTGATGTGTGGGTGAGTGTGTGGGTGAGTGAGAGTGAGTGTGTAAGTGAGAGTGAGTGTGTGAGTGAGAGTGAGTGTGTGAGTGAGTGAGACTGAGTGTGAGTGAGTGAGACTGAGTGTGTGAGTGAGAGTGAGTGAGTGAGTGTGTGCGGGTGAGAGTGTGTGGGTGAGAGTGCGTGGGTGCGAGTGTGTGGGTGAGTGTGTGTGTGTGTGTGTGTGTGTGTGTGTGTGTGTGTGAGTGAGTGAGTGAGTGAGTGAGTGAGTGAGTGAGTGAGTGAGTGAGTGAGTGAGTGAGTGAGTGAGTGAGTGAGAGTGAGTAAGTGAGAGTAAGTGAGTAGTGGGTAGTGAGTGAGTGAGTGAGGAGTAGTGAGTGAGTGAGTGAGTGAGTGAGTGGTGAGGTAGTGAGTGAGTGAGTAGTGGGTAGTGAGTGAGTGAGTGAGTGAGTGAGTGAGTGTGTGTGTGTGTGTGTGTGTGTGTGTGTGTGTGTGTGTGTGTGTGTGTGTGTGTGTGCGTGTGCGCGCACGCGCGCCGACAGAAATATCAATGTATCTAGTATAAAATTTAATTAATACCCCCGTCGCAGCAAACCTGCATGCTCAGCGAATTTCCAATGAATATATAACATAACACATTAAAAAACTTAACAGGATTCATAAGAAATATACAAGCGATACAAACAACAAGAAACAAGCGATATTAAAAATATTAATTATTCTCCATAAGAATAACATTGGGGATGAGTACGCAGGTTTGCTGCAACAAGGCACACAAAATAATGGATTTTTATGCAAATATCAATAGAACTCATCTTAGTGAAGTCACATACCAATTTTCATCCATATACATTCATAAATAAGTGATATATAACATTTTAAGCATTTTCCATAAGAATAACATGGGGACCAAGTACCTAGGTGTGCTGCTACAGGAACCATAGGCGAAAAATTGTTTTTTTGTGCAAACAACAATAAACCACAACCAGATCAAGCCATATACCAAATTTCGCCAGTTTATGTTCATAAATAAGCGACATATACAATTTTTCTTTTTCTCCATAAGAATAACATTAGACAACGTACTGTGTTTAGCACTTTCAATATCTCGGTAACCAATTGACGTAGAGCAATGATCAAAATACCAAATTGTTTGTTTTTTTAAGCTGAATTCAATGGTATAAATTAAAATTTGATTTAAATTTAAATTACATGTGAAAACCCCAAAAAATAAATTTTTTGGGATACAAAACCCCCCAAAAACCCCCCTTTGGATGGTGCGATTCATCTGGTTTTCGATTCATCTGGTTTTGGAACTCGTTCAAATAAATGGTACTTTACACATTTCTACAAGAACGGACCTTTTTTACGAGAGTTATCGTGCTTACGGACACATATATATATACACATTTATAAAAATTTGAACGAATGGTGTTTTTGGCATCTGGGGACCTCAAAATGAAAAGTTATCATGGTCTCGGGCTTAAGTCTTACCATGAGACCTATGGTAATAGCTTCCCTATAGGGGAAATTCGCTAAAAGGAAACACAAAAGAATATGGTCAGTTAAAGTTGTGCCGCCAAGGTGAGACCATACTAGCACCACTTAACATAGTGGCCGACCCAGCGCGGCTTCAGTACCTCATTTGTTGTTGCCGCCCCATCCTCCCTTTTTATCCGTTTTTCCAAGAATGTCATCAGGACTAAGTGTTAAATGGCAAAGGGATCGCCATCGCCAGTGTCTCGAGTACACCCATGATGTCGACAGTCAGTGTATGTGCGTTGCCTTTTGAGCTATCATCTTTATGTCGCCGCAGACAATTTAGCTTAGCGTTTCACATTAGGCCCGTTTAAGATGAATTAGTACAGTATTTAGTTATATATTCGTGCCATTTTATATTATGGATTAATTTAGTTTTAAATTAAATATTAGTGCCATTCAAAATTATATTACTCCCTAAGCAATGAATGACTATGTCGTCTGTTTACAAACCACCCAGCTCTAAGTGTTCCTTTACATCTCTGTGCTGTGGGCATCACAAAATTTAAGAATTAACTCGTTACTTAACAGCAACCATAACTATGGTACACCAAAAACTGAAATACCCCCGTAGCAGCAAACCTGCGTACTCAGCGAATTTCCAATGTATATATATATATATATATCTTGATACCACATAAAGCCACATACCAAGTTTCATCAATATGCATTCATAAATAAACAATTTATGACATTTTAATTATTCTCCATAAGAATAACATGGCGGCTGAGTATGCAGGTTTGCTGAAGCAAGGAACACAAAAAATGGGGTTTTATACAAATATCAATATAACTCATATAGGTAAAGCCACATACCAAATTTCATTAATTTATTTTCATAATGAAGGCAGATAACACGTTACTTATTCTCCATAAGAATAACATGGGGCTGAGTACGCAGGTTTGCTGTGACGGGACCCTTTGGTAAAAAGTTTGTTTTTTTGAGCAAGTATCAATGGTCCACAACCAGATGAAGCCGTATACCAAGTTTCGTCAGTATACGTTCATAAATAAGCGAGATATAACATTTTTGTATTTTCCTCCATAAGAATAACATTAGACAACGAACTGTGTTTAGCACTTTCAATATCTCGGTAACCAATAGACGTAGAGAAATGATCAAAATACCAAATTGTGTGTTTTTTTAAGCTGAATCCAATGGGAAAAACTAAAATTTGACCATTTTCAAAATTATATGTAAAAAATTCGAAAAACCCATTTTTGGGGTACAAAACCCCCCCAAAATACCCCTTCGGATAGAGCGATCTGGCTGAATTTCGAACTTAAAGTCATAAATGTTGTTTTACACGTTTATACCAAATTTCATCAAAATCGGATCATTTTTACGAGAGTTATCGTGCTCACGGACACACATATATATATATATATACAGTTTCGAACGAATGGTGTTTTTGGGGTCTGGGGACCTCAAAACGAAAAGTTATCATGGGCCCGGGCCTAAGTCTTACCATGCCGACTACGGTAATAGCTTCTTCCCTATAGGGGAAATTCGCTAAAATGCAAAACTTGTAAGAAGTACATGAAAATTCCAGACTGTTGCTATATAATACAGCTTTAAGTAAAACATTGTATATACATTTATTCGATGTATTTCATAATTCAGAACACCTTGTATTATTATTCCCTTGCTACTCAATAAAGATCTATTTAGGATAGGATTATTTAAATTAATAGTATCTGGGGGAAGGCCACTCAGGTTCTTTAGATGACTTGTAGTAATATTTCACCACTTCCCCCTACTGATAATCAGATGTTTATAACTCATTTGCCTCTTTTCTACATTTTTAAGGTCACACCAGTTGTTTTTTATAGCTCAATTTCCCTTTGATTTATTTTACTACTCTTTATATGTAATCTTCACTTAAATCTTTTAATCTCTGCTCTCAGGAAACCACATGTTAATAATCATACACAACATTTTAGTACTACCATTGACTATATATAGGCTATATAAATACTGAAGTAGACTTTTCATTGCCATTGTGAAATCTGTCCCTAGTTTTGAGTATGCCATGATTCAAAGAGGACGTAGTTCTCACCAGGGGCGGCCCTTCAGTTTTTCAGCGCCCTTGCAAAGACCAAACTTGCCCCCCCCCCCGGCCCCATCCCCATCAACCAAAACCTGCCTGCCCCCCATAGCTCTGAGATAAAACTGACACTTGCGCGAGTCCCCTCGCTTGTTGCGTTTGATTTGTTTCTGGTTCCATGTGATACTGATAACCTGAAATGACAAGCTACGGAACACATTCAGCTCTGAGACTTGTGTAATTCAAAATCTTGATTTTATATATTATCGACTTGCAAATGCTGAGTTTCAACAACTTTGAAATTTCACAGCAGTCATATCTGTATTTATTTTTTATTTTCTGATATATCGAATCTTAAGTTCTGATTGTTTGGATCACTTAAGTTTAATACCAGAGACTCTAAAAATTCAAGTTGGGGTTAAAATTTTTTTTTTCCGTCGATACAAAATTGTGATATACTGTCGCAACCCATATCAAATAGGCCCCTTTGGAAGAAATACTGATGACTAGTCGATTAACCACGACTCGAGCGCAAATAATTTGTAATGACGAGAAGTATTTGTTTAATGCTTAACATTTCCCAACCCATCTCAACCAACCCAATGCTCCGAAATGACTCAGTTAATAAATCAGAACTTGATTGAAATGGTACTATTCAGACGGAACGATAAACTAAGTTTTTTTTAAAGAAAGCTTAAGGAGTGACCTTACAAAAAACGATCGAAGGGGGCACCAACTTCTGAGGGGGACGCATCATCTTTTCCCCCTTATTACATATAATAGCAATATTAAACTCGAATCGTTGTATAACCTCAATTAAAGATCAAATCCCGATTCAATACCCTCCAATTCCTAAACCATATCTCTCATCTAGGAAGTACAGTCAACTCCCGATTATCCGGGAGCGGGTTAATCAGGATGCGGTTTAACCGGGGTCAAGAAAGGTTATTATTATTATTTTTATTTATCCCCTTATAAACATAAATAGAGCAATAGTAACAATTGATTTTGCTAAATTATCTCCAGAATCATATTTAATTTACTTTGTTTATCAGAATAAATACTATACAAACAATTTAGTAACCACAACATAATCTAAGAGTCTGTCTTTCGCTAATGAGCAATTGGCGCGTGATGGGGAGCGATGACATTGACAATGCCGGACGGTCGGACGCGGATGTCTAAAAATAGAAACATCTCAAAACAATCACCCTTCCCGCTGCTGTTCACCCACAGTAACGGACAGACGGTCGGGCGCGGACGTCTAAAAATAGAAACATCTCAAACAATCACCCTTTCCGCCGTTGTTTACCCTCATTGGGTTTTTCCCCCATTGCGGAATTAATTAGCATACTAATCGGTGTAGTTTAAAGAGTTTGGTGTTAATAGAGATTCTCAACCTATTAAATATCATTCGGTGTTTTGGATAGTATTTACTGCTATCAACCATTGCTAGTATTAACTATTATTATCTTGATTGTTCGTAGATGTTATCACAATTTAATGATTTTCAAAAGTATTTAATCTACATAAATATATCTTAAATAACATTAATCCATAATATTGTAGTATAAAAATGTTGATAAACCTTTATTATATTCGTAATATTCAATTTATTGAATCCCTTTGCTTTAACCGTGGTTTTGGGTTATCCGTGATCCTCCAACCGGTCATTACCCTGGATAATCGGGAGCTGACTGTAGTTAAAAATAATCGAAGAGGGCAGATTAAAACAATTAGTTGCATCGTGTAACTTGATATTTTAACTTTGCAATTTGCTTGCATCGTATTGCGAGTTTTATTCATACTCTCAATACCAATCAGAATGCCCTGAAGTTGTCCAAAACGATAGAGATTAAAACAACTTTTCAATTTGGAATAGAGGGGAGCGGAAGTTGCAGGGCCTGAATAAGAAGTGTGGCGCCCATATGCTTGAGTTGATTTGCCTCAACTACTGGATGGGGGATGTGTGTCGAAAGGACTCGATGAACGAGTGCCTGAACGCGGCCCATCATAGCTTTATATTGTGGCTGTGTTATGTGTTAAAGGAATACCAGCGTCAGGTACCTTTGATTCTCTTCAACGTAGAGCTTCATCTCTTTCCAACCTGTGACATGATGCCTAAACTCACGGCCCACCACTGGTATCTCCTTAAATCATACTGGCTGATTTAAAGGGCCCTATAGGATAATATCTCTCGGTTTCATTCCCATCGTAATTTACGATCACACCAATCGGCAATTAGGTGTGATACAAGCCACAAATGACGATCGCACCGTGTAATCATGGCCGTAAAAGACGATCGCACCACAGATGACCGTTACGAGGATATAATCCCGTCCCGAAATAATCCTGAGGTAAAATAAATACCGACCGTAAAACTGGATTATCCCCCCGAAAATTTCCCGAGATTTGGGGACCCGTCCATCCCTAATCACAATCCAAGTAACAATTAAACTAACCTGACAATAAAGCAGGTGTGGCAACGGGAAAGGGCGAGCGGATCTAAAGTTCTCTCTAGTTAACTGATCACCACACTTCCAGGATTTGCGCACAAATTTGCGCCCCTATGACGCCCCTTGGCTGACTGGTGCCCTAGGCTGCAGCCTAGTCAGCCTAATGGTTAACCACACCCTGAGAAGTTGTGTTACCCGATATGTAAGTTTAATGTTTAAGTATAATGGAAGGTGCAACATGGTGAATACACAACTTTCTTTCCAATAATGCTTTTCAACTTAACAATACTAATATACAACAAAATAACGAAATCCTATATATATATATATATATACATATTTACAAATATTTTATTTTATTAGCGCTAGTAATTTCGCCCCCCCCCCACCCCGCACCCCGCGACCTGTCAAGGGTGCCGAGTGCCGTGCCCGGTGCTGGAGCACGGCTCGCACTACCCTAGAGCCAGTACTGGTTCCCACAAACTGCTGTCAACTATTACTTACCCTCTCAAGGAGGGGATATAACAACAGTTAGTGTGTCAGGAAACAACCATAAGTTAATTATCACTTCCTTTCTAGGGTGGAGTTATTTTACAAGTTAACGTAAACAACTAAAATAAATAGTTGACAGCAGCACAATCTGTCGGTAACCTAATCAAACTAGGTCCACTTCAAATTCCAGCACACACTAAAAGTGACAACTCTGGCAGCTGGGCCATATGGATGGGATGTCTCCTTCAGTATTTATAGTCAATGGTATTACTTTGACAGTTCCCTGATTGATTATGAACAGCTGTTACAATTCTTTTGTTGATTTGAAACTCCATAAGCCCAATGTTAATTTTGTCAACTTTTCAATTTTGTTTTTTAACATTATTTGATTTTTACGGGGGATGAGACCTGTCTAGAACAAATTTTTTTACCATAACTTAGTTATTTCCAAAATTTGAAGGAAATCCTCGGAGCCGTTATCGAGATGATTGTGCAACCAACCAACCAATCAAGCAAACATTGATCATATAAGAGTATAGGATTAAATTAATAATTAAATAGTTAAAATTTAGAATTTTGTATATCCATGCAGATTGAGGTCTCAGACACTCACAAATACTGAGCAGGTAAGAGTTAACAGAATAACTTGTGAGGCAATACTAAAAAAGGTAAACATTTCAAGGCAGTAACAAAAATCAAAGAGCTAAAAGACCAAAAAGATTACTTCATATAACTAAAATCATATCATAACCAACAATCACAATCATGAGACGTTAACTACAGTTCAACAATCTGACATCGTTAATTGACTGCAACCATATAACACTTAAGGACTGAACTACATTTTGAAAGGAACAGCAGAAATAGTAAAATCGTTCCAAACAGAGGTCAAACCACCACTTATGACTGGAAAGCTGTTACTGACGATCACAATAAAACCAAAAGGGCATTCATTCATTCATTCATTATACATTGGATCGCAAGAGATTAATGGGTAACAAACAGCATCTTGCAAAGGGATTCCCGCCATACTGTCAACTCAATGGCAATTTAATTGCTGCATACACTTTGATTAAATACAGAAAAATATATAGCAACTAGCTGATGTACCCGTTCTTCACACGGGTTAGAAAGGTTGAGATCTTGAAACAGCTGTTCTTGATTCTGCTCTTTAAGCTGTAAAATGGGAGTATCCACAACTGTTCGCATTACAGTTTCTGGATGTTTACTTTCTTCTGAAATGTAAACATTGAAACTTAGGACAGTCACGGGGCGTAGTCCGAGGGGATTTCAAGGAAGTGATCAGGCCTATGTGTTGCACGGGTTCAAGAACTACCTTTGTGTAAAGTTTCAGCCCAGTCGGTTCAGTAGTTTTTGCGTTTACCGGAACAGCAGACGGACAGAAACCACCTTTTCTTTAAAATATTACTAGCTGATGTACCTGTTCTTCGCACGGGATAGACAAAAGAGCAAATACTAATAACTGTTGTTATAAGTTGTTATAAGTTAGCTTGAAACAGCTGTTTGTATTACAGTTTCTGACTGTTTACTTTCTTCTGAAATGTAAACATTGAAACTTAGGACAGTCACAGGGCGTAGTCCGAGGGGATTTCAAGGAAGTGAATAGGCCTATGTGTTGCACGGGTTCAAGATCTATCTTTGTGTAAAGTTTCAGCCCAGTCGGTTCAGTAGTTTTAGCGAATTTCCCCTATAGGGAAGAAGCTATTACCGTAGGTCTCATGGTAAGACTTAAGCCCGAGACCATGATAACTTTTCATTTTGAGGTCCCCAGATGCCAAAAACACCATTCGTTCAAATTTTTATATATGTATATATATATATATATATATATATATATTTATATATATATTTATATATATATGTGTCCGTAAGCACGATAACTCTCGTAAAAAAGGTCCGATCTTAATGAAATTTGGTACAAACGTGTAAAGTACCATTTATTTGAACGAGTTCGAAAACCAGACAAATCGCACCATCCGAAGGGGGGTTTTGTACCCCAAAAATGGGTTTTTTGGGGTTTCCACATGTAATTTTTATTAAAATCAAATTTTAATTTTCACCATTGAATTCAGCATAAAAAAACAAAAAATTTGGTATCTTGATCATTGCTCTACGTCAATTGGTTACTGAGATATTGAAAGTGCTAAACACAGTACGTTGTCTAATGTTATTCTTATGGAGAAAAAGAAAAATTGTATATCTCGCTTATTTATGAACATAAACTGACAAAATTTGGTATATAGCTTCATCTGGTTGTGGTTTATTGTTGTTTGCACAAAAAAACAATTTTTCACCTATGGTTCCCATAGCAGCAAACCTAGGTATTCGGTCCCCATGTTACTCTTATGGAAAATAATTAAAGTGTTATATATCGCTTATTTATGAATGTATATGGATGAAACTTGGTATGTGACTTCACTTAGCTGAGTTCTATTGATATTTTGCATAAAACCCCATTATTTTGTGTTCCTTGTTGCAGCAAACCTGCGTACTCATCCCCAATGTTATTTTTATGGAGAATAATTAATATTTTAAATATCGCTTGTTTGTGAATATATTTCTTATGAATCCTGTTATGTGGCTTAGTGTGTTATGTTATAATTCATTGGAAATTCGCTGAGTATGCAGGTTTGCTGCGACGGGGGTATTTGCGTTTACCCAGAACATCACACAGACAGACAGAAACAACCTCTTCTTTATAATATTATAGATAGATTGCAAGATCTTCTACAGGCCACGGTGGATGCCAAATAACTTAAGAACATTGATTTCTGTTTAAGATTTACAACTCTATTCTAATTACAACAAGTAGATGTACTTTCCAAACAACCCTCTTAGATCCTTGTCTGAAAAACGTTCTCCATCTTGAGATTTACAAACAAAACAAATTTAATAGGACTACACAATGTTATTTCAATTTTTATTTTTAGTGATATGTTATAAGGTTTGAACTTGGCAAGGTGGTTTTAGTTTAGTAACTTACTCAGGATGTAGTTCAGTAAGTCACAATAGTTGTAGAAGGAGCCAAATCTCTGTTCAAGTGTAGGACCACCAGGCACACGAGCGTATATGTGACGATAGTACAATTCTTTGTACAGGATCAAGAAAATCTGAAACCAAGTGAAATGTCTTCTGATAAATGTGCAACATACGTTTTTTTTATGGAGAGTAAGAACAATTTTATATTTAACTTTTGTATCAACATATATTGACTAAACTTGCTAGGCCTATATTATTTCATCTGTTGTGCTCATTGATATTTGCATCAAAACATAACCTCTTGCAGCAAACGTGTAAACTCTGTCTAATGTTAGTTATTCTTATAGAAAATTAATGAAATACTACATCTCGCTTATTTATGAATACACCCTTCTTCGCACAATGAATCCAGGAATGAACAGCTGATTAAAATTCCTGCTGCAACTACATCTGTTTCTGATCCATTAAACCAAATCGCCTTCTGGAGGTTCTATTACTGGAGGTAAACACGTCGGGTGGCTACCAGTCGATCGACATGCTAGTTGCTCGCAGAAACAGTTAGTCAACTTTTAGAAAATAAATGAAAATAATTAAATAAAGACCTGGAACCAATTAGTCGACATGATATATGGTCGCAGAGCCACTTGGTCGACTTTAAAAAAAATAAATGTAATAACAGAAAGGCTACTTGTTCGATGTACCAGTTGATCGCGCCATCTCGAAGAGAGGGGAGAGGCAGATTTACAAGCGGAATTAAAGGATCAGTCCACTTTCGTTCAGAGCTGTAGGCGTGTTCCAGTAGTGGTGTATGGAGCGCTGAGGTAACGTCACTGAGAAGAGATACCAACACTTACAACCAAAATTTCCTGTATAATAACAATTTACCCTTTAACACTTTCGCTGCTGCAAACATGTTTAAACATGAAATTTTAATAAGATTCTATGTTGAGAAAAAACTCCGATCGGGGTCCGCAGCAGCCGACGTGTTAATGTGACTATTGTTATTTGTATGTAAATGAAAATAGGAACAAAATAATCTAATATTATTTTGTCCCTTTTATGTGTTATATTTGCAGAAAATGTTATATACAGGAAAGGTAAAATGTTATATTCCTACTGCACCTATTGTAGGAGGTAGAGGCAGAAAATGCACTTACCCCTCTAGATGGAGCAAGTGCACACACACTGTAGAGAAAACTTTAAACATTTTTTCCATAATGAAATATTAATTGTATTTTTATGAATATTTTATGGTCATTAAAGAACATCCTTGAAATTACATCATACAAATTTAAGTTTTAACCACTAAAAATGATATGCTCAGACTTGGTCAAAGATGCACTATCCATTTTACGTAGTGCACTTACCCCACCTCACCCAATATGGTTTTAGGTTTTTATGGTTTGTGTGTAGTGCGGGCCCCTAAGGAAGCGGCTATGTACCCTATGGCTGAATCCGGTCATGGATACTAATCAGGCAAACATTTTGATAAATCAATCGTAAAAATCTATTCATAAGTAACTTAGGAGTTATCTTAACAAAATACTCCTTAACGTATACAGGGTGTTCAGAAAGGGTCATTACCAACTTCAGGAGCTGGTAGTACTTATCAATTTGAACAAAAAAGTGTTTTAGCCTATAAACATAGGTTGAACAATTTTCGGTTTAGCCAAGAGCCACCATTTTGTATTTTTAACAACAACAAAATAATATCTTAAGAACTATATAAGCAACAGAAATGAAACTTTGCACGTTCTTTAAATAACGAAAGAAGCAAATAATAAAAAATTATGATTAAGTTGGCTTAGTTATTTTCAACATTGCGCCCATTTTGTATTTTAACACCAAATAACAAACAAACCATTAATTTTATAAAAGTTTTACAAGTTACAAAAAAGGTTCACATTCTTATCACAAACCTAATGACACTTTATTCAATGCAATCCATCAACGCATCAGCGAGAAAATGCACTTTTAAGGTTTGCTTGCACAATTTGGGGACAACAATCAGCTCCCAAATGCACTGCTTTTTGTCCCCGATTTGTGCAAGCAAACCTTAAAAGTGCATTTTCTCGCTTATGGATAGACAGATTGCATTGCATAAAGTGTCATTAGATTTGTGATAAGAATGTTTATCGTTTAACTTTGTTGTATCTTGTAAAACTTATAAAATTAATGGTTTGTTTGTTATTTGACTTTAAAATCTTAAATGGGCGCAATTTTGAAAATACTTTACATAATTTTTTATTATTAGGTTATTTAAGGTACGTGCACAGTTTAGTTGCTGTTGCTTAAATAGTTCTCAAGATATTAATTTTTTTTACTATGCAACATGGCAGCTAGCGGATAAACAGACAATTTTTCGACCTATGTTTTATCCAATTTTTTGTTCAAATTGATAAATACTACCAGCCCCCAAAGTTCGTAATGACCCTTTCCTGTATATAACATTTTCTGCAAATATAACACATAAAAGGGACAAAATAATATTAGATTATTTTGTTCCTATTTCATTTACATACAAATGTGATATTTTCTGATAAGATAATTTTTTATTGTTTTCATATTTCATATATTTTTAAGGTTTGATATCGAAATTCACGGCTTATTTTAGGTTTTTTCACGGTATACGAAATTCACGGCTTATTCAAGGTTTCACGGTTTTCACGGTTGGGTGGGGACCCTGTAACAGTAAAATATTTGTATTAAAATTAAATTAATTGAATCCTAAAGTGGGAGTCTATTCCAAATACCGATTCGCTCTCAATAGTGTTCAGCTCTTTCAACAATAACTGCTGTGGTCAACATCATGTTAGGACATCATAAAAGATGTCAATAATTAATTATAATTAAATCTCCGGTGGTACTTATATTTAATAATTTTATTTTTACTACCATGTAATCTAATGCTTAAGCAATACGTGTTTTTTTTCTGGCAAGCGTTAATACTCTCGTAACCTTCATATCCTACCACTCAACGACGAGAGTTGTTAGTGTGAAATGATGCAATCGGCAAGATATCGTATCAGGTAGGGCGGTATATTGCCATCGCGCAGGATATGGGCTGCTTCACTAGCGCTCGTGGTGCCTCCGTAAAAACAGTCTTCTGATGTAACAATCTGGGCGACTGTTGATTGGCGCTAAAGTAAACAAATCTGCCCAAACGCTCTGGTTTCTTTTACCAGGCACCAGGATCCGTACGTCTACCCGGCTTTTTACATTGCAGGTACAGAGTTTATTTCAGTTTAATCGCTGAAGAGCTGCGGCTTTGGTGAGACGCCAGCACACAAGACAAAGACGGGTACAATAATTTTGTCCCGTCAAAACGCAGACACCTGATACTACAATCAGCAGTTTAAATTGGTAAAATCGTGAAGTCACTGGCACTAGGGTGAACATCGATGATTAATTGATAATAAATTATTCACTCTCGTAATTATTTAATTTTGACGTGATATTTAATTTTGACTTGGATATTTTTCAGTGACTTAAGCGTCAAAATCCGTGACTTGGTGACTTCCATGACCTCATACAAAATCCGTGACTTTTCGGGGACTTCCGTGACTGGTAGACACCCTGGCATCGCTAATGTCACCCACTATTCAGGACGCGTTACGCAATCGCCAACGATCGCGACCTGAAATTCCCGGTTTGGCCGAAAATTTCTGCATAATCCACGCAATTTTTTCCCGGTCACCAAAGTTAAAGCTTAATTCCCGGTTTTTCAGGTTTTCCCGGTCAGTGGCAACCCTGAATTTGTAATCCTTAAATTGGTGTTTAATTTCTAAGCCCCTTTTAGAATACCTCAGTTCAACCATTTAAATTATCTACACCAAAGGTTTGAATGCAACATGGACTGGGTTATAATAATATATATAATTGGATTGAGTGAAACAAAATCCTTATACATAACTTTACTGCTTACAGTGGTAAGAGAATCAACTCGAACTGGCGTGTCTGTGACATAAATAACTCAAAAACGCCTCTACAGATCCACTTCAAACTTTAGAGATAGATTCTATAGTACGAAATCTCGGTCAAGTTCGTTATTGGGAATATTTGGTTAAGTGATAATAAAATTATCTTTAAAACAAATCTATTTTTTATCCCATAAGATTAACATTGGGAGCCATTTTAGTGGTACTTGAATCGTTGATATTTAGCCAACGTCTATGTTTCAACTATAGAGTAACGTAAGTCACAGTGCCATAGATTCACTACAGAACTGTAGTTATTCATGTTCATGTTGTCTAGGAAAAAACTTATTTTCGTAACTTGAAACACAAAAACTAAGTTTTAAATTTTATTAGCTTTTAAAAGTTGTATGTATATTTTATTTTATACTAATTTAAAGATGCATTATTATTTTAAATACTATTATAATAAATAACTTTATTGGTACCGTACTCTATGTAAAGAAATGCAGGCTGAGCGCTGCACTATTAATGGGACTTTGGCCAGTCCAGACTCCAGACGACAGAATTTTAACCGAAAGTAAAGATGTCAACAAGAAAATTATTAAAGTTATTATTAAAGTGATTATACGCTAATATATGTAATTATTTACATTATAATTTCCACTCATTAACAGTAGAAAGTCTTAATTTGTTAAAAACATTATTATCTCGCTTATAAAACTTACGGTAAGTTACCAAATAAAATTAATGTTTTGGTTTTTTATTTGGCGGCTATCACCAATGCAACTTTACAATATTACAATAATTAACATTTGTAAGAACAGAAAACAGAACAAACTATAGCTACCTATACATCGTGCTTTTAACTATGATGGTATGTTATTAAAACTTATGTGGCACATTACTTTTCACCATTTTCTGGGACTAGCCTATTTCCTTTTTGTCAGATTGAAAACTGAAGTTTAATATAAATTTATTTTCCTACAAAATGATAATTGCATTACCAGAACTTGTTTATTCAAACTCAATAAGGCAATAAGGCAAACTCAATAAGTTTGGTCCTTTTTGGAGGTTAATATTTGTAAGGTATGCCTATCGACTTTAATTTTCTAGGCATAGTTTATGATGCCCATACACCACTGTTTTAATCCAATTTTGGACTAGATTTCTTCATTTTTATCCAAAATAAACATTTTATAAAATTGTTCGGTAAGGTAAAACTTAGTCTCTGGATAATTGTGCCTTTTGGCACAAGTTCATCCTAGGCCTACTTTTCGATTGAAAATGATCATTTTCATTGAACTAACCTCATGTAAATTTACCTCTAGAGTTTGGAAATTACATTTGTTTTTCAGAAACAAGGGTAAAGTGATACAAATTTTAAATCAAAAATAAGCTTTGACTTTTGTTTAACTTACATTTAATTTACCCAGGCGAATCCAATATGGTTTCGGTCTTACTCGGCTCGGGTATACTTTCATAAGTGGAACAAAATAAAGAACCAAATGAAATTGTTCGATAGGCTACGGTATATTAATTAGGTTGCTATTTTTAACACTGATTAATATTTAATAGCTTATATGTTTGTTGGATGAACGTTAGAGAATCATTATACTCAGTTTGGAATTCGAAGTAGTGTGACGCTATCTACATTTTAACGGTTTAATGGATTGTCATGAAATTTTTAGGGTAACGTTTTGATGAATTAATGCTTTAAATAAACTATAATTGTCAAATTATTATTACATTTTAATAATTGTTAGTTTTTTCATTTAACATTATTTCAGTACATATTTTGAGCTTTGTGGTACCGTGTTGCTGGAGAACTGTCAAAATACATCAGCTCAGCTGCTGTCATTTAGTTTTGTTCGCAATCGCTGTTTGTTGTTTGTGTTTAGGTTAGAAGTTACGTTACAAACAGTTTATTTAATTTGTTCTAAATTCAAAACGTGACGTTCTTTTGAATTCAATAATAATAACAATTTCATTAAGGTTTAGCAATAATCAAATGTAAACATTCTGTAAGTTAGGGATGTTATACCTTGTGACTTCGATACACATAACTTAGCCTATGTGAAGCACTGTGGTTCAAGTTGGATTTCATACGATAAAATGTTTCATCGCGGAGAATGCCAAGATTATTCAGCACTACTAAACACAACCATACATCTTTGGTGGTTTTGTATCTGTGTTCTTTTGCAGATAGTTTGTGTTCGAATAATGCTCAGGTTCTGTATATTAGCCTATAGTTTTAGCCATAACATGGATGATTATAATACAAAGTGTGACTAAAAACTAACTTTTTATGTTATTAATAAACTTACAACGTTTAAATTGTCATAACAGACAGTACCCTTTGACTAAGTATTTACCTTTCATATAGGTTAATTTAGGCCAATGCTATTGTTGTTTTCCAACCGTCAAGTTGGTCAATCTTCATAAATATATTTTAACTTTAGCTTTGCTGTAAATTCATTCTAACCATAAGTAGGTCTTGGTAGTCTATACAGGGGAATGTTATGATAGGTCTAGCTTATATTTACATTTGTGAGTTACTAAATGTCACCAATGTCCACTTGCTTTTTGTGGTAAATTTAAGTTTGCCGAGGCTAATTGTACTTGGAATGGCTAAACATACTAAAATCAACCTACCACAACACATTGTCTTATAAACATTACCCAACCCAAGGTAGTTAACGTACTAATAAGCAACCATGTAAATCTCACCAATCAATCATGTCTGTAGGTAAACATACTTGCTGATTTCAAATAAATAAACTAACAGATAAGTTAAGTGATTGTCTAAAATGTACATGAGGTAAAAAAAAAACTTAAACTCAAATACAGACCTCACAATAAACAACGGCAGTAGAACTTTTGGTGTCAATACATTTTGTATCGCCATATTACAATATCGCTATCAACAGATTATTTGCTTACTTAGTTAGGCCCTAATGTGAAAATATTAAGGTTGGTCAATCTGTTAATATTACCTGTCACGTAATATCCACAGGCAGAAAGGGGAGAGAATTATGTTTACCGGTACCTACCTAAGTTATGTAGTTTGGTAATACCACCTTATAATACCTTATAATTTCATATATAAAGTTATCTTATTGGATTGAAGCGAAGCGAAAATCCTTATACCTCAGTCTAAAAATCTAATTCCTGATACGCTCTCCATTTCCACCGGTCGATGGATTGTCATGAAATTTTTAAGGTTAACGTTTTGACGATTTAATGATTCTGATAAACTATACCGGAGATTGTCGAATTATTATTACATTTTAATAATTATTTTAACATTCTTCAGTAAGTTACCCTACCACTTTTGACCTTAGTGGCACACCGTACACAGGCTCTTTAGAACAGTCAAAATTCTTTAGTTGCTGTCATCTTGATGTTTGGCATTACTTTTTTGAGGTTACGATTACGAACTAGAAGTTTATTTTTTGATAATTTGTTCTAACATCTTGTTCGAAAATCATAAACTATAAACGTGACGTTCTTCATGCTCAATAATAATATTTTAATTTACATTGTAAGAATACCGGTAATCAAATGTAAACCTTCTGAGTTATGGATACGTTTCCATGGTCGTTTCATACATATCTGTAAATAAGACTGTGGTTTGTTTAGTTGGATTTAACACGATAAAAGTGACATCGGCGAGAATGACAACATTATTCCATTACTGGTTAAATAATCTGTGGGAATAACTTTAGAACTGAGGTTTTGGTTTAGGCCTATAGCCTACAGTTTTATTCATAAGTAACATGTAGCCTATATAAGAAAGATGTGACTAAAAACAAACTTCTGATGCTGTCAATATACATGAAATACTGTCTACAACGTTTTAATAATATATGAAGATTAAATGGTATTCTTTAAGACTAAGTTACCATACCTATTTAACTTTCATATAATGTAGATACGGTAGGCCAATGCTATTGTTTGTCAACCATCACATTCTAATTTTAGTCTTGCTGTATGTATCCATATATAGGCCTTGGTTGTCTATTAGGGAGGATTTTAGAAGAGGACTAGCTTAGCCTATATTTGGGATTTACAAAATCTCACATATGTCCACTCGCTTTTTGTGAAAAGTTTGCTGAGGTAAGCTGTAGACCTACTTGGAATGGCCAAACATACTAAAATGAATCCGACAGACCACACCACCTCATACACCTTACCTAACCCAAGGTATCTACTTAACGTGATAAGGACCCAGTGCCGTCCTTAGGGCGGCGCGACAGATGCAGCCGCACAAGAGCCTCGCGCCTACAAAGGCCTCGCACTTAGGGTTTTTTTCATGGAAGCTAGAGGCGTCATGGCCATGACTGGGATCAGAAATGTGGACTTTTGATGATTATCAATTGAGGAACTGAAGACAACGTACAAACAGTTAGTGGTATGTACATATTTTGCTAATATTGACAATATGTTTTAATTTAACGTCAAGTTCTGAAGTACATGAATTAGCCGTGTATTTAGCCAATAGCGGGTGTATTTCTCAATGTAGCAAGCAAGTCTGTGTCAGGACTATATAGGGGCCATAATTTTATTTTGATATTAATGGAATGAGTTTCAGGTATTTTTCAGTTTATCCTAGCTATTTTTTCTATATTTTAGAACCTAGGAATTGATTTTTTGCCAAAGTCAGTGATAAGAGTGACCTCCGATGTTGAAATGGTATTTTTTTTACCACCCATCTTGTACAGTGTGTTAGGTTAGGTTATCTTATGTTGTTTTTAAATAACAAATCCTATCGAATCCAACGAGGTATATATCTATAGAGGTCTCGTCTGGGGTAAAAAAATGTGCTTACATGCTGACCGCCATTTTGACGCTCTATACCCTCCGATCTTCATGGCAACAAATATGTTAACCAATCAAATCCCCTCTTCACAACTTATGTTAGTCTTTATTATTCTTTGGCTAGATGTTTTCCAGTGAGGTTTCAATTTTTTAACAAAAGTGACAAAGCTCTATAATTAAACCGCGTTAATCTTATCCTGACCACCACAGTGTGTTAACAGTTTTAACTGTTGCATATTCATAACCGGTTGAAATAGAAAGTATTGGACCAATAACTTATTCATAGCCTATATTATTTTTTCTGAAAGATTTTTACTGTAGCATTCACAAATAAGGTTCTATGTTTATCAGAAACTTTTCATTCGGGTACACATTCATAAATGATGGAGCGATCATATAAAATACCCCCGTAGCAGCAAACCTGCGTACTCAGCGAATTTCCGATGCATATATATGTATCTTAATACCACATAAATCCACATACCAAGTTTCATCAATATACATTCATAAATAAACGATTTATATGACATTTTAATTATTTTACATAAGAACAACATGACGGCTGAGTATGCAGGGTTGCTGAAGCAAGGAACACAAAAAACGGGGTTTTATACAAATATCAATATAACTCGAGAAGGTAAAGCCACATACCAAATTTTATTTATTTATTTTCATAATTAAGGGAGATAACACGTTACTTATTCTCTATAAGAATAACATGGGGCTGAGTACGCAGGTTTGCTGCTACGGGAACTATCAGCCAAAAAGTGTTTTTAGTGCAAATATCAATAGACCACAGCGATATGAAGCAATATACCAAGTTTCATCAGGATAAGTTTATAAATAAGCGAGATATACAATTTTTCTTATTCTCCATAAGAATAACATTGGACAACGTACTGTGTTTAGCACTTTCAATATCTCTGTAACCATTTGACATAGAGAAATGATCAAAACACCAAATTGTGCGTCTTTTTAAGCTGATTCTTAAAAAAACTAAAATTTGACGTTTTCCAAAATGATATGTAAAAAATTCAAAAACCCCATTTTTGGGGTACAAAACCCCCCAAAATACCCCTTCGGATAGGTCAATCTGTCTGGTTTTCGAACTTTAAGTCATAAATGCTGCTTTACACGATTATACCTAATTTCATCAAAATCGGATAATTATTACGAGAGTTATCGTGCTCACGGACACATATATATATATATATTACGAACGAATGGTGTTTTTGGGGTCTGGGGACCTCAAAACGAAAAGTTATCATGGTCCTGGGCCTAGATCTTACCATGCCGACTACGGTAATAGCTTCTTCCCTATAGGGGAAATTCGCTAAAACAAAATGAAATTGTTCGATACGGTATAGCTATTATTTAGGTTATTCGGTTATGTTCGGTCTCAAAGATGTGGAAGATATTGTCTGGAAGTTTTTCCAGGTAAGAAACGTTGATTCCAATAATACTTAAATATGTATTCTCGGGAGCAACCTTTTAACGGATCTATGGAAATCGTATGTTCTTTTTACATGCTGCTGTAATCCCAGAAAGTTATTTCCTAGAAACCTTTTAAATTTGTTTGTTTTTTAGTTTTATGTTTTATAAATCAATTATTTTGTTTATGCAGGTAAGGTTTATTTAATTTTAATTTAATTTGATAAAAAAACTAAAAAACAAATATTACATAATAACTAACATACAGATGATAAAATATTTTACAGTCGATCTAATCAATATATCGATAAATTTATTCGGTTTTGTGTATTGTTCCGTTTATGAAAGTGTACCCTTCCGTTCTCATGGAATTTTAAAGTTCACACCACCCTGCATTAGTCAAGAGAATCCTCTCTCCAATCTGGTGTGTTTATTCGTGACGGGTAATTTTGGCTATTTAACAAACGTTAATAGGCTATACTTATTCTTAACGATCTAATGAAAGAAAATATTCGGATCCTTTCCTTTAACCCTTTCATTAATACTACATAAAGCCACTTACCAAGTTTCATAAAAATATATTCACAAATAAGCGATATTACAATTTTAATTATTCTCCATAAGAATAACATTGGGGCTGAGTTCGCAGGTTTGCTGCAACAAGGAAAACAAAAAATGGATTTTTATGCTAATATCAATATAACTCAACTAGGTGAAGTCATATACCAGATTTGATTAATTTATGTTCATAATTAAGGGAGACATGGCATTTAATTATTATTCATAAGAATAACATGGGGCTGATTACGCAGGTTTGCTGCTACGGGTGCCTTTGGCAAACAAAATTTTTTGAGCAAATATCAATATACCACAACCAGATGAAGCCATATACCAAGTTTCGTCAGTATACGTTTATAAATAAGCGAGATATACAATTTTTTTTTCCTCCATAAGAATAACATTAGACAACGTACTGTGTTTAGCACTTTCAATATCTCGGTAACCAATTGACGTAGAGAAATGATGAAAATACCAAATTGTGTGTTTTTTAAGCTGAATCCAATGATAAAAACTAAAATTTGATTTTTTCAAAAACTACATGTAAAAATTCAAAAAACCCATTTTTGGGGTACAAAACCCCCAAAAATACCCCTTCGGATAGAGCGATCTGGCTGGTTTTTGAACTTAGTCATAAATGTTGCTTTACACGTTTATACCAAATTTCATCAAAATCGGATCATTTTTACGAGAGTTATCGTGCTCACGGACACACATATATATATACATATATATATATATACCTCAAAATGAAAAGTTATCATGGTCCCGGGCCTAGGTCTTACCATGCTGACTACGGTAATAGCTTCTTCCCTATAGGGGAAATTCGCTAAAAAAGAGTTTGAGTTGCCATTCAAGTACTCTTTTTATTTCCAAAATGAGAGTTTCCATTCAAGTAGCTTTTTATTTCTATAATCAACATATGTATATGCCTTTCAAGTATGTTTACAGCTGCTTGGTGTAACTAACTGAACTTAGATAAAATCAATACGAACTTTGAAGGCCTGTGGGGCAGAGCTCTTAGGTCAGATTAAAAATTGTCTTTTATAAGAACCTTGTCCTGACATAAACGAACTCAACAAGAAATAATTATTCAATTTTGTCCACTAATTCTCAAGTAATGGCGTGACCAAGGGAAATAGGGATCCATTTCAGCGAATTTCCCATATAGGGAAGAAGCTATTACTGTAGTCGGCATGGCAAGACCTAGGCCCATGACCATGATAACTTTTCATTTTGAGGTCCCCAGATGCCAAAAACACCATTCTTTCAAAAACTGTATATAGGCCTATATATATATATATATATATATATATATATATATATGTGTGTGTGTCCGTGAGCACGATAACTGTCGTAAAATTAATCCAATTTTGACAAAATTTGGTATAAACGTGTAAAGCAGCATTTATGACTAAGTTCGAAAACCAGACGGATCGACCTATCCGAAGAGGTATTTTGGGGGGGGGGGGTTTGTATCCCAAAAGTGGGTTTTTTGAGCTTTTTACATAGAATTGTTGAAAAAGTCAAATTTTAGTTTTTTTCCATTGGAATCAGCTTAGAAAGACGCACAATTTAGTGTTTTGATCATTGCTCTACGCCAAATGGTTACAGAGATATCGAAAGTGCTAAACCCAGTATGTTGTCCAATGTTATTTTTACGGAGAATAAGATAAATTGTATATCTCGCTTATTTATATACTTTTGCTGATGAAACTTGGTATATTACTTCATATCGTTGTGGTCTATTGATATTTGCACTAAAAACCATTTTTCGACCGATAGTTCCTGTAGCAGCAAACCTGTGTACTCAGTCCCATGTTATTCTTATGGAGAATAAGTAACATGTTATCTCCCTTAATTATGAACATACATTATTCACATTTGGTATGTGGCTTTACCTACTTGAGTTATATTGATATTTGTGTAAAACCCCATTTTTGGAGTTCCTTGCTTCAGCAAACCTGCACACTCAGCCGCCATGTCATTCTTATGGAGAATAATTAAAATGTCATAAATCGTTTATTTATGAATGTATATTGATGAAACTTGATATGTGGCTTTATGTGCATTAAGATACATATATATGCATATTTATGCATTGGAAATTTGCTGAGTACGCAGGTTTGCTGCTACAGGGGTATTTATATATTAAGATGTATACACAATTTTGGACCTTGACACAATGACTCGTGGATTCTAAGAAGTGGGTCAAAGAGTTTTAATTTCTTCCTAGATTATATTTAACATAAGGTACTACTTTTCTTTTCTTTTTAAAATGAGGCAATTTATTCTTCTTAAAAACAAATTGAATGATTTAAGCCTTATTGTTTTTTAAGTTCTGCATTTATAGGTTGCCTATGTATTTGAACAACCGTATAAAGCTACAATAACAATGGGAGGCCTGGGGGGCACAGCCCCCCTCCCCCCAGTAAGGTTAATGTGTTACATTAAAACCTCTGGATTAGAGTTTAAAATATTTAGGCATTCAAAACCAATTGACTGATTTTAAAAGTATTGTTCATCAAGTTCTGTATTTATACTTATAGATTTTTACAGCAATATTAAGCTACAATAAAATAAATATCCTGATGGGTCCTCCAGTGGAACCAAAGTGTAAATAACTACTTTTAAACCACGTGCTCTCACTGATTGGGGACCTTTATTGCCGCCAACATATTACATTTTATCAAAATCTTCAGCTAATATTATTATGAGGGCCTAGATGATACAGCCCTCAGTGAGACTGAGGGGTGAGTAACTACTTCATATGCACTTTGTCTGACTGATTGACAGGTTTCAGGCCTCATTGTTTGTCATGTTCTGGATTTGTATGTCATTGTCAAGCTGCAGTTATAATGGAGGGCCCATGAGGTATATTGTCAATTGAAACATTTTTTTTTTTTACGCGATCACTCAATCCTTATACGCGATATAAGAGCGTACTCCTAGTAAATATATATGTGTGTGTGTTTTATTTTTTCTACCACGTTCAGGTCTACGGGTGACAACAGCATGGAAAACCTGAAATATGCATAGAAATGTAGCGTTAGTTTTTAAGCTCCCATGCTTATGTACGAGACCTATAATAATAGAGACTTCCTAGTTACGAGATTCGCTGAATCACACACTTAAGCCTACCTGATCATTGTCAACGATATGTGAAACCTCCTCCTCATCGGGCCATGGGCGCTTGTCAAAAAACTTCTCAGTGAGCTTTGGAAACCTGTGAATAGGACCTAGATGTAGGCAACAATATGATTGTAACAGGGTAGAAGTAGAAACTTATTTTAATAGAATGCTTAAATTGTATAAATTAGAAATCTTATTTTAAACTTTTTAACTAGACAATTTTTACTCTTTTACTATGGAGGAATCATTAGGACTATGGGAGAGGACATGGCAATGCTTTAACATTAGGGCTGATGAAACCAGGCACATCACCTCACAACTGGCGATAAGATAGCAAGCCTATCTGATCACATGTTGTTCTTAAAATTGCAGTAAGATGACAAAAGCATCCCATTTAGCATGGGAAAGATAGGAAAAAATTAGTCGCGCGCTTAGCTGAAGTAGAATTTTTGGCAAAATAATTGGTTGATGGCCAAATGGATCTTTGATTTTTAATTTTAAGATTAAATTCTTGAGATGTTGATACCAAATATTACCATATATATCATGAAGAGGCTATATATAATAAAGGGAATAAAAACTCAGAAGAATTATTGTTAACTCTAGACATGCCCTCACCTTAGTTACGCTCTTGGGCGTTTTATGGCTTTCTTTACCCAAATAAACTATTTATTTGTATATGTGTACTGGTTTAAATTATCTTATTGTCAAGTGATCATTTTCCTCGAAAGGTTATATTTATTTGTGTTCCTAATGAACTGCTCAAACTGTTAATTCTAAACTTAACCTTATTCAACCGGTATAATTGAAGTAGGTATAAATTGTAATACAAAAAATATGCATTCAAAATTTTCAACCCACGCTCACTTTAATTAGGTTTCTGTTTCTGGCCAATAGAGTGTATTTATGAACAAATATAATATTGACTTGTGTTACTTATTAAGTGCTCAAACTGTTAATAGCCTACCAATTTTAACAACCGTTGAATATGTTGAATAATGAGTTTGCACGCAGTACGCTGACATGAGGGAAGTGACTTTCCACATTAAACACTTTAAAAAATCCAAATCAGTGTTAACCCTAGGAGTGGCCAATGGCCGAGATTCGGCCCTATTTTGTGCAGCCTACTGTGGCAGGGGCCGAGAATCGGCCATTCGGGACCGGAAATTTTGTAACGAAAAAAACCACTAATGATCAACTCAAAAGTGAACAGTATATATATCATTCGAAAGATAATATTCTGAACTTTCATTTTTTTACATAAACAAACCCTGTAGCAGCTATACAACAATGTCACGATGATTAGAAATCAAATGAATTTTTGGCGCGATGCGATTCTAGCAGCCGATGCTAAGAAAATGTCAAAACACTACTTTTTTGAAATTACCCAGCTCGGGTAATTTTTGTCGTGGGAAGTTGCGGTTGGTACCAATGCACTGCTAAAGAAATGCGCATTATTTTGGTATTGATGTTTTGAACGAAATATTGATTAGACAGATCATATGATTTTTTGAAAACAGGTGTTTTCTGTTTTGTTGTACAATGGCAGATGGCCGAAAAAGGGCCATTAGGAAAATCGAATTTATATTTAGTGTAAGTTATAGTTACTAGACAAATAATATGTTATTTTGAAGAGGAAGAAATGTAGAGTAATTTAGTTTTGCCGTTGGCAGCACTGTTTTATTCTGAAAATCATCACCAAGGAATAGTTTCATTACGTCACATTTTTGCCTAATCGGCAACTCCGCAGCTTTTTGCTGTTTATAAAGTCTCAGTCAGTTTGTTTGGCTCGCTCCAAACTGTAGTGTATTTGGTATCATTGTAAACAGCAGATTTCAGGCTTTATTCTTATATCCGTCCCGATGTGTTGTGTTTTTGTTGACAATATGACATGACATTTGAAATATGCAATGTCGAAGTCCCAGTCCAAAATGGCGCGCTATGTTTGACCGCTGTCAGTTGTGTAAGATTGTTTTAGTTATTTATTTAGCCGAATTCACGCAAAAATGGATTGTAGTGACATTCGGGGTGCTCTTGAATAAAGTATTAGTGACGTTGATGACGATTTAGAGGGTAATATAGGCAGTGATATTGAGATGATCGACTTTTCTGATGTTGCGTCGTAGGCCTAGGCTACTTGGATTACTTATCTGGTAGTGGTGAGTTATATATTTATATGTATACTCCTATGTATTCTATGTATAACATGTTATATATTTCTATGTAGGGAATTGAATGTACTACAACATGATTATATTGCTTTGGGGGCAAAATATTAGACAAAAAAGTTATATACTAGATACTGTGAAATATTTTTTTCCAAATACACAAAAATAGCAAAACATTCTTTTATTTACATTTATTTATAAGTGATAACAATTTTTTACCATCAACTTTATGACTTTTTTGGATTCCTTACTTCATTAGCTTTACAAATATGTATATATTATTATTAGTATATTCATATATTACATGACTTATTTACAACACAACCTAACACCGTACAGTTTACATATATCTCGGGTTTCCGTTTATTATTATATTACACCCCTAAACCTTACAAAACAAATTATTTCCATACCACGTTATATATTTCTAAGTAGGGAATTAGATTGTTTACAAAATGTATATAATGAATTTTGTATTAAAAAATCAGTAGAAAAAATTTCACCAAGGCTACTTTTGAAATTTCAAAATAAAATTCTAATTCTTTTTCTTCTTTTCACTTTACCGAAAAAATTATCCGTATAGATCTTTTTCATTTTAGTATTTCTAAATTGCCCTGTTCTTCCTGATCAAAATGAATATAAGGTTGGCTAGGTTTACTTCTACGGTTGAATTTATACGAATTTTCAAAAAAATGTCTGCAAAATCGACAAATTTAGCCTGCCATTCCACACTTTAGCATTGGGCCACTCCTAGGGTTAAAACATACATTTATTCCAATTTTTATCAAAATCTGGAAAAAATTATTTTTTTGGCTGTTCTGATGCTCCTGGTTCTATTTACCTGCAATGCTGGGAATACAATATTGTGCATTATAAGGTTAAGAAAAGTCGAGTCAGGATTGAAAGTAGGCACGAGATTGCTGGGGATGATAGAAATACACAAACAAATGAATAAAAGGCTTTTCTAATGTAAAACCCTACAAGACAATGTATTGTGTTTAGTCGATACACATTTTCTTTAATAACTCGGTAAATATTTACGCTAGAATGATTAGAGAGGGCTATAAATTTTCCCCTAATTAATCTCCATCATTATGCATGCATTATTTTTACATCCAGGGCCTTTCTGACCCTTTACGGGGCCCAAAAACTCTAAGTTTGAAAGATTAATCCCCAAAAAACGGGTTGGAGTTTTCAGATTGTTTTTCCCAACGAACTTGTCCAACTGATTATAGATAGGAATGTCCCTACCAAATTTAAAGTAAATCGGACAAAAATTGTGACCGCTAGAGTGCAAACACACACAAATATATATATTATTTTGAACGACCCCCCAAAACGTTCAGGGGGTCATGTTATGAACTTCAATGGTGGTCCCGGGCTTAAGTTTCACCGTGTCGGTCATGCTATTAGTTCACTTTCTATAGGAAATTCACTAAAAATAATAATAATAACTAAGAAGACTCATAGAAAACTCTCAACCCTCTCCCACTTTAATTAGGTTCCTGGTCAACATGATTTATATATAGTCTATATCAATATTATAAAATGTTTTACTAGGTACTCTTATTTTCAAAGTACAGTAGAGTCTAGATTATCCGACCTAAATCGACCGTGGCAAGGTCGGATATCACGGAAAATAATAAAAACAGTGTTAAAAGTTTCAATTTTTTGTTTGGCCTAGGCGCATGGAAATTGATCGTTCGATCGTTAACAGGGACGGTCGGATAACACGGAAGTGCGGATAACCAAAGGTCAGGTAATCGAGACTCTACTACTACTACTGTACTGTCTCCCTGTAAGGTTCGGAACATCTAAGCAGAACCAAAAGAACATTTTTAAATTACAAAAACGAGCAATGATAATTATTATGCATGCCAAACACGACGAGCCAAGTCAAAAACTCTTAAAAAAAAACACAAATTATCACAATTTTCTGACTTTATATAATAGAAATTTTTAAATTATATATAAATGAATGAAGCAAAATTAAAAAATTGAAATATAATCTTTATTATTAGACTAGAAAACAATTGATCGTTCAACATCAGATCCACAGAAAAATTCACCCCAATACATGATAGGAAGTCATCAATCAAATAAAAAATATACAAAATAGAATTTATCGGAAGAAAAGAAATAAAAAAAGTCAAAGATATCTAACAAACAATCCTTTATTTTCATTGGATGATTTTTTTATAGGAAAAAAAAACACTCGGCTGGTATGAAAAAAGTAGAAAATTTCAGATGCAGTATTTATAGACTTAAGATATCCTATCCTATACTCTAATATGAATAAGGTTTGCGTGCGTGCTTGCTTACTTGCAACTCTGATCTCAAAAACGGCACCTTCAAATGTTGGAAATAACTCATTTCTGGGAAAATTGATAAAGATATAATTAGTGACTGTATTATTCGTTATCTCTTGAACCGAACATCACACAACTTTGATTCACATTTTATTTAATTTGATATATTTAGGCCTAGACGAAAAAATGAGCCATCATTTGTCTTTGTACAACAATTAGTTTCAGTTTAAGCATTTTGTAGTAGGACGCCTTATCTCTTGAATAAATTACCGTGACCCTGGACCGGATGCCGAACAATAGACCAGACATTAAGAATGAGACAAAAAATATGGGGTCGCTCATCGACTGACTTTTGAGGTAAACAAACAAAGTTAAGTTAGCTGTCTAATTTAACCGAGAGACCATAAAATATATTTGGATATTTAACACTAGATGATACGCTGTAGTCTATTATTAGACTTGACCAATGACGATGGAATATACTATCATTGTAAATCGCTTATGCAACACCGTTGTTGTGTTATCTAGGACTTTTTATTTTCTGGGAAATTAATTTGCGAAGTATATTTATTTTGTTTGTTGAACCAAAATTTCCCCCAGGCCTGGCTCGCCGGATCGGACATATTCTGCACCCCTGTTTGAACTATTAATGCCAATTTAACAGCTTTTGAGTGGTATATGTTTAATAAAAGTAATAGGCCTAATAACTTTAAGAGTAGAATAATTATGGCACACAATGTAGTTATTGATCTGAAGCCTCTATTATGAACATATCTCTTATTGTAACATGTAGTTCTTAAAAGTTTCAAAGTTTGGGGCTTATACTGCCTCCATGACCTATGCCTGTCAGCTCCTAAAAGGGTTTCTTACTTGATTACACAATTGAACAGCTGAAGTTCACTCCCTAGGCAACTAGGCATATACGGTAAGTAATTAATTACCAGTATGATCAAAGTTATTCTTGTACTAAAATTATCAACTATATTTTGATAACATTAGTGACTAAACTAGTACCTACCATATTAAAAATATCTTTAAAAAACTTTAACTTTTGAATGCTAACAAAAACTTACGTATTTTCATAAATATTTTGCAACTCAAAAATCAATCCATCGTTCAAAGTGCTACAAAAGTATTGGAGAAATTTCTTGACCATTTCAGGTACTTTGAAGTGCTGACGATCGTACTCGATGTCTCTTTGAGGGTCTCCGGTGTGGAGATCTCCATAGTCATACTGATTGTATTCATAAGCTCCATATCCCTGCAAAACCAATAAAACTATCAGCAACCTCTGATGATCTTAAGTAACTTAAATTTAACACCATATATAATCAGTATAAGTAGTCACGTTCTTAAACCCAGGCACTGAGTCGTAGTCCTGAGAGGCTCCAAAAGATGTAGAACAGGGTTTCCACAGCAATTTCTCTTATGAATTCCCTGACTTTCCCTGATCTTTTTCTCTAAATTTCCCTGACACACCATTAGGCATTGTGACTTCTCAACTTGATATATTTAGGTATTTATTCTGAGTAATAAAAACAACAACTTTTTATTATTTAATACAGCCTCCACCATCCCCGTAGCCGCTCCGATAGCCTTCAGTTCACAAAATATTATCAGGTAATTTGGTTGGCTATCGACTATCAAATTAAGAACTATCGATTATAGTAGTACGGTACGTAATGTAGTTTGGACGGTCGTAGTCAACTAGCGTCTGGAGAATTCACAGCGTTCATTGCTTGATGAATTGTAACTTTCAGATTGTTCGACATGCTACGGTAGACCAGTAGATGCAGTGTTGGATTCACGATCCCACAGCCTTGTGTTCATATCCTACTTTTTTGAGGTCTAAATGTTTTAATTTTTGTTATTCAATTGATTTTGTGCAGGTTTAAATCTTACTTTCTGAGGTCTGGATTTTGTTTGAAGTTTACTTTATTTTATTTAATACAAATCCATTTATTTTAAATATGTTGCACAATGCGGCTGCAGTTTAGTTTACGGCCCACGGCCACATTCATTTGATTGAATTTTTCTATTAAAATTATCGATAGGGGCCTCTATCGATTAAATTATTTCATTCGATTGTTCAATAAATCAATTACATTGTTATTCTTTATTGTTTTTGTGTACATTGTTGCACAGTGAAGAGCCACCATATAACGCTCTGCGGAGTTAGGTTACTATAATTTTGTTATGAACTGCAGCCAAATTTTTGATTATTTTTCACGCGTATATCCATTTGTAATATCTTACAAAACAAAGAGATACTACGACAATCGATAGATCATAATGCGATTGTCGATAGTTAACCGAGTAACCTGCTAATCGTTTGTGAACCGAAGGCTATCCTAGCCGCACTTACCCATCCTTGTGTACACAATACCAAATAAGACTTCAGCCACCGCTAGGGTTAAAATTTGTGAAATACAAACAGCTAAATTATAAACGATAATTCTTAATAGCGATATCTTTAATCACCAATAGTTATATAGCCTATATTAATATTTTTAATCGATTTTTTCAAATGAATGTGGGACTTAAACTAAACTGCAGCCCAATATTTTTAATCACTCTAATTTGTCAATCGAATGAATGCGAGACGTAAACTAAACTGTAGGGTAATTATATCAACCTCCAGACACCAACGATTTTTACAATTTTTTTTGGATAATGTTCAAAATTCATTTCGAAGATGGTACTCATTTTTCGCGGAAACGTCGGTAAAACCGGGAAAACGGTTGAAATTGATTTCTTTTCAAATATTAGGCTATGGGTACCGTACTCAAAAGGTGCGGGATTCCGTCCTGAACACGATTGTGTAAATATTTTTTGAATCCAATAATGTTTGAACGGGGTGAATCCAATAATGTTTGAACGGGAAATCGGGGAAAATCGTTGAACATTATTTAAAAACATTATATACCTACAATGTGAGTACTCAAATTGTGCGGGATTCCGTCCTGAACACAAATATGAAACCTGTTTTGCAATTGAATAAGTGATAAGCAAGCTATTGTCAAATACGTGTTAAATCCAATCAATCTAGGGATTTTTGAATAAGTTAATTGGTTGGGAAATTTTCTTCAGACTAAATTAAACTTATTAAAAGGAAATTTTTACCAAAAATAGGAAAATTTCCAAAATAGGAAATTTTCCCAAAAAACGGTAAATTTACCATAGACGGGAATTCCGCTATACAGACCTCTGCGGAGTTTGGTTAGGTTATGTTATGTTAAATATACATACATTATTTACCTGATAGAGCAAACAGAACCTAACCTATCCAAACTCCGCAGAGCGCTGTATGGGAAATTTCCCCTTAATCCCGCTATACAGAGTTCTGCAGACCTAGGTTAGATTAGGTTATGTTATGATAAATAAATACAAATCTGCTTAAATACAAAAATTCGGTACCTAAATAGTTTGTGTAAATTTATCTTATCTTAACCTAACCTAACTTCGCAAAGCGCTGTACAGCGTGATTCCCATTTAACCCTAACCGTGGTCATCCGACCAATTTGGTCGGATTTATATGTCATCTAGAGTGGCCACCGACCAAATTGGTCAGGCCAACATTTTGTAACGTTATAAAACTAATAATAATAAACTCAAAAGTGATCAATATATATATCATTCTAAAGATCACATTCTGAACTTTCATTTTATTACATAAATGAACCGTGTAGCAGCTGTATAACAATGTTACGACGATTAGAAATCGAATGAATTTTTGGCGCAACGCAATTGCTGCAGCCGACGCTCTGACAAAGGCAAAACACAATATTTTTGAAATTACCCAGCTCGGATAATTTTTCTCGCAGGAAGATGCGGTTGGTACAAATGCACAGCTAAAGAGTAGCGTTTTAGTTGGAGTATTGATTTTTAGAATGTCCACCGTATTGATTGGACAGGTTATATAATTTTATGAAAACAGGTGTTTCTGGTTTTTTTTGTGGAATGGCCAATCCGACCAAATTGATCGGATCAGAAAATCGCGTTTATATGCAGTGTATGTTATTGTTACTAGTCGAATAATATGTTATTTTGAAGAGGAAGAAATGTAGAGTTATTTAGTTTTGCCGTTGGCAGCACTGACCTCATACCGTTGGTTGCCCTTGGCTTCATCACCAAGGAAATGTTTCATTACGTCACATTTTTGCCTAATAATAAACTGCACAGTTGTTTACGAAGTCTCAGTCAGTTTGTTTGGCTTGCTCCAAACTGTATTGTATTTGGTATCACTGTAAACAGCAAATTTCAGGCTTTCTTCCTATGTCTGTCTTGATGTTTTGTGTTTTTGTTGAAAATATGACATGACAACTGACATATGCAATGTCCAGTCAGTCCAAAATGGCATGCTATGTTATTGTTTGACCGTTGTCAGTTGTGTAAGGGTGTTTTGGTTATTTATTTAACCGAATTTACGCAAAAATGGATTGTAGTGATATTCGGGGTGCTCTTGAAGAAAGTATTAGTGACACTGATGACGATTTAGAGAGTAATATAGGCAGTGATATTGAGGTGAAGGACTTTCCTGATGATGTGTCAAGGCTAATTGGATTATTTATCTGGTAGGCCTAGTGGTGAGTTAAATATTTATATGTATATTTCTATGTATTCTATGTATAAAATGTTATATATTTCTATACAGGGAACTGAATGTGCGACAACATGTTTATATTGATTTGGGGGTAAAACATTTGGCAAAAAGTTTAAAGTTACTAAATATTGTGAATTCTTTTTTTCCAAATACGCAAAAATAGCAAAACATTCTTTTATTTACATTTATTTATAAGTGGGAAAAATCTTTTACTATCAACTTTATGACTTTTTTGGATTCCTTACTTCATTAGCTTTACAAATATGTATATCATTATTAGTATATACATATATTAGGCTACATGACTTATTACAACACAAACTAACATTGTACAGTTCACACATATTTCGGGTTTCCGTTTATTATTATATTACGCCCCTAAAACTTACAACAAAATTCTTTCCACAACATGTTATATATTTCTATGTAGGGAATTAGATTGTGTACAAAATGTATGTAATGAATTTTCTATAAAAAATCTGTAGCAAAAATTTCATCCAGACTGTTTTTGAAATTTAAAAAAAAAATGATTTTTTTATTTTTTCACTTTACGGAAAAAATATTTTTCAATGTGTTTTTTATTGTAGTATTTCTAGGTTCTCCTGTTCTTTCCGATCAAAATGAATATGAGGTTGGCTAGGTTTTCTTCTACGGTTGAATTTATACAAATTTTCAAAAAAAAGGTCTGCAAAATCGCCAAATTTGCTTGGCCATTTCCCACTTCAACATTAACTTAGGCCACTGCTAGGGTTAAGGGGAAAAATCCCGTTTTGGGTCAAATGTCCCGAAAAAGTAAAAATTTCCCATACAGCGCTCTGCGGAGTTACGCTAGGTTTAGTTACGATAAATAAAGATACCCCCCGTCGCAGCAAACCTGCGTACTCAGCGTCCAATGCATTTATATTTTTCTCACTACTACATCAAGCTACTTACCAAGTTTGACAAAAATACATTCATAAATAAGTTATTTATAACATTTTATTTATTCCCAATAAGAATAACATTAGGACTGAGTACGCAGGTTTGCTGCAATGAGGAAGATAATAAATGAGTTTTTATGCAATTATCAATATAACTGAACCATGTGAAGCTACTTACCAAGTTTTATTAATATATGTTCATAATTAAGGGAAATATAAAACTTTACTTATTCTCCATAAGAATAACATTAGGGCTGAGTATACAGGTTAGCTGCTACGGGGACAACCAACAAAACATTTATTTTTTGTGCAAATATCAATATACCAGTACTACGTGAAGCCACATATCAAGTTTCATCAATATACATTCATAAATATCAAGATATCAAATTTTATTTATCCTCCATAAGGATAACATTGGACAACGTACTGTGTTTAGCACTTTGAATATCTCTTCAACGGTTGGACGTAGAATCACAATTTAAACACCAAAATGATTGTTTTGTGGAGCTAAACAGATTGGTAAAAGCAAATATGAAGTTCAAAGTAAAATTAACTGAGGCAAAGCCAAAAACCTTTTTCCCATAAGATTAACATGGGAGATTTTATGAGCATGTTTTTTGGATTTTTTCCGCAACCACTTAAACTAGGTTAATAATTCAAAAAACCATATCATTTGTTTTTAGCGAATTTCCCCTATAGGGAATTAGCGAATTTCCCCTGTAGGAAAGAAGCTATTACCGTAGGTCTCATGGTAAGATTTAAGCCCGAGACCATGACAAATTTTTTTTTTACTAAAACACTATTCGTTCAAATCTATATATATATATATATATCTATATATGTGTCCGTGAATGCGATAACTTGAGTAAAAACGTCCGATTTCGATGAAATTTGGCTCAAATGTGTAAAGTGACATTCATGACTTTAAGTTCGAAAACCAGAAAAATCGGCCCATGGGAAGGGGGGTTTATGGGGGTTTTAAATTTTCCAAAAATCAGTTTTTTGCATTTTTTACCCTAAAATTTTTAAAACACTTAATTTTGGTTTAGACCATGTTATAGAGCTTAAAAAAACAAATAATATGGTATTTTGAATCATTAAGCTAGGTTAAGTGGTTGCGGAGAAAATCCAAAAAAACCTGCTCATAAAATCTCCTATGTTAATCTTATGGGAAAAAGGTTTTTGGCTTTTCCTAAGTTAATTTTGATGTAAACTTCACATTTGCTTTTACCAATCAATTCAGCTCCACAAAACAATCATTTTGGTGTTTAAATTGTGATTCTACGTCCAACCGTTGCAGAGATATTCAAAGTGCTAAACACAGTACGTTGTCCAATGTTATCCTTATGGAGAATAAATAAAATTTGATATCTCCATTATTAATGAATGTATATTGATGAAACTTGGCACGTGGGGTCACGTAGTACTGGTATATTGATATTTGCACAAAAAATTGATTTTTTGTTGATTATCCCCGTAGCAGTGAACCTGCGTACTCAGCCCCCATGTTATTCTTATGGAGAATAAGTAAAATGTAATGACTCCCTTAATTATGAACATAAATTAATACAACTTGGTATGTGGCTTCACCTTGTTGAGTTATATTGATATTTGCATAAAAACCCATTTTTTTAGTTCCTTGTTGCAGCAAACCTGCTTACTCATCTCCCATGTTATTCTTATGGAGAATAATTAAAATGTTATATAGTGCTTACTTATGATTGAATATTGATTAAAATTGGTATGTGGCTTCACCTAGTTAAATTATATTTATATTTGCATAAAAACCAATTGTTTGTATTCCTTGTTTCAGCAAACCTATGTACTCATCACCAATGCTATTCTTATGGAGAATAATTAAAATTGTATATATCGCTTATATATGAATATATTTTTATGAAACTTGGTATGCGGCTTTATATGGCATTAAGACATATATTATGCATTGGAAATTCGCTGAGTACGCAGGTTTGCTGCGACGGGGGTATTTAAGCTCTATAACATGGTCAAAACCAAAATTAAGTGTTCAAAAAATTTTAGGGTGAAAAATGCAAAAAACTGATTTTTGGAAAATTTAAAACCCCCATAAACCCCCCTTCCCAAGGTCCGATTTTTCTGGTTTTCGAATTTAAAGTCATAAATGTCAGTTTACACATTTGAGCCAAATTTCATCGAAATCGGACGTTTTTTACTCAAGTTATCGCATTCACGGACACATATATATATATATATATATATACATATATATAAATTTGAACGAATAGTGTTTTTGACATCTGGGGACCTCAAAACAAAAAGTTATCATGGTCTCGGGCTTAAGTCTTACCATGAGACATTCGGTAATAGCTTCTTCCCTATAAGGGAAATTCGCTAAAAAATTTCCTGTATAAGGTTTTAATATTTTGTGCATATTTATCGAACATTTCCTGAAAAAAGAAAACATTTCCCTTTACGGGGGAGAATTTTACTTTTAATAAAATTTTACTTTTAATAAATTTAACATAAGTATTCTGAAGAAAATTCCTTACCCAACTATCCCGGAATCCCACCGGGCCCCCTATAAGTAATTGATTGTAATTTAGCACGTTTTTGACAATAGCTTGCTTAACACTTATTCAATTGCAAAACAGGTTTCATATTCGTGTTCAGGACGGAATTCCACACAGTTTCAGTACCCACAACCTATATCATATTTTAAAAAAATGTTCAACGATTTTCCCATTCAAACATTATCGGATTCAACAAATATTTTCATAATCGTTTTCAGGACGGAATTCCGCACCTTTTGAGTTCCCACAACCTAATATTTGAAAAGAAATATATTTCCCGGACAGTTTTCCCGGATCTTCCCAACGTTTCCGCGAAAAATAAGTACCATTTTTGAAATAAAGATATTATTTGAAACATATCAAACAAATTTTAAAAATCGTTGGTGTCTGGAGGTCGATATAATTATCGGTACTTTGGTATTATACGGATGCCACCATTTTTGGAGGTTAAATTTTTACCGGATACCAAGGATAACTACATAATTCGAAAAAACGTATTTTTATTGACTTACTGTACAAATTTTACATCATTCTGATGAGCGGTCTTTGTGTTGTGCCTCCCAAAAGGCAGCGATGTCCGCTAGGATCGTGTTGAATGCGTCGCCGCCGCTAGCAGCCGCACCCGATCGCCACATGTACTCCACCAAATATACAGCGCGCTGCGGCAGTTATGTTAGGATGGGTTATCATAAAAATACGTACGGTTTCCTCTTAATTTAGAGGTAAATCCCATACCAAAAGAACGTCACTCATTATGAAAACAAATGTAACGTAGTGCACGGCAATAAATCACTCATGACACTGACCCAGATACAGGCGGTGACAGGTGATGCGCGCGCTCCGGTCAACGACCTGACCTTGGCCTATTTGGAAGGGGTTTGGCGGCCTGAAGTATGACTCATCAGGTATCATTCGATTCGTAACGAAACAAGGAAAGTCCTACAATCATTTTTATGATAACCCATCCTAACATAACTGCCGCAGCGCGCTGTATAAGGGTGGCATCCGTATAATACCAAAGTACCTAATTATCAACTGCAGCCCTAATTAGACTAGCTGCAGGTGTCGAATCATTTTTAATAGAGGCTATTAGTGTGTCTGAAATCCATTGGGCCAAATTCTGAAATCCAGTGGGCCTAGGCCTATTTTTAGCGAATTTCCCCTATAGGGAAGAAGCTATTACCGTAGTCGGCATGGTAAGACCTAGGCCCGGGACCATGATAACTTTTCGTTTTGAGGTCCCCAGACCCCAAAAACACCATTCGTTCGAAACTGTATATATATATATATATATATATATATATATATATATGTGTGTGTGTGTCCGTGAGCACGATAACTCTCGTAAAAATTATCCGATTTTGATGAAATTTGGTATAAACGTGTAAAGCAACATTTATGACTTTAAGTTTTCGAAAACCAGCCAGATCGCTCTACCCGAAGGGGTATTTTGGGGGTTTTGTACCCCAAAAATGGGTTTTTTGAATTTTTTACATATAATTTTGGAAATAGTCAAACTTTAGTTTTTCCCATTGGATTCAGCTTAAAAAAACACACAATTTGGTATTTTGATCATTTCTCTACGTCAATTGGTTACCGAGATATTGAAAGTGCTAAACACAGTACGTTGTCTAATGTTATTCTTATGGAGGAAAATAAAAATTTTATATCTCGCTTATTTGTGAACGTATACTGACGAAACTTGGTATACGGCTTCATCTGGTTGTGGACCATTGATATTTGCTCAAAAAACAATTTTTTACCAAAGGCTCCCGTAGCAGCAAACCTGCGTACTCAGCCCCATGTTATTCTTATGGACGATAAGTAACGTGTTATCTGCCTTCATTATGAAAATAAATTAACCCTAGGAGTGGCCCAATGCTAAAGTGTGGAATGGCAGGCTAAATTTGTCATTTTTGCAGACTTTTTTTGAAAATTCGTAAAATTGAAAATTCAACCGTAGAAGTAAACCTAGCCAACCTTATATTCATTTTGATCAGGAAGAACAGGGCAATTTAGAAATACTAAAATGATAAAGATCTAGAAGGGTAATTTTTTCGGTAAAGTGAAAATAAGAAAAACAAATAGAATTTTATTTTTGAAATTTCAAAAGTAGCCTCGGTTAAATTTTTTCTACTGATTTTTTATGGAAAATTCATTATATACATTTTGTAAACAATCTAATTCCCTACTTAGAAATATATAACATGGTATGGAAATAATTTGTCTTGTAAGTTTTAGGGGTGTAATATAATAATAAACGGAAACCCGAAATATATGTAAACTGTACGGTGTTAGGTTGTGTTGTAAATAAGTCATGTAATATATGTATATACTAATAATGATATATACATATTTGTAAAGCTAATGAAGTAAGGAATCCAAAAAAGTCGTAAAGTTGATGGTAAAAAATTGTTATCACTTATAAATAAATATAAATAAAAGAATGTTTTGCTATTTTTGTGTATTTGGAAAAAAATATTTCACAGTATTTAGTATATAACTTTTTTGTCTAATATTTTGCCCCCAAAGCAATATAATCATGTTGTAGTACATTCAATTCCCTACACAGAAATATATAACCTGTTATACATAGAATACATAGGAGTATACATATAAATATATAACTCACCACTACCAGATAAATAATCCAATTAGCCTAGGCTTACGACGCAACATCACAAAAGTCGATCATCTCGATATCACTGACTATATTACCCTCTAAATCGTCATCAACGTCACTAATACTTTATTCAAGAGCACCCCGAATGTCACTACAATCCATTTTTACGTAAATTCGGCTAAATAAATAACTAAAACAGTCTTACACAACTGACAGCGGTCAAACATAGCGCGCCATTTTGGACTGGGACTTCGACATTGCATATTTCAAATGTCATGTCATATTGTCAACAAAAACACAACACATCGAGACAGATATAAGAAGAAAGCCTGAAATCTGCTGTTTACAATGATACCAAATACAATACAGTTTGGAGCGAGCAAAACAAACTAACTGAGACTTCATAGCAGCAAACAGCTGCGCAGTTGCCGATTAGGCAAAAATGTGACGTAATGAAACTATTCCTTGATGATGATTTTCAGAATAAAACAGTGCTGCCAACGGCTTAACTAAATTACACTACATTTCTTCCTCTTCAAAATAACATATTATTTGACTAGTAACTATAACTTACACTAGATATAAATCCGATTTTCCTGATGGCCCTTTTTCGGCCATCTGCCATTGTACAACAAAACAGAAAACACCTGTTTTCAAAAAATCATATGATCTGTCTAATCAATATTTCGTTCAAAACATCAATACCAAAATAAAGCGCATCTCTTTAGCAGTGCATTGGCACCAACCGCAACTTCCCACGACAAAAATTACCCGAGCTGGGTAATTTCAAAAAAGTAGTGTTTTTACATTTTCTTAGCATCGGCTGCTAGAATCGCATCGCGCCAAAAATTCATTTGATTTCTAATCGTCGTGACATTGTTGTATAGCTGCTACAGGGTTTGTTTATGTAATAAAATGAAAGTTCAGAATATTATCTTTCGAATGATATATATACTGTTCACTTTTGAGTTGATCAGTAGTGGTTTTTTACGTTACAAAATTTTCGGTCCCGTATGGCCGATTCTCGGCCTCTGCCACAGTAGGCTGCACAAAATAGGGCCGAATCTCGGCCATTGGCCACTCCTAGGGTTAATGAAATTTGGAATGTGGCTTTACCTACATGAGTTATATTGATATTTGTGTGAAACCCCATTTTTTGTGTTCCTTGCTTCAGTAAACCTGGATACTCAGCCGCCATGTTATTCCTATGGAGAACAATTAAAATGTCATAAATCGTTTATTTATGAATGTATATTGATGAAACTTGGTATGTGGCTTTATGTAGTATTAAGATACATATATATGCACTGGAAATTCGCTGAGTACGCAGGTTTGCTGCTACGGGGGTATTTTATTTAAATTCTGAGGTTAGTTCTTCTTAAGGCATTATAGGTTAGGCCTGTAGTTTCCCCAACAATCCAGGCCTACCTTTACCATGCATCAATAAAGTTCATATAGGTAAGTTAAACCACAACTGTTTATAAGCAGCAAATGACCATGCAAAAATTATAGGAAGAATATGGGAAAATTATAGAACTAAATAGCATAGGCTAGGTTCTGCATATGGTTAAAGAATACTGGTGTTGCCGTTGATGAAATAAAGAAACAATTTACAGGACTAGCTTTATCAGTCTCATAATGATACTTCACATACCTGCTCATAATCGTCATAGTTCATGTTCGATGGTACTCCTAGTTTTAACAGCAGACTAAACCAAAATTTATAATATCGGTATATATTTCCTCAGTTTACACGTGAATAACCTAAATGAAACTCAATCTCATTTATCTCAATATTGAAATTGAAGTCGACTCGACTGTCGAGGTCGAAGTCGTCGAAGTGTCGAGTCGTCGAGTGAGTGTTAGTGTTAGTGTTTGGTATCGAAATTCGATATATCGGAAATATGGATATTTTTGTATCAATATTTATACTATTTATAGGATATGAAATTCATATAAGGTGACGAATATTTCATGTACATTAAAGATTGTGAAATCCTCTTAAAAGGCAACTAGATTACAATTTATGTCCATCCCATTTTTATTTGCAACCAGCGCCAGATTTAGGAGCTGTGGGCCACTAGGCGCAGCTGGTGGTGCGCGCAGCAAGCTGGCGACCTTTTCTTTTTGCTTGTTTGAGGATGTTGTATGTGGGATTCGTGTGGTGCGGATCCCTTTGTGGTGCAAGTTTCGTAGAGCTCTCAGACCAGGTATGATTGTTTCCATAAGAGTAATGTTCGCAGCAAAGACGTCTTTCGAGGGCGTCCAGCTGATGCTTAAATCAACAACATACTATGAAGTGTTGCTAACCTTAAGGGTATAATAATAGTACAGCTATTTTGCAACTGGCACTCGACATGCAGAAAGAAAATTTAAACCCTTAATCCATTAATCTAAATCAAAACGAGTTCGCACGCTGAACGCTGACGTGAGGGCAGTGAATTTCCACATAAAAACTTGTAAAACTCCAAATCAGTGTAATAACATACATTTATTCCAATTTTTATTGAAATCTGAAAACAGTGATTTTTTGGCTGTTCTGATACTCCTGGTTTCATTTACCTGCAAAGCTGGGATTACAATTTTGTGCATTATAATGTTAGGAGAAGGTCCAGACAGGCTTGAAAGTAGGCGTGAGGTTTCTGGGGATGATAAAAGTACTCTAACAAAGGAGTAACAGGTTTTTCTAGTGTAAAATCGGCATAAGACAACGTACTGTATTTAGTCGATACACACTTTCTTTAATAAATCAGTAAATATGTATGCTAGAATGACGAAAGAGGGCTTAAAACTTTTGCCTCATTAATTCCCATCTTTTTACATGCATTAATCTTACATACAGGGCATTTCTGACCTTTTTTGGGCCCAAAAACTCAAAATTTGAAAGATTAATCCCCAAAAAAAAGGGGTTTAGAGTTTTCCGATTGTTTTACCCAACAAACTTGTCCAACCGATTATAGAAAGGAATGACCTTACCAAATTTGAAGTAAATCGGACAAAAAATGCGACCGCTAGAGTGCAAACACGTATATATATATATATATATATATATATATATATATATATATATATATATATATATATTATATATTTACGTGTTTGCACGTATAACCAATTCGATCTCGTATACTTTCCTGTCAGAACTTACTACATGAAGTTTATTAATTCAGTCTCTACGTTTTATTTGTGAGATAGTCAAATGAATCTCATTTAGACGCAATTCAAACTCTATTCTGACTTTTCATTTTCAAGAAATGTGATACAAATAGTTAAATCAATCTCTCGCACATTATTTAGAAAAAACCAATATCGTTTTAAACTCCTTTATTTGTACGCGAGGCCATTAAATCAATCTCTTGTTCACAACAATTCAATCTCATTTAAGAAATATGGAGTGTTGATATAAATATCCATTTAATTCAACCTCTCTAACAGATTATTAAAGAAAATTAAAACAACTCAGTCTCTTTTAATCTTACCAATTAGTTATTTTGATCTCAAATATTCATCATTTCGACTTCATTTTAGTAACATCGAACTTTAGAATCGTATGTGTGTTAGACATTTCAATCTCATGTTTATAAAACAGTCAACTTAACATCTAACATTAGTACTACGATTTTCCACTAGCGGCGCTTTTCCAATCTAACAAGCCCTGTTATGTAATATATAATGGAAAAATAAGGTTGCCAAACCATAAGACCAAACATGACATCAAGTTAATATCAAAAAAATATTGTTGGCCTATATATATCTATATATATATATATATATATATATATATGTATTTTGAAAGTATGACAATTTGATATACCTAAAAGCTAACATATATTTTTCTTTAGGCCCAACATGAATTCAGAAAGTAATTTCTTACGTACAAATATTTATAAACAAAATGCATAATAAAATAGTTTTTTGTTACGCGTGCTGTAATATTGTCTGGACAATGTAATATGGCCAAAAAGAACAAGCTCATAAAATGTAATTATTTTTTTTTACAACGAACCTTTGTTATGTTTTTATTCATATTTAAGAATATTCGAGTGGTAAACGAAGATAAAATAACTTTTTTCTGTGACATTGTACTCATTACGGAACAGTTCCGTGAAACGAAATTTGAGCCAATAAAGCTATCACGTCACAGTTCCATGATAAGTCCAATGGTTATTAAATGGATTTCGGTTATTATAAATACTCTATGCTAGAAAAGCGTATATCATAATTTATGCTTAGTAGAGTTGTACCTTCCGTGTACGCCTTTGCATCACGCAGGATATAATCTGAAAAGCGGATATCATTATTTATGCGTAATAGAGGTTGCATTTCCATATACGCCGCAGTTGGATGACACACACGCGAGTGCATTTCCGTATACGCCGGTGTAACAATCGATATGTGAAAGCACTTTCCTATGCTCCCGGTGGAACAATCGAATGAAAATAATCGATATAGTTAATTTATTAATATTTCGATATAAATAAATCTGATCAAATCAATACAACCGACTTATCATAATCGTAATATTTTTTTTATTATTACATTTGTTTACAATTTTATTTACATTGTATTTTAGTACCTGAGGGGCCGATATTTGCTCGGGAGTGACGCAGTTTTCAAGTGCTGCGCTTGTTTGACCAATCGCCCATCCCGACTGTGTTCCTTGCCTATTTATGTGGCCGCAAGGAACACACAGTCGGGACGGGTGATATTGTTATTTTGTGAAGAGCGTCTCGGAGAGCTCGATGTTTACCGGTCGAGAGCCCGAGGAATACTCAGTATACTGACTATTAGTGATGGGGTGTGATTTGCGAACCTGTGATTTAATCACTGTGATTCTGAAATCACAGGTCGACCTATTAGTGACCGAGCCGGACTAGCAGGTCTAACTGTGATTTGATTCGTTGTAGGCGGGCTGCTCTCAGTGCTCTGCGTGAGTCATTTCCTCGGCGCGCAGCCACGAGTCACTCAAATCACAATCACACTCTCGACTGTGACTGTGATTCGACTGTGACTGTGATTATCTGATACTGAGAGTTCGAGCGTCTAGCGAGGACGGGTCGACCAGTTTATTGTCAATTATGTTTTGTATATTATTTTAATTTTATGTTATATTATGGTTGGATTTTTTGATTGTAAATATCAATATATATGTAATCGAACATGTAGCTATTTTTACTTTCTCCCCTTATACATAGTATATGGAGAAAGTATTTTTTCGTCAACATTTTCGAATTTGATTTGTTAGTGGAAATATTCGTTTTGGTGCTCCCTGAACCCAAAAAAGTTATTTTTACGTGATGTATGTCTGTCTGTCTATATGTGTACAGAGCTAGAGCCCTAACCAATGGTCCGATTTTTATGAAATTTGGTATGTATGTACTAATTGTTCATACATCCAATAATTTTTATTTGACTAAGTGTTATTTTCTCAAACCCTTCATAAGTAGTCACGAATATTAATACTTTGCTAAGAAAACAATATAAAATTGTAACTCAATTATTACATAAACGTATTCACTTCTCCCTAAGCTGTAGGATCGCAATAACCTAATCAATATACTAAAAAACTCCTTGTAATGACACGGGTAGCTCAACAACCTGAGCAACCACCCGTTCACAGTTCACAAATCACTTCGCAAGCTCCCACCCAACACAACAGCTGATGAAAATCACAATCACAGTTATAAATCACAATCACACTTATAAATCACAGTGATTTGTTAGTAGCAATCACAGTTTGACCTGTGAGTGTAAAATCACTGCTAGTCACATCACTACTGACTATTCACAAGCTAGCGTTGTAATCGTACTAAATGGTGGGGGTAAAAGTGTGGTGGGGCGGAACAGATGGCGGACGGCAGATGGCAGGCGGCAGGTGGCAAGTGCGCGGCAGATGGTTGCTACTCCATTCGCCGCCAAAGTAATGCAATCCGTCGCCGTAATTCTTGTATTTTATCTTGTCGGTTCATTTGATATGTTTTACACCTACATATGCAATAGCTGAAACACCTGCACTTACGACAAGCTTTCCCGTCAACTTGATCGTCTGGTATTTTAAAACATTGTAACTCGCAACAATAAGTCTTCAAATTGTTATCGAATGGTAGATTGTTCATCGGTGGCACCGACATGTTAGCTGCAGCGTGTGTTAGGCAAGACTGAGACTAACTTCACTGCTCCCCCTCTTTTATACCTCTTCTTAAGTTAACCCTGAATGAAAGTTCAAGGTCATCCATTTGAATTTTAAAAATAGCAACACAGCAGTATATAAAATATTATACCGCTGTGTTGCTGTTTTCTTTATTTTTTTATTTTTTATATATATATTTTTTTATTTTCTTTATTAAACAAACATTTTACAATACAATAAGCTTAAGTCTAACATTGATGACTAGAAATACAAACAGAGAAATACAAACAGAGACATTATGTACAAGGATGCATAATGCATAATGCATAATGCATGCTTCTCCTTCAGGTCTGACATGATGGTTTCACGAAGACAGCTGATATGGTATTAAATATTCTGTTGTATAAATCTACTTATATATACATATAGTTCAAGGTCATTCAAAACTTGTGTAAAAAAGGGGAAACACAGCTTAACATTGCTGTGTTTCCCCTTTTTTACGGAAAGGAAAAGGATAAAGGATCTAGGACGATGAAAGGGTTAATCGTCAATAGGGTTGAGGGAATAGTGGCCGAATGGCAATGTGTTGATTTTGTCTGGAAGGGTTTGTCTTTTGTCGTCATTACAGGATAGCGCCTTTTTAACTTCAGTCACGCTATACAGCTGATGGTTAAAACTTCTGATGGTGTTGAATTTAGCTGTAATGATGTTATCCTCAAATAAGCATTGCTTTTAGTGTTCAAAATGCACTTTCTTCTTTAAATATAAACTCTTTAAACCTTTAGCTTTCTTAATATAGCTATTCTTATTTTCTTCTTCTTTTTCATTATAGAGTTTCAAAGAATATAGTTTAGACATCAGTGCAACAATCTCTTCAAGTAGAACACCATTAGCCTCATCCTTGAATTTGCCTAGTACTTTTTTGTGTCTGTCATTGTCGTAGTTTGGATGATCTTTTAGATAGTCGGAGAAATAATACCCCCGTAGCAGCAAACCTGCGTACTCAGCGAATTTCCAATGAATATATATGTATCTTAATACCACATAAAGCCACATACCAAGTTTCATCAATATACATTCATAAATAAACGATTTATGACATTTTAATTATTCTCCATAAGAATAACATGGCAGCTGAGTATGCAGGTTTGCTGAAGCAAGGAACACAAAAAATTGGGTTTTATACAAATATAAATATAACTCATGTAGGTAAAGCCACATACCAAATTTCATTAATTTATTTTCATAATGAAGGCAGATAACACGTTACTTATTCTCCATAAGAATAACATGGGGCTGAGTACGCAGGTTTGCTGCTACGAGAGCCTTGGGTAAAAAATTGTCTTTTTGAGCAAATATCAATGGTCCACAACCAGATGAAGCCGTATACCAAGTTTCGTCAGTATACGTTCATAAATAAGCGAGATATAAAATTTTTATTTTCCTCCATAAGAATAACATTAGACAACGTACTGTGTTTAGCACTTTCAATATCTCGGTAACCAGTTGACGTAGAGAAATGATCAAAATACCAAATTGTGTGTTTTTTTTAAGCTGAATCCAATGGGAAAAAATAAAATTTGACCATTTCCAAAATTATATGTAAAAAATTCGAAAAACCCATTTTTGGGGTACAAAACCCCCCCAAAATACCCCTTCGGATAGAGCGATCTGGCTGGTTTTCGAACTTAAAGTCATAAACGTTGCTTCACACGTTTATACCAAATTTCATCAAAATCGGATAATTTTTACGAGAGTTATCGTGCTCACGGACACACACATATATATATATATATATATATATATATATATATATATATATATATATATATATATACAGTTTCGAACGAATGGTGTTTTTGGGGTCTGGGGACCTCAAAACGAAAAGTTATCATGGTCCCGGGCCTAGGTCTTACCATGCCGACTACGGTAATAGCTTCTTCCCTATAGGGGAAATTCGCTAAAAGTCGTTCTTGTGAATAAATGTACGTAAATCTTTATACATGTCCAATGTTAGTATGCGATATATGAAAGCGTCAGTGTCCATATATGTAATAGATATATTCTCTCTTCTGTAGAACGCCACCATTTTGTTGTGGTGGAAATCGTACATGTGTGTTTTTGAGATGTCCATTATTGACATGCCTATATACAAAGGACGATCCATCTTCACACTCGTTTTCTTCATGGACACTGCTACAAGTTTTTCATTAATAATTATAGATGTTCCAAAATTTGGCTGCTGTACTAGTTTCTGTAGTTTTTTTGCGTCGGTAACAAGTTTAACATTTTTGTGTCTTCTTTTGTTTTTCAATGTTTTTCCAAATATTGCATTATTCATTAATTTAAAGAATTTTTTTTGAAATTCTGATGTAGTGACTGCTCTTCTGGTGGTGTTTGAATCAATGTAGGGTTTTAACCAACATGACTGAGAAAATTCCAAAACTCTATTAATTTTAGTAATACGTAGTCCTAATTCGATGGCTTGTTGAACTACCCAAAAGTGAGCCACGTAGCGCTGTTTATTATTTAGGGTCATCATTAATTTAGGGTGTTTTCCAGTTGGAGAAACTTCTGTTTTAGCGAGGAGTGGGAGGTCGTAATGGAGATCATGTAAATGTTCCGGGTATTCAAAATCGCAATCCAAAATACATCCAGTGTCACCATGTTTCGGAATTTGTGAAATATTGCCAATAGAGTCGGGATTAATCCATTTGAAGTTATCATATGGAAGTGGGTTTGACATAGCCCATCCATATAAGTTATTTGCATCGAAATATCCCAAATAGGTTGGTGGTTTAGTTTCGTCGTAATTAGGAAGGTATTTGTTGTTGGCTTTAACATGTCTGGTGACACTTTGAACCAATCCACCTCTTACACCCGCTTCAATCATTAAAACCATTTCAATATATGTTAAAAGTTGGAGTTTGCATTTTGTTTCTTTTAACATGGCTTGCCAAGCTAATCCTGGAGAAGTATACGAATGTAAAGGGTCCAATCCATATGCGGCAAAACAGGTGTTTCGAAATTCTTCAATCACATCACAAAGAAGAGTTACATCTAGTTTGACATAAAAGTCCGAGTAATCTCCTAAGGTCTTCATATATAACTCGTTCCATACTCGACGTGCGTGTTGATAGTCCTCAAGTGATATTTCCGAATCATTAAGTTTGTTTTTGAATTTATCTGGTGTAGGAATGTGATGTCATTCCAAGGTTAGCTTTAAAGAGCTGTTCTTGCTCCTTTACTGTGTTTATGAGTATACACAGCTGTTATATATGTTCAACATAGATCAATTTTAACTCTGATATATTTTTAACGTTGTAACCACGGTAACTATAAAAAATAGTTACCGTGGTTGTAACTATGAGATATGTTGAGCAGGGAATCGCAGTTAATTCAAATCGTAAGGTTGGTCATAAAATTAACAAGGGGGATAATTATATTTGAATTGCAGCTGTTAACACATTTTGAACAGGCTATTAGCAACGCCAGACGTGGTGGGGGCGATGCTTCGAAATGAAGACTCCTGGAGAGCGGTTGCGCTCTTCGTGCAATCCGTTCTTCGGGGAAAGCGAGACGAGGGATGCTTAGGTGACCTCTAAGTTTCCCGAAACGGTGACGTGACCCGTCTGGGCGCAAGACACGCGGGCCAGTGCCGAAGTTGTCCGATAAGGGTTCCGGCCTGGTTTTTCCCCCGCGGCTCCGTAGGAGGTTTAGTGGGTATACCTCGTAAGAGGGAGTCCCACACTGTTCCTTTGGGTTCGCGCATTAAGCGTTCCTCCTACGTAAAAAAAAAAAAAAAAAAAAAAAAACGCCAGATGTTGTTACAAGCAAGGAATATATTTTATCTATATGAATAAAATAATTTGTGCTAATAGTTCACTTTAGCATTACTTTTCATTGAAAATTCAATAAAAATTATTATGGGTTTGTAAAAAATACTTCACTTTTCGTGCAGTACCGGCCTAAATAAACTCAAGCTTAAGAGATATACTTTGTTGGTTCAAGAGTTCAAGTTCGAACTTAAACTTTGTTGGTTCAAGTTAGATAGTTCATTAGCGAATTTACGCTCTAACTTTGACCTGACGGGCAGATTTAAGTTGGAGCCTAATGAAAGATTAACAATTAATCGTTATTTAAATATTTGTTGTGAAAAATAATAACATATTCGTGTTACATACTGTATAATTTTATTATCCATAAATCATATTTGAGAAATGAAAAATTCTCTGTTGTATTGGTTTTATTGTCTTGTGAAACTAATAATAATATTTTTGAATTTTGTTGCGTCTGGATTTGATTACGTGTTTATTCAAATTAAGTTTATTTAAATTAATATTACACCCTATTTAATAAATGATGTTATATTAAAAGAATAAGGCGATTTTTGTGCAGAAGATTATTGCCAAACTACTGGGTCGATTTTGATGATTTACTTGCCGTTTGAAAACCCTTGGGTGGTGTAATGATTTTTGGCCATGGTGGAATTTTGAATTTTTAAGGTGTAATTTGTTAAGATGATTTTTCTAAACAAGACAAAATATTTGAAAATTTTGTTAATGCTATTTTGTGTTTGTAGGTTTTCAAAGTAGGCGATTTAGTGCTTACTCTTTTGACTTTAACTCAAAAATGGTTTAAGTGAAGAATATGAAATTGTGCGTTAATCAATGAAAATATACTACAGGGGCTAACACATTTTATATATAAGAAATTAAGTTTTATGTGCTACGTAATTTGTAAATAAAAATACAAATTATCAGTTAATTGAAAATAAAATGTGTTAGCCCAAGTAGTTAAGTCTAAGGAATAAAAGGAGTTTATTTTTAATGCCACCGCTGCCTGCTACCTGTATCCTTGCTTCCTCGGTACTACTGCCAGATTTAAAATCCATAATTAAATTCTGTACTTGTATCTGTATACTCGCATGAAGATTCTTGTAGTTTTGTCTTTACTTATTTTTTAAACCTTTAATTATAAATTATACTTTGATCAAAAATGTTGGCCAATTTGTTAAAAAGCTTGTTTGTTTATTCGCAAACCAATTATAAAATGAAACTGATGTGGAATTAGTTTACTGCAGAGCTCACTGCATCAACTTATCGTCTAGATATGCCTTTTGGGTCTCAAGTCAGTGCGTGGAAACAGAAAATCTTGAGAAGCCCCCAAACTACGGTTTTGGTCCATTTAAATCAGAACAACTGGGATGAAAGATACAAATATATAGTTTGCTAGCTCTACTTATTAGTATAGCCTTCGTTTTACAACAGATGTTTAGATGATTCGATTAAATATCGACTATCGTATTATAGATTACTGATTATCGTAGTCGATTGCTCAACTAACATCTAGAGGATATTAGCTTGTTAAATTGTAACTTACCCATATTTTGACATGCTGTAGTGAACTAATGGATATAGTATCAGACCCACGATAATGCGGCTCGGTTTCAAATTCTACTTTTGCTGATTAATTTTAGGGTCTGTATTTTTATTTGTACGTTATTTTGTTCGGGATGAAGTCTTATTTCTGTCAAAATTAATTTATTTGTAATATGTTGCCTAACAAAGATCTACCGTACAGCACTCAGAGTTAGGTAACTGTAATTTTTCGTGGGTGTCTTTTAAGAAATAACAACTTCGATCTGTGTAAATACAACACATATGATTTAAAGTAATATTATTTGAATATCTGTAAAATCTTTTTATAGATATACATCACACAAACGACGGGGACTCTCGCAAAGCTGTATCCAGGATCAGCTTACGGCTTAGACATGTTAGCGACAGGAAGGGCCCCCGTCGCTCCGGCGGCGCCCAGAGAGACGACTCGGTCGGCGGCGGTGACCACGCCAGGAAGGGCCCCCGTCGCTCCGGCGGCGCCCAGAGAGACGGCTCGGTCAGCGGCGGTGACCACGCAAGGGAGGGCCCCTGTCGCTCCGGCGGCGCCCAGAGAGACGGCTCGGTCGGCGGCGGTGACCACGCAAGGGAGGGCCCCTGTCGCTCCGGCGGCGCCCAGAGAGACGGCTCAGTCGGTGGCGGTGACCACGCAAGGAAGAGCCCCCGTCGCTCTGGTGGCGCCCAGAGAGACGGCTCGGTCAGCGGCGGTGACCATGCCGGGGAGGCCCAAGTCTGCTATTTTTCAATTTTTTGGAATTGAAAGATTCCCGTCGGACGGAGCTTCAGATTGGTCAGTGACGGCGGCCACATCTGAAGCATCGACGGCGGTGATTTTTCGCGCCCCCCCCCCTCCGCCACAAATAGTGTTTTTGGGGTAGGAAAAAACAATCAAATTCCTACCCTGAATATTACTAAAGATACAAAATTATTCAATAGTTATATAAAATTACAAAGAATCCCACAAAAGACATCACCAAGAAAAAATAAATATCGGTTGACAAATTCAGAACGTAAGAAAATCTAATTTTTAAACCATCCCAAAGGGGGGAAAAACATTTTCATCTAAGAAGTGGCGGTGGGGGATGCAAGCAAAAAAGCAACCTGGGCCTCTCCCCAGATTCGAATAATTCTTACTAGCAGCCAGCGTCACCTCGTGACTTCAAAATAAGTACAGTAATGATATTTATTGTTTAATTTATATTTTCTTTGATTAAAAATATTTACACGATATTCGAAAAACTCTAATTGACTTTGACATTTTTTAAACAAAATCTGATTTCAGTTAACCATAATTCTATAACTCCCTATTTCCCGTTTTTTTTTTTTTTTTTAATGAGCTTTGCATAAAAACAAAAGTCAGAAAAAGTGAAAATTAAATTTAATTAGAAAAATCCATTGTAATATAAGTACGAAATTGCTCGATTTATTTATTATAATGCATATACAGTAGAACCTCGCTATGGTGACCCTCGATAAGACGAAAAACTCAATAATGAGTCTGATTTTCTAACCCCAGCCAATCTCCCATAACACCCAATGTTATAAATACCTCTATAACACAACCCCTTTTCAAATAAATACCTCGATAGCACGTCCTTTTGTCATTTCATATTACTGATAAATAAACCTCTATAGCGCGAATTTTCAAATAACCGAACCTCTATAGCACGACTCCCACCTCAATAACATGCTTCTTTGGTTAAGTGAACCTTTATTTCACGACTAACCTCAATATTACGGCGTTTTGCGTTACGGAACCTTTATAGCACGACTAAACCTTTCTCACGCATAGTTCCCACGGTTAGAAAGGATGTTTTGAAGTAAACAACAACGTCTTGGGCTCAAGTCTCAACACGAAAACCTCTTCCCTACCCCCCTTTTCCCTTCCGGCCTTTCCTTATCTATCACGAGTCAGATCAGTCGCATCATAGCATTTTTAACATTATTTTATTGCGTATTTACCCATATAGCACAGGATGTCAATTTGACGTAAAAAAGTGATCAAAGACGTCAAATTGATGTAAAATAAAATATTTGATGAAATATTGACGTCAAAATGATGTAAAATTTTTGATGTCAAAATGGTGTAAAATGTTTGATGTCAAAATGATGTAAAATTGTTGATGTCAAAATGATGTAACATTTTTTACATATATATCTTTTGATATAAAAATATTATAATACCAAAACTGTATTATTTTTGTTTCAATCAGTTTTATTTAACAATAATTATTTTTTTAACCGCCCCCATCAAAAGTTTTACATCATTTGAAGTAAAATTTACATGCAATTTTTGATCAGCACAGTATTAACGCATGTTCACAAAAAAATACAAAGTTAAATGTTTAGTTATTAATAATATGGCTTGAATGTAAATTTAATTAATTATAGTTAAATTTATTATCACACTCACTCACGAATAAGTACGGTTTTTTTCTAAATAATTTAAACATCCATTGACACAATCCAATTTGGCACAGAAAGTCAAATCAAGCATTTTGTATGTTCCGAAAAGCAGTTTACAATTTAACGGATAACTATTTATTTACACTTATGATTTAAAAACTTAATTAGAGTTCTGAAAATAGGTATTACAAATTAACCTTACAATTACAATTAAATATATGTTTGCATTTGGTTAAGAGGTTATTCCTTCTCCTTGGCTGGCGCGGCGCGCCGCGCATTGTTTTTCTGTCATATCGGTCTTAGAGGGGTTATCAAAATCATGTTTATATTAGACTTTAGTTTGGTAAAGTAGAAGAGACGAAAGTTAACAAGTTCATCTAGTCTTAGCATCACACTGCTTAGTACAGGAAGTGCAACAGGGTAAGTAAAATCAAAACATGTTAGCATTATTTTGACAATGTTTTTCAGTTAGACCTAACCTATAATACTTGAAGTCACCTCGCTTACTTCAACTAAAATAATTTCAATTAAGCTTATTGCTGGGTAGCAAATGATGAAAAATGTTGTAATCAAAACCCGACAAACTATGTTGGTATAATGCCTAAACAGGTAAATTGATATACCAATAGATTATTGAAATTTGGTGTGTTCAGGCCTAGGACTAGTTCAATATTAGCTTCAACACAATTAAGCCTACATGGATGTAAAATTAGGTATTTGGCTAAGTCTCACTGTCTCATACAATCCAACATTTCAATGGTGTGGATAATTGTTTCGATATCGATTTGGCTTAGGATTACCATTGGATGTGAAAGTGTCATTAACCTAAATGTGTAATACAAATTAGGGCAAATTGAGAAATAAATGTGGCACACCTGCCAAATTATGACCCAGTTCTAGCATCTGCAGGCAGCCTTAACCCTATAACTGTTGCAGCGTACCGTAACTTAGTTCAAACTAAGTTACGTTCCGGTGTGATGTGTCTGTTGTGGTAGCGTAGTCTTTTCTACGTCTAGCAAAAATTTAGTATAATCACTTAAGTTAAATTGATAACTTACCAGAATGAACTAGAGATTTTAGAGCTTTAATTTGATAGCCTACCATATTCATGGAACTTGTGATTGTTGATATGTATTTACATAAGAAACCAATTTTTAAATTTAGGACTAAGTTATTTTAGTTAGCAGATTTGCAAAACTAAATTAAACATCCTGTAGAGTTATTATAGTAAGACATAAGTCAATAACTATATACGACATTTTCTATTACCGGTACTAACTTAGGTAGGTAACTTAGGCCCTAATACAAATTGCAACAAAAAATGGCTGTAAATGGCTTTAATACAAGATTTTTTATATTGCAACTTTCAGTCACAGAATTAACTTTTAACTCCAAAGGCAACTTCATTGGAATTAATTTGATATACAAAGTAAAAAACATATGGGTAGTTTGGCATGTTTATGTATATTTTTCATAATATAAAGTAAAACTCTTCAAAAGTAGAAAAGAAAAGCCACCACCATGGGGAATAACATGCGCCAGTTCTAGGGTTAAAATGATAGTTACTTTAAACTGGTAACTTCCTGGTTCACCAAATAACAAGTTATTTAGGGCCTACTTAACATATTCGACCTAAGATTTTTTTGAAATCCGCCATTAACAAGAATATGTTAGTTTATGTATGTTACCGTAGTTTAGTGGCAATTTCCTAGCTTCCTGACTGGGCTTTTCACACTGTGTGCTCCGTGGTTAATAAAATATCGTTACTGGTTTATTTTTTAGGCCCTGTAACCAATAAGACCGTTTTTTATAAAGTTAGCTTAAGTTATGTAAATAAATTATAAAAATCGCATGATTTTTAGTGGAATGATATCTCAGTTGCAGTGATTGTCCTCACCCTCATTTCAGAGACCTATCCATTTTTGTTTTCTAGAAAGTTGGACCAGCTTAAAACACGGGTTCTGGATTGTATTACCACTGGGGTATTTTCAGTTAAATAAATGCCATTGTTGATCAGTGGGATTCGACTCATGGACCAAAGTCACTTGCTCCAATAAATATACCAAGCTGTATCCCAACAGTACGCAAATCATGTCCTTGATGAAATTTAAAGTAAAATTAGCCTAATTAAGACTTGAGACCAATGTTAATATAAGAACATCAGGGTTTGTCACTGCTGAATTTGTTTAGTTATACTTTCAAATCACTATTTTGGACCGGCTTTTGTGTGTGGTTTGTAACTTATTTTTTATTTAACATTGTGAGTGAATAACATTTTAAGCTATACATGGAACATGCCGAGGCCGCAAGCAGAATTATAACTGAAGTTTGGGGCTAAATTTTAAATGGCAAAGCAATTTTGAACATAGGCTGGTTTAAAATCCTGCAACGAGCAATAATTCACTTGCTAGTGGTTTTTGGATTTTCTAGGTTGTTTTACCCAACAATACTGAAGGAACAATAAATCAAAAGTGAAAAACTGCTGTAATCGTTTTATTTTTGAAAATTGACTGCAAGTAGCCTATATAATTTGGTAAACCTTAAACTATATTAAATTTATTTGGTGGGATGGGTTAATATAAGATAATGGTCACAAATCTAAGCTTGCTTTATATACCATAGTTAATCTGAATAATATTACCGGTATCTTATCAACTTATTGTGTGGCTGACTTTTAACCTTAAGATACCGGTAACAAGTAATTTTGAGACGATAAAAATGGAACAGTCAGGACCTCCCGCAGCGCCTGAAAAACTGCTGTAATCGTTTTATTTTTGAAAATTGACTGCAAGTAGCCTATATAATTTGGTAAACCTTAAACTATATTAAATTTATTTGGTGGGATGGGTTAATATAAGATAATGGTCACAAATCTAAGCTCGCTTTATATACCATAGTTAATCTGAATAATATTACCGGTATCTTATCAACTTATTGTGTGGCTGACTTTTAACCTTAAGATACCGGTAACAAGTAATTTTGAGACGATAAAAATGGAACAGTCAGGACCTCCCGCAGCGCCGTCCTCGCAAAGTAATAATGTGTGGCTGGGAACTGGCGCTGTCCCCCCACCTCCCAGCCGCGAGTACTACAACAGGGAGCCATGCCCTCGTTCCCACTCCATACATAAAATCAGCAGTTCTGTCAACTTCCAGCATCCAGCGTAAAATTATGGGACCCTCAGAAACAACTGTGTTATGTATGGAGATTATAGTAACCTAACCTAACCGCCGCAGCGCGCTGTTTAAGTTTTTAGCCAAAACGTTTCCTCCTCCACACGAAAATTTTTTATTTCATTCAGTCTTTTTTTGTGAAACGCAGAACAAATATGGCTTATAAACAGATAGACAGAAAAACAAATATTAACACATATTTAAATATCTCCGCTGCATACAACATTTTACTGCTCAAAGAGATGTGAGATCAAACCTATTTTATTTATATAGATAGACATTCCTTACCTGGAACATCTGGTATTGCTAATAACCTGTCCATAATGTGTTAACAGCTGCAATTCAAATAAATGTATTCCCCATATTAATCTTATGAGCAGAAAACCAACTTTGAGGGTAGCCCGTAACCTTGAGAATAAAGATATTGAAAATTAAAAACCTAATTGCAAAACTACGAACTGAGTCGAATTCTTTGACACTTCAAACATTAAAATTGGTCAAGAAACAACGGAGAAGTTTTCCTAACCATAAAAGCGCCTTTTTTGGCGTATTAATATATAAGATTCAGGAAATTACAGGATTCGTGGTTTGAAATTTTTGTATTTTAGGAGTATACAACAATTCTAATGTTTATGTCAGTTGGCAGAACTGCTGTTTTTATGTATGGACTGGGGACAAGGGCATGGCTTCCTGGTGTAGTACTCGCGGCTGCGGGGTGGGGGCAGTGCCAGTTCCCCGCCAAACATTTTTACTGCGCTATGTCCTGACTGTTCCAATCCTGCGCTCCCATAATTTTAAATAATCCTCTACCGGTACATATTAGACAATAGCTTTTTTAAAAAGAATATAAAATTAGCCTACTTATAAACGAGTTTTTCCAGATCAAAAGCTAAGTCTGGGCTAAAGGCCTTAAATATGTTTGCGCCCAAAATACTAAAGTGGGCATTATTACCTATAAGTTATTCTTGTTTATTGTGTGTTGCAGATTGCAAGCAGCACAAGGAGGAAAACAAGAAGATTCAAATTAAGTTTAAAAAAGTGTAATTAAGTACTAATATAAAAATTGCTGAAAAAACATTTTTGTAGGCCTATTTATTTTCCTACTTATGCTTTAGGCCTAATTTAAAAAAAAACTATTACAAAACTAAGGAGCAAAAAATATGCAACCTATTGTAAAGTATTTATCTCATGAATGGCAAACATTTGTTTAAATATTATATGAAATTTAAATAGGTATGATTTATTGTTTTGGTAATTAGTTAAAATTGGAGTCACTAAATTATATAAATCAAAATGCTTTGTATACATTCACAGATATTGGCACCTTGATACACTGCCATTTTTAATACTGAAGTTTTTATAAAAATAAATTTAGTCTCTTTGAGGTTGGCTTCACATGTCTGATAATTTTAATTTTGATCTTAAACGCAAAACATATTGATATTTAAGACAGAACGAAATTCTCAAAACAACCTATTTTGAGAAACAAAACAATTCTGTGCATATCCTGGTAGAAAACAACATTTTATTTAAATAACTTACAGCACAATATTAAGAAATTTTATACATCCTATTGATATACATTTGACATCATATTGACGTACATTTGACATCATATTGACATACATTTGACATCATATTGACGTACATTTTACATCAATTTTTTCTTTTCTATACTGCTTGTTTGATATCAATTTGATGGCAATATGATGTCATGTTTGATCTGTTTTTTACGTAATTTTTACGTAAAATTGAGTGCCCTTTTTACTTCCAATTGACGTCAAATTGACGTCATTTTGACGACATTTGATGTCAATATGACATCAACAATATCAATGACATTGACATTTTTTACATCAATTTTACGTCAAATTGATGTACTTGTGCTATATGGGTCACAATAGGTTAAGGTACTGTATTTTGAGCTTATTGACTCTATACTCCAGCAAACTGAGTCGGTTGATTTTTGTTCTTACTGCCGTAAGTTCTGCATAGTATTTTATTGAGTAAGAAAACTTATCACAGTAGTAGGCCTACAATGAACAATTTACGGTAACACGAATTTTGTAAAATGAATATTACAGCCTAATTATAAACTTTACTAGGCCTATTATTTTTCAATCAATTTTAATACTTGTTTTAATTACTGTAATTGTATTGTTATATGACAATAATAAATAAGTTTGTTTTACTTGTACATGTGTTATTTTATTTATGACTGATTTATACAATAATTTTCTACTTAAAACACATCTTATTACAAATGTTTCATAAAAATATACTTGGCATATCAAAAAGTCTATGACCTCCATAGCACGTCTTGTTGAGAAAACCACCTTGATAGCCCGACCCTCAATTACAAGCGCAACTCAATAAGAAGACTATTTTAGAGATCCCCTTGAGAGTCGTGTTATCAAGGTTCTACTAGTGTAATAGATATGAATTTACAGAACTTCTGTCCAGACAACATTGTCTGTTACAATTTCTTGGCTAGAAGTAACATAATGTCCTTTTGAAGCTTTAATGAAAACATTCACTCCATTAAATGATCGAGCTCGGCTTAAGGCGACATAGTTTCCCGTGGGGAAAAAACGTATATATATTACATCCCACTGCATATATTATGTTGGTTACGTAAGTGCACATATCGCGTAACCACCGGAGGTATAGTTTTTCACTTAAGTGAATAATACTTGGAGTTTCACGAATTGATATGCTATGTTGAACATGCTGAAGCATTGTCCACTCTAGGGAAGGATTCCATCCTTGATCCCCTTTAGGAAAAAGCAATGGATCAAGGTGGGGACTTAATATTGATATACGTTTAGTAACAGATTGTTCGTTTAAAGGGTACACCACTAAGTCTTTCACCGGGGGGTGTGTGCCATCTGGTGAAGTGAAGATTCCAGCTACATCTGTGGATATTGGAGCGTTATAACGGCGAAGGTCTGTGGTAGGATCGGTGACTATAACCATTTTAAGTCTTTTGGATCGCCAAACTGCCCTGACCGGACGCTTTTATACATTTGGCGGTAACTCTGTACATAAGAATTTACCTCATTGAAATGGTTTGAAAGCGTTCTCATCACAACGGGGAAAAGGAATACAAATATTGGTACAACAAATCTAAACCAGTTTATTTTAATCATCGTTATAATTAGAATAAATCACATTACAATTTAAAATAGTTTTAAGTTGGTAACAATCGATCGAGTTTTCAGCAGTATGGAGGAAAGTTGTTTGGACAATCAGCGTCTATGCCAAGATTTGAAGTGCTTTAACCCAAGACATTTGGTAAATTGAACACCCAATTCATAGACTATCAAGAATTATACAATTGCTAACCAATTTTAAATAAACGGTATCAGGAAACTGACACATACTTTCTCCCTTTTAGCCAAACATTAATGAAAAAAAATATTCGTTATTTACTAAATATAGAATATGAAGTATAGATAAATGTACAGAAAATTGTCTAAAATAGTTGTTTTCAGAAATATCCACCCAAATGCTTTTTTGGAGGCACTATAGAGTCCGTTGCTACACACAGTAGTTTTGAGAGGGGAAATGCCCCCTTGCCCCCCAGAGTTAAATAGCAACACATTTCGATCATCATCTGTTGGTCAATGCTAACTTGACCTGCATATCAAATGTTAATGAAGTTTATCAGTAAATAAGAGAGAAATAGTTATTTTTGTATTCCCCATAAGAATAACATTGGACAACGTACTGTGTTTACCGCTAAATGAAAATTTCAATTTTCTCCGCAACTAGCAATCGTAGAATAGTAATTTAAAATACTAATTTATTTAGTTTTTTGAGCTCTTTTTAATGGTGAATAGTAATCTTTTTTAACATTTATGATTTTTTATGAAAAATCCAAAAAACTGAATTTTTGATGTTTTAAGTCCTGTAATTTCTGAACCCGAATTTTTACAGAAATGCGGGTGGTGTAATTTTGTTGGAAACCTAAAGTTCCACAAACCACGAAAGTTTAATCAAAATCGTTAGAGCCATTTTTGAGAAATTTGGATTTTTCATGTTTTTTGGCGGTTTTTGGGGGATAATTACCCTTAAAAATCAAAAATTCAAAAAAATGAAAAAAGCGCCTGGAGATATCGTGGATTAGTACCTACATACCAAATTTCATAACAATCGGCCCATAGGTTAGGGCTCTAGCTCTGTAAACATCCACACAGACACACACACACACACACACACACACACACACACACACACACACACGGACACACACACACACACACACACACACACACACACACACACACACACACACACACACACGGACACACACACGGACACACACACGGGCACACACACACACACACACACACACACACACACACACACACACACACACACACAGACAGACATCACGTAAAAACCACTTTTTTGGGTTCAGGGAGCACCAAAACGAATATTTCCACTAACAACTCAAATTCGAAAATTTTTACGAAAACAATACTTTCTCCATATACTATGTATAGGGGGAGAAAGTAAAAGGAGCTGATATCCTTTTATTTTATGTGGAAAGATATAAAAAGCTCAATAAACAAGATCAAAAACACATAACTACTTTTGGATTCCAAGGAACCGTCGGAGGGAGTATGATAATGAAACTGAAATCAAATCAGTTAAGTGTAAAAGCAATGCAACTCCTGTTATAAATATGTGTTCGATATTTTCTTGGAGTACAATATGTATTCTCGAATATGAAGTTTTTGTTGTTAATTTTGCTTTCTCCAAGACTGATATAATCAATTATTGTTCTTATAAGTACATCATAAAATGTTATTCAGTTAATGAAGTAACATGTTGTTATATCAACGCCATAAGTCTTTAACTTATTTACGCGTCTTAACGAGACAAAAAAAGATGGCGCAATTAGAATTCAGATCCGAGTAAATGTAAAGTATTTCTCTTTTACTTTTTATTCTGGGCCTTCCTTACAATACAAATATAATGTAGGGATACCTAGGGTTTGGTGTTACAGTTCCATGTACCTTAAGAAATTTATATTATAAACATAATGTTAAATTTTTACTGAAACTTTGATATCCTCCAATTCCAAACAAATATTTGGAATTGTAAGGAAAACCTAGGATAGTAATAATAATAAACATTTTAGAGTCTGTGTACTGCTGACATCAAGGTTACGGTACATAAATTTATTAAATTATAATATGTGATGACTAATTCAACATAATTAGGCCTATATTTCATAATAATATGCAATTTCTTGGAATAAGTAAATTTATTGTTATTTCTTCATTAACCATATCTAAAAACGCGGACCTAAAACAGACCATTGGTAAGAGTAACACCATCACGTCCTCGAAATAAGTCACATGCTGGGGATCGACTTCGACACTGCGATGGACACCAGGAGCGTCGATGTGGTGACAACGCAGCAAACCCGCATACTCAGCGAATTAATGACCCTTCACTACGTCATGAAATTACCTACCAATTTTCATCAAAGCATGTCCATAAATAAGCGAGATATGATATTTTATTTATTCTCCATAAGAAAAACACTATAGGACTCTGAGTATGCGGGGTTGCTGCTTCGAGGACCACAAAAATCTGGTTTTATGCAAAGACCGATGAATCACCACCAAATGAAGCAACATATATAGTTTTATGAATTTATATTTATAAACAATCAATACATCATATGTTTCTTATTTTTCACAAAAATAACATTATAGCTGCTGAGTATGCGGGTTTGCTACCATGACAGCAGACCTTATGAAAGAAGTTTTATGAGCTTGATATAGATTTGTTTGATGAAGTAATTTCTGACAATAACATATTGGGCCTTCTCTAATATAGTTAAACCTTTAGTTAATTAAACGGATAGTCTCGCATGATTTCACAACACGCAACACGTGTACCGCACACAACAACCCCCAATCCTCTGTTTACTAAACAACCCCATTGTAGCGTGCTCGGAGACTCCTTGTGTTATTGTTTCTTATTTCCCAATAATCTAGGATTTAAAAAATACACCAAATAAATGACAACTATTAATTTACTATCAAAATGTTTAAAAACTCACAAAATAAAAATATTTATTTAATTTTCCGTTATGCAAAATTTAGTATGGCTTTAGCTCTCTTAAGCCTATATCCAATAAGCTAATATATTCAGTTAATACAAAATAACATGACTGGTTGAAATAACAATACATATTTATAAATATATACAAATCTCGTGTAATTGTTTTACCACAAACATTTTTATAATAAGATAATTAAAATTAAACAAAAACATAGTATATACCATATGAAAGAAATACGTTTGAATTCGATATACCTTAATTAAAAACTCTTTGAACGTTTTTTATGCAATTATTAAAATAACTCAAGAAGATGAAGCTTCATACCTTTATTAATTTAGGTTCATAACTAAGGGAGTTATCAAATATTTATCATTCTCCATAAGAATAACTCTAAAGCTGAGTATGCGGGTTTACTGCTTCGGGAAAAAATAAGTTTTTGTGCAAAGCATATGAATAGGTCACGACTAGGTGAAGTCACATAACAAAGTTTCGTTAAAATATAATCACTTTAAAGAAACTGGAAACATTCTTTTTTTATTTGAATTAAACGGGAGATAATTTCTCTCAAATATTTGTTTACAAAATCGAATTAATACAATTCATATGATGACGGTTTTTAAAAAGATGCAGTATAAAATACGATTGAAATAGGGATAAAATATATGACAACATTAAACACAAATATTAAATTTGAAACAAAGTGTATGGAATCAGTAAAATATCGAATAATATTTAAAAGTACCTGGGGGCCGAGCTTTGCTCGGGGGAAGGCCAGTCAGTTTGTTTAGATGACTTGTAGTAATATTTCACCACTTTCCCCTACTGATAATCTGATTTCTATAACTCATTTGCCTCTTTTATACATTTTTAAGGTCCCTCCAGTTGTTATTTATAGCTCAATGTCCCTTTGATTTATTTTACTACTCTATATATGTAATCTTAACTCAAATCTTTTAATCTCTGCTCTCAGGAAACCACATGTTAATAATCATAAACAACATGAGTATTACTTTGACAGTTCCCTGGTTGATTATGAACAGCTGTTACAATTCTTTTGTTTTGATTTGAAACTCCATAAGCCCAATGTTAATTTTTTTAACGTTTCATTTTAGTTTTTTTACATTATTTGATTTTTCCTAGGGATGAGGCCTGTCTAGAACTTATTTTTATCCCAGAAATTAGTTATTTTGAACATTTGAAGGAAATCGTTGGAGCCTTTTTTGAGATCCGTGTCGCAAGCAAGCAAGCACGCAAGCAAGCAAGCAAACCTTACTCATATTGGAGTACTGTATAGGAATAAATATACACATTATTCTCAATAGTAAACAAGCGTTGTCTATAGTATAATATTTATTGTACACAAGAGAAAATCAGTAAAATTATAAAATATATACAAAACTAAACACAATAATGATCATGAGTAAAACATTGTATGTTAGGAACTTCTACGGTAGTCCCAGACTTTCACTTTTCCATAGGAAATGTGGCTCCGTGTCAGGGACCCTTCCACTAGTGACTATCGCTCTGTAACATTGAGGCGTGTTGAATAACGAGAACATGCGCGAACAGCACTTGTATCCGCCTCCTGTTTCAGTTTAGTACAAAGTGTCTAGTAAGACAGATGTTCTAATAGTGAAGAAGAAAAAGAAGAGAGCCTGCAATCTCAAAGAAGTTAGATACATTGTTGACATGTCAGGTAATCAGCCATATTATTTTAACTATCCGTGTGAAAACTGTTCGTTGTAGATTATTAGTTTCTAAATTATAAAAAATTGAGGCAACTCATAAACATTCAACAATAATCACTCATTCATTTCACGCAATAGGATATAGCATAAATAGAATAATTAAGCCTGGGACCACCATAGAAGTTAATAACGTAACCCCCTGAACACGTTTTGGGGGGGGGGGTCATTCAAAATTATATATATTTGTGTTTGCACTCTTGAGGTCACATTTTTTGCCCGATTTACTTCAAATTTGGCAGGGACATTCCTTGCTTTTATCGGTTGGAGAAGTTCAACTGATTTAATTATGTATTCTAATAATAGAAATAAATCAAAACAATATATTAGTTTCATAAAGGACTGGGGGTTCTCCCCCCCGGAAAAATGTTGAATATCGTGTATTAAAAGAAGCTAAAAGGATTTTAGCATATAAAATCAATTATACTATCAATTATAATCAAATTATTATAGCTATCGAATAATTATATTATTATTACCCGATATTACTAACCGATATTATTACTATAAAATAATTATAAAATCAATTATAATCAGAATACCTCTTTTTTTGGAACGAGTTTGCAACAATGTGAAACTTCAGCGGCGGCTATAGCCTACCCAAAAGACCCACGTCGCAGCAAACCTGCGTACTCAGCGAATTTCCAATGAATGTAAATGTCTTAATATTACATTAAGAATCCACTCTTACCAGAATTTATAAAAAATATATTCATAAATAAGCGATATTTAAAATATTCATTATTCTCCATAAGAATAACAAGGGATGAGTACGCAGGTTTGCTGCAAGAAGGAACAAAAAATAATGGATTTTTATACAAATATCAATAGAACTCATCTAAGTCAAGTCACATACCAAGTTTCATCCATATACATTCATAAATAAGCGATATATAACATTTTTATTATTCTCCATAAGAATAACATGGGGAGTAGTGGGCATTTGGGGCTGCTAGGCCGGAAGTGACGTCATCCGGTCACGTGACCGGATGCGCTGAGTCATTAAACACGTCATCTGAGGCTGAGCCAGTGACGTAGGCGGTTTTGTGACGTAATGAGGGAAAGTTTAAAGGTCAAGGTCACGGGGAGGTAATTTTAAAAAGTACTACCTCGCACACGTAAAATCCGATTGTGATTCGATAGTTTTCATTCGATAAAAATATCGAATGAAAACAATCGAATGGAGCAATCGAATGATAAGAGTGCGAGGTAGTACTATTTCATTTAACTTTATTTTTACTTTTCTTTTTATTTACAATAAGTTATGTTTACAATAATTTATGTTTACAATAGTTCCCCGTTGTTTGTCATCATCGATGTTGTTGATCCGGAGTCGCGACCATCACTTCGTTTTCTGATGAAAGGCGGTAGATACTTTGACCCCTGCGCAGAGTCTATGTTGTTTGTTGCGATCAGTTATAAAGATAAACTGTAGCCATTCGCTAGGAGAAGTCTTAACTCCTCTTTAAAAACCTCCAGGTCCGTAGAAGTTGATAGATAAATAGAGTCATAATAAATACATCGAATCTTGAGTGACATGATAATGTTATTTTGTGAAGAGCGCGGAGAGAGGATGATGTTCACCAGTCGAGAGCTGGAGGTGTACTGACTATTCACAAGCTAGCGTTGCAATCGTACTAAATGGTGGGGGTAAAAGTGTGGTGGGGCGGAGCAGATGGCGGACGGCTGATGGTAGGCGGCAGATGGCAGGCGGCAGGTGGCAGGTGACAAGTGCGTGGCAGATGGCAGCTGACGTGGGGAGGAAGACTTTGAATAAAATAACCATTAGTTAAAACCCTGGTCTGCTCGTTGAAGTTCCTCCTCTAGTTTAGTAACCAGCCGAAAATCCGCTTCCATTTCATCCTCCTGCTCTGGACATTGCGGCTGCGCACACCACCTCTTGCAAGCATAATCATATGCGTTCTTATATTCCTCCAGGACTTGTTCATATGTCCTAGGCTGCTGGGATATAGTTTGCATCGCCGCTCCTTGCTTAACCTCGGTAGTCTCAAGAGTTGCCACCAACTCCTTCTCACTAATCGCACCTCCCCAAATAATGTTATTGCCACGGCTTATGATGTTGCTTGTTGGCTGCTGAGATGTAGTTTGCTCAACCTCGGTAGCGTCAAGAGTTGCTATCAACTCCTCCTCACAAACCGCATCTCCCCAAATATTGTCGTTGACGCTGCTCATGGTGTTGTCTGTTCCAATGATTGTATAGTAATGCAGCGTTTGAGTGTAGGTTAGGTACTCGTCCCTTCCCCCACCACATCATTCCCCCCACCACACCACTTCCCCCACCAAGTTTTTACATCGCGCACTAACTAGCGTACACGCATTAGTTAGGGTCTGACTCTTACACTGTCAAGACCGTAGCTCCTTAACGGAAAACTTCAATTAATTTGTCTCAACACTATATGTGTATAAATATTACAGTCACTATGATCTAAACTAGTGCATGTTTCCATGTGTTGCTTCTTGTGCAGCAGACAACTGGCTAAGAGTGTTTCAACCTTGGCTATTCTACGATGGAACCGCTCATTGTCCGCTAAAAGCGTAGACATTCTATCTTCATCGTCGGAGAAGTAGAAGGTGGTGGCAAGCGGGCTACTGAAGGACACCTTACTCATATTCCTGTAAAACTGTGACATGTTCAGACGTTAACACAAACTATATAGGTAGATGTTCATCCGACAACAGCTGGAAGTATAATGATGTAGCGCTAGCGAGTAGGATAGACACCTATCCCCACCACAACGTTACCTTGTCCTTCAAACAGTTGTTTTTCGCTACAGTTGCTATACACTTGGTCGGATCTGAAGTCTGTTTGCACTAACTTGTTCGTCTGATCAATCCGCGTAGTTTGAGTACCCACTTGATATATTTTAAACTGTAAATAAATAAGTTATGTAGGTTTGACCTCTAAAATAGCTGTTTTTTAGCTATTACTGCTATGCCCTTGGTCGGATCTGAATTTTGTTTGCACCACCTTGTTTGTCTGATCAATCCGCGTAATTTGAATACCCACTTTATATATTTTAATCCGTAAATAAATAAGTTATTTAGGTTTGACCTCCAAAATAGTTGTTTTTAGCTATTACTGCTATACCCTTGGTCGGATCTGAATTCTGTTTGCACCGACTTGTTCGTCTGATCAATCCGCGTAATTTGAGTACCCACTTGATTTACTTTAAACCGTAAATAAAGAAGTTATTTAGGTTTAACCTCCAAAATAGTTGTTTTTAGCTATTGCTGCTATACCCTTGGTCGGATTTGGATTCTGTTTGCACCAATTTGTTCATCTGATCAATCCGCGTAATTAGGGTACCCACATGACATACTTTGCACAAACTTTGTACCCCCCCCCAAAATGGGTCATGTTCAAGGTCAACCTCAAGGTCAAGGACCTTAGGACTTAGAAATTTTCACAAAGTGGGCTGCACACAAACATGAGACTAACAGTCTCCTGCCTATGTACAGGCCAAGTCCCTAACTTGAAATGCTTAGGGTGGTCCTGAAAAGGACCGTTTGTGGAGGGAGGGTGGGATGGTAAGGGATTTTACTTTACAGTCCACTTCACTCTACTCTCTTCTATTACCAAGTACACGGTCTGCTTGTATGACACTGCTGGTGGTGCCGGAATTGATCGTGGCAATTCCACCTCAAAGAGAACTTCACCGGCAGTTAAGTAGTAGGTGCTTCCGTTCTTCAGCACCGCTCTGTACGGGAAGTTTCTTCTCAAATGTCTGAATTTTGTTTTGGTAACTTCAATGGGAGATACCAATTCGTCTTCCGTCAAGGTCTTCATCTTCTGCAACACGTCCAGATGATCCCGTGTGGCAGAGTGTCGTTCCGTTGTTGATGAAGAAGTCGAACCAGAAGAACTTTGTTTGTAGTAAAGAGGGTGGTTTTTAAAATCCCTCTTTAGCCTCATTCTGAGGGAAGAAGGTTGTTTAAATACGGTTGTCTTTGGAGCCGTCTTCTTCAAGGATTCCTTAATCCTTTTCAGCTTCTCGTTGGTTATCGGCGAAGTCATTTTGTAAGAAGAGAGAGAGCGAAGGCTGTGAAGTGTACCAGTCAATGGTTGAAGCTGGAATGAGGTGGCGGAAGGAGTAAATCGAGTCGCGTTAGAAAGCTGAGTCTCCTTCAAACGTTGCAGTTTCTCGGGTGTGATGGGAGAAGACATAGCGCAGAGGTGTATACAGTTCGCAAGGCAAAGCTGGAATGAGGTACCAGACGGAGCAAAGCGGGTCGTCAAGTGTAACCGTGACATTTCCATATACGGGTAGAAAGCTAAAGACCGGTCTACATCCTGTTCCCCTTCCACCGTGACGACACAACCCCCCCCCCGACGTCTCGGGGAGGAGTCCCCCCCCTGAAAACCGGCCTTGTCAATAAGATCAATACGGCCATGCAAACCGGTTGACACCTCCTATCTCACCCATGAGAAACGTTTGTGAAATATAAAATCAGTCTCTTGTTTAAAATCAGTCTCTTGTTTGTTGTCTTTTGTCCCCTTCCCCAATACAGAGCGGGGAATAGAGCAGTATGTTATGCTCTATTCCCCGCTTTGGCATTATGTCAGATGACCTTGACCTACTGACGGGACTTAGAAAAACCGTCGTTTGATCAAATATTGGAAGAAATGTGGACTTAGAGATATTTCATGCGGACAAGGTTGACACAAAAATGTTGTATTAAAAATAAAAACTGGAGGGGGGAATGTTTTATATACTGCAACAGCGTGGGAAAAATTATCATATCGCTATGGAAGCTGTAGGTGTAAACACTTGGCTTGTTCCTTCCGAGCTTGCTATTTCAGAAGCCTTTCTGTCCATCCTTACTTATGAGTTCCGAGGCATTAAATTAAAAGTAAAGATAGAGCTGAGACCGTTGCATAGAAATGATATGCATTGTATTTTGGTGGAATGGGAATCGCCCTCCGGCATTAATCTTTGCATGGATCTTTTCCATTTTATCAAAAGATCGTGCAAGGAGTTTTATGTAAAACGGATAATAGTCTCCCTTGTTTAAACGTAGTACAGCTTCCAAAGTAAAATGGCAAAGGTAACACCTTTGCTATTTTACAAAATATTTTAACCTTACATGATATATTCCTATAAAAGCGGGAGCAGCCCGCAGAGGGTTCGCAGTCGCAGGCCGACAGCCTAGCTAGCTGTTTGCCCGCGCTGTCCGCAATAGTATCTCTAGTATAGAGTTGGTACCACTGTATATTAGAGATGCTACCTTAGCTTAAGGCATGTCTGTTTATTACTAAGCATGTTAGAATAACGCTTGTAGTTTGCTGCTAGTAAATGTAGTTAGTTTAACTGTAGTTAGTTTGGTGTTGGTTTTAAAGTGTCTTTGAAGTGTTTTTATTTACTAATGAAATATGTACTTTTCTTTCACGCTTTAAAACTGATCTTGGTCAAAACTTTGGTTCGCAGTTGCCTGGCGCCCGTTACTGACCAACGTCCGACTGGGTTTCAGGATGTTGTAGACCTTTGTAAAACCGACCTTGGTTGGTATGTCCTTTTCTTACACGCTATAACTAACCTTGGTCAAAACGTTGGTTCACAGTTGCCTGGCGCCCGTTACTGACCAACGTCCGACTGGGTTTCAGGATGCTGTTGACCTTTGTAAAACCGACCTTGGTTGGTCTTTGTAAAATTAACTTTAACTGATCAGTATGTTTCTCATCCTTTTCCTAACCCCTTACAAAAAGGTATGGCACGAAAACCGACCTTTGTCAATATGGCACGAAAACCGATTGACATTACCCATCTTACCCTCGAGAAACTTTTGAAAATACTCCCTGCAAACCATTTGTAACTTCCTTTTGTTTGGATAAATTAATAAAAGGTTCTGTTATCAGGTTTATTGCCTATAACTGTGACCTTTCTTCAAAATTCACTTCCCTAATACAGAGCGGGGAATAGAGCAGTTTGTGGTCCAAGTGGGAATCACTTACTGCTCTATTCCCCGTTTTGGCAACATGTTCAGATGACCTTGACCCACTTCGGGACTTAGAAAATCTTTGTTTGGTAAGATATTGGAAGATGTATTTATTTCTTACAACAAAACACCCCCCCCCCCTACTCAATATCAGAACCATTTGGGTGGGGGCTCAACTGGTTTGGCTGACTCGGGTATAAAAGAAGTTCCCCATCACTGGTAAAATCATTCTGCTGCTTGTGCTTGCTCACACAGGATCATGGTGCATATCAGAAAACAGACCAAACCGATGAAATTTAACGTGAAGAAAACGCCGCTGGTTTTACCCACTACCTCTTCAGCACCAACTTCTTCTGCCCCGTCTATACTCCGCCAGGTTTTATCATCGCCTCCTTCTACATCATCCTTCGGCCCTTCAGATATACTCCGCCAGTCATTATTATTATCTTTAATTCTTCCGGAGAAGATGACTGATTCACCGCACGATTCTACATCAAAGTATTCGCAGTCTTCTCCATCAAAGTTTTCGCCATCTTCTCCATCAAAATCTTCGCCATCTTCCCCATCACCAAGGTCAAGGTCTTCTTCTTCATCGAGTTCGAGGTCATCTTGTTCATCACCAAGGTCAAGATCTTCTTCTTCATCTTCATCGATTTCGAGGTCATCTTGTTCATCATCAAGCTCAGGGTCTTCTTCGACATCGAGCTCAAAGATATCTACAACACCCACCAAGCCTTTAACTACTGGACCAAAAATCATTTCTCCAATCGTCACTCCACCTTCTACAAGTCTTCGTCCTTCAGTAATTTGCACAAGTATTAACCGTCCTTCAGAAAGATTTAATGAGCTAAAATCGTTGAGGAGGAAGTGTATGCTTCCTGCACAACAATGTGGTTATGTATTTAAAAAAGGTGCAAAGAAAGGTCAACGTTGTGCTAAATCCTGTGTCTTAAATGAGGAAGTTTGCGGTTCTCATTTAAAACACAATGCTAACGTTTCTCTTTCTTCACCACACCTAACAGTGAAACCATCCAAGATTCGGATTAATAGGCTTATTAAAAATAAACTATACTACTTTGTTAAAACAATGGGCTTTGCAAAAGTACTTTTAAAGTGTGGAGATCAACGCTAAATTTTAAAATTACCTAGAGGCATGTTTCATCCTCCACGCCCAACCAAAAAAGACTATTTAATCCGAGTTGATTCGGGGACCACTGTGTGGAAAACATTACAGTAAAAAAAAAAATGTTCAAACAGTTTTTCTAAATTAAAAATTAAAGTTTTTTCCAAATTAAAAAAAAAGTGTGGACAACCTATTTACATTTTGTAGCATATGCTGCAGAGTGTAAATAGATTGTCCACACTTTTTTTTACAATGATACAACGACCTTGATCTAGATAACAGACTTTAAGGTGACCTTGACCCACTTACAGAACTTTATACTCTGTTAGTATTAAATTGTTCATATATTGTTACAATAATACCCCTTCCCTATCACTAATTACCCCCACCACTTAAATCGGGGGGTATAAAAAGAGGTTTTTCATCATTGCTTATCTCATTCTGCTACTTGTGTTAGCACTAGGATATATAGCAGCTATGTCACCAAAGGATAATATATTTCCTTCTGCAAAATCAATCGTGGGAATTATAAAACATATTGTGATTGAAAGTGAGGATGAAAATGAAGACGAATTGGAAGATGTTGAATTATTAAGTGATATGGATGCAATGGAAGATCTTGAATTATTAAGTGATATGGACAGTGATGATCTTGAAGCAGGATATATGGAACAAATTGAACCGTTAAGTGACGTGGAATCTGAAACCTATAGAATCTATCAGCATCTTCTCTATTCTGAAGAAATACATGATGAAAGCCTAACCACTAGTAGTAGTTTGGATGGGTTATTTTTAGATAGCGCACGAGGGGTATATCATATTCGTCGACGACTATTTCTTTCCGATGCTTCAGATACAACTGATTCCGATTCATCAAATGAGTCTGATTAAGTGTTGTTTTTTCTTGTCAACTGTCAAACTTTAAATACAGAGCGGGGAATAGATCAGTTTGTAGTCAAAGTGAGAACTACTTACTGCTCTATTCCCCGTTTTGGTAATATCGTTGTATAACCTTGACCCATTTACAAGACAGAAAATATTTACCAGCTTTAAATTTTTTTTTTTTTGAAAAAGTGAGAGTAACTTATACATTTAATGGTGGGGGAACGTCTATTTAACGTCGATGCAACAGTGTATATTTATCATATCGGTATTATGAACCCACCAGCAAACTCCGTTTGTTACAGCTTTCCCCTCATCGATATCGATGATGTGATAAAACTTACATCAATAACAAAACGGTTTGAAATGGAAAGGCGACTAATAAAAGTCGACGTAATTCCACAAGATCTTCGTTCGGCAATGTTGACCATCGAATATGTTAAAGATGAATCTACAACTGAAGATCCCTATTGTTTTATGAAATTTTTAGTTGATCGAGATGCAATGTGTACAATCCGATTTCACATCCGAGTTTAAAATATATTAAATTTTCCTGTTGGAGAAAATTGTCCTTGTTAAATACAAAGCGGGGAATAGATCAGTTTATGGTTTAAAATGAAATCATTTACTGCTCTATTCCCCGTTTTGGCAAATATGTTCAATGACCTTGACCTAAATACAGAACATAGCCTCCAGCTACGACAGTAAATATAAAATGTAAAAAATAGTAAACTTAACGTAATACGTACCCCCACCACTTTTGCTAGGGTATAAATAGAGGGGCATTTGCAGTGTTTTTCATTATTGCGTTGACCCTTGAGGAGATCACACCTACATTATGCATCGCTGCAATATTTGTAAGACTTCATTTAAGGATGAATTTCTTTTAATAATTCATAAGGAACTAAAACATAACAACAACCATGATGAAGAATATGAAGAAGAAGAATTGAAGGAAATAGATCAAATGTTAGCCCAACACCAACATTCCAGACCAAGTGTTATTCAATATGCACAATCAACACCATCAACATCAACAACAACAGCTGCATCGAATTCTACGTCTGCTCTGTCTACACTTCACCGTCCTTCAACATCAATAGCTGCATCGTCTTCTACGCCTGCTCTGTCTACACTTCACCGTCCTTCAACATCAGCATCGTCTTCTACGCCTGCTCTGTCCACACTTCATCCTCCTTCAACAACAACAGTAGATGTGGAGCTACACGCTCAAGCACTACCTGGTAAAGTAGTAACACATTTTAAAATTGACAACGCAAAATTACAACTTGAAAACTTTCTACATAACGCCAAAGAATTAGTAACCAAAACACTAAAGAATGAACAAAAAAGATTGAATTTTATCAAATTTGGACTGTTGCTAGATGCCATATTTACTAACATTCAAAACGAAACATCGCCAAGAGGTTTTATGACAAAAAACCGAACCATCATAGCTGCGTCAGATATTGAAAAGATCGTAACAGAATGTTTTGAGGAACTTTTGACGAAAATACAAGAGCATGAAGGAAGAGGATCTGGATGGACTTTATTAAGTATAACAAGTCTGGATGTTAGAGTTCATAAACACGGTTACGGAATGAGAGAAAGTAGTTACATTCCTCTTCCGAAAAAAGTAAGTGATACCAAATCCTGTATTAATGTGCAAAATGAAGATAATGAATGTTTTAAATATGCTATGTTGGCCAAATATGTAAAACATCATGTGTGTAGACCTAATAGAGAATATGAAGAAGTTCAACATAAGTATAATTTCCAAGGAATGACTTACCCTGTTGCAATTACTGATATATCTCAATTTGAAAAGCAAAATCCGTCAGCTTCAGTCAACATATTTGGTTTGGATTCATCAAATAATGTGTATCCCTTGCGCATAACATCGAAAGAGCGCAACAATCATACTGACTTGTTATTAATCAATAAAGGAGAGATATCACATTACGTGTATATAAAAGATTTTGAAGGGCTCGTATGTAAACAGTTAACAAAACATAAAAGTAAAATCACAACATGTAAGAGATGCTTTTGCCACGTGAGCAAACCATTAAGAAGAGGAGGTACAGAATGGTTAGTAGAACATCAAAGGTTATGTAGTGGAAACTATGAGGTAAGAATTAAATTGCCACATCCCAGCAGAGCGCAGATAAAATTTGATAAAGTAAATCACCAATACCCTGTTCCATTTGTTGTGTACGCGGATTTCGAAGCATCCTTACTTACAATTGAACAACAAGAAGAGGATATCACAAAAAGAAGCAAATATCAAAAACATGCACCAAACAGTTATTGTATACTAACAAAATCCACGTTGTCTGAAGAACATCTTCAAGAATTTGGACTATCATCTGCTCCGAAGATATATCGTGGTGAACAAGCAGCGAAACACTTTGTAGATGAGTTGTATTACATTGCCTCCAAGGTGGAAGAAATCTACAAAATTAAAATACCGATGCAGCCTATGGATGAACACCAACTTCAACATCACAATTTGGCAACAACATGTTATCTGTGTAATAACTTATTTACACCAGATAACGTTAAAGTGCGTGATCACGACCATCTTACAGGAGCCTACAGAGGTGCAGCCTGTAACGCTTGCAACTTAAATTACAAAGTACCATCTTTTGTACCCGTTGTTCTACATAACCTTAGTGGATATGACTCTCATTTCATCATCCCGGAGTTAGGAAGAGATGATGGAGCAATAGATGTTTTGGCAACAACAATGGAAAAATTTATAAGCTTCTCTAAAAAGGTTGGCAAAATAAAACTTAGGTTTATTGATTCGTTTAGATTTATGCCTTCTAGCCTAATGAAATTAACTGAGAATTTAAAAAGAGAAGTTCTGATAGAAACAAGCAAAATTGTAGCCAGTAGTAAAATGGATCTGGTTCTTAGAAAAGGAGTCTTCCCCTACGATTACATCGATGGACTGCATAGATTTAATGAAACATTACTTCCTCCACCAGAACAATTTAACAACAAACTCAATGAATCGGAAATTTCACTTGAAGACTATCAACATGCATGTCGAGTATGGAACGAGTTGGATATGAAGACTTTGGGAGAATACTCAGACTTTTATGTAAAACTTGACGTGACTCTTCTCTGCGATGTTATGGAAGAATTCCGAAGAACCTGTTTTGCAGCATACGGTTTGGACCCTCTACATTCGTATACATCTCCAGGACTAGCTTGGCAAGCAATGCTAAAAGAAACAAAATGTAAACTCCAGCTGTTAACAGATATAGATATGGTTTTAATGGTTGAGTCGGGTGTTAGAGGTGGATTAACTCAAAGCGTGACGAGACATGTTAAAGCCAACAACAAATATCTACCTGACCATGATCAAGAGAAACCTTCAACGTACTTGGGATATTTCGACGCAAATAATCTGTATGGATGGGCCATGTCGAACCCACTTCCATTTGACAACTTTAAATGGGTTGATCCCGACTGTATTGGCGATATTTCACAAATTCCAAAACATGGAGAAACCGGATATATTTTGGATTGCGACTTTGAATATCCAGAACATTTACACGATCTTCATTATGACCTTCCACTCCTTGCAAGAACAGAAATTTCACCAACTGGAAAACACCCCAAATTAATGATGACCCTTAACAATAAACAACGATACGTAGCTCATTATTGGGTTGTTCAACAAGCTATCGAATTAGGTTTACGTCTTACTAAAATTAATAGAGCTGTGGAATTTTCCCAATCGTGCTGGTTGAAACCGTACATAGACTCGAATACTACCAGAAGAGCAGCTGCTACATCAGCCTTTCAAAAAGACTTTTTTAAATTAACGAACAATGCGATATTCGGTAAAACATTAGAAAACAAAAGAAGACATAAAAACGTTAAACTTGTTACAGATCCGAACAAACTACAGAAACTCGTACAACAGCCGAACTTTAATACATCTATAATTATTAATGAAAATCTTGTAGCTGTATCTATGAAGAAAACAAGTGTGAAGATGGATCGTCCTTTGTATATAGGAATGTCAATCCTGGATATCTCCAAGACTCATATGTACGATTTTCATTACAAAAAGATGGTCACCTTTTATGGACGGGAAAACATCGGCATCTCCTACATGGATACAGACGCTTTTATATATTGGATAATTACTAACGATATGTATGAAGATCTTCGGACATTTGATTACAAAAACGACTTTGACTTTTCCGCCTATCCAAAAGATCATCCAAACTACGACAATGACAGAAACAAAAAAGTGCTTGGCAAATTTAAAGATGAAGCCAATGGTGTTATACTTCAAGAAATTGTTGCACTAATGTCAAAATTATATTCTTTACAACTAAATGAAAACCAAGTCATTAAGAAAGCTAAAGGAGTAAAAAGTTTGTATTTAAAGAAGAATGTGCATTTTAATCACTATAAGAAATGTTTATTTGAAGATCAAGATATAACAGCAAAATTCAACACAATCAGAAGTTTTAACCATAAGCTGTACAGCGTGACGGAAGTAAAAAAAGCTCTCTCTTCAAATGATGATAAACGACACATCCTTGCAGACAACATCCACACTCTACCATTCGGCCACTATTCCCTCAACCCTATTGACGAGTAACCCTTTCATCGTCCTACATCCCTTTCCTTTTTTCTTTCCGTATAAAAGGGGGAACACAGCAGTATTTGCTGTGTTCCCCCTTTTATACATTAGTTTAGAATGACCTTGACCTATATAAGCAGATTTATACAAAAGAATATTTAATATCATATCAGCTGTCTTCGTGAAACCATCATGTCAGACCTGAAGGAGAAGATTATTAATGAACTACACAAACCTGCAAGAATAAAGTTTCCAAGAAGAAATACTGTTATAAAAGGGATAAATGATCTATATCAAGCGGATTTAATTGAAATGCGACCGCATAGCAGAATAAACAAAGGATTTAAATATATACTCACAATTATTAATTGTTTTACAAAAGTTGCAGACGCTTTGCCTCTAAAGGACAAGACTGGTAAAAGCGTAACAGAAGCCATGGAAATAGCCATAAAAAGAGATAAAAACAAAATTAAACATTTAAAAACTGATGATGGAACAGAATACTTTAATACAAACTTTGCACAGTTAATGAATAAATATAAAATAAATCATTATTCTACAAATTCAGAGAAAAAAACAGCAATTGTAGAAAGATTCAATAGAACCTTAAAAGGAGCACTGTATAAACAATTTTCAAAAAGAGGTTCTTACGTATGGTATGATGTTTTACCACAATTAATAAATGATTATAACAACAGGTTTCATAGAACTATCGGTATGAAACCTAACAAAGTAAATAGAAGAAATGCAAAAGATGTATTAAAACGCATTAAGAAAAATACAAAGCCTAAAGTAGAAAAAATGCAGCCAAGAAAATTTAATGTAAGTGATAAAGTACGGATTAGTAAATATAAGGGAGTGTTTACCAAGAAATACCTTCCCAATTGGACGAATGAAGTTTTTACAGTGTATAAAGTGCAACCGACTGTACCTGAAACGTATATCTTAAAAGATAACAAAGGAGATTTGTTGCAAGGTGCATTTTATGGACATGAAATGTTAAAGTCAACAGTAGGTGATGTATATCTTGTTGAAAAAGTGTTACAAAGAAAAAAGGACGCAGTTAAAGTGCGGTGGTTAGGGTTTAACAAAACTGAGGATTCATGGATACCTATAAAGGACTTGGTTTAATGCAAGCAACTCATTTCATCGTTAACCTTTGAGCAGGATGGAGATAATTAACCATAAAGATCGATTCAATATTAATAACATAGATGATTTAACTGTGGATAACGTTAAAATCAACAATGGTAAACACGGTAGTTTACTTCCAAACACTGTTCGATGTATAGTAAGTGGCCCCTCAAACTGCGGAAAGACCAATGTTGTCTTTAATTTGATCACTAATCCGCAGGGATTAAGGTTTAATAACCTATATATTTTTTCAAAGTCTCTACATCAACCAAAGTATCAATTGCTGGATAAAATCCTATCTGATGTGTCTGTTGTTAATTTTTACAAATTTAACGCTAGTGATAGTATTATGCAACCAAACGAAGCGAAACCGTATTCTGTATTTATATTTGACGATGTATCTTGTAAAAATCAGGATACTATTAGAAACTACTTTGCCATGGGAAGACATAATAACATCGACAGCATATATATAGGACAAACTTATAGCAAAATCCCAAAACAACTTATCAGAGATAATGCAAATATTCTAATTGTATTCAAACAAGATGATATAAACCTAAAACATATATATAACGATCATGTGAATGCGGATATGCCATTTGAAAAGTTTAAAGAGCTTTGCGGAAAAGCATGGGCGGAAAAGTATGGCTTTTTGGTTATTATGAAAGATCAAGCTATAAAAGATGGTCGTTATAGAATAGGTTTTGATAAATTCGTTTTAATACACTGATTAGCGGTATTACTGTACAAGTCGTCAAGGTGTGAAGATGGTTAACCAGGAAAAGCTATTAAAGGAAATAAAATCACTTAGTGATTCTATTAGACAAACGAACCGAGCTTTAAAATCAGGTATAAATGAAAGAGATCAATTTTTAGAAACAACATTCAAACCTGTTACTGAACCTTTAAAGCGATTAGCACAAAATATGGAAAAACCTTCAATTCGCTTCGAAGGAGACAAAATACTACCAATTTCCAAATATGAAGAAGAATTTCCCAATGATGAAAGTTTTGGCCAGTTACAAACATCTGAAGAAAGCGACGAGTATGAAGAAGCGACGATATAGAGGATTTAAAGGAAAAGGACATCGCAGAAGATACAAGTACAGAAGATACAAGTGTAGAAGATACAAGAGCAGAAGAAGAGGATATTAACCCATCCAACTTAAGCAAATTAGGCACGGATATTATGTTTAAAGGAACACTTGGAAGAACATATACGTTAAAAATGTTACACGCCGCACATGCTAATCGAAATTATCATACCTATGGAGCTAGAATAGAGGATAAAGGATTAATGATTGGAGATAGCAAGTTAGATATAAACGAAAATGATGATATAGTTATTGGAGATAAGAAATATAAAGGTACAAAAGGTTTGTTTGAACTTATCTTTAAAAATAATCCTGGTAAATATACTAAAAGGGATTTACAATTGTTTAAACATATATTAGAGTATACAAATGCACATAGAAAAAAGAATTCCAAAGACCTACCTATTCATAGAAATCGGTCAATAAAATATACAAGTATTATATCTAGTCTTTTCCCCCTCAAAATCAAAAAAAGCTCAAATTAAAAGAAGAGCTTTATCTTCTGCTGAATTAAATGTTTTGCATAAAAAGAGAAAAACAACTGATCCTACCACATCTGGAAGGGGATTATTGAAAACCTTGTATAAAACTTATATAATATATTACAACGATATAAATAAGTTAGTTGATCGAATGAGGTTATTACATGAAGCTATGGAAGCTGGGCACACTGGTTTAGAAAACGAATGGGTAGCTTTGGTTGATGAACTGCGAAAACAAGGAATAATTGTTCAGTAGACGTATATATATATAATAAGAACCTAAACGATAGCGATTCAGTTACATCATGAGTGTGGACAAGTTTGGACGGTATTCCGAGTTTGGAGTAAAATCTGGATATAGTGAAAAAAGAGCTGGGTTTCCGTTAACACCTGACGGAAACTATAATTTTGAAGGAAAAGTAATTCAAAATGTTGGTGATCCGCTTAAGTCGTCTGATGCGGTTACGGTACAGTACATGAAAAAAAGAACCCCAACTGTACACGAAGATCATTGGGGGTTTTCCGGTAAAAGGTTAAGCGATATACAATATCCCATTTATGATGGTGAAGCAGTAAATTTAGCTACTAATTGTTAACGATTTACAAAAGGAATAAAACTGATACAAGCTATGATTTAAAAAAATTAAAATTATCAAATGTAGGTGATTGTGAGCAGGATGGAGACGCTATAAATAAGAAAATGTTTGATATTGTACACAAGAAATGGACTACGGAATATGAAAAACATTTGGAAAGGTTTGGTGCAGCTCTATTCCATTATATCCATCGGGCTTCAGGAAGAGATGCAGCTTCAGATGTTGACAGTCACAATTATTTAGACTGGAAAAATATACACAATCCAGAGAAACCTAATCAACGAGATAAACCGTCTGAGCCTTCTAAAGTAAAGACATTAGGAAAGGAGGATAAAGTGAATGTGATTAATGAACCAACAGAAAACAATGAAGATTACATAAGAGAAAAAAGAATTTAAAATACCCATGATAAGGGATAAAGCATCAGTCATATTCGAGAGACGATACAGAGAGGATGATGGAATCCAATATTACTGCGTGGAGTTTAATATCTCAAGAGCCGAGATTTCCCCAAGGAGTGTTGACAGATGGGTTTGTTCAACGGTTTGATAGATATATGGATTGGGAACAACTTTCCATACACTACCTCTTTACAATGACTATGTTAAGAATTTATTTTCACAGAGTTAACTGGATCCATGTTTTACAAAGACAACAGTTTTCAGAAGACTTCCTCGTAGAGATGACACCAAATCTTAATAACTGTTGGGAAGTAATAAGTAAATATCAAAGTCTCTCTGAGAATTACATTGACAATTTTAAAGATAAACTAGACTGAGATGTGTTATTCAATTACCAACGATTAAGTGGCAAGTTTCTAAGGGAACATGCCAACTATTTAAAGTTTATTCATTTTACCGAAGACAACGATACCATCACCAGCGGAGAAACATCTGGAACATATTCAATTACACCTTATTTCTATTTTTACCACTTTTATTTAATATGTCTACATTTAATTAATAAATCCATTTCTATATAATAAATGGATTTTAAACAGTATATAATACAAGAAACCAAAACTGATATTACATTCATTGTAAAACATTTATAGAGTGCACCTACTGATTGTAGGTTTTGCTATAAATAGTCATGTTGAGGGTTAAACGCATCAGTCATAATCGAGAGAGATTACAGAGAGGAAGGGGAATAGCATCAACAGCATTTTCTCTATTGAGTAAACCGGTTGGAGCTATAGTTAACAAGGCGATTGATTTATTACCTGTGGAATTACATTTACCTGGAGGATATCAATATTGTGGTCCTGGAACCAAATTAGAGAAACGCCTTGCTAGAGGAGATCCTGGAATAAATAAGCTCGATCAGGCTTGTAAACAGCACGATATAGCGTATTCCAAATTTGGTGATACTAAAAATAGATCAATAGCGGATAAAGCACTTGCTGAGAAAGCTTGGCAAAGAGTAAAATCTAGTGACGCGAGTATTGGTGAAAAAGCAGCGTCTTTAGCAGTAACAGCAGCAATGAAAGCAAAAACTACGTTTGGAGGAGGAAAGAGAAGAAGGCGTGGGAAAAAACCCGCTAAGAAACAAGGAGGTAATATCAGAAGAAAACGTCGATCTGCCAGTGGTAAAGCTAAAAAGAAACCAACAATATGGTCAATGATAAAAAAGGGAGGAGGATTATACCTAAGACCGTATCGTGTGTATTAAATAAGAAAGAGCAATTAATAATTAAAAACAAAGAATTGACCAATGAAGAACTGATTACATATGCTTCTTGTTTGAAAATCCCATTTTTTAGAGGAGTATTTATGAAAGATGAATTACCGGTTAAAATGTGGAAAAATGAGACTGGTATTGTAAATTTGGATAATAGTGAAGGAATAGGCACTCATTGGGTGTGTTACAAGAAACTTGGTAAAACCATTTATTATTTCGACAGTTTTGGAGACCTTCCACCACCGAAAGAACTTCAACAATACTTTCGTGCGGCAGAAAATGTTTTTTACAATCATACAAGAAAACAACCTGATGATACATCCATTTGCGGTCATTTATGTTTAGACTTTTTAGCTAAAAGTGTTAGTCAACTTTAAGATGTCTTCGTATACAGTGTCGTTAACCGGTAACTCATGTACTTTGCGCAGTATTCTGTTTCCAGCGCTACGTTTGCAAAAAGGAAGACTATGGGAAGCCGCATTATTGGATTTAACAACATATAACTCTATTCCAAACGTTAGTGAAGGAATTAATAACAAAATACATTATTACAAGACAAAAGATGATAAAGGAAAGTATTCAGCTTTGGAAGAATTCAGTTTACCAACAGGAACTTATGAAATTGATAATATAAATGAAGTTATACAAAAACATATGGGAAAAGAAAATATAACGATAAAAGGCAATAACAATACAATGAAAGCCGAAATTACGTCTAAGTATTATATTGATTTTAGTCAAGAACATTCAATTGGTAGTTTATTGGGGTTTTCTAAGGAAACAAAAGTATTAGAACCTAATAAAACTCATTCTGGGAATAAAACTGTGACGATCATCAAAGTTAACAGCATAGATATTACATGTAACATTATACAAGGATCCTACAGAGATGGAGAAAATCGTCATATATTACACACATTCTACCCATCAGTTGCACCAGGTTTCAAGATAGTAGAAAAACCTCAAAACCTTGTGTACCTACCGTTAAACACCAGTTTCATTTCAGACATCGTGCTGAACATAGTGGATCAAGACGGAAACCTTATTGACTTTAGAGGAGAAGCTATTACTGTAAGAATACATATAAAATCATCCGCTTAGACAATGGGGTTATCATTTAAAAAGAGAGAGCCAACCAGCAAAGAGGTCAGTAGCTCATCAGCTGTAGAAGGATTAACAAGTGACAACATTCGTTTTCTAGAAGAAATTGGATTAAAGGTCATTAACAATGGATATACTGGATATAGCGCAGGGTCCAACATTCGACGAGACCTTATGGGAAAAGGAATATCACACGCACAACCCTTACGCTTCGTCCAAATTAAACAATAACGATGAAATTAGGATTCCTATACAACAACAAGACATTTATACTCTTCCATGCGAAAGTTATTTATATATTGAAGGAAAAGTAACAAAAACTGATGGTACTGCTGGAACCACTGTTCCGTTCATAAATAATCCTATGGCATTTTTATTTGATGAGATTAGATATGAAATTTCAGGTGTTACAGTCGATTCAACAAAAAAGGTTGGAATTTCCAGTACATTGAAAGGATTAGCGTCTTTAACACCAAATGAGAAGAATCTGTTAGCTGTTGCAGGATGGGTTGTACCAGACAAAAGTACAATCGCTCCTGACTCTTCGGGAAACTTTGATTTCTACGTACCTTTAAGATTACTCCTAGGATTTGCTGAAGACTACAGAAGAATAATAATAAATGTAAAACAAGAACTAGTTTTATTAAGATCATCAAACGATAATGATATTATTAAAGCAGCTGCTGGAACAACTGATGCCAATTTAAACTGGAAATTAACATTAGACAAGATTGTTTGGAGAGTACCACATGTGCGACTAAATGATGAACACAGGATTACATTATTAAGAAAGTTAAAATCAGATCGAGACATTGTAATGCCATTCAGAAGCTGGGAGTTTCATGAATACCCCGTTTTACCTACAACACAACGGCATACATGGACTGTAAAAACTTCTACTCATTTGGAAAAAGCGAGATATGTAATATTTGGATTACAAACGAAGAAGAAAAGTATAATAACTGAAAATGCTGGTGAATTTGACCATTGTAAATTAACAAACTGTAAAGTGTTCCTGAATTCACAATTCTTTCCCTACGACAACTTTAATATTTCTTTTGATAAAAAAAGATACAGTGTTTTATACGACATGTACGCTAGGTTCCAAAATTCATATTACGGCAAAACAAATACACCTCTACTATCTCCCGTACAGTTTGAATCGAAAGCTCCGATTGTTGTAATTGATTGTTCCAAACAAAATGAATCTGTAAAATCGTCTAGTGTTGATATAAAAATAGAAATGGAATTTCAAGAAAACGTACCTGCAAATACATCTGCGTATTGTTTAATTTTGCACGATAAAATTGTTACATACACACCGTTGACCGGTATTGTAAAAACAGTATTGTAAAACGTTGTACCACCACCGGCACCGCCACTGTCGCTAACCTATAAATAGCGGAGCAGCAATGCAGGTCTTCAGTTGATCGTCTATCGGCGCATGGGTAACATCTTCTACAAAATGAGTTCTCCATCTGTTGTACAAGGAGATGCAGAGGTAGCACCGTTATTGGAACGTGATAATACTAGTGAAGCAGAAATCATCAAGGAAATAACTGCATTTTTAAAGTTTGGTAAAAGAGATAGAGAGGAGGAAATTAATGCAGACCCATCAAAGATAGTACCAAAGAGGAAGAAGAAAGTTGAAGAAAATATTCCTCCTCACATTTTAACTGAAGTTTTTCTGCGAATCTTTTACCCCATCTCAGCATGCATCAGTAAAAGTGTATCAGTTGGATTGATGAAATCATTGGATTATTCCCCTACAGTAATACTACACCATGGAACAAAAAAGGTTTTATTTTCGCAAAATGCTTGGGAGTCATTTTTGAAACATGTACATTTAATAGAATGTTATTTAACTAACAGTTTGTGTGGAAGGAAAACACATATTCGACTTTTGGATTGTGACAATGAAATCGATATTGTTAAACATCGCGGACAACTACAAGTGCGAATTAGAGACTTGACTCAACATGAAAATTAGATTCTACTTTCACGTGAAGAATTCTACGTTTTAAACTACGCTACAGAACCTATTACAAGGTACATGAGACAGTTGGTATTTGCAAGCGCTATTATTAAAGAATATTTGGTCGATACTTTGGAAAAACAACCTGATAGCACCATCGTGTACGGACCTGTGGATACATCTATTTTTAATAGAATACCTCATGAAGTTTGCATGTGGAGAAAGTTAAAGGATTTTGAACCACTTGTAGAAATCGCTACAGAAGCTACAGAAGAAACAACACAGGAAGAAGAAACGGAGAAACAAGAAGAAGAAGAAAACGAAACACAAGAAGAAGAAGTTAAAAAAGACTAAAGTTTGACTTAGTAAAGAAGAAAACACGTGGGGTAGGCCTATTGGGGACGGTGCCCACGTTAAATATACACCAACGCGCCTGCAACTGTACGGCCTGGTATTTAACCTACCGTGGTGTGGAAAACAGTTTAGTTGATCGCTAGGTGCCATGATGAGCGGAGGGGATGAAGAAGTGAGTGTAAAGCCTTGTGTAATAGAATTTCAAGCATTTCGAAATAATGATGATAGGTTTATTATCAAGGAATTAGTAATTTTAGACTTGCTTACATTTGTAGCCTACCCATTCACGTTTGAAGCTCCTTTTTCTTTTAACAAACTTAACACCAAAGCGAAAAGTACAAACAAATGGATAACAAACTACTTTCATCACATACATTGGTATGAAGGATTTATAAGCTACAGTAATCTGCACAGTATTATGTTTAACTTTTGCAAACAATATTCACATATATACACAAGAGGATTAGAAAAAAAGAACTGGATACAAAAGTACACGCACGGTAATGTTTTCGATATAACTATCAGTAAGGACTTTAACATTAATCTCGGTAATATTTGTGTCGCTGCAAAAGATCTTAAACACGGTCAAACAAACTGTGCATTGTACAACGCATATCGTTTGGCTGCTTACTTGAAACAAACGCAGGAATGTGGTGGGGGTAGCGGAGAACAGAAATGTGGTGGGGGTAGCGGGGCCTATAAATACGAGGAGACAACACTGCTCCAGCACGAGTATTATTCGAGACTCCGAAGAGGCAACATCACAGAAGACACCACCACTGACGAAGATGGCATCACAACAATATCTACAAACATTGGTTGATCAATTCAACACTAACTCAAAATCGAACCTTCTGCTAACTAAAAAATGTTCAGAACTAAAAGAACAAAGACATTACATTATTCATAGCATCAAGAAAGTGGAAACCACACATGGAGAAGCAATTCTAGTATCATTGTGCGAAGGACCTATGACTCCAGGAGATGAGCCGAAGTTTCAAGTATTTCTTCCAAAACGATTTGTTCAACTGCTACAAAATGAAGACTTGCGAGATATTCAACCGGGGACGTTGTATTTGGTATCACACGGTGTAAGCGGCAACAACTCGACGGAACTCACTCTGCACATCATGCATCATTGTACATAATGTCTCTATTTGTATTTCTCTGTTTGTATTTCTAGTCATCAATGTTAGACTTAAGCTTATTGTATTGTAAAATGTTTGTTTAATAAAGAAAAAATAAATAAAAAAAAAGAATAACATAAAAAAAAAAAAACAGCAACATAGCAGTATATTATTTTATTTACTGCTGTGTTGCTTTTTTTTAAATTCAAATGGATGACCTTGAAATTTCATTCAGGGTTAACTTATGAAGGGGTATAAAAGAGAGGGAGCAGTGAAGTTAGTCTCAGTCTTCTCTAACACACGCTGCAGCTAACATGTCAGTGCCACCGATGAACAATTTATTTTTCGATAACAATTTGAAGACATATTGTTGCGAGTTGCAATGTTTTAAAATACCAGGCGATCAAGTTGACGGGAAAGCTTGTCGTAAGTGCAGATGTTTCAGCTATTGCATATGTAGATGTAAAACATATCAAATGAACCGACAAGATAAAATACAAGAATTACGGCGACGGCTTGCATTACTTTGGCGGCGAATGGAGTAGCAACCATCTGCCGCGCACTTGCCACCTGCCGCCTACCATCTGCCACCTGCCATCTGCCGCCTGCCATCTGCCGTCCGCCATCTGCTCCGCCCCACCACACTTTTACCCCCACCATTTAGTACGATTACAACGCTAGCTTGTGAATAGCCAGTATTTCTCCGGCTCTCGACCGGTGAACATCGAGCTGCTCGTCCCGACTGTGTGTTCCCTGCGGTCACATAAATAGGCAAGGAACACACAGTCGGGATGGGCCGATTGGACAAACAAGCGCAGCACTTGAAAACTGCGTCTGACGGCCGCGACTCCGGATCAACAACATCGATGATGACAAACAACGGGGAACTATTGTAAACATAAATTATTGTAAACATAACTTATTGTAAATAAAAAGAAAAGTAAAAATAAAGTTAAATGAAATAGTACTACCTCGCACTCGTATCATTCGATTGCTCCATTCGATTGTTTTCATTCGATATTTTTATCGAATGAAACCTATCGAATCACAATCGGATTTTACGTGTGCGAGGTAGTACTTTTTAAAATTACCTCCCCGTGAACTTGACCTTTAAACTTTCTCTCATTACGTCACAAAGCCGCCTACGTCACTGGCTCAGCCTCAGATGACGTGTTTAATGACTCAGCGCATCCGGTCACGTGACCGGATGACGTCACTTCCGGTCTAGCAGCCCCAAATGCCCACTACTATGGGGACCGAATACCTAGGTTTGCTGCTTCGGGAACCATAGGCGAAAAATTGGATTTTTGTTCAAACATCAACAAACCACAACCAGATGAAGCGATATACCAAGTTTCGTCAGTTAATGTTCATAAATAACCGAGATATAAAATTTGTCTTTTTCTCCATAAGAATAACATTGGACAACGTACTGTGTTTAGCACTTGTAATATCTCATTAACCAATTGACGTAGAGCAATGATCAAAATACCAAATCGTTTGTTTTTTTAAGCTGAATTCAATGGTATGAATTAAAATTTGATTTAAATAAAAATTACATGTGAAAACCCCAAAAAAACCATTTTGGGGTACAAAACCCCCCAAAAAAAACCCTTCCGATGGTGCGATTTGTCTGGTTTTCGAACTCGTTCAAATAAATGGTACTTTACATATTTGTACCAAATTTTATTAAGATCGGACTTTTTTTACGAGAGTTATCGTGCTTACGAACATATATATATATATATATATATATATATATATATGTATATGTTTGCTAAATACATTTAGCAAATCAGCACGTGATCATGGCTTTTATAAGTCGAAACATGTAGTGTTAATTAATTAAAATGTTTTCTCCAGGGTACTCATGTTACTTATTTTTCATCTATCATATAGTAGCCCTTCTATGTGAATTTAATTTAACAAGGTATACAGTGGCGGATCCAGCCAGAGGGCGCGGGGGGCGCGCGCCCCCCCCCCTTGGACTCAGAAAATGTGTAATTAATGGTAATAGTATTGACTATATATCTTTACTAGACTGAAAACCTTATGGGCCCGTCTGATAACAAAAGAGGCGGGATTCTCCACGTACTTCTGATAGCGGCAGATCTAGGAATTTGTTGAAGGAGGGCGCACTTGAGATTTTTTTCACACTAAACGATAACGTCCCGCAGCAACCGGAGTCAGTTGGTAGTACTCGCTAAATTCAATTCAATCATGATGCTAATAGATAAAACACCACATTGTAACACTTACTTCGCAATGAAATGTGTAATATTGATGTATTTCATTGATACAATAAACAGTAGGTACATAAATATACGCATTTTATACAACTACTACATCAGAAAAACAAAAATGTTATACCGATGTATTTACTTTCACGCACTACTAAAGGCTAAACCAACGCACACGAAATGGCTGAGGTAGAACGCAAAGGTTTCAGAAAAGAAGAAGATTGAGGAAGACTGCAGGATCGGTGCTGTGGTGTGTGCCACTAGGGCAACCAAAGGCAGTAGTGTGATGCGTTATACCTTAGGGATGCTCGGCCCAAACCCCTAGGCCGGTGCTGCGGTGTGTTCCGCTAGGGCAGCCAAAGGCAATAGGCGTTAATAGGGTTGGGGTCTAGGCCACTGTCTGTCGCTGTACTAGTTTTAGTTTTTAATATTTGCAAATATATTATTTGCACCAACACGTCTTACCTACTGGACGATGCTCTACAAAACGGAGCCCCCCCCCCCTATAACGGGTCGCTACGAATAATTTTAACAGTACAATTATCATGGAATGTGTAGGCCAAGATAGTGAACCCCGTTGGTAGGACGGTAAGGAACCAAGTCGACATAAAACGATACGTCCTTTACGTGTGTTAAGTAACTTACTGCAACCAAACATTTGTAAGGTAAACAGTTGCCGATCGATACATAAAATTAGGGAGTCACTGAGCTCCTTAAATCCGACAAACACAACTTACTATCTGTAAGGTAAAGGCACCGGCCAGGACTGAGCATCCCCTAGGGTAACGCACCTCAGCACCAGACTATTGCCTTTGGCTGCCCTAGGGGAACACACCGCAGCACCGGCCTAGGGGCTTGAGCCGAGCATCCCTAAGGTAACGCATCACACTACTGCCTTTGGTTGCCCTAGTGGCACACACCACAGCACCGATCCTGCAGTCTTCCTCAATCTTCTTCTTTTCTGAAACCTTTGCGTTCTACCTTAGCCATTTTGTGTGCGTTGGTTTAGCCTTTAGTAGTTTGTGAAAGTAAATACATCGGTATTTTTTTTTGTTTTGTTGAGGTAGTAGTTGTATAAAATGTGTATATTTATGTACCTACTGTTTATTGTATCAGTGGAATACATCAATATTACATATTTCATAGCGAATTAAGTGTTACAATGTGGTGTTTTATTTATTAGCATCATGATTTAATTGAATTTAGCTAGTACTAACAACTGCCTCCCGTTGCTGGGGGACGTTATCGTTTAGTGAGAAAAAATCTCAAGTGCGCCCCCCTCAACAAATTCCTAGATCCGCCCCTGAAGGTATATATGTATATATATACAAGGTATGTATATATGTATATATATACATATATACAAATTTGAACGAATGGTGTTTTTGGCATCTGGGGACCTCAAAACGAAAAGTTATCATGGTCTCGGGCTTAAGTCTTACCATGAGACCTACGGTAATAGCTTCTTCCCTACAGGGGAAATTCGCTAAAATCAGGTCGGGATCAGAACGTCTACTCTCCCTCCATCTCACCTCACCGTTATCGTTGAAAGAGACGTCTTCTATTTTCTACATATGTACATTGCTAGCGAATTTCCTTTAGGAAAAGAAGCTTTGGATTTAGCTGCTGTCTGTCACAACACCTTCCTGCGTTTGGTCTTGACGCGCCAACATTGAAATTTACCTAAAAAGTTTCCTTGTACTGGCCAAACCGCAACTCCAACAAAAAAAATCTTGAAACAAAAAATGTAAAATAGACATTTATGTTTCAATTATACACAAGTAAAACATGGTAATAGTTTACTGTCATTTAAAATAAGCAGTTTTGGTATTTGGAATATAAAACTTATACCGATATTAAGCCTGTTTCATGCAGACCAGGAATGTATACGGGATTTTATAATTAAAAAAGCGTAATTTGGAGTTGTGGCAGTGGGAGCGAAACTATGCAAGTTTATTCACGGTCGCGGTGTTGTGGATGAAGGGAGGGTAGACGTTCCGATCCCGACCTGGATTTTTGGATAAACCCGGAGCTTCTGTCCCTAGCCGCTGCAAATGGAGGGACCAAAAGTGAAAGGGAAGTTTGTCATAATGGGGTAAATGATGTTCATGATTTGAGCACAAAAGCATGTGTTGAGTTTTTGGAAAGTAATTAAAGTCAATTAAAGGACTTAGTTGTAGTTGAAGCTCTATATAGGTATGATAGATCCGATTCGAATAAATTTATTAAAGACCAGAATGATAGGCTCAAAGATCTCTGTGATAAATACAAATGGAAGTATGTAACACTTAACTTTGCCCTATGTCGCACATACTGCACGAGACATGGTTTACATTTGAATGCAAGAGGCAAAAGGGTAATTAGTTGTTTGATATCGGACGCTGTCCATACTTCCAACATACCTTGATTTTTTAGAAAATATAAGTTAGATTTAGTTAGTTTTAGGGAGGGTAATGCCATAGATATTAATGAAAGCTAGTAAATTGATTTTTCTAATGATAAAACTTGTTAGCGAATTTCCCCTATAGGGAAGAAGCTATTACCGTAGTCGGCATGGTAAGACCTAGGCCCGGGACCATGATAACTTTTTGTTTTGAGGTCCCCAGATGCCAAAAAGAACATTCGTTTAAAAATGTATATATATATATATATATATATATATATATATATATGTGTGTGTGTGTGTGTGTGTGTCCGTGCATGAGCACGATAACTCTCATAAAAATAATCCGATTTTGATGAAATATGGTATAAACGTGTAAAGCAGCATTTATGGCTTTAAGTTCGAAAACCAGACATATCGACCTATCCGAAGGGGTATTTTTGGGGGGGTTTTGTACCCCACAAATGGTTTTTTTGAGTTTTTTGCATATAATTTTGAAAAAGTCAAATTTAAGTTTTTCAATTAGAATGAGCTTAAAAAGACGCACAATTTGGTGTTTTGATCATTGCTCTACGTCAAATTGTTACAGAGATATTGAAAGTGCTACACACAGTACGTTGTGCAATGTTATTCTTATGGAGAATAAGAAAAATTGTATATCTCGCTTATTTATCAACTTCTACTCAGTGGCGGATTTAAGCAATTGCCGCCTAAGGGCTATTATGAAATTTTCCGCCCCCTTCCCCCCCTATATAATCTTTGTCCTTTTCGCCGCCCAGGTTTACCCACATGTGTTATATAGGTGTCTTGTTTGGTTATTTTGTGACAGTATCTAAAGAAGTTACGAACTAACTGAAAGAATAAGTTTAAGAAATTTCTGTTATTTTCTAGTTGAAAAAACCAGAAAAATAATGTATAATTGACTTGATTCACATTAACACAGTTTAATATTCAATAATATAGCCTATTCAATGACAATCAGCCCTAGAGACAAATGTTTGTGTTAAAAGCAGTGAAGCAGTGCTACTTTTAACAACAAGAAAATCCTGCAACAAAGGCCTAAAAATCCCTTCTTATACTTCATCAAAACATTAATTTTTACACCAACGCATTGACTACTGAAAATTATAATAAATAACCTAAAAATAAGATATGATGACGCTGTAGCCTTAAAATTCGTAATTCGGACCATAAGCCCCAAAATTCTGACTATTTTAATCCTGAATCAGCGCTTTTCCATACAGTTTTTCAGTCATTTTGTAATTTATACTTTTATTACAAAGAATTGTTTATAAGTTTTAGACGATCAAAATATAAAATTAATTGATGTAGGCCTAATCTTCATAAAACTCTACACATTTTCAAACACTTCTAGTTTCACCTCCATGATGTTGGTGATCCAATGAATTAAAATATAATACCTACAGTAATTAGCCACTACTCTCTGACAAATAACCTTCAAAAAGCGTGCCGTCATATTTGATATTTTGTCCTGTTGTGGTGTCAACTTGTTGGTGGGTCGGTGTTATTCGATGTACAAGGCGGCTTGTTTTCAACACTATTTCCAAAGCCATATTAAAAGGGGGTTTTCATTCAACTCAAATCATAACTTTGCTTCGAGATAAACAATAAAATTACATATAAAAAATGTCTTAAGATTATAAAGTTAAGTTGAATATCATGATTCGCCAAAAATGCAACAAGATATTAATTTTAAGACTTCAAATATCAGTTTTCATTTAATGAAATGGGAGATTTTTACACTGTCCCACCCAAAAAAAATATATAGAGGTCTCGCCTGGAGTAAAAACTGCAGCCTACATGCTGACCACCATTTTTGACCCTCTGACAACTATGCTCCTATGGCAACAACCAACAAAATCCTCTTTTCACAAATTATTAGTCTTTATTTGTCTTGGTCAAAAATATTCTCCAGAATGAACGATTATGTGTGGTAGCCTTTGATAGTAAGTATAAGACTGGCTTAAATAACTTTCTTTGAAAATTAATCGACAATATCATTGTAGTCTAAATGTTGTTATTGTCATCTCAGATTAGATTGTTGCAATATTTCTCAGCCGTGTACATTTCTCATTATTGATATTGTGTAAAAAATAAATTTAATGCTATCCGAATGTACGGGTAAACTTGGAAGTCCGTGAGTCGGACGTAGTCATAGTGTCGCAATGCCTGATGTAGTTTCGTGGCTTGCCGCCCTTTCTCTGTAGCGTAATAGTCTTGTCGCTAGTACAGTGAATGACAAATGCATTATGACTGTTTTGAGGAACTGCAGTGTAAGGGTCTGCAAGCGTAATTCTCTGATTACCCGTCATTGTCATCCGTTGTCGTCAAAATGTTGCTCGTTTCAACATTTCTTTTGAAAAAAACTTATCAATTTTCTGTAAATTTGCCGCGCCTAAAAACTTGCCGCCCTGGGCTACAGCCCCTATAGCCCCCCTAAATCCGCCACTGTTTCTACTGATGAAACTTGGTATATTGCTTCATATCATTGTGGTTTATTGATATTTGCACTAAAAAACATTTGTTTGCCAATAGTTCCCGTAGCAGCAAACCTGCGTACTCATCCCCATGTTATTCCTTTGGAGAATAAGTAACGTGTTACCTCCCTTAATTGTGAACATAAATTAATAAAATTTGGTATGTGGCTTTACCTCCTTGAGTAATATTGATATTTGTATAAAACCCCATTTTTTTGTTACTTGCTTCAGCAAACCTGCGTACTCAGCCGCCATTTTATTCTTACGGAGAATAATTAAAATGTCATAAATCGTTTATTTATGAATGTACATTGATTAAACTTGGTAGATGGCTTTATGTGGTATTAAGTTACATATTATATGCATCGGAAATTCGCTGAGTACGCAGGTTTGCTGCTATGGTGGTATTTTAATTTTAGTATTTCCAGTAATGATAAGGTATATCAAGTCCGTACACAACCTTTTATACCTATTCACAATTAAACTCTAGTTGTGAGTCTGATCAGATTGAAAATCACATTTTGAACAATTTCAAAGTTATTCATCTGAATGTTCAGAGGGGGTTGAGCTCAAAAAAAGAACTAATTGAGGTACCTATTTTTGGAAGAAGAACAACCTGACATATTTTGTGTAACTGAACATGGGAACTGGAGTGTGTTGAAAATGCAACTCTCGAAAATTACACTCTCTGTGCTCATTACTGTCGGTTGAACTCACTTTGGGGCGGTGCCGCAATTTATATTCATAATGACCGTCGTGGCAAGGTGTTATCTCATGCTCCTTCTCTAGATTTCTGTCAGGAGTCAATTTTTGAAATGGCATAGTCGAGACTGCCTATGGGTAACAGCTTGATGATTTGTTCAGTTATTTACATACCCCATGATGACAATAATTTTGACCGGTTTTTTGAGTGTTTGGAAAATTATTTAAATTGCATAGTTAAGGATAAAGACTGATTATTTTATGTGGTGACTTCAATATCTACAAAGCTAAACATCCCTTGCAGTTTCAAGCCTTCAGTGATCTGTTAGGTAGCCATGGTTTAGAAATTAAGATTGATGCTCCAACCCATATCGCTGGTCATTCAGATAGTTGTTTACATAATTTTTTGATTAATATTTGTTTTTAAAATTGTTCCATCATTCAGTCCATTATATCCGATCATCATGCCATTATACTTGAGATGACTGTTAACATTGTTAACAACCCTGGTAATGAAATTGTTTTTAGGGATATTTCGTCTCAGATTATTGTAGCATTAAGGACTCGTCTAGGTTGGGAGAATTGGGAGGATGTTTTCACGGCTTTAGTATGTATGACAACTTTATAGGCACGGTTTCCCACTGCTTAAATATTTCATTTACTATAAAGATAATTAAGAAAAAAATTCACATACGAAATTGGCGTGGTTGACTGATGAAATTATAAGAATGAAGTTACAAGTCAAAAATTTGAACTCTGAGTGAGTCATGACCAGGTGCAATGGGAAAAAATGGAATACAACAATTTAAAAAAAAGTATAGGAAAAATATACTTGAGGCTAAAGCTACACACATTTCTCAAATAATCAAAACTTCAGACAACCTCTACAAATCCTCATGGAATGTAATAATAGTTTCAGATCAATAGGTCTACTAGAGACGAACCCAAAATTAGATTATAAATAGATGGAGCTATCAATCCAGTAGAAGTGTGTGCGTGCGTACGTGCGTGCGTGCGTGCGTGTGTGTATGGAGCACGATAACTCTCGAAAAATAATCCAATTTTGACTAAATTTGGTATAAACGTGTAAAGCAGCATTTATATGACTTTAAGTTCAAAAATCAGACAGATCGACATATCCGAAGGGGTATTTTGGAGGGCTTTTGTACCCCAAAAATAGGGTTTTTGGTTTTTTACGTATAATTTTTGAAAAGGTCAAATTTTATTTTTTTCCCCATTGGAATCAGCTTAAAAAGACACAATTTGGTGTTTTAACCATTGCTCTACGTCAATTGGTTACTGAGATATTGAAAGTGCTACACACAGTACGTTGTCCAATGTTGTTCTTATGGAGGATAAGAAAAATAGTATATTTCGCTTATTTATCAACTTATCCTAACGAAACTTGGTATATTGCTTCATTTCACTGTGGTCTATTGATATTTCCACCAAACCCATTTTTTGGCCGATAGTTCCCATAGCAGCAAACCTGCATACTCAGTCCTCATGTTATTCTTATGGAGAATAAGTATAGTAACGTGTTATCTCCCTTAATTATGAACATAAATTAATAAAACTTGGTATGTGGCTTTACCTAGTTGAGTTATAATGATATTTGTATAGAAACCCATTTTTAGTGTTCCTTATTTCAGCAAACCTGCATACTCAGCCGCCATGTTATTCTTACGGAGAATAATTAAAATGTCATAAATCGTTTATTTATGAATGTATATTGATGAAACTTGGTATGTGGCTTTATGTGGTATTAAGATAAATTTATATGCATTGGAAATTCGCTGAGAATGCAGATTTGCTGCTACGGGGGTATTTAATAATTTATGAATATGTAAATTAGTTTATTTTAGTTTAATTGAAAGCCATCTTAGGTATTCTAGCTATAGTGCTTTGGGACCTATCTAGTAAATAAAAACTTGAATCGCATTTTGGTTTTACAAAAAATAGCAATAAAATGTATGTCTAGGCTTAAGCCTAGAGACTCGTGTAAAGAAAAACTAAACGAACGAGTTTCATTGAATTGCAAATTTTAACCGTACCTTCTCTTTATTTTTGAAGTTATTATGCATGTTAAAGCGAATAATCTGATACAGCCCCATCAACATAATTATTTCACCAGAAATCAATAGAGTAAATCCATCTGTTCAACAAAAATTAAAGTTGTTTGAAACAAAACCAGCTTCGCAGGTCTTAAATATTTCTTATAGCTTCCTACACGCATTCAAGAAATTATGGACATTAAAAAATTCAAGAAAGAACTAAAACTTCATCTTCTAGAACAGTGCTTCTACAGTTTGCCAGATTTCTGACCTCAGTTGCACATTTTTACAGATTTCTTGTCTGTCCCATCCTGGATCTCCCTTTTCCCAATCCCTGGCATTACCCCAACCTAATTGGACAAGGTCTACGGCCGCTGAATTTTGTTTACTGTTTGACGGGTCCCATGCCACTGTGGTCCTCGGGACGGACTTCGGAGGTAACAGGTAATGGATAGCCAATAAAAGACTTACCATATGTAATGACAACTTCAATTGCTGTACCCAATGTCAGCCTAAAAACTGGTATAGACCAGTTTTAAGATAGTCCTGAGACAAGTTAACAACTAAAATGTATAGCCTAAAAAAATATACCTACTTATCAGATCTAATTTAATAAACTGCAGAGCCATAAATCTTCATACTTTTAACGAATTTTCCCTATAGGGAATAAATTATTACCGTAGTCGGCATGGTAAGACCTAGGCCCGGAACCATGATAACTTTTCGTTTTTGGATAACCAGACCCAAAAACACCATTCGTTCGAAACTGTATGTATGTATTTCGACTGAATGGTGTTTTTGGGGTCTGGGGATCCCAAAACGAAAAGTTATCATGGTCCCGGGCCTAGGTCTTACCATATGCCAACTACGGTAATAGTTTCTTCCCTATAAGGGAAAATCGCTAAAAGTATGAAGATTTATATGGCTCTGCAGTTTATTAAATTACCGGTATCGCACTCACGGACATATATATATATGTCCGTCGGTGCGATAATTCTCGTACAAATGTTCCTATTTTGACGAAATTTAGTAAAAATGTGTAAAGCAGCATTTATGACTTAAAGTTCGAAAACCATACAGATCGCCCTATCCGAAGTGGTATTTAAGATGGGAGGGGGGTATGTACCCCAAAACTTTTTTTAAAAGTTTTTATATGTAACTTTTTAAAAATTATTCTAATTTTAGTTTTCACCACTAAAATAAACTTAAAAAATACACAATTTGGTGTTTTGATAATTTCTCTACGTCAAATGGTTACAGCGATAATGGAAGTACTAAACACAGTACGTTGTCCAATGTTATTCTCATGGAGAACAAGGAACATTTTGTATCTCGCTTATTTATGAACGGATACTAATGAAAATTGGTATTCGGCTTCATCTGGTTGTGGTCTATTGATATTTGCACGAAAAAAAACAATTTTCATCGATTATTCCTGTAGCAGCAAACCTGCGTACTCAGCCCCGCCCATGTTATTCTTAAGGAGAATATGTAAAATGTAATGTCTTCCTTAATTATAAACATAATTTAATAAAACTTGGTGTGTGGCTTCACCTTGTTGAGTTATATTAATATTTGCAAAAAAAACATTGTGTTCCTTATTGCAGTAAACCTGCGTACTCATCCCCCATGCTATTCTTATGGAGAAAATCAAAATGGTAAATATATCGCTTATTTATGAATGTATATTGATAAAACTTGGTATGTGGTTTCACCTAAGTGATTTATATCAATATTTGCATGAAAACCCATATTTTTAGCGAATTTCCCCTATAGGGAAGGAGCTATTACCGTAGTCGGCATGGTAAGACCTAGGCCCGGGACCATGATAACTTTTCGTTTTGAGGTCCCCAGACCCCAAAAACACAATTCGTTCGAAACTGTATATATATATATATATATATATATATATATATATATATATATATATATATCTGTGTGTATATATATACATATACTGTGTGTATATATATGTGTCCGTGAGCACGATGGTTCTCATAAAAACTATTCGATTTTGATGAAATTTGGTATAAACGTGTAAAGCATTTATGACTTTAAGTTCGAAAACCAGACATATCGACCTATGCAAAGGGGTATTTTGGGGGGTTTTGTACCCCAAAAATGTTTTTTTGAGTATTTACATATAATTTTTGAAAAAGTAAAATTTCAGTTTTCCCCATTATTAGAATCAGCTTAAAAAGACGCATAATTTGGTGTTTTGATCATTGCTCTACGTCAAATTGTTACAGAGGTATTGAAAGTGCTAAACACTGTACATTGTCCAATGTTATTCTTATGGAGAATAAGAAAAATTGCATATCTCGCTTATTTATCAACTTATCCTGATGAAACTTGGTATATTGCTTCATATAGTTTTGGTCTATTGCTATTCACACTAAAAAACATTTTTTGGCTGATAGTTCCCGTAGCAGCAAACCTGCGTTCCCAGCTCCCATGTTATTCTTATGGAGAATAAGTAACGTGTTATTTCCCTTCATTATGAACATAAATTAATAAAATTTGGTATGTGGCTTTACCTTCTTGAGTTATATTAATAAAACCTCATTTTTTGTGTTCCTTGCTGCAACAACCCTACATACTCAGACGCCATGTTGTTCTTATAGAGAATAATTAAAATGTCATCAATCGTTTATTTATGAATGTATATTTTGATGAAACTTGGTATGTGGCTTTATGTGGTATTAAGATACATATATAAGCATCAGAAATTCACTGAGTACGCAGGTTTGCTGTTATGGGGGTATTTGTTCCTTGTTGAAGCAAACCTACGTACTCATTCCTAATGTTATTCGTATGGAAAATAATTAAAATTGTATGTATTGCTTATTTGTGAATATATGTTTATGAAACTTGCCATACGGCTTAAGGTATTAAGACATCTAATATGCGTTGGAAACTCGCTGAGTATGCAGGTTTGGTGCGACGGTTTTTTTTTTCATTTTTAGCGAATTTCCCCTATAGGGAAGAAGCTATTACTACCGTAGTCGGCATGGTAAGACCTAGGCCCGGGACCATGATAACTTTTCGTTTTTAGGTCCCCAGACCCCAAAAACACCATTCGTTCGAAACTGTATATATATATATATGTGTGTGTGTGTGTGTGTGTGTGTGTGTGTGTGTGTCCGTGAGCACGATAACTCTCGTAAAAATTATCCGATTTTGATGAAATTTGGTATAAACGTGTAAAGCAACATTTATGACTTTAAGTTCGAAAACCAGCCAGATTGCTCTATCCAAAAGGGTATTTTGGGGGGGTTTTGTACCTCAAAAATGTTTTTTTTTGAATGTTATACATATAATTTTGGAAATAGTCAAATTTTAGTTTTTGTCATTGGATTCAGCTTACAAAAACACACAATTTGGTATTTTGATCATTTCTCTACGTCAATTGGTTACCGAGATATTGAAAGTGCTAAACACAGTACGTTGTCTAATGTTATTCTTATGGAGGAAAATAAAAATTTTATATCTCGCTTATTTATGAACACATATTGACGAAACTTGGTATACGGCTTCATCTGGTTGTGAACCATTGATATTTGCTCAAAAAAAAATTGTTGCCAAAGGCTCCCGTAGCAGCAAACCTGCGCACTCAGCCCCATGTTATTCTTATGGAGAATAAGTAACGTGTTATCTCCCTTAATTATGACAATAAATTAATGAAATTTGGTATGTGACTTCACCTAGTTGAATCATATTGATATTAGCATAAAACCCCATTTTTGTGTTCCTTGCTTCAGCAAACCTGCATAATACCATAGACTAACTATAGTAGTTAGTCTATGATAATACTCTGCCGCCATGTTATTCTTATGGAGAATAATTAAAATGTCATAAATTGTTTATTTATGAATGTATATTGATGAAACTTGGTATGTAGCTTTATGTGGTATTAAGATAAATATATATGCATTGGAAATTCGCTAAGTACGCAGGTTTACTGCTACGGGGGTATTATCAAACGGGACGGAATGTTCAGTGAACATTCGGGAGAAAGTTTTGCCGTATGTTCAGTCCTGTTCGCGAGAATTTTGGGACCGCCTTTATAGCACAGAGAAGAGGGAACGTACGTGACAAAATCAGATTACCGGTACCCTTTTTCGACGAATATGAGTGTAATCTGCAGTATTACTAATACACCTCCTTGGTAAAACCACAGCAATAAATGGCATTGATGGCAACACTGACATACTATCATTTGTCAACTCACCTGACAATGCTGAAAACCTTATATTTACAAAAAATTGAAAATGTCAGTCAGTCACTACGTGTTAATTTTGAATGTCTTGTGATTGATAAAGATTTAATTAATTTTTAATATCAATCGAAAATTGTTGCAGGTGTAGTTTATTAAACTTAAACAAATTCATCTAAAATCGAAACATCAAGTAATGGTTGGTATACTTTTGTTCTCTAAACTAAATTTCATGTTAATTTTCTCCAAGCCTACTTGTAACCTCATCTAGGCTTATGCTAATTTGATTTATTATGTTTTAAGACCAATTTTTTTAGCCTTTTTATTCGTTGTGATATCAGTTTAGATTGAGGGATCTAAACTCACAGCCTTATTACATGAAAAACCATGTTAACATGTTTTAGGGTTAGGCTGTAGGAACATATGGTTTTAATCTTAAGCTCAACTACGACTGCCCTAATTATGAAAAAGATAAAAAGGAAATTGCTCAGTTATTTTTGTTTTGCTATAACCCTGATAAAATTCCTACCAACTAACTTATTTCAAGAATCTAAAACAGATTTTAATGGAACCGACTTAGCAAGCAGCACATTGACATGAGGGGACACGTTGGCTGCTGGAAATAAGTAAACGAGTACCTGTAACACAAAAATTTATTATTGCATAGAAACATACCTTTATAACTTATGTCAGAAGACATGTCCAAGCATGATGTTCAGATTTCCGAGTATACTAGGTCCTGGTCCAAGGGTCGATAGAGAGTGGTAGGCTCCATGCACAGGCAAGATTGGACGTGGCTCTTCTACTGCTGTCAACAAGTTTTCTAAGACACTGAGTCGGAATTCATAGAAGGAAAGCTTGATGCCTTGTATGGAGTCCAAGTAGATGTTGTGCAGGTGATGGGCTTTGAGCAGCAGCATGTGGACAATATGCATGGCGATCTTGGTAATTATTTACTATTTCCCCTTCACCTCCGATCCTTTTACTATTTTAATATATTGTTCTTATGACATTAAACGTCATAAAATCGCAAAAAAAATGTTTCGCAAATTCAACATACTCACGAAACAACTGTCTGAAGAGTACTAACCCAGTCAATCTAGCAGACACTTTGGGAATCCGAGATAAATCTATCGGATGAAAATATCGAACTTACTAATATCGAGAAGCAACTATTGTTTCGATATTGCGATATAATATTCGCACACCCCCGCTCCTGCGGGGATAGTGTATAGTATTTGCACTAACCCCCGCTCCTGGGGGGTAGTGTGTAGTATTTGCACTCACCCCCGCTCCTGCGGGGATAGTGTATAGTATTTGCACTAACCCCCGCTCCTGCGGGGGTAGTGTATAGTATTTGCACTCACCCCCGCTCCTGCGGGGATAGTGTATAGTATTTTAACTAACCCCCGCAGCTGCGGGGGTAGTGTGTAATATTTGCAGTAACCCCCGCTCCTGCGGGAGTAGTAAGGGTCCACTTTGAGAGCACACTACCTAGCACGTCAACATGTGATATATTTGTGTGTATTTATCATAACCTAACCTAACCCAACTCCTCAGAGCGATGTATGGGAATTTTCGGTAAAATTGTTCAAAAAGGGAAAAATTCCCGGAAAAAAGGAATATTTCACATACAGTGCTCTGCGGAGTTAGGTTAGGTTAGGTTATGATAAATATACACACATTATCAGTATCTGGTAAATATCATAACCTAACTTAACCTAACTCCGCAGAGCGCTGTATGGGAAATATTCTCTTCTCCGGTATTTTCCCCTTTTTAGGACATTTCCCAAAAAAGGGACAATTACCTATACAGCGCTCTGCAGAGTTAGGTTAAGTTAGGTTATGTTATTTACCAAATACAGATAATCTGTGTATATTTATCATAACCTAACCTAACCTAACTCCGCAGAGCACTGTATGTGAAATATTCCTTTTTTCCGGGAATTTTTCCCTTTTTGAACAATTTTACCGAAAATTCGAAAATTCCCATACTCTGAGGAGTTGGGTTAGGTTAGGTTATGATAAATATAAATAAATATATCACATGTTGACGTGCTAGCTACAGCAGTGTGCACTCAAAATGGACCCACACTACCCCCGCAGGAGCGGGGGTGTGCGAATATTATATCTCAATATCAAAACAAGACCACACTACCCCCACAGGAGCGGGGGTGTGCGAATATTATATCGCAATATCAAAACAATAGTTGCTCCTCGATATTAGTAAGTTCGATATTTTCATCCGATAGATTTATCTCGGATTCCCAAAGTGTCTGCTAGATTGACTGGGTTAGTACTCTTCAGACAGTTGTTTCGTGAGTATGTTGAATTTGTGAAAATTTTTTTTGCGTTTTTATGACGTTTAATGTCATAAGAACAATATATTAAAATAGTAAAAGGATCGGAGGTGAAGGGGAAATAGTAAATAATTACCGCGATCTTCTTATTCCACCAGAGGGTTTTCCTTTCTACTGAGTAGTATGACGTCATCGTATCGCTTCGATCAACTCCTTTCATTAGATCTATTGTGTTTTACAATAGGAAGTGGCTTTTCACGCACAATGTGCCTCCTGTTTATAAGATTCAACCATATCATTTTTGTACTTGGACGAAAATTAGTTTCAACTCTCTTGTCCTTCCATTTTCTTATACATAGGCCTATGCTCTCGGCATGGCTTGCGATTTTACGGTACAGTAACTTACGTGTCTTTAGCCAATAACTTAGATGCTAAGGCAAAAGAATTTTAGTAGTTGTCCATGTAAAGACTATGCCCAACACCGAGTTTAATTTCCATCAGCTTCAAAACTACATTAGATGCGTGACCTTTCCCCCGTAGGTAATTCAAGATGTCATAGAAAATGATAAAGCATAGAATTAAGCCGTGAGGTTAGAGCTTGTGTTTTTTCCTTTGAGGAATTGCCTAAATATAAGGTGGCCTTGTCAGAGTACCATCGACTCATCAAGGGAAAGTTCTTTTTGGAGATAAAAACTGATTCCATTTTGTTGTTGAAGTAATCAACAAGAAACTGGATTTTCACTGTTCGGCCATTTGGGTAGGATCATGTTAAGTGTCTTGGAAACTCAGACATCGTAGAATATCGCAATCAAAATTCTGTCACGTGACATGTACCGTATATTGAGGAACATTTCAGTGAAAACAGCTTAAGTGTATTCTAAAAGTCGTTGAAACGGTTCAGTTTTATTGTACCAGTATGCAGAAATAAAGAGGCCCAAAAATATTCTTAGCTCAGGGACAGTAATGTCTTTCCATTGGTTTTACGTCATTTAGGGGTAAGGCTATGAGTATGAGTAAAGACATGTAGGGCATTTCGATTAGTGAATTTCATAATGTTTTCTAACATTATATCATCCACCAAAACATTGAAGAAGTCTTTCAGCCTACCTTGACCTGATAAAGGGGTCAAGGGATCAGAAACTTCTCCTCGCATCTAAACTGATTTGTTTGAGGCCAGATTTATGAATGGACCAAACAGGATATTTGGTATTGAATCTATTTATGCTTTGGACTCTATAAGAAATTCTTTCTCATCGGTGTTGCCAGGTTCCTCCACAGAGGAAAGAGCAGAAGCGTCATAGTCTCTATCGCCGCAGTTATGGCGCGGGCGGTGACGTCCACGAGACATAGAAGCCATGATTTGTACCTATTGGAAAAAACAATGCTTTATACTATTATTTATCAATAGAACCAAAACAGCCATACACCCAGTAACACAAAAACAGTTTACACAATATGTACACTCTAAGCACTACAGGAAAAACTGTATGGATTGCACCACTAAATATCTTGGAATGTATACAGAACATGGACAAAAATCCACTGACCTCACCGGAGCACTGCTGCGCTCAAAGTGAATGAAAGTTGCACCTACACAGAGCGCCATGTGGCGCGCTCAGATTGCGGTAGTTCTGCCAAGCGCCACATGGCGCTCGCCGCAGCCAACGTGTTAAAAACTTGGCAACAATCAAGGGATAAAAACTTGAAAACAGCACAATTGCTGCCCCCAGCTACTTTTCTCTCTTCTGTCATGTATTCTTACTCCAAATGGATTTAAAATAATTTATCATACTTTACTTTAAATAAAAATGTGTATGTTTTTCGATTTTAGTTGTATTCAATAAAGAAAAGTGTGTTTGAAAAGTTCATGTTGCCTAGGTTTAGTGCAAAAACCCTGTCCCCAAGGTTAGAAGTTCATGTTGCCTAGGTTTAGTGCAAAAACCCTGTCCCCAAGGTTAGAAGTTGGATACAAAAAGCTTATATTTTCAGTAATCTTAAGGTAATACAATTTAAATATTTAGTGTGAAATAATGAATAATGTTGAAATATTGAAAAATCGATCAAACAGGCTTTTTTAATTAAATATACTGGCAATAACAATCGTTAAAAGTCGCGTCTCCAGCCGTGAACGTAATGCTGGGTTCGAGGGTTGGAACCGGTTCTCGACAGGTATTTCACCCTTGTCGACCTCGGGCGGATCAATACTTCGCACTCTCTCAGTTCGTTGTTGTATGTGGGTGAAATAGTTTAGATGTGATGTGATGCTAGGCTTTGCAGTTAATCAGGAAAGTCTTTATTTTAAACCCGATTTGTTAGCGTTAAGTTTTTGCGTAATGTTCGGTACTGCTGATAACTGTGACAATAAGGTGAATAAGTTATTGAAAACTAAGAAAATATAAGTAAAACGCATATGTAATCAAACATATGGCTTGCGAAGGGAACTATGCCATCATGTTTCATTTTAGTAAATGACAGAGTGAAAATGCTAATATCGGTCACGCTAATTTGGGTCACAAAATCTGAGGATCTGAGGTGTGACCAGCATTACTTTTGGTTCATGTTGTGACCCAAATTACTTCTCAACGAGTTTCCAATGTCGAGAATTTTGTTTGCGGTAACCCACAATGTGATTAAAGATTACTTCTGTTTACTTTCTTTACGATACCTATTCCAATGGGGGAGATTAGACGACAATATGGGCGGCGAGAGTTTGGTTGCGAGATTAGTGAGAAAATTACGAACCTCGCCTATTGTGAACCTCGCGTTCCCTGCATTACCTGTAATATCAGTCACGTGACCTACATTAGTTGTAATTTGTGTCACTCTTGAAATGGTGGGTCACATAAGTTAGTATTTATGGCGTATAACTAAAACCACTAATTCAAATTGTGGTTTTATAATTGTAACTTGTACTTATTAAGTAAATTGTTGAAGAAAAAATATTGCAGTCTATAATATGTATTGTGTGTTGGATAAAGGATACAGAGAGAGATGCATAAATCATGACCACAGATTTATTTGAGTTTTATTTGAGCTTTTAACATCTTATATATTCATAAAATATTATGTTTCTCCCACTTGGGGGTATTGGGTACCTAACAAGTTAATGGAATCATAATTAGCAACATTCTTTCAAGATATCCTAGTCAAAACTTAAGATTGTGTGTGTGACCCATATTACACAAAATCTGGTGGTCAAATTTCTCTTCTAGTAATAATTAATGTTATTAATTTATTTCAGAGATAATAATATCATTTTTATGAACCACAAAGGCCAAACATTCAAAAAAAAACTAAGATTTATTATTATAGGTAAGTATTTATTTTTTCAGATATAGGGTTTTCAAGTTCTTGTCCTGTTTTCAAGTTTTTGCCCCAAGTAAGGTGTTGAAATAAGCACTTAAGATGAGCCAATTTTTGTAAAAGTTGGAAAACATTTGATTTTTTGTCTGTACTGATGCTCTTGGTCCTACTTATCTGCAATGTTAGGACAGCAGTGCTATGCATTATAAGTCGCATTATAAGGTTAGAATGAGGTCTAGTCAGAAGTTAATGTACAGCCCAGACAATAAAGGTTTTGAAAGGGGAAAAATTAGGGTAAAGCTGAGTTTTACACCAATTATAGACCACTACCAGAGGAATATTTTTACATAAGTCCCTAAAAATCCCTCTGGGGCTTCACCCAACAGCCTCCCTTAAAAGTTCAAAATTTCAATATTTACAAAATAGCTATCGTTGTTAACTATTTGATTTTTTTTTTTTCTTTATCGTCGGCTAACTTATAACAGTGGTGTTTTTGATATTTTAGCTAAATCCATTTGTTTCTCATCAATTTAAGATAATATGGAAAAGAAGTAGAATTTTCCATTTCAAATTTTGATCTGTAACAGTATACTTCATCAAAATGGGTTGTATATCAAACACTTTGCATTACAGAAAGAGGTAATTCTCTTAGGAATCTGCTCAAATACAATTATGTGGATGCAAGTGTTATGCTAAAGAAAGCAATGTTTGGCACACAGCGGTCGCCTCATCAACACGAGAGTCAAACACGTTTTGATGCTTGGACCTAACCTCTATCATCTGTGATATTCGATGTTTGAAGGATACATTTTCTAAAAAATGTTCAAAAATATTTCGCTTTAACTTATCACGGTTTTATTGGAACTGTAGATATATCAAACATTAATAACAAAATAGGTAGTTTTTTAACTTAACTCTGAACAAAGAATGAAATTAATAACATGTGCTAACTATCATTATCGATAATAAATCATATTTTAATCCCAACGATTTTGTACTTCATCTTATGAAAAATTACTTATCATTTTTTCCTGCTGAACCCATACCAACCGGATAAAGATCAAATTCATATTCCGCAATTAATAAATATAGGCTATTCTGTGAACAAGTTGACCGTTTTACAGACAGGAATAATTTCAATCATGTCATATTTCTACTAACTTTACCCTAAAAAATCAAATAAGCTTGTAATAGCTTTAAATAAGTCCAAACAATTTGTATGTTTACAATCAGTTAAATTTAAACAATGATGCCATGGAACACCACAACCAGCCGTTTTAGTGTGAAATTTATTGGTAGTTTCCTTGGATTAAGCTTTCAAATTTTCTATGCTGTAACATAGAATTTACATCGGATTTAACTGACACATCGAAGTTTGGAGGCCTATGGAGAGGTTAATTAATAAAACTATGTTTGATTTTGGACAGGCCTACAGTTAAACTGAAAAGTTTATTTTAGGTCAGGTTGTTGTATGTTCTTGGTGAATAAAACAATTCATAAATTAGTAGGGCCTACATCGGATAAGTCAGGATTCTACATCAAGAATTAGTACTGGCACCTATGAACATAACCTGATAGTCACCGCTAGCTTGTTTGCTTTCCCTGCTCTAACTTGTGATAGTAGGTAGGTAGTTGTCGTCAATGTGTTAATATGCCTAAGCCTAATTAATTTTTACTTTCTCCCCTTATACATAGTATATGGAGAAAGTATTGTTTTCGTCAAAATTTTTGAATTTGAGTTGTTAGTGGAAATATTTGTTTTGGTGCTCCCTGAACCCAAAAAAGTGGTTTTTACGTGATGTCTGTCTGTGTGTGTGTGTGTGTGTGTGTGTCCGTGTGTGTGTGTGTGTGTGTGTGTGTGTGTGTGTGTGTGTGTGTGTCTGTGTGGATGTGTACAGAGCTAGAGCCCTAACCAATGGGCCGATTTTGATGAAATTTGGTATATAGGTACTAATCCACGATATCTTCAGGCGTTTTTTTCATTTTTTGGAATTTTTGATTTTTAAGGGTAATTATCCCCCAAAAACCGCCAAAAAACATGAAAAATCCAAATTTCTCAAAAACGGCTCTAACGATTTTGATTAAACTTTAGTCGTTTGTAGAACTTTAGTTTTCCAACAAAATGACACCACCCGCATTCCTGTAAAAATTCGGGTTCAGAAATTACAGGACTTAAAACATCCAAAATTCAGTCTTTTTTATTTTTCATAAAAAGACATAAATATAAAAAAATATTACTATTCACCATTAAAAAGAGCTTAAAAAACTAAATAATTTAGTATTTTGAATTACTATTCTACGATTGCTGGTTTCGGAGAAAACTGAAATTTTCATTTAGCGGTAAACGCAGTACGTTGTCCAATGTTATTCTTATGGGGAATACAAAAATTACTATTTCCCTCTTATGTACTGATCAATTTCATTCAAACTTGATATGCTTGTCAATTTAGTATTGACCAACAGAGTTAATTCGAAATATGTTGCCCCTTAATAACTCTGGGGGGGAATAGGGGGTATTTCCCCTCTTAAAACCACGAGTCTAGCAATGGATTCTGTATTGCCTCCAAAGCAGGGATTTGGGGGGATGTTTTTTAAAACAACTTGTTTACAAGATTATCTGTGCATTCGACCGTGCTTTGTATTCTATATTTAGTAAATAAAAAGTAATTTATTCATTGAAGTTGGGCTAAAAGGGAGAAAGTATGTGTCAGTTTCCTGATACCGTTTATTTTAAGTAGGCTAGGCTGAATGAAATATTGTAACCAAACATCAAATATCATTGAATGATTGTTAAGAATTAATAAAGTTGGATAGTTAATCCATCCGATAGCTGAATGTAATTACAGTAAGCCTTTATTACTTGTTTGTTACTTTGAAACATAGTAGGGAACAGTATGATATGCGTCCATCTACTATTCAGATGCTATATAAAAGTCTTTGGCATTCAATATAGAACTAAGAACTTATCAAAATTTATTATTGAACCAAATAAAATAAATGACTGTTTTAAGCAATGTAATACAAGTGAGTCGCTGAGGAGTGTGTTATAGTGAATCGCTGACCTGGTGGTCAAGGCGTCGGACTCCGAAACCATGGCAGCAGCCCTGTCGTGGGTTCAAATCCCAGTAGTGGCATGTCAATTTTATCAGTACTGTTCAACTCGTACTATAACGGCTCACTCCTTGCTTTGCTGGATATGTTCCATACACAGATGTATAGCCTATATGGAGGGGCAAAGTAAGGCAAAAAGAGGCTACCAACCTCTTCAAAAAAGCTTTAATTTTGTATTATTTTTTTCAAGCACCAAATGTGACTAGTTCCATTCAAAATTAATAATAATACCTAATTAGTTATTAGAAGTAAGTTAACACGTTAAATGCTGACAAACATGTTTAAACATGAAAATCACATAAATGTTAATTCGAGGACGAGAATTATCGTCTTCCGCATCCAACGTGTTAACATAGGGCCTAGTCCACACCCAATGTGTTAATATTTGAAAAAATACAGAATAATGTTATGTTACGGTTCTATGGCTGTCATTTGTATCGGCATGATAGCAGACAGTCAAGTTAAGACCCGTTATTCAAGAAAATATCCAAGTTCAAACTCATTTTTAATTCCTTATTGTTATTTATTTATTTGTTATTACAATAAGGGTTAAAGCCTAACATATAATCTTATTGATGACCAATATTTTTTTGCAAATGTTATTGTATGTTATTATTTTTTATATTTTTTAAAAAGTAAAAGTACCTAGGGGGGAGGCCAGTCAGTTTGTTTAGATGACTTGGAGCATATTTCACCACTTCCCCCTACTGATAATCAGATTTGTATAAATCATTTGCTTCTTTTCTACATTTTTAAGGTCAGTCCAGTTGTTATTTATAGCTCAATGTCCCTTTGATTTATTTTACTACTCTATATATGTAATCTTCACTCAAATCTTTTAATCTCTGCTCTCAGGTAACCACATGTTAATAATCATAAACGAGTTCGCACGCAGCACGCTGACGTGAGGGAAGTGAATTTCCACATAAAAACTTTTAAAACCCAAAATAAGTGTAAAACATACATGTGTACAATTTTTATTGAAATCTGAAAACATTGATTTTTTTGCTGTTCTGATACTCCTGGTTTCATTTAATTGCAAAGCTGGGAATACAATTTTGCGCATTATAAGGTTTGGAGAAGGTCCAGACAGGCTTAAAAGTAGGCGTGAGGTTGCTGGGGATGATAAAAGTACCCTAACAAAGGAATAACAGGCTTTTCTAGTGTAAAACCCCCATAAGACAACGTACTGTGTTTAGTCGATACACGTTTTCTTTAATAACTCGGTAAATATTTATGCTAGAATGACGAGAGAGGGCTTAAAACTTTCGCCTATCTAATTCCCATCTTTTTACATGCATTGATTTTACATCTGGGGCTTAGTGACCCTTTTTGGGCCCAAAAACTCGAAATTTGAAAGATTAATCTCCCAAAAAAGGGGTTTAGAGTTTTCCGATTGTTTTGCCAAACGAACTTGTCCAACTGATTACAGAAAGGAACGACCCTACCAAATTTGAAGTAAATCGGACAAAAAATGTGACCGCTAGAGTGCAAACACACACACACACACACACACACACACACACACACACACACATATATATATATATATATATATATATATATATATATATATAAATGTCTATATACATATATTTAAAATTTTGAACGATCCTCCAAAACGTGTTCAGGGGGTCACGTTAGGAACTTCTAAGTGGTCTCGGGCTTAAGTTTAACCGTGCGGGTCATGCTGATGGTTCACTTTCCAAAGGAAATTCACTTACATCATGAGTATTACTTTGACAGTTCCCTGGTTGATTATGAACAGCTGTTACAATTCTTTTGTTTTGATTTGATACTCCATAAGCCCAATGTTAATTTTGTTAACTTTTCATTTTAGTTTTTTTTTACATTATTTTATTTTTTCTGGGGATGAGGCCTGTCTAGAACTTATTTTTATCCCAGAAATTAGTTATTTCAAAACATTTGAAGGAAATCGTTAGAGCCGTTTTTGAGATCAGTGTCATAAGCAAGCAAGCAAACATACAAGCAAACCTTACTCGTATTAGAGTATAGGTTAGGATATGTTCTGTTCTAAACTTTACATATTATTAACTTTACCCTAGTTTACTTTTTTACCTTCTCCCCCCCTATACATAATATACTGGTATAGAGAAAGTATTGTTTTTGTCAAAATTTTTGAATTTGAGTTGTTTGTGGAAATATTCATTTTGGTGCTCCCTGAATCAAAAAAAGTGATTTTTACGTGATGTCTGTGTGTCTGTCTGTGTGTACAGAGCTAGAGACGACACTAGTGGACCGATTTTGATGAAATTTAGTATGTATGTACTAATCCACGATACCTCAAGGCGTTTTTTCTTTTTTTAAAATTTTTGATTTTTAAGGGTAGTACTAATTATTTCTCCAAAACCAATAAAAAACATGAAAAATCCAAATTTATCAAAAAGGCTCTAATGATTTTAGTTAAACTTGAGTAGTTTGTAGAGCTTTAGGTTTCCAACAAAATGGCATTTGATAATGATCTGAGAAAGTTATGTCAGTTTCCTGATACTGTTTATTTTAATGATGTAAGAATCAAGAGTTATAGTAACTGATAGTTGAACTTCTATATACCGTTTTTGATTGTTATCGAATATGATATAGGTATCGATATATCACATCCGAATAGTTGGTGGACACATACCTACTGTTTTGCACTCACATTGTACTAGAGGATACACTATCGAGTTGCATGATGAAGGTTTTTGGTTCAAAACCATGAACAAAAAGATAATTTTTAACTTTAAAAAGTAACCCTTGGTCGTTGGTTTAATTATCCTGCATAGGCTAAACAATTTGTATTTTGATTGTTTATCTACCATGTAATAATTTGTTTAAAGCAATTTCAAGGCATTCATTGGTGAGTGTGGTAGGCAAGACAGCTTAGTTACCTAGCTTGGTTTAGTTAAGGATTGTAATGTCTCAAGTGATCTGTTCTATTATTTTTGTTTGTTTGGCCACACCTAGTGTTCCTTTGTTTGTGTTGTAAAGTATAATTTATTTAGTAAGAAAGACATGCAGATTAATGCTAAACAAATCAGAATTTTAAAAAACATATATTTTTCCTATTTTATTTTAGGTGTAAAATCCAAAAATGAATCAGCAAGTGCACCTTTTATGTGACACCCTTTATAACTTGAGCTTGCTTGTTTAAAAAAGTATGAGACGGTTCCCTTGAAGAATAAAGAGTACAATTTGTTTGTTAGACACGTAAAAGCGAATGAGTAAAACAATTTGGTTTGAAAAGTCATGAGCTGGGAATATAAAATCATACTATTATTACTAAATTTAGGGTATCGGTACAGAGGATGAAGGAACTGTTCCTCCAGACTCTAGGAGCTCACCCAAGAAAGACCCTTCTCTAACCAATAACATGGATGCTGTTAGTCCGGAAAACAGCTTAGTAAGATCTGATAGTGATGAATATGAAAGTGACGATTCCATTGAAATTGCTCCAAAAACACCTCCACCTCAATCACCAGGTAAGTTGAATTATTTATCTAATATTTCAACATGTCTTAGTTGGCTATAACTGGTCAGAGTCAATGGATTTGAAATTAATGACACTTACCTTACAGAGCTCTTAATATTATAAATATAAGAGTCATATGAGGACTAAAGTCAGGATCATCAAATTAGGCGGGTGGGGAATTTTGCAATTTTACTATATACGGGAATGTCAATATGTCTAGGTCGAAAATCGTGTGTTTTGGGAACAAACGGGCAATACTGAGAGACCCATGTTGCCGGATCTTGCGCCCATATTGTAATAAATTAGCCATACCTATGTTAACATGTATAAAGTCATATATTTTGATACTATTGTTTATATTTTCATTAGTAAGTAAATATTGAAGTTCCGATCTGCGATAATTATTTTGAATAGTTAAAAATAATCTATAATAATATTGCAACTTAATACAACTGTAATATTGTTCTTCTAACTGTTTTCTACTTAATTTGAGATCTTATGAGACCCATGTTGCCGGATCTTGCGCCCATAATGTAATAAATTAGCCATACCTATGTTAACATGTATAAAGTCATATATTTTGATACTATTGTTTATATTTTCATTAGTAAGTAAATATTGAAGTTCCGATCTGCGATAATTATTTTGAATAGTTAAAAATAATCTATAATAATATTGCAACTTGATACAACTGTAATATTGTTCTTCTAACTGTTTTCTACTTAATTTGAGATCTTATGATTATTTCTTTCTTTGTTTGTGCTTAGCTTTTGCAAATATACTGTTGAGACTAAAATTAAGTCTGAAAAATTTTAATCTGAACAAATCTGAACCGGTACGAAAAATTCTTCTTATTAATCTACAGTAAAGCCCTCGTCTGTTAAGCATCACAAAAAAAAACCTTGGAATGGCCTACAATGAGCTGCAATGGCTAGAAGCCTGAAGACGGCCACACACTGCAGGCTGTCAGCAGGGATCAGGACACGAAGGTAGCAAAATTCACTCCGTACTTCTTCCCAAGCCAAACGCCAAACAAAACATAGGATCGATCTTCCTTTGATCTTTCTTCTAAAACCCACATCGAGAGTGCTCGGTGCTCGGTCCAATGTCTTGTTCGATGAACGGGCAAAAGTCTGGTAGTGTGTAGCCGTCTTGAGTCGGGAGAACATTACCCTGACTTGAACATCGCCCAACGCCGACGATTCCTTTGATCTTTGCCAGAAAACCAAATCCATATAGTTTGCGTCGGGGCAGAAATCCACCATAGACAGGTGTAGCATTCCTGTGGTTGTCCACGTAAGCGATATGTTTGCCCGTGTATATGGCGGGCTTTACTCAAATGTGGCTCTCTCATTATCGCTGCAGAAAACGGCTTGACTATCGCAACATCCTGCTTCAAATAAAATCAAACAGTTGTTCTCTATTATGTAAGGTACTTACATAATATATTGTGGCCCTTACAATATATTATGATATAATAATATATTTTATGCCAAAAATATTAGTATCAATTTTCTAAGACCTAATTATTTTTAAGTGGGCTGCATAAGAGTCATGAACCTTTTCATTTATTATTCACAACATCAAATAGAAAATGATATTTAATGATAAGTTGGTACTTTAGGATAAATAATATTTTGCGAACTTAAAACACAATAAATTAATGCAGCATTAAAGTACCAATATTTTAATTTGTCACGTAATATTTTTCTGTTTGAAGAGGAGACAATAAAATGTCTTGACAATTTTGTAACGTAATCTTGTATCTCCTAATTTTGATAATTTTGTATCTCCTAATTCTTTTCCTAAATACGGACACCGTTTAGTTCAATTTTAATTCAAATTGAGACTTATTTAATCTGACAATACTTTCGTTAACGGTGGTGGTGGAAATTGGTCATAAAGCGTGCTTCACTGGACTGGGCACGGCATCGGTATCGGAAGTGCGGTTATACGCTGTGGTGTACCCCTACCAGTATTCATTGCCCCTTCACAATCTGATGATTCCTTTGGGTACTAAATGAATTTGTTAAGTATACAGAACCGCTGATACGGAATTCCAGTTTGTAGTTTTATAATACGTGCCAACTGATTTTCTTAGGAAAAAAACACATCAGGATTCTGTAAACATGTTTTAGGGAAATCCACTCTGTTTTACTAAAATTATAGCTTGCACAAACTGGCAACATTGCAAAATCCCCCACCCGCCTAATTTGATGCTCCCGATTATAGTATTCAATTGATGTACTTTACAGGCTTCTGATTTTGTATAGAATATTAAAACAAACATACATCTGATGCAGCAAGCCTGTGTACTTAGGATTTTGAGTGGGTATTTATCAAGAAGGAGATGAAACTTGGTACTATTCCACTTAAACTATAATGTAGGCCTAGTTAAAATGTTTTCAGATTTTTTAAGGGTGCAGTTAAGAAACATTGAACTAAAAAAATTATATAATACAACTTAGTTTAACTGAAATAATGGGGGCGAAACCATTTTGAATAGGCTTAATCAATGGTTAATGATTCAAAAGTGAATAATAATAATAACAAAAACCCATTAGAGTTCAAAGAATTTTGTGTTACTAAGATTTGTTTAATGTGCTACCTATTCCTCGCGTAAAGACTCGTGGGGGCTGAGAGCTTAGGACGGTCGGGGAGGTGTCACTACCCCTAATCAGCCCTCGCCCAGCCGCTCCGGGTTTTGGCCATGAGTCACCTACTGAGCTTAAGGCACAGTCGGTACAATTTTTTGTATTTTGCCATAAAGTGTAAAAATAACGTAATTTTTGTAATCTGCTTCAAATATCAAGAACATTAAGTCCAAACACGATATAATTATGACGCTATTAATTATTCACTTTGGTTTTAAAATAAAAGACAGTTTACAGAACAAGATTAAGAATATTTAGTAATTAAATCTATTAACAATGTTTACATTGGAAGTGTTTTTAGGATTTGCATAAGCTATAGTCGATGCGCTTACTTAACAACACTTTTAAGCCATAGTTTAGAGGATGTCCTAATACTGTAGGTGCGGTGGTTAGGCCAGTGTTCAGATGACTCACTGTTATTGTGAATGCATTCCCTGGTCCAAAGGTCCTCCCATCCTGGATGACACATTCCCCTGCTCGACTTGTTTTCTGCCAGTCGTTAAATTGTTTATGTGCAGATCAGTTCGTAGTCGGGGTGGTTGTTTAAAGTCTAAAATAGTCAAAATTAAGAAAATCTGTTTTTAATTGTCACTTTAAATGATCAATAATTAGACTGACAAACTACAAGTGGCTTAACAGATTTTTTTCAGGGATATGGTTTCACCTTCAGCTCCTGTCAGAATCTGGATAACACTTCATGTACAAAATTGTAAGTAGCTATAGTTTGTAAATAATCTTAAATATATATCTTGTTCTGTAAACTGTCTTTTATTTTAAAAGAAAGTTAATACTTAATAGCGTCGCAATCATATCATGTTTGGACTTAATTTTGTTGTTATTTGATGCAGATTACAAAAATGTTGTTATTTTTACACTTTATGGCGAAATGCAAAAAAATTGTACAGAAGGTGCCTTGGGCTCGGAAGGTGACTATGGCCAAAACCCGGAGCGGCCGAGCGAGGGCTGATTAGGGGTAGGGACACCTCCCCAACAGCTCTAAACAGCTCGTCCCCAACAGCTCGTCCTAAGCTCTCAGCCGCCACGAGTCTTTGCGCGAGGTATAATTATAAAAAACCTCAACTTTCTATTCTCTACATAGATTTTTCTTAAAATAGGGCCTAATATTTAAAAACAATTTTGATCATAATATTTTTGGAACATATTCAGATGATTAAGAAAATATCTGATTGTTCTGATGATTCATAAAAGATAAAGTTTTTTTTTTTGTAGTAGTGTTTGTTAACCTGGGCTTGGTTCATCAGGGTGATATTTAATAGGGTAACTTTGTATTAAATTACATTGTTCTGAATAATTAGGCCATACAATTACTTCCAGGTCTAAGGCCGGATTTCACCAAACTTTCTTTAACGTTAGTTCAGTTTAGGGAGTGTTAAAAATAACGTTTTGTTCAACAGTTTTGAATGAGAACAACCTGTTTGTACCATCGTGATAGCCCATTTTAAATCAAGTCTTAACTTACATGGCAACTTAATGTGGCGTTTGATGCAACTTAGGGTGGTTACTCAACGAAGGAACCGGCAATAAGGTGGAAATTAATAGGACTGGGGAAAATCTGTGAATGTTCCGGGTCCTCAAGAAGAACCATGCATAGTCATAAACACCCGTTTTGTCATTCCTGTAGGAATAGGTGTACAACAGTAAATTAAAACTTTTTCTGAACAAACTTTTTTCATATTGCGCTAATAGTTTATTGTAATATGTGCACAGGTTTCTTGCCCATGTAGACTCTTTTCTTTTGTATTGTTTTATCTTTGTGTGCAGTAAATACAATACAGTGATTAATAAAATTGAGTTATATTTTTTGTTGTTGGCACGTTTTGTTAAACTCAAGGCTCAAATGTGTAATATTATGTCAAATATGTCGAGACAGTAAGTATCCGTGTGGGAAATCAATTGTTCACTTTCATCAACTGGATATCAATATCAGATTGTGTGTAACCCATGTTATTAATCTATTTTGTCATTCATATTACATTATTACAACTTACCGCAGATTCAAAAAAACCTTCAAAAATCAGTTTTAACCCTTTGAGTGCTAAGCTTCTGAAAGAAGTAGTTGAATCTGTAATGTTTTGTTGATTTTTTAAATGTCTTAAACGCCTGAACAGTTAAAATTAATAAAAACGTGCTTTTGCTGGACACACACACAGTAAAGGATAGGTCAAAAGTAGCAAAACAACTGCTCAGATGTGCAACTCACAAAGAATCCACCTATCCCGTCAGCGTCAGCTTGGACCCGAGCCGTCCACCGTTTCCTTAAGGTCCGCCCTCCCCTTCAACTCTGCCACAGACAGGTGAACTCTCCCTGAGTTGCACATAAAAACCACCGACTGTGACGGGATTTGAACCCTTGATCCAAGTGTTACCCCTGGCCGGGAAGGTAACGCCTTAGACCGCACAGCCACTGATCAGACTAGCAGCTGTAGCGGACCAGGTGGTAATAGAGCCTAGGCACTAGACGAGGTAGTTCAGTTTGTGTCTACCAGGTTTCACCACATGTCAGATTCAGACTGCAGACTGAGCACCTAACGGTACCAATCGCTTATGAAGCAGTAACAGTGTTATTGATAACAGATTCAAAAAATGATATGTCGTTCCATAGCACTGAAAGGATTAAGAAATCTTTTACTATTTCTGCAATTCAAATGTTTATACATTTTTTAAGGAGAGATCACTTAATCACTGTATAAGACGCCGATACAACTAGGGCGTATTTTATCTTAGGCTTTAGATAATCATGTTCTAATACTTTTTAGCGAATTTCCCCTATAGGGAAGAAGCTATTACCGTAGGTCTCATAGTAAGACTTAAGCCCGAGACCATGATAATTTTTTGTTTTGAGGTCCCCAGATGACAAAAACACTATTCGTTCAAATTTATATATATGTATATATATATCTATATATATATATATATATCTATATATATATATATATATATATCTATATATGTGTCCGTGAATGCGATAACTTGAGTAAAAAACGTCCGATTTCGATGAAATTTGGCCCAAATGTGTAAAATGACATTCATGACTTTAAGTTCGAAAACCAGAAAAATCGGACCATGGGAATGGGGGTTTATGGGGGTTTTAAATTTGTCAAAAATCATTTTTTTGCATTTTTCACCCTAAAATTTTTGAACAACTTAATTTTGGGTTTAACCATGTTATAGAGCTTAAAAAAACAAATAATACAGTATTTTGAATTATTAACCTAGGTTAAGTGGTTGCGGAGAAAATCCAAAAAACCTACTTATAAAATCTCCCATGTTAATCTTATGGGAAAAAGGTTTTTGGCTTTTCCTCAGTTTATTTTAATGTAAACTTCACATTTGTTTTTACCAATCTGTTCAGTTCCACAAAACGATCATTTTGGTGTTTAAATTGTGATTCTACGCCCAACTGTTGCTGAGATATTCAAAGTGCTAAACACAGTACGTTGTCCAATGTTATCCTTATGGAGAATAAATAAAATTTGATATCTCGATTATTTATGAATGTATGTTGATGTAACTTGGTATGTGGCTTCACGTAGTACTGGTATATTGATATTTGCACAAAAAATTGATTTTTTTTTATTATTCCTGTAGCAGCAAACCTGCATACACAGCCCCCATGTTATTCTTATGGAGAATAAGTAAAATGTAATGGCTCCCTTAATTATGAACATAAATTAATAAAACTTGGTATGTAGCTTCACTTGGTTGAGTTATATTGATAATTGCATAAAAACCCATTTTTTTTGTTCCTTGTTGCAGCAAACCTGCTTACTCAGCCCCCATGTTATTCTTATGGAGAATAACTAAAATGTTATATGGCGCTTATTTATGATTGAATATTGATGAAACTTGGTATGTGGCTTCGCCTAGTTAAATTATATTTATATTTGCATAAAAACCAATTGTTTATGTTCCTTGTTTCAGCAAATCTACGTACTCATTACCAATGTTATTCTAATGGATAATAATTAAAATCGCTTATATGTTAATATATTTTTATGAAACTTGGTATGCGGCTTTATGTGGTATTAAGACAAATATTATGCATTGGAAATTCGCTGAGTACGCAGGTTTGCTGCGACGGGGTATTTATTTGTTTATCTTGCCTACTTACTTACTTCCATGGCCATCTACACCCTATAGGGATTTGGTCTCGCTAAAAATTGCTCTCTATCTGTCTCGAACTGATGTGTCCTCGATTGTAGCTCCCAGGCGGTCTATATCAGCCCTGGTACTATCCCACCATCTTATCCTAGGTCTTCCTGGTGGTCTTCTTCCTTTGAGTTTCCCTAGTCCTATTTTCTTTAGGAGTATCCCCTGTTCTCTCCTCAAAACATGGCCTGCTCACCTTATCCTCCTAGCTTTTACATGTGCAGATATGTCATAGTCTTTGTACATATTTTTGTTTATCAGATCCTTTAGTCGTGGAAAACTTTGATGAGAACCTGCCTTCAACAGTGACACTGTTGACGACTCCCGGAGGAGTCAAGGTGTACTTGGTTGGCACTGCCCACTTCAGTATTGAGAGTCAAGATGATGTTTCTGCAGTAAGTAACTAACCACTGATTGTTAATTTAATAAAAGTACTCTTGATTCACTGCGATATTCATAATGTCCTGTTATAAAAGCAACAAACCATGATAGCAATTAAAGTAAGTTAAAACAGTAATTTAAACATAACGGTCTATCTTGTTCTGTTTTCTTTGTGTGCTTTTAACCAAATAAATCATTTTTTACAAGCAACTTAGCTCCTATAAAATACTATTGTTTTATTCTTAGATATAAGTTAGGACATTTTGCAGAAACATAGGCTATTTTTGTGAATTTCCCCTGCAGGGAAGAAGCTATTACCGTAGTTGGAATGGTAAGACCTAAGCCCGGGACCATAATAACTTTTTGTTTTGAGGTCCCCAGAAGCCAAATCACCATTCGTTGAAAACTGTGTATACAGGGTGATTGATATCAGTGTGCCAGCTGTTTTTATTGATAAGTATAAGAGCTTTTAAAAAAGCTATAAAGCAACTTCCCTGGGTTTTTGGTTCTGTCTTATTTTATCATTTTGAAATTTGGATTTTATCCACCATTTTCCAATATGGCGGCCAACTTTAGTTTTTCTTACGAAATTACCATAATATTATTATTGAATCTGGTAGAAAATTTAATTTTTTAACCTTTTAGCTAATTTCCCCTATAGGGAAGAAGCTATTACCGTAGCCGGCATGGTAAGACCTAGGCCCGGGACCATGATAACTTTTCGTTTTGAGGTCCTTTGAGGACCTATGAGGCACTTTCCGTAATCTAACCCCCCTCGACCCCATACTTGAATTAAAGCTCTTGACGAGAAACCCCCAGAAAACTTACCAAAAGTTAACATTTTTGAGTTTTTGGGGCGGGGAAAATTCCACTTTTTCAATTTTTCCACTTTGAGCACGTTTTGTACGGAAATGGTAAGAGATGGCAAAAAATGTGAAATACAAGAGTTGTAGAAAATTTAATTTCTAACTAACGATTTTTTGTCAGATTTAAGATCCGATCATCCGTTTAGCCGCTATTCATCGGAGAAGAAGTAATTTAGAGTATTTTGGCCCATTTAAATGTATACAGTTTTGGAAAGCCGTTTAATGAAAGCACACTATCTTTGGCTAATACCACATGTTTGTATCAGCTGATTTGTGTAGGCGATACTAATTTGCTCACATGAGGTTTATATAATCAGCTGTTACAAAACAAGGTGAGCACATTATCGCCTACACGGGAGGTCCAATATCGCGAATATCGTTTGTTCCGATATTGGAAAATGTAATCAACCGATTGTATGTTCTATCGAATGATAAATGTGATGGGCCCGCGGTAGCCCAGTGGATATGTTGTCAGGTGATTCACGGGTTTGAATTCTACTTTTTTGCTTACTTTTTGAGGTCTGCAATTTATTTCAGTTTAATTTGACTTTATTTTATTTTTATCTGTGGAGTTAGGTTAGGTTAGGTTGCTATAATTCTGTCGTGAACTGAAGTCTAATATGTTGTTTTTTTAGCGAATTTCCCCTATAGTGAAGAAGCTATTACCGTAGTTGGCATGGTAAGACCTAGGCCCGGGACCATCGTTTTGAGGTCCCCAAACCCCAAAAACACCATTCGTTCGAAACTGTATATATATATATATATATATATATATATATATATATAAATCTCACTATCTATTCAGCTGCCGTACGAATTTAGGTTAAGTAGCTGCCACCTCAAAGGTTAGAGTATATTTAAGTTTTAACGTGTATCTCTACTCAAAATTACGTTATTAATATAACTATTAACTTATTTTCATAATTTTTTTATTATAACTATGTGCATTAAAACTCATGTAATTTGACTGCTCTAAGTTTACATTTGATTCGACGCACCATGTATGTCTAGCAGCTAAATGACTGCCGGCAATAATACTTCATAAATATTTCGCGTTATTTGGCTGCCACCACTGTTGCCAATTCGTCTTGACGATCTTCCTTGAACATTATTAAGATAGTGATCATAATTAGCTCTCCTCTCACTGGTTTAACGTGCACTAGCTGTGTACCCGTCCTTCGTACGGGTTGTTTATAAATGGTAGATTAACTAAAAAAATTAAAAACCCACATAATTTTACAATATTAAAATTACATTTTACACTTTCAAAGTAGAATTAAATTAAAGTTAACGGAATATACTATGGCAGATAGTTCGGGTACTGTTGCCAAGTCGAGAACTTTGTCGGGTAGTGAACGGTGTGGTTTTTCGACTCCAAAATCGGTACACGTAACACTTTGGATTCGATTTTAGAAATAAAAGAACTCAAGTACAACAAAATATTAACCCTGTTTAATTCAACATTTTAAATACTTTGATCCATTAATCTTTACATTCCAATAAATTAATAGTAATGTAACGAAACATTTAACTTTAAAAACATTGACAAACCACTTTTAAAATCACCATTCTTGCCAGGTCCTGTTTTCATTATAATTGTAAATAAACAATTTAAACTTGGAAAAATCATGTGTTTTAAAAACATATGACTACTTGATTTTATTTAAATAAATGTAAATCAATATATAAAAACTGTTCTAACAGTGGTCATGGTTAAATGAACGGTATTAAATACTGTATATATGTTCGTTCCTCCCTTTGGAATAGACCTACATTTGTGTTGATCTCCGTTGCTTGTTCATTGGTGGACGTGAGGATGGCACAATCACAGAGCCAGGCACTTTCCAGATTAAACTGTTTATGAACCTCGGTGTAACAAACTGTCAATCAATAAATACTGTGATTCATCGATAGTGCCGAGTGAAGGATAGATGTTTCTCAGACTTAATTTGTTTTTCAATGTCTCAATCTCAACTTTTAAAAGTGCATAAGAAAACTGATCAACCCCTTAATCTTCCCAAAAATACATTTTCATATTTACTGTTAAGTTCAGACGCTCAGTAGTCGGCTACATAAAATATATTTTTAGAGAGGCGTAGACTCGTCCACTCATGTCTCACTTACGACAAAGGGTCTGTGTGAAATCTCCAGAGAACAACACCGTGACTCCCCATGACGTTGTTTCTTATTTCCTTTAAGGCATCAAATTTCAGCTCTACTGGTTGAGTAGTTGGTGTGTTATGACTAACACGCTTATATTAAAGGTCATTGGGCCAGAGGCCATGAGTATATTTGTGTCTGGAGTAGGTAAATGTCTGCACTGAGCTATCAGTTACATTCCTACGGAATTTCAGATCCATCAGTCCAAGAGTATGTGCAAGATTGTTAAAATATTGTATTTTAAAATTCCGGGGGGCGAAGCCCTTAAACATTTTTGTAACAGGAATAGGCTTGCGTTTTTTTCTGATGAATTAGTTATGTTCCTACCGAAATGTAACTTAGAAAGGTCCAGTAAATATTAATACTCATAAAATTGTCATAAAAGTAAATTAGCGAAGAACCATCATCCAAAATGTTATCTTCAATAGACATTGTCGTTTCTTAGATAAAGTGATCACTATATCAGTGAGTGCATGAGTCTGACAAATATAGATTTAGATCATACATCCACTTATGTTATTTATTACCAATCTTCACTCAACGTTTTAAAAAATAACTAAAAAACCTATTTATAGAATAACTATGCCATCATCTGGTTCAATATAAATAAACGCTTTGTCCATAAGAATAGCATAGGATCTTTAAACCCCTATGGGGCAGTGTCCTAAGGTAATTTAAAACAATCCAATTAGCCTAAAACCTCCTAACGCACATATAGAACATAGAAAAAAAGTTGCATAAAAATCGGTGCACCCGTTTTCCTGTGAAAAGCGAACAAAACATGACCAAAACCGCACAAAATCACGGTTTTGAGTGGCCGCCATCATTTTTTTAAAAGGCGTATACCAGTTTATAGTGCCCTAAAACCTTCTCACGCATATATAGAACAAAGAAACAAAGTTTCATTAATGTCAGTGGACCCGTTTTCCAGTGAAAAGCGAACAAAAACCCGTCCTTGAGCGTTACCGGCAGATAGACAGACAGACATAAATTGAGATAAGATTTGTTTTGGTTTCCCTAGTGTGTAAAACGTGAAAATATGCAAAAATTTCATAATTCCAACAATGTACAGACAAAACTCTAATTTTATTTATATAGATTAATTATACGGTATATTGAAATAAATATATATATATACTTGATGTACACGTTTTTCACACAGGGGTTTTCCTTACCCGTTCTATAGTCAATGCAAATTGCATTTTAGTTAGCTTGAAACAGCTGTTGTTCTTGCTTCTGCTCTTTAAGCTGTAAAATGGCAGTGTCCACAGCTGTTCGCATTACAGTTTCTGAATATTTACTTTCTTCTGAAATGTAAAGATTGAGACATAGGACTTCACGGGGCGTAGCCCGAGGGGATTTTAAGGAAGTGAATAGGCCTATGTGCTGCATGGGTTCAAGATCTAACTTTGTGTAAAGTTTCAGCCCAGTCGGTTCAGTAGTTTTTGCGTTCACCCGGAACATCAGACAGACAGACAGACAGAAACCACCTCTTCTTTATAATATTACTAGCTGACGTACCCGTTCTTCGCACAGGGGTTTTCTTTACCCGTTCTTTAGTCAATGAAATTTGCCTTTTAATTAGCTTGAAACAGCTGTTCTTGCTTCTGCTCTTTAAGCTGTCAAACGGAAGTATTCACAGCTGTTCGCAATACAATTTCTGAATGTTTACTTATTCTGAAATTTAAACATTGAACCTTAGGACGTTCACGGGGCGTAGCCCGAGGGGATTTTAAGGAAGTGAACAGGCCTATGTGTTGCATGGGTTCAATATCTACCTATGTGTAAAGTTTCAGCCCAGTCGGTTCAGTAGTTTTTGCGTTCACCCGGAACATCAGACAGACAGACAGACAGAAACCATCTCTTCTTTATAATATTACTAGTTGAATGTACCCGTTCTTCGCACGGGTTAGAAAGGTAAGTTAGCTTGAAACAGCTGTTCTTGCTTCTGCTCTTTAAACAGTCAAATGGAAGTGTCCTCAGCTGTTCGCATTACAGTTTCTGAATGTTTACTTTCTTCCGAAATGTAAACATTGAAACTTAGGACGTTCACGGGGCGTAGCCCGAGGGGATTTTAAGGAAGTGAATAGGCCTATGTGTTGCATGGGTTCAAGATCTACCTTTGTGTAAAGTTTCAGCCCCGTCGGTTCAGTAGTTTTAGCGTTCACCTGGAACATCAGACAGACAGACAGACAGAAACCACCTCTTCTTTATAATATTATAGATAGATAGAATAGATAGATAGATTATAGATTAATGTATTAATCATGGATGATGTGTAAAATGATGTTAAAATATGTAATTATAAAGAAATACAAAATAAGGCATAATTTAAATCATGAATGGTATGACCAACACACAATTTTATTTGATTATTGACACGGTATAAAATGAAAAACATCTGTAAAAAAATACATCATTTGATATTGTCCTTTTAATTCACACTTGTAAGGCACTGACACATTTCATTGCATCATGAACAATCACAGGTCTAATGATAATATAAAACATTTTATATTGACGTGTTTAAAATTTTGAATTATATACATCATAAAAACAAAGTGAGTTGCGTGAGTGGCTTGTTTACGTCAAACACCGATAACGGCACGGTCGGTAAGCGAGAAGTCGGACCATCCAAAGTTGGATTAGTGTAGTTCTACTATAATTATATTTTCTTCTTATAAAACCAATCTAGTTGGTTATAAATAATCTAGTTATAAATAAACTAGGTACAAATAATGTATAAACGTAAAAAATCATGTTTTTTAACTTATCAAAATCACAAGTTCTCATTTATTTATAATTCTAGAGTTAATATATTCATATCATTGTTTTTAGGACAACATGACTCAGCTTTTTTATCCTTACAGTTGTTTCATATATATTGCCGTTTTAAAGATATAGCTTTGAAAAAAACGAAAATGGCCAGGAACTTGATATTGCATTAAAAAATGGGTCGTATTAGATGTAATAAATGTATACCAAGTTTGAATTTGGTATCTTCAGATGAAAGGTTTTTTCTGACACGTATATTTTCAACAGATAAGTCAAATATATGGTCTCGCCTCAATTAAGGCAGAATAGTGAGACTAGTGAGAGTGGTACAAATTAGCTCGTGCATATTTGTAATGTTGGGAAAGGTATTCAGAAATAACTTAATTTATGCCAATTTTTCACCTTGGTTTATCATGTTCTGATTCGCCCAGGGATTCACATTTGTATACACTTGTTAAAAATTTGTTATACAAAATAGCCGATATTCGCGCCAAAAATGTGTAAAATTGTAGTTTTAACGTTCGAAATTTAGTATAGAACACAAATTGTAATCATATTTAATGATGTATGTACTTGAATGTAAATGTAACTTACTCGTTCTTAAATTTATCCGTGATCAATCTACTGGTCTAGTTAATTTATCACATGCAGGGTAGTATAGGAAAAATACAGTTATTTCATTTTTTATTCGGGTGTAGTTTTTCCTCTAACGTTTTAATTTAAATCACCCGGTGTTTTAACAATCTGTAATGTTCTTTTATGTATAACAATAATTTAATAAGAAATCCAAATACATATCTACCATATTTTACGAATATTTACCAAAAGTTACCTAATTACCGAATCCGCCAGTTAATTATCTAATTGTAGTAAAAAATTACAGTTCAGACATCTAATATCTGTAAATTATAATCAATATCTTAGATTTAGTAAAAGTAAATCATTGCACGTATGTTCTCCCATTATTTATATACTAGTAAACCGGTCGCGGCTTCGCTCGCGATCATCATTTATAAATATTGTGTTACCGTTCCAAAGCCAACATGGCCTGCTGATTAACTGTGTTTACTCTATCCAGCTGATTGCTTAAAACTTATAGTTATTTCCCAGTGTTAAGCTTATGGGAAAAAACTCAACTTTAAAGAGGCCTCACTAAGAAATTATTTCACAATAAAAAAAGTTTCCTGTACAACTTCACGTTAGGCTCTTTCCAATGACACCAAAAACATGAAAATCGGTTCAGTAGTTTAGGAGGAGTGATTGTCACAAAAAAACCTGCTCGCCTATTAAATAAGTATAGATTAAATTTCCTCGGGAGTTTTTTCATTGCCATTTGTCCATTTTTTTGCATAAAATAATTTTGAAAAAAATAACGGTTAGGCTAGGCCTGGACCTTGGTTCCCTCAGCTCGCCTACCCTCTACCACACCCCACTCGTTTGCTCCATCACTGTTGCTGCGGTCACTCCCTCCATGACGACTCGCTGCTTGACCCCTGCCCCCTCCCCATCACTACTACCATTCAACATCAAACACTCTTTTCCCTCCTCCCCCGTTGCAGCCCAGTTAATAAAGGTAAACAAATATGCTTTGTCGCTAAATTAGCGTAAAGCTGAATTTTTGCTGGATATTAGTAAACAAAGTATAACATAAAAATACACAAAGTCCCGACCCCCACCCTTCTTGCTCAACCCCCCCCCACCACAACCTTACTATAGCAGTACTCTGCGGTTAAATTCTTACAGCTCAAAAACTAATGAAGTTATGGACGTGTTTTTTTTTCTAATTATTTTACGCTTAACAATATTTTAAGCAAATTATGTTACATACACTTTTTATGTAGACAGCTTAATTTCACCGCAATCTATCTATAATATTATAAAGAAGTGGTGGTTTCTGTCTGACTGTCTATCTGTCTGTCTGATGTTCCGGGTAAACGCAAAACTACGGAACCGACTGGGCTGAAATTTTACACAAAGGTAGATCTTGAACCCATGTAACACATAGGCCTATTCACTTCCTTAAACTCCCCTTGGACTACGCCCTGTGAACGTCCTAAGTTTCAATGTTTACATTTGAGAATAAAGCAAACATTCAGAAACTGTAATGCGAACAGCTGAGGTCACTTACATTTGACGGCTTAAAGAGCAGAAGCAAGCACAGCTGTTTCAAGCTAACTTACCTTTCTAACCCGTGCGAAGAACGGGTACATTCTACTAGTACTCAATATACCAAATAAACGGTATCAGGAAACTGACACATACTTTCTCCCTTTTAGCCAAATTTTAATGAAAATTTTTTTATTTACTAAATATGGAATATGAAGTACATATAAATGAACAGAAAATTGTCTAAAATAGTTGTTTTCAGAAATATCCACCCAAATCCCTTTTTGGGAGGCACTATAGAGTCCGTTGCCACACACAGTGGTTTTGGGTGGGGAAATGCCCCCTTGTCCCCCCCAGGGTTAAATGGCAACACATTTCGAACATCCTCTGTTAGTCAATGCTAACTTGACCTGAATATCAAGTTTTAATGAAATTGATCAGTAAATAAGAGATAAATAGTTATTTTTGTATTCCCCATAAGAATAACACTGGGCAACGTACTGCGTTTACCGCTAAATTAAAATTTCAATTTTCTCCGCATCTAGCAATCGTAGAATAGTAATTCAAAATACTAATTTATTTAGTTTTTTGAGCTCTTTTTAGTGGTGAATAGTTATCTTTTTTAACATTTATGATTTTTTATGAAAAATCCAAAAAACTGAATTTTAGATGTTTTAGTTCTGTAATATCTGAACCCGAATTTTTACAGAAATGCGGGTGGTGTCATTTTGTTGGAAACATAAAGCTCTACAAACCACTAAAGTTTAATCAAAATCGTTAGAGCCGTTTTTGAGAAATTTGGATTTTACATGTTTTTTGGCGGTTTTGGGGGGATAATTACCCTTAAAAATCAAAAATTCAAAAAAATGAAAAAAACACCTGGAGATATCTTGGATTAGTACCTACATACCAAATTTCATAAAAATCGGCCCATTGGTTAGGGCTCTAGCTCTGTACACATCCACACAGACACACACACACACACACACACACACACACACACACACACACACACACACACACACACACACACGCACGCGCACGCGCACGCGCACGCGCACGCACACGCACACGCGCACGCGCACGCGCACACGCACACGCACACACAGACATCACGTAAAAACCACTTTTTTGGGTTCAGGGAGCACCAAAACGAATATTTCCACTAACAACTCAAATTGGAAAATTTTGACGAAAACAATACTTTCTCCATATATAGAGGGAGAAAGTAAAAAACTGCCACTGCTAAAACAAAATGTAATAACTTCAACTAATTTTACATTTTTATCATTGAGTCATGGGATGAAATGTTTTCAACAAAACTTATAGATAATTTAATTAGCTTTAAAATTATAGGTGTAGTAAGGATATTCGTTAACATGATGGCTTCTTAGAGAGTGGACATCGAACCGCCTAGCATCGCCGCGATACACCACGCCGCGTATTGCGTGGTGACCATAGAGTAGGTGTAGGTGTATTAATAGAGTTCTATGGTGGTGACTCAGGCGTTTGTTTGTCTGCATGACTGCATGAGTCGGACTACACATTTCTACTTGTTTGTTTAATGCCTCTCTACGTTGCTTGTTTAATACTGTCTATGTTCATTAATAATATGTATCATCTTATAAGGTTTGTATTCATCGTTAATCGTGGGCCTTGTCAATTTAGTGTTCAGTTGGCATTGAGCAGATCGTTGGCATTTTGTGTTTCGTTATAACGTTTTATTTTTTGCACATAAATTCGACTGTGTTGTGCCAAGTGCAGTTAAATGCTGATAGTTGTGCTACTGTCATGGATTGTTGAACGAGGGGAAGTAGAAATTCTTCAGCCCATTTCCCACAGTAAAGAGTAAACATAGGTGGTATTACAGTAAGGAGCCAACACATTGCGATTTCCTTAAACCAGTCTATACTAGGTTACGTGCGCAACACTGTGCAAAGACACTGTCTCGAGTGTCGCGTATGTACCTGTGTTTTTTTTTCGCTGGAACACTGCGCGTACACTTTCTAAAGACACCTCCACACCTCGCAATTAATCAGGCCTCATAAGAAAATTTGGTTTTCATACTTATTTACCAGTATATATAAATAAAGATAGTTTATTCATAATATAAATAAATTAACAATCTTCTTACCAATGTAGGTTGCGCTGACACAAAGAATACCAAACATATTATTTTAACTGTTGCTGCAAAGATGACTTAGTAGTATTATTAGGGAGTGTTTCATAGCCGTTATTGCAACCATTTATAATTTTGATTTATCTAGTTCTAATTATTTACAAAAATCGTGAAAAAACTTGGGATTGTTCCTCTTGAACCGATGAGCAATCAAGTTACCTCAAAGGTTTCAAACTAGGGATTATCTGGTAAAGTTTGTAGCACCTAAGCTAAACAGTCTTATCGACAATCTATATAAATAAAGCAGAGTTCTTGTCTGTGTGTGGATCGCCGTACGGCTAAATTATAAGGAGTTAAGGCATGACATTTTCAGGGTAGGTTCCTTTAGGTTACAACTGTTGTACCTGACTCTCAGATTCCTCTAAATCCTCTAGGGCTACTCCCCGTGGAACATCCAAAATTCCAATCTTAATCAAATGAGACCATACGGTTATAGTTTTCTTAATCTATCCTTTCCTTCTTAAATCTAAGACCTTAATACTTAATCTTATAAGGAGTATGTTTAATCTATGGTGGAATGTAGGCGAAGACGTTTGTCAGGTCCCAGGTCTCAGTAGCACATGCAACCTCAGTGGCACATGCCCCCTCCGTTTACAAAGGGCACCTACTTGAGTCGGGTCGGCCGCGTTTGTCACACTTCAGTGGTTTCTTTTAAGACCATAAACTTCTCTCTCATCGTTTATAGTCGCGGGTGGTTTATGGTGGTGGTTATGGCGACTAAATATCTGCCATTTGCCTTCTCCGGGAATTCGCCTTTTCTCATTGCACTGCACTGGCTAACAATTTTCAGCAGTGATATGTAAATACAAAACGTACTGATTAGTATATCATTAACTCGAATGAAAACTATCACAATCGTTGTTTAGTTAGTGGAATGTAAACGAACATTAGGAGAAGATAAAATGAAATACATCGTATTAGCAGTACTTGATGCTCAAGCATAACACGAATAGGGGTTGCAGAAAATATTGAAAGTATCAGTCCCCATTATTATACAACTTCGTAAGCCCTATAGGGAAACAAGGTATTATAGGGAAAATAATAAAAAACTAAAACATATTATTTTAGAGTCATGAGTACAACTATACTAAATATGTATGCACTATAAATTTATTTTTAAGTTTAAGTCATTTAACAGATTGTTCAATAACTGTTTACTCTTGGGTCTTGGGTCCTATTTTATTAGTATTTTGATAAATAACGCTACAAAAATTGAAGATACGGATTTAGACGTTAAAACCATTATTGTTTACCATATTATTACAAGTACCTGGGGGGCAGAGCTTTGCTCGGGGGAAGGTCAGTCAGTTTATATGACTTGGAGTAATATTTCACCACTTCCCCCTACTGATAATCAGATTTGTATAAACTCATTTGCCTCTTTTCTACATTTTTAAGGTCACTCCAGTTGTTATTTATAGCTCAACGTCCCTTTGATTTATTTTACTACTCTATTTATGTAATATTCACTCAAATCTTTTAATCTATGCTCTCAGGAAACTACATGTTAATAATCATATACAACATGAGTATTACTTTGACAGTTCCCTAGTTGATTATGAACATCTGTTACAATTATTTTGTTTTGATTTGAAACTCCATAAGCCCAATGTTAATTTTTTTAACTTTTCATTTTAGTTTTTTTTACATTATTTGATTTTTCCTGGGGATGAGGCCTGTCTAGAACTTATTTTTATCCCAGAAATTAGTTATTTCAAATATTTGAAGGAAATCGTTGGAGCCGTTTTTGAGATCCATGTCGCAAGCAAGCAAGCAAGCATGCAAGCAAGCAAGCAAGCAAGCATGCAAGCAAGCAAGCAAACCTTACTCATATTAGAACGACGTTCTATCCGGTGGTATATCTCATACAGTTACCAAGATAGTGAGGGTTTTCCTACACGGCACCGTCCGACCCTGACGCTGCGGTTAACTTCAGCGGACGGCTGTTCAAAGACTTGGTTGACATATGGTTGATAAACTATTCATATATTAACACTCTAAAATGTACCAACTAACTCGTGTTCTAAGTTATTTTCATTCAAACGGGAAAAAACTCACATACTGATTACATTTTCCATAAAAATGTGTACCTTAAAGATTTTTTATGAGTTTTATTATGTAGCTCTTTTATTAATCGAGATACGGGTTCAGACCTAATAACAGTTATTGTTGTACATATTGTTGTGAGTATAACAATGCTTAAACCAATGTTATATCTCATACTGTACCCAAGATATCGTCATATTTACGAGTAGCAGCCGCCGCCATCTTTACTCCCCCTCCACCATGTTGTCGACCACATAGGAAACTGACGACATATAATAGTAATCAGCAAAAATATTGCGTTATCCTTTTATGCATGCTCAAACCCCCCTAGATCCTGTACTATTAAACTTATGTCTTAGACGTTAACATATTTCAACAGACCATAGTCAAGGAAAATAATCAAACTGCTCGAGTTGTTTTAAGTCCCACTACGTGAGCAATAAGAACATGCAGATGTATGATTTAATCCCAAATCATCGAGTGAACCTCTAGGTGATAAATTTCAGTGAAGCGGGCGCAATACGTTAAACTTATAACGCATACGTTAACATACTGCAACAGGCCATAGTCAAGGAAAATAATCAATCTGATCCAACTGCTTGTTGTAAGTCCAACTATGTGAGAAATAAGAACATGCAAATGTATGATTTATTCCGTAACCGTCGAGTAGGCCTAGTTTAAGCGACCTCTCGGTGTTATGTCACAGTGAAGCGGGCAGGAAAGTATGCTGGCTCGGAAATATCGCGGGCCTCGAGTGAGTACAGGAAATGATGATGGAAGATAACAATCTTTGAACATCTGAAGGTGAGTCAGGCCAGATGTGTTTTGGCTGCCACATCCGCGGCAAAAATTTATAATCGGAAGCACATTCAACTTGACAGTGTTGCCACTTATGGGCTGCCGAGTCCACGGCATTTATTTATAGGAACATACTTCTGGTGTATCTTTTAAAAACAGCAGCGTTCCATGTGGTAGAATGGCAAACTACATTTTGTCATACACCTATCAAAAATACGTTATTTGGCTGCCACTTCAAATGCTCAAAATGTGTTCCTGCCAGCTTCCTCAGTTGATATAACATGTGATGTGCAATTGGCGGCCGGATACGGCAGTCAAGTGCACCGGCTGCCAAATTCAATGCGGTTTCCACCATGTAAGGCAGCCGATTGCCGTACGAGATTTATATATATATATATATATGTGTCCATGAGCACGATAACTCTCGTAAAAATTATCCGATTTTGATGAAATTTTGTATAAACGTGTAAAGCAGCATTTATAACTTAAAGTTCGAAAACCAGACAGATCGACCTATCCGAAGGGATATTTTGGGGGTGTTTTGTACCCCAAAAATGGGTTTTTTTGAATTTTGTACATATCATTTATGGAAAAGTCAAATTTTAGTTTTTTTCATTGGAATCATCTTACAAAGACGCACAATTTGGTGTTTTGATCATTGCTCTACGTCAAATGGTTACAGAGATATTGAAAGTGCTAAACACAGTACGTTGTCCAATGTTAATCTTATGGAGAATAAGAAAAATTGTATATCTCGCTTATTTATCAATTTATCCTGATGAAACTTGGTATATTGCTTCATATCGTTGTGGTCTATTGATATTTGCACTAAAAAACATTTTTTGGCTGATAGTTCCCGTAGTAGCAAACCTGCGTACTCAGCTCCCATGTTATTCTTATGGAGAATAAATAACGTGTTCTCTCCCTTAATTATGAACATAAATTAATAAAATTTGGTATGTGGCTTTACCTTCTTGAGTTATATTGGTATTTGTATAAAACCCCATTTTTTGTGTTCCTTGCTTCAGCAACCCTGCATACTCAGCCGCCATATTGTTCTTATTGAGAATAATTAAAATTTCATAAATCGTTAATATTGATGAAACTTGGTATGTGGCTTTATGTGGTATTAAGATACATATATCCATCGGAAATTCACTGAGTACGTAGGTTTGCTGCTACGGGGGTATATTTTTACATGTAAATCCATTTGTAGAACTCCAATTTAGCATTGTAACCACAACTTTGTATTTATATCTGATTGACTTTGATTGAGTGAGCACTTTATTTTTTGCTTTTATTCACCTCGAAACAACCATCGTAGTCGAGAGTTCATTCGATAAAACTAACAAGCAGCCGGTTGGTCAAATGTTTCGATATCAAACCGATATGGGACCGCCTCTGTAGGTGTTAATGTGCTCACCAAAGGTCATTGTTGTGTAGTTTTTCTTTGATTAATGAACTACAATAGTTGAGTTTGATCTAAACTTGAGTTGACTGAGGAAGGTAAGTGAGTGAAGCAAACTCCAAAAGGGGGTTTGGGGGCGAAGACCCCAACGGGGATAAGCCTAGTATATATATATATATATATATATATATGTGTGTCCATGAGCACGATAACTCTCGTAAAAAAAACCGATTTTGATGAAATTTGGTACAAACATGTTGGGGGATATGGGTAGCTTAAGGAAAAACAAAGAATTAAAATTAAAGTGAATTCACATAGATGGAGGACCAGGGAATTTATTGAAATTCCCAAAAGAAAGAGAAAAAAACTAAACACATATTGAGTTGACAGGAAAGGTGATTTATTTATTAAATTAGATACGGTTAATATAAAAACAAGAGACAAGTATATTCAAAACAAAACGGATCTAAATATTATACAAAACTTGGTGTGCACACAAAATTAATCTAAAGGTTGCAACCACTCACCAACATTGTCCACGTCCAAGTTCATATTTCACTCGCGTTGTAGATTGTCCAATTCACATAATTCCGTTCTATTTTGATCCAGGTTCTATAAGGTGAAAGATTTGTATTCAGGGATCCAAAATTAGAATAATAAACTCATGTTGACGTTGTTTGAAAACAAAAACAAATGAAACAATAAAATAAAAACAGATGATAAAATCAAAATAAGAAAAGTCAGATAGTACAAGTTGTGCAAAACAAAGTAATATATTATTAGACAGGATGGATTTAAAATGTGATTACTCCACTCTCTGTTTGTACGCAACATAACCGGCCCCCTTGAATTGTCATCACTTCAACAAAATCACATGGTTGGTAAAGCGAATAATTTTACAAGTGGTCGTATAAGTGTTCCTGTTGCAGTCTGGATTTTTGCAACTCGAATGACTCCATCGGTTCCTGGATAAACTTGAATGATGCGTGCGAGTGGCCAGTTTAATGGGCTGGATGGTGAATGTACCAGAACAAGGTCACCAATCTTCAAACTTACATTATTGGTTGTCCATTTGGATCGTTGTTGGAGTGTATGCAAGTATTCGAGGCTCCGTCTGCGCCAGATTTGTTGGAAGAATTGTTGAGCCAATTGCCAATGTTTTAAGCGATTAGAAGGAATTTCAGTAAAATCTTTTTCTGGAATAGAGATAAGAGGCAAAGGCGTGTCCCACGATAATCCTTTAGTCCAGATTAGCTGCATGAAGCATTTTGCAAGCATGATAAAGGGTACGAGAAATCCACATGGATCATAAATTTGTGCGATTGTGCTTAAGACAATTCGTTTAGTGGGAAATTTACAAGTATTAGGAATTTGAACATTGTATGACAAGGCGTCAGTAGTAGGAGACCATTGAAGACCTAATACATTGAAATGAGGTGTATCATCAGAGCTCTGAAGAAACTTGGGGGATTCCAAATGATTTTCAGGCAAATGACCTAATAAATTAGGCGAGTTTGAAACCCATTTTCGTAATTCAAAAACATCCACGATTCAAGAGTGAAATAAGTTGCTGTTGTAGCATTATAGCTTCTGTTTCAGTATCAGCACCAGTGATGATATCGTCTACGTAAGTATGGTTAAGCAAAACATGGGCAGCATCCGGAAATTCTTGTCCTTCGTCATTAGCTAATTGATGTAACGTTCGAATGGCAAGGTAGGGGGATCTATTCATACCATACGTAACGGTGTTCACCTTAAAGATAGATGCAGGTTGGTCAAATTGTGTTCGCCACAATATTAATTGGAAATTTCGATTGTCTGAGTGGACCGAAATTTGGCGGTACATTTGTCGGATGTCGCAACAAAATACAACCTTGTGACTACAAAAATGAATGAGCAAGTCGCAAATGTTGTTTTGTAGTTTGGGCCCAGTTAACAAGATTCCGCTAAGAGAATTTCCGGAACTAGTTTTGCAACTAGCATCGAACACAGTCCTCAATTTAGTAGTGCTACTACTTTCCTTAAGTACTCCATGATGGGGAAAAAAGTAATGCGGGTGTGAGAGGTTTACCCGTATGTCAACATTCTGACATATGGCCTAGAGACAAATATTCATCCATAAAATCATAATATAGTTGAGCAAAGCGGTTATTGGACTTGAACTTGCGTTCCATCGCATATAGGCGCAATTCCGCGGCAGTTTTCGATTCACCTAGAACAGTACTAGAGTCCTTAAATGGAAGACGCACTATGTAACGTCCGTTGGCATCGCGAGTATGTGTCTCAATAAAGTGTAGATCACATAATTCTTCCTCATGTGTTTTAATTGAACGTATGGGAGGCTCTTCTTGGATCCAAAACCGTTGTATCGACGTATGAAGATCAGCCTCACTAATCGAATGGAGACACGCGTTGAGTGTAGTAGGCGGTAACGAAGTGGAAGGATGGATTGAGTCGGCATGCATGGAGCAGTACCCTGAGAACATATCCGAAATGAGTGCCCATAACATATGGCATATTGTGACCAAGAAAGAATTGCTCTTGAGTGAACAATTGAGGAAAGAGTGAGCCACCAATGACAACATCGATGCGGCTGGGTATGTGAAATGTAGGATCAGCGAGAGTGAATGATCTAGATTGTTTCAATAAGTCGTTTGAAAGAGGTACGCGAGGAAGATCAACCGTTAGTTTGTCAAGGACTAATGTGGGTTGATTAGTGGCTATGGTTTGCCCAGACAACGTTTTCAGATCGACAAAGATTTGTCCTCTGTTACTAGTTACATGATTATCAATGCCAGAGAGTTGAATATCAGATTTGTGTCGTCTAGTATTGAGGGTTGAGGCAGCATGTTCAGTGATAAGATTGCACATGCTTCCAGAATCAAGAAGCGCACGAAACACGTGTGAGTTTCCATCAGATGAGCTGAGTTGTACTAATAAGGTACCTAGTAACACTGTAGTATTAATACTTGATGAAGGGGGACTATTTTGTGAGGTAAGTACCGGTATGATAGATTCTGATTTAGAGGTAGAATCTCGTACGGAACCATTTGATGATTTCTTAGAAAACAAACTGTTTCCGACATTGGAATAATTTTCTCTACTATGAGTCGTATCCACATTGAAATGTAACAAAGTGTGATGGCGTTTGTTACAGAGTTTGCATGATGATTGTGATTTACATGATTTAACGTCATGAGTTCCTAGACATGAAACACATTTACGGTGCTGTTTGACCAATTGAAAACGTTCTTGAGGTGTTTTAGTTTTGAAGGCAGGGCAAGCATAGATCTTATGGGAAATCTGGTTACACGCGAAACAAGGTGTGTGTGAGTGGTCATTATGGTCAATTTGCGGAGAGTAATGATTGGCTACTATGTTAACAGGTTTCTTTGAATCAAATTTATTGCGATTAATAGATTTGGAGTAGCTAGAAGATGAATAAGTTGCCATTGTCTGAATACCTTGTGACAACGTCGAATCCTCCAGGTGGGTGCATTCGGTAGTCAAGAAATCAATTATTTCTTTAGTAGTAGGCAACGTGTGCTTAGGTAACGATAAAGTTGCACGAAAAGATTCTAATTTAGTGCGAAGTTCCACATCCATTTTCCGTAATAATGTCGCTACCATCAAAGGGTCCGAATTTAATACTTCGCATTTGAGAGCAACCAAAGCTTGAGTATTTTCATGAAAGGTATCGACAAACTGACGAATGCCAGATGTGTGTGAGCTAGTAATTTGAGGTAAATCCAACAAATTGTTAAGATGGATCAGATGTAAACGACGATCATTATGATACCGATCCCTGAGTAAATTGTACGCAACTGTGTAATTAGGTGCGGTGAGATTAAGGCCACGTATCAAGTTAAGTGGTTCTTCCCCCAATGCGCTTAAAAGATATTGAAATTTCATCACGTCGGATAGTGAGTCGTTGTGATGTATTGTCGCATCGAATAAGTTGATAAATGAAGTCCAAGACGTCAATTCACCGACAAACTTCGGGAGTTCAAACTTAGGTAACCGTACTTGTGAATGAGCAGTGGATAATGATCCGTTATTGCTATCACCGTTAGTTTGCGATTCATTAACTGGAATCAAAGCTTCAATATGGCTCAAGATGTGAATGTATAGATCGTTAATTTCATCTTGATCTATAGATAAAGATTCATGAGATAAAGCATCTTCACCCGAAACCGTTAGAACTCGTTGTAGATTCAATTCAAAATCATTTTTTTTCTTTTGAAGTTCGTTCATGTAAGCATTTAGGGTTTTAAGCTGGACAACGGATAGTGGTTCAGTTTGCGCAAACAGATTGTCAATTGAAACCTTAATATTAGATAACCGTGTTTTTGTTAAAGCAGTAAGCCGTTTGTATGTCTCGGCTTTGAAATCAGTATTTCTTGGAGGCGCCATAATGAATAATAGTACAAATAAATAAATATAGTTGAATTAAACTTATGATGGATAATCAAATATCAGTTTCCACAAGTTCTTTAGTATGTTTTGGATGCGTAACAGAGAACGGTATAGACACATAGGAAAATTGAAATAAAGGAATCTACAAAGTGAACTATTGTATTTCCAAATCGCTTTGATACTATCTAGGCCCATCAGGACCAAAAAATGGGGGATATGGGTAGCTTAAGGAAAAACAAAGAATTAAAATTAAAGTGAATTCACATAGATGGAGGACCAGGGAATTTATTGAAATTCCCAAAAAAAGAGAAAAAAAAACTAAACACATATTGCGTTGACAGGAAAGGTGATTTATTTATTAAATTAGATGCGGTTAATATAGGAACAAGAGACAAGTATATTCAAAACAAAACGGATATAAATATTATACAAAACTTGGTGTGCACATACAATTAATCTAAAGGTTGCAACCACTCACCAACACTGTCCAAGTCCAAGTTCATATTTCACTCGCGTTGTAGATTGTCCAATTCACATAATTCCGTTCTGTTTTGATCAAGGTTTGATATAATATGAAAGATTTGTATTCAGGGATCCAAAATTAGATTAATAAACTCATGTTGAACATGTTTGAAAACAAAAACAAATGAAACAATAAAATAAAAAACAGATGATAAAATCAAAATAAGAAAAGTCAGATAGTACATGTTGTGCAAAACAAAGGAATATATTATTAGACAGGATGGATTTAAAATGTGATTACTCCACTCTCTGTTTGTACGCAACACATGTAAAGCAACATTTATGACTTTAAGTTCGAAAACCAGACAGATCGACCCATCCGAAGTGGTATTTTGGGGGGGGGGGGTTTGTACCCCAAAAATGGGTTTTTTGAAGTTTTTACTTGTAATATTTAAAAAGGCAAATTTGAGTTCTGTCCATTGGATTCAGATTAAAAAAACACACAATTTGGTGTTTTGACCAGTTCCCTACGTCAATTGGTTACAGAGATATTGAAAGTGCTAAACAAAGTACGTTGTCCAATGTTACTCTTATGGAGAATAAAATAAATTTGATATCTCGCTTATTTATGAAAGTATCCCGACAAAACTTGGTATATGGCTTAATTTGGTTGTGGTATATTATTATTTGCACAAAAACACAATTTTTACCGATGGTTCCCATAGCAGCAAATCTGCGTACTCTGTCCCCATGTTATTTTTATGGAGAAAAATTAAAATATTATATCTCCCTTAATTATGAACATAAATTAATAAAACTTGGTATGTGCCTTCCCCTAGTTGAGTTCTATTAATTTTTGCATATTAACCTATTTGTTGTGTTCCTTGTTACATCAAACCTGCTTACTCAGCTCCCATCTTAGTCTTATAGAGAATAATTTAAATGGCATATATCGCTTATTTATGAATGTATATTAATGAAACTTGGTATGTGGCTTGACCTAGTTGAGTTATATTTATATTTGCATAAAAACCCATATTTTGTGTTCCTTGTTGCAGCAAACCAGTGTACTCAGCCCCATGCTATTCTTATAGAGAATAATTAAAATGTTATATATTGCTTATTTATGAATGCATATTAAAGGAACTTGGTTTGCGGCTTTATGCGGTAAAGAGACAAGTATAATCATTGGAAATTCGCTGAATACGCAGGTTTGCTGCGGTGGGGTATTTATTCATTGTACTTTTTCTCTAAACCTAACTGGCAAGGTGATTTTTGTGGTTTTTAGTCGGGATGGGTCGGTTGCATTTTTTATCGGTTCGGTTTTTTACAAAAAACGGTTGTCGGTTTCGGTTATTTTTCAAAGAACTTACCTAATAACTGTCTCGTCCATACTTTAAATTTAAGTTTCTACCTAGATTCTGAAATTCTGCCTAAAAAAAACTTTAATTGATTATATACTGGTGCCTATAAATCCCTATTTCATACTTTGTTTCACTGGTTTACATAAATGATGATTTTCAGAATAAAACAGTGCTGCCAACGGCAAAACTAAATTACTCTACATTTCTTCCTCTTCAAAATAACATATTATTTGACTAGTAACTATAACTTACACTAGATATAAATCCGATTTTCCTGATGGCCCTTTTTCGGCCATCTGCCATTGTACAACAAAACAGAAAACACCTGTTTTCAAAAAAATCATATGATCTGTCCAATCAATATTTCGTTCAAAACATCACTACCAAAATAAAGCGCATCTCTTTAGCAGTGCATTGGTACCAACCGCAACTTCCCACGACAAAAATTACTCGAGCTGGGTAATTTCAAAAAAGTAGTGTTTTGACATTTTCTTAGCATTGGCTGCTAGAACCGCATCGCGCCAAAAATTCATTTGATTTCTAATCGTCGTGACATTGTTGTATAGCTGCTACAGGGTTTGTTTATGTAATAAAATGAAAGTTCAGAATATTATCTTTCGAATGGTATATATATTGTTCACTTTTGAGTTGATTATTAGTAGTTTTTTTAAGTTACAAAATTTTCGGTCCCGAATGGCCGATTCTCGGCCTCTGCCACAATAGGCTGCACAAAATAGGGCCGAATCTCGGCCATTGGCCACTCCTAGGGTTAAGCTTTATACAATAACAATACATTCACAGAACCAAAAATACAAAATACGGACCAGTGGTAACTATTTATATTTGGTGGAATAATTACCAACATTATTCAACCTAATTTTTCCCCTAAAAGTCATTTGTCTATAGCAGGTCCGACAGGACCTGCGATGGATAAATTAAGCCTCTGCGGTGTCCTACTGGGCGAGCAATGCGAAAATTACAAACTGGGTTTTCTAGTGGGAATGTCCTACATGGTGGAGCGAGCGACCGAAGCGATCTCCAAGCGACGCAAAGAGATCAAACTTTTTGTTTTTGATCGCTCCGGTTGTGTTGCCTGAAGCAGTGCAGTTTGTAGTTGTGTATCGAATTTTGGCTTTAAGAAATTTTTCTCTTTTTGTTTAATTTCACTTCTTATGGCATCTGCAATATAAAACGAGTTTGCATGCATCACGCTGACGTTAAGGAAGTGAATTTCCTCATTAAAAACTTTGAAAAACAGCCTTTTCCAATGTAAAATCTTTTGCTGGTAACAAAATAATTATCTTACCACCATCAATTATTAGTGAATTTTATTTTAGTTCAACTTAGTTTTGCTGATTACTTTTGGTCTTACAAAAAGTCTCAGACCCGGTAGAAGTCAGGGAGTTTTTCAGTTCATTTTAGTAGACACACTGTTGTCCACAGTTGAAATTTAATGAACTGAACAAAGCTCTGTGGTGCTAATGTCTTATGAGACTTTGTTCAGAATATTTATTAGTGCATTTCCTTTGGAAAGTGAACTATTAGCATGACCCGCATGGTGAAACTTAAGCCCAGGACCACCATAGAAGTTCCTAACGTGACCCCCTGAACACATTTTGGGGGGTCGTTCAAAATTATATATATATGTTTTCACTCTAGCGGTCACATTTTTTGTCCGATTTACTTCAAATTTAGTAGGGACGTTCCTTTCTGTAATCAGTTGGACAAGTTCGTTGGGCAAAACAATCGGAAAACTCTAAACCCCTTTTTTGGGGATTAATTTTTCAAATTTTGAGTTTTTGGGCCCAAAAAGGGTCAAAAAAAGCCCCGGATGCAACATTAATGCATGCAAAAAGATGGGAATTAGTCAGGCAAAAGTTTTAAGCCCTCTCTCGTCCTTCTAGCTTAAATATTTACTGAGTTATTAAAGAAAATGTGTTTAGACTAAACACAGTACGTTGTCTTATGGGGGTTTTACACTAGAAAAGCCTGTTATTCCTTTGTTAGAGTACTTTTATCATCCCCAGCAACTCACGCCTACTTTCAAACCTGTCTGGGCTTGGACCTTCTCCTAACATTATAATGCGCAAAATTGTATTCCCAGCGTTGCAGGTAAATGAAACCAGTAGCATCAGAACAGCCAAAAAATCAATGTTTTCAGATCCCAATAAAAATTGGAATACATGTATGTTTTTACACAGATTTTGAGTTTTAAAAGTTTTTATATGGAAATTCACTTCCCTCATGTCAGCGTGCTGCGTGCGAACTCGTTTTTATTTTAACTCTACCATTTATTCAATATACATTACCGATGGTTGCTTATATTGTATGGATTAGCAATATACAACCCCAACTGCAGGAGTTACTTTAATCAAGAGGTTAAATAAATCCTATACTGTAATATGAGCTATGTCTGATTGTTTGTTTGTTTGCAAAATTTATCTCGAGATACAACGAAAGGATTTTGCTGAAAGATTGGGATTAGGGGCTTTTGGGTCTAAAAAATCGTTTGGTGATAACCACTACCTCAGGAAAACTGGTATTTTTCTAAACAACTCATTTGAAAATTTTAACATTGGGCTTATGGAGTTTAAAATCATAACACCGGTTACTATGAATAACAAAAACAAACCATTAAATCAGCTTCTATAAATTAAAGTATTGTAAACAGCTGTTTATCATTATGGTTGTAAATATTTTAGTATCATGCAAGACAATATTTAAACTGCCAATAAGTGTCTTAACAATTTAACTTTAAAATATCCCCGTCGCAGCAAACCTGTGTACTCAGCGAATTTCCAATGCATGCATATGTTTCTCACTACCACATAAAGCCACTTACCAAGTTTCATAAAAATACATAAATAAATAAGTGATATATAGCATTTTATTTATTCTCTATAAGAATAACATTATGGCTGCTGAGTACGCAGGTCTGCTGCAACAATGAACACAAAATATGTGTTTTTATGCAATTATCAATATAACTCAACCGGGTGAAGCTACATACTAAGATTGATTAATTTATGTTCATAATTAAGGGAGATATAAAAATTTACTTATTCTCCATAAGAATAACATTAGGGCTGAGTATGCAGGTTTGCTGCTACTGGCATAATCAACAAAAATCAATTGTTTGTGCAAATATCAACATACCAGTACTACGTGAAGCCGCATACCAAGTTTCATCAATATACATTCATAAATAATCGAGATATCAAATTTCATTTATTCTCCATAAGGATAACATTGGACAACGCACTATGTTTAGCACTTTGAATATCTCTGCAACAGTTGGACGTAGAGTCACAATTTAAACACCAAAATGATTATTTTGTAGAGCTGGATTGATTGGTAAAAGCAAATGTGAAGTTTACGTTAAAATGAACTGAGGAAAAGCCATAACTTTTTTCCCATAACATTAACATGGAAGATTTTATGAACAGGGTTTTTGGATTTTCTCCGCTACCACTTAACCTAGGTTAATAATTTAAAATACTAGATTTTTTAAGCTCTATAAAGTGCTCAAAATCCAAAATTGAGTGTTTTAAAAATTGTAGGGTGAAAATTGCAAAAAACTGATTTTTGGAAAATTTAAACCCCCCTTCCCATGGTCCGATTTTTCTGGTTTTCGAACTTGCGTATGAATGTCACTTTCCACATTTGAGCCAAATTTCATCGAAATTGGATGTTTTTAGCGAATTTCCCCTATAGGGAAGAAGCTATTCCCGTGGTCGGCATGGTAAGACCTAGGCCCGGGACCATGATAAGTTTTCGTTTTGAGGTCCCCAGACCCCAAAAACACCATTCGTTTGAAACTGTATATATATATATATATATATATGTGTGTGTGTGTCCGTGAGCACGATAACTCTCTTAAAAATTATCCGATTTTGATGAAATTTGGTATAAACGTGTAAAGCAACATTTATGACTTTAAGTTCGAAAACCAGCCAGATTGCTCTATCCGAAGGGGTATTTTGGGGGGGGGTTTTGTACCCCAAAAATGGGTTTTTCTAACTTTTTACATATAATTTTTAAAATAGTCAAATTTTAGTTTTCCCCCATTGGATTTAGCTTAAAAAAACACACAATTTGGTATTTTGATCATTTCTCTACGTCAATTGGTTACTGAGATATTGAAAGTGCTTAACACAGTACGTTGTCTAATGTTATTCTTATGGAGGAAAATACAAATTTTATATCTCGCTTATTTATGAACGTATACTGACGAAACTTGGTATACGGCTTCATCTGGTTGTGGACCATTGATATTTGCTCAAAAAAACAATTTTTTACCCAAGGCTCGTAGCAGCAAACCTGCGTACTCAGCCCCATGTTATTCTTATGGAGAATAAGTAACGTGTTATCTGCCTTCATTATGAAAATAAATTAATGAAATTTGGCATGTGGCTTTACCTACATGAGTTATACTGATATTTGTATAAGAACCCATTGTTTGTGTTCCTTGCTTCAGCAAACCTGCATACTCAGCCACCATGTTATTCTTATGGAGAATAATTAAAATGTCATAAATCGTTTATTTATGAATGTATATTGATGAAACTTGGTATGTGGCTTTATGTGGTATTAAGATACATATATATGCATTGGAAATTCGCTGAGTACGCAGGTTTGCTGCTACGGGGGTATTATTTACTCAAGTTATCGTGTTAACGGACACACACTATATATATATATGTAAATTTGAACGAATAGTGTTTTTGACATTTGGGAACCTCATAACAAAAAGTTATCATGGTCTCGGGCTTAAGTCTTTCCATGAGAACTACGGTCCTTCCCTATAGGGGAAATTCGCTAAAAAGGTAGTAATTTAACTCTTCGCTTCGTCCTCTTACGCGACATTAGAGCGTACTTCTAGTATAATGATGTTATATATTGCTTATTTATTAATGTATATTAAAGAAACTTGGTAAGCGGCTTTATGCGCTTTTAAGTCATATATATATATATATATATGCATTGGAAATTCGCTGAGTACGCAGATTTGCTGCGACGGGGGTATTTTTCTACAATGGGAACTTTACGTGAGTCACCTGAAGGAAAGAAATTTGCTGGGTTGGAATAGAGTAGCTAACTAACCTTTTAGAGGGCAAACTACTGTGACTCCTGCAGCAGCTGCTTATAAGCCCTCAAACAGATGGTCTTGCCTGACCTCATAGCCCTATCAACAAAGTATCTATGTTATACCGTGGTCCCATCAGTTAGGAACCACTAGCTATCCCCTGCTGTCCACAAACTAAGAGGAATGAGAAGTTTGCCATATGATATAACATCTGCATATTGCTTACCCAATGTCAACTTTAAAATTGGTATAGACCAGTCTGAAAGTCGTCCTAGGACTATTTAACTATAAAATTCCATATTTAATAGCTTACTAGAGGCTTGTAGAGGCTATAGCCTGCTTACGTTTAATTTGATGTACTGTTTAGGCATAATAAATCAATATTAAAGTTTACATTTCTCACCCCATTATATTACACAAATATTATAAATAATTACAGCTGATCATTAGTTATTTTAAAGTTTTTAAATTTTCTGTAATTTAAGAGGTTAGCACACACCTAATATACTGCTAATAAGTAGTCGAAGCGGATAAAAATACCAAAACTAATTATCATTGATTTACTTATATGAATGTAAATGTAACAAACTATATAGATATATGTACAACCCCTCCCACCACCCGAGTGTTTCAGTTTACTTCTGCCAGTCATAAAAACATTGAATTAAGCACAGTCCAGGCGCTGTATGCGGCTGAACTCGGAACTAAGCACCATTCCATACAAAGCAAGCCTTCATCAAATGGTGCAAGCAGTATTAGGTCCTTTCATTGAGAGCTGACTGCTCCGTGGCTGAATGAAATCAAAGCGGACCTACCCCGCACAAGTGCGGGACGCGCACCTGGGTCCCCGGCCTCATCACGCACATGTGCGTTATCATCATTGAATGTATTCCAAGTTTTAGCCTTCTAGGTCTTACGATAGCTTCAAACACCTGCTAAAAGACATAAATTTACCATTTTTTTTATTATTTTCTCTTGCATATTATCATGCTACTGTTTCAAATTGGGTGGTTTTCATTGTCTGGTATGAATCTTCCCGAGCAAGGCTTACGTTAAGGATTTGCGTGTACCTCAGTGTTTTTTGACTCAATGACACCCCTTTTAAAAGTTATCAAGCTTTGAGTTTTGAGCTTAAAACTGAAAGGGATCTTAATGTTATCCTTGATTATTTTAACAAATTTCCTCTAAAGGAAAGAAGTTACTAAGGTAGTCGGTATGGTAGGTCTAGGCCTGGACCATGATAACTTTTCGTTTCAAGGTCCCTACATGTCAGAAACACCATTATTTAAAATGTATATGCAGTATTTAGGGTGTAACCTAATATAATATAGAAAAATAACTTAATAATCTCCAATGCTATGCTATTTTTTGTTCTAGGTAATACGTAATGTTCGTCCCCACATTGTCATGGTAGAGCTATGTAGAAGCCGTGCCAGTATTCTCCAGATGGATGAAGAAACTATAGAAAGAGAAGCTAAAAATATAACTTTTGGTATGAGTTTGATGTATTTTTATATAAGTTAGATTTAGTACATTTAGCCCTTAACCCTTTCAGTGCTAAGCTTCTGAAAGGAGTAGTTGAATCTGTGATGTTTTGTTAATTTTTTTAATGTTTTGAACACCTGAACAGTCAAAATTAATAAAAATGTGCTTCCGCTGGACACACACACAGTAAAGGATAGGTAAAAAGTAGCAAAACACCTTATCAGATGTGCAACTCACAAAGAATCCACCCATCCCGTCACCTTGGACCCGAGCCGTCCACTGTTTGTTTAAGGTCCGCCCTCCCCTTCAACTCTGCCTCAGACAGGTGAACTCTCCATGAGTTGCACATAAAAACCACCGACTGTGACGGGATTCGAACCCTCGATCCAAGTGTTACCCCTGGCCGGGAAGGTAACGCCTTAGACCGCACAGCCACTGATCAGACTAGCAGCTGTAGTGGACCAGGCAGTATTAGAGCCTAGGCACTGGACGAGGTAGTTCAGTTTGTGTACACCAGATTTCAATACATGTCAGACTCAGACTGCAGACTGAGCGCCTAACGGTACAATCGCTTATGAAGCCGTAACAGTGTTTATTGATAACGGATTCAAAAGCCGATATATCGGTCCATAGCACTGAAAGGATTAAGGGTGTTTGTTCAAAAAATAATTTGTAATATATTATAAACATTTTTTCACATCAGGATGAAAATTGGGAAATAAAATAGATATATATTAAATAATTCGCATCATTATTAAGGGAGTTATGGGTCTTAAAAGTAAAGATTTTGTCAAATGTTGGGAGAAGGTCAGTAAGAAAACTGTTGGTCCGATTTCAATAAAAATCTGCAGTTATATGTGATAAATTCAGGTTATTATTACTAGTATAATTTCATTTAAAAAAATCAAAAATATATTTTTTACTTTAAAAAAATATATTAAATTTGTGGTATAAATAATAGATGTGGCCGTGCGGGTCAGTTAGAATTTGTTTGAATTTTATATCTTTTTTCGTTTGGCCCGTGACCTGCTCTTTTGGTTTTTGGGAATTGCCTTCCGGGGCAGAGTAGGCCAGCCGTTCTACGCCTCACTAACACAAGCTCACACGCACAGCGCTACCAATTGCACACCCCACGCACGAGCGCGTAGTCCAAGGTCGCGCTGCCCCCGACACTCCCTCCAGCCTCGCCCTCCACGAATCCCGCTACTCGCACAACACGAGCACCGCGTTGTCTGCGTTTTTCAGTTCTCAGAGTATTATGGTATTACTGCAACCATAGCAATCAATGCCTTGTAAGAAATATAGGCACACAAGAAACAACCGAGCTTTAAGTAGTAAATACAATATAAAGACCAATGTAAGTGAAGACAAAAAAGCTGAGTCTCATGTCTATAATACTAGAAGAAAATTTGAAAGGATTAGAAATCACCACAGATTAGAATTATATAAACAAAAATCATCTTATATGGCAAATAAGTTTCTGGTTAAACTACCAAGCTTATTAAAGAATGAACCAAAACAGACCACTTTTAAAATTAAGTTAAAACAATACATTGTGGGATTGAGGCTGTACTCCATTGAGGAATATTTAAACATGTAAATACTCTGGAATAATAGAGTGGAATTGGAACTAGGGTATTTAATATGTAGTGTGTTATTTCATTTTAAACAATACTTTTTATAGGACCTACTACTGTACTGACACAATTCAATGTATTTATGTACTTAAAAGATGAAAAAAGAGTTTTTGAATTGAATTGAATTAGAAAAGTAATTGCGAGTAAAAAATTGTTGTGTGCAAAAAGTGATAGGCTACCTGTGATGTAACTGAAAATCCAACTTCTTCTGAAGATGGATTTAACTAAGTGATAGGAGTGTAAATTTACGATTTACTTCAAATTTCGTGGAGACATTCCTTTCTACAATCAGGTGGACAAGTACATTTTTCAAAGCAATCAGATGATCCTAACCTCCTTTTTTGGAGGATTTAAAAATTAAAAATTCTGTGTTTTTGGGTCCCATTAAAAACGGTAAAAAGAGATCGGGATGTAAAATTAATGCATATCACACTTTATGACGTAAAAAGCCAAAGAATGTAGGCCTAAACCCTCTCCCATATCTATAGCATAAAATATTTATAGCCACATAAGGTACTCAGCTGAAGTGTAAATTCTGATATTTAATTTAATAGTCAATAGTCAAATATCTTTATTCATTCAGAAGTACAGTGTACAACATTTGAACAGTGTCAATATATTACAAGTGATACAATATGTTCAAGCCTTTCTAAACATACATATATATCTTTTACTCTTAGCATGGAAGAGTGAGGTGGAAAAATTCATCCAGTGTGTAAATGGCTGCATCTATCAAATACTCCTTCAGTTGTTTTTTAAATTTTGTGTGATTTTTTTCATTCAAAATATGTTGCGGTATCTTTTTCAAAAATTTGCCTCCCGCATACGATGGCCTTTTCTCATAAAATTGTAATCTATGGTGACTACAAACGGCCTCATTCTTTTTCCTTGTATTATATTGATGAATGGGATGAACAGAAACATTATTTGCCAATTTATTTCTTGCTACTAAAATTGAGTCAAAAATATATTGCCCATATACAGTAAGTATTTTTAACTGTTTAAAATATTCTCTAGCCGAATCATTATGTTTTAGTTTAAGGATTATTCTTATAGCTTTCTTCTGCAATTTTAATATCCTATCGAGATTTTCTTTTTTTGTTGTACCATATAGGCAAATTCCAAAAGAAATATGAGATTGAATATGTGCAAAATAAATATTCTTGAGGGTTATTAAATTGCAATGAAAGGACATTTTTGAAAGAGCATAGATTCCAGAATTTATTTTGGTCAAGTACTTTACTTACATGCTCATTCCAATTTAAGTGTTGATCTATTGTTAGTCCTAAAAAATTTGTACTTTCTTTCTGTAAAATGAAATTAGAGTCATACATTATCACTGGTTCATTACCACTTCTATTTTGTGCTGTTTTAAATGTAACAAAATTTGTTTTTTCATGGTTTAGTATTAAATTTTGATTTAATAAATAATTGCCTAAATTCCCAAGTTCTATGAAAGCTGTAATACATAATTCTATTCAGTTATGAAAGTATTTTTCAGCTTTGACACCCGACTTCTAAATTGTGAATAAAGATTTGCTTGTTTAGCCAGGTAGAGTAGAGTATTCACAAGTAAGCATTTCCAATTCCATCTCAATTCAGTTTGGAATAAACAAAGATAAAATATGAGATGAGGATTTTTCACTGAAAATGTAGGATATTCAAATCTATTAACCAAATGAATAACAGAGAAGACTTTAACAGACATAGTGAACACTTTAACTACTGATTTTGAAACAGATTTCCTGCTTTTTAGTATTTTTAAAAAATAAGTAAAGGGAACCATAAAATCTATTTATTTTCTAAGCAGTGTATATTTTTGATTTGAGTATATGTTTTAAAATCAGTTAATAGTAAAGTTACTGAACCTATGTTTATGTTTATGTGTTGTTGAAGGGACTGATTCAGAGATCCAAAGATTCAAAGATCTTCACACGTCAACCGAACCTTATTGTGTGTCCCTAGTACGTTAGTTGGGCAAACCAATGCCCATACCCTTTAGGAGATCCAGGAGTTTTTCCCCAATACTTACGTCTCATTAATCACCTGGTTGCTTGCAATCAAACAGAGCCCTTCTCCTTGCCCCGAGTCTCTCGCAATCCAGTATGATGTGCTTGGCAGTCTCTTCAGACTGATTGCAAAGCCTACACACCTGACTTTCATTTCTAAGTCCAAGAGTGTGGAGATGTTTCCTGAAGTGGCTGTGTCCAGTTATCAAAGCAGTCACCTGCTTAACCCGACCTCTGCCCAACCTCACCAACCAGTTAGTGAAGTAAGAGCTAGTGTCTGCTAGTAGCCTTTTGCCAAGTGCTTGAACAGAGTAACCCTGCCATTGCGGGCGATGTAAGTCCCTAGACCATTTGTTGATCGTATGAAAAACAGGTGTTTTGCTTATGCCACAGCTTGGAAGAATGACATACCGGAACCTCTTTTAGCAAGCTTATCTACACACTCATTGCCACCTATGCCTACTTGGCCAGGTACCCAAGACCCCGTTACCCAGGTAACCAAGATGCACCGAGTTGAGTGTTGCGAGTTTGCTGAGTGCGTTGTAACACTCCCACACTAATTTTGACTTGATTTCGTTGGAGTCAAGAGCCTTGAGGGCAGCCTGACAATCTGACAAGATTACTATATGCTTGTCACAATAGGGTCTGGCAAGGCCTAGATTGGCACAAACAATGATGCCACAAATTTCTGCTTGAAAAATAGTACAGTGTTGTCCCAGACTTGTGCAGAGGTCTGGGTGATTCACGGTACACCCCATAGACAGATTTTCCTTCAGTGAGAGAGCCGTCCGTGTACCAGAAAAGGCTGCCTTTCCTGAAATAGGGCCCTTCCTCAGGTTTCCACTCTTCTCTGGAGCAGAATTCAACAGAAAAAGGTTTAGTGGAAACCATCTCAGTACTCTGACATCTGAAGTTGTTTCAAGCACAGGGCTGTGAGCAACAGCTTTGGTGATGGTGAAATGGCCTTTCGTGGTTGCGATCACTATCGATTCACCTTGAAGATCAGCTCTAATCCGCCTGGAGCAGAGCACGGTCTCAATCCACCTACATATATCAGACTCAAGACCACGCCTACGCACCGCCCGGACCATGGCCGTGTAAGTAACATTGTCAAAAGCACCTTCAATGTCCATGAAGGTGCATAGAGCGATTTCCTCCACCCTGCTCACAAGTTGATCAGGGGTTGATGTGGGCTGTTTCGAAGGACTTACCAGGCTGATAGGCATGCTGGTTTCGATAAAGAGGAGTACCTGAAAGCACTCCCTTTCTTTCTACCAGTCTTTCCAGTGTCTTCAAGAGAAACGATGAGAGACTAATGGGACAAAACGATTTTGCGGTTGAGTAGTCTGCTCTTCCTCTCTTGGAATGAAGACCACCCTACTGAGGCGCCAGGCTTGAGAAATGTACCCATAAGCCAGACTTGCTCTGAAGAATTCGCACAGGAGGACCAAGAGAGCTTCCAGTCCTTGCTGTAACATTGCCAATATGATACCGTCCCCCCAGGAGATTCAAATGGGCCAAACTTGCTGATGGCCCATTTAACTTTGGAAAGTGTGACTATTCGCCTGGCTAAAGTCCACCTTCTGCGATCAGCTCTTGGCCATGAGCCCGTTTCGCTGTTGCCGGACATGCCTGTACAATCACACTCAAAAATGCAATCTGGAAAGTGAGTCTCAAGGATAAGAGACTTCCACCAATTCCAGTGGTATATTGTCCCCCTGGTGACCTCAGGGATCCCAGGAGGCCAATTTTGGGCTTGAGGCTGAAACACGCTGCAGTCTTGCTGCTCCGCTGAGACTGTTTACCTCCTGTGTAAACCGTCTACAGGAGTTCTCTTTAGCTTTTTTTATTGCAAGGCTATATTCTGTGAGTTCCCTATAGTATGGCTCCCAGATACGGCTCCGTTTGCAATAGTTATAAAGCTTCCTGACATCCGTCCTTTTGCGGTCAAGGCCAGCAGTCCACCACTTAGTATTAGTGTGACACTTACCCCGCCGCAATGGACAATTTGTCCTGAAAGCAGCTTACTATTGCGTTCTGATGATCAGAAGCAATCTGTCTGCAAAGCAGCTGACCCTCCTACCTAATGATACCAGTTGAGACGAGGTCAGACTTATAGAGTGACCAGTCTATTCTCCTGGGATCTCGATAGCAGGGCGAGTCACCTTCACTTTGCAAGTTGAAACAAATGTACCTGTGGTCAGACAAGGAGGCCTCATGGCTTAAGTGCCAATTGTCAGTGACCCTAAGGACTGATTCTGAGCAAAGAGTAATGTCAATAACCTCACTTCAATTTCGTGTAATCAATGTCGGACAGTTTCCGACATTACAGACATAAAGGTTCTTAGATATGAGAAACTGAGGAAGAGCCTCACCTCTTGGATTCGTGTCGGTGCTTCCCCATCCGATTGTGTGATGGGTGTTGGCGTCACAACCTAAAAGGAGTTGTCATCCACCAGCGCAGGATGACTCCACCAAAAGTTCAAGTTCTCTCGATGGTAGAAGGTCCCCGGAGTCATAGGGCAAGTAAACCGAGCCTGGAATTGTGCTCCATTCTTTGCTTTCATTACTCCAGGTTATAGATACCGCAGTGAGATCTCTAGAACAGAATTCAGTGAGGGTTAGGCAATCCATACCTTTCTTCACAAGTATGCATGTTGTGACATTTTTGAGAGAGGTACAATAAATCAACCTACCCTTGATATCGCCCAGGTCAAATCCCTCTCTGAGGAAGAACTGGCACAAAGCAGCCAAGGCTGCTTTACTGTGATGTAGGTTGATCTGGAGGACCCTGGGCATTGTCCTTGACTATCGTTGAGACAATTGAGACATACGTTGGCTCTAGAGTTGGCTGACCTAACAGCGTTGAAGCAGGCCTCAGCCAGGAAACGGACGAATCCGTGACCTTTAGGGTCTGGCTTAGCTGGCAGGACCTTCCATCCCTTCACCTTCAGGGTGGGGTTTTGCTTGTCGAGCATCTTGAGTAACTTTTCTGGAGTTTTCTTCAGAAGCTTCGGGTGAGCTCTAAAGAATACCCTCGTTGACCTCAAGATGTCTTTCCTCAGACCAACAATAAGTTTCTTCTCCCCAAGTGGTTTGAGTCTGCAGATGAGTGTCTCCAGCCAACGCTTAGTTGCTTTGTTGCATGTTATCAAGGCACCTTTTCCATGTAGGCGCCTGCAAACGATGGAGCGGAGCCATCCTCTAGGAGTTGGAGCTCATCCATGATGGCATCTTCGATGACGTCTCCTTGCTCTGCTGAAAGCTTAGCCTCAGGATAGCCTTCTAAGATAATCGCCATTTTGATGGTGGAAATGTCCTGGTAGAGTCCCAGGATTCAAGGTTTTGTCATCATGATTTCTGTGAGTTCCACTCCTGGCATTTTTTGTAGGTCCTTCCGCCGAGGGAGGGGTGGCCATATTGCCTCTAGAACGCTTGGCCGCCCTCGACTCAGCCTCTGGATCCCATCTCTGGTCTCTTTGGTTTTTTCTTTTTACCCCTCCGAAACTTTGGTGGATCAAAAGCTTCACCTCTCTCAAGAAGTTTCGTCTGAATGGCCTCCCTTCTTTGGGCAGTAGTGAGGTTTGGTCTCTTCATCCGCAGGCTGCTCAGTTGCTCGATGGATGATTTGGTGTTTCTGGACTTCTGAGAAGCTCATCCTCCCCCTCCAGTGGGGCTGATGTGATTGAGCTCACATCGTCCATGTTGAAATCTACAGAAGCCTTCTCATTGTTGATAGCCTCTTCATGAGATTGCATCGGAACCTCCAGTGTTCCTGATACACTCATTTCAGGTTGAGGCAGATCCTCAACCCTGATGGGGCAGATCCTGGAGGAATTGAGGACAAGACAACTTCTGGAGTTGCCTCGAGGTTTGGTTTTGATTGGTTGGTTTGCCCTTGGTGATCCATGTGGTTCCCACGAGTATTTAGGGAAGTGAAGTCGATCCGGACAAAGCCCCGCATGCCCGAGCAAGGCTGCTTACTGCAGGAGGGTGCCTGGTATCCTGCAGGTTCCGTTCGTGACACTGTACAAAAGGCCTGGTGCCATTCACCCCTCGGCTCGGTCCACAACACACCTTGGGTTGGCCTGTAACAGAGATAGAAGAAGGGGAGGGAAGAATTGGGGTGAAGAGCAGGTTGGAGATAGCAAGATGAAGAAAGCTAAATCGTGTGAACATAAATGGAAAGAACACGGATCAATAGGAAAGTCTCTGACACAGATGAAGAGTAGGGAGCCAGAGAGTACTGAACCTAGATCAGTAATATTGATTTTTTAGTGAAAGATTCAACTAATACCCTTGACAAAATATCACCTTTTGACAGTTTATTTTTCTATATCTTCTATACCTAAAAATAGGGTACACTAAGGTGCATTTTGTGAATAGAACCCCTCCATTATTTCTGAACCAATTTTTACGATTGAGGTAGAATAAAATAAATGTCCTTGATCCGTAGTTGTGCAAAAATTGGCTGATCGCAACACAGTCTCTTGAAAACTGTGTGTATCTAAGTATTATATAGCCTTCCACCACCTAACCAATGTCAGGTTATGTTTGGCTTTTTGTTTCTATTTTATACCAAATGGTTAGATTACATTTTATGTCTCGCTATTAATATCTAAAAAGTGTTTTTGTGGGTGGTAAGACATAACCTATTACAACCAGACTTCAGGAATGTGGCAAATGGTAGGCCGTAAATTAAGATTACTGATTGTTCTTATTAGGACTGTTACTGTTAAAATGAATGCTAAGATATGTTAGTAAATACGTTTTGTGTGGTAAGTTAGTAGGCTAATGTTTTACCATGTAATAGGTAGGCCTTTTCAATGGTAAACGAGTTCGCACGCAGCACGCTGACGTGAGGGAAGTGAATTTCCATATAAAAACTTTTAAAACTCAAAATCAATGTAAAAACATACATGTATTCCAATTTTTATTGAAATCTGAAAACATTGATTTTCTGGCTGTTCTGATGCTCCTGGTTTCATTTACCTGCAAAGCTGGGAATACAATTTTGCGCATTATAATGTTAGGAGAAGGTTCAGTCAGGCTTGAAAGTAGGCGTGAGGTTGCTGGGGATGATAAAAGTACTCTAACAAAGGAGTAACAGGCTTTTCTAGTGTAAACCCCCCATAAGACAACGTATTGTGTTTGGTCGAAACACATTTTCTTTAATAACTCGGTAATTATTTATGCTAGAATGACGAGAGAGGGCTTAAAACTTTCGCCTCACTAATTCCCATCTTATTATATGCATTAATTTTACATACGGGGCTCTTCTGACCCTTTTTGGGCCCAAAAACTCAACTTGGTTTGGGGATTAAACTTGAAAGATTAATCCCCAAAAAAGGGGTTTGGAGTTTTCCCGATTGTTTTGCCCAACAAACTTGTCCAACTGATTACAGAAAGAAACGTCCATACCAAATTTGAAGTTAATCGGACAAAAAAGGTGACCGCTAGAGTGCAAACACATATATATATATAAAATTTTGAACGACCCCCCAAAAACGTGTTCAGGGGGTCACGTTAGGAACTTCTATGGTGGTCCCGGGCTTAAGTTTCACCGTGCGAGTCATGCTAATAGTTCACTTTCCAAAGGAAATTCACTAATAAAGTTTATTTTCACTTATGGGCCTTTAACTTTTAACTTTATTTTCTCCATTCGTAGAAAGATGTAGGTTAGGCCTAAACATAATATTCAAAAACAAAGGATAAATAAAAAATAGGAAATAAAATAAAATATTGAGATTATTTTTTTATGAAACTTAATACCATATAGGCTATAAAAACCTCAATACCAAAAGATTAAAAGTATTTGATCTTCATGGCAAAATATTATGCAATATCTTTGGTATGATTTATTTTAAGATAAATGTACTTACCTTTTTCCAATGAAGCAGGAATCCATTTATTTTACTTGCTATTGTTATTTTCAGGTCATAGTGACTAGAAAAGTATATTTTAATAACAAAATTTATAAGTGGAACTCCATACACTGTTTTGATCCAATTCAAGTCGACCTATGTGTTTTTTTTTAATTGTATACTCGACTCGAACTCGAGATTCAAATCTTTTGCCATTTACTCGACTCGACTAAAAAAACATGTAGTCGCACATCTCTAGTTTCTTCACATGTCTTTGCGAACAGATCTTCGTTAAAAAATAATTAAATGTATTCTATGGGCTTTGAAGTAGCGTCAATAGATGTCGGAGCGTTTGGACTAGAGTTAGGGTTATGTCTCTCAATAGTAGTAGGAGGGCCTTCATCAGAGATTGTTACATAAGTCCACTGTTTGTCCCACTCTAGATGTTTATCTTTTTTGTTAGTCACACGTCCCTGTTTCTTTTTTCTTGTTCTCTTTTACAGTTTTCCTTTTTCTGATAAAAGGAGGATTTCCTGTTCCTTTTCGATTTTTGGTTGTTTTTTCCGGAATGCTCTCACATTCTGTGTTCAGAAAACTAGTTGCATTACCTTCTTCATCATTACCATCGATACTGTTTACATCACTATCCGGGGTTGTGCTGTCATCGTTGTGTGGAGGAGCACTCGCATTGCCATTCCGAACAACCTGTCCATCATCAAACACAGCTTCTATCTCATTGCACTCCACATACCCGACACTCATACCTTCATTAGACTGATACACTTCATCCACAACTTAATTGTTCATTTCTCTGTAAATTACATTATATTCCATGCTTTCTTCAACATTTTCAACTTCCATGCTACGCTCAGATAAATTATCGGCCTCCTCTATTTCCTCCTGTATTTCCAAAGCTTCATCAATCAAAACATCACCCTAAGACATTCTTCGGTTCAAAATATAAATTATATCATCGTCCAGTCAAAAATTGTTTTTGTTTAGCGACATTTTTACTCATCACAGAAGCAAAGCACTGAAAAAGTAACCTTCAACACACAGTTTTATGCAGAGTCTAGTCGTCTTGGCGCGCAAATACCGATGTGACGCCGGGAAACGTAGCCGACAGACTCAGACAACAGTGTAGCCAACTGGAATGAAATAAATTTCCCACCCATTAAGAAACAAATTTCTACTATATCGCTTAAAGATAATATTGGATATAAGGATGTTTTTACGAAAACGATCAAATTAGAATAAGTTTGTTTGTAATTGGCGGATAAATCCGCCAACCGTCCGCTAAGTACAAATGATTAGCGGATATATCCGCTTATCGTCGGGGATGGGTTGAGTTAAAACGAGTTCCACTGTATTTAAATGTGCTCACAACTGTGTCAAACATTTTTAATAATAAAATCTGTATAGGCTACAAGAAATGTACTCATAAAAACTATAAAGTGAACGCTCAAAATAACAATGTCTTCAAGATTAATTGTCGGTGACATTGAAAGGCACATCAGTGGAAAATAGTGAACAACCCAACCCTACTACTCAACCAGTCGAATCGCGGGCCGGGGCAGCCGGGGCCATGCGCCCCGGACTGACGGAAGAAGCGAAGTAGACGGAAAGACAGTGCTGCGTGGGGGAGGGGGAGAAATGAGGAGAACGCCCTCCTCTCTCCCCCCAGCCAGATCACACACACACACTCACAGCACTGCCCGAGTTCTCTTCCTACCGGCACGCGGTGGCGACTTGTAGAAATACTGCTCCTCACCGCCAGACTAGCCTAGCGGCCAAACACCCTTAAGTGCCAAGGGCTAGTTTAATCGTCTTTTGGAATTGCCACATAAAATTGTTGCTGTATAAGCAATTTTAGTAATGGGCATAACTCTAATGATGTACTATGATCAAAGCCTACAATTTTCCTCCTCCACACGATCAAAGTTTTATTTCATTCAGTACAGTCATTTTTAATTTTTGTATGAAACGGAACAAACCTAGCTCTTAAACAGACGAACAGATAAACAAATTTCAACACAAATTTAAATATCTCCGCTGAACACAACATTTCACTGCTCAAAACTATAAAAAAACTTATTTTATTTATATAGATAAATACATTCTTACCTGTAAAATCTGGTATTGCTAATAATCTGTCCATAATGTATTAACACCTGCAATTCAAATTCCCCATGTTAATCTTATGGTCAAGAAACAAAATTTGAGGGCAGCCTGTGCTCTTAAGGGTTTAAAATATTGAAAAATTAAAACCGTTATACATCTACAAATCAGGATGAATATTTTGGTACTTCAATCGTGAAACTCGGTTGAGAAATAACGGAGGAGTTCTCTTAAAAATAATCGCCTTAGTGTATGAATAAGCTTGCAGTTTTGGCTGAAAAACTAACAGTGTTTATGGATGCATGATACTTATCAAATAAGATGATAAGTTAAATAGGCTTTTCTTTCACAAGAATTTTAATATTTTTGTCAACAGGACTGTACAAATACTAAAAATGTTTTAATTTTACTCTTAGTCAATATCTGACTCAATCAATATGTTCTCTAAATGATCAACCCTTAAAACGCTTTACCTTGGAGGAAAATAAAGTTATGAATTAAAATGTTGTAAATCTATTTGTGCAGAGAAGATAATGGCGACAGTGAAGGAGAATGGAGTGTTCCACGGGCTGATGTACACGCTGTTCTTGAATCTCTCGGCCCAGCTGACGAAGGAGCTCGGCATGGCTCCGGGGGGAGAGTTCCGCAGAGCTCTTGCCGAGGTAGATCTACATTTAAAATCATATTTTTATCGTTTTACAATTTTTTTATTATAAAACTCGTTTCTTTGGAAGCGAAAATACACACTGATCTTGTACCAAAAGTCTGATTATTTTAGGAGTAGAATTAGCAGGTAGCAGGAATTGTAAGTTTTATTTCATTGTGAAGTGCAGCTAATTCCCCTCCAGTAGGGCAAAAGAAGTATAACCGAGTATCTGCATATTGGTAAAAAAATAATTTTTGCAAGTTTCTCGTATAGGGTAGAAGCTATCACCGTAGTTGCTATGTTAAGACCCAGGCCTGAGACCATGATTCATTTTGATGTCCCCAGTTACCAAAATCACTACTTGTTCAAATTTGTATATATATATTAGTGGTGTGCGAGTACTCAAAACTTTAAGTTTTCGGCTGAGTATTTCAATAGTCGAACTCGACTCCAAGTTTAAAAAAATACTTGAAAGTTCGAGCGAGTATTTCCCGCCGATTTCCGAACGATCACTAACGATTGCGACCGGCCAAATCGCGTAGTAACGGCCGCAAAAGACAATCGTATCACGTAAAATCGGCCAAAAATTATGACTGTATCGCGTAATTTCGGCTGTAAATTACAATGGAAAACATGATATCGGTCAAATTACGACTCGATCACGTAATAAGGACCGAAAATGATGACAGTAAATTTAATATCGGCAAAAGTGTGTCCGGGTAACTAGAGTAAGTAGCACCAAAGTAGTCCGATGTAAGTTAATACATTGTTGCCAAATCACTCTGGTCTAATAGAACATATGGTAAAGTATATTTGTTGTCTGTCTTGAAATCCATTCCTTTCGTACACAACATAAAACAAAACAAGCAGACTGAATAATTGTTTGTGAAATTCTTATAGCAACAGTGTTGGATGAGAGGGGGTCGGGGGGAATCATATGGGCAATTAACCATCGGGCCATTTTCATGCGGTCTACTCCAATGATTTCGTCATATAATATTAATTCCAAGCAATGCCTGGACCAGGTAATATTGGCCAAATGACAACCGGACCTTGATTTATCGGCCAAAAACGAATGTTAAACCGTGTTTTGTTTGCCAATACGTAATTCAGGTTGATTTTACTGGCCAAAAATTTGTATTGCTGCTTATGTATTAGTTAGAAACCATGTTTAGATCATCAAATCTGAAGTGGTTTCCAAATCCCATTACACTATTTGAAACCACCAACTGATAGCAAAAGTACTAGCTCGAAAATACTCGAAACTCAAAATAATTGGCACTACTCGACTCGATTAAAAAAATCACTACTTGCTCACCCTTAATTTAAAAATTACTAGGGGTGTGCAATGCAGCAATGCGATTCAAAGAATTTCGATTTGAATCAATGCAATTCGATTTGATGCAATGTGACATGTTTCAATGATTTAAACTCAGCCTATACACAAATTTTTATGACCAACATGGATGATCTACCACCTTGGCCAAAGTCTAGTTATAATTTTCTGATTTGATCAATTAATTCTTCTTCCATCCTATCTTGATCGATCATTTCAAAAAAATGTGCAGTAAAAACACATAACCTAAACTTAACAATTAAATGATTTTATTTACTTGAGTTTCAAAGGACGGACGATACAATCGAGTGCCAAAGTAAAAAGACGAGTGATGATGTAGACAGTTTCGCCAGATTGTAAAATACCACTATCGTACCATGCCAGTAAAACGACCGTATTTTTGACAAAATACTATTTTACCCACCCTAGGAATAGTTTTGTGACACACACACACTGTTTATTATAAATTAATAATGGGGGAAAACGTTGTTGTAAGATAATGATTCAAAGAAATAATGTTGGTCAGCCGAATGATTTATTGCTTTCAACCGGATCCCACCCCTCCCCTCCCGTCACGATTCCTTCCTTATCTCCAAGGCAAGATTTTTTGCCGCCGACTCAAACACTCTCCGAGCCCTTCACAGCGTGGGTAAACGGCGGGATTATAGGAAAGGTATTGAACACTTTCGATGCATCGCTATTTCGATTACTATAGCATCGAATCAACATTTCGATGCATCACACACCCCTGAAAATTACTCTATATTTTTACGGAAAAGGCTGTTTTTCATAACTTGATATAGGTAGTTTTATCACCCCCAACACCCCCCATTCCAACTTTTGATCCTAACGAGACTTCCTCCTGATCTTATAATGTACAACATTATCACCCTAATAGTGCACTTAAATAGAACCAGGAGCATCAAATAAGCCAAAATATATATTTTTTTAATTTTCCTAAAAAATGGCACCAGTTTTCTGTTTTCAGTTTTCAGTTTTCAGTTTTCTAAAAATGGTTTTCAGTTTTCAGTATTTAAACCCTTTATTTGATTTTATTGATGGTTTTAATGCGGAAAATCACTTCCCTCACGTCAGTGTGCTGCGTGCGAACTCGTTATTATTATGGTATGATTAATTGCGGAATTCCAAAAAAGTACTCAAGCAAAGGTTGTCATAGTGTCCTACGATCAGCAAAGTTACAGAGAGTTACGAAACAGACTTTCTCATCAAGATTTTTTTAAGAAGCTGCAATCCTTGATTCGAGGATGTAAAAATCCCTCCAAGGACCCTAACCTCCATAGCCTGGACACATTTCCACCTTTGCCATCTCCAGAAAAAGACAACCAGAAGGCTGTAGAAATGCCGCCCTCAATAGTCTCACTGCCTGGTGGTGTCAGCTATGCAGAGATCACGACAAAAGAATTAAAGACACCATCGGAGAAGCCACTTCACCCTCGAGAGAGCAAAGAAGACAGCCTGATGTCCACTTCAAGTCGTATTCCTCGGACTCCAGTCAGCCCTTCAGCGGTCCCAGACTATCAGGAGTCCAGTGAAGTGGTTAAAGTGCAAAAGCAGAGCCAAGTGTTGACCCTGGATTCTCCTACTGAACCTGTGCACTCATCTGTGGCCCTCTGCCCAATTCTGTTGACTTCACCAATTGTCGCTGTGGCTACATCATCTACTCTACAGCCCCGTTTCCAGTCTGGCAGCCATGGAACCTCTGTCGATGGCTCTTCAGTCGATGAGCAGTTTTCTCCTAGCCTGTGCCCGGTCAGCCTTGTTACTGATGTACCTGATGTCCATCAAAAAAACTATCCAGTGAAAAAGAATCTCTCAGAAACCTAGATATAGAAAATTGTTGTATAGTTTGTAGGTCTAATCATTTTTCTTCCACTAATTGTAACAATAAGCATAAAAATAAAAAAATAATGTGGCCAATTTGTGATGAAGCTAGACTAAATAATAAATATGCATGGTTAATGCATTTAAACATTCAAGGGGGCATAATTGAAAAAAAGAATGAGTTGGCTTTACTTTTGCACAATTCTAATATATCTGTAGTTAGCTTGAATGAACACTGGCTAAAGACAAATCAGATTAACATTTTAAATAGCTTTGAAAATTATACTGTTGCTGCCCACTTCTGTAGAAAAAATGGTGATCATGGAGGCTCATGTTTACTTATAAAGAATAACTTAAATTTTATGGAAAGAAATGATCTTTGTATTTTTAATGAAGAATTAGTGTTTGAAATGTCGTGCTTTGAAATTATTAGCTTAAATTCTGTTATCATTTCCATTTATAGAATTCCATGTTCCTCAAATTATAAGCTTTTTTTAAAGAAATTAGAAGATTTGTTCATTTTACTTCAGAAAGAAATAAGTTCAAAAAATATTTATATCGTCGGTGACTTCAACATCGACATATTGGATACATGTACCTTTCCACAACAAAGAACTGATTCTTTGAATACATTAGAGATTTTTGGCTTTTGTATTAATATTGAATCACCAACAAGAATTACGCCAACTAAGAATTCCTGCATAGACAATATAATTACTCATAAAGTAAAATCCATAGGTATGAAAACATATATAAATATTGAAACTGGTTTATCTGACCACAGATCTGTGTTTATTTCACTATGTGAAACCGTAGATGATAAGAAAAAGCATTTTAAAACTTCTTTAAAACATAGGATTTTTTCTAAAAAAAAATGTAAATAACTTTATCAGTTCCATAAGTAAAGTACAATGGAGTATTAATTACAATAATGACCTTAAGCACAACTGTGATAATTTCTTTGGCTTCTTTCAAATGATATTTGAGGAATGTTTTCCTTTTAAACCAGTGAAGACCAAAATGAAAATAGCGGAAAAGAAGTGGGTTACGTTAGGAATACAAATATCTAGTCATAGGAAAAGAATTTTAAGTAGATTAGCCAAGGAATCTGTCTTTGTTAATTTTACTAACTATGTAAAATTGTATAAAAAATTGTTTCGATCGTATGCAATCAAGCTAAAAAAATGTTTAACTGTAGCTATATAGAAGAATTTATTTTTTGATTTATCTAGACTTTACCTATCGCTTCTAGTGTTTAAAACTACACTACGTTTCGGGAGGTAAGGAAACTCCTCCCGTTATCAAGTGAACCCTACTTACATCTAAATATCAAACTCTTACACCTAACTAACCTACATTTTTTTTGGATTTTTTTGATTTTTCTTTTACATTCTAATTTACACTAACACAAAGATAACAAAAAATCAAATACAATACACTAACACAAAATTTATATCACACCTAACTAACCTACATTTTTTTAAATATTTTTCTTTACAATTTAATTTGACTCACAGAAAGATAACAAATATATATACAAAAAATCGAATACAATACACTAACACAACATTTATATATACGAACAAATGAAAAACTGACAATACATTACCTGTTCTGCATCGTGGCCTCCAAGCTGACGGGCAAACACGGGAAACGGGCTCACGTCCATCCACAACCAAATCGCACACTAGACTAGTGGCTAGCGGCAGTGGAGGGGGGAGAGCCGTTACCCCCACCTACCGACAGGGGCACGTGACGACACAGCTGTGGCTACCCACCGTCTTTGTCGACGGGAACATGACACGGAAACCAAAAACTGCACGATTCCTCCTAGAATGCTACACGGGCACCAGTACGATATTCTCATAGAGATTACCGCATGCCTCCAAGGTGAGCATTGGGAACTGGTCATGCAATCAGGTGGCCGTGTTTCCTCCAAGGGCGATCACGGACGCATGTGTCGTAGCCGCATTGGATGGACTCTAGACGCAGGAGCAACTGTAACACAAGGAACTGGCGTGTGTTTGCGGGGTGATTTTTGACTGAAATGGTTTTTAATTAAGGGAATCCATAGTGGCCTGACATCAATACTACTCTGACTTATTGGATTTTAATGTAATTTAATTAATGCCCCTTCAACAAACTTTCTTTTATAATAGTGAGACTCATGATGTATAATTTTTGCCTCTTCCCAACTAAATTTATGATCATTTTCCCAGGCGTGTTTTGCCAATTTAGATTTTACTGTTTCGCCATTTTTTGTGTTTCTTTTATGTTCGTTTATACGAACTTTTAGCGGCCTTTTAGTTTCCCCTATATATTCACCCTCACATTCACATTTGATGCTGTAGATACAGTTTTTTGAGGCTTGTTCTTCATTTTTCGGTTTTACTTTAGTTAGTTGCTGTCTCAGAGTGTTTGACGATTTAAAAGCTGTTAAGATCTTATATTTTCTGGCAACTCGCCTTATTTTTTCCGACAGTTTTGGGACATATGGGATGCTTATGAAAGCTGTTGGTTTATCCACATTTGGAACAGTGTTTGGCTTTGTCCCCCTTTCCTTTTTGCATCTGCTAATTATTTTTTGAGGATAACCATTCTTTTGTAACTCTTGTGAAATTTTATTGTGCTCCGCGTCTAAAGTTTTCTTTTCACAACAAACTGATTTGGCCCTGTCGAAAAGAGAATAAGCTACTGATTCTTTGACTGATTCACAGTGGTTTGATTTGTAATTGAGGTATCGACCTGTGTGTGTTTTCTTTCTAAAAATTTCTGTTTTAAGGGCGTTTCCATCTTTAACTACATTTACATCCAAAAATGCTAGTTTTTTGTCTTGTTCTTTTTCTGTTGTGAGTTTAATTGTTGGTGAAACTTTATTTAAATGCTTAGTAAACTCGTCTAACTTTTTATCGCCATGATTCCAGACTGCAAAGACATCGTCAACGTACCTCAGCCACACTTTCGGTTGAAAACAAGCAGACGCAATAGCTTTCTGTTCGAATTCTTCCATAAATATGTTGGCAAATATTGGTGACAAAGGCGATCCCATTGCCATTCCCTCATCCTGGCGGAATATTTGGCCCTCCAATTCAGAAAGCTATTGCGTCTGCTTGTTTTCAACCGAAAGTGTGGCTGAGGTACGTTGACGATGTCTTTGCAGTCTGAAATCATGGCGATAAAAAGTTAGACGAGTTTACTAAGCATTTAAATAAAGTTTCACCAACAATTAAACTCACAACAGAAAAAGAACAAGACAAAAAACTAGCATTTTTGGATGTAAATGTAGTTAAAGATGGAAACGCCCTTAAAACAGAAAATTTTTAGAAAGAAAACACACACAGGTCGATACCTCAATTACAAATCAAACCACTGTGAATCAGTCAAAGAATCAGTAGCTTATTCTCTTTTCGACAGGGCCAAATCAGTTTGTTGTGAAAAGAAAACTTTAGACGCGGAGCACAATAAAATTTCACAAGAGTTACAAAAGAATGGTTATCCTCAAAAAATAATTAGCAGATGCAAAAAGGAAAGGGGGACAAAGCCAAACACTGTTCCAAATGTGGATAAACCAACAGCTTTCATAAGCATCCCATATGTCCCAAAACTGTCGGAAAAAATAAGGCGAGTTGCCAGAAAATATAAGATCTTAACAGCTTTTAAATCGTCAAACACTCTGAGACAGCAACTAACTAAAGTAAAACCGAAAAATGAAGAACAAGCCTCAAAAAACTGTATCTACAGCATCAAATGTGAATGTGAGGGTGAATATATAGGGGAAACTAAAAGGCCGCTAAAAGTTCGTATAAACGAACATAAAAGAAACACAAAAAATGGCGAAACAGTAAAATCTAAATTGGCAAAACACGCCTGGGAAAATGATCATAAATTTAGTTGGGAAGAGGCAAAAATTATACATCATGAGTCTCACTATTATAAAAGAAAGTTTGTTGAAGGGGCATTAATTAAATTACATGAAAATCCAATAAGTCAGAGTAGTATTGATGTCAGGCCACTATGGATTCCCTTAATTAAAAACCATTTCAGTCAAAAATCACCCCGCAAACACACGCCAGTTCCTTGTGTTACAGTTGCTCCTGCGTCTAGAGTCCATCCAATGCGGCTACGACACATGCGTCCGTGATCGCCCTTGGAGGAAACACGGCCACCTGATTGCATGACCAGTTCCCAATGCTCACCTTGGAGGCATGCGGTAATCTCTATGAGAATATCGTACTGGTGCCCGTGTAGCATTCTAGGAGGAATCGTGCAGTTTTTGGTTTCCGTGTCATGTTCCCGTCGACAAAGACGGTGGGTAGCCACAGCTGTGTCGTCACGTGCCCCTGTCGGTAGGTGGGGGTAACGGCTCTCCCCCCTCCACTGCCGCTAGCCACTAGTCTAGTGTGCGATTTGGTTGTGGATGGACGTGAGCCCGTTTCCCGTGTTTGCCCGTCAGCTTGGAGGCCACGATGCAGAACAGGTAATGTATTGTCAGTTTTTCATTTGTTCGTATATATAAATGTTGTGTTAGTGTATTGTATTCGATTTTTTGTATATATATTTGTTATCTTTCTGTGAGTCAAATTAAATTGTAAAGAAAAATATTTAAAAAAATGTAGGTTAGTTAGGTGTGATATAAATTTTGTGTTAGTGTATTGTATTTGATTTTTTGTTATCTTTGTGTTAGTATAAATTAGAATGTAAAAGAAAAATCAAAAAAATCCAAAAAAAATGTAGGTTAGTTAGGTGTAAGAGTTTGATATTTAGATGTAAGTAGGGTTCACTTGATAACGGGAGGAGTTTCCTTACCTCCCGAAACGTAGTGTAGTTTTAAACACTAGAAGCGATAGGTAAAGTCCAAATAAATCAAAAAATAAATTCAAATCCATCGCTATTATGAGTTTCAAAAATACAGTATATAGAAGAGGCTCCTAATAAGAACAAAGCAGCTTGGTCTGTAGTTAAAGCTGAGCTTGGTTGTAAAAAATCAAACCAATTTTTCCCTGATGTAGTGATCAACAGTGACTCGGTTTCAGACAGTAGATGTATTTTTAACCATTTTAATTCTAAGTTTATTGAGGCGGGAAAAGTTATGGGGTTAAATTTGATCAGTATAAGGCAATAGAATTTGTAAAGAAATCGATCAAATGCAATTTTTCAAATTTCAACTTTAATTTTGTCACACCCGAGCAAATTGTTAGAATAATTAAGTCATTGAACAATAAGAAAACTGCTGGTTGGGATGGGATTTCTGTTAGTATCCTAAAAGAAGTGACTGACTTTGTGGCCGAGCCATTGTCTATAATTGTAAATCAATCTTTTTTAAGTAGCACATTTCCAAAATTCTTAAAGTTTGCTGAAGTAACGCCATTATTTAAAAAGGGTGCAAAACAAAATCCGGATAACTATCGACCTGTTTTGGTTCTCCCTTCGTTTTCCAAAATCTTTGAAAAAGCGGCTTTTAATCAGATATCTTATTTTCTTGAATTAAATAAGGTATTGGTGGATGAACAGTTTGGTTTTAGAAAGGGACGAAGTACCATTTCCGCTGTGGCTCAATTTTTAGATAAAATAACACGGGGCTTGGATGGGTCACAGAGCACTCTTGGGGTGTTCTGTGATTTGTCCAAGGCCTTTGATTGTGTAAACCATAAAATTCTTCTAAGTAAATTGTCCTTTTACAATTTTTCGGAGGCAGCTGTCTATTGGCTAGAATCTTATCTAAGTGACCGATATAACAAACACAACAGTATTTGTTGTAAGTGAACAGTTATAACAAAAGACAACATTAAATATACTTCTGAATGGGAACAAATTATAATGGGAGTGCCCCAGGGCTCCATATTGGGGCCCTTACTTTTTTTAATCTACATTAATGATTTATCCAAAAATGTTTCACCTAGTTTATTATTGTATGCTGATGATACTACGGATATTATTAAATCAAGAAACAGTCAGGAACTAACAGTAGCCTTAGATAACGCCCTTCATGATCTTTCAAAATGGTTCAAAATTAACGGGTTGAAAATGAATCAAATCAAAACCCAAATAGTAAAATTTCAAACTGTGCAGTTTAGAGAACATTTTGATGATTTTGTTTGTTTTGATAATGAAAATATCACTGTAAGTAACACTGCAAAGTTTCTTGGCATTGACATGGACAGTTGTTTTAATTGGAGAAACCATATTCACGAGACTTGTAAGAAATTAAATTCTGTGTGTTTCCAAATGATTGTTTTAAGGAATGTAGTAGATTTAAATACAAGACTGATGGTTTACCATGCTTTATTTTCCTCTATTTTGCAATATGGAATTGAGCTATGAGGAGTTACTTCTGATGCTCAGAAACTTTTTAAATTACAAAAAAGGATTCTTAGAATTATGACTTTTAAACCTTCAAGATATTCCTGCAAAAACATTTTTAAAGATTTAAAAATTTTAACTGTCCCTAATCTATATATACTTAAATGTTTGTTATATGTAAAATCCAATTTTCAGAAACTTTTTAGAGAAAATAATCATCACATGTATAATACTAGATTTCGTAATGATTTTCAATATCCTATTCATAGATTTAATCTCTCAGAAAAAACACCTTTTTATATGGGGAAAAAATTATTGAACAATTTGCCAGTGTACAATAAATCACTGATAGAATCAAAATCTTTCAAAGACAAAGTGACTGAATTTTTGTTGATTAAAAACTATTACAGTGTAGATGAGTTTTTGAATGATAGACCGTCTTAATGTGTACTTTTGTTATAATTTAGTTTAAGTAATATTGTATCATGACAATGTCACCTGTTTTGTCTGGCATAGCCAGAAATTGTAAAATGTTATGTGACAATAAAGATGACTTATGACTTACAATTAATAATCGTACACTGCGTACAATACACAAAATGATATAAGGTTCATACTCTTCCATGAATCATCAATTGTGTTGCCGTGACCCTCAATATGTCAAAGTCTGTGGAAGATCACCTTGATAAGTCAAACCTCAATATTTTAAAATATTCGGTAACTCAAATTTTGTCTGTTTCCCCTGAGGTTTGAGTTATTGAGGTTCCACTGCAGTTTAATTATACTGGCCAAAAATGTGTATGCTGCTTAAAAAATATACAGTAGAAACCATAATTAGACAGTGAAATTCTATCAGGTGTCTTTGCCAAATCCCATAACATTGTTTGAAACCACCAACTAACAACGGTGGCTAATCGCAAATACTCGCTCAAAAATAATTGACAGAACTTGATTATTTGACTCGATCCAAAAAAATCACCACTCATATATCCTAAATTAATAGCTAGGGTAAAAAATCCAAATTACATTTTTACCATTTTCTATATTCACACTTTTAAGTCTGAATTACGCCTTAATGTTAGATATATGAGTAGAGTTGAAATGAGAAAAAAAAAACAATAACTGGTCAATAATTCTTTATTAGGCATACACTGTCAAATTTCTGTGTGTGTGTTGGTTTAAAATTGATTTTTTTTCAGGTTAGAATGTTAACAAACTGCGTGATTTATTTTGGAGATCGGCCAATCCAAGTGACCTTAAAGCGTGCTCTCTCAGTCCTTAGTTGGTGGCAGAGTTTGCGACTTGTTTGGCACCTTGCGTTTTCCAAGAATCCCACTACGTAAGTATACTTTGAAAATAAATAGGGTCTTATACTGACAGATTTTAAATGCCAGTTAAAATATCCAATATAACATTATGCAATGTTACCATAAGAATACCATTTTTACAGAGGCCTACCATTATTTTTACCACCTTAAATTAATTCCAAAAATGTATTTTTAAGGAGTTACTTTTATTAGTTGGTTAGTTTTATTATGAAGCTTTTTTAAGATGCTGACACAACCAATGCAATGCAACTAATGAATGAATTAGGAGTGTAGAGATGCCTAGTTATGTTAACATATCTAACATTTATTTGATTCTAGGTGATTTATAATCACCTTTTCATTGGCTATGAAATTTAACGGGCTAGAATTTCTGCCAGTATACCACTTGTTAGTAGTAGACCTAAATGGGGGTTTGATCTGTCAGAAAATGCAGACAATGGATAGAATTTTAGCAAAGTGTTGATTCTAAAAAAATTGCTATTTTACAACAAAAATTTGTATTTCTATATTAATTAGAGAATTTATTTATTTCTGTTAAGTGATTTTCTACCCCTACATGATTCTACATTTTCTACATGATTGATGATATTTTGTATACATTTTTGTTAAAAAATTAAAGCCCTTACTCCCCCCCCCCCCAGATGTGCCTTTCGGGGTTTGAAAAACATCCACTTACAGGTCTCCGCCTCATGGGCCTTCAAAATTCCAATGTTAAATTTATGGAATTGTTTTATAGTTAGTTATTCAGCTGATTACAATCTAAATTTGCCAAAACGTCTGGCTTCACATGCTATACTTGCAAAATGTTCAGAAAATGAGACAGAGCTCGTCTAGATCTAATTCGGAAATTTAAAATTATTGGACCAATGGAGCAAATGGGAAAACATTTGGTAGACAGTGTTGTTGGGCCTAATGGACTAGAATAAATAATTACCACCCAATTTTACCGTTCACTAATATCTGGCCTCGGTTGTATAAACCTATTATGAACTTTAAATGTTGCTTTTTAAATTTCCATACTAAGTTGTGTATTAGTCATTGACAAATTCTATGGCCTTCCCAGGACTTATGAGTTACAATCACATTGTTTTTTGGGTATATTTAGATGGTCCATCAAGACACATGATTTAGGTAGAAAACCTTTCACATTTTTATTCTGATCAAATTTGTTTACTGCTGTTAGGTGATATTGCGATCAGTTTACTAGCGATACTATATGTTTAGACTCTAATTGTTTACTAGTCTGACCTAGTTTGTTTAATGTATGGCCCTGATGTGGTTGTTGGCCATTATTTTCTAGCAGCGTCACCCATTAAGACTGCAGTTATTGGGCAGGGCTGGACCTGATTATCAGAAAATTTAATGGAGTATTATTGTAATGTTTATAATGGATGTTTATATGGATTAAAAATTGAATTTGTTCTAAATTTCGGTACTTTCAGTTAATGGGAGGCCACTCATTTAACGATATAAAATTATAGGAATTATTATTTCTTTGTGATTTCTATTGAAATCACCTTTTCGCTGTTTGTGGTAAATCCATGTGCCTCAACTGTACATTGTTGAGTAGGTCAAGGTCGGGCAAAGGTCAGTGCTCCACACGCCGCTCTGCTTAAGTTATCTCGCAGTTATCTTGGTCGTTCAGTTTCTTTGTCATTTCGCATTAAAAAAGGCTTAACAAAAGGGGTACTGCCAGACACCACTTGAACGGCTACCTCCGCAGAGTTGATGTGGCGGACGACCGCTTCATCCAGCTGCTCCACGACATCGTTCAGTCCTGGGATGCCCCTCAAGACAAAGATAAACCGGAAAAGTAATATTTTATTATTTATAGATTCTAGAAGTGTTATTTTTTATAATAAAGAATTGGTACCCTTCTTTAAATGAGTGGCCTCCCGTTAACCGATAAGTACCTAAATTTCTGGCTTCCTATCTCCATATATAGTCTCTGTGTTTGTGCAGCAAGGAGGAGGTGGAGAAGTGCAAGCAGAAGGACCTTCTGGACCAGATGTTGAAGGAGATGTCGGGAGAGTTCCCCGAGCTGGGGCGGGTATTTGTGGAGGAGAGAGACATGTACCTGACGTACTCCCTGCAGCTGGCCACACGCCACCAGCCGCGCAGGCAGACCCCTGCAGGTCTGTGTGGTATGCAGCAATCAGTGCAAAGCAGTGCTGCAGTGCTGCATAGCACACTTATTTATTTATTTCATTAAGGGAAATACCTTTAACTTTTCTTGTGGTATAATCACTAGGGATGGGCCGATTCCGATTCTCGAATCCTCGATACTTCGTGTCTTGGGTTCGATACCGATTCATACATAAAAGGAAGTTAAAATCATAAATTTATCCATAATACTCTTAAAAAAATCAATACAATGTGTAAATAAATACCGATTTTCTATTTTAAATATCAAGTAAAACCATTTTATTTGGATTCAAAAGGTTACGTACGATACGATAGTTTCCAGCAATACGGCAAAGTGAATATTTAATAACAAATATTCATCTGCAATGAAACAAACCGAAGATAATCGAATGGCCAATCTCGTTTCAGTTCAGTATTTATCTGGCATCTGAAATTTGATGTTACTGCAAATCAGATATGATATACTGCCCTTGCAGCTGGAATAATGTTAGCTTTTTATTAGGGGTGTGCGAGTAGTGATTTTTTTAAATCGAGTCGAGTCGTGTCGAGTATTGCGAATTATTTTTGAGTTTCGAGTATTTTTGAGCGAGTATTTGCCATCAGTTGGTAGTTTAAAATAGTTTAATGGGATTTGGATACTACCCTAGATTTGATAATCTAAACATGTTTTCTAACTAATACTTGAGCAGCAATACAAGGTTTTGGCCAGTAAAACAAACTGGATTACATATTGACAAACAAAACACGGTTTAACTTTCGTTTCTAGCCAATACACCACGGTCCGGTTGTCATTTGGCCAATATCATCTGGTCCAGACATAGATTATAATCAATATTAGATTACGAAATCGTTAATTAAAGCTGATATTAAGTGGCCCGGTTACCACTTTTGCCGAGATCATGTTTTCCGTAATCATTTACGGCCAAAATTACGCGGTCCAATCCTCATTTTCGGCCGATTTTACGTGATGCGATCGCCTTTTGTGGCCTTTACTACGCGTTTTGGTCAGTCGTAATCGTTAGCGATCATCATTTTCGGACGAATTTTACGTGATGCGATCGCCTTGTGCGGCCGTTACTACGCGTTTTGGCCGGTCGCAGTCGATAGCGATCGTCTGGAAATCGGCGGAAAATACTTTCTCGAACTTTCGAGTATTGTTCAAAACTTCGAGTCGAGTTCAAGTATTAAAATACTCGGCCGAAAACTCAAAGTTTTGAGTACTCGCACACCCCTACTTTTTATCTACCGTACCACAAATCTGCATTGTGAAAGAATAATGCAGATTACACTAGAATACCATTTTGTTACCTCTGGTGTTCCCCTAGAAGTCTTAAGCAGAATGTTCTTTTCCTATAATAACTATTAGACACCACAGCTTTCTTCAGTATTGGCATATTCCAAAGGATTCCTCTGAATGTTGCAGTGGTGGAGCAGACCAGAGTGGTGGGCATTGTAGGCATCGGCCATGTGCCAGGGATCACCAAGCTGTGGGGCACCATCAAAGATGCGGACATTCCTCCGATTCTGATGTTAGTCATTATGTACTCGATAATAACATATTTATAGTAATATTAATGCAGAGGAACTTGGATAGTTCTAATCTCAATTCCAGCTGTAGCTAGTTTAACCAACGGAGCGCTGTAGCTGTTTTCGGAACAATCCGCTGCAGCTGTTTTTGGAACAAATCGATGCAGCGCTAAGAACATCTATAACTAGTTGAGTTCTTGTTCACTTAGATCAGTTGGAACGGTTTTCACTCTCGGAGCATTGGAACTAAATAGTTCCAGTTTCAGCTGCTGCGCCACACCACTAAGCGGGGTAAAGATCCGAGACTTTGGCGTCATGCCAACTGTGCAACACTTGTTTTCGGGCATTCCTAGTTTTTATAACAGTATTATGGCCGCATTTTATCCAGCCTAAATAAATAAAGTTTGAACTATCGAAAATAAAATTCAAACTAACCAAGATGTTTAACATTGTTTACTATAGAAAATGCTATGTACCAAGTGAAAATTGCAAATCATTGGCGAGTACAGATAATATTTTTTGGGGGCCAAGACCAATAATAAGTATGCTTGACAATAATAGATTGATTAAGCAGGTAAACCAAACACCACCATACAGTACTTTTAACCTAACCTAACGGCAAACGTAAACATTACTGCCGGTGGAGGCGAGCGATGACCACCTGCTGTTAAGATGCACATGCGCAAATCACCTCTTATCACAACCCCTTGCCGCCAGCAGAGGCCCGAGGCCACCGGTGATTTCGCCCAAATTAACCGCTACCCAACGGAACCTATAATACAGATCTGTTCATAGATTCCGTGCCGCTACCCACTCACTATTGAGGATGTATCACTATTTTCTCTCGACATTATGTTTATAATAATTTAGATGAGTTAGTTTTGTCATAATATTTTCAATTTTCCCCCTGATTCAAATTAAAGAAGATTTTTAACTATAGAAGTTTGAAGTATCCATTTCCTCTGTAGTTGAGTCACAGATAAAATTGAATTAAATTAGTTCTTCCAATATCCCTAAAAAGTTGTTCAATCTAATCTGGTATTTACTTGTGGAGAGTAATGATAATGTTTCTCTACTTTACTTCTATGCATCATCTGATGGTATCTTTTTGTTGGCATTCAGTTGTTTACTTTTTGTAAGAATTCAATGTAGTACCTTGTTTATTAAATGGAATAAAATCATGTTAATTCTGTATATTCGTGAGGTTCATTTTATGGAGTTTAATAGTAGGTTATGGCCTTACCCCGTGAATTATTGTAAAACCTGAAGGTAGGGAAGTTTTCAATATAACTTATTTTTCTCACATTTGTTATTATTGTTATTAAAGCCAAAATATACATTCAGCAAAATAGTGGAAAGAGAAATGAAAATAGGTATTGAACTACTTGAAGGAGTTTCCATTTATAACAACTAAAAGTTTGCAATGAAAATGTCCCTTATGCATGAGGATATAAAATGAAGTTCCATTGAACCAGTTGAAACTGAGGGAGATGTGGTAAATTTTGTAAGTGAAAAGAAGAAAGATCAAAAAGCACTTGCTAAAATATGTTTGTTTGTAAAACCTTGTTGCTATCCTCACGTAAGAAATGCTAAGACTGCAAAAGAGGCTTGGGACAATCTTCAAAATGCTTTTGAAAATAAGGGATTGGTTAGACGACTTAGTTTGTTAAGAAATTTATTCAATACAAACTTTCAGAATTTGATTCCATGGATGCTTATGTTACTAAAATTATGTCTGTTGCACAAAAAATAGCAGACATAAGTAAGCCCATTGAGGACAAGGTTCTTGCTGCAGTCATGTTGAATGGCTTACCTAATCATTACGAACGGTCATGGCATTAGAAAACTCGGGAACTAAATTAACAGCCGAACTGGTCCAATCTAAGTTACTTCAAGAAGATTTAAAATCTGTCAGTGCCAGTCACAACAACTCAAGTCAAAATGCGTTAGCTACAAAACATAGAACCAAACATTTTGTTGTAAAATGTTTTCTGTGTCATAAAAACGGTCACAAAGCGTCGGAATGTTTCAAAAATTCCGGGAAGAGTCCAAACAAACGCTCGAATCAAATACCGAGTAAACCTAGCACAAACAGCGATTGGTGTGTCCTATCTGCATTAGCATGCAAAACTAGTACCGATCGTTGGTATCTAGATTCAGCTTGTACAAACCACATGACAGATCAAAAAGATTTGCTTGAAAAATACCATACATTTAACAAAATTGTTATGGATGTTACTGTGGCGAATAATGACAAATTGAAAGTCGAAGGTCAAGGAGAGGTAACAGTCTTGATAGACTCTGTTAAAAGAAAGGTCACTGATGTTGTCTATGTCCCTAATTTAGGTCTAAATTTACTTTCTGTTAGTCAAATGGTAAATAAAGGTCTAGCAATAGTTTTTTTTCTGAAGACGGTTGTGACATATACAATCAGGAGAACTGCACTGTCTCCAGTCACCCAGTAGCTCATGCCACAAATGTTTACAAGTTGGACACTGACCCTGAGAACAAAATGTCTTCTAATTTTGTTGGAAAAGGTAAGGACAGTTTTACGGGAGAGCTCTAGCATCGTCGTCTTGCTCATTTCAAAATAAAATCCATGAATTTATTAAGGGACAAAATGTCGATTGACAAATCATACTCCGGTCAAGGCCCACCCTGAGTTTCCTGCACACAAGGTAAGCAAACCACAACGCCTTATTCCTAAAAGAAGAAAGGATGTCGGGCTACGGGGATATTAGAGTTGGTGCATTCTGACTTATGCGGACCAATGAACGTCAGTTCATATGGCGGTGCACGATATTTACTAACTCTAACTGATGATTTTTCGAGGAAAACCTTTGGTTATTTTTTAAAACAAAAAGATGAAGTTGCCTCGAAAATCAAAGAGTGGAAATTACTGGTTGAAAACGAAACAGGAACACATTTAAAGAAGCTCCGTACTGATAATGGGGGTGAATAAGGAGTTGGAAGATTTCCTCAAATCTTTTGGTGTACAGCATCAGACAAGTGCTCCATATCCAGCATCCCAAAATGGTGTTGCTGAGAGGGCGAATCGTACGATTTTTGATAAAAACTCATGCTATTTTAAATGATTCGGGATTGAAGAAAAAGTATTGGGCTGAAGCGGCTAACACATTTATTTGAAGAATCGGTCCATTACAAAAGCTGTTTTTGGGAAACCACCAGAAGAGGTGTAGGCCAACAAAAAGGTCAACCTCAGTCACCTGCAAGTTTTCGGTTGCAGAGCTTTCGCTCATGTTCCAAGTGCACTGCGGAAGAAACTTGATCCCAAAAGTCGAGAGCTAATTTTTGTCGGATACTCCCACAGCTCGAAAGCCTACAGACTGGTTGATCCTAAATATCCTTCTAAGATAATCATATCTAGGGATGTTGTTTTCATGGAGGAAAACCCAGTTGAAGGGGGGGGGGGGATATAACTGAAGGAAACAAGTCGTATAAGTTTATTGAACTTACAAATAATGAACCAGAACAAACAACTAAAGCTGCGATGAACTCAAATACTAATGTCAATTCAGACCTTACAACATCCGAAAATACCTCTAATTTTGAAGATGAATCAAGTACTACAGACAATACTGGTACGTCTTCAGTAATGGATCTTGTCAACATCGAATCGGATAATGAAACAAAATCAGTGCCGAGAAGGTATCCTGAAAGGGAAAGAAAACCAAAGGATATGGGACTATATCATGTTTACAATGTGGTTCAGAATCATGATTACACACCAACAAGTGTTTTCGAAGCATTGAATTGACTGAATGGAAAAGAAAAAGATCTTTGGGAATAAGCAATGAAAGAAGAGTATCTCTCGTTCAAGGAAAATGATGCTTGGACATTAGTTGACTTACCCAAAGGGGCAAAACCTGTCAAGAGTAAATGGGTGTTCAAGATAAAAAGAGACAGCAATGGAGATATAACAAAGTACAAGGCTCGACTGGTAGCAAAAGGCTTTACACAGAAGTATGGTGTTGACTACACAGAAACCTTTTCTCCTGTTGTTAAAAACTCGACTCTCAGGATGTTAATGGCTATTGCCACAGAAATTAATCTTGGCATTCATCATTTGGATTTTTCAACTGCTTTTTTGAACAGACAACTAAAAGAGACAGTATATATGCCGCAACCTGAAAAATGTTGTACCAGGGAAAGAAGATAAAGTTTGTTTATTAAAACGGCCTATTTATGGTCTCAAACAGTCATCGAGGATGTAGAACGAGAAAATCAATCAGGCACTAACATCATTGAATTTCAAGAGGCTTAACTCAGAACCTTGTGTTTATCATAGAAAATACGAAAGTAACATCTGTATAATTGCATTATACGTTTATGATTTGTATTTATTTTACAATAACAAAGAAGAAAGACTTCAAGTGATTAAAAAACTAATGAGTACTTAAAATGAAAGACCTGGGACCAGCTAGACATATCCTTGGAATGAGGATGAAGAGAGGAAATGACGCTTTGAGTATATCAATCAGTCTACATCCAAAATTGATTTTAAAAATTCAAAATGACTGACTGCAAACCTGTGAATACTCCAACAGAGGCTGGACTATCTATCGAAAAGGAGAAATGTGAAGAATCATATCCTTACCAAGCACTTATAGGAAGCTTGATGTATTTAGCCGTTAACTGCAGACCAGATATCGCTCATGCGGTAGTTATCTTAGCCAGTTTAACAACTGTTCCGGAAGTGTGCACTGGAAGACAGCAAAACAAATTTTGAGATACCTGAAAGGAACCATCGATAAGGGTATGGTGTACAGAAAATCAGAAAGTCTTGAAGTTAAAGCATACGTTGATGCTGACTGGGCTAATGACAAAGAAGGTAGACGTTCTTATATGGGATATATTTTCAAGCTAGCAAATGGACCCTTAAGCTGGGAAACCAGGAAACAACGCACAGTGGCCTTGTCAAGAACAGAAGCCCAGTACTAAGTTATGGAGCAAAAGAAGCTAAATTTCTGCAAAGTGTTTTGATCAAACTTTTAGGGAAGATGGATGCGGTTATGATTTACAATGATAGTCAATCTGCTCAACAGTTATATGTAAATCATATGTTGAACCGCAGAACAAAACATATTGACACTCAAAATCATTTCATAAGAGAGGCTGTGGAAAACAGGGACATAATTCTCGAATACATACCAACAGCAGGAATGCCAGCAGATATTTTGACTAAAGGTGTTTCTGGCCCACGGCATCAAGAGTTGGTGAATTTGATTGACTGAAGAAAGTGTACAAACATTAAGGGGTGGTGTTGAAGAATAATGATAATGTTTCTCTACTTTACTTCTATGCATCACCTGATTATATATTTTTGTTGACATTCAGTTGTTTACTTTTTGTAAGAATTCAATGTAGTACCTTGGTTATTAAATGGAAGAAAAATGGATGTTAATTCTGTATATTCGTGGGGTTCATTTTATGGGGTTTAATATTATTTACAGTCCTCCAGTAGAAAATAAAAATACAAAGCATTTACAGGATTTTTATTATATATCAACAGCAAAATTTATCTGTGTATATCAGTTTCTTAGAAACAGTTATTGTCTAATAAGAATATTAAAGCTCATCTATTCAAATAGTATATTTATGTACTACAGTCAACTCCCGATTATCCGAGAGCAGGTTAATCGGGTTGCGGTTTAACCGGGGTCACGAAAAGTTTATTTTTATTTATCTCCAGAATCGTATTTAATTTATTTTAATTGTCAGAATAAATACTAGACAAACAATTTAGTAAACACAACATGAGTCTGTCATCTCGCCAATGAGCCGTGGGCGCCTGATGGGGAGGGATGACCTTGACACTGCAACTGACTAGGCAGTGCGCGGACAGACGGACGGTCGGACGCGGACATATAAACATAGAAACATCTCAAAACAATCACCCTTACGGGGTTTTTCCTCAGTGCGAAATTAATTAGCATACTGTTCGGTGTAGTTTAGAGAGTTAGGTGTTTAGAGATCTTTAACCTATTAAATATCATTCAGCGATTTTGATAGTATTTACTGCTATCAGCCATTGCTAGTATTAACTATTATTATCGTGATTGTTTGTAGATGTTATCACTATTTCAAGATTTTCAAAAGTATTTAATTTACATAAATATATCTTAAATGACATTAAAACACAATATTGTAATACAAAAATGTTGATAAACCTTTACTATATTCGTAATATTCAATTTATTCAGTTAATCCCTTTGTTTTAACTGTGGTTTTGGGTTATCCGTGACCCTCCAACCAGTCATTACCCCGGATAATCGGGAGTTGACTGTAATTATATCGACCTCCTGACCAAATTTTAACCAATTTTTTCTCAAAACTTGTTATACAAAGACCTGATTACGAAGATTATAGTTTTTCCCTCTAATGCTTCTGAGAAAATATTAGGAAAGTAATTTTGTTGTAATTTGAGATTGTGAGTATTTATGCTGAATTCTATTTTGAATAAAATCATTAACTATTTTTAAGATTTCATAATTTTTGAATGGGAATACCGGAAAATGGGAATAATATTTTTCTGTTATTATATTGGATTGTTGGTACCTACTCATATTGTGTTGAATTTTATCATGACTACAATTTTGTAATTGGTTTTAAACTTTGTCAATTACTAAAAAAATAATGCCTAAAAGGATAAAGTCATTGGTAACTTTTCCACTTAAATGGGTAACTTTCCAGGAAATCGGAAAATCTAGTTAATCAAGAGGGCCTAGTGAAATACCAGAGTAATTGGGTGAGGAGATTTTTGTGATGGAGAAATCAATTAGGAAGCAGGATAAATCTGGGGAAATAAGTTAGAAAAAGAATGATTCAGTTATACAGGGGAAAATAGTTGCGCTGGGAGAGGTATTGTGAAAAGGAATAGTAACTGTGGGATAAGATTAGTTTTTGGTACTATAACTCTTGTTTTGTAGAAATTAAGAGTGGAATTAATTTGTTGATCGTTTACATGTTTTAACATTTAGTTTGGCGGTTTGTCCAGGATCCCCCCTCCCTCCCGGACCGGCCAGGTGGTGAAGGCTACTGTGAAGGTCTGCGTCGTGGGCTTGGCCGTGTGGGGTGTCTACAAACTCTTGGCCCCCAAAGCGCTGTCGGACGCTGTCAACCAAGTGCCTAGGTGAGCAAGTCAATTTCTGTTCGCATGGGGGTCAGGCTAAAACTTGTTGCATGGAAGTTCACCTCCTTTAATGCACACCAGTACTGATTTTAACTTTCTTTTGAGACAAGCATGATTTAATGGAATCAGGTTTAAATCCAACTAACATAAGTATTTGCCAAAAGATGTAATTTTTATGAGAGGTGACTATTGATTGCACAGTGGTAATAATCTATATAATAGCTTATTCTATTTAGAGGTGTGCGGATAGTGAATTTTTAGTTCGGATCGGTTTCGGTTCAGATAGCTTTAGTTCGGGTTGGATATGGATCAGATAGTAAAGGTTTCGGATCGGATGATTTTCGGATTCGGATATTTACTTTGCCAGTACCGCATGTTTACGTCAATCTCTAAGAATTACCATATTTTCAAGTCGGAACGTTACACTTTTATTTCCCTTGCAAGACATGAATATACAATATTTCAGCTAGGTAATTTTATTCATTAGGTACACAACAAGTGGTTATTATTTTTAGAATTGTATACTTCTGAATAATTGGAGACTACAGTGACCTCACCAGAAATCAGCATGTCTAATTGGAGGAGAAATATACCAACCTGTGTAAATACTCAAGAATACTATCTTCTCAGCAGTGAAAAATACAGAAATATGTTTACTGGATGATCATGAGCCTTTGTAATTTGGCAACATTATATTTTTTATTAAATCAGTAAATAAAACCCACTGTCTATATGATTTTTTTTATTTGAGTAGCCATTGTTCCTTCTCTAATTTAAATAGTCTTATAACAAATGAACTGGTAGGCTAATATAAATATCTAATTTTAAACAAATAACATTACCTATATTATTTATTTTGAAGACTGGGTGATAAAAGAATCAAATGTTTATGAATAAACCAAATTTAATAATGTTTTCGGCAATATCACAACTTCCAAACTGTGATTGTAAAACTTAGTAATAAAGGTAAAATAATAAACTACGGTACTTGACTTTAGTGGCAACAAAAAATTGTTAGTTAAAAAGTAATAGTTTTGGTAAAGTTAGGCCTGTATAATTTAATAAAAGTAGGCCTAGATTAGGCTACTCAACTTCAATCATTTAACGTCATTATGACTATCATCCTTGACATTATCATTGTGATATAACTCCTTAGCCTATCTGGATGTAGTAACATACCAAATATATACATATGGTCACACAAGAGAAAAAAACAAGGACACATTTTATGATGACAGCCTAGTTATTCAAAGACTCACCGATGTTAAAAAGTAGGAGACGTCACAACTATTAGGCCTATCACGACTTAGGCAATGACAAAATGACTCAGTAGGCCTTCTCTATATGAGTTAACCAACAAAATCCATGAACAAAGAATTTCCTTTGTTTTATAAATTTACTAACTAAGAGATTTGATTTCAATTAGATTAATTTTTTTTGTTTACTAAAAAATATAAACTTTGTTTAGTTTGTCACCGGAATGTAAACATACAACATAACCTTAAAGCTTGCATTTCAGACATTCAGCGACTTCACTATCGGCTTCGTTCTTTATAAATAATATCCATATAATGCTATTCTTTTTTAGTCCCATTATAAAGAAATTAATTTTACAAAATCAAATAATAACCTAACGATGAAACATTTGTAAATAAGTAATAGATAACTAAGCGATGTTTTCGTAAATCCGTCGTCACTGTGTCGCGTCGTCGTAATAAACACACAACGAGCGTAAAAAGTGAAGCCTTTTCTTGGAGTATAGAGCTCTAGATGGATTAAGCTCGTTGATCATACCGGGAAACTTCCCCGTAGAGAAAGCTATGAAACTCATTTTGCGCAAATCATCAATATTTTACTCAGTGTTTTAAAGGTATTGAATGGAAAAAATATCAGTAGCAGCAATTTTAAATTTCATACAATAACATTTCTGTTTGCATAATGCGACTTTGGAATTACGATTTACCCTATGGGAGCTTGCTCATTGAATCGTGAGATGTTGATACAATCAGATATCGACTAACTTTTCGACTTATTCACCAGTAATCCACTATTGTTGTCTCGTTGCCTGTGTCAATCCCGTGAATCTTGAATCGACATCGAGTTGTATACATTTGCGATTGTTTACGTCAAAAACGTTCGCTATTGCACATTTCTCTTTATAAACCGTATTTATTCTTTGTTTGCTACAATGATGTACGATCCGGTTGTGTATCACAATACAATACATCGCGAATCTACACAAATATCATATCGATGCATTGATACGTAACGAAACCGAAAATCAAAGTGACCAGCATTGCGTCACGTTATCTTGAATGACGTCGCCAGAGTCAAAAGCGTTTAGTAATGGTCCAAACGTAGTTATTGTTTTGTTTTTGGCTTTTTATCCCCAGAGATACAGTCTGTCCGATTAAGTCGGATTTATATTGGACCTTATCGAATATAAAAAAACCTTCGGATCGGATATCCGAATCCGATCCAAAACCGAATCGGCTTTTCGGATATCCGCACAGCTCTAATTATATTTTGCAAAAGTGTTTGCGGCATATTTTACTTGTCCGAGAAATTCAAAGACCAATTTGAAGTTTACTGAAGTCTCTTAATTCTTTGAAACAGTGATCTCACTGCAAGAGACTAAACAAACACTGTGATTGAATACTCTTGAACTCTTGGTGATAAGAAATGATTACTAAATTTAAGAAAAGCGGTCATGTTATAAATAATTTTAAAAGTTTGCAATAATATTATTACTGCTGTAAACCCAATGTAGAGAATACACTTGTGTTGGAAATTATAACACTTTTAAGATTTAGCCATCAACGTGATAGAGCAAACTTAAATTATATCGAAAACTGACCGGTTACCATTTCTTCCTTATTATTCTGTTTGGGTTCGGGTTTTATACAGTTTAACTTATCCTCTCATGTATATTGTAAGTTATTGCTCTGGCTCCTCAGTGGCTGTCCCCCACTACAGGTATATAGTGAGTGTCCTCTTAGGCCTCAGGTACGATACGAGCGGCATGAGCGGCCTTGTTGCATTAGTTAGCATGCAAATCTGAACACAGTATCTACGATATATCTAAGCAACAGGCGTCAGAGAGAGGCGCCGCTTACTGCCGCCTGGTCAGGTTAGAAAACTTTCTCTCTGCCGCTCACCGCTCACATTTCAATACTGTTTTTCCCCATTTGTTTTACTTAAAAAGGCCCAACAACTTATAGAAAAAGTTTGCATATGAATGAATGACACTTTTGGCATCAAAGGACCTTAAAAACTTGCAACATAGCACTTAATTTTAGGCTACAGACATTTTTCTTGAGGTTAATGAACGGTCTTTTATGAAAGTAAAAACTAAATAAACTAAAAACTGAAGTTTGGTTGGTACATGACCAAACTCATTATACTCTCAGCCCAAATGAACTATTCAAGTCATCATCTTCAGTTCTATCCCGAACCCCCTAGGACAGGAGAATCACGATTATGCTTTGAATGCAAAACCAACTTGCACCAGCTATTCTGACCTTCCCTGCTCGCCTCGCCTTTTTTCATGAACTCTATTTTATAAATTTATATTTACATCACAAAAGTATTTTATAAATTATATTGTTTTATCAGTGATTAAAACCCTCTGTAATAGAAGACATTTAAGAAGTTTTACAATACTTTTATAATTACTCAGGGCTATTAACTATTAATTGTGTTTCTTGAGCAAAAGTTGCAACTAATCGTTTTTCTGATTGCATTTTTTCTGATTTGCACACGCCTTCTTCTAGTGTGCATTGAAGGTGACTGTACCAGACGCAGCGGCAAATTTTTACCGCTGTTATCGTAGCCACCCGCGTCACTCAAGAGCCGCTCAATGTATTGCTTGCCGCTTGCTGCTCACCGCTCGCTGCTTGTATCGTACCCGAGGCCTTAAGTAATGTTTTTGATCCTAACAAACCTATCAACAAATAATTACAATTTTTGCTTGAATTTCAGTTATTTGTATACATTTTTCTCCACTTACTTAAACAGCCATTTTGTTTTTAGGAAAGTGAATTCAGTAATGAAACAAGTTAATTCATTATTGAAACAAGTAGAAGTCTATGAAGCATCATTAGCACATCATTAACACACATTAGCACTCTTGAGATGTGTTTATACTGCTCAAGTTGTACATTGTATTAAAATGTTTATTAACTCTATAACTAATTATATACTTTTATTCAAGTAATTAATAATTAGAAGCCTGAATGTCGAGCTAGCTATACTTTATGTATCGGAAGAAGTGAAAATAAAAACTATTTAATTTTTATTTTGAACTATGTTTTGTGTTTATTTTTAGGTACGATTAATAATATATGCCACTTTAGGCTATATCTTTGAAATATATAAGAAGGAAATTGAACTTCATCAAAAATAATATTAAAATTAAATCCATCAAAAGCTTATATGATAAAATAGGTTGTGACTTAATTTTATAAACTCTATCAAATCAGAAACTCAAGAGTTTTGTAGAATTGAAAGAGGAATCAAGTAGAATAAACCAATGAAGAACATTTTAATTACTTAAACTTGGTAGATTCTCAATAAAAATAGGTAACTTTTGGAATACCGTATTATAATTTACATAATATTTCCATTGTTAAATTTTAAATTTGTTAAAAATGTGAGATATATAATTTTGTTTACGCTTGAGTTTTATAATCAGTAAAAATAATCAATAGCCTATTTAGACTGTGTTTAAATGAAAATTAGCAGTCTGTATATTATTTAAGGCGGCTTTTTGAGGAAAAGGCAACATACAGTGTGCCTTGTGATGAAAACATCAAACTTGCAGTGTTTAATGCTAAGTCAAAAAAGCAACACGTCCAGTATAACTTGTATTCTATTTCAATTTGTTCTGCATTTTTTTATTTTAATAAAATTGTATAGGTCTCAGAAACAGTTTTTAAATCAAATCATATAATGTGATACTTAGCCTACATATAACATCCAAATTGTATTTTGAAAATTTATCAACATTTTGTTTCTTGTTAAAAGTAAGTAGGACCCAACATTTTTGGAAATTTGAGGGAAAAATCCCATTTTACTGGTGGGATTTAATGTAGTTTGAGATTATTTCCTAAAACAGTGATGTTACATGGTCCAGTCATATATTAAGGTAGATTGTGATGCGATCGTCATTTATGCCCAATATTATACAGTTTGATCATCATTTGCTGATATCATGTGGGCCAGGCGTATTTTATAGTGAATTTCGGTGCAATTATCATTATTGTCAATTTTGTGCGGTGCGATCATCATCTATGGCCAGGATTGTCTGGTGTGGTTGACATTTGCGGCCAATGTTCCGCGATCCGGCACATCCCTAAAAGAAATACTATTCATGTTAAGTTTTTAATTCTTTAACTATGAAGTTTAAGCTTCTTTTCATGATAAGTTATTATTGAATAAATATATAAATGTACAAAAATGCTTTTTATAAACAAGTGATTGAATTATAAATACCTGTATATAGTTGAGTATATACTGTATTACATTGTGCTTTTGAGTATATTGATAGTTTTTCAATAACTAATAATTATTAATTTGTTGTGCAGTTTAATCATGAAGTTTAAAATCCCGACCAATAATTTCTTGAAATTTTAGATGAATAAAAAAAATCTTGTCCTGACCACAAAATCCAATCCCGTCCATCCCTAGTTTTTGTACAACATTTAATTCCAAAAGGTGGCAGTTTAAAAGTATAATTGTTAAATATTGAAGTGTATGTTTGTGTTTTTTTTTGTAAATTATTCTGCTCAACACTATTTTATATGTAGCCTTTGGATTAATCTTATTTTTGTTACCTTTCTGCCACTTGTAGAAAAATATTGATATTGCTGTGACTTTTGTGACTTCTTTGACTGTTAACACACTGAGCACAAGATCCCATGATCATAACATTAGATCTCAGCTATTCCTCACAATGGTACAATGGCCGTATTAACTCCTTAAGCCGTATTACATGGAAGTGGAACACTTTGTGGGCGGGTCGAGTCAGCGGCTCTCGGGCAGTCTGTAATTGAACCACTGAACCACACGAACCACATTATCTTTTCCTGATGTCACTCCTGTGATTCGGGCTAGAGGCCAAGTGAGAGGGAGTCGGTTGGTAAACTAGGACAAGATCTCCAATTTTCACATTTTTGGTTGATAAATTCCACTTCTATCTTTGTTGAAGCGTATGCAAATACTCGAGGTGCCAACGCTTCCAAATACGTTGGTTTAGAGACTGGACAAGATGCCAGTGCTTTAGTATATTTTCAGGAATGTTATTAGGATCTGCTTCAGGAACTGCGACGAGTGGGGCTCCTATTAAAAAATGTCCAGGAGTTAGTGCAGCTAGATCCGACGAATCATTTGAAAGTGGAGTCAGTGGTCGAGAATTTAGCAAGGCCTTGGCCTGAGTTACTAGGGTGATGAATTCAGGGAGAGTGAGGACCTGTTCACCCATTACCTGTCGCAAGTGATGTTTGAGACTTTTTATTGCGCTCTCCCACAGGCCTCCCTGATGAGGAGGGGCAGGAGAATTAAAGCGGAACTTGATGCCTCGTTGAGCTGAGAAAGATTGAATCTGAGTATGTTCAGGAGAGCGGATTAGTTTCCGCAGTGTGTTGTCCACACCTACAAAGTTTGTGGCACAGTCACTGTAGAGATCAGTGCACAGGCCACGACGAGAAACAAAGCGGGTAAGGGCAATAAACGCATCAGATGACAAGTCCGTGACCATTTCCACATGGGACAGCCTTTGTGGCCAGACAAACAAAGACACATATGGGGAGTTTGCAGCCATGTTAGCACTACAGAGGAGTCACACAACAAATGAGTTGATAAGAAAGAGATGCGGTCTTTAACAACTTCAGAAACATGGGCCACTAATTGTGCTAAGAGGTGAGCCCCACAGCTCGAGGAAAGGTCACTTTCTTGAGAGGAGCAACTCTTGTTTTCGCAATTACTTGGCGAGCTATCACATCCTCATTTGAGATTTGGCTGCGGAAATCCACCACTGCAGCATATCCACTCTCTGAGGCATCTGAAAAGCCTTGGAGCTCAATGTTATTTGAGGAACTAAGCATCAAAGCTCGAGGGATCTTAATTTTTGAGATGTGAATCTCGCTAGTCGTGAAGGTATTCCACTTATCAGCTAAATCAGAGGGTAGAGGTCCGTCCCATTCAAGGCCAGTGGTCCATAAAAGCTGCATAAAGCACTTTGCAGCCATGATACAAGGCGCTAGGAAACTGCAAGGATCATAAATCTTTGCAATGGCGCTCAGCACTTTGCACTTAGTGAGGGTGCCATTAGGGACATTAATACAGTATGTGAAATGGTCATTCTCCGGGGACCAATGAAGGGCCCAGGACAGCAAAATGAGGTAATTGATCCTCTTGTAAGAACACTGGGGTCTCTAGGTGGTCCTGAGGGAGTGTCTGAAGAAGTGATTGAAAATTTGAAGCCCACTTCTGCAATTTGAATCCTCCTTTTCCTAGGAGTAATGTCAACCGAGTCTGACGCTCAAGAGCTTCCTCTTCAGTATCTGCATCAGGAATTATGTCATCTACATAAGTTTGAGATCGTAAAACATTAGCAGCTTCCGGATACGCATTTCTCTCATCGTGAGCGAGCTACACTACAAGATGATGTAGCAATAGCAAATAATTATATCCGAGAATTAGTAATAAGAATGAGAAATGTACATTTGATTGACCTGGATAATTTGGAAAGGTTACATTTCATTCGACAGGGACTTCACTTAAACTCTCGAGGGAAAAAAATTAGCATATATGACTTCATGCCCTGTCAGTGATGACTGAGAACTCTAGCTTCAAGGTTGTTGAAGGCAGTATGAATGATTTTATCAATAACTTTCAGTGTGATAAATCTGTTGCATTCTCACACTGTATATCAAGAGATTTTGAATGTGAAAGGAAAATGAGTGCAAATGTGAGGCGGTAGTGTTTCAGCATCATTTCGGAAAACCCAAAAAAGAAGACTGTATCATGAGCCATTTAGCATGCCAGAAATTAAAAAAAAAGGAGCTAGGGCCTACCGTACACAGTTTAGTGACCAAGCCTACTTTCAATTCCAAGCCTAATGAAGATGAATATTCTGTGGCTTTTCAACAATTAGCCAAAGATTTTGAAAAAAGAAAACTGAAACATCTTATATGACCAGTTATGGGTTATGTTCGAGACCAGATTAAAATATAACAGGGTCCCCACCCAACTGTGAAAACCGTGAAACCTTGAATAAGCCGTGAATTTCGTATACCGTGAAAAAACCTTGAATAAGCCGTGAATTTCGATTTCAGACCTTAAAAATATATCAAACTTAAAAAATAATAAAAAATATCAGAAAATATCATTTTTTTCAGATAGGAAAATGTACAACAGAATTATTTAGTACGTTTTTAATACGGTGAACACCGCATCGTCTGCCTACTTGCAGATTGCAGCTGTGCGGATGATTTAGGACTGGTTCTGGTTTCCACGGTGCAAAGGAACTTGGGCCGACTCGGGCGACAATTGTTAAGTTGCGGTGTTTTTTTTTCACTGTCAACTGACTGCTAACTGGCACTAGTGTAAGACCGTTTATCCGTCTTCTTTACTGTATGTCAGTTGTCTATTGTTTTGTATTAGTCGGTGTGAACAAGCGACAGTAGACAGCTACTGTCTTTAAAAATATACAAATTTATATTATACTCCGTTATATACTTATTATTTCATTCATTGATGTTTATTTATGATTAAATTAGGCCTACTACATTTCTCTACTTTATCGACCCTTCTGATTTTCATTACTCTGACGAATACTCACGAACTCCATGACAGAAATGAAGCTTAAGTAAGGATTACATGTAGAGTGATTGTCTCGTGTTAAAAATGTGGAAGAGCCATGAGTGCCAGGACGACAAGAAGTTCGCTAAGTTGCAGTAATGTCTCCAAGTTTGAACGTCAACCAGACAATAAATAACGAAAATATAAAATGGGGATTATTGTCACCTGTCCGCCTACCTAATCCTAGCAGTTGATGGACTGAAAGATAGACAGCGTTAGCTGTTTTATAATTGGCGTTTATGGCTGTAAACAAAATTTCATCAGCTGTTAGTCATTTATATACTGTGATTTATTAAGCAATAAAATAAATTCTGAGAAAAATCAGTAAAATAATTTCTGAGAAAAATCTCGCATGAAAAAATTGAGACAAAAAACTGGCTGGCGTGTGCAACTTCTATTTCCATTCTTTATTTTAAACTTTAACATTAATTATACATCAGTGACATCTATAAACCCTCAAACCTATCAAATTTCAAGCACATTTCCTTTATTTCATTAGCACTTTTTACTCAAATACAGGAGTTTAGATTTTGAGGGTAATTTTGAAGAGGATCGAGGGTAATTTGGGAAAAAGTGATTGGCAATACTGAGCGAAGTAGAAATCACCAGCAGCAACCGATAGACCCGATGACTTGACTCACGACGACAATAAAACAATAAGACACTTTAAAATAGTTCTTATTTTTTAAAAGGTTCACTTGGAATGTATGGTATAGTTTTATGGTTCTGTGACATCGTAATAGGAATGTGGGAAAGTTTTAACTAGTATTTGACTGCTGCGCCGCGTCTGTGTTGTTGTTTTGTGACCGGTATAGGTTATGTTTTTTAATATTTTGACCATGAAATTGACAATTTTTAGACCTTGAAAACCGTGTAAACCCCGTGAATTTGATTATTAAGTTTGAGTGGGAACCCTGTATAAACTTTTGTAGGAAATATTATTGATTTTCAAAATCACACAGAAGCTGCTGTTTCTATTGTGGTGTTCAATGAGTACTCAACAAGAAAGTTAAGGAAAGGTTTGACCCATCAGCAGTTTGTGAGAGATAAAAAAAACGCATTTATCAGCAACATCCAGTGTATCCAAACCCAGAGAGAAGCAATGAACAAAGGCCCACAACGGAGACAGATAACAGCAACTCTCAAAACTCAGGTCAGGAGAAGATAGCAACCTTGAAGACAGCATCAATGAAAGACTTTCCACCTCTACCAAAATGTATCAGTTCTGTTCATAATGTGAATAATAATTTTAATGTAAGGCAAGCTGCTCGGCCTTTAAACTGCCCTCCAAGGGAACTCTTAAATCCCAGTTAAAAAAACTTATGAAGAGTCACAAAAAATTAGTCTTTTCCATCAGAACATAATGAATTTAATAACCCGTTTAGAACCTTTAGAAATAACTTTGCATGAATTAAACCCTGAAATTGTGATTTTGATGGAACATAACATGTCAGAAACTTAAATACAACAATTAAATGTACAAAATTGTACTCTGACCATAATACTCCTGGACGAGCACAACTGGAGGTGGAGTGAGGATTTCTCTCGAGGGAGGGTTTGGAGGCCAGGCGATTGGTTTCTCCTACTATAGATCATCTGTGTTCTGAAAAAATGTTTGAATGCTCGGTAGCAAAATTTAAATTTAAAGATTTGAAATTTATTTTGACAGGGATCTATAGAAAACCTCAATTCAAAAATAAAGAGTTCCTGAAAAGATTAAACTCATTAATAGATTTTGTGATAGATAAAGAAAAGAATCTTATTGGGGCCGGGGATTTAAATATTAATATTTTGGAAAATTCTCAAGAATCAAAAGCACTAAAAAATATACTAACTCACCATGAGATGAACTATTTGATTGATTTTCCAACTAGAGTTACTACAACTTCAAAAACATGCATAGATAACTTTTTAACAAATTTTAATACAAATTATGTGAATGTCGTGGGACTCGTAACTTTATTGTCGTACCATGATGCGCAAATGGTAGAACTTTTAAGACATCAATCACAACCAAAAAACAGTTTAACCTTTACAGGAAGAGATTTTTCATTAGCAAATATGGAACTTTTTAAGTCGTTGTTAGAGAAAGAAGATTGGCTCCCTTTATATTATTCTCCAGTTGACAAAGTTATGATTATTTTGATAATGTTTTCACTCATTATTTTAATATGAGCTTTCCTGTAATTTTAAGAAAAAAGTAACAAAACAAAAACATGGATTACACCAAAGCTAAAAGAATAAAAGGGATTTCTTGTGCACTTAAAGTAAACTAGTAAGACAAATAAAATCTCAGGACCTTAGAGATAACCTAAAAATAGAAATAAGCTCTACAATCAAAAATTAATTGAAGAAAAAATTGTATTTTGACAACCAAATTAAAAACTCTCATAACATTCAAAGGGCTACATGGCAAATTATAAATGATGAACTCAAATCTAAGGCAACTAATTGTAAAGGAGAAAATATAAAGTTACGAATCAATGATTCAATCGTTGATGATCCATCCTCTGTGCAATTATTTCAATGATTATTTTGTTGATGTAATAGATGATATGTTGAATGAACTCCTTCCCTCCATCACAATCAAAAACCATAAAGGAAAAAAATCAGTCCATCCCAAAATTTAAATGCTCTCCATTAGATGAAAAAGAACAAAGATATTTTGATTCTCTAAAAAATAAGTGGTCAATTGGCTTTGATGAAGTTCCAATCAGGCTAGTAAAGTTTGTTAAATATTCATTAATTAAGTCAATTTTACGTTTAGTAAACTCTTTTTATATCACAGGAATATTTCCTAATCAAAAATATCAAAAGTTGTTCCAATCTATAAAATACCCCCGTCGCAGCAAACCTGCATACTCAGCGATTTTCCAATGGAGATATAAATGTCTTTAATACTATATAAAGCCACTTACCAAGTTTCATAAAAATATATTCACAAATAAGTGGTATATACAATTTTAAATATTCTCCATAAGAATAACATTGTGGCTGAGTACACAGGTTTGCTGCAACAAGGAACACAAAAAATGGGTTTTTATGCTAATATCAATATAACTCCGTTAGGTGAAGTATTATACCAGTTTTTATTCATTTATGTTGATAATTAAGGGAGATATAGCATTTAATTATTCTCCATAAGAATAACATGGTGCTGAATACGCAGGTTTGCTGCTACGGCAGTCTTTGGCAAAAAACTTTTTTAGCAAATATCAATAGACCACAACGAGATGAAGCCGTGTACTAAGTTTCGTCAGTTTACTTTTATAAATAAGCGAGATATAACATTTTTCTTTTCCTCCATAAGGATAACATTAGATAACATACTGTGTTTAGCACTTTCAATATTTCGGTAACCAATTGACGTAGAGGAATGATCAAAATACCAAATTGTGTTTTTTTTAGCTGAATCCAATGGTAAAATCTAAAATTTGACTTTTTCAAAAATTATATGTAAAAAATTCAAAAAACCCATTTTTGGGGTACAAACCCCCCCCCCCAAATAGAGGGATCTTTGGATAGAGGGATCTGGCTGGTTTTCGAACTTAGTCATAAATGTTGCTTTACACGTTTATACCAAGTATCATCAAAATCGGAATATTTTTACGAGAGTTATCGTGCTCACGGACACATATATATATATATATATATACATACACAGTTTCTAACGAATGTTGTAGGGGAAATTCGCTAAAAGGAGAAATAACAGAAATTCAAAATTACCGCCCAGTTTCAATTCTTTCTTCAATTTCTAAAATTGTTGAAAAAGCAATGAAGAATAGGTTAATTAGGCATTTGGTAATAAATAACCTGTTTGATGAAGAACAACATGGATTTCGGAAAAACAAATCCACCATTACTGCATTAATTTTACAGAATCTTTAATGGAATGTATTGATAAAAAAGACAAAGTTATTGGAATATTTATGGACTTATCAAAAGCTTTTGACAGTATATCTCATGGAATTCTCTTGGAAAAGCTATACAATTTAGGAATTGGTGTCATGCATCTGAAATGGTTTGAATCATATCTTACCGACCGAACTCAATATGTGGAAATTTCTCAAATATCAAATAATAAAATATTTAAATTCAGATCCAACCAATTAGAAATGGGGTCCCACAAGGGTCCATTTTGGGACCTTTGCTTTTTATCTGTTACATGAGAGGCCTGTCAATGTGTTTATAAGTAATATACAAAATGTAAAAAATAAACTGTGTCTGTATGCAAATGACTAAGATGATTATGGCGGCTAAAACTGAAATCAAATTATTACTAGTAGCACACAAAGAACTTTCAAAATTATTTGATTTTTTATTGAAATTAATTCATTTTAAATACAGACAAGATAAATTTTATCGCCTTTCATACAAAACAAACTAGAAATCACCAGAATCCTCTCAGTTTTGGTGGTGATGAAGAGTTGACCAAAATTGACTAAGAGTTGACCAAAGTTGACTATACAAAATTTCCGGGTTGATTGTAGATACAAATCTCAGTTAGAATTTGCATGTTGAATCTATAATTAAAAAAATTAATGCTGGAATTTTTGTACTGAAACGGCTGTCATTGTTATGCACTCTGTCAGCCTTAAAAATGATTTTTTACGCCCATGTACAATCCCATATTGCTTATGGAATAGGTGTGTATGGAGGGACTTCCAACCAAAATTTAAAGAAGATTATGACTGCAAAAAAAGCTTTGAGAGTGATGTTAAAAATTAAGAGTGATGAGTCGGTTAAACAATACTTCGTAGAGTTAAATATCTTAACAGTATATGGCCTTTATATTTTAGATTGTATAATGTATGTCAGGGTAAACAGGAACAAATTTGTAAGCTATGAGGAGTATCATCCATATAATACTAGAAATAAGAAAAAAAAAGTATTGCCTAAACATAATTTAGATAATTACAAAAGAAAAACTTCTTATGCTGGTATTACATTTTTAAAATCAGTACCAAAAGAAATTAAAAATATATTAGATAATGATAAAATGTTATTGAAGGGATATTTAATAGGAAAAGCACTTTACTCATTAGATGAATTTTATACTGATAGACTAAGACTGTAGACTAAGATTGTGACTGATGCTATTTAATGTATATGTGCAAGACATGAATAAAGAATTTTTGATTTGAGCTGCTGGAGGGTGCGGATAGCCAAGTATGGAGCGCTGTTGACCCTAAACGTAACCCAAGTTAATTTATAACTTGGGTTACGTAATATTTGTTCAGTGGGGGTGTCCCGCCAAAGTACAAGTTGAAAGTTTTGGTGCAGGGCCTCTACAAATATTTGCAAGTACATTTGTCGAATATCACATGTAAAAACAATACGATGTGATCTGAAATGCATGAGGATGTTGCAGATTAATTGCAGCTTACGACCTGTAAGAGAGAGTCGTTGAGAGAGTTATCAGAGCTTGTTTTGCAACTTGCGTCATATACTATGTGAAGCTTGGTAGAGCTACTATTTTCTTTGACTACCCCATGGTGAGGGAGAACGTAGTGAGGTGAAGAAGATAGGTCAGAATTGTCCGCTTTGACCATGTGACCTCCGTCTTTGTGATCTTTGATCGATTTCGAGTACACTGACTTGAACTTTGGATTTCGAGCAAATTTATTTTCAAGCTGATTTGAATCAGTGCTCTGCTGCAATAAGTGAGTCACCTAATTCAGGGTGACCTTCTTTAAAAGGAAGTTCGACAATGTACCGTCCGTCATCACGATGGGAATGAGTGGAGTCAAAGTCCTTGTCGCATTGCTGCTCCTCGGTGGACCTTTTATTGGCCAAAGGAGGTTCTTCCAGCTGCCAAAATCTTTGGATTGAGGCATGTAGATCTTTGGAGGTTGCAAGTAGAGATAATGAGATGTTGCTCATTGGCTGCCTAGAGTGCACAGAAGGTGCTGAACTTCAACAATGAAGCCTACATGAGTGCCCATGACGTGAGGCATTGTGACCCAAGGAGTAAGATTGGTTAGTCAAGAATAGAGGCAATAGACATCCACCAATCAAAAAGTCTACAGGCCCAGGAATGTGAAAAGTTGGGTCCGTGAGGGTGTACGGTTTCACACGCCTGAGTGCTTTCCTGAGATATAGCAGTTTGAGGTAAGTCAACGGATATTTTATCCAATACATAAACCTGATGCTGAGAGACAATATTCTTGCCCGAGAGAGTTTTTTGTTAAGAAGGACAGATCCTTTAATGTGGGCTATCATCTGTGAGAGTCTACCACCTGTAGGTCCGAGTGCATACGAGGGGCTCCTAGGAGCTGTGCCTCCCTTTCATAAATAAATTCACACATGCTGCTGCCACTAACCAGCAGAGCTCTGAATACATGAATGACACCATTCTGGGCCGTCAGTTTGATTAATGTTGTGCCCAGAAGCACGGTAGTGCTACCACATTGAGAGGGAAAAGTAGCTTGAGCGGATGATAGGGAAACTGCATCCCCAAGTTTTGTGGAGAGAGAGGAGCGTCATTCTGACATGTAGCCTGACATTCTGACATGTTTGGCATGTAGCCTGAGATTTGCATTCTTGCCGAGCTAGAGTTTGAGGTTGGTTTATTAGAGGAAACCGAAAGATTGTGAAGGCTAGCATCCTCTACGTGATTACATTCCTCACTGAGGAACTTAATAATATCGACCATTTCCAAGAGAGTGTAAGGAGTGTGCTCCTCTTAGACATGAGAAGAGCGGTAAACTTCTAAACGTTGCCTTAACGCATTGTCCATTTTACGGAGAATTAAAGCTGAGAGGAGAGGGTTATTTGCAGATATGTCACTTTTAAGAGCCTTCAATGCCTGGGTATTTTCGTGATAAAGATTCACGAACACTCTCATATTCTTGGGGGATGAAGTGGAGATGTTTGGTAGGTCCAATATCTGATTGAGGTGTAATGTAATTAGCCTCCTTGGTAGGGGTGTGCGAATAGTGATTTCTGGCTCGAGCCGAGCCAAGCCAAGCTTTTTTCCAAGTTCTCGAGCTTCAAGCTTTCTCGAGCCGAGCTTTTTTGATGAGAATTTTCTCGAGTGTGTGCAATATACAGGTACGGTAATGATTTTCTGACTCGAGCCAAGCCGGGCAGAATTTGTTCAAAGTTCTCGAGCTTTGAGCATTTTTGATTAGGCCTATATTTGTTCTTTATTTATGAAAGGGCCTATATTTAAAAGAACAAACATTATATTCACTATAGTAATGTAAAACTAATTTATAACTTTCAATATGGCCATCTTTCATTCACTTCTTGATTCATTATTCCTACGTTCAATAAATAAAGGCCTACAATGAGAAAATAACAAAATAAGTAGCTACGAAAAAGACAAATTTATTGAGACCACTTGTTGATAGTAACGAACAATTTTTATTTCAATACAAAGTAGGTAGCCTACATAGAAAAAAATAAAGTAAAGGAAGAGAACTGCAAATTTTTAACTTGACTAATAAGCTCTCAGGTTAACTAATTATTACCGTATTTATTACTATGAATAGGCATAATAATAATAATTGACTATATGTCAATATTTACTCTTCATGTAACCAAAGACTTAGGCCTTGCCGCGGAAGATGGAATTCTTTGCGCGGAAGCCCGATTTAGCGACCGCAACATTTCGCACTTCACAGTTCACACTTCAATATTTGCCTTGGGAATTGTCAAAACCCAGTAGCTTATCTCTCATTCAACTGTTTGTATATAGTAAATTTTAGGTTATCCTTTTATAATTATAAGTTAGTTAAACCAGTCTTTATATCTTATTGTACTAACACAAATAAGTTATCCAACAATCACAGTTCTAGCTTATGTTCTATCTAACCTATTATTACCTAATAGACTTAACCTATATATCTGCTTCTGAAACAGAAGCTTTCAGAATCAGAAGGTAGAAGAGAAATGCATTATTATTCCATCACTGCTTTAACAATTTGATAGCATTCAATTACAAAATGATATGCTTTCTTCACAAATTTAATCAATCCCGCGGAGTTAACAATATGATTTTAATCGCACAGCTGTAGCGTAACAAAACACTACGCCATTTTGGGGGGCCAATCGGTTGGGCCTTCGGCATACATAGAATACAATCAACCTTTTAAATAATATTATAATACACTGGTATTATAAACATGCGTTACGTAACCATTCAGAATTTAAAAAAATCCTTAGATTTTGTGAACCTCGCTATTAGTAGATTTTTTAACAATCCAATTTTTGGAGGGTACTATTTCGGATGCACATTAAATCACCGTCATGATATTAGGCATTCATCACCTAGAACCTTGTCCCTAGCTATTGGTCACCCTAAATCATTATTACATTATAACCATCTTCACTCAACGTCTTAAGATTGCAAAGTGGCTACACCAACAGTGTTGCCAGACGTAATTTCAGACTCCAGGGAATATAATTATTGAATAATGAACGAAGTTACAAGTTGTATAAAAGACTGTACCGATGCAACAGTTAGAAAAAGTATTTTCATGGATTTTAGTTTTTTGCTGTGGTACTTTTTCTGGAGCAGTACGATTGTTTTATTAATTATTATTAACCGTGAAATATTGCATAACTCAACTGGGCAACGGCAACACTGCACTAGTGCGCACTGCAAAAATAATAGTGTCATAGGTCCACTTGATGTGATTGAGCGTAGAGAAAGTAGCTCCATTGCGTTGGTTGATCAGGTCAGTAGTTTAAAATATTACAGTACTTTTTTTGTAATGAAGGACAAGAAGCATTGCTGAGTTATATTTGTTATGGAGCTCTACCGACGCAAACTGTGAGAATTCTAACATTGATTCTGGAAAGTTTTTGCTTTAAATTTACTTTTGTAGACAAAAAAAAACTCTTTTCACTAGTCGGTGTTTTAAATATTCGGCTCGACCTTCGACTTTTTTGCAAATCTCGAGCCGAGCCGAGTACTGCAATATTCGGCCCGAAAAAGCTCGAAGTTCGAATACTCGCACACCCCTACCTTGGTGAATGATACCTGTCTTGAAGGAGTTTATAAGCAACCATATAATTAGCTGCTGAGAGTGAGTGACCTTATTAAATTAAAAGGCTCACCCGAGAGTACACTCAGTAAATACTGAAACTTAGCAACATTGCTGGGAGAGGCATTGCTATGTATAGTCGAATCAAACAGATTGATAAACGAAATCTAAGATAACGGATCTCCTGAGATGTGCTTCAATTCAAGCTTTGGTAGCCTTACAGGCATAAGAGGGTGAGGAGCTCTAGAGAGTGCACGGAGGAGGGAATGAGGAGCTCAGCGGCTGGAGTTGAAGCCTCGATTTTGCCCATAATTGTGGCATCCAAGTCATTTATTGTGTCCTGATCAATAGACAGAACGCCCATATCCGCCTCTTCATTGTCTAAAACCCGGTGCAAATTTCCTTTATAATCAGCCCTTTTTTGAGTGAGCTCTTTAGCAAAAGCAGATAAATTACGCAGCTGAGCCATTGTTGGCGGCTCATCCTTGGCAGCGATTTCATAAACAGTTTCATTAATTTTTTTAAACGACTTTTTGTTAAATCAGCACAGCGAGTATAGGTCGACCACTTAAGAAATTAAGCCATGGTTGCGAGATAAATTGTCAAAAATACTGCAAAATAATATAATGCAAAAATAAGTTGAGAAAAACACCTGAATTAGCCTTAGAAATCGAGTAGAGCAGGGATTGAGGCTTAATTAGCCTAAAGAGTGAAATCAAAAGAGTAACAATATGCATTCTATAAATATAAAATACAAAATGAAGTTATAAGGAAGTTAGACCTATAATGCAAAATATTATTTCCTCAAAAGGACAATAATATATAAATTTACATTAAATAAATTGAGAGAATGTGATAAAGATCATTAATACACTAAATACTAATGATATGGAATGAAAAATGCTTGAAATACTGTTAATTAGCTATTTTGAGGATACAATAATCAATAGAAGTACAAAAATTGGATACAATGAGTTAATTAGCTAAATTAGCCTCACAATAACTTCCCTGAATTATTAATTAACAGATCATAAATAGTAAAACCTCATCCTCAAGGGTAGTGTAGTGAGACATTAAAACATGTGTACTGTATTACAATTAAAATATCTTGAGAGTACAATATTCAAAAGCTATTTATTCAAATTAAATATTAAAGAATTATTCTTAATTAGAATAAATGAATAAGCACTGTGTGTCGTGAAAATATTATTAATATCAAACACTAATGACAAAATATTTCAGAGATAAATAAAACCCTATCAATATAAACAAGTGATGTGAATTATGTCAAGAGGCGTCAAATGTAAACAAACTGTCAGGTGAGCCGAGTTATTTCTAAAGATCTCAGCTGACAGGAGTACCGTTACGACGGAAGTGTCGCATAACAATGTTAGAGAGAGAGGGACGAGAGCACATTGCTAAAAATCTGCAGGCCTTTCCGCATCTTCGAGATGTGGACGAGTCTATGTGAAATATTGGTAGGGGTGATCACCTGTTGGCATGAGCGTCTGTTGGTGAACCCCGAATGGCAACAATTGATCACGTGGCCAATATGGCGATCAGGGACGCTTACGTCTACCGCCAAAAATGCATGTGTAAAATTCCAAAGTTTGTGGATTGTATATTTTATGGACTGTGACTCAAACTATCCAGCTCGAAGGACCATGTTACTTGTTTGGGATTAATTAATATAAAATAAAATAATTGAGAGATTGAGAAAATTGAGTGACTAATTAGCTGCCAGAAATATTGGGATCACCGTCTAAAATTGAAAGTTTATATAGAGTATTAGAGTTCACTAATTATCACACAAGTGAATAAAAGGCTGTGCATTGTTCACTCCACCAAATGTCCTTAGTCCACTTAACACCTTGGGATGTGTTACTTGAGGAAGTTGCGCGGCGGCGTTGGCATTTTCCCAGGGGGTGACCAGTGCCGCGGAAGACGGAATTCTTTGCGCGGAAGCCCGATTTAGCGACCGCAACATTTCGCACTTCACAGTTCACACTTCAATTCACAGTTCACAGTTTAAGAGGTTTTGAGGAGGTACACGGTAGCCGCGGTTGCCCGGTTTGTTGTCCGGAATCTTGGGACACAAAACACTGACATGATCACAAAGAACACAAAACAGTAAATAAAAAGGCGTTTACAAGTTACAAACTAAATGAGAGAAAAAACCCAACAATGTGGGAAAAAGAGTTAGAGAATTTAACTTTTGAGAATAATTAAGAGAATATACTGAAAAAGGACGTAATGTCCGATGTCCAAGGCGGCTTACAAAAGACAGAATTTGTATAAAATAACGCTTTTCCGAGAGAGAGGGAAACACTATCACATGGTAAAGTTGTCCTCCAATAGGGGAAGGAGCCATACCTGTCAGCTGGATCGAGGCAGTAATATTTCAAATTTAAATATTATTACATTATTAAAATTAGTCATCAGTAAATACCGAACATATGTTGATCACCCGTGGTGATCAAACCCTTAGGAATAATTTTATCTTAGAACTGACCAAACAACTGGAACCAGTTTTTAGCTATCCATGGACCTGTTGGACATAATCACCCGTGATATTTATTCCCTGGAGAGCCAGCTTTTGATTTGTAAAACATTGACCGATGATACCAATAAATTAATAACCTACTGTTGACTCATAATCCACCTATTAATTTTATTTCTTAAATTTAGATTGTACACAAGGCTTCATACCAAGAAAAGGTAGATGGATCAAATTATTAGAATGACTAACTCTTGATACATAAAATTTGGAAACTCGAATAGGAGGCCTAGTTATAAAATAGGAAATATATTCACATTATCTTTTCTGACACCCCAACCCTTAGCCTGCTGGATACCTGCTAACCGCTAAAGAAGTGATATCAAAGGCGTGATGTCCGTTTCCATCACAGCTCCGGCAGAAGAGAGTGAGCCTTCTTACGGTTCTTAGGCGAGCCCGCACGTGCGCCGAAACCAACGTTGCGTTACTGTACGTTGGTGTACCTAGCTTTGCCGGCATGCTTATAGGCATTGCAAACCAATGGAAAAAATAATAATTAACTTTGAAATTGTTCTGGTAAACATTTTTGATGAAAAATAGTATTTTTATTCGTTTACTTGGCTAAATTATAGTGCGGAAATACAATAATTAAAGAAAAAATGGAAATAAGCAAACAAATTAGTAGAGCAACACAAGACTAGTTAGACATCTCACTGTCGTACTTCCCAAAAGTATGGTTATTTGAATGCCGAATCCATTATTTTGGTAAGGGGCATCAGGCCTAAGGTAACCCTCCCAAGGTTCAACTTAGATTGGTTTATTTTTTATTTTGTTTAAAATGTCTGTTGAATGTTTTTTTCCCTATTGTCTGTGAAAAGATTTTTATAGCAGTTATAATTAGTATTATTCACTCAGAATTTGTCCAAACAAAATTCACTGGAACCCTTGCTCTTGACAGACAACATATATTTGTTACGCTGTCGCTTTGGTAGTGGGCACTGCAGTACCCTGTTGTGCGGTAGGGATGATTACTCTTAAACTGATCCCACATTATTCTTGAATAAGCCCGAATGTTTATATGATTATGAAAGTTTGGCACAGTGTGGAAGCTGCATGCATGCTGCTTGCTGCCTAATACATTGTTGATTAAAGCAGTGAGAAATCTTCAATGAACTTTTGGGCCAGTGTACGGCCGAAACATTCAATTGTAGTTGTGAATAAGGGGCCAGTTTGAAGGTGATAAATGAGACTCATCATCATTCCTGCAATGCACTGAAATAGATAAAAAGTGCTCTTTTGTACTATTCAGTGTATTTTAGCAAATTTCCCTTTAGGGAAGAAGCAATCACCGTAGATGGCATAATAAGGCCTAAGCCAATCCGTGATAACTTTATTAGAGGTCCCCAGATGCCATTCACGAAACGCCATTCGTTCAAATTTTTATATCTGTGTATGTATGTCCGTTAGCACAATCTCTTAAAAAGGTCTGGTTTTAATTAAATTTGGTGCAGATATATTAAACAGCATTTATTTGAACGAGTTCAATAATCAGACAGTTCTTACAATCCGAAGGAGTAAGGTAGTTTTGTACCCCCAAAATGGGTTATTTTTATTTTTCCGTATTATAATCTTTTTTTAAATCAAGTTTTAGTTTACACTATTGGATTCAGTTAAAAAAATTGTAATGTGATCATTAATTAATTAATGTGCTCAATTAATTTCTTAGATATCCCTTGCGTTTAAATGCTGGTGTTTTGGCATCTGGGGGCTTCAAAACAAAAAGGTATATAGTCTTGAGCCTAAGTCTTACCTTTGGTAACAGCTTCTTCCCTAAAGGGAAATTCGCTAAAAAAAAATACAGTAACAGGGATAAATGAATTTCAAAATGTTAATTTTGGAATGCATGTAAATAATCAAAGTAGTAAACACTTGCATCAAAGTAGTTTATATTTCAGGCACCAGAGCGGAGCAGGTCTACCGAAAGCAAAATTAAATGAAAGGTTAACAAGTCTATTTGCTGTTTGGGCTAATACATATCAATGAACTGTCTGCTCTTTCAGTCACTAACACACGGTCTGCTTTCCAGCCATACAGTTAGATTTCTGGGCCGCTTTTTTGTCCTGCTACTCATATTTTGTGCATGAAAATTATTATTATTCTATTTTGCATGTTTATTAGCAGCGAAATGTCTACTGAAGGTGTGTATTTCAATTATACTTTGTGTAATGTATTGCTTACAGGTAGGGGTGTGCGAGTAGTGATTTTTGTAATCCGAGTCGAGTCAAATCGAGTAGTGTCTATAATTTTAGAGTTTCGAGTATTTTCGAGCGAGTATTTGCCATCAGTTGGTTGTTTCAACTAGTTTAATGGGATTTGGATACCACCCTATATTTGATAATCTAACCATGGTTTCTAACTAATACATGAGTAGCGGTACGTTTTGGCCAGTACAATCAAACTGGATTACGGTTTGACATTCGTTTCAGGCCAATAAATTACGGTCTGGTTGTCATTTGGCCTATATCACCTGGTCCAGACATCGCTTATAATATAATCAATATTAGATGACAATATCGTTAGTTACGGCCGATATTATGTTTCCGTCGTCATTTACGGCCGAAATTTCAGGCTCGATCGTCATTTTCGGCCCATATTACGTGACACGATCGCCTTTTGGGGCCGTTACTACATGTTTTGGCCAATTGCAATTGTTAGCGATCGTCCGGTAATCGGCGAGAAATACTCACTCGAACTTTCAAGTATTTTTCAAAATTTCAAGTCGACTCAAAGTTTTGAGTACTCACACACCCCTACTTACAGGATTGTATTTAGGTTGAAAGGTATGGTAGTCATTTGTATGTACTTGATGTAAATATTAGATTAGGTAGTGTTTATATTTCTCAGTATGATAAAGTGTTTATAGTTGGACTGAAACTTGTACATTTGTTAAAGTCATTGAACAATAGATGTTTGGAATGCTGCAGATTTTGCTGAAGCAATGTGGAATATTGATTCAGACAACCTGTTTAGTATGCTCACAGTACTTAACACATTGCAAAACTTGGACCAGTTAGTTTCTTTTAATTTGAAGACATCTCCTTACTAAGAGACTTATTTGTAAAATAATTTTCTTTTTTCAAAAATCAGTTCCTTTGCAATAATCATATTTCAAACTTGCTCATTTCACTCATAATAATTTTTAGACTTTAATACCTTGTTGAGTATGTTCTCCATTGTTTTAAGACATCACATAACTAGTTAAATATTTTCTTGGTAAGTAAGACAACCAACATGCTTAGTCAAGAAACACAACGTGACTACTTATTGAGCATATTTCTAGACCTTTTTATGTTTATATTGTTTTAGTATAGTTAAACATTCTCATAAATATATAATATATACTTAAGATCAAATATATTTATCTTACTAAGTTTTGGATTATCTTATTTGTTTTTCAATGTAGTTGTTCTGAAGATGGAAAACCAAAATATAAACACAACTTCTGGATAATTTTGGTTCTTCTATAAAAATATATTTATTCTTATAAAAATAAATAACTCAGTTATGATTAGGCGTTCGACCTGTTTGTAGGAGTCCTTGAAACCAATGAAACGGGACGTCCTGCGAAACATCGGTTTGTTTTCTGGGAATATTCACACTACCCAACAGTGTGAATATAACCCTTACCAGCAAAAAAGGGCAGTATATGGTGAAATTTTTGTTTAGTATTTTATTCGGTAGCAATATTGTTTGTTTTTTCTTCATGTTAATGTATTGCACTTTGTCGTCTGTGTTATCTATTGACAAGTCCCGGAATAAAACTAAGGTGAGTAAAGGCTAAAAATACATCCAATATCTGTAACGGGTGACTTAGCCTATACCTTTTACCATCTCCATAACCGTCCTTCTATTGAAGATTAATGTTTTGTTATTTTGTACTGTATTTCTTTCTCACGTCAAGTTGTGTTTATAATTATATGAAAACCAAATATCCCAGAGGCATATTAGATGTTAACTTTCATATGAAATGAAAAGCAGAATAGGAAACTCATGACTTGGTTAAAGTGGTTAAATAAAACTCTGGTTTAATGTGGTGTATTGGATCTGCTAGTCGTCCATGCATTTGACTAAATCTTTAGATACCGGCATTACCGCTTCAGTCTACACGTTTGCTGCTTTAACACAAGGGACCGCTGTTCTCAGTGTTCATGCGAATAAAGAATATTGTCTCTTGTCTCCTCTGGCTCAAAAGTCAAGGCCATAGACTCATATTGGTAAAATGTTTTGTGATAGTGGAAGGTATCAGACACTTGCAGTGCGTTTACCGATTGCAGGAATAAGGATTAGAACCAGCTGCTTGTAGGATTTATTTTTTCAGTAGTGAACTAATTTTCCAATACCTAGAATGAATCAAAAGAAAATTAGATCTACTTCTAGATTCATTATCACACAGATAAAACACAGCTCTTTCACAAGAGGTGTAATAAAATATTCAAAGTATTAATAGAGAGTATAGAATTTACTTATCTGAATAAATAAATAATTTCTTTAGTTGCATGGCTTCTTTTGTCCTGTTTATCAGAATCATAACACCAAATTCAAATTAGCTAAACATTTTATAGTTACCTTGTTCCGATTGTTGCAATCTAGTACTGAAGTGGTTATTTCAGTTTTGTTGCTTGTTGACAGTAATGTTCGATTATAAACTTAATACTAATGTAGAATAGTCTTTTTCTTTTAAAAAATCGTTATTCTTAACCCAGCTGTGAAGTAGAAGTGTAAAGCAGAGAAGGGAACACATGATTAAACCTACCAAAAGTAACAAGAAATGGAAAAATTAATTTTTTATGTGAATTAAAAGACCAAGTACATTTTATATATTCTATTTTTCTTGTCGTCCTTGGGTTAAAGAAGGCCTATTAATAATAATAATAATAATAATTTATTGGCCATAAACAATACAGAAGTTTTGCATAGGTATAGCAAATAAATTGTAACAATTAATTCTAGCCTAAATTGTTTACAGTTGATAGCACTATTGTTGCTCTATGTCCAGTAGTTTTCTTTGAGGAAAAGGTTAAATGTCACCACTACACGCTAATATTATATAGGACCTTCTTACTTCTTAATTCCCTAATGAATTATTTTGTGATCAGCCACGTTCTTATTTCATGGCATTTTAGACCATTGAGGTGTCAAATTAAAGGGATTTTCCTCAAGATGTTTTGAAAGAATTGACAAACTGATTTTCTCCTCAGTCTTCAAGGCTCAATTCTGCTGGCCGTTGAAGTTCCAATGTTATGCTTATGGAAGAAAAATTATTTTATTTGGGTCACATTTGTTTTGTCTTAAATAGTTTTATGAAATCAAACAGCTTTTTTAAGAAATTTGTCTAGAACTAAATTGCATTTGATGTTTGTGAGGTCTTCGAGGGACAGGATATCAGCTAGTTACTTCTTATGTTCCCTAAGCCAGTTTTGTTAAGACATTGGGTCAGCTACATTTTATTTCATGACTGATTTTGATGATGGAGGTGGTAATTAAAGGATTTTCTTCTAGATGTTCCAAAAGCAATTGATCAGGACTCAGGGCTCGGCCTCACTAACCCTCATAGTTCCCATATTATTCTTATGGAAGAAAATTTGGATCGGGTTTTATCACATGTGTTTTATCTTAATAAATGTCATTTAAATAAACAGCCGTCTTACGAAATGTTAAACATAAGTTTAGGCAAAAGTGTGGATATCCCCTGTTAACTTTTCAATGGGTCGAGATAGGAAGACAAAACTCAGCACACCTTTATATTACAGGAAAGCACACTTTTCAGTCAGTGTCACAACTTCGCTCACGCCCACAAAATGGGGAATTTTTGCGCAGCCCAAGGTTTTTAAATGTAAGCCCTGTTGAGTGATACCTCATTTTGAATGTCTTTATAAAAGAATAAGAATAGCAAAACTAGAGGTTTTATCTTCAGCCAGCACAAAATGGTATACATTTTCGTCATTTGCCCAATGATAAGCATTTATAGAAACTACTTACAAGTAGGTATTGTATTATTTGTATTTATTTGCCATTTTTTGGTATATTTTAGAAGCAATTCTTTGTTTAATAAGATTTATTTTTGAAGGGAATTAAATGTTTCGCAGTAGAAAAACTTTGCCTACGTCCCCAAATTTAGATCTTTTGGGAGTAGCAATAAATTTGTAATTTAAGTCCGATCGAATAACACCTCATAATAAAGGTATTTTAAAGGTACATATATAATATTTTGACCTTTCAAGACCTTTAAAATTAGGTGTTTGATCGGAAAAGCTAGTATTTCTAACTTCAAACCTTCACTGTTTTTTTTTTTTTTTTACCTTTTTAAGCCTGTACTGAATTGCACTTTGTGGATTGCGAGATCCCTCATTCGGAGACCAGGATACTGGCTAGTTTATCTTAATTATGTCAGTAATTTTGGTAGAAAGTATATAAAGTGAAAAACTTGCACCTCAACATTTATCGATTATTTACCGACACTGATTCATGTCTATGATCCCTTTTTGTCAGTAATATAAAATTTTAATGTTTCAGAAATATAATAACTTTCATCAACAGTCATGTCAGCCACTGAAAGATCACCAGAAGAAATGTATAACTTTGTGGACAACTATGACCACGAGGACCCTAGAGTTTTCTACACAGATACTAATATTCCGGGACATGGAGTGAACCCAACGCTGCTCCAAGTGTCATTGTGTGTCCAGTGCTCCTGTGAGAGGGCGTGTGCTGAAGATTGTGCATGTGTGCGATTCTCAGGGCAGACTCCTAATTATGTAAACAATCGTCTAAACTTTGAGAAATTATCTTCCAATTTATTTATTTTAGAGTGCAATGAACTTTGCAAATGTTCCTTAAAATGTGGGAATAGGATGGTCCAGTTTGGTCCGAAACACCACTTGTCAGTTTTCAAAACAGACTCGAGAGGCTACGGGTTGAAGACTGAATTATTGATAGAAAGTGGTAGTTTCATTTGTGAATATGCCGGTGAGTTGATCGGCAAGGAGGAGGCAAAAAGACGAGCTCAACATGATAGTATGAATTATATATTTGTGTTAAAAGAACATTACGTTGATTCTGTTACTGAGACCATTGTCGATCCTACATGTATCGGTAATATTGGTCGTTATATCAATCATTCTTGCCAGCCTAATGCTGCCATCATTCCTGTGCGGATTGACTCACCGATACCGAGATTGGCAGTCTTTTCCATCAAGGATATTCAGTCAAATGAAGAAATTACATATGATTATGCAAGTGGTGGGAGTGGTATTGGTAAAACCCAGTGTTTTTGTAATGCGGCAAATTGCCGTGGATTTCTTCCTTTTGATAAAGATCTACTTAGCTAAATTTCACATTCCACAGTTACACTGTAATATATTATATTTGTAAATAGGCTACCAAATTTTATATTTTTAATTATATTTCTGTATTGTTGTTGTTAATAATAAATTGAGTTTATATCTTAATTTTTTTCTGGACTATGGATCTTATTTTATTTATACCCATCCAAACATGTAAAATAGTTTATTAAACTATAAATATTTTCTCCCAATTGCAGAAACATATTTCTTGGTTTTAAAGGAGAAAAGAAGGAGTAAGAAGAAAATCTCAAAAACATAGGTCAAAGTGTACATCAAAGTTCTTACCTAGAAGATTACTTTGTCACAAGCCCAGTAAGTGCTGTTTGCTAAACTTTAAAATGTGATTATATCTGTTATTAAATCATCCTTTAAAAAAAGTCAATTAAAACTTAATTAAAAGACAATCAAAAGTCATCCTTTTGAGGTCAGGTTTCTGCATTGTGTTATATTAACTATTTAAGACCTTCAGTTTTATGTACACTTTGACCTAAGCTTTCATTAAAAGATTTTTCTTGCAGTTTGACCATCAACCAAAAATCAAAAGAAAAATTAAGAACCTACTTTTTTGTGAAGCTTACTATGGCTGGTTAGTATTGAAATCAGTTTAAATTTTGCCATTAAAAAACAATTACACAACACGTTTTCCACAGTAAATAGACTTACACTATATAAGATATGTTTATTAGAAGCGTTTATTCCAAAAATTATTTTCTCTGTAAATATTAATTTTAATTAATTAATCCTGGCGTTATCGAAGTCAAAAACCATAAAGGGTGGAGCCTTGATAAATTGATCCTCAGTAAATGAAAATGCTTGATAAATAACACTTTTTTCCCTTTGAACTTAGCTATTTATTTCCATGTTATTCTATATAAATCAAGTTCTGCCGGGGAAAAAACATATTTAGAAGTTTTTTACATATCACAACCTCTACACTGAGAAAAATGTAGTCCAAATTGAGGGTTTGCGGGTTATGTAATACGGTCAGGAACTGGCTCAATGTCACAGCACTGAAGGCACACTCAGTTTAAATCGTTACAGTAGACGCTCTTCTATCCGGCATTCTAAGAACCGGCACATTCTACTAACCGGCATTAGCCGAGCTACTCACGATCGGCTTTTTCTGGTTATGTTCGGGCAACCACAGACCTCTACCGACATTAGTAGCAAGGCACTGGACTGTGCATACCATTTTCAGTATTTAAAGTTTACAGTATTCTGTCCTCAGTGTTTATCTTTACATCATATCATGTAAAATATGTGTCGTCCATTTGGGTATTGTAAGGAGTTAATTTTCTTCAGTATCCCCTTTAAAAACTATATATGTTCTATTATCCATCAAAATCAGTTATCCGGCATGGCCGTGGTTCCAAACATACCAGTTAAAAGAGCGTCCACTGTACTAAGCCTACTGTCGTCACAGCCTCTGCCGTCATACCTTGTATACATCGTCAGAGTCTTATTCAAGCTTTCCAGACGTATTTATAGGATAATAGCTTGGTATGTTATATCATCAATGCTTGACATTTCTCATGAAAGTGTGCAAGTATTGTTATTTTAGGTTCATACTGTTCAGAATGATTTGCTCAACTAGTGACTACTAGACACAACACAGAAAAAAGTTGCCCAATGAGCTAAAAATATCACTGCTAAAAGTGACTAATTCAGACAAACAGTCGCTATTGAATTAATAAAAACACTTTACTCGTCAACACCACCACTACCATCATCATCATCATTACCATCACCTGTTAAACTGGTTCAGTATCCTGAAAATATTTGTTCCTCTTTGACCTTTGCATAAGGTCTCGTATTTTATAAACACCAATTTAGTGTGTTATATACAGTTTTCGAAAATGTTGTTCATTATGTAATAATTTTAAATAAGTTGTCATAATAGTTGTGTTGTAGCTACAGAAACAGTAACAGTCACAGTTTGTATAAGGGAGATAACAACCGCCATCTGAGTTTTAATGAACAAGACATTTAGCAGATAAAATATTACAACCTGAGTTCTGAGTATTTATGCATAAATACAGAAAATCACTACTGTTATAAAAAATTAGGTTGTGTCCTGTCTATTGTTCCATCACACCAAAACCACTGGACCAATTCTGCTGAAAATTTGCACACATATAGTCTATGTACTCTATGTCATAGGCTTCTTGCTGTTTAGACAAAAACTCAGGGCTCTGCCCCACGGGACTTCTATGTCCCCATTTTAGCGAATTTCCCCTATAGGGAAGAAGCTATTACCGTATTCGGCATGGTAAGACCTAGGCCCGGGACCATGATAACTTTTCGTTTTGAGGTCCCCAGACCCCAAAAACACCATTCTTTCGAAACTGTATATATATATATATATATATATATATATGTGTGTCCGTGAGCACGATAACTCTCGTAAAAATTATCCGATTTTGATGAAATTTGGTATAAACGTGTAAAGCAACATTTATGACTTTAAGTTCGAAAACCAGCCAGATCGCTCTATCCGAAAGAGTATTTTGGGGGGTTTTGTACCCCAAAAATGGGTTTTTCGAATTTTTTACATATCATTTTGGAAATAGTCAAATTTTATTTTTCCCATTGGATTCAGCTTAAAAAAACACACAATTTGGTATTTTGATCATTTCTCTACGTCAATTGGTTACCGAGATATTGAATGTGCTAAACACAGTACGTTATTCTAATGTTATTCTTATGGAGGAAAATAAAAATTTTATATCTCGCTTATTTATGAACGTATACTGACGAAACTTGGTATACGGCTTCATCTGGTTGTGGACCATTGATATTTGCTCAAAAAAACAATTTTTTACCCAAGGCTCCCGTAGCAGCAAACCTGCGTACTCAGCCCCATGTTATTCTTATGGAGAATAAGTAACGTGTTATCTGCCTTCATTATGAAAATAAATTAATGAAATTTGGTATGTGGCTTCACCTACATGAGTTATATTGATATTTGTATAAAACCCCATTTTTTGTGTTCCTTACTTCAGCAAACCTGCATACTCAGCTGCCATGTTATTCTTATGGAGAATAATTAAAATGTCATAAATCGTTTATTTATGAATGTATATTAATGAAACTTGGTATGTGGCTTTATTTGGTATTAAGATACATATATATGCATTGGAAATTCGCTGAGTACGCAGGTTTGCTGCTACGGGGTTATTATTCATATGGAGGAGAGTTTTATTTGGTTTATGTCACGTGTTTTTTTTTTAATTCAATTAATTTAAATAAATTTCTGTTATAAGGATTATATCTACTGTAGCTACAGACTGTCATTTTTTTTACAATTTTTCTACTCTGAATTTTTACCCTGTTGCGGAGGACGGGTATAGCAGCTAGTACAGAATATAAACCTCAAGTTTGCAATGGTTTTTTATTTTTATTTTTGACTGTAAAACATAGCCAGTCTAATATCCTTGAAAACCTTGAAACCATGATTTTGTTTAGTCCTGAAATTTGTTCTGGTAAAATCTTAAGAAGTACAAATGGAAAGGAAATGGCTTTGACAAAAGGAAAACGTAGATTACTAGTGGGAAAAAATAAATAAATATACATAGGCATTATTCTTCAATGATTTTAACACCTTGCTTACTTACCTAGTTTGAGAATGATTAATTAGTTACACATTGAATGAATAAAATCTCACATGTAAATTACAATTTATTGGTGTTATATAACATATATAATGATAAGAACGTACAAACAAAGATCGGGAGGAACATTCACTCGTCAGACCCAGCATAAACAGACGCTTCATCAGCAGATATACATCAGCAGAGTCCAGAGGCAAGATCAGCAACACTCCCTCCCGTTATCACAGTTCAACCTCAAGAAGCCAAGAAACAGTAGATATACGGTGGAATAAAACAATGACTGTTGAATTGCAGTTCGGCAAAGTTTACTTTAAAACCTGCAGTTCGGCAAAGTTTACTTTAAAACCGTTATCTAAACCTTATACTTGACTGTAAAAATTGTTTTTTGTTAATAATAATCAATTAAAGAATCATGAACCATCCTATGGTTGTGTCATAGATTCTACAGCATTAGCCTCAAATATTTGGATTCTTTACTGACAATAATTTGTCCTTTAAATACATGCTTAGTTGTTGTTCTTGAAAAAAAACATAGCTATTTGGTTGTATTATAATTATAGAACTACATTAAACACTATTATAAGCTCATTTAGGTACAGAAGTGTGAGTTTTGTAAATGTTACAACTGACTAGTCAAGAATTAAAAACACATCACCAAAAGCATATCCGCTGACAAGGCATTTGTTTCCCTTTCATATTCTCATTATTTATAATACAAACTGAAAGAAGAAAAATAAATCACATTAAATTTACATTTTAAGTTGCCACTGCCCAGCCTATCTTAATGAATATTACAATAATTTACTTTTGGACCTATAAACGCTGACAAATTTTGATTAAATAACTTTAAATGAGCAAATTACAGTTAACACTAATGACTATTACTAACTATATAGTTATAATTAACTTTACATGTACAATACATAGATAAATTTGTTTTGTACACAGTGTATATAAAGGCACTTTATCAGTTAAATACATTTTGAGTACAAAGAGAGATTCTAGATAGAGAAAAGAAATGCATCAAGAACAGTGCAAGGTGATGTGATAAAAGTATTTACAGACCTGGTAAGACTACATAAATAGCCATTTCGTTTATTAGTTTATAGTAGATAGTTTTCTTAAACTGTGCAGTAACTGCCGAACTATATCAATTATCTACTTGAAAACTTTAACAAATTAAAACAACTCAAATATATAACAAAAACACACACAAAATAAGAATATTGAAATGATTTCAGTGAATTTAAACATTACATCCTGAATAAGAATAAAAAGGGGTTGGAAATTTCTGTTTGTTTTCAATTTGTTCTCAGAAAGTCTAGCTAATACATACTTTATGGTAGGAGTTAACCGAGTATATCCAATTATATAATGGTTGGTAGTTTCATAGTAATTTATACAATTTTTCCTCTAAAGAAATAACCAAAATCTGTATACAATCCTTAAATAAGTTTTGTAAAAAAATACGGTTGCAATTGTTTATAAAATGGCACTTAAGACGTTCTTATAACCTTTAATTTTGTTCACTTTAAGTGAAAAAATTATACTATGGTAAAATTTAGAGAAACTACTGACAGTATATGACAAATGTAGTAACAATTATTTTTAGACTGAGTTGTTTGATAGAAGCATTTTTCAGTGCTTCATTAATTAACTTCAAAGATTTGAGGGTAATTAATATATACAAAGACAATCTATAATAATAAAATATAAAATACATGCCTAAAATAAGTGGTAAAATAAAATAAAAGATTAAAACAACACATCTTCTTGATAACAAAATCGATCACATCGCGATAAGATCGATCGACGTCGGACATATTGTGCTTGGCACGGTCCGAAAGCACATTTTTGGCACCGTTGGTTCTGCCGTATATCGGTTAACCTCGCTTCATCTTAAGCACGATGAGAGAGATGGACAGGAAGAGGACTATCCAAGTGATGGTGGACACGAAGCCGAGCCACACGTCGGGCTCAGTGATGTACCAGCCTCGCGTGAGGATCGACCGCAGCGAGGTGGTGGCTAGAGTCAGCGGCAGACACGCAGAGATGTACTGCAGTACCAGCGGCATCCCCTCCACCGGCCAGATCACACCTGCATAACATTACTTCCATGTCATGTTCCTTTATACTAGCCTGCATTTTACCTCAAAATATTTCATCTAAAGGTGTTTAACTATTACTTTGGTGCAATACCCAGCTAAATAAATATCAATAGCAACTCTTTTATATTAAATTAGCTTATGATTTTAAATCAGCTATTACTGATGGTAAGTCATCAAAACATACGTAAAATTATGGTGTTATTTATTTACACATTTGCTGCGGCGTGGTCGTTTTCCACTGCTCTAGGCCGTTCGCTTGTGCTGAGTGGTCCAAACCAACCTCCAGGTTAGACCCGTTTGTCTTAGATTTATTAGGCAGCACTTGTTGGGTGGAGTATTTCTTTGCAATGGTTATTTTCTATAGAACCTCTTGAGTTCTATGGAAATTATATTCCTAAACTTAAACTTCAACTTAAGTCGACTGAATGTGGCATATTCTGAGCGAAAACTCACCGCTGAGCAGCAGAGTGGGGTAGAAACTGCCGAGGGCGAGCTGAATGGCGTTCCTCTCGAGCTCACAAATTGCTGAGATCACAAAACCTGAAAATGGTTAACATTTTATAAACTGTAACTGTAAAACAGTATGATTTTGTGTTTCAAGGTTTATTTGTAAATTCTCTCTTCCATGTCAATATTGACCCCAAGGTCACCGGGGCCAGCTATTGGCACAGCTACCCAGGGCACCATTGCACTTCCAGTGTCTAGCTAATGTGACTAATCCTTTTCAGATTTGATTCTGCAGAAACTAGTGTTGGATACTGCAAAAGCAATTCCATGTATTACATTTATCCAATACTGTTCAAATAAAAAACTTCTTTATTCAATACTATGAAACTTGAAAATAAATAAATTGAATCACAACAATCTAATCATAGATAATAACCTGGTCTAATAAATTTGAACACAAGAGAAGAATCTATGATTAAAGCCAATTCAAAATACAACAATTTTGCATATTTACATAACATTATAGAAAATTCAGTTAAGGAGAAATGTGGATTACGTATTAGAAAATTCTTCAATCAAGTCTTAAATTTGTCTTGGTTGATTTCATTTTTCATTTCCAGTAGTCAAAATTTCAAAAAATATTGCTCCCTTATGGACAAACTTACTTTTGAAAAGAGATATTTTTTGTTTCTAAATGTCAATACAATTTTTATTTCTTATATTATTAAAATTCATTTAGAGCGCAATATAATTTTCTGTAAATTATTTTATATGAATAAAACAGTCAAATATACAGGGTGAGTCAGACCACCCATCCAGCATGTATAACGGGAGAACGGTTTGGTCTCAAGTCATCAAACAAAATTATTTCCCACTAAAACGCATATGGGCTATCTACTAAAAATATTTTCATCAATATCTGTACAAGAATGTTCCAAAACTGAAGGTCAAAAAATGTGACCGCTAGAGTGCACACACACACACACACACACATATATATATATAATTTTGAATGACCCCCCCAAAACATGTTCAGGGGGTCACATTAGGAACTTCTATGGTGGTCCCGGGCTTAAGTTTCACCGTGTGGGTCATGCTAATAGTTCACTTTTCCATAGGAAATTCACTAATAACTACTAAAGCAGTAAATACAAAAATGTTCCAAACTAAATGAAAATTTAAAGTGTCAAACTTGGAATTTCCTGGACGCATCAATGATACAGATATCAAGTACCGTATACTGCTTTTAATGATTGCAATATGTTTATGAATGTTGGCCTATCTAAATTATTAAAGAGTCTAATAAATTTAAGAAAAATTATTGGATCACAATAGGTGTTACTGGTCTAATTTACAGTAATTTATCGTATGAGATGATAATTTGGGGCGCATGTTCAAAAAAATTTTCAAAATATTGTTTGTTTTACAATAAAAAGTCATAAGAATAATTCTAAATTGAAACAAGTTCGCACGCAGCACGCTGACGTGAGGGAAGTGAATTTCCACGTAAAAACTTTTAGAACTCAAAATCAGTGTAAGAATATAAATTTGTCCAATTTTTATTGAAATCTGAAAACACTGATTTTTTTGCTGTTCTGATGCTCCTGGTTTCATTTACTTGCAAAGCTGGGAATACAATTTTGCTCATAATAAGGTTAGGAGAAGGTCCAGACAGGCTTGAAAGAAGGCGTGAGGTTGCTGGAGATGATAAAAGTACTCTAACAAAGGAATAAAATGCTTTTCTAGTGTAAAACCCCCATAAGACAACGTACTGTGTTTAGTCGATACACATTTTCTTTAATAACTCGGTAAATATTCATGCTAGAATGACGAAAGAGGGCTTAAAACTTTTGCCTCTCTAATTACCATCATTTTACATGCATTGATTTTACATCTGGGGCTTTTATGACCCTTTTTGGGCCCACAAACTCGAAATTTGAAAGATTAATCCCCAAAAAAGGGGTTTAGAGCTTTCCGATTGTTTTGCCCAACGAACTTGTTCAACTGATTACAGAAAGGAACGTCTCTACCAAATTTGAAGTAAATCGAACAAAAAATGTGACCGCTAGAGTCACATATATATATATATATATATATATATATATATATATGAGTGCAAACACATATATATATATTTCTATTCATGAGGCGTCAATGTGAAAGATTTTCCCTATCTTTGCGGCGTCAAAAAACATTGTGGCGTCGTATATTTGACGCCATATGGTTTTTCCATGTTATTTCAGAAAAAAAAGAAGTTACAATTCTCAAACTCCTCAAGATTGAAGAGCTGACTATAAGGAACATAATGATATAAGAGTTTACTTTTTTGCTTTACCCATTAATCAGTTATTAAATATTTTCCCTGAAGTTTGTGACGCCATAACATAGATAGTTTATCTGGGTGTTTTGGACATGCAGTTTCATGAGAACGCCGCAAGGAGCGCTCATGTTGTTTCAGATATACTGTATATTCAATATACCACCTTCACGCGTCAGTATACAATTATAATGTTATGGCGTCATGAAATATGGCAACGTTGAACATACATCAGTTATCATTTACAAGTTTATGTTTCTGGCATCAAAAGCCAGAAGCTTTTCATTTATATACTTTAAGGTACAATATATTGCTGTCATGTCTATGCATACGCTTCTCAGGTTAAAATAAATCTATCTGACCTATATCAATTTCTGTGTCAGCTTACAATTATTAAGTTCTAAACAGAGTTTTTATCTTTTCACGTGATTAGCTATTAACATTTAATATACGGCTGAAACATAATATGCTTATACCTTAATTTTAATTGATTATCTATACCTATAAAAGACAAAGACCTCACTCACTGACACACTCAATTTTTAGTTGTAAAAGGTATACGATCAAACTAAGTTTCAAACCCAAATTCATTCACTAATTTGCATTATTTTGAATGATGTGTGCGTATTTCATAAACCTGCCCTAATCCAGTAACAGGTCAGATAAGATCTGAAATATAACTACTGACGGCAACGTAGAGAACCTTATTTTGCTAAATCGTATATTTTAAATACATGATCATGATCTTGAGCTATAATTTTTAAGCCTATCCCCTAGTCCCTTAATTATTTTTAATATCGGCCATGCTTTGCCGTACTTGGAAGTTTCGGTTTCGTTAAAGCAGATTTACGTTTGTCGTTCTTTTCCTAAACAAAACTCAATATGATATTTTATAAAATATTACGAACAATCAGCCAAACACAAAGTCGTTAAATAATAGTATCAAAATTATAATTGGTTACGAAAGTCAGTTAACGTAGGACACTTGAGTAGTCCTAAGTATTTGAGGTTATTCTAGATAATATAATACAATTAATAACAAATATAATAATTCTGGTAGGATATCTTGTGGCCTCTTTTTTTATTCAGTTTTTCCAAATTATATTTATGGATTTGATAATATTTTAAAGGTAAAGATGTTTGTTTTAAATCAATTTACTCAATACGATCAGCACTGCCCTGGTCTCGGTGAGGGTTACGGGGGGTGTGTGCTTATATTACTGTTGACAATACTGAATTCTCCGATCATCCCCCCCCCCCCACACACACACAGTTTAAACGTAGGAAGAGACGAAAGCCAATGATGAAGATAGTATGTCATTGTGTCATCATCACGTAAACTGAACTTGAAAATAATGTTCAAACGTCTACAATATAACTGACTTTTACTAAACTTTCAAATATTTAAACCTATGTAAGAATATTTTTGAGTGTGATGATATAAAATGTATCCGCAAAAATAACTTTAAAGTTTAAAGTGAAATGTTACTTTTGAATTGGCATTAAACAAGATAGATTAAAAGCTTTAAGCATCCTGAGTATGATACTCTGCGTTGCCTTGGCTGTGCATCAATCTATAACGAGAGACCGCCCTATTTCCGAAATTCGACCAAGTATTTTTTTAATGTATAAATGTGACGAATATACGAAAAAAGTGGGTACTGTTGCACTCATCTCTCTGTCCCTCTCTCTTTATTTCGCTCTCCCTCCCCCTCCCCATCATCACTACCAGGTATTTTTTAACGAGGAGTTAAAATGGATAGCAGAAGGGCATTACCATTCCAGTAATCAGTAGTCTTTTTATTTATGCCTGAAACCTCTCCATCTCATCATCTTCCCGTCCCTCTTCCAACCTCCCTCACAAACAGGTTTATTTTTTAATGTAAAGTTAAATCAGAAACCAGGGTGTTACCATTCCATTAGTCAGTAATATTTTGTATTTATGAATCATCTGTTCTTGCTGTGTTGCTACACATTTATTTGAATAATTCAGCTATTTATCAAATGGAAAACATAACGAAAAGCAGAACGCAAGTTCCCATAAGGATAACATGTAAACTTTGAAGGCCAAACGAGCATAGCCTCAACACCGAATCACAAAATTATTTGCATTCGACACATCCCCTAATCGTACTAAATAATCGTGCAAAGTTTCATAATTTTACGATGCCGCATATCAGAGAAATAGGTACCAGAAAAATATCCTTAGCCTATAAAATATAGATTATGTCTGAAACATTTGTTCGTGTTGTTTTGCTGGCATTTGTTATATCAAGAACTGTAAAAAATACAATTTAATCAATAACTGTTCTTCCATAAGATTAACATTGAAACTTTGAAAGCCTGTCGGGAGTCACTGAGGGCCGATGTAAATTATAATAGGTTTCCGCTCATATACAGGACAATACCTTTCTAACGGCATGCGTGAATTCCTCCTACGATGCGCACAAGCTGAAAACGAGGGACAGTTTTGTGCTTGCTTATTAATATAAAGAAGACTGATGATTTTTCAGCCAAGAAATGCAGATAGAAGGAGTTTTTATTGTCTATACTGCATTAAATACTATTTAATAAAGTCTTTCCAGCAGTATGTTGATAAAAACAACTTTTAAAGAATTCCGAAACAATGTGTATCGAATTCAAACATATATATTTCTTATATTGCTATTTTGTTTGTTATTAATTATCTTAGTGTTGTTGGTAAAACTAGTTATGTTTTTTATTGTGTATTAACTTAATATATTATTGGCTTATCCTAAAAAGATTTAAGAGAGCTAAACGATAGCTAAAACCATACTGAATGTTGTAAGTAAAATTAAATACGAATTATTTTTGTGAGTTTTAAAGTTTTGATAATAAATTAAAATTTACTATTTATTTCAGTATTTGGTGTATTTATTAAAAGCTAGACTATTACAAATAATAACATTTTATTAAGGAATAGAACAAATATCTTTGTTATAAACATGTACCTACATACTCGTACATCTTTGTATTTATGTTAGGGGGCCCCATTTTTGTATACGCCCGGGGCTCCAGAGGTCCTAAAAACGGCCCTGTTTAAGAGGTAAAAAATGTGAAGCAATTTTTGGACTTAGCGAATACTTTTAAAAGCAGACTGAAAATTTAGTGGGCACTAATATTAAACAGGAGATTGGGTTGATAATTTTTAAATTTTTGTTAGATCCGCCTGTAATTAATAACTATACAGCCTGTTCTTTTTGCCAAAACTTACTTAGAGGATGTTTAATTTAATAGGATTGATATCGACGAAATCAAGCAGGTTCTGGGGAAAGCTAAGACCAATAAAGCGCTGAGGTTTGATTCCGTTTGAATTGTATAAACGGGAGCCAGACGCCAGACGCACTTTTAACAGTCTTATTGAACGTATTTAATTGCATTTTAGATAATGGTGAAATCCCGACAAGTTTTAAAAAATCAGTAGTTTCCCATTACATAAAAAGAGTGACTTTAACCAGGTTACAAATTACCGAAGGATTTGGCTTATGGATGCATTGGCTACATTTTTTACTGGCATTATTTCAAATATACTTCAAAAAATGGTAGCAGACAACAAAATTGTTACAGAGTTTCAGAGTTTCAAGCGGGATTCCGTAAAGGCTATTCAACCATTGACAATTTATTTAATTTGTCCTCAATAGCAAAATTAAAACTTTTCCGCTGCTTTTGACAGAATTGATAGGGATGCACTGTATTATAAGTTATATAACATTGGGATATTAATACAAATAATAAATTTAATAAAGAATATGTGTGATCAAATTTCAGGGTCTGTATGGTGCAAGGGCGGTGTTTCTGAAAGTTTTTCTACAAAGAAAGGCTAAGGCATAGCTGTTTGTGTGGTCCTCTGTTGTTCACTCTTTTCTTGAATGATTTGCCGGCGACTGTAGATTCGGGGAAACAACAATTAACAACTTACTATATGCAGATGACATTGTTGCTAACAGCCGCCTTGACAATTGAATTACAGTACATGATAAATAATTTGGGAAAATACTCTCTTACGATAAATTTAGAAGAATAAAAAATATTAGTTTTTCGTTATGGGGGTAGACTGGGTGCTCAAGAAAGATGGCGATATAAAGGGGACGAAATTAAAGTGTGAATAGTTATAAATATCTTGGTGTGACACTAACACCAACATTATCTTTAAACACACATTTAGATCAAAGGTTAGAAACAGCAAAAAATACCATCAATCATACGTAGGTGAGCTTTACGGGAAATAAATCAATTCCACTGAAGGCAATATTCGAGTTTTTTAGGGCAATGGCAATATCAATAATGTGTTACGGGGCACAGGTACAGGGTTTTGAAGAACATACCAAGTGGAGCAACGTTTACGGTTTTTTTATATAAAGCGTATTTTGGGCCTGCCTTAAAAAACACTAAATTAAATGTTGCGTTTAGAAACGGGAGAAAAAAGCGTTTTTTGTTTCACTTTGAAGTTACATTCAAATTACATAATGCACTGTCTAAAAATGTCCGATGATCGGTTGCCACACATACAATCGAAAGAAGTGATAAGAAAAGGGTGTATTGGTATAGGAACTGGGTTGAGATAGCATCAAGACATTCGGTAACGTTATCAGCAGAGTGGGAGAATTGTGATGATGAACCAGCGATGCTCGCTGCGGTGAACTGTTGTATTGTTAGATAAGACGCAGATGTGTGATAAGGAGAGGCAACGATGCTTGCAGGCTGCTGGGCCAGCCAATATCATGAGATTTACGGAAGCCCCAGCTTTGAGTTGGGTAACAGTTCCTACTTTAAAAAGGTATTAGACATTAATATAATTAGGCGGAGTTTTAAGTGTAGGGGGAATTTGGCTAGCTAAACTATATGCCTTGGTTAGCGGATCAAAATTACGTAAGTTCTTTATGTAACAAAAACGAAATAGAGGACTTTTCCATTGTATAGCTATTTGTCCAGTACCTAAGCCAAGCATATTCGTTGTAAATTATTTAAATCGCGGAAATTGTCTAGAGATGATTTCTTTGCTTATCTTAATCTTTATTAAAACATTCGCTCAGCAGGTACATGTACTCAGCTTTCTTGGCTCTTTAACTTATTCTTAAGAGTAGTACTTGGAATCATCCTTATATCGTGAATACAATATAAAATAAAATAAACGGCAAGTCAATAATAAGTGTCCACATTTAAGTTAAATTCTTAATCAATATCAAGATAGACGAGAACAGATTTGTCAAATAGTCATTATAATACCTCAGTAGGCTAGAGGTACTACTCTTAAGAATAAGTTAAGGAGCCAAGAAAGCTGAGTACATGTACCTGCTGAGCGAATGTTTTAATAAAGATTAAGATAAGCAAAGAAATCATCTCTAGACAATTTCCGCGATTTAAATAATGTACAACGAATATGCTTGGCTTAGGTACTGGACAAATACAATGGAAAAGTCCTCTATTTCGTTTTTGTTACATAAAGAACATACGTAATTTTGATCCGCTAACCAAGGCATATAGTTTAGCTAGCCAAATTCCCCCTACACTTAAAACCCCGCCTAATTATATTAATGTCTAATACCTCTAGCCTCTAATACCTCTATGCGTACGGTGTAAAAATGCGTATTAAAAATACTTTATAAAAGTTTGTTTTGAAACACAACCTGACGGACCATTTGGAGTTTGATTTTATTTTGTGAAATAGCTGATAATAATGTTACATTTTAAAACAATTCAGCCTAGACCCCCGCGCGGGGAAAGAGACATCAGATAACTCTATATATTAAAGAAACTACTGTTTGTTATCCATCAATTCTGAGTTAACCACTTGACGGATTTTTATGAATATTTTTTTAAGAAATAACATTTTGTGTAGAAGGGAATGTCGAAACCATAATTTCCACTTTAAATGTTTTACATATTTGGTTTTAATTTTAAAAAGCCTCTACCCGACGTAAACATGTTAAGTTTGTTTTTAAAGAACTTCTTTATATATAAATCTGTAAGCGAAATGTTTAAGTCAAAGATGTGGGAGTTTGGCAAATCGCATGATGATGGGAGGGGCCTCAAATTAAAGGTATTGGTCCCAGGGACTCGATAAAAATAACAGTATACCTAAAAAATAACCAGCAAACGATAAATGACGTAAACATACCCCATAAGAAAAGTATGGGAATTTTAAAATGTCTGGTTCTTTTACATTAAAACATGTGATTAATTGTCTACTTTGTTTATGAACTGGCATCATGTGTCACTAATTATACAGCTGTTTTGTTTTCCTCAGTATGGAAAGAGTAAAAATATCAGTTGAGAATATTGGAGCAAGGTTGGGGCTGTGGCTCCTTCAAGCCACTAGTCTTTATATATAATTCTGTAAGGGAAATTTTTAAACCAAAATTGTGGTAGTTTAGCAAATCGCAGGATGATGGGAGACGGCTCAAATTAAAGGTCTCAATCCCAGGGACTCGGGAAAAATAATAGTATTTCCACAAAGTTACCAGCAAACAAGAAAAAACGTAAAACATCTCCCATAATAAAAGCATTGGGATTTAAAAACTTCTGATTTGTTTACATTAAAACATGTGATTATGAGTCCACTTTGTTTACGAAATTACACGTATTCAAATCAGATGAGGCTATTGGAGACTATTGGAGCAAAGTTAGGGGCTTTGGCCCCTTCAAGCCACTAGTCTTTATATATAATTCTGTAAGCGAAATTTTTAAGTCAAGATTGTGGGAGTTAGGCAAATCGTAAGATGATGGGAGACGGTTCAAATTAAAGGTCTTGATCCCAGGGACTCGGGAATAAATAGCAGTATTTATAAAAAAGGTACCAGCAATCGGTAAATAACGTAAAACATCCCCCATAAGAAAAGCATGGGGAAATAAAACCGTCTGATTTATTTACATTAAAACATGTGATCCTACTTATAATGTTCTATTTTCCTCAACATGAAAATCAGATGAGGAAGAGTATTGGAGAAAGGGGCTTTGGCCCCTTCAAGCCTCTAGTCTGTATATATAATTCTGTAAGCGAAATTTTTAAGTCAAAATTGTGGGAGTTTGGAAAATCGCAGGATAATGGGAGATGGCTCAAATTAAAGGTCTCGATCCTAGGGACTCGGGAAAAATTTCAATATTTCTAAAAAGTCACTAGTAAATGAGAAATAACGTAAAACACCCCCCATAAGAAAAGCATGGGGATTTAAAAATGTCTGCTTTGTTTACATTAAAACATGTGATTAAGTGTCTATTTTGTTCAGGCATGTAAAGAGTAAGACATCAGATAAGGCAGAGTATTTAAACGAGGTTAGGGACTATGGCTCCTTTAAGCCACTAGTTATATATAATTCTGTAAGCGAAACTTTTAAGTCAAAATTGCAGGAGTTTGGCAAATCGCAGGATGATGGGAGAGGGATCAAATTAAAGGTGTTGATCCCAGGTAATCGGGAAAAATAGCAGTATTTCCAAAATGTTACTAGCAAACTAGAAATAACGTAAAACATCCCCCATAATAAAAGCATTGGGATTTAAAAACGTCTGCTTTGTTTACATTAAAACATGTGGGTATGTGTCTACTTTGTTTACGAAATGACACGTGATATAGTTGTATTTTCGTCAGCATGTTAAGAGAATAGATATCACGCGAGTCAGAGTATTCGATCAAGATTAGGGGCTATTGTCCCATCAAGCCACTAGTTTATTATATATTTAATGATTTTGGATTGTATTGTGTTCTGTACCGCACGGGTCTAGTTCACAGGTATACCCGTGAATGCGCGTGCGGTCTTTTGGAATTTTGAGACTCGTTGAGCAGGTAGCAAACATAAATAATTAGGGTCATTCTGGAATTTGGGTATTTTTACAATTGGTGATTTTGAAACTTGAAATTTTGAGCAAATTTCATCCATTTTAAGAAAGGATTGTGCACAAAATTCTGTCCGAGGCATACTTTCGTAGATATTTAGCAAAAACTTAAAAAAGTGCAAAAACTGTATTTTGCTACTACGCCAGTAGCACAGGTCTTTCGAAGCTGCAAACTTTGTTTCTTACTTGTGGCATAGGCCCTAATAGCATACTAGAACATTTGAACTACATGACCTTTTGCACGGATGGGTGTTTTTTTGGACTGGACTATTTTGAGAATATTATTATAGTTTAGGGAGGTAATAATATAGTTCCATCGATTTGAAACTGTTTGCCGTTTGCTCTTTCTCTTCCAGATACCAACGCAGGATACAGTATTTTAGTGTTTTCCAGCCACGCTGTATTTTTATCATTTCTGTCATAGTATTCCTCAATCGAGGTTTTTAAAAACACGGGGCTCCCGAATTTCACTTCACTGATAGTTTTCCATCACCACTGGAGGCATAGTAAATATTGATTTAAAGGTACTGTAAAGTAATTTGAATCAGGAGTAGAACCCTTTAAACTATACCCTAAAGTGTAATTTGTTTAAATATTTAAATTAATTCAACATTTATTGTAAACATAATAATCTTTATCATGTTTACGTTTGATTTCCTCTATTTAACATAATTTAAGCCATCTTGGTGACATTCACTCGTAATATTACCATTGAGTATAAGACAAATTTGTTTCGCCTGCATGCAAAATATCCCAAAAAGAGGGTCAATTCTATGGTTAAAACTTTGTTGTTAGTTTAGTTTTGATTATTGAATCAGATTTACAATCACTTTAAGTCAAACTATGTTTCTTAAAAACTAAACTAAGTTTTATTAATTTTTACGAAGTTGTTCATCCAGCTTAAAATCTGAATACAAATCAACGTAAATGCATTATTTTGTTTTTATAACGAAAAGATAATTATAGTCTTTATATATACCAACATTTTATCGTAAAAACCATCTGAAGACTGACCAACAAAACACATAATTAGCTAAAAATTATGGATAAATATGTGTATTCCATGCTATACAGTAGATCGATAGCCCATAGTATTCTTTTCCTTTTTATCACAGTTCTTCCCAGAGTTTCATTAAATTTCACCCAATATTGATTTTCAATACTCTGTGAAATCGAAATAAATTCTAAAATAAAAAATATACTGAATCGGAATTTGTTATTTAAAATGTTTAACCGAAATATAGTTTGCTGACTTATATCAACTGCCTTAATTTTTAGCTTAGCGATTGTTGTCTACATAACATAGATTCCCATATTTTGTTATTAACGCTGCACCTTATTTTACGCACGCTGAAGTAATTGTTGGACCATTGTTGACCAACTCACTTCCTATAACCTCAATGTCATGAGTTCTACCAGAAGTGCGATATCAGTTTTGAGTTATGCCATTGACTATAAATACTGAAGTATTTATAGTCAATGGTTATGCTAAATCCTTTCACTAATGTGATGAAGTGGCAGGAAACACTAAACCTGAGCTCACGATAACTTAGCCTTAACTTCCATAGAGGTGTACACTACTCCCATAAGAAAGTGACCTCTCTGATTCTTTCTTCTCTGTGGTATTAATTATACCTTACATGGCATATGGTATAATACGCATGCCGAATTTTAAGTTTAACTTCAAGTGGTTCCTGAGCTACTATTTATTTAATAAAAAAGTGCTCAATAGGTGCATGTACTCAGCTCTTTTGAACCTTGGATTTTTCTAAAGAGTAGTACTTGACGTAACGTAAAAAAATATAAAAAGATAAACGGCAAGTTAATAATAAGTGTCCATATTTAAGTTAATTCTTAGTAAAGTCATTTAATATAGTCGAATTTTAATGTAACATCCTTATAGTACAAAAGTGATCTATCATTGCTTTAAGTTTCTGTACCGGATGCGGTAGCTCAGAGGTAAAGTGCCTGACTAGTGAGTCAGACTGGCTGGTTCAATCCCGGTCCCGGCCGACTCCTGTTAGATCATGAGCGGTCATCTCTGGCTTGCCCATGTAACTAATGCCGTTATGGTACCTCGCTGTATTTAGTTCACCTCACAGGTCAATAGCCTGTGACAGTACTAAATTTAATTTATAAGATAAGCCTACTGCATCAATTCTGCCTAACTGTATAATGATCATCACTTAATAACTATAGTGGTCATATTGCTTGAAATCGAGTTAAGTCATTAATAAATATTTCTCAAGTTGTGAATCCAACTTATACGTGTCTGTTTGAGTATATCCAGTTAATAGCATATTTTACTGCTTCAGAACTGCGTTCTACCATTCTACTAACTGAATAAAGAGCAGTCTTATACCGCCATTTAATTTATGGGCAATTTCAGATATGCCCTTGAAAATTAAGCACGATTCATTTTATTATTAATTTTCAAATAATCGTTTACATTAAATGAAACGTGAGCTCTTTATGATTTAGTTTTAAAATGTACTTTACATAGTTATGTATTTTACTTCGTTAAGTAAAATGCAGTTTTCGTGTTCTACAGTTTTCCATGTAAGCGTAATATTTTTAATTTATAATCAATGGACTCACTCACTCATAATGGGGCCTACAATTAAGGGTTTTAAACAGGTGATTCCTAAATACCCCGCGGGATATTTCACCTCCAATACCGGAACTGACAGTATAAAATAGCACATTTTTCAATTTATTTTATCTAACAGATATTAATTTAAGTAAATAAATTATAAGTTTGCAACCATTGTTATAGATTAGCTTGATTAGCTTCACTAATATTTGCATTAACGTAAAAATAACCTAACTTTATTAGTTTATATATCCTGTAGATCTATGGACATTGTATTTGTGTACGCCAAGAATCGCAACTGCACGGTCCTACGCATCGCCAGAATTACGAAATCCTAGGACAGGCCATCGGACTGTTTGGAATCGGACGGAGATTGACATCGGACAATCCCTAAATCCCGGGATTGTTAATTAGGCTCGAGGTTGAAACTTCTACCTACGATCTACGATATCTAACGTGTTTCCATAAACTTTAGCTCACGTGACTCTATGAGGCAAGATTGCATTAATTTATGAATTTAACTTAAAAGTATTTTCAGGTTATTATATTATATTGTCTTACCAATATAAAAATCTATTAAATTAGTTATGCAAACCATTCTAATCAGGATCAAAATATGAATTCAACGACGTACTTCTCGTTGTATTCCACGTCTTAAAGTGAAATACATCCTGCAGGTTTGTAAAAAATCATTGACCTTATACTTCCATGGCTGAGGCGATTTTAATATAATTTATCCGTCTTTGTTGAACTTATTTATATTTTAAAAGTAATTTATTCAACCCGTAAAGACATGTTAAGAAGAAAAACAGCTAATTTCAGATTTGGTTGGAACATAACATTCTTAATTTGATATAACTTTTAAATCACGTACAACACGTTTATTTTAACCCAATAGAAGAGTCACGAGACTTAATAGTAGAATGCGTGGAAATCATTTAACGATAATAGATATTTATATTGTACAGTCAAGTGGAGAGTCACGCACCGTGCCGCTGCGAAGTTACGCTACCCAAGGGTCGATGGCGATAGTGAATAGACCACATTACTTGTCTAGGCTCCTAACCGTAGTCTACACTACGATGGCTCTGCACGTTTTTTACTTGTATTTTACTAGTTATTGAATCGCAGGGAATTATTACAACACAATATAAATGTTGGGTTACCGTTTGAGTAAGAACATAAATGATCTTGCTGATAAATTGTGTTTACTCTATTCAGTGTTTTAATTACAAATCAAATGTGCCCTGTTCCGATTTTAATCTTACAGACTAATATAATCTTCTCACAAATTAGATGATTTTAAAAATGTGAACAGCGATGTGATTTTACGCTGAGCTCTTCCCAACGACACCGAAAACATTAACATCGGTTAAAACTGAAGAAGTCCTGCTCACAAAATAACCACTAGCACGTTAAATTAACGTCACGGTATTTTTAAATTAATATGCATTAGAATAAAACTGATTTTCTTGTTGCGCCACATTCCATTAGATTGTAAATATTTTTAATCGATTTATTCTCGTAATTTGTTTTTTAAGGTTATATTTAGAAGATGTAAATTCTCTGCTAACGGTCACAAAGTCGTCAATCCGCACGAAGGACGGATACACAGTTATCGTTAGTATATAATAAATGTTTATTGAATCATCTTTGGTTGAGTGTAGGCTATATATACTTCTTGACTCTAATTACAATGACGTAATTCAATTTTAGTTTATTAATTTAAACCTAATGCCTTTTTAAAACGGATGATTGACAGAATTCCAAAACTCAAGCATTAGCAGAGCCTTGCAATCTCAATCAAACCTTTGTGTCGAAGTTTTCAATCTGGCAACACTGCATGATGCCATAAGGTATGCATTCCAGAAAGAAAAAATACAGCACGACGCCTCAGTGGTACTAGACTAGATAGAAATATACGAGTGACGCTGTAAAGTAACTTGTTTCAAATGAGTTCAGATTGTTAGGGAAGTAGTTAAAATCTTATTTTTTGGAATTTTAAGAATCTGACGTCAGCAATGTGTTACTAGAGAGCTTAAATGTAATATACTTTAATAAAATATTAATATACATGCCGATTAAGGCATGACGCCGCAGGGTGGTAGTTTAAAATGACGCCTGATAGATAGCTGGATTAGAATATATATATATATATATATATATATATATATAAAATTTTGAACAACCCCCAAAACATGTTCAGGGGGTCACGTTAGGAACTTCTATGGTGGTCCCGGGCTTAGGTTTCACCGTGCGGGTCATGCTAATAGTTCACTTTCCAAAGGAAATTCACTAATAAAAGGGAATCGTGTAAAGACACTTTCAATAGAATGCATTTACTCATCTCACCATGTATTTTACAGATTGGAAACAATGGTGCATTGTATTTCCAAATGTGTGTTACTGTGTGATAGGGATATTCACAGATATGACACAAAATCAAGTAATAAGATCTGCTATCAACCACATAGATTAAATTTATTCAAAAGTTGTCCATCCCAAGCAGGAGTTTAACTCAATAATAATTTACCAGCGGGATTACAAAATTTAAGAAATGTTTCATCTTTAAATAGAAAATGAAAGAAATATCTAATTGAAAATAAATTGAACACTGTTCTGTAATGAATTTATAGATCATTCAAAAAATGTATATAACAGAGTGATAATTTAATACAAACTGTTTTTACTATTGGAAATTGTACCAACAATTTTAATATGATTAGCTTAAACTAGGTTTTGCAATATTATTTTAACATGATTTTGTAATTACTGTAGTTAACTTCAAAATTATTTGTAAACTTTAACATTGCTAAACATAATATTGTTGTTGTAGTGGTAATAAACATATTGTTATATTGTTACTTAATACTCTGGGAAATTTCATTGACTAATGACACGTATAAATATGCCTGAATTTACGAATGTTAATCAGTTTAACCTCTAACCTAGGTTATATATATTTGTGGATTATCTGTATACAATTTTGTTCATTAAAACAGAGGAATATTATTTCTTGTTACCTGAGTGGTACAATACGGGTACATTGAATCATATAAAACACATTAGTAGGTCAACCACTATTGTGAGCATGTGATGTACAGAGTGTAATGATATTATCAAATAATCCAAACTAATTACAGTTTTAAAAGGGCTTGTGATATGGATACACAATATTTCATATAATTTTATGTTCAATACCATTAGTTAAAAGTCTTACCAAAGCACATGCCACAAAGACCTTGAAGAATGGTTAGGATGATGACTAAGAAAATATCTCCCTTGCATTCCACTTCAAACACCACGATCATGAAGATGAGGACCAAAGCTGTCTGTCCACACATGACGACAAACTGGGTTATGACATGAGAAAACAGAATCTCAACTGGAGTCACACCTGTCAACACAAAAACCAGGTAAGGCTATGAACACAAAATGTTAAGAATATTAGTTTACCATAGGCGTACACAGAATCCGTTCAGCGTTGGTGCTGGAACCAACAAATGAGCACCTCCCCTCCTGAATCTCGCTGCTCTAACAACTTACTTATCTGCCAAATAATTGAATACGTCAATTATTGTATCTAATCTAATAGTTCACTCCTCCTTAACACAAATTTGTGATAATATTATTTAATTCAATAAATATTGTATCTCTACGTAAACATATTTAGCTTACAAAATATTATAATGTTGCTTATTTTGTATTATCTTCTAAAAAATCTAGATTATGCGCAGGCCGGGTGGCTGCACGTCACTCCGACGTGCAGTAAAAGTCACTCCGCCTCAGTAAAACTGTGTCTTTATTTTAAAAGAAGAAAAAGACAAGTTAATAAAAGATGGTGAAAATGACAAAAAATAACAGGTTTGAAAGTTAAAAGTCAAAAGTCAAAAAATCTTTTGGAAGTAGATTAAGAAGAAGAATTAAATTTTTTGGAAATGTATTAAATAGGATATTTTTTACAAAAACAATAAAAAGTGTTTTGAGTGCAAATTAACAAAATCTTTCAAATAATTATAACTGTCTTAGTGGGTATTACTGTTATTCAAATCATTTTGGAAGAAAAAACTGTTAATCTATATTCAAGACTTCAAGAAAAATATTTTGTGAGAAGAAGTCAAACATAACTATCTAAAAACAATAATAATATAATATATTGCTTATGTAAACTTCTTATTTTTAATATTAAAAAGTAAACAATTTAATATATAAATGTTTTAAAAAAATGCAACCGAGTAAGGTAGCGATTATAGCACCTCACATTCGGGAGTTCTCGGGTTTTCATCTCAGGTTGGCCATTCTGAGAAGAGTTTGTACGGTTTCTCATCTCACTTAGGCAAATGCCGGAATGGTTCCCAAAAAGGGCCGTACCCCGCCAGGAAGGGAAAGATAGGGCTCAGACCTTACCTTACCTTAACCTTCCTTACCTGGTTAAAATATTTCCCCATAAATTAACTATTTCGTTATAAATCCAATACATTGTTAACCATTGTCACGGAATAAATATTATAATTATAATTATAAAACAATATAATAATTAGCAATGTGGTTCCAAGCACTATTTTAAAAAGCTAAAATACATGAAAATATCTTCTGAGAATTTATCTTTTCCGACTGTTTTTATCAGATGTGGGGAGTGAGAAGCAAAAAATGTATTTCTGTTTATACTCCAAATTTAAACCATTATTACATTTACTTTTTCATTAAATCCCCGCCTAGCAATGAATAAAAGGATGATGAAGGGGGGGAGTATTGCACTTTATACCCAGCACTCGGTTTCCAAGAAATCTGCCGATTGTTACAGAAAAAAGACAGATGACAGTTCATGTAATGGACGTCAATTTTAATTGAATTTACATGTGTAAATACTTATACTCCCAGTATTACATACTATCAAAGCGAAAACTTACATATTGTTTCATACTTACTTCTTACATTAAACTTAATGTTTTAAATATACTAACATCTAAACATTTGTAATCTTCTCTTTTTGCGCCCCCAAGTCTTTGGAGCTACCTTGGGTGCTGCGACACCCACGACACCCACGGCACCCACGGCACCCACGGCACCCGCGACACTCACGGCACCCACAACACCCGCGACACCCACGGCACCCATGGCACCCGCGACACCCACGGCACCCACAACACCCACGGCACCCGCGACACCCACGGCACCTGCGACACCCACGGAACCCGCGACACCCGCGACATCCACGGCACCCGCGACACCCACGGCACCCACGGCACCCGCGACACCCTCGGCACCCGCGACACCCACGGCACCCACCGTGCACATGCCTATGGTTGTTACATATATTTTTTCCTTATATTTTAGGGGTCCCAAAATATAAGAAAGGAGGGTTATATAAATAGGTTCCTTACTTGTAGGTTTTGTGATTACTGACTGCTTATAGTGTGGTGGCTTATAGTAATTATTGTGACCTGCTGGATTAAAGCGACATTTTTGTCTGGTTGTTATGAACACCTAGTACAAACAATTTAATGGGGGTGCCCAGTTTTCAGGGCTGCCATCTTGAAATACGATGCCATCCTTATTTTAAAGAAGGTGTTTTACTTATCTAAACTAATTGCATAATATTTCCTAAACAGTTGGATTCTGTTTGTAATCTGTTTTATTTACGATTAAATTTTAAACAAAACAAGTCTAAAACCACCACAGTAGGTTGAATAGGGCGTGAGTGACAAGCTTTTATAGTTACATTTATTTATTTATTTTAAAACTTTCAAAGGCTGGGAACGGTATGTCATATTTTTATCACTTTTTTAGCGTAGGTTGCATGCCAAAACATAAGCCCGGGACCAAGATAACTTTTTGTTTTTAAGCCCCCAGATGCTAAAAACACCATTTGTTCAAATGTTTATATACAGGGTGTTTTAAAAGTCGATGACCAAACTTCACAGGCTGGTTATATGGACTAATCAAATCAAATCAAAATATGCTTTATTCAAATTCAATACATCTATACTGCGTTTGAATAGAGTCAAAATTCTAGTATAAAAACTAAAATTTACAATTTTATTAGGTTACATGGAGAGAAAATACTAATCAAAAACATAAATTTAAGTTACTTTGATTGTATATTTACAATAAAAAAGGGAAATCAAATCAACTACTTAGTCAACACATTTATATTGCATTAGCTGACTTAATATAATAATAATTTCATTCTCATTACTTTATTTACTTGTTATTCCACTAAATTATTTATTTTAACTGAACTCAGTTTATCGGTATGATGAAGCTCCTAAGGAAAGAATAAAGTGCCTTATTAGTCTTATATTCTTTTAGGTAGTAAACTTTTCAATTTATTGTAATTTTATTCTCTTTTCGTTGAATTTAGCAGTCGTGAACAAATGTTTCCCAATGTGCCTTGTTTCCAACAAAAATGTTATATATGCTCATATCATATTCTTCATAGTTTGCAAGCTATGGACGATTTTAATATTTGTTATAATCTATGTATTTATAATTTTGAAGGAAGAAAATATACACTACACGAAGGACCTACACAAAAAAAGCCTTTTCAGCGTATAAAAATAAACAGTAATTATAAAGAAATCCAGTTTTTAGTTGTCCAATAAAATTTAAAAACAAATTAACGCAGTTTTAATTCCTATTTTTTTGTTACTTGAAATTAATATCTAATTTCAGGAAAGTCTATTCATTTAACAAAAATACGCCAATACTGAAATAAGGGGAATAAATGTTTTATCTTTATTCTAATCTCCTAAAAACTGAATTATGCTATAATTACTATTAATTTTTATGCATGTAAAAGTTTTATGGTCCTACGCGCATATTTTCTTGCCGAAAGAAAAATCATGAGATTGCCATACCCAGATTTAAAAGATAGTTAAAACGTCAATAGCTCGTAAACTATGAAAAATATTATAAAAGCATATATGACATTTTTTATAAGAAATAGTCCATATATCAAGCCTGTGAAGTTTGGTCGCCGACTTTTGAGACACCCTATGAGTATTCATATATAGCACTTACTATAGTAGAGTATGTTTTAAAAAGTATGTATTATAGTATGTTTTATATAGAGTATAGAGTTTTGTATAGAGTATGTTTTATAGTGGAGTGAGTTTTTAGTGTAGTATAGTTGAGTATATATATATAGCACTATAACTCTTGTAAAAAAGGTCCGATCCTTATTAAATTTGGTACGGAGGAGTAAAAGAGCATTTATTTGAACAAGTTCGAAAACAAGTCAGATCGCACTGTCCGAAGGGGTAATTTGGGGGAGGGAGTGTACCCCAAAAATGAGTTTTGAGGGGTTTATACGTATCATTTTTCTTGGAATCAAATTTTACTCTACACAATTGGATTCAACTTAAAAAGAACGAACAATTTGGTGTTTTGATTTTTGTCGATGGTCTCCGTAGCAGCATTATACCTGCATACTCAGCCCTAATGTTATTCTTATGGAGAATAAATAATATTTTATATATTGCTTATTTATAAATGTATTTTTATAAAACTTGGTAAGAGGCTTTATTTGGTAGTGAGTCACATATATTTGCACTAGAAATTCGTTGAGTATACAGGTTTCCTGCAACAACATTATTAAACTAACTGCTAACTGAGCAAGTTTTAAACAAAATTTTAAAATTAAAACTAATTCTATCTTTAAAAGTGTATACCTCACAGAGCATTAGACTGACTGAGGGTGGTATTTAACACATTTTGTAGCAAATTTAATTATAAATAAATACATAATACATGATTTTCTGTAAACCTGGCCATTTGTGTGATATTTATCAACTTTATAAAATAAGCCAGGAACCCCTCAATAAAACAAATACGGCGTCGTATTTCAAGATGGTGAGCCCAAAAACCGGGGGGCCCCGCATATTTTAACTGTACCAAGTATAACCTTGACCTGAGCAAAATATGGCACTATAATCCAGCAGCTAACGATTATGCTAGAATACTGCTGTAAGCCACCACACTATTATAATTGCATCTTTTGGTAAAATATAGTCAATGGTAAAATTAAAGCTAAACCACACTAGGGACTTTGAGAAAATATCAAGACAAATCAACCACAAACTTAATTAAGGATCTTGACAAGGAAGTGGGTATTTATATATTATAAACCCTCTTACTAATGGCATAGCTCGTAAAATTAAATAAAAAGAATAATGTATAAACACATTTAAAACTTATGCACATTGGATCATCTGTATAATTCTTTTTATTTTAAAACAAAATAACATGAAAGGGCAGAGCTAAGGGCACACTTTCTATTGACAAATGATAAATTAAAATTGTGATAGTAATGTCAAAATAGGCTCTTTAACAAGGTATCCTAACTATTTTAAACTAAATAAATACATTAGAAGATTTTCCCTTGATTTAATTTAAATTTGAGAGTAAATTGAAAAAAAACCTGTCAATTACAAATTTTAATATTCCATTGACCTTAAAACGAAAAATGACTGCAGTGCTTTGGGGAACAGTTTTTAGAAATTCTAACATATCCTTTCATAAACACTCGAGAATACTACTTGTTGGGTTATTCATAACATAATTACCTGCGACCCAACTTCTATCGAGAAGACCTTCCATTCTTTCAATGATTAGGGCTGAGGAGGTCAGAGCAACAGCTAAGAAGAATACAATTCTGAAACAACATGTTATCAAGTAAAATAGGCATTTGAAGTAAGTAAGAGACTATAATGGCAAGTCTAGGCTAAGGACTACTAGAACTCTTGAATAAATATCGCACACATAAATCTACCATCATTATAAAGTTAAAACGACACAAAAGAACTCCTTGACAAAACGGTTGTGTGAGCCTCAAACCTCTGAGACAATACATGTTTCACAAAGTTGATGTCGAATCACAGATTTTCCACAAATTTATGTCTTAAAGTTGGACTCTTTGTTACCCTAGATTTAAAAAATCAAAGCCCTCATCTAATTTGTTGGCCACACAAACAAAAATCAAAGTTATGGCATGAACTTTTTAAAGTTTATATACCGTCATTGTATACAAACTGAAGGAGCATTGTTGGTCTACTCTTCATAGGTCTTGTTAAACAAAATAATCTATCAAACATACACATTTTATCTCCTCTAAATTTTAAATTTAGGCAATATTATCTTCTTTAAAGTAAAAGACAACAAATTTTAAAACTGCCTTGAGTTACAAACATTATACAAAATTGATAAGGTAAAAATGTTATAATTAAATATCTTGGCATTTAAATTGATATCATACTTGCTAGTTTCTAAAAGATTAAATTCATTATAGAGAAATAACACTTACGTTAAGATAACACCAGGTGCAACAAAATCAGTGAAGCTGGGATCATTGCTTCCATAAATTGGTTCTTTGAACTGAAAAAAACACATTGAACTGTGAACAATTTAAGTGGTTTAATCAATAAATATTATGTAAAACAAATGTAACTGAGAACTAACTCATAAAATATGATTTTCTCTGATTATAGACACACCAGCAAAGTTATATTACATATGTAATAAACACAGTGGTTCATTTAAAGGCATAAAGGATGAAATTGAGTGAACTTATATTAATATCTTAAAAGGTCCTAGGTGATTCATTACTAACTCATCCCCATCTTCCCAATATGCTGGAGAGTTGAAATTGGGTACACTGATACTTTAGTTCTCAAAACTTTGATTCTGATTTTTCTTTAGGGCTCCGTCCCATATTTCTGGCCCAGGTTGACAAAGTTTTCGGCCGCACCAGTGCCTCTGACTTGACCTATCGACTACTGAAGCAGCTGGTGACATTCTGAGTTCCAGAAGTATTCACCGGGAGTCGAACCCTAGTCTTTTGGGTAGTAAGCCAGTACCATTGACTATAAATACTGAAGGAGACATCCCATCCATATGGCCCAGCTGTCCCAATTTTAGTGTATGCTAGAATTTAAAATTGAAGTAGTTTGATTGGGTCACCGACAGATTGTGCTGCTGTCAACCTTTTATTTGAGTTATTTACGTTAACTTTTAAATTATGTACACCCCAGAAAGAAAGTGATAGTCAACTTATGATTGCTTCCTGACACACCAACTGTTGTATTATACCCTCCTTGAGAGGATAAGTAATAGTTTACAGCAGTACACTCTGTTGGTGATTGGTGTAAACTACAATCTCTTTAAATTCTGGCATACACAAAACTAGGGACACATTTTACAATGGCAATGAGAAGTCTAATTCAGTATTTATAGTCAATGCCAGTACTCAACCCACTCAGCTATGAGTGCTACTTTGAATATATCTATAACTTAATCAAGATGTTCATGATTCAAAATAGTGTAAAAAGGTTTACTACAGAATGCAGCTAACACAACTGTTTTATTCCTCAGGTGAAGCTGGGTATTGTAACAGCTAGTTTACTTATTTTATGACAAGGGATTGAGATCTGAAGCAGTAAAGTATACAAATTAACATTTATTCAGAGTTAAAATTTGACTTTAGCATGATTTTTGTTAGGTAATAGAACCACATTTTTTTGTAACGTAAACTAAAAAACATCCTACAAATGTAAAGTTAGATGTTGTTTGGACTTGTGGCTGATCAAATAGAACACAGACAAAAATGGGCATCTTGCTAGCCTGAGAGTTAGCTTCTTGGACTTCGGTTCAAGGGGTCACAGGTTCAAATCTCAAGTGCCCACTAAAATTTAAGGGGTTTGGACTGTTTGATATCGATTAAACACATTACCAAATCATTATGAGTATTTATAAACGTATGTTGCTTATAAAAATCACAAGCTTGCCTCTTTATTTATTTTTTAGTCTTATATATTTTATTTTAATATACAATTTACTGAACTATTTTTTTTAACTACATGGACATTTCTATGATTGTCAGTAAGTACATAACACAAGTTCATATTCTAGTAAATTATCCTAATGGTCCAGCGTAACAAATAGGGGTGTGATTAAATCACACATGATTCAATGGTATGCACGTTTTATTTTAACTCTATCGATGACTGAAAAAATTATTTATTGGTAACTATTTTTACTTAAACAAGTAAAAGTTCTGGCAAAGGTATCAAGTGGATACATTTACCCCATCAGCACAAATCGTTGGGCCAACGTTGGCAAATGGTCGGCGGAAATGGTTGGCCAACGGTGGGTATGTCACGAGGCGCGATGTTGGCCCATCGATGGATTAACCAACAATGCCAACCAATACCCAACCTAATGCCAACGGTTTATAATTTTTTATTTAAATGCTTATTTTAATTTTAAAAATCATGATTTATCTAATTGAATTGTTTAGTAAACCAATCATAGCAATTTTAGAAAAGGAATTAAGATGCAAAAATATCGAGTCACGGTCGGGTCTCGAACTTACAACTTTTGAGTTACTGAACACTCGCCTTAAGCCCCACGGCCAATCTGACTTACGAGAATCGAAGGAAGCACTGAGATGTAGAAATTACCAATAGTCTGTACCTGCACGACTTGTACTAGCCTATATACTATTATGTTTTATTCTTCTAAGATTGAATAGTACTTGTTTTATTCTTCTACGTGAATCTACTCGTGCAAAAATCACTGTAATAAAAGTAGGAATAAGTTAGTTTGATTTATTTATCTATGAAATATGAAAAGCTACGAGCAAATTAATATATATTTAATATAATTATAATAATAAAAATATAATGTTAATTTATACCCCATCAGCACAAATCGTTGGGCCAACATAGGAAAATGGTAGGCCAACGGTTGGCACGAGTATATATATATATATATATATATATATATATATATATAGTTAATAATAATATAATGGTAGGATTTGCCAACGTGGGCTAGCCAACGATTGGTTCGTTGGTCCAACAGCGTTAATTCCAACCGACCATTTCCCTACCATATCCTTCAATGCCAACGATGGCCCAACGTTGTCCCAACAATGTGTGCTGCTGGTGTATGCCTTTTTATATTTTTTAATTATGTTCGGTCAGGAAATCTGGGCATCTAACATATAAGTAACACGCATATATTATGATCAATTGATTTGCTCTTTGCAGCTCTATGGAAGTTTTAAGCTCCCCTTCTAGTTGGCAAGCACAAGAAAGGCTGACCTGTATGGGAATGTCGGCCAGTTTGGGGTTGTTGCCACAGTCTGAGAGCAGTTCCTGGGCAAAGTCTCGGTAGGCCACTTGCAGGTCTCTGTTCAACATCAGCCCTATCTGTTGATCTGGAACCCATCAAAAATGCATTTCTAACTGATTATAAATTGTGCCTATGAAGGAAAAATATAAAATATTTGTTTAATTTATTATTATAACAGTATACTATAATTTTGTACTCTCACAGCCTTGACACCTTGTGTATTTTAACTGGATCAAGTCAGGTAGAATAAAAATACGGGTGAAGAGAATGCCTTTGTGGGTGAAGACAAGGCGTGAGTGAAAGAAATATGTGAGCCAGAAACTAAGTGCAAAGTCTACGTAATCTGCAGGCCATAAGGTATAAGCTCTACTCAAACATTGGTTATAATACAGTTTAAGGAAAATGTTAAAATATATAACAAAATGATGTGATGGATTATAATAAACCTTACTTGACATGTCCAGCCAAACACGCATTTCACTCTGATCCAGGGTCTCATTGTCAGCCTCTCTGCCGAGCGCCATTCGAGCGACAAGAGCATCCGTGAAGTTCTCCGTGAAGTAGAGCGCTCCCCACGCATCTCCCACCTCCACAGCATGCACTGCACTCTCTGGTGTGTTGTAATACTCCTGCAAGAACATACACACTGTGTGAATAACTTCAATGTTTCTAATTTTGAGAGTAACAGTTGTATTTGGATGTTTGTAAAGAGAAGCCTTTCACGACTTATATAATGAATATGTTCTGAAATATTTACCTACTTGTTTAAAACATTGCAATATTTCCATAACACTGCTTTTTACTTCTACCATAAGTTATTATAGTTATATAAATAATACTCCCCATCTCACAGTTACTTGAAAAATCATAATGGTCATTCAGTATAAACACCTATTCATAATTTGTTTTTATTTTATAAAATAACCAACTCTGTACTTATTTATTAGTTGTTAAAATTAAATACAGATTTGTGATTTGTGTGTCTTAATTTGCATTTATAATACATATCAAAAAATACATTTCTATAATGTTATGTCTCCATAAATATTTTACCCTGCTTTACCCTGTTTTACCCTGCATGATCAGGCTTAACCCTTTGCGATCGGAATGCATATTTGCCGTTATTCCTCAGCGGTCGCGCGGCCAGCTCTACTGGCCGCCGCCATTAGCACGTGGAAGTCGGATTTTTTCCACAGCAGTTGTCCTTTGCGATCGGACGGCCAGCGGTGCTGGCCAACATGAAATCCAACGAACGCTCGGGCGTCCAGCAGGACTGGCCGACAACAATGTTTTCGTTTGTAATATTCCAACTGTGGTATAATGCCTGTAGAGTGCTGCAACCTAGTGAGGAATTGTTAAAATAAACGATCAGCAGGCTTGCAACATTATATCGTAAGAATTGTGGTGTAAACAACTAAAATAAACACCTGTTGTTCTGGCACAAGTGCTGTCATAATCATCATTGTTTTGATTCAGTTTTATGTGATTTTAACTGTGTTTTGGTGATTTTCTCGAGAGATTTGTGTTTATTTGTATTTTTAATTAAGTTTTAAGTTTTAATGTATATGATTATAAGAACACTTGTACGTTTACGTATAGGCCTACACTTATATTATAATTAGGCCTACAATAAAATTGTTTTATCCCGTATAAACATTTATTAGTAAGAATGGGGTTATGTTTTTTTCCCCCGTATATTTAACTAAGTAATAATGAACGATCGTTAAAGATAAGACGAATTGAGACGTTTTATTAAAATTTAAATCCCCTATGCTAACATTGAAGGTTTTCAGTGAAAATAATTCCGAGCTGCGGGGAGCGAGCCGCCATGATAAATGCCGAGGTGACGCGTAGTGGGACGTGGCCAGTACAGCTGGCCGTCCGACCGTCGGAACCAAGTTAGTACGGAAAGAATTCCGACTGGCTGCCGACTGCGTTGTGGCCACTCCTGCTGGCCTTCCGATCGCAAAGGGTTAAGCCCATGCTAAACTTAAGCTTAAGAAGTTTGTTATCAGTTTTTTTTGAGTAATTTCACATTAAATAAACCTCATCTCACAGTTATTAACACAGTTCTCACAAAGTCAAGTATGACTTACATAATTTTTCACATTTCCGTCCACAAGCTAGTTTAATTTAAATAATTGATTTTTTTAACAATATACTCCACTAAACATACATAAATTAGGTTTACAAATTAAAGAAAAGTGTCTGTAAAAGAAGATTACAACACTCACTTTGATGAGCGTATCATTCCGTAGGTGATTGACGTATCGACAACTGAGTGTGGTGAAGTTGCAGCCATACAAGACGGGACATTCTTTGGTCTCCCAGTCCATCTCGTGGTTTACAATGGCAATGTGCAGACCCGTCGGGTCACGACCGATTGCCAGGCAGAACAGTATCACTTGCATCACAGGTAGGGCGAAGATGAACAACATCACTCTTTGGAAGACAGGATAATCGTTGTTAAATGAAAATTATTGTTATTCTCATTATTCTCATTATTATTCTAAAAACTTGCTCAAAGCTGCTTCCTTTAGTTAAATGTCAAACTTTGATGCCCACTTTGTTTTGGATTGGTTAGGTTATATTATGCATACATGGGCTAGACAATATCAAATAATGGTGCAGATATTATTATTTTTGCCTGAAGCCAAACTCTCTTCACTAGCACTAATTATAAAGAAAAATAGGAAATTCTACAACATGAGCGAATGTGAATGCAAAAACTAGTTTTTGGATAGTCTGAGAGAGGCTTCTATAGGTTGGTCGTCTTGGGCGGTGTGTGTTTCGGATTAAACCCTGGAACCTCAAACAGCCACCCTTAACACCCATCCCCACGTACGTCACCATACAACATACAGTGCCTGTTGTTCGAGTCATCTATTGGACACCCAGCCCCTTAATGAAACTTTTGATAGCAGGTTATTTAATTGTTATTGTATCCCAACAATTTTGATTCTACACATAATTCTAGAAAATTCATACTAAACACAATGTAAATACAATCAGTACATCTACAAAAAATATTAAATCAATATTAATTCGTAGTTTTAGATTTTAACTATTGCAACAAATGTAAATTCAACATAAAGTAGTTATAGGTTTTAACTATTGCAATTATTTTTCATTTGCAGTAGTATGGTAAAGTTTGGACTATGTTTTCTTAGAATTCCATCTACATGTCTAAAATATAATCGGATCAAAACATTCTACAAATTTGTAAAATTTAGTAGTGATTTGGGACTATCGACTACTTTATACTAGTGATTAGTCGACTACTTTCAAACATCGACTAGACTAATCGTACAAACTAGTCGACTAGTTTCCTTGTTTGATTTTGGTTTAGTTGAGCAGCTGTTTAACCGACTAGTCGACTTATTGAATTCTCCTGCAACTCTGAAATAATTCGTAGTTTATTTCATGTCTTGACAGGATTTCTTGATTTCCCCAGTTTTGTTTGAGACGCGACCGACACGGATCACTGTTGAGAAATCGATTACTTAGGAATTGTTTGTAACAATACGAGTTTTTGTTTAAATATGTTTTTCATTGATAACTAAATTTGTACTCAACCATGAAATATTGTTTGTTACCTAGGCCTAGTATTCTTTGGGACAATAAAACTTACATTTTTCAACAATACTGGTACCTAAAATAGATCTTTAATAAAATATTATAATAGCCTATTATTGTACACTATAGCCAACTTGTTTTACAATGTCGTGAGCCTTAAAAATTAAATTAACCCAAGTAGCATTTTTGTAACGGCCAAATCAATTTTAAAATTATTTTAAAATTATTTTTTTATGGTTTCAAAATTATTATAAAATGATTTTTTTACGAACAAATTTCCTAGGCCCCTATCTGTTCTATTTTATCATATTTTCAAATCATTTTAAAATTTATTTTACAATAATTTTGAAAGAACTTATAAATCAGTTTTAAGTTAATTTTAAATGATTTAAAAATTACAAAATTAATATTTACCGAAAAAATATAGTTTGAATTTTTTTCATAATCTGACTAATGTAATACGCATGAAAATCATTGAACAAAATTATGAAATATATTATACGTTTCAAAAATATTATGAACAACCGGGCATTGAACCCGCAATCTGTTGATCACTATACACATGCTTTAACCCTCTTGGCCACTTCGCCCCTTGATAATTGAAGTTAGGGCTGGCAACATAAACAAGCAATTGACTGCACCCTACGGGGACTTGGTGAAACTAGCATTCCTTGTTTGCTTTTGCTGTTGCTGGCAAACGCTGTAATTTATACATCTTTTAAAGTTGTAGAAACAAAACTTATAATATTCCTTATATATATATATATATATATATATATATATATATATATATATATATATATATATATAAATTGTTGAGCAATATGGTACCCAAAACCGATTTAACACAAATCCTTTGCATGCAACAAATATAAAAAGGCCCACGAAAGTATTTATTTAGTTTACATAGACTTTCGCGGGAAGGGAAATGAAATGTACATTCATATAAGTTTTTTTAGTCTGAAAACGAATTACTACATCAACTCTTTATAGATAAAGATAAACAATTTTGAAACTACAAGGAACTTCTTTGCTAAGCAATCCATGTTTTTTAATCTCTGAAAAAACAATATTAATAATTTTAAACATTTCAAATTCTTAAAAGTTATTTATTTTAACAAATTTTAAAATCATTTTTAAAGGTTTAGTTAGGATTTTCAATTGTGTTGGTAAAAATTGATTTAATATAATTTTAAAGCAATTTATAAACAATTTAAATCAATATTTAAAATTTATTTTTAAATTTTTAAAACTGTTATGTTAAAATTGTTTCAAAATTATTTTGAAACTAATGTTAAACTTATTTTCATTATGATTTCTTCATAATTTTTGATCGACGAAACAATGATTTTAAATGATTTAATATAATGTTAAAAAAGCATCAAATTTCATAATTGAAAATAATTTAAAATTATATTAATACAATTTTAAAATATTTGTTTTACTATTTTGAACAAATTTTTTAACATTTATTTAAAATAATATTAAAACTGATATAAAAATGACTTTAATATGTGTTTTCAAAATTATTTTTAATCAATTGTAAACCCATATCATAATTATATTCAAAAATTGTAACTCGTTTTAAACAAAAACTCATTTCAAAACCATTTGAAATTATTTTGAAAATACTACAAATTATTTCTATGCTACTTGGGAATGACAACATTTTACTGTTTATAATTTGGCCAGTTTAATTATGTAAATAATTCAGAGTAAATTAACAATGAAAAGATAATGTATGGAAGTACACTAAAAATAAATATTGTTTATAATTAATTGTAATGTCAAATAAGTTTTCTTAATTTTAACTGTTTAGTTGTTGTGCAAATTTTGACTAGTTAGTTGAAACTTAAAACACTTGATCCAAGAGGCAACAAATAAGTACCATGAAATAAAACTTTCTATCCACTAGTCTCAGTATTTCCCATCTCACTAAATCATTGCTCGTTCTAGATGTAAACGTTATGTCGACTAGTAAAAACACGCGACTAGTACAGTATATTCAATACTAATTGGTTAAACGACTAGTTTACTAGTCGATCATCCCATATGACTAGTGTAAATTAGCGACTAGTACACCAGATTAGTAATACTAGTCAGTTAAACGACTAGTCTACTAGTCGATTCGATTACCTAGTCACCATCGACTAGTAAAAACAACCGACTAGTCGACTAGATTGGCTACTAGTCAGTTAAACGACTAGTCGACTACCCATCACTAAAATATAGTAATATCATTCTAAGGGTCTTGCTATAAGTCAGTTACAGGGTGGCAGGTAGCTAACATGGCCATTGTTTGGCAGTACGTCCCTACACGCACGAGAGCTATGGGTCTGCCGATCCGTTACACGGCTTACGGTTGCAAAAGGTCGAAAATATAGCCTTAAATGTCTGCTGCCTAAATTTCCCATTTATATATTAAGTCTACAGCAGTATACTATAAAACTATTTTTACAGTAAGTTTTCAAACATTACTTACCCCACATTTCTCCACATACGCAGGAAGTTTTTCTGAAGCAAAGCCTTGGTCTTTCCCTTGGTTGTGAGGTTACAACAAAAGTCTGAGCAGTCATCACACTGGAGTGCGTCACTGCTTCCTTGTCCATGCTGGCAACAATTTCAACCAGTTGTTAGTTGGTAACAATTTAAAAGTATAAATACGTTTTAGGTACCTATCAGTAATATAAGTTGATTTTGGTGCCATTTACTTCAGGATGTGAATGTCAGTTAAAAATACTAATCTTCATAATAACTCACAAAATGCCATTGGTTGGGTTGGTTTATATATGTGCCATGGCTGTCCTTCTAATAAATAATTCTTGGGTCAGTCTTTTTGACAGTATGCACTTCTAACAGCTCTACGAATCAGTATTTCGATTGATGAAACTATTGTGTTCAGTTTTTCATCTTTTGTAATAAACCTAAGTAGAGCGATTCACAATAGCATTTTGTGTACCTATCAATATATCTTGATCATCTGGATTTTAAGGTGAGATTTCTCAGCAATCGCGGGCTATAGATTACAACCAGCAAGCAAAGGTACACAACTGGCATGATCAAAGTCCATAATGTTATCACCTCTTGATTGGTAATACAACTAACAGTCAGAAAAAGTTATATGAGTAGTAAAATTGCATTGCTTCTGAATCTATTCGCTACATTAATTATGAGCGATATCAGTCAGAAACTATTTAAAGGATTTTTTCTGGAATTCTCATACATTCCCTGCACAGTACAAAAATTTGAATTATATTCTCAAAATTATTACAGACTAGATTCCTCAATTTAGCAAACTGAACAGTTCTTGACTTACATCATAATGTCCATTTGCATTATCCTGAATGAGAACTTCCTTGGATTGATGGAAGTTAAGGCCAACTACACCACTTTCCTCTGTCACGTACACAGGTTCATCTTTCTTACTCCACTGTAGAGTTGCCTAAAGTCATTGAAATACAATTTAAGAAAACGTTGTGTTACTGGAAAACAGATACTTAATAATTAATTAATGACATAGTTGTATTCTCAGTGTATACTGTTTAGCTATCAAATTGATAAAACAATCGACTAAAAATGTTTAAATCTTATGAGTTGAAGAGAGTGACTCAAGTTAAAAATGTGAAGTAACAAAATGGTCATCACAGTTTTTCGTTATTCAATTAAAGTCAAGAATATATCTAACCAAATACAACTATTTTGTTAAATAAACTATAAAACTATATTTTATTCAAACACTGCAAAAATCACAAAGATAAAACCAAACACCACAAAGCCATAATTTCTATCAATATGAACCAGATACCTGTAATACCTGTACAGAAAATAAAGCTTTATACATCGCAACACTGCACTGGACTCACTTCCTGTTCACTCCAGACAACTGACTAACCTCCTGATCTACGTTAGGAATAGACGCCCGTCGCAAAGCAATGGCTATATTACTCAGACCTTCTGCCTCCATTTGTTTTTCACTCATCTTCTCAACCTTAATCTCTTTTACTTTTCCGTCCACAGATTTTGGAGGTTTTTCTGATTTTTCCTTTAAAAATATTAAGGATAAAAACACATAAGCATTTATTTCTTTAAGGAATTAGGGTTGTGTTTAGTGATGTAAAATACCCGGGTATTTAAAACTCGGGGTAAATACCCTGGGCATTTATCCGGGTAAATACCCAAAATTCATAAATACTCGGGTATTTTGGGTATTTGTGATATTTTACATAAAAACGCCAATGTAATTTATGTCTACCATTACTGACCTGGTTATTATCAATGTATCCTACATGTATCCATATGTAACACAACATATGAGGATATTTTATTGATTACAATTATTAATTATTTTACCAATCAATAAATAATAACATGGCAATTTTTGTAAAAATACTAAAATACCTGTGAAATGTTCAAACCACATCACCACAAAACTGTGAAGGGGCTGGTTAAATACGAAACATTTAAAAAAAATTTTAAAATAATTAATTTTATAATTTCACAAATACGGAAAAATATACAATTCATTTCACAATTACATTCATTCATTTTTACAATTTCATTGAATTTCAATTCTTTTCCTCCAAAATTTTAAATTTATTAAACATTTCAAAAGGCCATCAAAGTATTGAATACCCAGGCCTGGGTATTTATCTCAATCTTGTTCAGAAGTTATATGCTTGTAGTAAACATGTTATACTCTTCAAAACAGTTTTTATGATAATTTTGTAATTTTCACAGCATGGGAATTTCAGTGAACCTAGTAAAAATCTCCTAAATGTTATAAAAATCATAAACACCCATTTTTTATTTACCTACCCTCTGGATATTTGACCGGCCCACATCACTGGTTGTGTTGTATCACTTCTTAATAAGTTATTGAAGGTGGCTTAGGGTATGGTTAGCAAATAATCAGAATGATAAATAATAATAGTTTTTGTTTTATTGATTTGCATGGTTGTATATTAAAAACACAACGTTTTGAAGAGGCATAATATTTAGGCCGGAAACTTAATGCCTTAATGTTTTTTTTTTTCATCCACACAGATTAGAGACCATAGTTAAAATACTTGTTATAGACATTTCAAATATTAATACAAATTAAAGGAAACCTATTTCTGAACATGACAGGGCAAAATGAATTTTAAATGGCTTTTAGTTTTCTTTATGAAGGCAATCCTATACACAGGACAAAGCCAGGGGACCAATGGCCAGGTAATCAAGGGTTACATTTCTCCACCCTAGTCCAATTCATAGTTTTTTATTATTTTAAATTCCTCTTAAAATAGATAAAAGGCTTTTTATCCCCTTGACAAACAAAACTACATACAAGAGAAATGTTGTTCGAAAGGTTGACATCCTGAACTGCCGTTTCATTGCCCTGCTTGCGACTGAGTTTCAGGAACACCTCCTCCAGGCTCTGGCAGCCATACATCGACAGAAGCACCTGTGGCGACTCCTCAGCTAGCAGCCGACCGCTTCTCATCAGCCCGATCTGGGGAATACAACACGATCAATATCACATCAATATCTGCTGAGTTAAATTTATCAGAGAAAATGTTCTGCTATTCTTGAAAAATGTATGGGTTATAGAAAGACTTTCTTGTAGATTAAGTAGTTTATCTGTAATATGTCTGTACTCCCATTACCATAAATAGTTAACTCAGTCTTGGACTTCTTACAACTGAGTTTGTGGTTGAATGAAAAATAATAATTTTATCACTGACCGTGTGAGCTTGCCTGGCTTCCTCGATGTAATGTGTGGTAATGATGACAGTCTTGTTTCCATCTTTGGTTATTTGCACCAGATGATTCCATATACTGAAAAATAACAGTAAATATAATATCACATTTGTATTTAATTAAAATAATTGCACTTATGAAAGACTCATCGTGAATGTTAAACTGAAAATTAGCTTTTATAATATAAAATAGAGTTTCATGGTTTATGCTCGTGCAATCACGTAAGTATATTGCACGTTGAGCTCGTATATTATGATAGAACATCAAAGATTTGTGATGTAATGGATTGTGATGTTGGGTACCTTTGCCTGAGGAGAGGGTCGACTCCGACTGTTGGCTCGTCGAGGATGAGGAGCTCTGGATCGTGCATCAGAGCGACGGCAAACGAGACTCTCCTCTGTTGTCCACCACTGCAACACACGGCCACGGGGTGAGACTGATGGTTTAACTGTATGGCTTAACTTTGGTATCAATTGTAAAGTGCATTGTGCTTTAAATGTAGGAAGGAATCAAAACCTATCCAAACAGGGTAACAATACTGGAGGAGTAATTCAACTGGAGAAAGGCTGATAATTCAAATATTTTTGATGATTTTGCCATCAAAGTAATTAACTATAAACAATCTTGAGAACTGATATGATATGATTAATACAAATAATGTTTGGAGTTAATACTATTACATAGTAAGTATTAAGTCAATTAAAACTGTGGTAGTTTAAGGTTTTTACAAAATTTAACTTTGTTGAAAGATATAAAAATGCAATGCCAATTATTATATGCCAGAGTGAAATGAATAAGTAAGTATTATAAAAACTATATGTAAGATGTTAATTATGCTTCCTATAATTTATTGTTAAAATTGAACAATTTTAAATAAAAAAAATTGAAATTGAAATCAATTTGATAAATCTTTTACTAAAACATATAGTCTTGAGAATAAATCTGTAAACATGTTAATAAACACAGCACAACATATTACGAATTGGACTCATCTTAAACATCACAGATTATATACAATTATTACATGAACAGAAATTATATGTATATGAATTATATACATGAAATAGTACTAACAATATTTTTCGCTTGATGCTACCGGTATAAGATTTGGTAAAGTTCATGAATTTAAATAAAATCATTGCCCTCTAGGGCCTCTGGAATTTTGTTGGCCTGGGGCAAAGTGCCCCGGTTGCCCCCCTCATGGCGGCCCTGAAAATAATATACAATTTTTTATTTGGAAAGTAATGTAAGGTTCACTCAAAACTAGTATGTACTGATGAGGACCTGAGGTTTTTGACGAGTCTGTTTTGACTAGGCAAATCAAGGAAGTTGAGCAGAAACTGTAGTCTGTCGTTGATCTCCGCTGTCTCCATGCCGAAGATCCATCCAAAGTACATCATAGTTTCTTTTATTGAAAACTCTCCATACAATGCAATTTCCTAGAGGAAAACAAACGAAATAAGATAAAGTATAAGTTAAGCATGTATGAAACTAAATTTCAGTTGAGATTTTTAAAACATAAGCTGTTTTTTTTTTAATTTTGTTATTAATTTAATGTTGTTTTTGTTCAACCTCCCAAACCATAGACATATATATCTGATATTTTTTTGCCAGGAAACAGAAAGTGGATTCATCCGTCTGCCATATTTCAGGTTGTGAGTGGTAGACAGATATGACTACTAATATTGAATACCCCCGTCGCAGGAAACCTACATACTCAGCTTGTTTCCAATCCATGAATTTGTTTCTCATTATCTCATAAAGTCACTTACCAAGTTCCATAAAAATACATTTATAAAACAATGATATATAGCAATTTATTTATTCCCCATAAGAATAACATTATGGCTGAGTATGCAAAAAAAATATAAGAAATGTGTTTTTTCCAATTATCAACATAACTCAACCAGGTGAAGTTGTTAAAAGATACCAAGTTTTAATAATTTATGTTCATAATTAAGGGAGATATAAAACTTTACTTATTGTCCATAAGAAAAACATTAGGGCTGAGCATGCAGGTTTGCTGCTACGGGGAGAATCAAAAACGAATAATTTTTCTGTGTGAAAATCAATATTCTACTACTAGTTGAAGCTACATACCAAGTTTCATCAAGATACATTCATAAATAATCGAGATATCAAATTTTATTTATTCTCCATGAGGATAACATTGGACAACGTACAGTACTGTGTTTTGCACTTTGAATATTTCTGCAACGATTGGACGTAGAATCATAATTTAAACACAAAAATTATTTTTTTGTAGAGCTGAACTTATTGGTAAAAACAAATGTGAAGTTTTTAGTAAAATTAACTGAGGAAAACCTAAAAACGTTTTTTCATAAGATTAACATGAGAAATTGTATGAACAAGTTTTTGGATTTTCTTCGCAACCACTTAACCTAGATTAATAACTCAAAATACCATATTATTTGTTTTTTTAAGCTTTATAAAATGGTCAAAACCAAAATTGAGTGTTTTAAATATTGTAGGGTGAAAAATGCAAAAAACTGATTTTTGGAAAATGTTGGACACCCATAAAAGCCTCTTCCCATGGTCCGATCTTTATGGTTTTAGAACTTAAAGCCATAAATGTTGCTTTTCACATTTGTGCCAAATTTCATCGAAATCGGATGTTTTCTCAAAAGTTATCGAGTTAACGGACACATTCATTCATAAATTTGAATGAATAGTGTTTTTTCATCTGGGGACCTCAAAACAAAAAGTTATCATGGTCTCGGGCTTAAGTCTTACCATGATACCTACGGTAATAGCTTCTTCCCTATAGAGAAAAATCGCTAAAAATCATAGTAAAAGCCTTTAATTTAATATATACAGGATAAATTTGATCAAGCATGATCTATCTCTTGGGCTGGTAAATCAGTGTCTCTTTAGCAATTTATCAATACTTATAAGTTTCAAATATTTATAAAATTATAAGGTGTAAACTTTGGATGGGTGGTGGGTGACAACCCAGGGATAACATCTGATTACTTTTCACACTGCCTGAATTTTTTTGAAATATTGACAGTTTCAGATTATGGGTGGGCTCCGGTCACAAATCATTTTGCATTTCTACCTGCTTCCCCCCATAAGGCCAATGTTGACTTTCAAAGCCTGTTCCTCCTTAACAAATTATCCAATATCGTTGATGAATAATCCACTTTAAATTCAAAATAGTTCACTTTAAATAGCAAAAGAAAATCTTATGATTTCTTACGTATGTTTAATTCTGATCTAAGTCTTACATTTTTTAAATTGAATATTAGTTTGTGCAAGACCACGCAGTTGGTATACCTGAGGCATGTACCCGACGCGTCTGCCCGGCACCCCGGACCCCTTGGTGCCAGGTTTGCCGCCCAACACCCAGATCTCCCCGGTGTCTAGTCGCCGCCGCCCCACGATGCAACTGAGCAGCGTGGTCTTGCCGCAACCACTGGCACCCAGCAGTCCGTATCTGTAACATCACACATGGTACATAGTGAATGTTATTGAGCCCCTTCCTTACCTATGAAGGCGGTAAACATACATAAAGAGGACGTGACAAATAGGAAAACGAGAGTGTTTTTATTAGTTTGAGATGTCACTTTTAAAGGCAGTTTGTGTAGCAGAGAAATTAACAGAAATAGAAGTAGTAATACCGTGATCACTGGCAGATTGTCATGGTCCTAGCACCCACTATGTTCCAAAAATCATTAATGTTTTTTCTGAGATTTCTGTTCTCTCTATATGAGGATGTATATATATATATATATATTAACAATTTTCACTCATAGCTTTTACAATATGGAGACTAATAATTTATTAACCGCATCATCTTTTCTGTTATTATTCCAATAGTTGTTTGTACCAAGAAAAATAATGCACTAAATTCTATAGGATATATAATTCTAATTTATAACCTAAAACCATAATCTTACTGGTAAAGCTATAGTCAACATAATTTAAAGTTTTTAGAAATATTTTACATAAATTTACATACCAACTGACTGGGCAATGAGAAAGCAAAATGTTGTCAACCACTAGGAAATTTGTATAACCTTGACCTCTGCACGATCATCATAAACTAACACATGTGAGATGATTGGCGAAAATCTGCTGAAAATATTGCCTTACGCCTTCGCCTTGGCAAACACACTTTGTCATTGCCGTCACCTTGCCGACTTGCACACCAAATTCTAAACAATCTCATTAGTATCAGTATATCCTTAAAGGTTAATCTGAAATGTCAAAATACCCCCGTAGCAGCAAACCTGCATACTCAGCGAATTTACAATGCATGTATATGTTTCTCACTACCACATAAAGCCACTCATCAAGTTTCATAAAAAAAAAACACGAATAAATAAATGATATGTAGCATTTTATTTATTCTCCATACGAATAACATTGAAAGCTGAGTACGCAGGTTTGCTGCAACAAGGATCGCAAAATATGTGTTTTTATGCAATTATCAATATAACTTAACCAGTCGAAGCTGCATACAAAGTTTTATTAATTTATGTTAATAATTAAGGGAAACATTACATTTTAATTTTTCTCCATAAGAATAACATGGGGGATGAGTATGCAGGTTTGCTGCTGCGGGGAAAATCAGAAAAAAAGTTGTTTTGCAAATATCAATCGATATACGAGTACTAGGTGAAGCCACATGCCAAGTTTTATCAACATTCATTCATAAATAATCGAGATATCAAATTTTAATTATTCTCCATAAGGATAACATTGGACAACATACTGTGTTTAGCACTTTGAATATCTCTGCAACGGTTGGACATAGAATCACAATTTAAACACCAAAATGATTGTTTTCTAGAGCTAAACTGACTGGTAAAAGCAAATGTGAGGTTTGCATTAAAATGAACTGAGGAAAAGCTAAATACCCCTGTAGCAGCAAACCTGCGTACTCAGCGAACTTCCAATGCACAATGAACTTCCAATATGTATCTTAATACCACATAAAGCCACATACCAAGTTTCATCAATATACATTCATAAATAAACAATTTATGACATTTTAATTATTCTCTATAAGAATAACATGGCGGCTGAGTATGCAGGTTTGCTGAAGCAAGGAACACAAAAAATGGGGTTTTATACAAATATCAATATAACTCATGTAGGTAAAGCCACATACCAAATTTCATCAATTTATTTTCATAATGATGGGAGATAGATAACACGTTACTTATTCTCTATAAGAATAACATGGGGCTGAGTACGCAGGTTTGCTGCTACGGGCCTTTGGTAAAAAATTGTTTTTTGAGCAAACATCAATGGTCCACAACCAGATGAAGCCGTATACAAAGTTTCGTCAGTATACGTTCATAAATAAGCGAGATATAAAATTGTTATTTTCCTCCATAAGAATAACATTAGACAACGTACTGTGTTTAGCACTTTCAATATCTCGGTAACCAATTGACGTAGAGAAATGATCAAAATACCAAATTGTGTGTTTTTTTTAAGCTGAACCCAATGGGAAAACTAAAATTTGACTATTTCCAAAATTATATGTAAAAAATCCGATAAACCCATTTTTGGGGTACAAAACCCCCCCCAAAATACCCCTTCGGATAGAGCGATCTGGCTGGTTTTCGAACTTAAAGTCATAAATGTTGCTTTACACGTTTATATCAAATTTCATCAAAATCGGATAATTTTTACGAGAGTTATCGTGCTCATGGACACATATATATATATATACAGTTTTGAACGAATGGTGTTTTTGGGGTCTGGGGACCTCAAAACGAAAAGTTATCATGGTCCCGGGCCTAGGTCTTACCATGCCGACTACGGTAATAGCTTCTTCCCTATAGGGGAAATTCGCTAAAACGTTTTTCCCATAAGTTTAACATGGGAGATTTTATGAACACGTTTTTTGGATTTTCTCCGCAACCACTTAACCTAGGGTAATGATTCAAAATACCATATTATTTGTTTTTTGAAGCTCTATAAAATGGTCAAAACCAAAATGAAGTATTTTACAAATTGTATGGCAAAAAATTCAAAAAGCTGATTTTTTGAAAATTGTAAACCCCATAAATCCCCCTTCCCATGGTCCGATTTTTCTGGTTTTCGAACTTAAAGTCATGAATGTCACTTTACACATTTGAGCCTAATTTCATCGAAATCAGACGTTTTTTACTCAAGTTATCGTGTTAACGGACATATATATATATATATATATATATATATATATATATATATACATGTATATAAATTTGAACGAATAGTGTTTTTGACATCTGAGGACCTCAAAACAAAAATCTGTCATGGTCTCGGGCTTAACTCTTACCATGCCACCTATGGTAATAGCTTCTTTCCTAAAGGGGAAATTCGCTAACTTTCCTAAAGGGGAAATTCGCTAATAAGAACTACGAACTCGGTGGAGCGCTGTAACGTATATATGGCCAGTTGACCATTTAAAAAAATCAACATCATATGCATTACGCAATCCTCTGGCTGGCACATATCATATTATTAAGATCCTATGCAGTTAAATTTATCTCTGTTTTTTAGAATTTATGGTTCAGAGAAAAATAAACTAAAAACATAAATTAAATTGAAACATTTGTTTCCTTCTGTCACAGAGAAAGAATAATCAGGGGTATCTATCTACCTTACAAATGATTTTCCACCAAGCACATATTAATTTATTGAAGTAGTCCAAGACGGACACAACTGATGCAGCACTCCCCCACATCATCACTGCGGTTTCACTAGACACATGTGGTGCATATGTCGGAAGTTACCCCAGTTTCAGCCCTAGCCTATCTCTATGACTCACATGGTGCCCTTGGCGACGGTCATGTTGAGGTTGCTGAGCACATGGTTGGGATGATGGCTGGGTCCGTAGTGTTTGAACGCATGCCGCACACTGACAGCGTTCTGACGGCGCGTCCACACTGTGCTCTGCTGCGTCTGCAGTGGCGGGTGTGGCTTGCCGTTGCGTTGATCCGCCACCGTCACCGCTCCTCCAACCACCAAGTCCGGCGAGTCCATCGTGTTGTTTCCTTCCCTGAAACACCATCACCGTATTATCAGTACATTTTAGGGAGGAAAATCTTCACGACAAATTGACATTGGTTACGTACCTCTACCTAACACACTAACTAAGATAAAGGTTGACGACCACCCTCATTTTATTAGCTAAGGTGCATTTACTGCCCACATTCTCACAGCTTGGGCGAGCCTACCCTACCTACCTTACCCATCCTCATCGTCTTTCTGATTTTCCTATATTAATAATTATTAATCCCAGCAAGGGAGTGTTACAGCCCTCTGGGGTGGTATAGGAAAAGCTTCCATTCCTTTCCACTAGCAAGCACAAAATGACTAAAAAATGGCAAAAGGACCTTCACGGGATTCCCTGTGGATGTGGTATAACCCAAGATTTATAAGAGTTATGGTTGTATAAAAACATCACAAAAAGTCTATCAATCGGTGAAATTGTGATAAAATTTGTCAGTTGTACGATGATTTATATGGAAACATATTATTAGAATATTTATAAATACTTTGATTATTACTAAATGATTCTTACTCTTCCTTTTTGTGACATGTCCTAAGCCTAGATTGTATGAAGTCAATCATGGTGATATTTCCAGTAGAAAAATGAGTTTTACGTACACAATACACAGCATCAAATGATATTGCAGAAAACAATAATATAGGCTAATTAAACATATGTGGTGAAAATAAACATTGATAAAATGTTTGTGAAGCTTACAATTTTAATGAGTCTCCACACTCCGATGCTAGTCTAAAGGCAAGGGACTGACTCCATAAATAATTTTAATTCTGCCTTTAATATCAACTTTGGTATCACAGAAACATATGCCCATCATATTCACTGTGTTGTTTTAGCTGCTTCGATATTCTTTAAATCTATATTATTAAAGAATTTCTTGAGTTGTTTGGACATTTTCGACCTCTAAAACTACTGCAGTATTGTATGCATGTTTAGTATCAATCATAAGCTCTTACCCTCTTACTGTGGAAAAACATCCAGCTTCAGGGCTCACATCATGAGCATTCTAAGTTCCAATATCAGTCTTATTTAAGAATAGCAATCAATTAAACTTGTGGATTCTGCTGCTCAAACTTCAGCAAATGTTCTTTTCAAAGGTACATTTTTCAAAAACCTTAAAACGTATTGGGGATACTGCCATGTCATTCCCGAAGTCATTTTATTTACATGATTTTTGTAACAGTTGTTCTTGCTGTTCTGTCGTGTTTACCAAACAGTTGTTGAATATATAATTCAATTTATTTCAATTCTTATATAAGATGTACATTTAAGTTTAGATGGCGACCAGTTGTATTGGCAGAGTCCTGAGGACAAACGTAAATCATAAAATATTTTGAATAATCTACACCATGGCCTTTTTAAAACAATACATCAAGCATAACAATTTGTCCAGGAGTTACAACTACCTAAATTATTTTGACAGTGTCCTGCCTAACAACAAATTAGTGCAAGTATGGGAACAAAAAACAGCCCCCACCATATCTTCCATGAGTTACGAATAGGGTGAGGGTAAGTGTTATCCCCTACACTGTTCATACAAAACCGCCCCCACCATATCTTCCTTGAGTTACGAATAGGGTGAGGGTAAGTGTTATCCCCTACACTGTTCATACAAAACAGCCCCCATCATATCTTCCTTGAGTTACGAATAGGGTGAGGGTAAGTGTTATCCCCTACACTGTCCATACAAAACAGCCCCCACCATATCTTCCTTGAGTTACGAATAGGGTGAGGGTAAGTGTTATCCCCTACACTGTTCATACAAAACAGCCCCCATCATATCTTCCTTGAGTTACGAATAGGGTGAGGGTAAGTGTTATCCCCTACACTGTCCATACAAAACAGCCCCCACCATATCTTCCTTGAGTTATGAATATGGTGAGGGTAAGTGTTATCCCCTACACTGTTCATACAAAACCGTTGCTAAGTAACTTAGTGGTGGAAACTCCATTTGTGTAAGGTGATGACTTTATGGCCAGCTAATAAACAAAGGGTTGAAGGGAAACCAACCCCCTCCACTGTTCAAATACTGTTTATTGACAAGGCAAATCAATGAATTGTAATGGCTTTTAATGACAGCTGTGATACAATCGTGCAATAAAAAACCAATCAAATCACTTGTCCAATGACATAGTTAACACTTTCGCTGCGTTTGACATATTTAAACATTAAAATCTCATATGTTCCAATGTTGAGCAATGTCCGATTCGACCCACGCAGCCAATGTGATAAGGGAAGATTATGGTGGGGTTGACTAGCTGGCCATAAAGTCATCTTCATATAGTAGGTATTATTATAACTGTTTTTTCCACTGCTTTATAATATTGTTTTAATTAATACACAAACAGATTTTTTGTCACATTGAGATCTAAGGAACCACTGAACCGATCTTTATGATTGATGGAAATGTCTTAAGGTGTAGGATTGCAGAAAATTATTACAAATTTACATTGGCCCTCACAGGCCATCAAAGTTGCAATGTTAATCTTATGGAAGAAAAGTATAACCATTGGAATTGAGCATTTGGCAGATGTTGAAGGTAACAAATCACAGTACACAGAAGCAAGATCAGCTCTTTTAAGCTAATTTATGGAATGGCTTCACAATTTAAAATAACAGGACTGAATTTACTCAAATTCGAGAACCTGGATACGACAGTATTGTTTTAACTTATAATTATGATCAGCTGGAGAGAGATTTTACTTTAAACAAACACAATGAGATTTTATTTTGTGGATTGGTTTTTGAATTGCCATGTATTATGGTTCTCAGTAAAACACAATTCAACCACCCTTGTGCATTGTGTTACAATTTTAGCTTTTTATATCTACTTAATTTACAACTCAGTTTTACAGTGTCACCAACATCAGTTTTATCAAGAAGTTTGAATTTAATTATTCCATATTTCTTGTATCAATTCAGTTTTTAAATGGTAATGGTTAAGTTACAAAGTTAGTGGTCCGGGAATAACGACTTGTACAATCAAAACTGATGTAACGTTGTGTAAACAAATGCTGTGTTGAACAGTTACATTACAAAAATATATAAACAAATTGCTTTTGCCAATGGTGGGTGTGCAACTTCCTCCCCAGGTAATACTAGAGAGGGGAAAGCTGTTCCCTCGCCACTATCTCACTATCTCCATCTCTCTCCCACAATATCTCAAAACAGAACACCTTCAAGTTCATTCAGTTATAGTTCCACAGATGATGTAAATATCAGACATAGGTGTGCTCTTGCACTGGTTTAGTGACGTCATCTTTGGGGAAAATCAGCTGGTAGTCGCCCAACAAACCCCTATCAGTCATTTTAATCTTGTTGTCGTCGCGTTTGTTTACTTTTTAATGTTTACATCAGAACAAAAAGCTTATAGTAACAATAAAATACATGTTCAAAATCAAAACAAATGATGTCAACTTCGGGGGTTGCGAAGAATGTTACCGAATTTGGTCGGCGTTGGAGCACACCTATGTCTGGTATTTACATCATGAGTTCCACAGAGCTTGCCCTTTCAAAAACCTACTTGTGTGTATTAAATTTAAGTTCCTTGGGGGTCGAGCTTTGCTCGGGGGAAGGCCAGTCAGTTTGTTTAGATGACTTGGAGCATATTTCACCACTTCCCCCTACTGATAATCAGTTTTGTATAACTCATTTGCCTCTTTTCTACATTTTTAAGGTCACTCCAGTTTTTTATTTATAGCTCAACGTCCCTTTGATTTATTTTACTACTCTTTATATGTAATCTTCACTCAAATCTTTTAATCTCTACTCTCAGGAAACCACATGTTAATAATCATAAACAACATGAATATTACTTTTGACAGATCCCTAATTGATTATGAACAGCTGTTACAATTATTTTTTTTTTATTTGAAACTCCATAAGCCCAATGTTAATTTTGTTAACTTTTCATTAGTGAATTTCCTATGGAAAATTGAACTATTACCATGACCCACACAGTGAAACTTAAGCCCGGGACCACAATAGAAGTTCCTAACGTGACCCCCTGAACACGTTTTGGGGGGTCGTTCAAAATTATATATATATGTGTGCACTCTAGCGATCACATTTTTTGTCCGATTTACTTAAAATTTGGTAGGGATGTTCCTTTCTATAATCAGTTGGACAAGTTCGTTGGGCAAAACAATCGGAAAACTCTAATCCCCTTTTTTGGGGATTATTCTTTCAAATTTTGAGTTTTTGGGCTCAAAAAGGGTCAGAAAAGCCCTGGACATAAAATTAATGCTTATATTAAGATGGAAATTAGTGAAGCAAAACTTTTAAGCCCTCTCTCGTCATTCTAGCTTAAATATTTACCGAGTTATTAAAGAAAATGTATATTGGCTAAACACAGTACGTTGTCTTACATTAGAAAAGCATGTTATTCATATGTTGGTGTATTTGTATCATCCCCAGCAACCTCGCGCCTGCTTTTAAGCCTTTCAACCTTCTCCTAACCTTATAATGCACAAAATTGTATTCATAGCATTGCAGGTAAATGAAACCAGGAACATCAGAACAGCCAAAAAATCAATGGTTTCAGATTTCAATAAAATGTATGTTTTTACACTGGTTTTGAGTTTTAAAAGTTTTGAATGTGAAAATTCACTTCCCTTATGTCAGCGTGCTGCGTGCGAACTCGTTTTAGTTTTTTACATTATTTGATCTTTCCTGGAGATGAGGCCTGTCCTGAACTTATTTTTATCCCAGAAATTAGTTATTTCAAACCTTTGAAGGAAATTGTTAGAGCCGTTTTTGAGATCAGTGTCACAAGCAAGCAAGCAAACCTTACTCATATTAGAGTATACGATAGGATAGGATAGGATAGGATACTAAGATTGAACATGTGACAGTTAACAATACTCCCGTTGCAGCTAACCTGCGTACTCAGCGAATTTCCAATGCATATATTTGGGTATCACTACTACCAAGTTTCACAAAAATACATTCATTAATAAGTGATATATAGCATTTTATTTATTCTCCATAAGAATAACATTATAATTGAGTACGCAGGTTTGCTGCAACAAGGATGATAAGAAATGTATTTTTTTGCAATTATCAATATAACTCAACCAGGTGAAGCTACATACCAAGTTTTATTAATTTAGGTTCATAACTAAGGGAGATATAAAACTTTACTTATTCTCCATATGAATAACATTGGGTTCGAATATGTAGGTTTGCTGCTACTGGGAAAAAGCAACAAAAACCTTTTTTTGGTGCTAATATCAATATACCACAACTAGTTGAAGCCATATACCAAGTTTCATCAATAAACATACATAAATAATCGAAATATAACATGTTATTTATTCTACATAAGGATAACATTGGACAACGTACTATGTTTAGCACTTTGAATATCACTGCAACGGTTGGAGTAAAACAACGATTAAAATGCCAAAATTATTGTTTTTTAGAGCCAAACTGATTGGTAGAAAGAAATGTGGAGTTTTTTAGCGAATTTCCCCTATAGGGAAGAAGCTATTACCGTAGGTCTCATGGTAAGACTTAAGCCCGAGACCTGATAACTTTTCGTTTTGAGGTCCCCAGATGTCAAAAACACCATTCGTTCAAATTATTATATAAATAAATAAATAAATAAATTCTTTATATATATATATATATATATATATATTATATGTCCGTAAGCACGATAACTCTCGTAAAAAAGGTCCGATCTTAATGAAATTTGGTACAAATATGTAAAGTACTATTTATCTGAACGAGTTCGAAAACCAGACAAATCACACTATCCTAAGGGGGGTTTTGGGGGTTTGTACCCCAAAAATTGTTTTTTTTGGGTTTTCACATGTAATAGTTATTTAAATAAAATTTTAATTCATACCATTGAATTCAGCTTAAAAAACAAACAATTTGGTATTTTAATCATTGCTCTACGTCAATTGGTTACTGAGATATTGAAAGTGCTAAACACAGTACGTTGTCCAATGTTATTCTTATGGAGAAAAAGAAAAATGTTATATCTTGGTTATTTATGAACATAAACTGACGAAACTTGGTATAGCGCTTCATCTGGTTGTGGTTTGTACAAAATATCAATTTTTCGCCTATGGTTCCCGTAGCAGCAAACCTAGGTACTCGGTCCCCATGTTATTCTTAAGGAGAGTAATAAATATGTTATATATCGCTTATTTATGAATGTATATTATGGATGAAACTTGGTATGTGACTTCCCTTAGATGATTTATACTGATATTTGCATGAAAACCCATAATTTTGTGTTCCTTGTTGCAGCAAACCTGCGTACTCATCCCTAATGTTATTCTTATGGAGAATAATGAATAATTTTAAATATTGCTTATTTATGAATATATTTCTTATGAATCCTGGTAAGGGGCTTAATGTGTTATTAAGACATATATATTCATTGGAAATTTGCTGAGGTTTGCTGCGACGGGGGTATTTAGTGAAATTATCTCATTTCAGAAGAAAGTAAACATTCAGAAACTGTAATGCGAACAGCTGTGGACACTTCCATTGACAGCTTAAAGAGCAGAAGCAAGAACAGCTGTTTCAAGCTAACTAAAATGCAAATTGCATTGACTAAAGAAAGAAAACCCCTGTGCGAAGAACGGGTACGTCAGCTAGTAATATTATAAAGAAGAGGTGGTTTCTGTCTGTCTGTCTGTCTGATGTTCCGGGTGAACGCAAAAACTACTGAACCGACTGGGCTGAAACTTTACACAAAGGTAGATCTTGAACCCATGCAATGCATAGGCGTATTCAATTCCTTAACATCCCCTCGGGCTACGCCCCGTGAAGTCCAGAAACATTCCAGAAAGTAAACATTCAGAAACTGTAATGTGAACAATTAAATGCTGTGTCTCCCTTAATTATGAACATAGCTGTGGACACTTCCATTTGACAGCTTAAAGAGCAGAAGCAAGAACAGCTGTTTCAAGCTAACTAAAATGGAAATTGCATTGACTAAAGAACGGGTAGAGAAAACCCCTGTGCGAAGAACGGGTATGTCAGCTAGCTATTAATTAATATTAATGAACAAAAATATTAATGTGGCTTCATCTGGTTGTTGTCTATTCTTACTTGCACAAAAACAATTTTTACCGATACTTCCTGTACCCCCCCCCCGATTTTATATTTTTGCTCCCCCCCCCCGATTTTTATTTTCACCCCACCCCCGATTTTATATTTTGCTCCCCCCTCTTCGATTTTATATTTTTATTTTATGTACCCCCATTTTATATTTTTGCCCCCCCCATTTTTATTTTTGCCCCACCCCCAATTTTAGCGAATTTCCCATGTAGGGAAGAAGCTATTACCGTAGTCGGCATGGTAAGACCAAGGCCTGGGACCATGATAACTTTTCGTTTTGAGGTCCCCAGATGCCAAAAATACCATTCGTTCAAAACTGTATGTATATAATAAAGCACGATAACTCTTGTAAAAATGTTCACATCTTAATGAAATTTGTTACAAATGTGTAAAGTACCATTTATTTGAACGAGTTCGAAAACCAGACGAATCGCACCATCCAAAGGGGGGTTTAGGGGGAGTTTGGTCCCCAAAAATGTTTTTTTTTTGGGGGGTTTCCACATGTAATTTTTATTTAAATCAAATTTTAATTTTTACCATTGAATTCAACATAAAAAAATTTGGTATTTTGATCATTGCTCTACGTCAATTGGTTATTGAGATATTGAAAGTGCTAAACACAGTACGTTGTCTAATGTTATTCTTATGGAGAAAAAGAAAAATTGTATATCTCGCTTATTTATGAACATGAACTGACGAAATTTGGTACAAGGCTTCATCTGGTTGTGGTTTATTGTTTGCAAAAAAAATTTTCGCCTGTATTTCCCGTTGCAACAAACCTAGGTTCTTGGTCCCCATGTTATTCTTACGGAAAATAATTATAATGTTATATATCGCTTATTTGTGAATGTATATGGATGAAACTTGGTTTGTGACTTCACTAAGATGAGTTCTATTCATATTTGCATAAAAACCCATTATTTTGTGTTCCTTGTTGCAGCAAACCTGCGAACTCATCCCCAATGTTATTCTTATGGATAATAATTAATATTTAAATATCGCTTGTTTGCGAATATATTTCTTATGAATCCTGTTAAGTGTTTTAATGTGTTATGTTATATATTCATTGGAATTTTGCTGAGTATGCAGGTTTGCTGCGACGGGGGTATTATATTTTTATTTTTTGTTGTCCTCCCTCTATTTTATATTTTTTGCCCCCCACCCTCGATTTTATATTTTTGCTCCCCCCATTTTTATTTTTGCCCACCCCAATTTTATATTTTGCTCCCCCCCTCTTCGATTTAATATTTTTATTTTATGTCCCCCTCCATTTTATATTTTTGCCCCCCCATTTTATATTTTGCTCCCCCCCCACCAATTTTACATTTATGTCCACCTCCTCCCCTCCCCGCTACATTTTAAATTTTTATTGTACTTGAGTTCTTTTATTTCTAAAAGCGAATCCATTGTTACGTTACCAATTTGGAGTCGCAAACCACACGCCGTTTACTATCCGAGAGAGTTCCTCGACTTAGCAACAGGACCCGAACTATCTCGAACTATTTCGTTAATTAACTTTGATTTAATTGTACATTAAACGTGTAAAATGTAATTTTAATAAATAAAATAACGTGGATTGTTATTTGCTTTAGTTAATCTACCATTTATATACAACCCGTACGAAGGACGGGTACACAGCTAGTTTTAAATATTGCCGCTGAACGATATTGGTAACGCAAACCAAGAACGGAAAACAATATTTCCCAGTAAATTAGATTTTAATATTTATTTGAAAAACGTAAATCAAATTTTAATATTTATTTGAAAAACGTATTCGAATAACACAGTTATAGCAACAACCTACTACCACGACATAAGGCTACAGTTTAATATTATAGTGTTATAAATCCAACTGCGTTATATAACAGACAAATTGGACCATCCCTTAACACTTATGATAACATGTGGGTTGCAAACTACCGCCAAGGAACCCAGCTGACAGCTGCCCAGAGCTCCAAACTACCGCCAAGGAACCCAGCTGACAGCTGCCCAGAGCTCCGAACTACCGCCAAGGAACCCAGCTGACAGAGCTCCAGAGATCACAGACGCCTGAGACTTGCAGATCAAAGTGTATCTAACAGATAGTATGCTGAAATATCTCCTAATTACTGAACTTCAGTCTTTAGTTTTTAGTTAGGCAATCTTGTTTTATTTTAAAGCAGAGCGTTTAAATTTGTACATTTTGGAAATGCAGTTTTACAGACCCCCCTTAGGACTTTTTTACCTCTGCTATAAGTGCAAGTTTAAGCGAAAAGGAACCTGTATAACATGTTTAAACGATAGACCCAACAGCCCTACTGACACAGTGCTCGACCTACCCCGAGAGTCGAATATTGCCTGCCGCCGTGCCGTTCCAGCGATCCCCAGCGACGAGGCTCGCCCGTCCCTCGCCGCTCGCTCACCTTGAATCTCGCACTAGTGCTCAGTCTCTAATTATACGTTGCTTTTTGAGAGCTTTTTAACTGCGGAAATTTCCCATAGCAATTCTACGTGCAGGAACGCGGAACTCTGCGTTTAGTGTGAATGATACATGAAATTATTATCGTTCATGGTCATATTTTTAGACTATGTCGTGATAGTTGAAAAGTTATATCGCAGCGTTTGTTGATAACAATCAAGAGTAGAAAAGAATTGTTTGAAAAAAAAAATTTGTGTTGGTTTTATGTAGTTTTCCTTTTTTGTAAGAAAAGGAAAAATTACATGCCGCTGGAGTTATTTTGAGTTGGGACACCGTTGTCTTGTACTGAACTTGTTTGTTTGTTTGAACTGTGTTTGTCGTGTTGAGTTGGACTTTTGTAATTTAGGAATTCGTCGTGTGATACAACGTTTAATTGTTCCCTTCCAACAACTTGGAGACTTCCATTTTCCATTAATGGAAAGGAAATCGTGGATAGATTTATGAATACAAAAGGTATGGTTAAAAGTTTCTACAAAAATTATCTTACAAAATAAGTAATTATTGAGTGCTGGTTGATAAAAGGTATACCTTTTTATTTTAAAAGGAAAACGAACATTTTAAAACAAAGTATAGTGAATCGAATAAACGAAAAAAGTCTACTACTCCTTACGGATTTGAAGGTAAACACGGCCTTATTAAATACTATAAACTGAAAAGTGCAAGTAAATTGAATGCACAAAGAAAGAGAGCGAGAGTCGTGAGAAAGTCCAGTTGCAGGCAATGCAAGGTCGCGCCGCGGACAATGCGGCGGCATCATCAGCGCCTCCGCGGTTTACTGAACTGGGCTGAGGCGGTCACAGTGGTAGCGCAATACAGTGGTGTTGGATAACTGCTCAGGACCAAGCATTAGATAGGCGTGGTTGGCGTAATTGTCAAGGATTTGAGAACTTACATAAAAGGCAATAAGTATACACTCTAGATACAAACATGTAGTGGCCATTTGGGACTCCATACAAAATATTTCACCATAAATATAAATATTTATTTCACTATAAATATTGAGATAGTATACTGATAGTAAACTGATATTTTCAATTTTATAAACTGAGACAAACTCTAGAACGCTTATAAAATTTAGCGCAAGTTTGTTTGTCTTTTCGCGAAAAATAAATAATTTTGTAGCTCTAACACAAAAATACATCCATCCATCTGTAAACAAACATGCAGATTATTCTTGCACAAACCACTCTGTGGTATTTCAAAATGTGGTTTACTTAATGCATTTGATTATTAGACTACAATTTTAGTTAATGATCCTGACAAATAATCATCCGGTCTTAGTAGGTATCAAGGCATCTCACTCATAATATTAATTCATTCATATCAGTCTTAACTTACTGCATAGCCGAGTTGGAATCTTAGATAGTGATTAACTTAAAATCAAAGTGCTATATCCAACAAAAAAAAACAGGTATGCACTTGCCTCCGCATTAGGTCTACTTTGTAATTTGGCAAAGCCTGAATGAGTGAATTTTCAAACATCGTAAGAATGTTGTTACACTCCTCCCATATCGTTTCAGGCTTGTGTGTTTTTTTCTGTTTTGTTGAAATGACGTGACTTCTTTTACAAGTGCACTGTGCTGTCAGGAGAGGCGTGACACGATTCAGCGCTAACTATTGCTAATGGCAAGGAAAACTCAGATTGTGCAAATTCGTACACTTGGATAAGTTTCCAGCAATGTTATTTCATTACTAGTTTGCCTGCTCCTGTTAAAAATTAAATCGTCCATCAATTTTACTATGTCAAGTGTGACAAATAACAACAAATAATCTGTGTCCATAACTAGGACCAAAGTTTAGAGTTGTTATAATGTTAAAATGGTCATTCGTCACAATGGGTTCGAATTTGATTTTGTTTTTAATTGGTGAATAATGTTACATGCAAATAAAAATCAAGAAATGTGTCAAGAATATAATATGTTTAAGGTTAGCAGGTTGAAACGCAAAAACATTTGTGGAAATATATTTTATTTCTGACACATATTCATACGAAATAATAGCTTGAAGAAAAACTTACAGGGATAAATGCAATAATATATTTTATTAGCCAAGTTGCAGGCTCATTAACTGGCGAGAAAGGATTTGCGGATTTTACATTTCATGGATTTTAAACAACGAAGAATATTATTCAAACGCTTGGCTCAATCCCATAAAAAAGACAACCTCTAAAAAGACGGTCGTAGTTGAATCTCTAACCTCACCTTGACAATCTCATTATGGGATGGCGGGCGTTTGCCTCATCTCCCCGGTCGCATTTGCTGGAACGCTTCAGTAAAGGACTGTACTGCACCGGGTCAAAACGTAGAAAGGACTTTAATGTCCAAACCTTTCCTGGTAAAAAAAGTCCCTTAAAAGTCCATTATTTGACAGCTCAACAATATTTTTAGCCTTCATTCCTTCTATCATTCCTTTTATCTTCATGCATTTTATTCCTAGCCAACAAACCTTTTATCTGATCAATAAATTTAATGAACTCTCAGTCGATGGGTTTAACTATCTAAAATTTCATCAGATAATTCCAGGTTTCCAAACTATCAAACATTTAAGCCTGCATTCTACGAAATATATATTTAATTCCGTAAGCGAATCGGTACCCACGAAATGTCTCGAACTAGGAAGAAGTTAAGTTAGGTTATGACGATTCATTTTAAAGCTTGAGAGCCAAGGACGGTGAGAAAAATATCAGAAATGTCAAAAATTACGTGGGCTACGTCCCACTGAATTTCAATGATCCAATGATTTTCTTATGGAAATTTCACTACAGCGTTTTTTTTAATAAGCGAAATGAACTAATGATGAGCTGTGATTATCCACTTACACAAAAACCATATGTTAGGGGCTATAGCCCCTGTAACCCACTAGTATAAATTAATTTAATAAATAACATGTTTATTTAATTATTAACATGGGCCGACGGGTCTAAACCCTTAGGGACGCATTTTTTGCCTTCCTTCTACCAGGTAATCGAAACAATTGAGCAATAAAGCATTTTCCGATACTTTTACTGGCTGTTTGACTCGTTGTTCTGAGGATGAGAAAGGTGTTTGTACTAAAACGTAATTGTTACATAACTATGGGTCGTGACTCTGGGATCAGATCAGACAATGGATCCGGGATTACCAAGGCCGGCGTCCGTGGTCCATGTGGCTGGTACAGCTAGGGTATAGCTAACAATGTCTTAAACACGTATGAACACCTCTGGCCTAGAGGCGAAGAAATACTGTTATTTGAATCATACATCCTTAATATCTATGATGGATTCGTAGTAAGAGTAGGTAGTCATTGTAGTCTTTAGAGAAGGAGTCAATATTTTCCAAACAATAAGTCAGATTATTTGTCTGAAATTCATTGTCGGTGATGGTGACATAATTCTTTTGATTGCGAACATTTAGCTTGTGCTAGTGCAATAGAAAAATATTTACACTCCAAATGTACCAGATAAAAACAAAAAATTTGAGTTTTTTTCTATTTTATTGTTTGAGTGGGAGTTGTCTTTTAAAGACGTTGAAGAGCATCAGGTAACTGAAAATGGGCATTAATAAGGTAACAATTTTAAAAATATCTAACGAACAGTTCATTTTATCGGAGATTATTAAATAAATACTACACGATAAAAACGAGTTGAACAAGCCGTTTCAGGCATTGAGTATTTAAATGTTGTGTTTATTTTGAGATTTAAATTGTTTTAACGAAAAACAAGTAGGTGAAAATTAATAAACAATTAGGTAACAACGAAAAATGTAATTAGTAACAAAAATTGTTGTGTAAATACATCGCATAGACTTTTGAAAATTCACATGGCATAAACCTATCACCTATCAATTATTAACCTATCACCTATTAACCTATAAACTTTGGAGACTGCAAGGAATTGAAGCCTAAAAGAGTCATCCGAACATCAACCGAACTGTCTTGAATCAGTTGGTTAAATCATACCAGAATATTCTCCTTTAAAGTAGTGTAGAAATGTTAAGTTACTTACAATGTTTAAGCTTAATCATTACTGTAGCGAAAATCTCAGAGACTTGAACGGTGTTTGTACTAACTAAAGGTAAAAAGTGCAAAGAGTAGCTTCTTTAATTGCGGATTAAACTCCTGCATACTTGCGAAAGTTCCATTTACATTCACAGTGAAGAAATTGCCTCAGGGCTCCGGTCACTAAACAAACAAAGGTTACACGGTTGTTTTCACATTTCGTGCCACTTGTGCAATTTCTATTTTAACACCGAGTGGAACATTGTTTACTGGGAGGTTCCTCAGCCCCAGGGAGAGTCTAATGTCCGGTGATGATCGCCGGACAAACATCACCATGTTGCCAGTCACCACGACCTCATCAGCTCTTGATTGGAAACTTTAATAAACTGGGACAAATATTATCATCTCTTCAACTTTGATTAACTCTTTAATTTGTAATTATCTGCTACTACGGCAAAGATAAAACATCAATTGATGAAGCCACAGTTTTTAACCACAATGTCAAGAAAAGCAACAGAGGATCTTTGGGTAAATAACGTAGTCCTAATTCGTCAATCAGTGCATACGCATAATATACTTCCCTGATGTTTTATTACAGTAATACGAGAAAAATGTAGTGGGGTTCACAATTCCTTGCTTGTGCTAACCAGGTAAATAACGATTAGGATTGTTTTGAATGAGCCACAGATATGCAAGTTAATTCGGATCGGTTCACAAGAGGGAAGCGAATCGGCTATGGTGGCGGCGAAGACCGCAGGATCATGGAGATGGCGTATCTGGTGTTTGTGATATTTACGTTTTTGTGTGATCGAGATATAAAGTAGTCCAAGGTAAGTGACACCTTGACGTTGCCTCAGCTCGGCCGGTTCATTATGAGGCCACGTACGCAAATATCAACATCGCATCCACGTCACCGGAGTACGAGCAATAGAGATGCCCCAGGATACAGTGTGAAACACAAACATACGTACACAAATATCACCATCGCATCCGCGTCACCGGAGTACGAGCAATAGAGATGCCCCAGGGTATACAGTGTGAAAAACAAACATACGTATAAAAATATCACCATCGCAACCGCGTCACCGGACTACGAGCAAAAGAGACGCCCCAGGATACAGTGTGAAACACAAACATACGTACACAAATATCACCATCGCATCTGCGTCACCGGAGTACGAGCAATAGTGATGCCCCAGGGTATACAGTGTGAAAAACAAACATACGTATAAAAATATCACCATCGCATCAGCGTCACCGGACTACGAGCAAAAGAGACGCCCCAGGATACAGTGTGAAACACAAACATACGTACACAAATATCACCATCGCATCTGCGTCACCGGAGTACGAGCAATAGTGATGCCCCAGGGTATACAGTGTGAAAAACAAACATACGTATAAAAATATCACCATCGCATCCGCGTCACCGGACTACGAGCAATAGAGACGCCCCAGGATACAGTGTGAAACACAAACATACGTACACAAATATCACCATCGCATCTGCGTCACCGGAGTACGAGCAATAGAGATGCCCCAGGATACAGTGTGAAACACAAACATACGTACACAAATATCACCATCGCATCAGCGTCACCGGACTACGAGCAATAGAGACACCCCAGGATACAGTGTGAAATACAAACATATGTACACAAATATCACCATCGCATCTGCGTTACCGGAGTACGAGCAATAGTGATGCCCCAGGATACAGTGGGAAACACAAACATACGTACACAAATATCACCATCGCACCCGCGTCACCGGAGTACGAGCAATAGAGATGCCCCAGGATACAGTGTGAAACACAAACATACGTACACAAATATCACCATCGCATCCGCGTCACCGGAGTACGAGCAATAGAGATGCCCCAGGGTATACAGTGTGAAAAACAAACATACGTATAAAAATATCACCATCGCAACCGCGTCACCGGACTACGAGCAAAAGAGACGCCCCAGGATACAGTGTGAAACACAAACATACGTACACAAATATCACCATCGCATCTGCGTCACCGGAGTACGAGCAATAGTGATGCCCCAGGGTATACAGTGTGAAAAACAAACATACGTATAAAAATATCACCATCGCATCAGCGTCACCGGACTACGCGCAAAAGAGACGCCCCAGGATACAGTGTGAAACACAAACATACGTACACAAATATCACCATCGCATCTGCGTCACCGGAGTACGAGCAATAGTGAAGCCCCAGGGTATACAGTGTGAAAAACAAACATACGTATAAAAATATCACCATCGCATCCGCGTCACCGGACTACGAGCAATAGAGACGCCCCAGGATACAGTGTGAAACACAAACATACGTACACAAATATCACCATCGCATCTGCGTCACCGGAGTACGAGCAATAGAGATGCCCCAGGATACAGTGTGAAACACAAACATACGTACACAAATATCACCATCGCATCAGCGTCACCGGACTACGAGCAATAGAGACACCCCAGGATACAGTGTGAAATACAAACATATGTACACAAATATCACCATCGCATCTGCGTTACCGGAGTACGAGCAATAGTGATGCCCCAGGATACAGTGGGAAACACAAACATACGTACACAAATATCACCATCGCACCCGCGTCACCGGAGTACGAGCAATAGAGACGTTCCAGGATACAGTGTGAAACACAAACATACGTACACAAATATCACCATCGCATCCGCGTCACCGGAGTACGAGCAATAGTGATGCCCCAGGATACAGTGTGTAAAACAAACATACGTATAAAAATATCACCATCGCATCCGCGTCACCGGACTACGAGCAATAGAGACGTTCCAGGATACAGTGTGAAATACAAACATACGTACACAAATATCACCATCGCATCTGCGTCACCGGAGTACGAGCAATAGTGATGCCCCAGGATACAGTGGGAAAAACAAACATACGTACACAAATATCACCATCGCATCTGCGTCACCGGAGTACGAGCAATAGTGATGCCCCAGGATACAGTGGGAAAAACAAACATACGTACACAAATATCACCATCGCATCTGCGTCACCGGACTACGAGCAATAGAGACGTTCCAGGATACAGTGTGAAACACACACATACGTACACAAATATCACCATCGCATCTGCGTCACCGGAGTACGAGCAATAGTGATGCCCCAGGATACAGTGTGAAAAACAAACATACGTATAAAAATATCACCATCGCATCCGCGTCACCGGACTACGAGCAATAGAGACGTTCCAGGATACAGTGTGAAACACAAACATACGTACACAAATATCACCATCGCATCTGCGTCACCGGAGTACGAGCAATAGTGATGCCCCAGGGTATACAGTGTGAAAAACAAACATACGTATAAAAATATCACCCTCGCATCCGCGTCACCGGACTACGAGCAATAGAGACGTCCCAGGATACAGTGTGAAATACAAACATATTTACACAAATATCACCATCGCATCTGCGTCACCGGAGTACGAGCAATAGTGATGCCCCAGGATACAGTGGGAAAAACAAACATACGTACACAAATATCACCATCGCATCTGCGTCACCGGAGTACGAGCAATAGTGATGCCCCAGGATACAGTGGGAAACACAAACATACGTACACAAATATCACCATCGCATCCGCGTCACCGGACTACGAGCAATAGAGACGTCCCAGGATACAGTGTGAAATACAAACATACGTACACAAATATCACCATCGCATCCGCGTCACCGGAGTACGAGCAATAGTGATGCCCCAGGATACAGTGTGAAAAACAAACATACGTATAAAAATATCACCATCGCATCCGCGTCACCGGACTACGAGCAATAGAGACGTTCCAGGCTAGAGTGTGAAATACAAACATACGTACACAAATATCACCATCGCATCTGCGTCACAGGAGTACGAGCAATAGTGATGCCCCAGGATACAGTGGGAAAAACAAACATACGTACACAAATATCACCATCGCATTTGCGTCACCGGAGTACGAGCAATAGTGATGCCCCAGGATACAGTGGGAAAAACAAACATACGTACACAAATATCACCATCGCATCTGCGTCACCGGACTACGAGCAATAGAGACGTTCCAGGATACAGTGTGAAACACACACATACGTACACAAATATCACCATCGCATCTGCGTCACCGGAGTACGAGCAATAGTAATGCCCCAGGATACAGTGTGAAAAACAAACATACGTATAAAAATATCACCATCGCATCCGCGTCACCGGACTACGAGCAATAGAGACGTTCCAGGATACAGTGTGAAACACAAACATACGTACACAAATATCACCATCGCATCTGCGTCACCGGAGTACGAGCAATAGTGATGCCCCAGGGTATACAGTGTGAAAAACAAACATACGTATAAAAATATCACCCTCGCATCCGCGTCACCGGACTACGAGCAATAGAGACGTCCCAGGATACAGTGTGAAATACAAACATATTTACACAAATATCACCATCGCATCTGCGTCACCGGAGTACGAGCAATAGTGATGCCCCAGGATACAGTGGGAAAAACAAACATACGTACACAAATATCACCATCGCATCTGCGTCACCGGAGTACGAGCAATAGTGATGCCCCAGGATACAGTGTGAAACACAAACATACGTACACAAATATTACCATCGCATCTGCGTCACCGGACTACGAGCAATAGTGATGCCCCAGGATACAGTGTGAAAAACAAACATACGTATAAAAATATCACCATCGCATCTGCGTCACCGGACTACGAGCAATAGAGATGCCCCAGGATACAGTGTGAAAAACAAACATACGTATAAAAATATCACCATCGCATCTGCGTCACCGGACTACGAGCAATAGAGACGTTCCAGGATACAGTGTGAAACACAAACATACGTACACAAATATCACCATCGCATCCGCGTCACCGGAGTACGAGCAATAGTGATGCCCCAGGATACAGTGTGAAAAACAAACATACGTACACAAATATCACCATCGCATCTGCGTCACCGGACTACGAGCAATAGAGACGTTCCAGGATACAGTGTGAAACACAAACATACGTACACAAATATCACCATCGCATCTGCGTCACCGGAGTACGAGCAATAGTGATGCCCCAGGGTATACAGTGTGAAAAACAAACATACGTATAAAAATATCACCATCGCATCCGCGTCACCGGACTATGAGCAATAGAGACGTCCCAGGATACAGTGTGAAATACAAACATATGTACACAAATATCACCATCGCATCTGCGTCACCGGAGTACGAGCAATAGTGATGCCCCAGGATACAGTGGGAAAAACAAACATACGTACACAAATATCACCATCGCATCTGCGTCACCGGAGTACGAGCAATAGTGATGCCCCAGGATACAGTGGGAAACACAAACATACGTACACAAATATCACCATCGCATCCGCGTCACCGGACTACGAGCAATAGAGACGTCCCAGGATACAGTGTGAAATACAAACATACGTACACAAATATCACCATCGCATCTGCGTCACCGGAGTACGAGCAATAGTGATGCCCCAGGATACAGTGGGAAAAACAAACATACGTACACAAATATCACCATCGCATCAGCGTCACCGGACTACGAGCAATAGAGACGTTCCAGGATACAGTGTGAAACACAAACATATGTACACAAATATCACCATCGCATCTGCGTCACCGGAGTACGAGCAATAGTGATGCCCCAGGATACAGTGTGAAAAACAAACATACGTATGAAAATATCACCATCGCATCCGCGTCACCGGACTACGAGCAATAGAGACGTTCCAGGATACAGTGTGAAACACAAACATACGTATAAAAATATCACCATCGCATCTGCGTCACCGGACTACGAGCAATAGAGACGTTCCAGGATACAGTGTGAAACACAAACATACGTACACAAATATCACCATCGCATCCGCGTCACCGGAGTACGAGCAATAGTGATGCCCCAGGATACAGTGTGAAAAACAAACATACGTATAAAAATATCACCATCGCATCCGCGTCACCGGACTACGAGCAATAGAGACGTTCCAGGATACAGTGTGAAACACAAATATTACCATCGCATCTGCGTCACCGGACTACGAGCAATAGTGATGCCCTAGGATACAGTGTGAAAAACAAACCTTACGTATAAAAATATCACCATCGCATCTGCGTCACCGGACTACGAGCAATAGAGATGCCCCAGGATACAGTGTGAAAAACAAACATACGTATAAAAATATCACCATCGCATCTGCGTCACCGGACTACGAGCAATAGAGACGTTCCAGGATACAGTGTGAAACACAAACATACGTACACAAATATCACCATCGCATCCGCGTCACCGGAGTACGAGCAATAGTGATGCCCCAGGATACAGTGGGAAAAACAAACATACGTACACAAATATCACCATCGCATCTGCGTCACCGGACTACGAGCAATAGAGACGTTCCAGGATACAGTGTGAAACACAAACATACGTACACAAATATCACCATCGCATCTGCGTCACCGGACTACGAGCAATAGTGATGCCCCAGGATACAGTGTGAAAAACAAACATACGTATAAAAATATAACCATCGCATCTGCGTCACCGGACTACGAGCAATAGAGATGCCCCAGGATACAGTGTGAAAAACAAACATACGTATAAAAATATCACCATCGCATCTGCGTCACCGGACTACGAGCAATAGAGACGTTCCAGGATACAGTGTGAAACACAAACATACGTACACAAATATCACCATCGCATCCGCGTCACCGGAGTACGAGCAATAGTGATTCCCCAGGATACAGTGTGAAAAACAAACATACGTATAAAAATATCACCATCGCATCCGCGTCACCGGACTACGAGCAATAGAGACGTTCCAGGATACAGTGTGAAACACAAACATACGTACACAAATATCACCATCGCATCTGCGTCACCGGAGTACGAGCAATAGTGATGCCCCAGGATACAGTGTGAAAAACAAACATACGTATAAAAATATCACCATCGCATCCGCGTCACCGGACTACGAGCAATAGAGACGTTCCAGGATACAGTGTGAAACACAAACATACGTACACAAATATCACCATCGCATCTGCGTTACCGGACTACGAGCAATAGTGATGCCCCAGGATACAGTGTGAAAAACAAACATACGTATAAAAATATCACCATCGCATCTGTGTTACCGGCTTACGAGCAATAGAGATGCCCCAGGATACAGTGTGAAAAACAAACATACGTATAAAAATATCACCATCGCATCTGCGTCACCGGACTACGAGCAATAGAGACGTTCCAGGATACAGTGTGAAACACAAACATACGTACACAAATATCACCATCGCATCCGCGTCACCGGAGTACGAGCAATAGTGATGCCCCAGGATACAGTGGGAAAAACAAACATACGTACACAAATATCACCATCGCATCTGCGTCACCGGACTACGAGCAATAGAGACGTTCCAGGATACAGTGTGAAACACAAACATACGTACACAAATATCACCATCGCATCTGCGTCACCGGACTACGAGCAATAGTGATGCCCCAGGATACAGTGTGAAAAACAAACATACGTATAAAAATATAACCATCGCATCTGCGTCACCGGACTACGAGCAATAGAGATGCCCCAGGATACAGTGTGAAAAACAAACATACGTATAAAAATATCACCATCGCATCTGCGTCACCGGACTACGAGCAATAGAGACGTTCCAGGATACAGTGTGAAACACAAACATACGTACACAAATATCACCATCGCATCCGCGTCACCGGAGTACGAGCAATAGTGATTCCCCAGGATACAGTGTGAAAAACAAACATACGTATAAAAATATCACCATCGCATCCGCGTCACCGGACTACGAGCAATAGAGACGTTCCAGGATACAGTGTGAAACACAAACATACGTACACAAATATCACCATCGCATCTGCGTCACCGGAGTACGAGCAATAGTGATGCCCCAGGATACAGTGTGAAAAACAAACATACGTATAAAAATATCACCATCGCATCCGCGTCACCGGACTACGAGCAATAGAGACGTTCCAGGATACAGTGTGAAACACAAACATACGTACACAAATATCACCATCGCATCTGCGTTACCGGACTACGAGCAATAGTGATGCCCCAGGATACAGTGTGAAAAACAAACATACGTATAAAAATATCACCATCGCATCTGTGTTACCGGCTTACGAGCAATAGAGATGCCCCAGGATACAGTGTGAAAAACAAACATACGTATAAAAATATCACCATCGCATCTGCGTCACCGGACTACGAGCAATAGAGACGTTCCAGGATACAGTGTGAAACACAAACATACGTACACAAATATCACCATCGCATCCGCGTCACCGGAGTACGAGCAATAGTGATGCCCCAGGATACAGTGTGAAAAACAAACACTATGTTATCTCTACTTTCAAAGATAAAAGCAGTGGAAAGTATAAGGTGTAGTTTATAGTCCGATTATAAAGAAAGTGACTGGCGGAGCGGTCGCGCAGCAACCGAACATTATATTTCATAACCTCGTGGAAACGTAAAACACAGGGTTTGAAATTTCTAATGAACGCTATTAAAATAGTCATTTTAAGACGTTTATAGCACATTTTTAATTTGTATCTTATTCCGATGAGTTTATATTGAGAGTTAAATATTTTGTTACGCGAATTAAGACATTTTTAATTTTAATCCATGTGTTTTTTAATATAACTCTCTATACAAATTCATTGGGACAAGTTACAAAATATTTTTAAAATATGCTATAAACGTCTGTAACAAAACTCCTCCATAAACGTCTGTAACAAAACTCCTCCGAAACGGCTTGGCCGATTCTTATGAAATTTTGTGTGTACGTTTGGTAGGTCTGAGAACAGGACGTAAACTATTTAATTTTTTTATTTATATATTTTTCGATAGACGAGTGAGTGAAGCGAACGAGCTCATATTGAAAATGAACGAGTATTTGATATAAAACAAATTCGATGACATTAGGACAGGACAACGTCCGTCGGCCCAGCTAGAGTTATTATAATTTCAATAATGTAATTGAAATCACCACACACTAAGACGAGTTTTTCTAAGCCAACCCCCTCCATCACTTCTTAACAAATTTCATCGACTAAGAATAAAACGTTGTCTAGAGATTAATACGTTGTACAAAAGGTTTTCAATTTTCAATATATTTATCGTGAAAGCCACGCTCTTTAAGTTTGTTTTAACTCCCCTTACAGGATAAATTAGTAGTAAGTGACAGGTTGTCACTACCTATAATGAATTCACTCTTATAAAATATCGGTTCATGGGAAAGGAATCGGTTCATGTCATTTACTCTTTGTAAAATTGTTTTAACGAAAATGAATTTCTAAACAAGTTACTATGACTATTTTTATATTATTTCCTAATACCAATCCGCGATCATTTGGGAATTTTTAGTTTTTAACTCAGCTTTCGCACGAGTTACATCCTGGCATTTTCTATTTATATAACGTTTCTCAAAATAAACAATCAGAATACTAAGATTATTCCGTGACTTTGTTTTGCCGGAAATGGATGAATCACTTTAAAATATTGTGCTTATTCATCTGCCAACGACGTTCTGAGAGCTAGTGTACTAATTTTCAAAACATAAGATTGAATCATTACACTACAATGCTCTGATTAGTCAACCTGCAAAGTGGTAAATTGTCTTGAACATCTGGTTGCTCGAAGAAACTCATTCATTCCTCTGGAATGGTCTGTTCTGTTGTCATAGTCGGGTACCCAGCTACTCCTCCACCTCTGCTGAATGTTTACTACTGGTCGTTTCTGATCACGAGAATTGCTTTTACATTGTTTAAGATTTCGTAATCTCTATAATATTTTAATGAATTAAACATTTCAATTTCACAATACTAAACACAGTACCCGAATTTATCTGCTTTTCCGAAAATAAATTTTCAAATTAAATGTAATTTTGTTTTATTAAAAAATTGATAGTTTGTTAAGAGAATGAATTTTTACCACAATGAAATACCAATAAAAATAGTCCAGGTGGCCACTGGTCATCTAACCATTGTTAAACAGGACATTTTACAATTGGTAGATAAATTTGAACTTATAGTTAGTCAAGCAAGAGTTATCTCAGGCAAGTCCAAGTTTATTGTACTGAGTGCAAAAGTTATGCGTGACTTGGATGAATTGCAGGACAGATTGCATATAACGAATTTGCATTTTAGCGAATTTCCCCTGTAGGAAAGAAGCTATTACCGTTGGTCTCATGGTAAGACTTAAGCCCGAGACCTTGATAACATTTCGTTTTGAAGTCCCCAGATGCCAAAAACATTATTCGTTCAAATTTATATATATGTCCGTCAACCCGATAACTTTTGAAAAAAACAAACATCCGATTGCGATGAAATTTGGCACAAACATGTAAAGTAACATTTATGACTTTAAGTTCGAAAACCAAAAATATCGGACCATGGGAAGGGGGGTTTATGGGGTTTCAAAATTTTCCAAAAATCAGATTTTTGCATTTTCCCCCTAAAATTTGTAAAACACTCAATTTTGGTTTTGAACATTTTATAGAGCTTAGAAAAATAAATAATATGGTATTTTGAATCATTAACCAGGTTAAGTTGTTGCAGAGAAAATCCAAAAAACGTGTCAATAAATTCTCCCATGTTAATCTTATTGGCAAAAGGTTTTTAGCTTTCCCTCAGTTAATTTTACTGTAAAATTCGCATTTGCTTCTACCTATCAGTTTAGCTCTAAAAAATCAATCATTTTGGTGTTTAAATTGTGGTTCTACGTCCAAACGTTGCAAAGATATTCAAAGTGCTAAACACAGTAATGTTATCCTTATGGAGAATAATTAAAATTTGATATCTTGATTATTTATGAATGTATATTTATAAATCTTGGCATGTGGCTTCACCCTAGTACTGTTATATTGATATTTGCACAAAAAATAATGTTTTGCCGACTGTCCCCGTAGCAGCAAACCCTCATACTCAGTCCTAATGTTATTCTTATGGAGAATAAGTAATGTTTTTTATCTCCCTTAATTATGAACATAAATTAATTAAATTTGGTATGTAGCTTCACCTGGTTAAATTATATTAATAATGGTTTAAAAATTCATTTCTTATCTTTCTTGTTGCAGCAAACCTGCGTACTCAGCCCTCAATTTTATTCTTGTGGAAAATAAATCAAATTCTATATATCACTTGTTTATTCATGTATTTTTATGAAACTTGGTGAGTGGCTTTATGTGGTAGTGAGAAACATGTACTTGCATTGGAAATTTGCTGAATATCCAGGCTTGCTGCGACGGGGGTATTATCTCTAAGTTAAATGTTGAAGTGTAATAGTTTTACATAAGGGATGGGGAGGTTCCACGGTTGTAGGTCCGGTACCAATAACGACAGAACCATTAAATGATTTCATTATAATGAAACGTGACTAATACATTTTTGTGGCATAAACCAGTCATAAAGTAACGATATATATCTGCGTAGAACAATTCAAATACAGTCACGTTTTTCACACCGCTTTAGACATTATAAACGTCACAATCCACATACTTAATAGCATGACGTTAATTTGTAAACAAAACCTATTTATTAAAACAACTACAAAAATTACTATGGGGCATTTAGGACACAACTCGTCCATACTTCAAATTACACGAGTTTAATTAAATTTAGAGTTGTTTAAATTCTCAACACACACTTCCAATGCCAATACAGCAGTGCGTCGAGACCAAATAACGTTCTTAAGTGGTCAATCAGTGTAATAAAAGGAAAACAAACGCGGTAAACGAGCCTGAAGCCGCACACCTTGGGCTAGCCTTGCGGCGAGGAGGCTAACTGGTGTAAGGCTACACCACACCAGTGCGCCACGCGGGCCGGGACCCGGGATTGGCGTGCTGTGAATTATAAGAGAGAGCCACGGATGGGAATCGGCAGCAGGAGACAATTGGGTACACATAACACCCGAGTTGTAGAGTTATCGTCTTAATACGAAAGGAGTTTAAAATTAACAAACCGATCCCGGAGAAAAATGTGCCGAGTCAGATTGAGGATCGTGGAAAGGAAGAGCGATGAAGCAACGAGCGAAGAGTGATGTAACTAGAGTCGGGCCTGAATCACAGCACTGGCTGGCAACGGCAACACTGGCTGTGGTGTCCATTGTGGGGCATAGCTCACACTCGCTGTCGACCACAACATGTGATGTTGTATCTGGGCTACGTACACAGACATTTAACACTGTGGGGCCAAACCATTAGGCAGATTCGCCAGCGTAAACTGCAAAGTACAGACAATAAATTGGTATTCGTGAAATGATTGTTATATCAAACTAAACTAAAATGGAGATTGAATTCGCTAAGGCAGTAAGTAAAATATATATGCCATGCTTTACACATAGAAGGTGAGCGGATCAATGAAACATGAGTAGTCAACGAATAAAGATACAGCAGGTGTATTGTTCATGTTATTAGATGCTATGTTATTGGACGCCGTTATTTTGCTAAAAGTGATCAAAGGTAAAAGCAGGTGTTTGTGTACTGCTGATATTTGGAGGTAGTTTTTCAAAATACGGGCCGAAAAACAACAACCTGTAGTCCGCCTCTAGTTTTTTTGGCAACCCGCATAACTTGCTGATCTCCTGCCTTGTTCCTAAAAACTGTAATACAAAGTACAGTGCAGTTCAAGCGGCGGTTACAATTCTGTTATAAAAATTAAACCTCAAATTATTTAAATTCATAATTTTGTGAAAAGTATCAAATAATACTATTCAGAAATATTATTTATTTCTTAGTCACTTGCGATAAATATAATTAGATAAAATTAATTTTCGAGCTGTAATTAGAAACAGCTATACATTCGAATGGCAGGCGTGAGTAATTAAATCATCTACTCGTATCAAGAATACTTGGCTATTGGTTTTTATATAAAACTAGCAACGACTAGCAAGCAGCTTTACCCGCGTGAACTGTAATTTAAACAGAATTAAACGTAAAACTACTTGTATGTGCTGTGGTGTTGTATTCTGTTGCAAACCTGTCAAACTAAGGAATAAGGAACACATGATTAAGTAAAAAAATGTACAATTCACGTCAGATTTTATAGTTTGCTGCTAACGCAAATTCATTAAAAACATTTAATTAAATCAAATCAAATATTCTTAATTGTCATAAAACATAAATGCATGCATTGGCTTGCGTCTAATTAAATTTGAAACATGCAAATAATCCATAATTCATGAATAAATTAAAGTCAAATTCTTAGTACCAAAGAACCCTGATAACTTATTTTTTATTCTTATCAAAATCCTCTACAGATAAAAAGTGCAATAAGAACATTTCTTTTTTTAACGAAATAAATCTGTTTCGACTCTAAATACATCAGGAATGGCATTAAATAATGACGCGGCAGTGTAAATGATTAACATTGGAACTCTGACGATCCGTGGGGCGGAGTCCTAAGGCCTGAGGAGAAAATCCTTTCTTGGTGCACCTTTAGGGTACAAAGCGAACGTTGTATGAAAATGTTAAGCCTTTAGCTTTAATAGTTTTGCTGTGCGTTTATTATTAATCAGGACAGGTCTTTTTATATTAGTTGTCGATTGCCTCTAAATGCTTCTGAATCTCGGGCTACCTGTACTCAATTGATGTAGAGATTTTAAAAATTATATCTTCTTATGGTCGAATAAGCGACTTGACTGGAATAACTGGAATCAATGGCATAAAACAGCTAAAACAAAAATTAGATTTACAACCCGGATATAATAGTGGATATGTTTCAAACCTATCAAACCATTATTAATTTTCTATTATAATTCCAAAACTTTTAATTTATCACACAATGATTCGTTTACAGTTTTTCGGATTAGCCCAAGCACTCAACAACAGAAACCCTTTAGTTGCCTGAAAAAACAAATTTAAATCGGCATTGTTTTTCTATTATGTTTTGATATTGTGTTAAGAACAGTATGAACTAAGTTTAAAACGTTTAAGATTATTTAATGCAGATGCAATTTTAATTTTACTAAGAAAGCGCCGATTATTAATGATTTATATAACAGAAAATATGTTATTCGAACCGTACGAAATTAAAATCATTATGCTGAAACTCGCATATTTCTATATTTACATAGGGTCAAGACAATGTTGAAAAGTATAACCACCAGCGTCTTGGACTTCGGCCTAAGGGTCGGTTCTCGGGGAGCTCTAAAACTTGAGGGGTTTAGACCGCTTTCACTTAAAAATGTTATATAATCTCTTACAAATGTCCCGTTGTCATTGATACAGCATACCAAGGAAAGGGAAGAAGAAAGAAATTAACACCAATAGTAAATATATTAAAACTAACGTTTTAAACAATTCATATATTTCAGAATAGATACATTTAACCTTGTAAATAAAAGAAAAACAACCTGTTAGCGTTGTTAAACAGTGTTTAGTCAGGAATCGCAATAATTGTTAATTTTAATCGTGGGAAATTTCAAAGATTGTTCAGAGATGCATTGACTACAATAGCTAAACAACATTTTTATTAGAATGTTACGTGATGTGTTAATTACGAGATATAATTAAAAAACATCGTACAACACTTAATATATTTACACTTTGTACTCACTTACATGTTGGTAAATATATATAAACAGTACAAGGCAATCGATTTCGACCAGTCACACAGATCATAATTATACTTAATGAGAGAATGACAGAACCAAGAAGGCGTCCCTGCTTGTATCCTATTGGCTATCGGAAAATAGGAATATCTTTTGGTAACAATAGTTATTAAGGATAATGCAATTGACCCGTCAAAATTTAACCAACATATAGTACCAGTACAGACATCTCTAACTTGTTTCCACTTTAACATGGTGAGAACTTTAGGTTTTGAAATAACGGATTTTACCTGTAGAGTTAACAATAAAGTGGAGTGACGGTCGGACCTCTTAACGCTGCCTTCCCCCATTAAACGAGACGTCTGCGTCTTGGGAAATACACAAGTGGTCAACAGTTGGGGAAAAGAGGCAGTCTACAAACTATAATTAGCATTGTGAAACTATTAAACATCAAATTAACATTGATGTTTTTTATTTGATTCTTAACGATTCTTCCTAGTAAGAATTAAAATAAAGCATTGTTAATTTATAAACATATAACAAAATTTGTATACAATTTATCAAATTTGTACCTATTACAAAATGTAAGTATGGTCCGCACCATGGTGCAAAGCAAGCTCTGTGCCAAAAACAGTACTAGAACCGGTTTGTTAAACTAAACGAGTGCGCTCGCAGCACGCTGACGTGAGGGAAGTGAATTTCCACATAAAAAACTTTTAAAACTCAACGTCAGTGCAGAACAAACATTTATTCAAATTGTTATTGAAATCTGAAAACGTTGATTTTTTGGCTGTTCTGATGCTCCTGCTAAAAATATAAAATACCTGCTATGCTGGGAATACAATTTTGCGCATTATAAGGTTAGGAGAAGTTCCAGTCAGGCTTGAAAGTAGGCGTGAGGTTGCTGGGGATGATAAAAGTACGCCAACAAATGAATAACAGGCTTTTATAATGCAAAACCCCCATAAGACAACGTACTGTGTTTGGTCAATACACATTTTATTCAAGAACTTGGTAAATAGTTACGCTAGAATGATGGGAGAGGGCTTAAAAGTTTTGCCTCAATAATTCCTATCTTGGTACATGCATTCATTTTACATCTGGGGCTTCTCTGACCTTTTTCGGACCCAAAATCTCAAAATTTGAAAGATTAATCCCAAAAAAGGGGTTTAGAGTTTCCCGATTGTTTTGTCCAACTAACTTGTCCAACTGATTATTGAAAGGAACGTTCCTACTAAATTTGAAGTAAATCGGACAAAAAATGCGACCGCTAGAGTGCATACACATTTATAGAAAATAAACAAAATTTATATTTATATTTATATTCAAATATTTTATATTATTTATTTATATCATTTTATTATATTTATATACAAAATTTTGAACGACCCCCCAAACGTGTTCAGAGGGTCAAGTTAGGAACGTCTATGGTGGTCCCGGGATTAGGTTTCACCGTGCGGGTCATGCTAATAGTTCACTTTCCATAGGAAATTCACTAATAATAATTACAGCTGATAGTATCGTCACTGACACTACCGAAAGTGAAATGTCATTCTGACCTTAACTGAATTTAATACAAAATCACCACCAATTGTTTCTGTATATTTATCCGGTTGTCTTTAAGACGTAGCCTTCAGAAAAACAGAGGCCTAAATAAGAACAAAGTATTGAGCGTAGTTCCAATGACTACATAGTCAAAATCACTGGTAGTTCTAAGTGTGTCAGAGTGTGCAAGGTTTTGAAAACGAAGGACAAAGTTAAAACAGTCAAATTTAAAATCTGACAGTAGACAGTCTATCTTTTTCAGCGGTATAGAATTTAAAAACTGGTTATATCATCACAGTGATATTCTATCCTTATTTGGTTAACAGAACAGTTAAATTAAATATTGCGCAATTTCCTTTCACAAAAATACTAAAGTATATCTATTTTTAAAACTGTGAAAAACAGACGAATTGATTTTGAAACAATGTTTAATAATATTTAGAGCTGATCAGTTGGGGGATACCTCCCTGTAACAGCGTTAATTTAAAACATAAATATAATTTTCAATTCATTACTCTTAACCTGAATGTTATGGTTATACAGAGTGTTCCATGAGTGGGATCGCACTAGTCTGTTATCAGATTGTGACAAGGTCGAGCTCGCATGCATGTGATTCATAATTGAACACTGCCGACATTTTTGAAACATTTATGGCATTTATCCATATGGTTTGATAATTTTCATGTGCCTTCATGGACTAAAACGTGGCGCTTCAGACGTAAACTTTACTAACATTTAATATTTTAATTTCAATTTAACTTTAAAATGAGACAGCAAATGAGTATAAATAAAGCATCCCTTTCACAGCCTCCTTGGACGGTGACAAGTCTAAATCGAGAAAGCCTGTATAAAAATCGAGAAATTAAGTAAATCCGAGACTTAACAAAATAGCTATTAAATGTAATGTGCATCATTTACTGACAAACACGAATCACACAATGCACACCCACGCGTTAATGTTAACCATCGAGGTTAGATTGCCACAGTCAAGTGCAGGGCCCGATAGAGCGGCAGTGAAGTCAGTGAAGTACGCGTTTAGAATCTGCCGCTTGTCATTTTTTCATGAGGAAGCAGCCAGAGGCAGTGGTTACCGCGGCTGGTGGTTGCGCCGACGCGTCGTCATTTCTTACATCACTGATGTTAACCGCTCGCCATTATGTGTTATCATTACTCAACTCGGCACGAGCAACGCGAGTTCCTCATATTTATCCTTCTCTAGACATGCGGAAGAAAAGTATAAAATACAAAAGAAACAATTGGTGCATTTCAGCCTTACCTGAAGTAGGAACATTTTCCGGATTATAATCTGGTAAAGTAAACTAACTATAGTGACTTACTTAAAAAATGTCTAATATCAAATAACCTCTACTTGGTGTTCCCACTTGTGTCTTGCTATTGCCGTCCTTGTGGACAGTACCACCGCGACATTTGCTGGACTACTGCCAACGCGACGTTCCAAACGCACTGCGATTGTCTTCCTCAAGGCAGCACCAACATCGTCGATCGTTTCCTGGCTGTCCCTGCTCGACCACTGCTCACTGCTGCGCTCCCTGCAGCCCATCAGGGTGGTTGGGGAGCTACCGGGCTCAGGCTCAGGGCTGCCGCATGAATCACGTCTTACAGCCGACTTTCCGGATTGCACAGTTCCCGGCCTTGGCTGCTTTCACTCTCTCCGTGGAGTGCTTTAATCGCAACTCCTCAGATGTCTGCCGTTCACTGTTCCCAGGGAGTCATGGCAGTAATATGCCCTTTGATAAATTACTTCTACTCTGTAACCTTTATTGTTCCTTCAGTGACGTGGAAAATCACAGACGTATTGTTTTGTAAGTCTGATTCTGAAACACATGTCTGGCTATGTGGTCAATATGCACAATATAGGGCTATTAGAATGTTCTACCATATAAATCAGTCGAAATACATTTTACATATCGTAAGCCAAGAGATATATTATAACATTATGTGGGTTTTGAGAATCATTGCGAAAACCCATTGGTTAATTTGTATGTTTAAATTATAACGCATTCCAGTTTGTTATTAATACTATTTAACATCAAAATATGAGAGAGTAAAAGTACAAGTATTTCCTTATGCACAAAACTAATCAAGTTTAATTGTCTTTAAACAAATCCTTTAATATTCTTAACTTTTGTAAAATAAATGACTCGACCATAACTCATTCGTCATTAAAAATTACCAATAATTTCCGGTCCAGTTTATCCGAATAACGAGTGACAGCTGAGCGTGACATTACGTGAAACGTGAGGCGTAACTGTTGTATGGTTACGGGACACGTGTGCACAGCATGTATGCTAGGCTGGTATCGCAGTAAGGCAGCGGCAGCGAGCATGACACTGCGAACACCCTGGTTACATAAGGACCGGGGAACTGGGTCGGCGGATTGGACTGGAACACCGGCATTTCATCAGCTAGCGGAGACACCGATCAACAATTGATTCCAAAGTGTACCAGTGGGATTTGTACATCGTGAAAGTTGTTACACGACAAGGAATTACTTGTTATCGAGTGACCTACAAGTGGATGTGTACCGACTGTACTGCGGTGTGCGTCGGCGTTGACGATGCGACGGTGACAAACGAGGCCGATACCCGCTAAAAGACGCGACTCACTTCCAGACTCTACTTTCTACCGCAAACAGAAACATCTTTGTCTTAAACAAGAATGGACGTTGTGCTTTGTGTTTGAAGCATTTCATTGGGACATATGCAATTAAAATTTACATTCAAAGTGTTAAATGTTATAGCATATCAAATAAACAAAAGCGTCAAGGTCGCGATAATTGAAGAGTTGATTAGCTGCCATATTGGCGATTAAATTATAATTGTCTGCCCGACCTTCATGAAACATGGGTATAAATGTTAATAAATGTTTTAAGTGATGAATAAAAATATAACGATAATAATGAGGTTTGTTAAGGAACATAAGAAACATCCGTAACAAAGGAATATCAAAATCCTGAGGTGGAATTTTACAAATACTTCCTCAATTTAAAACCAGATATGGATTGGTACCATAGTAAACTAGCGAACATTAACATCGTTGAAAATTATGTTTATACCCGTATGTTACTGTTGTGTAGAAGGAATGTTTGTAAATCAAGTTTATGTTTATTTTAAAGTTATCTGCAACTCATCAAACAGACTGGCTTATAATTTCTACATTTTGAAGATTTTCGTTCTGATTAAACAATGTTAATAACCGTTATAACGCTTTGATAGCGATTGGGATCCCTTAGGCATTTTATTTCCTTAATATAAATATGGAATAATAGAAACAGTAAAATAAATATTGGGTATGGTAAAGTTCAAATAAGATACTTAGGTTCATGCACATTTTGGCGTTAACTGAAATAAACACAACAGTTGACTTCGGAGGTGTTATGTTTTTTAATTACTGCATTTTTACTGACTCATAGCTTTGCCTAGGAACATTACTAATGGTTTCTTGAATACAAACATAAACACATGGTTAAACAAACGAAGAAATTGCACACCTAATGTAATATTCGTGACCAAACGAATTTTTCCCTAATTTTTTCTCAGAAAACTGAAACGGGTGTGATCTGGAAGCATAGCCAATCTTATAAAAGTGTATGGGTACATTTTGCTTTGCATTTACTTATCTACTCGGAAAATAATTACCATAAAACGGAGGAAAAGTCTTGACGTATAACATATATAATATTTTATTTACTATCCTTAAATATACCACTAGGGCTTAATATGCAGGTTTGCTGCAACGGGGAACACAAAGATTTGGGGTTTTAGTATTAATATCAATGAACTAGAACCATATGAAGCTAATACCATGTTCTACAATTATAATATGTCCAAAAATAAGCGTGATATAAAATGTTATTTACTCTCCATTAGAATAAAATTAGGGGTGAATAAAACAATTTTTTGTTGTAAACCAACACTGGCCAACGTGCTGTGTAAAACACTTACAATATCACAGTAACCAGTTGACTTATAGACCAATAATTTGAAATTGTTTGTCCTTTAACTTGATCCAAAGATCAAGTTAATGAGTTCAAGTTAAGTTATAAGTTGAGATCAAGTTAAATCAAATGAGATTTATTAAATTTTATGTAACCATTTCAAAAACTCCATTTTGGGAAGATCACAAAACCAACTTCAGATGCAGTGCAAGAAATGTAAGGTTTGACCCAAAAAATACGATTTGGTCCAGATGTTGTATATACTGTATATACTGCTTATTACTCTTAAAGTAAAATTTAAGCTGTGCCACGGCCGCCACCTTGGAAGTCTAGGGCAAAATTAAGTGCACTATCATATTATACTCATCCTAAGTTTATCTTTTTGTCTAGGTCCATGAACAATTAAAAATAAACGAATTATTTTTACATTTTCTCTCAATTTAACTGATACTGGTTTATATATAGGTTATGTATATATAGGATTATATATAGGATATACAGGGTTATATATAGGATATAAAGTTGTAGATTTAATAGTTAGTTGTTAGATTTAAGTATATAGTTGTACACGAATTTTAAGAATGAAAACTATAAACAGCCGCCACTCTGAAGCGGAATGCTGCGCAAATAGAAATACATTATGAAGAATGTATCTTAGTAGTTTATGAAGAATTTATAAACTACTAAGATTAATTATTTTACCTCTGATAATTGCCGAAATATTAAGGGTTTTATAAGAAACGTTACCAGATGAAAGAAAGGAAACTGATCGGATGGGGCTCACGTGTATGGTAATTGTTTTTTGACCTGACAATCAACACAGTATTAAGTTTGGTGCAGGCAAAGCCGGACATCAGTCCAGTCATCACATAGACGCAAACAGAAACTTAGTATGAGCATAATATTCAAGTGCACTTGGTCCAACATTAGTATACATTAAATATATAATTTTAAATCCATTATAAGTCGAACACCGTCAGGTTTAGAAAAAATTAGAAAATTAAAAATTATAATAACCAAAAATGTATATTTGAATTTTCTCTAAATCTGTTAATCGATTACAATACATACATACAAATGTTAACAAATTATGTTTTCTACCACCTGGGGACCTAAAAGCAACAAGTTATTATGATCCCGTGACTAGGTCTTACCATGACGACTACACTAATAGCTTCTACCATACGTAGGATAAAATCGGTAAAATATGTTGTTTAAGTTCCTGCAATACTTAAAAACAATTAATTTTCTGTCCTAAATAACAGTAATAACCACAATGGTTTTTACAAATGTACAACCACCTCTTAAAAAAGGCACGTAGGTTAATAGCACATTTTTATCATTAACGTAAATCAACGTCCACTAAAATAGTGTGAGCTGATGCAGACAAACATAACCCTACTTTCACTGTTGTGCAACTTCAGCAAGTATTCCTGCTGACATTGGTCAACAGGCATTGCTGTTTTTGCACATTGTGTCCGAGTGTTGGTTGGTCCGCGTGTTGTACAGGTAAAGACCGCGACGACACGACGAAGTAGCAGACTACAGACTGACAACTGCGATGAAGTGCAGAGTCAGCAAAGGGGGTCCGAGCTTTACCTTCCACTACACATTTCTCTCTCGTATAAGACAAAAATAGCTAAGGGAAGGGTTATTATAGCGTCTGGCGTCTGCATAGTGTAGTGAGACTCACCACTGTTATCCTCCGTTCTTCATTCATCATAGTTGGATCTATCTATATGTAGACTGCGTGGTACCTCATCTTGCCCACGACCTCCACACAATTTGGCTTACGTTCAACAGCGAGTTGTATTAAAAATATTACACGACGATAAAAGGCCTAAGCTGGGCTAATTCCTGTTGAGGGATATAATACAAATATTAAACCGAGATATGCAAAAAAATACGTCAACTCTATTTCCCTGTTCAACCTATTTTAATTCGATGAAAACATGTTTTCATTTTACGACATTAATTATGTTTAGTTTCAAATAACAGTCATGAAATTTACTTATGCTCAACGAACAGCTGAAACTGTTAAACCTGACTGGTTATAGCTGAAACTTGTATCGGAGGGTTAAATTATACGGTGTAAAAACCGTAAACGATACACTGTACGACATTTATTTTAATCTTAAGTGCAAGACAAACCATAGCCCAATGGACCATGACACGCTAGCGTTAAACATGTTATGAAAGGTTATACGGAGTAAAGTAGATTTTTAACATCTAAAAACACTCAAATGGCATCTCGCTAGCCTAACGGTTAGCGTCTTCGACTTCGGCTTAATGGGTCACGGGTTCAGATCCCGGGGTGTCCACAACAATTTGATGGGTTTGGACCGCTTTCCCTAAAAGCGTTTGTGTGGTCTCATAACAAAAATGCTATTGGCGTTGAAACACACAATACAAAAAAATATATATATATAAATATAATACTGTACTTTAGTAAGACTAATAAAAAAACACTCAACCTGTTTGACGTCATTCCTTGTCCTTATTTACACCGTATTTCTATAGAATTTGAAAAAAGAAGACAAATCGAAGCATTCGAGTTTCGTGTTAGGTACCTATTCGTTTGCGCCTTATTGAACTCAGACTTAGATATTACATTTTAGCAAATTGTAGCGTGAGAGATCACGCGTAGCTCTGGCCATCACATGGCTGAGGTGCTGCGACGGCGTGGACCGATTTCGAGTTGTACAGACCAGGATTACCTTAATGATAATGCCTCGCAAGGTCAGGTTGCAGATCTTAACACTGCTGTTTTTGTAATGATTTAATACCGTCCCAGAAAAATATATAAGGGACGTTTGATATCATTTTAAGTTATTCATATTCCCATTAAAACTCCAATTACAAGTATCATGATGAATTGCTCACTTTTAGAAAATTAAAATCGTATCTTCATCATAAAATACCTTGTTGTCTTGAGTTTCTAGAAAAACAAACAAAAGCGCCTTGTAGAATGCTTTAAGCGATCTACAATAATATAAATGTCATAAACTGATTTATTGAGAGAAAGTTTTGAAGACTTTTTTGTGTGTCCAGAAATGAATACTACGACTCAAAATATGGATGTCGTTTGAAGTAATTTAAATTAGTTTATATTTGTTTATTTATTAAACTCCTTCGATCTTAATCACTTAACGTCTCTTAGAGGCATTCAACATGTGCTACAGGTAGATTTCGTTACCAAGTGTTAGTTGAATATACTAACTTAAGATTATGTTTCTTATTCATAGTTAATTATACCGATGCAAGAATTGTATTTAGTAAACAATCTTCCTCGTTCTTAGTATTATCTCCTTATTTTAAAACATTTCGTATTGTACAAATGATTTTTAAAAACACTATTATAGACCATCCTCAAAATCGTATAAAGGGTTAGTATTACATTTGTGTTTTTAATAGCAACAAGGTGCATCCGCGTGGATAGCAATTATTATAGTAATTAATTGTTTGCCAAAAGAGCGGAAGATTCTCGAGGCAAAATATCAGCAAAACATGGAAGCCAATATTGCGGATGTGCCTAAAAACTCGTAAACAAGAGAAGATGCGGAATATCACAAGCACGCCAAGGATAACGAGTCTGCGTGGATTGTGATTGTCGTGCTAACGGAGCCCCGTCACTGAGGTTTATGGCCGTGATCAACGCTGCGACAGGTTGCAGGGAAGGTATTCCTAGTGTGTCGTTGTATTAACCAAGTATGAATTAATCGCGTAGTAACGGCACAAGACGGCTTTCTAGCTCAATAAACAACCTTGAATAAACCAGTGATGAGGAAGTCGCAGCTGAACTGACTGAAGGAGCCAGTGAATTCTGACCCTAGTCGAAATTTCAAAGTATAAGAGAAACGATTACAATTTAACTGCTGGTTGCCGATATAATCAATCGCTGTTTGCACAATGGCTGTACGAGTGTATGGTGACAAGGTCGTGAGGTCTCGGCCGCGACCCGTGCACTCCACCGTTCAAGTCACCGCGAGGAAGCGACTCAACTCTCAGTGTGCGGTGATAAATGGCGCTGGCCCTGTAAACGAATTTGCTACATCATTTAAGCATTACTCAATGATTTGTGATGCTGCACTGAAATACACTGCGGAAAGGATCTTATCTCTGTATAAACTGTTGTAAAATTTGTCGATATCTAGCAAATCATTTTGGATAAAATACTGAAACTAATTTAACATAATGCTATCGGTTTTATTTATTCCGCACTGCATGAAACACTAAATAAACACTAATTAATTACTATCTCAACGGATTTCACCAGAGATAAAAATATAAACGGCGCGGCGTATTTAAAAATCGTTACATTCAAATACTCTTTGACGATATCGATTTGATAAAGAATAAAATAATAAATTGGTTAACTACAGTACATTATTTTAATGGTAATGACTTCTACAGCACACATACGCGAGTACTTATGGTACTGATGGTTCCGTAACAATAACTCATTCAAGCAATAACACTAATTATTAAACACCAGAATACAATTTTTCAATATCATTCCGCTTAAAGGTAACTTGGAATTTACAACATAATTTAACTTAAGTATACTGAAAAGGTCTAATCGATGAAAAATACATCATTAAAGTATTACTCGAAATTGCCACGGGAACCACTTTTGAAATTAAGCCAATAGCAATTAATTTTCAGTATAATCGAAATTTAAACGAAGATTGTAATAATTAAAATGTGAGCGTATTAAGACAGATTAATCTATCGAATAGGCCATTAATTTATTAAAGGAAATGATGTGGTGGAGATAACAATCTACATTGAACAAGACGCTGGAATATAAACATAAAATATATGCCCCGCCCTAACGAAATAAATATATTTCCCTCTCAAAAAGACCGGTAAAACGAAGGTCAATTTTTTATATTAACAGGTAAAATAAAAATAATTAAATCACAGATCAATGGGGGTAGTAGACCTTGCTTGTTTTCCTTAGGTATTTGTCCCTTCAAGGATTCATTGCTTCACGCTATCTCAAGTTGTTGTTACTACCTTGCAATACTCCAACCACGTGGGAATTCACTTTAAAGAAAGCTGTCGTGCTGATGAATTAATAATAAACAATATAAACACGCAGTATGCTGGAGGTCACTTCATTGGACTGTGGGAGTAGTTACAGAAAAGCGTAAAAACACATTTACCTCGACGCTCACGCATTTCACAAGTTGAAGGCGATCCACTCTGAAATTGGCGACCTGAGGTGTGGGTTTACAATCATTTTCATGAAAAACAAGTAGGTTATGTATTACTTAATTTTACTCAACAAACTACTTAATTTATTTTACGTAGTCCCTGCTCTTTTGTTATTTATTGCACTTTTGTAACTGAACGGCCTGTACTTTGGTTCGCAAGGTCCCGGGTTCGATCCCCACCAACCACTACAAGTGTATAGCTAAGTGATAGTGCCGTTGCTCGGTGGTTCGGAACCTATCTTAAGCTGAAGTTCCACCTATCTAAACAAAAACGAAATGGATAGGACTCTGAGGCGAGGGGATTAAAGTTCCGTATTCAAGTTCCCCCTCCACCAAAAGTTATCCTCTAAGTTGTTTCGTGATTAACCATTTTCATTCTAGCAAACTTTATTTTTAGCCGTATTTAACAAAATATTCGTGGTATGGTGGGGAACTATGCTTCACTTTCATCTACCTCACCATAAATTACACAAACTGAATTGATCCCAGTGTCAGCAGGCAGTTGTCAGCATTCAGCAACAAAAGACTCATACAAAATACACTTGAGTCAATAAAATCCACATTACAAAGACCAGGAATGGAACGTTTCCGTGGTGCCGTTGACTTCTCGACCTTGATATCCTTGATACAAATTATCTGCGTTTGAGATTGGTAAACATCAGGGTTACTGTAATGAACAGAGTTTGGACTAGTAAGTGAGCCTTGGATGAAGAGTGAAGTGGCAGTAGCAGTCCACGCACACACGGCCCAAGGCTGCTTCCGCCCGACACTAACATGGCAAAGTCAAGGTCTTGACAGGCCGTCCAGCCTTTGACTGATGACTGATGACTCGGACTGCGGAAGGAACCCACTGACAGGCTACGCCGCCGCGAGTAGCGAGGGAGAGTAACGAGCTTTGTGGGTGACTGAAGAAACGTCGCGGTGGGTTCCGGCAGTATAATACCGCATCGGTAAACCGCATGCCGACAATAATGTATGTGTATAATGTCGACAACAAACATGTACAAACATTGTTTAAATTTCTCAGTTAACTTATTCAAGCTATTTGCCTCCTGGATTGATTGTATGACTTAAAAAATAAGGTTACATACCTTGTCGTCATCAATCCACTAGTTTGCATGATTACTAGTTTCGGACTAGTTTTGTCCCTTGCTGTATCACAGAATAAAATACTGTCATCGTCTTGAGTTTAAAAACATTTCAACACTAAACAAAAACTTGTACTGACACAGAGCTAATCCTGATTAAACAATAACAAATTTACAATAAGTGTAAACTTTATTTCTCATTTGTGGCCGGCGAAGGACAAGAGCAGACTCAATTAAATAATTATAACTCAGTTAAATAATTACTAAAGTTGAACAAAAAATAAAAAATCGTTTTTGTGTTATTGTTATGTTTTTTATGTGGAGGCACGTTTTGTTAGTGATCTTTTCATTGTCATTGAGAGTGAGCCTATTCGTTTTAATGTTGGAAAGCACGGTTTTAATAATAAATAAATCCGACCAATAGCCAGATCCGATAGATTTTCTCTGAATAAGTGACATGATTATTTGCGCCAAGGGTTGAAAGTCAGCTGAGTATCGTAATGACATTGTATTAGTCACATGGGCTAGACAGATGTGACCGCTACAGAACAAGGATCATCGGATCATCGCAACCAGCCGGAATCGATCTACAGCTACGCTTGCCCATGTCTGCGACCAGCGTCTGCTAGGCCAGATTTCTACACCTGAAGTACCGGGTCCGGTGTTATGTGCGTAAACAAATCTCATGGAACATTTGTTATGCCTTCCTCTGCAATGCTAAACTTGAGTGTGAATTCTTGTGGAGCCACGTAATAAACAAAGACACATTTATTCTAAGCCAAGATTATTGATTAACAAGTGGCTTGAAAAGGCCATAGCCCCTAACCTTGCTCCAAGTAGGAACACATGTCAGATCGTAAACAAAGTATACACTTGATCCCATGTTTTTTATAAACAAAGCAGACGTTTTTAAATTCCCATGATTTTCTTAGGGGGGGGGATGTTTTACGTTATTTCTCATTTGCTGCTAATTTTTTGGAAATACTGATATTTTTCCCGAATCCCTGGGATCGATACCTTTAATTTGATTCGTCTCTAATTAAATTCGTGTCTCATCCTGTGACTTGCCAAACTCCCACAATTTTGACTTAAAAATTTTGCTTACAGAATGATATATAAAGAAGACAGCCCAAGTATTAAAGGCAATCAAGTGTATAACAGTTTAAAGTGGAATGAATCATTACTTTAAAATCAGATATTGTGATTCTGAACATCTAAACTATCCACTCATACGCGTTTAAGAATTTGAAGATTATTCTAGGATAAACACGAGCATGCAAGTGGGGATTAAACTGATAAAATAAGGGGCGCAACACAGCGATGCAAAATTGACGATATAATTGAGACCCTCTGCTTAACCCACCCAACCTAAGAAGTTAACTTATAACTTAATCAATTAAATATGACCTGGAGACACCAAAAGGGATTTTATTAGCGGAGTTTAATAGAGGACCCCAGTGCGGTAGTCTAGTAAGGGGTGTCAATACGAGACTTCAGTGGATGAGGCACCATAGAGGAGTCCAGTAACGGGTGCCGGTACGGATCATAAATGGAGGCTCCAGTGGCGGACGCCATTAAGGGACTCCAGAAGGGGATGGCCACCGAGTGGGTCCAGTAGCCAGGAGTGTGTCTGGCTGGCCTTGTGTGGTCTTCTCAACATTGGGCAACACTGTATCTGGTCTATACACTGCCACTGATCCACAACTCACTATCCACAACAGTTTTCACGGCTTTTTGGAATCAATTTGTTTAAAATTCCTGAAAAATCGCTCATGTCTCATAATTGATAGTTATTTTTCTTAAACAATAACGTTAAATAAACAATTGAACAGTTTTATGAAGCGCAGCCGACAATGTTATGCACCAAGTATTTCTTTCTTTTACTTATGAAAATGTATTATTAAACAACAAAGTGGGCATCAAGACAATAATGAACAACGGGTACAACAACATTCCCAAAACTTTGATCTGACATAAATATTTACAGCGTAATGTCTTCTTAGATTTTCATATAAATTTAAAAAAGTAACATACTGCACGACAAATAAGTAACACTTATTTGCGACATAAATGTAGCCCGTAAATTGCCCGTTTGTCGTATTGTAATTGAAAAGTCAGCTGGATTACGATTCAAGTTTGTACAGCATGCTAACCCCCCAAGTAAACCTTCCAATTACCCTAAGTAAAAAGGGATTTGGATTTGGTCCAAATCCACCCCTTTCATTGACAGTGTTTTGTTTACCTCAGTTACGCCTGTGAGTTCAGCTTCAGCCCAGATTGTACAAGCTTCAACCCAGACTGTGGGTTTAAACTGGTAACACGTTCCTGCTTTAGTTGCCTAATTTAATATTGTTTATTTAAAAATTTAGAAAACCTTTGCATAGTGATTAAAACCATTGTTCATCACTCGTAGCTAAATTGTCCCTTAGCGCTTAGTCTTAAATAATTATTATTGCGTGCCGAAAGTACTGAATTTTGCTTCTAGGGATGAAAACTACTGTTACACCAACAATAATACTATTACATTTTCATTTTCAATTATCACGAACAACATAGAGAGAGCACATTACAGCACTTCCTATATAGTTGAGAAGCGAAAGTCGGTTCTCTGTAAATATTACGTGTTGATAACTAATGCAAACATTGCCGATGTAAAAGATTGTCTAAATTCACGTATCACTCACTATCTTACAAGTTCTGAACCCTTTTAAAAATCAGGCCCCATGGCTGTTTCAGTAAAACAGATTGGCTTACAGATTGCAAAATTGAATCCAATCATAAGTGTTATGTATTAAGAATGCATGGTTTTCATGGTTTTTGGAATGCATGTCTAAATTCACGTATCTTACAAGTTCTGAACCCTTTTACAAATCAGGCCCCTTGGCTGTTTCAGTAAAACAGATTGGCTTACAGATTGCAAAATTTAATCCAATCATAAGTGTTATGTATTAAGAATGCATGGTTTTAAATATACACTAAACAAATTAATCGTTATTTGATTTTCCAATTTCAGGATAAGATTTTTGATGTTTTAAACACTAGTTCCAATTACAACTGTACACATCAATCATTATCATTTAAATATGGATATTCAAACTTTGGTGTTATATATTTTATTATGTTCTATCATCGTACTACCACGGAAGTTACGATACATGTTGACGCAGTTTCAATACATTAAGGAATACTACTAGTATGTACTCAGCGATTTATAGAAGCAGAACTTTGTTACATGTACTGTGAAACGACCACCAGATTTCAAATTATATTCATGATGTACATTTATTTTTTAAATTAACAAGACCCTTTTGAAATTATCTTAAATTTGTTTAGTACATTTCCAGATGGCCATTGAAATACGTCTGCAACGTATCATGGCCATATCTCAGTGTATGATTGTTTCCAGCAACATGTTATTTTCAAGTTTATATGACATTAATGTACTGTTACAATGTTTGATAAGTTGTTATAAAATAACAAACGCAATTTGTACAGGCAAATTTCCTCGTAATATATATATCAAGCCAAACCGTCCCTTTAATAAGCAAGATAGAAAAAAAACGGAATCTTTTAAGCTAGAACTTTTTTACTTATTTTAAAATCGTATTTGCCTCATGTTGGATCTATTCATACGGACTTTGATGTGGTTTTATATTTAAACTATCGCCAATATAAAAACCAGTTGATTCCTTTGTAAGAGATTTATTTCTTTCAATTGAGAAATACACACCCAAGGATATAGGCCATGACAACTATCTCATCTTTTATGTAAAATGTCTGTAAAACGAAAACCTTCACGTCAATTTAAATATCGAACTATTTTATGAGAACAATTAAGATTAAATAAATAGCATAACAAACTACTAGAATATATTTGATCTGTTCTTAGTAATACTTCAAAAACTAATACTAAACATAAAACCAAACAATTAACAATTTAAGTATACTTTCTTATAGAATTACTGCCAATAAACTACTTTAGCGTTGATTAATTTTAACAAGTTTACTTGTATTTCGTACCTCATAAATCAATGACGAACTGATATAAATAAGTTTTATGATAACTGAGTTATGACAGCTTTGATGTTTAGATTTAAAATAAACTTGATCTACTAAAATGTTACATCAATTTTGTATTTACTTCAATGAGGGAGATACAGTAGTTTAGCATGAAATGTCTGCTAATTTTAATAAATTCCACGATTCGTAGTTTTTGATAGTACAAGTTTTAAAAGGGGTTGTTATGGATTAAGAAGATTTACAATTTTCATGAATACAAATTAAAAAATACCCCCGTCGCAGCAAACCTGCGTATTCAGCGAAATTCCGATGCATGCACATTTTTGTCTTAGTACTACATAAAGCCGCTTACCAAGTTTCATAAAAATATATTAACAAATAAGCGATATTTTAATTATTCTACATAAGAATAACATTGGGGATGAGTATGTAGGTTTGCTGACACAATTTTGATGCAAATATCAATACAATTCAACTAGGTGAAGCCACATACCAAGTTTTATCAATATTCATTCATGAATAAGCGATATATAACATTTAAATCGTTCTCCATAAGAATAACATGGGGCTGAGTAAGCAGGTTTGCTGCAAAAGGAACGCAAAATATGGGTTTTCATACAAATATCAATATAACTCAACTAGGTGAAGCCACAAACCAAGTTTCATCAATCTTCATTCATAAATAAGCGATGTATACCATATTTGAATTATTCTCCATGAGAATAACAAGGGGGATGAGTACGCAGGTTTGCTGCAACAAGGAGCACAACAAATGGGTTGTTATGCAAGTATCGGCATAACTCAACAAGAGGTGAAACTACATACCAAATTTTATTAATTTTTGTCGTAATTAAGGGAGACATAAGAGTTGACTTATTCTCCATAAGAATAACATGGGGACTGAGTACGTAGGTTTGCTGCTACAGGAAGTATCGGTAAAAATTGTTTTTTGTGCAAATAAGAATAGACCACAACCAGATTATGGTATTAGACTACATACCAAGTTTCATTAATATTTGTTCATTAATAAGCGAGATATAACATTTTACTTATTCTACATAACATTAACAGGGGACAACGTACTTTGTTTAGCACTTTTAATACCTCGGTAACCAATTGACGAAAAGCGATGATCAAAATACAAAATTTTGTTAAGCTAAATTTAATGATCTAAACAATAGTTTGGGTTTAAAAATAATTACATGTAAAAGCATCAAAAAACCAATTTTTGGGGTACAAAACCTTCCCCAAAACCCCCTTTAAAATAGAGCGTCCCCTTTAAAATAGAGAGTTAGGTCTGATTCTCGAATTCATGAAAATAGATCCTGGCTTACACGTTTGTACCAAGATCGGACCATTTTGACGAAAGTTATCGTGCCTACGATATATAAATTTGAATGAATGGTGTTTTTGGCATCTGGGGGCCTCAAAACGAAAAGTTATCATGGTCCGGGCTTAAGTCTTACCATGAGACCTACGGAATTAGCTTCTTCCCTATAGCGGAAATTCGCTAACACAATGGAATTTGCGTTTTCTTACTTGATACTACCATATTATATAATTAATAAACAATACAATTGAGAAAGAAACAACTACTTTAGTGTAAAACCCCTAAAGGAGATACAAATAGCAAATACCTAAAAATGTATTACAGTTTAATCTTCAAAAACTAATTTACCTCCTCTGTTCATTTTTTCTAGGAAACAAAACGCTTAAGCAGTGCGGAAGTACTGTATGCATTATTTAAAACCGAATCACGGCCTAATCGTGTAATATTCCGCCGCGATTTAGATTTTAAAAGCGGCACCATGTAAATATTAGGAATGTTAATTGAAATTAACTTTAGCACAATTTGTTTAGCACATTTCCAGATGGCCATTGAAATACGTCTGCAACGTATCATGGCCATATTTCAGAGTATGTTTGTTTCCAGCAACATCTTATTTTCCAATTTATATGACAGTAATGTACTGTTACAATGTTTGATAAGTTGTTATAAAAACACATAACGCAATTTGTACAGGCAAATTTCCTCGTAATCTATATATCAATCCAAACGGTCTATACCAGTTTTGAGGCCGTCATTGGGTACAGCAAATGAAGTTGTCATTTCATATGGTAAGTCTTTTGGCTGTCCATTATGAGAAACTTTCCTTTCACCTTTGGTCCCTCCATTTGCAGCGGCTAGGGACAGAATCTCCGGGTTTGGACCCCACCTGCCAACCTGAGAATGGATGGTCCCTGGCTGTTGTACATGGATACCCTGTCAGTTGAGTTGACCAGTTGGAGCTAGGGCAGAATGCGAGTCCCCCCTGTTTGAGAGCCTCATCCCAGCTGCAACAAGGGCACGGCAGTTGGCCCTCTGAAGGATCGATTTGGCTGCCGTCCCATCCCACCCTTTCCTTTCCTGCTATATCCTATCCTTCCGGTTACCTGCACAATATTCCCGCTTGTGGAGGATGTGCCTAGTAGCTATGGTGGGGGTTCCTAATCCGCAACAATGATGATGATGATGACGATGACCGTCCGTAAGTCTGAAACCTGTTAACTAAATGAATGAAAAGTTGCGATGGGACGATCGGAGGTAGGATATCTATCAGATGTTGTGTACAACATCTCTTAAGGTCATACATTAAATGAAAGCGTTCAGTTTAAATTCATTTTTAAATATTTTAATTTGACCAGCTGTGTGATTTCATTTGACTATCAAACTGAAATTGGTGAGCAAGCAAAGCTGTTGGGCAAAGCTAGTATGTATATTTGTACCTTATGTAGAATAGATGTAAAACTAAATACAATTTACAACAAATTCTTAGTAACCTATTTATATACAAATACCCCCATTGCAGCAAACCTGCATACTCAGAGAATTTCCAATGCATGCATATGTTTCCCACTACCACATAAAGCCACTTACCAAGTTTCATAAAAATACATAAATAAATAAGTAATCTATAGCATTTAATTTATTCTCTATAAGAATAACATTAGGGCTGAGTACGCAGGTTTGCTGCAACACGGAACACAAAATATGTGTTTTTATGCAATTATCAATGTAACTCAACCAGGCGAAGCTACATATTAAGTTTTCTTAATTTATTTTCATAATTAAGGGAGATATAAAACATTACGTATTCTCCATAAGAATAACATTAGAGCTGAGTAGGCAGGTTTGCTGCTACTGGGATTTTCTACAAAAAATCAATTGTCTGAGCAAATATACCAGTACTACAAGGAACCACATACCAAGTTTCATCAATCTACATTCATAAATAATCGAGATATAAAATTTTATTTATTCTCCAAAAGTATAACATTGGACAACTTTAGCACTTTGGATATCTCTGCAACGGTAGGACATAGAATCACAATTTAAACACCAAAATGATTGTTTTGTAGAGCTGAATTGACTGGTAAATGCTAATGTGAAGTTTACATTAAAATGAACTGAGGAAAAGCCAAAAACCTTTTTCCCATAAGATTAACACGGGAGATTTTATGAGCAGGTTTTTTGGATTTTCTCCGCAACCACTTAACCTAGGTTAATAGCTTAAAATATTAAATTATTTGTTTTTTTTAAGCTCTATAAAATGCTCAAAACCAAAATTGAGTGTTTTAAACATTTTAGGGTGAAAAGTGCAAAAAACTGATTTTTGGAAAATTTAAAACCCCATAAACCCCCCTTCCCATGGTCCGATTTTTCTGGTTTTCAAAAAGTCATGAATGTCACTTTACACATTTGGGCCACATTTAATTGAAATCGGACGTTTTTTACTCAAGTTATCGTGATATCGGACACACACACACACACACACACAATTTATATATATATATATATATATATAATTTTGAACAAATAGTGTTTTTGGCATCTGGGGACCTCAAACAAAAGGTTATCATGGTCTCGGGGTTAAGTCTTACCATGCCACCTACGGTAATAGCTTCTTCCCTATAGGGGAAATTCGCTAAAAGTAATTTGTTATTGCTTATTTGGAGTAAATATAGTACCAAGATAATTTCCCAGTTATTCTGTTTTATCCTAATATCATATATTAATTCACAAGGGAATTTTTGGAAGAGCGAAATTTTTAGAATGGACTCGATTTGTATGCTTGATCTTTTAATTAGACGAGGCTGAAGATTTTACGAATTTTCTTATAATTTACTGTCGTCTTAAGGCATCTGTCTCACAGGCCTTTAAAGGAAATCTAATGGAGGAATATATAAATTAAATCGTATATTTATCAGCTATTGAGACAAACAAAATACAGCACAGTAGCAATTTCTTCAATTCAAAAGTTACCTATGTTTTTATTATAAACAAAAAAAATCTGATGTATCGAATCCAAGTAGATTTTTATTTTAATTAATTAACAATTGCTCGTCTTCAGGCATGTAAATGCTATTTAACAGATTTGTTGTAGTTGTTAACATTAACAAATTATTTTATAATATATTCGTTTGCTTAACAAATAACTTTTGACCTGTAATGTTTTAATAGTTTAGAATTTATTTCTAATTGAATAGGCCTAATAAATATTTATTCGCTTAAAGATGTTCCCAATAAAATAAAATCTGTTCTTATAATCCTCCCTTGATTTTGTGAGGTAAAATTTTAGCTTTGACATTTACTTATATTTGATACAATAATTTGATAAATTATTTAAAGATGTACAGTATTAAAAACGTATTTACCGTTCCGGCTTATTATGATGGCAAAATAGTTTTTAGGTATGAGTTATTTTGTTCGGCTTCATGAATGTTTCCAAAATATGTTATCCAAACTTATACTCTTAAAAATGTAGCGCTGAGCTATGTTAAGGTAATTTTAAATATTTCTTCATTTGTTAAGAATTTAATTCTTTTCTGTAGTGCAAAATTAGTTCCAAGTTATACCCTATTTGAATAAGGATTGTTTTAAACCTTATTCAAATTGATAAATTTCACACGTTTCAGGAAATGTTTGATTTTAAAGTAAGTTGATCACAGCATTTGCAATTTAAATATTTTTGTGATTTACAGCTAGCCGTTTAACAGGGTAACGAAAATCGTTATGGCTTTTTATATATTTTTACATTCACTTTTTAAAGTTATTTTTACATTACTACACTTATTGAAACCTCAGTGCTTTCCCATTGTGAATTATGTTAGCGTCTTTGACTATTTATGATGTTTTTAGCAAACAAAGCGAAACAATTTGCAAACAATGTTAAAATGGTTATTTTATATGCGGTACATAATTACATAGTAATATTTACCCTTTAATGGAAGATGTTCAGATTTAAACTATACTATTTAGAGAGTATTGTTGCAGATGTACCTGTGTCGCGTATCAATGATCGGTAATCCAAAGCTGCGCTACACACTCCGGCACTAACAGACGCGACGGACCTCTCTCGCGGACTGGCGCACTGACGGCCCTCCCTCCCCTCCATCAGCACTGCCCCCCCTCCATCCATACATTCTGAATTGTATGCGTACGGGTGACTCATTGTCGAATAGGGTTTTGTTCTTGTGGGATATTACAAAAGTATTTAAATTCAACAAACATTAACAACTGCATAGTATATTGTTCAGCAATACTAAAATATAATGTATTTTAGAGTTATTTTGTCTAGTCACAGTCGCATGATTAATATATTTCCGGGAATTATAGTGATACCGGATAGACTCAGCAGTAAAAAAGAGTTACAATGCTTGTAGTTGGTTCTCTGTATGGACCAGACCTCTTCCCCCTCAATGAATTTAACATTCTTTGCCCTCGGAGAAATATGTATTGTTTTGAACCCGTCGATAAGTTTATAATTTTGATTTATATCCCATAAATATATATATTTTTTTAGAAAAAAAGCATGATTGACCTAATCACTACATACACGAGAAACCCTTAAAAACATGTGTCGATGAAATGAGCAGCGTTTCATAATGAATGCACCACCAATAAAACTAAATGAACCAGTTCCAGCTAATAACAAATATTATGCCCAAAAGAATTTTGTTACACAAAACAAAAGTTCAACTTTCTCATTACGAGAGCTATCTTGTGGGATTTTGCAGGATGTCACTGTTTGGGGGGGGGGGCGAGATGTATACAGCTCGAATGGATGCATGACGATGCTTTACTTGTGCTCGGGTCACTGAGACAGTGTTATATTAAATCGCCCTCTGGCGATCATATGTTAAGAGTTAGAGCGGTCTTTTAACAGATTTCCTCTTATCCGATTTTATACTTACTATCTTTTACGAACTGTTGGAATATATTTGATTAAATATTTATGAATGCTAAATTATGACGTTACATAAGTACGTTCATCGTCCTTTCTAAAAATATGAAGTTCCTTCAATGGATAGCGAAATACAAGGTGCATTAAGCAGTATTAAACCAAACATGTATTTGTTATCAGTTTTCAGTGTCGTGAATGTTAAAGTGGCTAAAGATAATTGAAACTTTTAGTGGCCGACGATAATTTAAAATAGATTTCAATAACAGTAACACCGTAAAAGAACAGAGAAAGTATATAAATAAAATGTTTTTAAATTACCTATTTTGTCATCATTTGTAGTTATAGTTGACTCATATAATTCATTTATCACTAATATCAAACTAATTAGACAAATGCAAATTCAAAGCTATATTAAGTTTAAATCTACGTTAGATTGCGTACTTTAAAACGATTTAATGAATCGGTAACCACTATTTTGGTATTATAGTAACAGGATATTGTAATATTATTGTTATATTACAGGATTTTTGATATTATATTTTAAAATATAACAGCGAAAAACGAGTCACTTGTGGTTTCGGCGACACCGTAACTGCGACACAGATGTCGGCCAGCTGTACAGTTACATCACTAATTAGTTGCTGATTTTTAATCACATTAACATTTTAACCGAGCCGTAAGATAAATGCTGTAAACCTACACTTAATTAATTGTGTTTTATTTGATCATTTTAATAATTTAAACAACTACTGTTTGTCCTATTTTATGATTGAATTTGTTTTTGTATCATTTGATTTATTTATTTTAAGTTACATATAAGGCTCAATCATTTGATGTCTCATATAGCTTGATTTCATTATATTATGAGAAGTTTAATTATATTGCTAAGGTAAAATGTCTCATAATATAATTACATAAAAGGGTTATAGCGCGCTCCTCTATTCTAATGTAATAGAACTTACTCTATGTCGTAAGACCAACAAAATAATTACATAAATTGATATACAGATGTATAAGGTAACAATTTTTCCTTACAACAGTTTTGAAAATAACATTTTACTTAATTATAAACTTATATTTAATCTCGTTTTAGATAAACTATAATTTCAATCACACGTTTTTAGAAACAATAATAATTACTATATATTTTGAATTTGTTCAACTCTGGAATCTTCAAATGATTGATAATAAATCGAACATTATATAAAATATTATGTACTATATGTTTAAACTCGATTTTTAACTAACCAATTCGTTAACATCTCACAAGCTCTATAGGTTATAATATATCCTGCATCCACAGAAAAAGAGTTACTTCATAACTGTACTTTTAACAGTGATTACAAATTCGGAGTAACCATTTCTCGTGCCTCGTCTATACTAATTTCATTGAAAACAAAACATGTTAGGATAAAAATGTAGGGCAATTTCCATGAATAGCTTATGATGACGATTAAACTAAAATTGCAGTTTAAATACACATTTGAGAAGACAGGTCGTATCAGAAGACACATGAGGAGACAATCTGTCGAATATTTGTTATTATTAAGAATTAGGTTTTCAGGTCAGCTTTACAAGCTTTGGTAAACAAAGATGAAAGGAAGCTATCCTTGGCTTATATGGTTGATAACACGGACTCTTTGTTCGCCGATACTGGTTTTGATTGATACAAATCCCCTGACTCTCCAACTACCAGTTCCAATAGTGGAAAAAACTGCCCTTCATATTAATTATTTGGGCATACCAACAGCGGATATTGATATACTCGGGGCCTATGGACTTCACAGGAAATCGGAAACAAGACGTCAAAAATTTTAGAAAACCAACAGCTGTTTTAATTTGTTTGGTTTTGAATTCAATCAACTACAAACAAAGTACATGAAAATCCCCGACCCAGCAAACTTACGTTAAAGGAATTTGTGCAGGGAAACGAACTGTAAAATTTTACTCATGTTCATCAATTGCACTTATCACGTAATCATGTGAATACGTTATTTATGCGTAAAACTTATGCAGTAGTTGAGAAATGAGTAGTTTGTGGGAAACGAGGCAGCCAGATTCGCAGCATGCGGGTAAGAAGTGACACAGGCCGGTTGCCCGGTGGCAGTGACGTCTCATCACGCGGGCCAGGACACATCATATACCGAGGAAGCTGGCTAAACTACGGATCAAACCCAGCATTCGATGTTTTGAAAACCAATATATCAATACAGAAGATGGATTCTGTTACCTCATAGCAACACCAAGGAAAAACAAAACTAAATACAGAGTAGTAATGAACGAATTACGGAACGATACATTGGTAGGTATAGGTAGTAACAAGACCGGGGGTTTCGTTAACACACACCAACCAAACAAATACTCTGAGGCTGTCTTAGTTTTTTATGATTTAAAAACATGTACCTTCAAAAACATCATTTATCCAACATATAATTTGTATGGATGCTAATTTATCTAGTAGATGCGGATAAAACACCCCTTGTTTTTCTAAGGGGTAAAAGCAAATTTGCATGAATCTTGGGCTGCTCAGATCACAGATGCCGCCGGAAACGTGTTAAACATGATACCATTCCTAAATCTTAGGTTACGGCCGGAAAAGAAATGTGTTACACTTCCTTGATAGAGTGAGACGATGATTATCACACTCAATCAAGACATAATATAATATATATAAATATAAATAAACAAACAATAGTATTCGTTGTTCGATAAATATTCATTGGTAACAATAGCTTATGATTTAAGATAATACCGCTACAATATAAAGCATTCTCCGTGGTACAGTATAATCAAAATGACTCTTGCATAAACAGTAAACATGTACTGATGTCAATGCTTAAACTGTGAAACAACCAGGCCACTGTCACACCTGTGGTTTCAATATAAACACAACAACACTACGTGTTATATTACAACATAACAGCTAAAAACGTTAAGTTTAGAATGGAGTGTAATGATGGGTAAATCCCCAGTTGATGCAAGTATACGGGAGCCCCCAATGATGACGCAAGTGAACGGCGGGCGAAGGCCGGGAGCCCGGTGACGGGTGGAAGATGGAAGATGGTCGCTCGACACGTCATACATCGGACCATCGAACGGCCTTCGTCTCGTGACTGGTGACGTCACACCTCACACCTCACAGCACACTTAGCTATTGACTACACGACAGATATGATAGCTCGGAAATGTGGTAACAAAACATACACTTTTTGCATATCAAAACAATAAATAACATAAACAATTCTGCTATACTGAAAAATCAATTACGCTAAAGTTTAAATGTCTATTTAAATTTTGGATGAGATAATCAAGGAAGCGGTTCAAGCCACAAAGATGCGTTCTGTACATCCTCTCTTGACAGGCGTGACGACTCTACTAGGATGTCGCAAAATGCAAACCTTGAGGCGGCCGTAACTTTCTCAAGTTCAAACATAGCCGTTGCGCCACTAGCTTTCACAATTTTGTAACAAGTGGCCCTGCATAATATTTAATATCAAGGTCCTACCCGTCTTCTTGTAATTGGCGTAGAAATAACACGTTAATTCCTTCTACCTTGTTTGAAATATTCGAATAACATATTTGTAGCCCCTACGACTTAAACTCGACTGCCAACAATAAGTACCCAACTCGTGTAACAAGAGAAAGGAAACTGCCTGAACTAATGAATGAAGCGGATGCTCAAAAGTAAAATGCAAATGCGCAGAGGTCACGTGGGTGGGAGGGGCGGGGGTCGGCGAACAGGTTCTCTCGGAAGGTCATCCACCGTATTACCAGCAGCAAGCAGGGGCTCCATCGTGGAGATTCAGGAAGGGGCGAGCAGTGAGCAGTGGCGAGCGGCTGTAATCGGCGGGCTGTAAGGCCACTGTACGAAGGCGGGGAATGTTCGAGTCACTGAACTTTAGAATGACCCCTAATTACTTTTTCACGCTCGTTTTACTACAAGCGGCAACAACCAGTTTGTGCTATGCTATCAGACAAGAGTTGCAGGTAGTTAAGTGACGAACTACAACCTTTTCAATATCGGACCGAATATGTTTTAACATTATACCTGTCACGACTCGCTCCCTCATATACAACTGTACTTCCACCAGTAGTGCGGTGCAGTAAGTTTAAGGGTAAATCTTTACGACCACAATTACATTGGGTTTAATTTGAAACCATCTACAGTGCCCGGCTTCACCAGGGGTTTACAACTGTTGTGTGTGGCGCTGTAAACCTTTGGACCGTCTTGGGTAAAAAGTAACTGATTAAGTGAATACCTCATACGATTGAAGTAAACAGTCAATAGTTTAACATTGGAAATTGAATGAAAATCCGAAGGGACGGAGCCTTAGGATGTTCAACACGGGAAAAAGCTGATGGTTTACGCATTATTTGAGTAAATTATCCATATATTTCAATACAATTTAAACTAGACTGGTCCAATAGTTTTTGCGCGTCGGAAGAAAACACAACTCAGCAACTCAGCTTATAAGTATGGGAGTTATTAAAAAGCTTCATGTATATTTAATATAAAATCAATAATAAACGGTATCAGAAAACTGGTAATAACTTTCTCCCTTTTAATTCTCTATTAATCAATATATTCCTTATAATTAACAAATCGTAATGCGTTAAATTAATTAACAATGCGTAAAATATAAAGTACCACAGCCTACTTTGAAAATCTTCCAGTAAACCTTTATTAGTACAGGTATGCTCACCCAAAAGGGATTTGTGAAAAAAGTTCAGCCTCAACATCCGTAACAAGGCTCCGCAAGGCATCTCACCCATTCTACACTCATCATTCATTCATATTCGCCTTAAATTACGCCCTATTTGCGTCGGCGTCTTACTTAGTGATTAGGACAAAAAAGAGTAATGGACACGCTACAAAGTCATTTTCTACACACAATGGTTTTAAGTGTGGGGAATCCCCCCTCCTCACCACCACATGGTTAAGTAGCAACATATTTGGAATATTTTCTATAAAGGTTTTAATTCAAGTTATCAGTAAATATAAGAAATAATTTATAATTGATTGTTTCTCCCTAAGAATGACTTTGGACAACGTACTGCGTTTACGGCTAGTTGACCATTTTAATTCTTTCCGCAACCATTACTCATAAAATAATAACTCAAGATCATAATTTTTTTTATTTGTCAGCTATGTTTAATGGTGATACGTATATTTCATTAAAAGTTAATAGGTTTGTGCAAATAAATTGTTGAAATCTTCAGGTGCTTTAATTTATGGTTCCAAATGTTTCCAGAAATGCGGGTAGTGACATTTTGTTAAGGGCTTGAAGGAAACCACCCACTTTTAAATGCTAAATAGTTAAGCCGTTATTGAGATACATTGATTTGTTATGTTTTTAACATGTGTGGGGGGATAAAACGGGTATAAACAGGTTTGGGACCTCTTAACAAAATATAAGTAAGCCTGAAGATGTCATATATTAGTACCTACTTGCCAAATTTAATCAAATCCGGTCCATTGATGTGGTCTCTGGTTTTCTTCACGAACAGAGAGTCATCATTTTAGGTTCAGGAGACATCAAAAAGAATATTTACATAAGTAACTAAAATTCGAAAACAATGCTTTCTCCGTTAATAGGAGGAGTAGGAACACGTAAGATGCCTGCAGTTGTTAATAATAGTCAGTAATTTACGTACGGATTTGGTTGTCCTGTAAGGAGTTTTTGTAGCTCATAATGTCGGTAAAATCTTTAAGTTTTCTACTGTACTCACAACTTATATGTAAACTGAACGTCCTTACCTGTAACAAAACATAATATCAATTAGGATAATCGTTCAAACATTCATAACAACAAACCACAGTAGATTTTAGCAAATGTAACAACACGTTACTTGTAACAATATGATTGCATACATTTGTGTACAGTGAACATCATTGATTCAAATCCCAATATATTTTGTAGAGTGACTGTGTTTTCTGTTGAATACGTCATACATCTTAAATACCATATTCTTTGATTTACAATTTTTGTTTTACAATTTCAAACTACATACACATAACTACACGGAACCTTTCCACGAACCTTAATTATATTGGCACAATTAATTACATTATCATAGAATGTTAAAATAAACCCCCACTGAAATTACGGACGTTCCAACACTACCGATATGAGTAAATATCGATACTTTCTTTTTAATTTATTTATGTTATCGGTATAAATTAACCAATAATATCTTGGGTATCGAAGGAAAAGTTTAGTATTTGAATAAAACAGGAAGCTTCTTTTTAAAGACGATACAACTTACATGTAATATTAATATGCAGTATTATAAATTTCTTGAAGTTATATTTTCGTTTTGGTGATTTATTCATACAAATAATAACTAAACAGAACCTAATCATATGATCAAAATTAAATTACTAGTTAAGAATTCTTCCGCGTTTCACCGACAGGTAACACTAACATTCACCCTCCCATCACAATTATTTAACAATTTGTCGACACAATTCGATGCGATACCGAGAGTATCAATATTTTTGTGTCTGATAGCATCGGTATCGATGATTTTGTTTTGATACTGTATCGATACCAGATATCGGATCGAAGGCAGTATCGGAACGTTCCTAAAACAAATACTAATACGAGTCAGTAGCACTGCAATAACGCCTATTGAGTTTGGGTTGATCCACAATCGGAATTGATTCATGTATTATACAGATTAATTGTATGTGGTAGGGCCTGAGTTTAAACTTAATAATCTTATTGTGTTGAAAAACATCTCTGAAAGGTGCACATCTTCCGTCTACGTGCAACATTTGACGAAGGTGTTATTTGGAGTGTGACAGACTCGTGATAATATTATAACACTTATATAGTTCAGAAGAAAAGGGAGGAAATTATAGAAATATATTTGGGGTTTGGTGCATGTTCATTAAACGAGTTTATATTAATTTGAAAATTATACCTTTAGAACCTTAACATTGTTTTATACTCTTATATTAATTGATTCAACACTTGTTTTTCTAGGACCATATTATGTTTTTACTATTTCACAAGTACCGTTTTCAAATTAAAAATATACTAGCAGCCAGCGTCACTTTGTGAATTCAAAATAAGTATGAATGATCTATATTGTTTAATTTATGTTCTTCTTTGACTAAAAATGTTTACACAATACTCGTAAAACTGTAATTCACTTTGACATTTTTTAAACAAACTCTGATTTTAGTTAACCATAATTCTATAACTCTCTATTTCACTTTTTTCATTAAAAAATGAAATATGCGTAAAACAAAAGTCAGAAAAAGTGAAAATTAAATTAAATTAGAAAAATTCAGTGTAATATAAGTACGAAATTAGTTGATTTCTTTATTATAACACATAATATAGTGTAATAGATACGAATTTACAGAACTTCTATCCAGACAACATTGTTTGTTACAATTTCTTGGCTAGAAGTAACATATTGTCCTTTTGAAACTTTAAAGAAAACCTTCACTCCATTAAATGATTGGGCACGGCTTAAAGCGACATAGAGTTGCCCGTAGGAAAAGACGGGTTTTGGTAGGTATACTGTGACTTGATCAAGAGACTGACCTTGTGCTTTGTTCATTGTTAATGCAAATGCTATAGTAAGCGGGAATTGGAAACGCTCCATACTAAAAGGTAGCAATGCTTCGGAAGGAGACAGTTTAGTTTTAGGAATTACCACTTTCACTCCTTGGCTTGTTCCTGTTAAAACTTCGCATTCAACCGTGTTATTTAACATCTTGACAACTCTGAGCTTGGTACCATTAATCAAACCCTTGGCTGTGTTGATATTCCTCAACAGCATTACAATTACTCCGACTTAATACTAATCTGTGTCTTGGAAGGCCTGAAATTTCAATGCTGTTGAGGAACTCTGAAGGGAATTTAAGCTGTTCATCAGAGACATCTGATTTTACCGAGTTAAAAATGTAATATTCTCGTTCTTCACATTGCAGATTAGAAAGAACAGCCAAATTTATCGCGGCACAGTGCTCATTCGTAGGGCACAAGATAGCCTTGTCTATGATGGTGTCTGCCATAAGGTCTTGGTTGTCGTATATAAAATCTATAGGTGACCCCTATATATATATATATATATATATATATATATATATATATATATATATATATATATATATTAATATATATATATATATATTAATATATATATATATATAGGTGACCTGTGAACTAGAAAAAGTTCACAGGCTTAACAATAGATAGTAAGTGTATGGAAAAATCTTCCATCTCATTATAAAATAACACCTTTCAACATCTACCATATAAGACAGTAAATTAGTTGAAAACCCAAATTTACATGAGTGGTACTTTTCTTTGTGGTCAAAATTGAATTTTTTTTTCCTCCAAAAAATCTATATTTCAAGAAATTAAATGAATTAGTCTATTTGAAAATCAACTTACTTATAAGTTTAAACAATATACACCAGTTTCATCAAATAAATAAATGCAAGTTCTGTATTCTGTGGTCAAATGTAAGAACTCGATCAAATCATCACCACATGTTTTGTTATAAACGAATGTGAATTGGAAAAAGTTCACAGGTTTAACATCAGATAGTAGCACATTCGCTGAAATTTCAAAAGCCTCCTGGACGAAAGCTTTACATGGGATATTTTCCAAACCCGAAAAAGGCACATTTAGAGAGAAATAGCTTTAATTTGATACCAAATATGTATAGATATATAAATTTCTAGGGGTCGGTATGCTGCGAAGAAAAATCGAGAAATTCTTTTAATAATATAGATACCGGTCCTCAAATTTAATCATGCTTAATCTCTTAAATAATTAATCAGGTGCCGAGCTTTGTTTAGCGAAAGTTCACATTTTGATACTTAAGTCAAAGAGTCGCCGTGATAGTAGGGCCTACCATTGGAGCGTGGTATTGCCTAACTAGCATCGTAACTAGACAATGTGAGAAGTTTCCCAACTCGCCGTGATTGTGATATCGCGTTAACGCCGAGCCGGTGTCTTCCACGTCATAGCTTCCTCTTGGGAGGCGGAAGAAGGTTACCTCACTGGCGGTTACGAGAGCAACAGACTTTGGATGTAAACGATAGCTACAGTCGGAGACCTTGAAGTGACGCGGCTCCTGTCGAAAGTAATATGTACTATGTACAAAAGTACGTTTGTCTCTAAGCAACGACTTGCTCTCAAAAACTAAGAACTATCAAGTTTATGTTTCCATTTGTGTAAAAACTTAGAACCCCAAGTGTTTTAACTTATATTTTGGAGACATGAGTTCATCTTAAAGTGATACATGAGTACATCCAGACGGCACCAAATAACAATAACAATTCCTCGGAGTATAAGGATAACGGTGATTTAACTGCGCCCAGTTCATGCACTCGTTGATCACCGGTTTGGTGTGAGTCATCATTTGAACATTTATTTTCTTCTGACCACAAGAGGAATATGCCATGCTGTTTACGGTAGCTTTTAGTCTCTTCATCCCTTTACACCGGAAGGGAAAATACACAGAAAAAATTGTCTTGTCTTCATTTTAAACACAGATTTTAATTTAAATAACGTAGATTTTTCACTTACTTCTCTTATTGTAACAATATAATCCTGCTTCCTTGCTAACCCCGAAAAATTATTATTCTGTCTCATTTGTACCAAGATTTACCAGTTTAGCCCCCTCCCACCTTAGTGAAATTTGCCAAACTTCTACAAGCTAACTTTTGAAATTTCTCTTACAGAGTCAGATATGAGGATTAAGGATTAATATTTTTTATTATATCCCAATAAGGACAAATACAAAAAAGGAAAATACCGGATGAGCAATACACAAAGACTTATAAATAAACAAGATAACTCAATTTTTAAATGGGACTTCAAGAATTACATATTTAAAAATAATTCACCTTGACATACATGTTATTTAAATTACCAGACATATATTTAAATTGAAAAATAAAGAATATTTGCAAACTAATTTGTTTAATCCAATAATCTCATGACACTTTGATTCTATATCGTTGGATTTTAGGACCAGTAGTTTGGTGTCTTAAACGTCTTTTATATTAGTCCCACTCTCGCCTTTCTGGCCCGTAGTTGTGACATATAAAGTGTTAAGTAACCGATTTCCATTTCGGGGATTTGATAAGCTGTTACCGTTGGCCTTCGACATATTCCTGACATTTCCAGTTATCTCCGAGACACCCTGTCCCTTCGTGGGAGACATTCGGAGACCGAACCTTCACTTTACAGTAATTACCACACTGAGGCCGAGTATAAACGGTTAATTCTCTGGATGCATGTATAAAATATGTTAATAAAAGATTCTTATGGAAATTACTGAAGTTAGTTCCATTAAAACGCCTTTTATAAAAGACTCGTAACTGAAGTTTGGCAAACACAAAAACTCATCAGGCCCGACAACCAGTCTCGTATTTAGACCCATATGTGAACAAGCATGTCAGAAAGTTGTGTTTTATCTTTGCTCCTTTGCACGCCAGATAATCATGTACAATACGTTAAGTAATTATCTCAAACCAGCCTGTTTAATTTCAAAAAATAATTAATATTTATTATTTGTTTCAACTTAAGCACTAACAGTTTTGTTCGTAATAAGTTACATTTTTGTTAACGAGTAACTATATGCTATTAGAGGAAGTGGTCCAAACCATTTGGCAACAACTTGATTCTATTAAATTAGTTGAGATGGCAAATGATAAGCCACATTTTATCCATTCTTGATAAGAATAACATTAGTCTTAATGTGCGGAGATGCTGTATCGGGGGATTTCAAAGCTTCTTTCTTATACAGGAGTAACTTGTTCAATTAATATTTTCATCATTTCAATATCTACTGTTGTAATATACAGTTGCTGAAACAGGTCAAAACGAAAAGCAACTTTCTTCATAGTTCCTGTCAGTTATTTATGAAGAAGACTGAGGTAACTTTGAATAATACCCCTTCACAGTAAACCTGCATACTAAGCGAATTTCCAATGCATATACATGTGTTTCTCTACCACATAAAGCCACTAACCAAGTTTCATAAAAATATAAATATAAATGAGTGATTTTTAACATTATATTTATTTTTCATAAGAATAACATTACGTTTGCTGCAACAGGAAAGATGAAAAATGTGATTTGATGTAGTTACACATACATCTCTACCAGGGGAAGCTATATACCAATTTCTATTAATTTAGGTTCATAGTTAAGGGAGATATCAAAGGGTACTTATTTCCCATGGGAATAACATTAGGGCTATAATAACATTAGGAGTATACAGGGATGCTGCTACGGGGACAATAACAAAACTTGTTTTTGAAAATATCAATAGACCACCGCCAGGCACAGCCTCAAACCAAGTTTCATCAATATACATTCATAAACAATCAAGATACCATTTTTTTTTTAAATTTGACATAAGAATAACATTAGACAACGTACTGTGTTCATCTCTTTGAATATCTCTGCAACAGTTGGACGTAGAACAACAATTTAAACACCAAAATGATTGTTTAATGGAGCTGGCTACATTGTTATAAACAAATGTGAATTTGGGGTAAGTAAAATTAACTGAGGAACAGCTAAAACCGTTTGTCCAATAAGATTAATGTGGATAATGTCAAGAATACGTTTATTTTTATTTTCTCCGCAACCACTTAACGTAGGTTAACGATTTAAAATACTAAATTTTGGTCAAGATTTATAACATGGTCAAAACTAAAACTGTATGTTTTGAAAATTGTAGGGTGAAAAATGCAAAAAAACTTATTTATGGAAAAATGCAATCACCCCAAAAAAAAAATAAATAAATAAACCTTTCCATGGTCCGATCTTTCTGGTTTCGAACTTAAAGTCATGAACGTTGCTTTACACGTTTGTGCCAAATTTAATCGAAATCGGAAGTTTTTCAAAAGTTACTGCATTAACGGACGCATATATAGATATATATGGGGCACAACACCCCCTAAAACCTCCTTTGGATAATGTGATCTGTCTGGTTTTGAACTTATTGAAATAAATGCTACTTTACATGTACGTGCCAAATTGCATTCAAATCGGATCTCTTTGATGGGTGTTACCGTGTTAACAGTGACCATATAGCTGAAAATTCGGTTTCCCATACAACATGTAAAAAATTGGAACAAATAGTGTGTAGTGCAGTTACATATGAGTTTCCGACATAAAATTGTTTTCTATCTGGAATTCACAGATAAAAATACTCGTGCATCAGATTCAATAAAACAAAACTATATTTGTCAACTATATACTCTATATACTATATATATACTCTACATACTATATACTATATACTCTATGTTTACCCTATACTCTAGTTTACCCCTTCCTCTATGCAACCCACGGTAATAACTTCTTTCCTATAGAGGAAATTCGCTAAAAAAACATTATGAATAGGTAATTTAGTTAATTTTGTCTTTGTTTGTTAGAATTTTCGCTGGATATCCATCAAAATAGATAGTACCTAATAGCTTTAATGGGATAAGGATTATAGGATTTAATAGGTATTTAATTCAGTATACCATTGTCAAATATAACTTAATTGTAAACATGAGTCAACTATTTGTGTGAATAACTACAGTTTCTGTACATCTTAATAAACATCTGGGGCTCAGTCTTTATCTAAATTACACACAATAGGATAGTTTTAAGAGCAAAAGGTCGGGGATGGATGCATGTTTTTGATAAATATTTGAAATTAGACCAACAAATACCTGCTAACTCCTAGTTATTACTTCAGTAAAGAGATAATTTAATTTCGCTCACACTCGACCTCGACGCATGCTGTCACCTTGCTGTCTTGTAAGTGAGGAACTTTCCCTGCAAGAAACAAAACCAGTCGTGGTTAACATTTAAGTTTCTTGGGGAGAGCGAGCTCACATCAATAAAAGTTTTCGGAGTCGCTCAGAACGGCTTTGGAACGGCTCAGAACGGCTTTGGAACGGCTCAGAACGGCTTTGGGTTTTATTCCAAGGTTCTAATAAGCTATGCGATTTTCCCGTTAAAATATCCTTGAAAATTCAGCCCCTATGATAACTAAAAGATTGCACGGTACTCCGTCAACCCACAAGTCCCCATGTCGATCGGTGTTCGGATTTCGGACACTTGGCAGAAAAAAAAACAATCACAAGTCGAGTAAGGTCTGAGCACCCAGGTACAAGCGAGTTGGGTTAGAACCTCATGTGTCGATGAAGGTCTGAGCACCCTGGCAAAGGCGAGCCGGGTTAGAACCTCATAAGCGTGCCATAAACTAAATAGTCCGGCCCAACGTGGGTATCTACTAAATTTGGTCGACAGAGCTCTCAACGAAAAGTCTTCGGTAGTCTCGGATTTAATTTCAAAATAATTCGATAAAGGTAAAAAAACGCCATATCACACCCAAGCGTCCAAAGACAGCGTAGGGTTTATCAACGTCCGGAAGTCGTATCCTGAAATAAATATTAATAATAATTGATACGAAAATAATCTGCTAATCGGCTTTATCGTTAAGTCACGTACTTGTATCACGATATATATATATATATATATATATATATATATATAAACTATGGACAGTATGCGTCGCTACCAGTTGCGCCATGGCCAACTAAATACATGTAAAAATACAGCCAAGTAAATACATGTCCGGGTCTAACCGTCGTCACCCGCAAATATTACAGCTAATTCATAATATATTCCACAGCCTACGCCAGGGTTTATTCCCGGATTCCGATAAATAAATAAATAAAACTCGATAGCAATACCAATAAACACGTAAAACAACTACATAAACGATTAATTAAATTTAAATACATTTATATAACTAATTAGCTAGACGTTTACGCTTCACCCAGGGCATCCGAGACAACCTGGTGTTCATACTCAACCTAACCTAACTACCATGGCGGTTCTTACCTAAGTCCTAATCAGATACACCTTATGGGCGAGGGTTTAACGCCAAGTCCATGGTATCGCCATAATTTTAGCATAAAATCACCGTTAATAAATAATACATTTTATTAAGTCAGCACGTACGTACATCGAGGCCGACTATCTCCGTAACGTTCTGTATTTTTGATGCTTTAGGGCTCATCGCACCAGAGGTCGATACGAGCAGTTCTAAATATAACGTTACATGTCAAACAACCTAGCCACTTCTAAAAACAAAATTTTTATCCGCTCTTAAATCTCCGAAAATAAATACGGCTCGCTGAGCAGGCGTTCCCGACAAATAAAATAAAATAAACCATCAAATGCCCTCGAATAAATTAATACCGGAAACAATCAGCAATGGGCGATAATTCATTAGATAGCTTGGCAACGACATAAACATTCATAATTATATTTGATTTAAAAATAATTAATTCAGTTATATTCGCCTATTAGGTTTTTAAATCGGCTAATGACCCCAGTGGCGGATTTAAGCAATTGCCGCCTAAGGGCTATTAGGAAATTTGCCGGCCTCCCCCCCAACTATAATCTTTGTCTTTTCGCCGTCCAGGTTTACCCAAATGTTATGTATGTCTTGTTTGGTTATATTGTGACAGTATCTAAAGAAGTTACGAATTAACTGAATGAATAAGTTTTAGAAATTTCTATTATTTCCTAGTTGAAAAAAACAGTAAAATAATGTATAATTGACTTGTTCACATTAACCAGTTTAGTTTTCAATATAGCGTACTCAATGACAATCAGCCCTAGAGACAAATGTTCGTGTTAGAAGCAGTGAAGCAGTGCTAGTGCTACTTTTAATAACAAGAAAATCCTTCAACAAAGGCCTAAAAATCACTTCTTATACTTCATCAAAACATTTGACTACTGAAAATTGTAATAAATACCGTAACCTATAAATAAGATATGATGACACTGTAGCCTTACATTTCGTAACTCGGACCATTAGCCTCAAAGTTCCGACTATTTTAATCCTGAATTAGCTCTTTTCAATATAGTTTTTCAGTAATTTTGTAATTTATAGTTTTATACAAAGAATTGTTTATATGTTTTAGACGATCAAAATATAAAATTAATTGATGTAGGCCTCTTCATAAAACTCTACACACTTTCAAACACTTCTTCTAGTTTCACCTCCATGATGTTATAGATCCAATGAATTAAAATATAATTCCTACAGGAGTCACTACTCTCTGACAAATAACCTTCAAAAAGCGTGCCGTCATATTTGGTATTTTGTCCTGTTGTGGTGTCAACTTATCGGTGGGACGGTGTCATTTGATGTACAAGGCGGCTTGTTTTCAACACTATTCTTAAAGCTGTATTAAAAGGGTGTTTTCATTTAACTCAAATCATAACTTTGCTTCAAGATAAACAATAAAATTAAGTATAAAATATGTCTTAAGATTATAAAGTTAAATTTAACATCACGATTCGCCTAAAATGCGACAAGATATTAATTTAAAGACCAAATATCACAGTTTTTCATTTAATGAAATGGGAGAATTTGACAGCGTCCCACCCAAAAAATATATATAGAGGTCTCGCCTGGAGTAAAAAACTGCAGCCTACATGCTGCCCACCATTTTGACCCTCTGTTAACTATGCTCCCATGGCAACAACCAATCAAATCCTTTCTTCACAAATTATGTTAGTCTTTATTTGTCTTTGGTTAGTTGTGGTGTATACAAAAATATCCTCCAGAATGAACGATTATGTGTGGTAGCCTTTGATGGTAAGTATAACACGGCTAAAATAACTTTCTTTGTTACATTGAGTTTGAAAATGAATCGACAATATCATTGTAGTCTAAATTTGGTTATTGACATCTCAAATTCGATTGTTGCAACATTTCTCATCCGTGTGTCTTAGTCATTATTGATATTGTGTAAAAAATAATTGTAATGCTATGCGAATGTATGGGTAAACTTGGAAGTCCGCGAGTTGGACCATAGATTAAGAATACAACAAGGAGTATGTTTTATCTATGGTTGGACGTAGTTATAGTGGCGCAGTGCCTGATGTAGTTCGTGACTTGCCACCCTTTCTCTGTAATCGTCTTGTCGCTAGTACGGATGCATGACAAATGCATTATGACCGTTTTGAGAAACTGCAGTGTGAGGCACTGCAAGCGCTATACATTAGTCTCTGGTTAATACCTTTACCTTTAAAAGGGCGGCACAACGTCATTGTCATCCATGTTCGTCAAAATGTTCCCCGTTTTAACATTTCTTTTGTATACAACCTATTAATTTTCTGTAAATTTGCCACCCCTAAAAACTTGCCACCCTGGGCTACACAGCCCCTATAGCCCCCCTCCCCCCTAAATCCGCCACTGAATGATCCAACGGCAATCGTGGGCCTAGGGTTCATAAAAAGTCACCCTTGGGTCTACGCTACTTAAAATCCTAAACCCTACGACTTGTTCGTAAAATTAAAGAAAACATCCTAACATACTAGGGTTTATCGCACCAATGGTTAAACACAACGTACGCTAACCATGAACATTACGATAACCTAACATTACGTAACATTAACTACCAACAAATACATGACGAATTTGACAGAACTCGCATATCAACGACACACTAACCGTAACTAAATTTAATCGAGATTTAATGGGTTAACTGGCTAAGCACGCACAAGGTACGGTTCTAAAATAAACAGAATGACGTCTACTAACAGTGTGAACAATTAAGCCAGTGCAGAATAGCCTGCTTAACACCCAGCCTTCACAAAATAGTAAATTTATAATGGTTATAATAAACAGCATTTAGCTACATGGCAGTGATGTATGGCAGAAGCTCAGTAATAATTGCAATAAGTAACATCAAATCATGTCCATTAATAAAGGCAGAATAAATAAATCATTACATAAATAAAATAATATTCTGGCAAATAATCTTCACATTAGTCCTGGAAAATGTTTCACTGAAAAATCTGGCTCGCAAACATGTAATAAACACCCACACGCCAAGGCGCACTGGGGTTTGTAACATAAATCAAATTATTCAAGACTTTACTTTCACAAATCATGATCTTGAGCATCAAACCTGTGCATGCTTGCAGCAAACATGTTCACATCATGTTCAACATTTGGGTTCAGTCACTCCAGAACGCTAATATTGAATTAAAATCAGCCTTCTAAATAATTAACACTGTAATTAATCACTGCCATTATTATTCACACTTTTACACATAAGAACCCAGTTAAAATGGTGATTATCAACTTCGTTTGAACCTGTAAAAACCAGGCATAGCCTGTCACTTTTGCACACAATTTCGCTATCAAATTAAGCAATTTAGTCTCGTCAATTCATTTCTGTTTTAAAATATATTTGTTTATATCACCTTCGGTTTATAGTTTCATCTGGATATGAAATTGACTTTACTTACAAAGTTACACGTCCTTACCCCACAAACGAAGGTTAAATGACTCTCAGCTCTAGTTTCCTGTCCTCTGCCGACGAAATCTGGTGAACGAATGAAGTCCTGTCCGCTCCTCGCCGAGGATTCCGCCGTTGGTGGCGATCTGGTCTAGACGTTTCTAGATTACCTTAAATCAGCTGTTCTGTCTTTACAAAGCGGAGCCCCCTCTTCACTCGGCCAGAGAGGAGAAGCTAGCATCGTCACCCTGAAGTTTGTAAACACGTCTGCTAAAGAGGGTCATGTCAGTTCAACGAACGCAAATATGAGTTTATACGTCATTTTACCCATATTAAAATGGTTACTATATTCGTGAACGGCTGTTTCATAGTCATCCATAACGTATTTATGTCGTTCGTCGAAGTTTTATACGGGTTCATGTGCGAGGTTAATCGCCCGGCAGTGTTCACTGTTATGGTAAACTTAGGCCTTGACCGATTGGAAATTTCCGATCGAATTCAAGTTTATAGTGGTGAGTTTAAGACTCACCCACTATAGGTTTACTGAAATAATAAAATTTATTACACCCAGTTTCCCACTTGAAATCTTTTGTCCTTGGCCAATAGCCTACATTTGAAGGTTAGCCTAGATTCTGCTGCAGCCCACACAAAAATAAGCTCATCACACTCCCTTCATACTTCGATAAAAAAGTACAAATAATGTTCGTACCAGCAGGGTTTGACAAGTCGAAATCTCACCCTATTCTATAGAATCGAAACAAAAATAATCAAGCTTTATCTACCAGCCTTTAAAAACTCAAAACTGAAAAAACTGCCATCCGGCCTAAGAAGTAAATTACGAAACGTAAAACTAAAGGGCAACTTCATAACGCAACAAAAATCTTCCAAGCCCTCTGGAGCTTACACTGTTGTCGAGGGGTTCACTTCTAAATCTCCACCATAAGGTGGTTTACGGGGTCTTCTTGATTCTCTCGTGATATGGTTTAAGGTATTTTACATGCACCACATGTGTCTCGGAAGTACTACAGTCTCGCACTAGGTAAAGGTTGATTCCATGCTTTCCCACAACTTTGGCTGGGCCACTGAATTTTGGCGCGAGCTTACCAACGATTGCATCGACTGCCGAAGAGAGGGTTCGCACCCTGCGAAGAACCTTTTCGCCTACTGCGGAAGACACCTCTGGACGTTTGAGGTTATAATACTTAGCCTGCTGTTCGTATGCCGCCTCTAGCCTTTGCTGCGCTCTTTCGTACACCCGTGCAAACTCGCGAGCCCAGTTTACTCGTACCTCTTCCAAAGTAGGCTCGCAGTCCTTCGGGCACTCCTGCAGCGTGGGGCCACGCGCAGCCTTCGGCGCTCGCAGTTCACGGCCAAAACATAGCGTAGCTGGCGAGTACCCAGTCGAATCATGATCAGCCGTATTGATGGCGAACTGAAACTCGGAGAGGTTTGCATGCCACGACCTATGATTCTCCTCGACGCACTGTGATATCATGGTCTTTACCACCCGGTTTGACTGCTCTACCGGGTTTGACTGTGGTATTTACGGTGTGGTATTCAGAAAAGTAACGCCCCTATCGTCCGCCAGAGCCTTGAACAAGTTGGAGACGAATTGTGTGCCGTTGTCCGTAATGATCGACTCAGGAGCTCCGTGTCGCAAGAGAATTTCCTTTTTGTTTGTGACAACCCTGGCCGTCACGGAACCGATCGGGCACAATTCGACCCACTTGCTGAACAAGTCCTGTACACCAGCAGGAAACGGTGTCCTTTGCCGGATCGGGGTAACGGACCCACCAGATCGGCTGACACGGAATACCATGGCCCCTTAGGACTCCGAAAATACATTTTTCCTTCCAGTTTAACTTGCTTCACCTTGTGCCTCTGGCAAGTGTCACAGGAGCGGACGTAGGCCTTTACTTCACGCCTCCAGTTTGCCAAAAGTAATTGGCACCCACTCGTGAGAGGGGTTTCTTCACGCCAAGATGTCCTGCCGTCGAAATATCATGGTTTTCACGAAGCACCTCAGGTATCAAGCCAGGTGATACACAAGTCTTCCATTTAGGGTTCACGTCACCCTTGGTCCAGAACGCTTGGTACAAATGACCGTCAACGATGCCGAAATTATGGTATTTTCCCGGCTTTACCAAAACTGCCTGGAAAATGCAGTAGTACCAGCCGCCATTCGTCTCTGTTGGTCGTGGTTCGTTGGTGTCAGCCTGCTGGCTCGACTGGGTTTGGAGCACTTTTTCGACTGGGTTATCCACCTCAACTTCAACGACCTGACCAGGGCCTTCTTGCAGTCATCTTCGCTGTGCCCTTGTTAGTACGGCTACGTCGTGAGTAGTTTCAGAGGGTCGTTCGGCCTCGTACTCGTTTTCCACCGGCTGACTCGATTGAGAGTGCCTTTGTGGTACTGTATCTCAAAGTCGTACTACTGGAGCTCCATTATCCACCTCACCAATCGACCGCTAGTTTCATGAAGCTTCATAAGCCACCAAAGCGCGACATGGTCGGCAATCACTATGAAATGATAGCCCTCCCTCCAGGTACGACTTGAACTTTCGGGTCGACCACACCAAAGCTAAGCACTCTTTCCCCGTAGTGGTGTAATTTCGCTCCTGGTCAGTCAGCAAACGACTGGCATAGGCGACAACAACTTCCTTGCCATTCTGCTTCTGCGTGAGGGCCGCTCCAAGTCCAGTATTCGAAGCGTCCACTTGTAGGACAAACGTGGCATCAAATTCGGACAAGTGAGCACTGGGGCAGAGCGGATTCGTTGTTTAGCTCCTCGAAGGCTGCTTCCTGTGATGGTCCCCATTGCCATTGAGCTATCTTCTTCAATAGAGAACGTAACGGGGCCGTTATATCTGCAAACCTTTCAATGAAGCGCCTACACCAGGACGCCAGAACCAGGAAACTCCTTAACGCCTTCATGTTCTGCGGTCTGGGGAAGTCACGGATAGCACGGATCTTCTCTGGATCGGTCAAAATTCCGCCACTGCTCACGTCATGACCCAAGTACTTTAGTTCACGCTTGCAAAAATGACACTTCTCTGGGTTTAAATGCAGGCCAGCCGCACAAAGATGCTTGAACACCTCTCGGAGAAGTTCCAAATGCTCCTCGAACGTATTCGACACGATGACAAGATCGTCGAGGTACGCAAAAGCCTTGGGCTCTAACTCGGGTCCAATGACTCTGTCCAACAGCTGTTGAAATGTTGCCCCTGCGGAAATCAATACCACTGGCGAGCTCCAAGGACTCTTCGAGGGTTCGATCACCCCATCCTTGAGCATGGTGGCCACCTCTTCGTTAATTAAATTTTGCATCGCAGGGTTTCTGGGGTAATACCGCTGTTTTACCGGAACCGCGTTTTCCATCAATCTGATAACGTGTTCCGCGAGAGTCGCACGACTAAAACCAGCGTCAAAGCATGGCAGTTCTGTGCACAAGAACTCTTCAAGTCGAGCATCTTCATCGTTATTCAGACATTTTAACACATTGACTGGGTAATCGTGACGCTTCTTATCGGTTCTATTGCCTTCTAGAGAAATAGTCTTCGGATGAGATTTAAATCTCGGATACTCCTCATTCCCAAAACAATATCAGCAGTCCATCTCGGGACGAAGAGAATATCCATCGCATAAGGCTTATTCGCAATCTTGCCTTCTACGTGGAGCTGTTCTTCACGTGACACCCTGAGCCATCGGTCATCCGTAGGTCAACGCTTGTCCTCGAGGGTTTAATTCCGCGCTTCCGAAACAACTTTGCCACCTGGTCCTGGTATAGCGCCGTTATCTACCAGAGCACTAAACACTCTGCCCAAGAACTCAACCCACACGAACGGTCTGAAATCCGCTGGGTTTCTCCGATCACCCACGCCACCAGCAAAGGTTTTTACGGTCTGGAGCCACTGGCCCCATTCATCGGAGGTCGTGTGTCGACTGGACTTCTTGGACCCGGACGACCTCCGTTGTTTAGAGCCCAACTCCCGTTTCCCTGATGAGAGCAGCATTCGGTGGTGAGGACGCCCTCTCTCTTGCAGAAGTATCACTCACTACACTCGGCTTTGAGCACCTCCGAGCTAAATGGCCGACCTTACCACAATTCCAACATGTCGGCTCTTTATATTCTCGTCCTGGCATCATTCTTCCGTTAAACCTATAACTATTTGAAGATACTCCTGGTGATGAAAGCTGTCCTTTCGCATTGTAACTCTGTCTAACCCCAGAGGCATGGTCCTGACGCGCTTCCGGTCCTCTCCCCTTGCCTGATCCAGAGCTAACACTGTCGAAGGTCTGGTCTACAGCTGCGCTCTCGTAGCGTTCACCCTTTCGCTTGTGGTAATACGCAGTCTCTGGAACAAGGGCTAGAGTCGGGGGTGGGGGCAGTCTAAACGAGTGTTTATCTCGCAAGTAAGCTTCATAGTCCTCCGCCCTATATATATATATATATATATATATATATATATGTATATATATTACACCCAGTTTCCCACTTTAAATCCTTTGTCCTTAGCCAATAGCCTATAATTGAAGGTTAGCCTGGATTCTGTTGCAGCCTAGGGTTAGCCAACTCAAAAATAAGCTCATCTCATTTATCACAGAAGTTAGTAATGGGATGGGTAAGCTTCAGAAAGACAACAATTATTGCAGTCCTTAATTGTCCTAGTAACTTTGATACTGTCCAAAATTCCTATCAAATTTACACCCACCCGACTGTTGCTATTGAAGATATCCTATATACGAGTAATAATAGCGTGTAAAAGGCAACATGTAACCACCTATTCCAAGTAAACTACTAAAGGTAGAGAGGCCAGGTTGGTGTCAAAAGATTTCAATTAGGCCAAGGATGATGACGAAAATACGATATTCTACATTTACTCAGTTATACGTTTTCAATCGGTAAAAACACTGTTTTTGACCTTTTTTCGCTAGCCCCACGTATAAGAAACGTGTAACCACCTATTCCGAGTAAACTACCGAACGTAGAGAGACCAGGTTGGTGTCAATAGATTTATCTTAGGCCAAGGATGATGAAAAAATACGATATCCTAAATTTACTCAGTTATAAGTTTGCAACTCACAAAAAACAAAGTTTTGGCAATTTTTCATCAATTATTTTGTTTACCGTGCCATGTGTTCACTTTCCCTTCTTTGCATCCAAATTCAATACAATAGATGAGTAAATTTAAGTTGAGCAATGGTGGTGGGAGGTTATTTTGTAATCATGATAAAATGTGAAGGTAAAAGTTAAGACAATTTGTATAGTTCAATAAACAATTTGTAAGTCAAAAATTCAGTTTGATTTCACAGAAACGTTCTCTGCTATATAATATACCTTCTTTGCTATACTGGATGAAATTGGGTGGAGGTAGATGAAACTCTGGTAAAAAATTGTGATAAAAGGGATAAGAAAACTAACGACTATGGACATATACCACTATTATAGCATTGAATACATACAATTTTATTCAGTTTAGCTAATTATGTATTTTTGTTGGTCTGTCTTTCGATAGTTTGTATGTCAACAAACGAAATACATTTAGGTATTGGTAAATATATAGACTGTGTTTATCTTTTGGTTATCAAAACAAGGAATGCAGTTAGGTAAATTTGTATTGCATATTTGAGCCCAAAAAAATTACAAACATTTAATACAATTTTACTCCAGTTTTTAAGGAACGGAATTTGGCTTGAAGTTACATAAAGCCAAAGGGTTACATAAAGCCTTTATCTGATTCAATATCCAAAACTAAACTAAAAAAAAGTTTAGACTAAACCATCGAATTCTTCTTTTGGGCTTTTTTTTGTGCAGTCGTAAAAAGTCTTTCGTAAAAAGAATTTTGAAGCATTCTAATGAATATTTTAATATGCAATATGCTTTGTTACAATAGCATCTTACACTTTCGCAAGGTGATTTCCCATTTGATTACATGCATTTCAAAATTAGCGTTTTAAAAATCTAACAGATATTTAGTTATAGATTTATAAAGAACAATTTTGAAGCCACTACATTTATCCTATACTCTCATATGAACAATGTTTGCTTGATTGGTTGGTTGGTTACACAATTATCTCGAACACGGCTCCGAGGATTTCCGTCAAATTTTGGAAATAACTAATTTCTGGTATAAAAATATGTTCTAGACAGATCTCATCCCCAGTAAAAATCTAATAATGTTAAAAAACGAAATTGAAAAGTTAAAATAATTAACTTTGGGCTTATGGAGTTTCAAATCAAAACAAAAGAATTGTAACAGTTGTTCATAATCAACCAGGGAACCGTCAAAGTAATACTCATGTTGTTTATGATTATTAACATGTGGTTTCCTGAGAGCAGAGATTAAAAGATTTGAGTGAAGATTGAATATATAGAGTAGTAAAATAAATCAAAGGGGCCTTGAGCTATAAATAACAACTGGAGACCTTAAAAATGTAGAAAAGAGGCAAATGAGTTATATAAATCTGATTATCAGTAGGGGGAAGTGGTGAGATATTACTCCAAGTCATCTTAACAAACTGACTGGTCTTCCCCCGAGCAAAGCTCGGCCCCCCAGGTACTTTGATTACTAATGAAAACTATTTGATTCATGTTTTAAGCCCGTCATTATTGACGGGCTAATAACAACTAGTATTATAATAATAATAATATTTATTACATGACAATAGTTATCAAAGTATCGGAATTTTGGAATTATTGTTCACAAAATGCTTTTCTTTAGCATATTAACAGTTTCTTCTTCAAAAATTATTTGAATATTTAACACAATAAGATAGTTTTAATTATTTGGAAGATTTTTTCATTTGTACTTAAAACACGTGTTATTGTTTTAGTAAAAATGCCCTCTTTAATAAATACATTCTTCATTTAATCTTCTTTCAACAGTATTTTTTTAACTGTTGAATTTTAATTTTCAAACCTGTTGCTTGTCTTTTATCATATTTTTGATATCTTGTTATTTTTCCTCGCCATCTTTTTACTTGGTGCAGAAGTTTTCAGAGGACCCTTGTTGGTCATGGTGAAGGCCATTACTGGCCATCACCACCTCATCAGCGTGGTTCTAGGCGACCATCAGCGGATGACACGGCTGATGAGTGTTGTCAGCTTCCGCCGTCACTTCCACTATGCGATCGCCCTGTTTTGTCGACTATCATGTTTCTAGAAGAGCATAACAAGATCTCGGGATTTAAAGTTATTGACCTCAATCTTATATTCTTATCTTAACCATTTTCTGTTTTCTGCTTTTAGCCTTCTAATGTAATGTGTTAAAGATCAAGTTGTTATCACGGGAAAGCTATACAAATTATAAATAGGTCTAGACAAATAGTCTGTCACTATAGACCCGCAATGACAGATCGGGCAGTATAAAAGTGCCGTACTTGACAACTATAAAATAGTGACATCAATATATATACATACTAGCTGCCATTGTTCCCGGTTTCACCCGGGAATACGACAGTGTGTGTGCTGCATTCTGTGAGATGTGCGAGATTGACTCGTGGAACTACTACGAATCATAATCAGCTGATAGAATTTGCATCAGCTCAAACCAAAATGAATGCCCATAATAATAACACAGGGTTGGAACGTTGAAGCCCCGTGGGGCATATCCCTATGGGAAAGTTCTTAAAATCCTTTCTTAGTGGGTGCCTATGCTATAAGAGGAGTCTACATGCAAAATTTCGTGCTCGTAGGTGCAATGATTTGGCCTAGACGTTGATCGGAATTTCGTATTTATAGATATAGATATATAGTGAAATGGAACACGTTACATCATTTAGATATTTTAATATGATAACTGAATTAAATTAACTATCCGCAAAACCAAACTTGAAGTTGGCGCTCTGGCTTTTAAATACCAAAATGTTCTTTGGTTATAACAAACATAAACATGTTTCAAAATTCATTTAAAACACATCCTAGGCCAAATATTAATGGAGTTAAAAGTTATTTGAATCGGATGATTTAATTATGGAACCATTGAATATGAAAAACGAATGTTTTAAATTACGGAAGGTAGATGATTGGAGAAAGTTCTTCCACGACGGAAAACAAAAGCCAATGGGCATAGATCCTTGTTGTAACTGGGATCATGAGATTACAACACAGTAATGGTGATCGTGGCTGAGGGGCGGTGGAGTGGGGGTGCACACAGAACACGGCATCTCACTCATCTCTCATACATGACTGTCTAAAAATACGCAGTGTAACAAACCCGTACTTTGGAATCCTGTGCATCAGCGATCAGGGTATTTTCATGCGAGTGTGACTGCGATTATAACAATGAGAACAACTATTAATATTAGGTGACCATAACTATTATGAGAAAGATTGCTTCGTTTAATTGTTAACAAATTAATTTTATTTAGTTAAATCATTTTAGTGAATGTTGGGTAATTGTTTTATTCTAAAGTGATAAATAGTACGCAAAACCTTTATCAGTTTGGTTTGGGTTGGGGCCTGTACAACTCGCTCAGTGTTGACCAGTGAGACCACCGGCCTCCACCACGCATGTAGGGGGCGCGGCGTCCTCGGCCTTGCGATTTTCACGCTTTCCCGCCTCCGACTCCGCCTTGCCATCACAACTGGCGGCGCGGTCAACGAATATTGGACACCTTGCCCCGGTGGAACAAGACACTGTCGTTGTGTTCGAGTGTCCGATTAATAATTGTCAATTTAATGAGTGTTTAAACATGTAAGATTTTGAGAAAAGTGTTATTGCGAGTTGGGCGGGGAAACAAATCTGACCGAAGGAAAGATTTTTATAGATTTGTCTTTGCAATTCAATTTGTTTTGCTTGGGATCATGAAATAGTTATTTATGAGCGCGAAGTAGGTCTTTCACTTAAAGAAACAGTTTCCGCGTGACGACGCGTAGCGGACAAAGACGCTTTACACTCAAATTGCATAAACAATTTTTCCTACAACTACAATTTTACCTACCACAGACATACACAAATCTTTATATTAATAGGCAAGCACAAAACTGACCCTCCTTTTTTATCAGCTTGTGTACATCGTAGGCGATATTAACGCATACCGTTAGAAAGGTATTGTCCTGTAGATGAGCAGACCCATTATAATTTACATCGGCCCTCAGGGCCACGCCCCTCAGGCCTGCAAAGTTTCAATGTTAATCTTATGGAAGAACAGTAATCAATTGAATTGTATATTTGACAGATGATATAATAACAAATTCTAGTAAAATAGCAAGAACAGATGTTTCAGGACTAATTTAAATAACAAAAATACTACAGTACTGACTACTGGAATAGTAAACCTTCCTCCGTCAGTTTTAACTCCCCATTAGGCAAATTAAACCTGGGTGTGAGTGGGAGAGGGTGATGGTAGTGATGAGGGGGGGAGGAGAAGGTTAGAAAGAAATAAGAAATAAAGGTTATTCGTGAAGTTCAGCATTAAGGACATCTGTTCAAATTAATTTTATCTAACTGCTCACGCAGAATATGGCAAAACATTCACGCAAATAGCCATCCTTCAAATGTGCCGCTTTAGTATGATTATTTTTGGTAGAATTTCGACATCTGGGAGATCCCTGGTTAAATTTAATCCATTTTAGCTTAATTCACGAGATTGAGGTTATAAACCCTGAGTGGTAATTTGGTAGCTTGGCTCAAAAAAAACAATCAATCAACTGTTTATTAGCTGTCAGCGAGCGGAAAAGTAAGGTGGAGCAGAGAAAATTGTTTACGATGTGTTTTTAGATCGTAAAGAAACACTTTTGCGGTTGAAGGAAAACAAATATTTATCTATAGAATAATAGCACACAAATTCAACTTTTAACCTAAGCTATTATAGATAGAGTGGTAGACTCTGAAAAATTGAAAATGATTGTTCAAAGGACATAACAAACTTCAATCCTGATATTTCATTCAGCAGATTACGAGATGCAGCAAACAATGTAGTGCTCAAGATGTAGCAAATAAGCTGCATTATGTCAAATTTATTATGTTATTATTTATTTATAAAATGTATTATGTAATAAAATATTACTAATTATATTGTTATATCGCTGTTAGGAAATTTGGTAGCAATTGGAAAGGTGGACAAGGACAGCCAACGGCCCTCGGCTACATGGACCGACGCGACAGTCAGCAGATTATACTGTATTAAGGGGTCGGGTACTGCTCCCACGCGGGTTTCCCTCTGACCTCAAGAGACTGTCGGGTATTTTTCCAGTTAGAAGCTAGAGATCAAGGGCAAAAGGAACGAGTAGCTTTCGTGAATATCCTTGTGAAGTTCATCATTGCTATTTTCTCAAGAATAATTACCGATTCAGTTGTCAGATTTTATTTAAATTTATAACCAATTATTTGTTGTAAATGTTATTTTTAAATTTAGCCAAGAGTTATTTTCTACTATCGTTTCACACACACTCTTCTGCCCCGTTGCAACAAAAGAAACGTGTCTGATTTGATACAGGGGAAAGCATTTATAAAAACCTGTAAGAGTTTTGAATGCACGTGTTGGTACGTTTTTAACTGGCGGAAAATAATATTCATAAGCGCATTTCGTTGCGCTGGAAAACGTTGGTCCCGTCCCGACGAACGTTTTCCGTGTGTTTCGCGGTCTTGCATTGTTGACTTGTAAATTGGTTTGCTTGAGTACCATTGCCTCATGACGTCTAATGATGCAAGTACTCGAGTTTTCGTCACGCCCGTATAGCTTAGTAGTTTTTTCTATTCTTCGGCGGTATTTATGGGCGTTTAAACGTTCGTGTAATATGACCATGTAACTGCAGTATTTAAGACAACTTTTCATCACAGTAATGTCACTGACTGTTGTAACCGAGCGCTCGTAATTCTGTAGCCGAGGAAAATGGCCATAAAAATTGATCACGCTTAACGGAAACTATCTACCACGTTGTGTCGGAAACTTGGTGACAAGCTGCGGCCGCATGACGGCGTCAATAGAAGTGCGTATTGATGTCAAGGTGGGAGGAGGCGACAAAGCGTGGCCGAGGGGACTTTGGCACGGTTTACTGTTAGTATAGAAGTGCGTATTGATGTCAAGGTGGGAGGAGGCGACAAAGCGTGGCCGAGGGGACTTTGGCACGGTTTACTGTTAGTATAGAAGTGCGTATTGATGTCAAGGTGGGAGGAGGCGACAAAGCGTGGCCGAGGGGACTTTGGCACGGTTTACTGTTAGTATAGAAGTGCGTATTGATGTCAAGGTGGGAGGAGGCGACAAAGCGTGGCCGAGGGAACTTTGGCACGGTTTACTGTTAGTATAGAAGTGCGTATTGATGTCAAGGTGGGAGGAGGCGACAAAGCGTGGCCGAGGGGACTTTGGCACGGTTTACTGTTAGTATAGAAGTGCGTATTGATGTCAAGGTGGGAGGAGGAGACAAAGCGTGGCCGAGGGGACTTTGGCACGGTTTACTGTTAGTATAGAAGTGCGTATTGATGTCAAGGTGGGAGGAGGAGACAAAGCGTGGCCGAGGGGACTTTGGCACGGTTTACTGTTAGTATAGAAGTGCGTATTGATGTCAAGGTGGGAGGAGGCGACAAAGCGTGGCCGAGGGGACTTTGGCACGGTTTACTGTTAGTATAGAAGTGCGTATTGATGTCAAGGTGGGAGGAGGAGACAAAGCGTGGCCGAGGGGACTTTGGCACGGTTTACTGTTAGTATAGAAGTGCGTATTGATGTCAAGGTGGGAGGAGGAGACAAAGCGTGGCCGAGGGGACTTTGGCACGGTTTACTGTTAGTATAGAAGTGTGTATTGATGTCAAGGTGGGAGGAGGCGACAAAGCGTGGCCGAGGGGACTTTGGCACGGTTTACTGTTAGTATAGAAGTGCGTATTGATGTCAAGGTGGGAGGAGGCGACAAAGCGTGGCCGAGGGGACTTTGGCACGGTTTACTGTTAGTATAATATACAATATAACTGAATTAGCTGCGACATAGCTAAATATAAAACAAAGGAGACCTTAGCCATGTGGTGAGCTCTTGCATTAAAGAATACATAAACCCTAGACAAATAAATATTTGAGCTCATATTTCAATAAGCAGATATAAAACTGACTGATTTATCATTTAAACGTAATCCTGTCTTTTCATTCCTATTTTTGAAAAATAACCTAGCTCAATTAACTTGTCACAAACCTCGATGATTTGTTTGTAAAATATCTCTTAGTCAAACTTTTATCTCTGGAATCTCCACACATCATTAGCAAGATTTCCAATAAAGTCAGTGACAGAGTCACCTTATCAACAAGAACGTGTCGTCAACTTTCTTTTGTATTTGTTGTTTTCCACTAATGCATAGTTTATAATTAAATATGTTTAAAATTAATTCTCTAATTGTTTAGCCATTTAACTTTACTATAGGGTTACTAAAGAACAAAGAATGTGAAAGATGTACGCTGGATTAATATTTTCGGCGCAAATGTTCTATGAGTTTTCACTTGGGTTTTCAATGAGTTATATAGTTATTTTGACACTTTAACACGGTTAATTTTTTTATATTACTAGCTGTTATCATCCCGTCAAAAATGACGGGCTTAAAACATGAATAAAATAGTTTTCATTAGTAATCAAATAAATTTAGTGGCTTCAAAATTGTTCTTAACAAATCTATAACTAAATATCTGTTAGTTATTTAAAACGCTAATTTTGAAATGGATGTAATCAAATGGGAAATCACCTTGCGAAATTGTAAGATGCTATTGTAACAAAGCATATTGCATATTAAAAGATTCATTAGAATGTTTCAAAATTCCTGTTACGAAAGACTTATTAGGCTTTTATTTTACAAAAAATAGCCCAAAAGAAGAATTCGATGGTTTAGTCTAAACTTTGTATTTAGTTTAGTTTTGGATATTGAATCAGATAAAGCTTTATGTAACTTCAAGCCAAATTCCGTTCCTTAAAAACTGGAGTAAAATTGTAATAAATGTTTGTAAGTTTTTTTGGGGCTCAAATATGCAATACAAATTTACCTAAGTGCATTCCTTGTTTTTATAACCAAAAGATAAACACAGTCTTCATATTTATCAACACTTAATTGTATTTCGTCTGCTGACATACAAACTATCTAAAGACAGACCAACAAAAAACACATAATTAGCTAAACTGAATAAAAATGTATGTATTCAATGCCAATAGTGGGTATAGGTCCATAGTCCTTAGTTTTCTTATCCCTTTTATCACAATTTCTTACCAGAGTTTCATCTACCTTCACCCAATTTCATCCAATATAGCAAAAAAGGTATATTATATAGCAGAGAACGTTTCTGTGAATTCAAACTGAATTTTGGACTTAATAAGCGGTATCAGGAAACTGACACATACTTTCTCCCTTTTAGCCCATCTTTAATGAATAAGTTACTTTTTATTTGCTAAATATATACTACAAATCACGGTCGAATGGACAGAAAATCTTGCAAACAAGTGGTTTTCAAAAACATCCACCCAAATCCCTGTTTTGGCGGCACTACAGAATCCATTGCTACATACGTGGTTTTAAGAGGGGAATGCCCCCTATTCCCCCCCAGGGTTATTAAGGGGCAACATATTTCGAATTTCCTTTGTTGGTCAATGCTAACTTGACAAGCATATCAAGTTTGAACGAAATTTATCAGTAAATAAGGGAGAAATAGTAATTTTTGTATTCCCCATAAGAGTACCATTGGACAACGTACTACGTTTACCGCAAAATGAAAATTTAAATTTTCTCCTCAACCAGTAATCGTAGAATAGTAATTCAAAATATTAAATTATTAAGTTTTTTTGAGCTTTATTTAATGGTGAATAGTAATATTTTTTTATATTTACATTTTTAATAAAAAATCAAAAAAACTGAATTTTTGATATTTTAAGTCTTGTAATTTCTGAACCCCAATTTTTACATAAATGCGGGTGGTGTCATTTTGTTGGAAAATTAAAGTTCTACAAACGACTTAAGTTTAATCAAAACCGTTAGATCCGTTTTTGAGAAATCTTAATTTTTCATGTTTTTTGGATATTTTTGGGGGATAATTACCCTTAAAAGTAAAAAATTCCAAAAAATGAAAAAAATCCCTGGAGATATCGTGGATTAGTACCTACATAACGAATTTTATAAAAATCAGACCATTGGTTAGGGCTCTAGCTCTGTACACATCCACACAGACGGACAGACACATAGACATCACGTAAAAATCACTTTTTTGGGTTCAGGGAACACCAAAACGAATATTTCCACTAACAACTTAAATTCGAAAATTTTGACGAAAACAATACTTTCTCCGTATACGATGTATAAGGGGGAGAAAGTAAAAATTGTTTATTGAACTATACAAATTCCCTTAACTTTTACCTTCACATTTTATCATCAGCATCACAAATAACCCCCCTCCCCCCTAATGCTCAACTTGCTAACTTTACTCATCTATCGTATTGAATTTGGATGCAAAGAAGGGAAAGTGAACACATGGCACGGTAAACAAAGTGATTGGTGAAAAATTGCCAAAATAAAAACTATGTGTTTTGTCAATTGCAAACTTATAACTGAGTAAATTTAAGATAACGTATTTTCTTCATCATCCTTGGCCTAAGGGAAATCTTTTGACACCAACCTGGCCTCTCTACGTTTAGTAGTTTACTTGGAATAGGTGGTTACACGTTGCTTTGTACACGCAATTATTATATAGGATACTACTATCTGCATCTATTAAATTGGTTTTTTACTGTAACTATAATAATTCGTGTTCATACAAAATTGCAATATCCTTACTGGCTAAGATTTTACAATAGGTATATGCAACTTGTTGCTCTATCTTTATCAGTGAGTTATCAGGAGTGTTTTGTAATACAAATTCCCACTTCCGTATCAACTTCCGGTAACCGGGCCTCTTACAAGCTAGCTCTAAAATCTTGAGGTCAACGAGTACACTTGATTTACTATTGGAAAGCCGATACACACAAAGGCTGTTCCTGTGTGCCATGTCCCGATGTTTTCCAAGCCCATGTGCCACGTCCCATGCAGATATACCTTCCCCGTGACGACGACCATCGCCCGATGTCGTCCAAGCCCATGTGCCACGTCCCATGCAGATATGCCTTCCCCGTGACGACGACCATCGCCCGATGTCGTCCAAGCCCATGTGCCACGTCCCATGCAGATATACCTTCCCCGTGACGACGACCATCGCCCGATGTCGTCCAAGCCCATGTGCCACGTCCCATGCAGATATACCTTCCCCATGACGACGACCATCGCCCGATGTTGTGCAAGCCCATTAGCTACGTCCCATGCAGATATGCCTTCCCCGTGACGACGACCATCGCCCGATGTTGTCCAAGCCCATGTGCCACGTCCCATGCAGGTGTGCCTTCCCTGTGACGACGACCATCGCCCGGTGTTGTCCAAGCCCATGTGCCACGTCCCAAGCAGATATGCCATCCCTGTGACGACGACCATCGCCCGATGTTGTCCAAGCCCATGTGCCACGTCCCATGCAGGTGTGCCTTCCCTGTGACGACGACCATCGCCCGGTGTTGTCCAAGCCCATGTGCCACGTCCCATTCAATTGTGCCTTCCCCGTGACGACGACCATCGCCCGATGTTGTCCAAGCCCATGTGCCACGTCCCATATAGGTGTGCCTTCCCTGTGACGACGACCATCGCCCGGTGTTGTCCAAGCCCATGTGCCACGTCCCATGCAGATATGCCTTCCCTGTGACGACGACTATCGCCCGATGTTGTCCAAGCCCATGTGCCACGTCCCATGCAGATATGCCTTCCCTGTGACGACGACCATCGCCCGATGTTGTCCAAGCCCATGTGCCACGTCCCATGCAGATATGCCTTCCCTGTGATGACGACCATCGCCCGATGTTGCCCAAGCCCATGTGCCACTTCGAATGCAGGTGTGCCTTCCCCGTGACGACGACCATCGCCCGATGTTGTCCAAGCCCATGTGCCACGTCCCATGCAGGTGTGCCTTCCCTGTGACGACGACCATCGCCCGGTGTTGTCCAAGCCCATGTGCCACGTCCCATGCAGATATGCCTTCCCTGTGACGACGACCATCGCCCGATGTTGTCCAAGCCCATGTGCCACGTCCCATATAGGTGTGCCTTCCCTGTGACGACGACCATCGCCCGGTGTTGTCCAAGCCCGTGTGCCATGTCCCATGCAGGTGTGCCTTCCCTGTGACGACGACCATCGCCCGATGTTGTCCAAGCCCATGTGCCACGTCCCATATAGGTGTGCCTTCCCTGTGACGACGACCATCGCCCGGTGTTGTCCAAGCCCATGTGCCACGTCCCATGCAGGTGTGCCTTCCCTATGACGACGACCATCGCCCGATGTTGTCCAAGCCCATGTGCCACGTCCCATATAGGTGTGCCTTCCCTGTGACGACGACCATCGCCCGATGTTGTCCAAGCCCATGTGCCACGTCCCATGCGGATATGCCTTCCCTGTGACGACGACCATCGCCCGGTGTTGTCCAAGCCCATGTGCCACGTCCCATGCAGGTGTGCCTTCCCTATGACGACGACCATCGCCCGATGTTGTCCAAGCCCATGTGCCACGTCCCATATAGGTGTGCCTTCCCTGTGACGACGACCATCGCCCGATGTTGTCCAAGCCCATGTGCCACGTCCCATGCGGATATGCCTTCCCTGTGACGACGACCATGGCCCGATGTTGTCCAAGCCCATGTGCCACGTCCCATAAAGGTGTGCCTTCCCTGTGACGACGACCATCGCCCGGTGTTGTCCAAGCCCATGTGCCACGTCCCATATAGGTGTACCTTCCCCGTGACGACGACCATCGCCCGATGTTGTCCAAGCCCATGTGCCACGTCCCATGCAGGTGTGCCTTCCCTGTGACGACGACCATCGCCCGAAGTTGTCCAAGCCCATGTGCCACGTCCCATGCAGATATGCCATTCCCGTGACGACGACCATCGCCCGATGTTGTCCAAGCCCATGGGCCACGTCCCATGCAGGTGTGCCTTCCCTGTGACGACGACCATCGCCCGGTGTTGTCCAAGCCCATGTGCCACGTCCCATGCAGATATGCCTTCCCTGTGACGACGACCATGGCCCGATGTTGTCCAAGCCCATGTGCCACGTCCCATATAGGTGTGCCTTCCCTGTGACGACGACCATCGCCCGGTGTTGTCCAAGCCCATGTGCCACGTCCCATGCAGATATGCCTTCCCTGTGACGACGACCATCGCCCGGTGTTGTCCAAGCCAATGTGCCACGTCCCATGCAGATATGCCTTCCCTGTGACGACGACCATGGCCCGATGTTGTCCAAGCCCATGTGCCACGTCCCATGCAGATATGCCTTCCCTGTGACGACGACCATCGCCCGATGTTGTCCAAGCCCATGTGCCACGTCCCATGCAGATATGCCTTCCCTGTGACGACGACCATCGCCCGATGTTGTCCAAGCCCATGTGCCACGTCCCATGCAGATATGCCTTCCCTATGACGACGACCATCGCCCGATGTTGTCCAAGCCCATGTGCCACGTCCCATGCAGGTGTGCCTTCCCTGTGACGACGACCATCGCCCGATGTTGTCCAATCCCATGTGCCACGTCCCATGCAGGTGTGCCTTCGCTGTGATGACGACCATCGCCCGGTGTTGTCCAAACCCATGTGCCATGTTCCATGCAGGTGTGCCTTCCCCGTGACGACGACCATCGCCCGATATTGTCTAAGCCCATGTGCCACGTCCCATATAGGTGTGCCTTCCCTGTGACGACGACCATCGCCCGGTGTTGTCCAAGCCCATGTGCCACGTCCAATGCAGATATGCCTTCCCTGTGACGACGACCATCGCCCGATATTGTCTAAGCCCATGTGCCACGTCCCATATAGGTGTGCCTTCCCTGTGACGACGACCATCGCCCGGTGTTGTCCAAGCCCATGTGCCACGTCCAATGCAGATATGCCTTCCCTGTGACGACGACCATCGCCCGATGTTGTCCAAGCCCATGTGCCACGTCCCATGCAGATATGCCTTCCCTGTGACGATGACCATCGCCCGGTGTTGTCCAAGCCCATGTGCCACGTCCCATGCAGATATGCCTTCCCTGTGACGACGACCATCGCCCGATGTTGTCCAAGCCCATGTGCCACGTCCCATATAGGTGTGCCTTCCCTGTGACGACGACCATCGCCCGGTGTTGTCCAAGCCCGTGTGCCATGTCCTATACAGGTGTGCCTTCCCCGTGAAGACGACCATCGCCCGATGTTGTCCAAGCCCGTGTGCCATGTCCCATGCAGGTGTGCCTTCCCTGTGACGACGACCATCGCCCGGTGTTGTCCAAGCCCGTGTGCCACGTCCCATGCAGATATGCCTTCCCCGTGACGACGACCATCGCCCGATGTTGTCCAAGCCCATGTGCCACGTCCCATGTAGGTGTGCCTTCCTTGTGACGACGACCATCGCCCGATGTTGTCCAAGCCCATGTGCCACGTCCCATGCAGGTGTGCCTTCCCTTTGACGACGACCATCGCCCGGTGTTGTCCAAGCCCATGTGCCACGTCCCATGCAGATATGCCTTCCCTGTGACGTCGACCATCGCCCGATGTTGTCCAAGCCCATGTGCCACGTCCCATGCAGGTGTGCCTTCCCTTTGACGACGACCATCGCCCGGTGTTGTCCAAGCCCATGTGCCACGTCCCATATAGGTGTGCCTTCCCTGTGACGACGACCATCACCCGGTGTTGTCCAAGCCCATGTGCCACGTCCCATATAGGTGTGCCTTCCCTATGACGACGACCATCGCCTGGTGTTGTCCAAGCCCGTGTGCCATGTCCCATGCAGGTGTGCCTTCCCTGTGACGACGACCATCACCCGGTGTTGTCCAAGCCCATGTGCCACGTCCCATATAGGTGTGCCTTCCCTATGACGACGACCATCGCCTGGTGTTGTCCAAGCCCGTGTGCCATGTCCCATGCAGGTGTGCCTTCCCTTTGACGACGACTATCGCCGGTGTTGTCCAAGCATTAGCGGCCACTCACGTCAGTAGGGCCAAGGTCGCACACTAATGGATCCTCTGAGATAGCCTGTGTAATTATGGCTTTTAACCATTAATAAAACCTACAATGGCTAAAACAGTTAAATAATGACTGACTATTACATTTTTAATAAGAAACTGATGTTATTAATTGGTAAAGTTTAGTATTAGTAGTTTGTTGTTATTTGTGGTATACAATATTACATTCTGTATGTACCATATTTTGTATTGTATGTACTGTAGATTTTGGCTTATATTCTTCTGCTTTATCTCTCGGTTACTCGGATAATGATAAAATATATTGTATATATTACTTTGAGTTTTAACATGCGGTCAATATTAGGCTGTAGAGGTTGCTTTACGTTTAATTACATTTGCAGGCAAACTATCTTAAAATTAAATCCTCGAAAAAATTTTATAAAGTCCTGTATTCTACAAGTTATTTACGTAAAAAGTTGAGGGTGAATTTTATTCTGACGAACGACTTCAAAGTAAGTTGATTTGCTGAATTGCGACCTTAACCTTAAGAAATCCTTAAAAAGAATACAAATATCCCCTGTTATATTAGAATTTCTTTGACTTAGCCGAACAAGTATTTCAGAAATCACCATAAGCTTTGATTTATCGCGGAGGATTATGAGCCAAAACAGGTTACTACTGAGGACGATACCAGAACCGGCTACGTCGCTGATTCTCGCCATAAACAGTGACAGTGGCAAGTTCAAGGAGGTCCATCCTCTATGCTCGGGTTACGTGGCAAAATATTTAGTTTATGACAGATTTATTTCGTTTGTTGCTCAAGTAAATTGAGATTGTAAAGCTCCCCGAAATACTTTACACGCGTGTGATACATAACAAAATAGCTGAATATCAAAACATCACTTGAGAAGACAGCATCTGAGAAGAAAATTTCAACCTTTTTAGAAGTCCTCGTTAAACTTAAACTTAAAAATAGATTTAAACAAAACCACATTTTATAAAATAATAAAACACGTCAGTTATCAGATATCATGTTTGGTTTGGTTGAAATCATGGATCTGGGACTGTGTTTTATGTGTATATTTGAATGATTTTATAATTAAACGCTACGAAACGCGAAACACAGGTAACTTTTCCCATCCTCCAAATATATAATATTTTAACCAAATATATTAGCTAAACATTAACTGACATACCTAAAACGTAAGCAGTACTTTTACTTTATTCAAGTCTAAAACAACTAAAAGTAATGTCTTCTCGATACGTGTGTGTACGTGTTGGCGTGTGTGCGTGGGTGAAAACGCTACATGCACGTGTCACATTATGAATTCGTCCGCAGAATAAAATATAGCAGAGACTCGCCCAACAACGTCTTACACGTGACGTGATTGCAGGGACTTCAGTTTTAATGTTAATACGGGCTGAAATTTAGTAGGGAGGTATACACACTATAAAACACGTTTAAATTTATGACCATACATTGCTAAAAAAGTAAAATATATTCTTCTAAACTTAACCCAACTAGCTGAGTCCACCATTCCGCTTAGTCACCGGATTTCTGTTCATATTGAAGTAAAATTATACAGATGACCAACTCCAATATTTTTAAATTGATTTTAACTTTATCCTTTTATTTAATTTATGACCTAAGGAGAGTTTTATAAAAATTAAGCATAATACTCTTCCTCAGAAGTTCAAATTCACCTTTCATTGATGCTTGTAGTTTACGGGTGTCCTGCACCATACTTCATTGTGTTATTCGTCAGGTCAAATAAAGCTAGTAAAATGTAGCTTTAATCCTATCTTATTCTATCTGTCTGTTTGAATGTGTTATTTACAAAAAAAACCTCAATTTATCATAAACTGTCAAAGATATAAAATCATGGAAACTAGTATGTGTGCATTGGAATGCAATTAATTTACGTGCCCTTACGTGCCTCAATATATTAATATGAACAAGCCTTTGCGTAAAAGAGATAAAATTATTTCAATTAATTAATTACTTTAATCTTGATAACTGAGCGGATTCCTTTAAAATGTTGTCTAATTACTAAATTTGTTTCAAAATGGCGCTGTTTTGAAAGTTTCACGTAAAATAAGGTTTCCGTTATATTTATAAGGTTTTAAAATTATTTCTTACAAGAAGCATTGAAAATCGTGTAAATCTTTCAAAACCCTACAACCTGCGCTTTGATCATGCTGTATACCTTCCAAAGTCTTATATGACGATTTACCAACAGTTTTATAGATACAGTGCTCCTAGATGATATAATACCAGTTATCGAAAAATTGTGCAAAATAACGACTTAACTAGATATTTGAATAAGTTAAAGAGGTGGATTGGTGAAATTGAAGATGTTGAAGAATTATTGAAGCCCCAAACGTAATTTAATTTAACTTGTGTTTAGTTTAGTTATGACTGTCTTATATTTTGAGTACTGAACACCTTTTAGCTTAGTTATTTTTGTGTGTTTTATCCATTATCCAAATTTGTATGTCATGCAATAGGTCTAAATATAATCCTCAGCAGCAATCCTACTGTTTATTATTTTTCGATTACTTATGTTAATGTTTAATGACTTAATACTGAACATCAGCTTGGCGCATATTTTCCCATTCCTTCCTTATTATGTGTATTAAGTGAGGGGACCCCATTTGGCCTAGGGGCAACCCTTTTATTCACCGGAATTGTTTGTTCATCAATTTAAAATTAATGCGATTTTTCTCTTACGAATTTGTATAGATTAGTTGTTATTGATTTTTTACAATGTATGTGTTTATTTACTGTTCTAATTATGTGTATGCATATTGTAATGTATATTTTGGTGAATAGAGATTTATTATTATTATTAGTTAAGTTTAACAAACACCGTAAGGGAAGTTTACAAAATAAAAACAAATGCGTCATAGTTTTTAATAATTAGGTGTTGAATAGCGGAGAAAACTCAAGGTTACTTAAGGTTATAAGTAGGGTTTTTGATGCATAATAACGTCATACAGTACATACAGTAGTAGGCAACCAGTAAAACTTAATTTTCTTCTCAACATTTCCTGGTACAGTTTACGTTTTTCTTCGATTATATTTTACTATCGTTATACTGTTAACGTTATAGAGGGCGAAGCTGCGATGAGCAAAAACAAAATGCCAAAATCAAATCAATAACATGTAGAGTTTGGCCAAAGTCACAGCCACAGCCAAAGCCGCCAGTGTCTCAACTGTCCTGTTGTCTCCCAAACAAAGCCCACGATAGCTGCTAGCTGGTCGTGTCAAGGGTGTAACCATGGCTCGGCAATCAACAGTCTGACCTGGTTAGTGGTTACTCCACATCATCTCCCTTGCAGTTCCGAGATCCGAGCAGAGGTCGCCACCCGATAGTAACAGCAACGTCAGCGTGTTTATTCGTGGTCGAGTATTTCCGTAAACATTTGTCAAACTTGTTACGTAAGCATAAACATGTAATTAATTTATAGACTCGGTAGGTCTATTGTCGGATCACCTTGCGCGACGGCGCGACACGACGGCGCGGCGGGTCATCACCTGACGGACGGCGCGGCGGTGGCGGGAGCGTCGCGTGACGTTGGCGTGACGCTGGGCGGACGCGACACGTGGAAGTCTGCTGTTGATGACAGCTGGCAATACGCTATTATGGCTACAAAGTGACAAAATAACAGCTTTGATCGCTATGGGATTCGGAAAGTTTGATTGTTCTTTCTAGTTTAAAGGATTTAATTATTTCTGCAATAACTATCCAGTTTGAAAATTGGATAAAACGATTTCCTGAGTTTATTAATATTTCTCTAAGTTCTAAGCATTAAATGTTGTCGTTTCCGAAGCTAATATTTATTAAATGAAAACAAACAATATAGTAGTAAATTGTTTTCAAAAGTCTGAAAAATATTTTAAACTACCAAAATCCGTACATCCATCAGATGAGTGGTGGAGCATAGATCGCTAGCATTTGGGAATAGATCAATTTCCGAAAATTAACCATTAATGGAAATTTAAACCTAAACATTAAATGGGCTGGTGTTTGGTTCGCGATTCATTATTCTTTGCCCGAGGGCTCCAGACGCCAAATTATGCAATTAGCGAGTTTACGTCACAGGTTCCAAGGCTGCGAACCAGTTACTCCAATCCACTTCCAGCTCCGGAACAACATCCGCCTTCGTCAAACTCGCTACAAGTTTTTTCCGTTGTTACATTGTACAGTATTATCGTATTAACATTGTTAACCGTGAAAAGCGGTTCATATATTTACTATACTAAGATGAATAGCACACGAATAATAATTTTGTGTGTGTATCCTGGATGGTGGTTTTGTCCAATCAGGTGATCCGAATAATATGCACAAACACTATTAGTAGGCATAACTATCTGTAGATCTATTTACCATGTATATGTATATCCATAAGTATAATCCTGAGAAAATGTTGTGAAGGTTCCAAACTGGATCCAGCTGCCATTGGACTAATAGAGATGGTACTAGATGATAAATAGGGGCTGGGCTACTTGGTGATAAACGGCTAAATAATCACTCTGTCTAGTCAGTAACAAGGCTACACAATACACCCAATGCATCTAATCTATGTACAAGGCATCTCACCCATTCTACACTCATCATTCGTTCTTATTCGCCTTAAATTACCCTAGTTGCCTTAGTTGTGTCAGTGTCTTACACAGTGATTATGTAACATAGGACTCTCAGAAGAAATGTTTGAGTTAGTAAAATAATTCTACAGCGAAACAAAGCACACTCCATGTTCCATATGCCAATCGCGCAATCAACATGAACAAACAGTGGTAGCGATAACACGAGTTCTATTGACAACTGCGGAGGACAATGATAAAGACGACCTACCTTTTCACCTTTTGCTGTATTCTTGTTTCCATTTACCTTTAAAAATTACACAGCTCTTTAAAAATTACACTAACTTTCTCTCTTTATGAGTTATTGTTTTAAACACTCTAAATCCAAATGTTCAGCAAATTAAGTTTTACTGGCTGCCTACTACTAAATTATGTACCGGTATGACATTATTATGCAGCAAAAATCCTACTTATAACCTTAACATCATTTGAATTTTCTCCGCTATTCAACATAATTATATAATCATTCAAAACGATGACGCACTTGTCTTTATTGTGTATACTTCCCTTACAGTGTTTGTTAAAAATTTACTTTTTAGATATTTTACATGAAACTTTCAAAATGGCCCCATTTTGAACAAATTTAGTAACTAGACAACCTTTTTAAGGAATTCGCTCAGTTATCAAGGTTAAAGTAATTAATTATTAATTACATTCAAATGCGCACATACTACTAGGTGTACGCTCATTCCTCGCGTATAAGGATAATTGAAACACATGATCAAACTTAAATCGAGTCTCATAAAAAATTCAATATCTGATTTGAGTAACATCATCAGAATACATTCCATTATCATTTAACTGCCACCAAATCCGGATTTTATGTCTATACAGTAGGCCTATAGCTATAGTTTTAGTCACTTCAATAGGAATTAATTATCGCGGTAGCTGAGGGGTATCGCACTGGCTCTTGGAGCGTAATGTCGCAGGTTCGGATCCCGCCGCCAACCTAACATTTTATCCGTAGAAAAACATAGGCCTACATACATTTATCACTTGTTTTTATCAAAGTAAATGTTGTATAAATACGTAAATTTATTTATTTTAAAAATAAATTGATGATTTCAGGCATGGTTTGTTGTTAGGATTGGCATGGGTGCGTTATCTTAGAACAAACAGAGCATTTCGGGCTAAGCAGTAACTTTAGCAGTGTGGTTAATTTAACTTTTAAGAGAACAGCGAGTTTCCTATATGAACTAATGTTAACAATTTCTATAGGCCAAGTCAAAATATCCTTAAGGATTACCAATAAATCGTTAGGCCCTGTTATTTAGATGAAAAAATGAGATTTCAATATATTGTTTCAATAGCCTAGGCTATCATGAAATTAAATTCTATAAACATGGGTTGGTCCAAGACCGTACATGAAACTTCTAAAATGGCAAGTAGCCTAAGTGTATAGACCTACATTTTATAACCATAGGTCCAAGTTTATGAAGAAAACAGCTCAGTATAATCCAAACCTAGGATTTGTCAAATCATTTCAGATAACCTGTATAAAAGGCTTACTTTGGTTAGAATAGTTTAAAGATTTTATTTTGGTTCACTACAAAATTCCTGGTAATGTGTTTAAAGTATTTTACAACAGTGTATTACCAGTTTAATGTCGGCTTACTCTTACTGTAATCCAACCCTAGGCTATGTCAAATCATTCAAGATAACCTTCCGAAAAGGCTGTTTGGTTCGAATCGAATAATCTATAGCTTTTTATTGTAGTTACCTACTACATTACTGGTAATGTATTTTAGGTAATGTAGACAATTTTTATTATTAATTTAGTGAAAATATAACCTAGCAAATAATTTTCCTAAATAAATAAATTTTAAGGTTGTTCGCTTACTGTGACTAACTTCATCAACGCTTTCAAGACAAATTGAGGCTTTGTATAATTTTTACACATGACAATCACAATATAACCAATTGTCTAAGGAAATTTAATAAAACAAACTATTTTATAAGTTAATATCTTAGTATCTACAGTAATCAAAAAGTTATTTTGAGTTTTTCGAGCTGCCACACGCGTCGTCTGCCACTGTTAACTCGTCGCCTCCGACAACTGACTATATTTACACAGCATACTAAGGGAAAATGAACTGTATAGATATTTTTTAAAACGTACACTTAATAATTTATAAAATAATAAATATGCTCACAACTTAAAAATATACTTAGATTTATCTCGCTTGTGTTATTTTTGTTGGTAAAAAACTTTTGTTATCCAGTATAACAAAGTATACTCTAGTAAACTAACTATTGTTACTCTGTTGTTGAAGCATAGACGTCGGCTAAATTTTAACGATTCAAGTACCACTAAAATGGCTTCCAATGTTATTCTTATGGAGAAAAAAATAAATTTGGTTTTAAGATAATTTGATTAATACTGAACGAAATTATCTGAATAACGAACTTGACCGAGATTTTGACCTGTTAAGTTTTTCTGGAAATTTTTAAGTTTAACTGAGGAGGCATTCTCGAGTTATTGTGGTCACAGACACGCCAGTTGAGTTGATTCTCTTACCAGTCTAACCAGTAAAGTTGTGTATAAGGATACTTTCACTTCGTTCAATTATCCAACTAGTTTCCATGCTTCTATATCTTTGACCGTTTATGAGAAATTGAGTTTTTTTTTGTAAATAACACATACAAACAGGCAGATAGAAACTAATTAAGATAGGATTCAAGCTACATTGTACTACCTTTTCCTGTAGGTTTGTACTACCTTTATTTGACCTGACGGATAACACAATTAAGTATGGTGCAGGCAACGGTGGACACATTATACTGCAATCTGTTGTTTTGAATCGGAATAACATTTTTGGAAATTTAACTTTAACAATAAATGTTTGATTTGTTTAATAGGGTGGACTTTCATAAGCGGAACGATATAAAGAACCGAATGACATTTTTCGATATGGTATATTGACTAGGTCGATATTTTTATCGATTGCAATATATTTTTGGTTTGTGTGCTAGTTATTGCGTCATGTTTGTTTTGTTTATTTTGTTTTTAAATTGAACTGATAATAAATACCCTCGTAGCAGCAAACCTGCGTACTCAGCGAATTTCCAATGCATATATGTATCTTAACCCCAGATAAAACCAAATACCAAGTTTCATCACTATACATTCATAAATAAACGATTTATGACATTTTAATTATTCTCCATAAGAATATCATGGCGGTTGAGTATGCAGGTTTGCTGAAGCAAGGAAAGAAAAAAATGGGGTTTTATACAAATATCAATATAACTCAAGTAGGTAAAGCCACATACCAAATTTTATTAATTTATGTTAATAACTAAGGGAGATAACACGTTACTTATTCTCCATAAGAATAACATGGGGGCTGAGTACGCAAGTTTGCTGCTTCGGGAACTATAGGCAAACAAATGTTTTTTAGTGCAAATATCAATAGACCAAAACGATATGAAGCAATGTACCAAGTTTCATCAGGATAAGTTGATAAATAAGCGAGATATACAATTTTTTTTATTCTCCATAAGAATAACATTGGACAACGTACTGTGTTTAGCACTTTCAATATCTCTGTAACCATTTGACGTAGAGCAATGATCAAAACACCAAATTTTGCGTATTTTTAAGCTGATTCCAATAGAAAAAAACTAAAATTTGACTTTAAAAAAAATTATATGTAAAAAACTAAAAAACATTTTGTGGGGTACAAAACCCCCCAATATACTCCTTCGGATAGGTTGATCAGTCTGGTTTTCGAACTTAATGTCATAAATGCTCCTTCATACATTTATACCAAATTTCGTCAAAATCGGATTATTTTTACGAGAGTTATCGTGCTCACGGACATATATATATATCGAATGGTGTTTTTGTCATCTGGGGACCTCAAAACGAAAAGTTATCATGGCCCCGGTAAAACAAACTGACTAGCCTTATTCTATAGATTTTTTCTATCAAGGGTTAGGCTACCTCCAAGGATTTCAACCAACTTTTTGACTGTAAACAACAAATGCAAACTGAAAAGAAACCAATTTATAAGAATAGTCATCGACATGTATCACGACGAAGTGTAACAAAACAATCTTTTAGGCTACTAAAACAAAATAGGTAGTCACACCTTAACATCTAGTACCCCCCGCCGAATAGAAACATGAAAGTATTGCAGTTTGTTGCTACATTAGAGCAGATTAAAGGAAAAAAGAAAAACATGCTCGGGGTCCACTTTTTGTTTATCAACCCCCATTATCCCGAATTTCACGTTTTTTGCAGTAAGTGAATAAGGTTGACTATGATGACGTTCTAGCTGAACTTGATCGGTGATGAAATCCGATCACCTGTTGGGTAAGACGTTGATCCATTCAGTCTGGTCGGGTTGTATTTAGGCACGTTAATTCTTGTGATTAACGCCGTCCTGGATTGTGAAACGCGGAGTGCGCGACCGGGCGGCTTTGACACGGGGCAGTGGCGCTGTGACTCAATGCTAGGCCACCGCAGACACAATACGGTATTTTACAGGCCGTGGCGTGGTGTGGATACAAGTACACCTAACCGCGTGACGGAATCGTTACGTAATGGTTTGTAGACAACATCCTCCAGGCGCGGGTTGGGGCGCAGACACAATACGGTATTTTACAGGCCGTGGCGTGGTGTGGATACAAGTACACCTAACCGCGTGACGGAATCGTTACGTAATGGTTTGTAGACAACATCCTCCAGGCGCGGGTTGGGGCGCAGACACAATACGGTATTTTACAGGCCGTGGCGTGGTGTGGATACAAGTACGCCTAACCGCGTGACGGAATCGTTACGTAATGGTTTGTAGACAAAATCCTCCAGGCGCGGGTTGGGACTGTTGGAAAGCAGCTACATTAGAGAATTTGCACAAATTTACAACACTAGAAAAGAAAGATCCTTAGAATTAAAACTAATAGTCAAATGGACAAGAATCATTTGATTTTATCAACTAACATAACGACCAAAGTAATGTAAAACATATTAATAAGTGTGCGTGTATAGTATTAAAAAAATACAAATAGGTTAGCAACTGACGCTTAGTATTGACAAAATTCTTAATTTATTTCTGAGGTTTTAGTTTACTGTAGCGGATCTGCTTTCAAAACGTAAGTTATTTTGTTAAATTGAATCCACTCAAATTTCTTACCAAATGATTTTCTATTTTAAAACATCTTTTGCTTGTAAAAAACATCATTTAGTTTGTTTATCTTGTAAAACCTGTAAAACGTTTTGAAATGAATACATTAAAGAATGTTGAACAATTGAAAACATATACCTGATCTCCACCATGGTTAGAATAAAAGATACTCCGCAACCAGTGCCAGAACAAAGATAGACAAACAGTAAAGTATAAATTTACCAGTTCGGCCTCAAAACAAATATTTAATATTCCGAGATCTTCAAAACTATGTATCACGCTACTATGTTTGTCTTTGGGTTACTAAATAAAGAAATTTTCTGGGAATAAATTAGCTTAAGTTAGTAATAGTACCATGGTTCAAATTATTATATTAACTAGAATTTTAACATGGGATGAAGAAAACTGAACCACGCAGTTCATAACTGGATCTTCCGAGCATTTAATTTCCACCAATTTATGAGCTCCACGAGGATGTGGAATCTGGAATTAAGTAAATTTGCTTAGTTATCATAAATTACTTATGCTTTTATGATAAGTAAGGTATCATAAAAACATAAAAGGAACCTGAACTACCGACATATGCACTTTCTTAAAAAGGTCATTATTATATTTTTAATGTTATTATGCATGACGACCTGTATAAATGCATGCCGTTGGAATGTGCGGTCATACTTTGTGCCATTCAAAATGTTCATTTATTATGCATTTTATTGGAAAAGTTATTTTTTATTTTCTGAAAGCTTTTCTGACAAACACTAGTCCAGCTGTTTTCCGATATGAACACCATCACATAACAGTCGCCCCCAGACAGTGATGCGTGGTTTCCAGGCTCCGTGGTATGTCCGGCAACTCAGCAAATTTCCGTGGAACGTCCGGGTGCTGCTGCCACTAACGCCATACGCCAGTCAAGGTCGCGGAGGAGGTTTGGATATCGGTTGGAAATATGTCATCACTTTATAAAGGAGGAATTTAGTGAAAGTTGTCGACCAGCGAACAAACGAGAAGCGGAAAAGGAAAAGCGGAGCACCCACCATGTTGTTCAAGAATAGAGACGTCTTAAAACTAGGGCTGAGGAACTGATTATGGCGTAATTTGAGCAGAGGCAATCAACAGAACCCAGATTATTTATCTGATAATAGACATTTGAAAAATGCCCAGAGACTGCTTTGGGCAACATTTTTGCTGGTTAAGTAACGAAGAGATTACTGGCAAAGAAAAGAGATATTTGATTAAATAAAGCATAAAAGTTGGATAATTGTCTGATGAAGCAGATATATTTTGAAAAGGAGGTGTGAGACAATGTAGTACGGTGCATTATTGTTCAGTTTATAGAATCGCCGCGTCTCATAATGTCCACGACAGGTTGTTGGTTCACGAAACCGCGACTCATGCGACGTCACCATAATTTAAGTCCTGGGCGCGATTACCGACATCTGGCACTGGCCGCAGAACACCTCACTACTAGTCAAGCACAATTCATAATTACTACTTAAACTATTTCCGTTTGGCATCAACTCCTCAATGTTGTAATCGCGTGGCGTTCGATAAAGCTCATTAGAGGGTAATATAGGATTAACTTTTCTTGTTTTTATAAACTGGTGTTTATTTATAAGACTGATTGAATACGCTGGCTAAAATATAATGTAAAGTAAATTAATTTATATTTTATGTGTGGTACTTATTATTGATAAAGGAACGAATCGACTGGAAAAATTGTTTTACCTGAAGCCCAAAAGCCGTTTCACAGCTCAGCTGCGATTGTAGACTCTCTCAACTTGTTAATTAGACAGCGGCCGGAAAGATGAAAATGTGCGAGCCAATGTGAGATGCCGCAACAACAGTTTTTTAACGTTCAAAGACCATACAACTATTGTAAAGATGAACAATTACTATGTTTTTTAATAAAACATTCTCAAACGAGGCTTTCATTTTAAATGTTAAAACTTAATTAGACCGTAATTTTCTTAACACGTAACTTTTAACAATTAACTTATCATGTAAAATAATTTTGAAACCTGAAACTAATACCGTTAATGATGGGGTGAGGATTGCGACTTATTGTTTTTATAATTAAATTGATAACATCAAGTTCACAGTTTTAACTATAACATGAAAGATAGATATAACACTTGTGTAAAATAATCTGCCTATTTTGGTTTCAAAAAAAGTTACCGAGATATAGTTTGACCTAAATAAATTCAACAGTATGGAAGTTCCTTGGCCACTAATGGCCACTTGTGTTCGACAGCAACAGCAACATTGACCCGGCTGCGGTTTTTGTCGTGCACCCTTGACCAGTATCCACTAATCTGCTGAAATCCTTCCCCAATTCATCGTCAGACAACTTTAAAACATCGACGTAATAGTAGGTCAGCCCAAGCGGACAGATTCTGAAAAATGTATGTTATAACGTTATCTGGGAGGAGATTAATTCGTTGGATTTTATTACAAATTGTAATTGTATATACAGATGAAATATTTGTTATACCTATTACAGTTCGCCACTTAAAAATTCCACATATCGCTACTTCCCTTTTCCTATATTTGTCTCCTTACGGTTTCGATTTCTGGGTCTAGCTCACTAACATTCAGGCATCTGTTTATTAGAAATTTACATACCCATAACAATTATGAATCCGTCATTTTAACTCCTCTCATTCTTAAATACTAAACAAGACACTTGCACGATTGGCATTCAAATTCCAGAAATTGCAAAATCAATACATTTAACCATTGATGATAAATTCTATAAATACTGAAGTAGACTTCTCATTGCCATTGTAACATGTGTCCCTAGTGTGTATGCCAGGATTGAAAGAGGTCGTAGTTTACAATGATCACCAACAGAGTATACTGTTGTCAACTAAGTCTATTACTTATCCTGTCAAGGAGGGGATAATACAACAGTTGATGTGTCAGGAAGCAAACATAAGTTGATTATCACTTGCTTTCTGGGGTGGAGATATTTTAAAAGTTAACGTAAATAACTAAAATAAAAAGTTGACAGCAGCACATCTGTCGGTGACCCAATCAAACTACTTCAATTTTAAATTCTAGCATATACAGTAAAAGTGGGACAGCTGGGCCATATGGATGGGATGTCTCCTTCAGTATTTATAGTCAATGATCTAACCCATTCTTATTATGCAACTATTTATATTTGCTTGGAATATTAATGATGGCTTAAGATTCCAACAATGTGAGTGGCCCCTTGGCTCAGAGAGGCCGGTCCATAGCTCGCCGAGATGCCTCAGCATTCTGCCTTCATCCCTCATTAACACAATACACCACATACGGCGCCAACGGAAAAATACCTAACTGCATCTCCAATATACCACAACCAATAAGGCGTCACGCGAAACGAAACTCGGAAAGCCCACTCACTATTGTTGCAAGTTTATTTGTATTTGATTTCCAGCTATTTTTATTTTACTCCTTTTTCGAATTTACTATCTAATTGATCAATATTCATAGAAATGTAAATTTGTAGTAAATAACTGATTATTGGTAAAAAAAATAAACTACTCACTTACACTAAAAATCTCAACTTCAATAAACAACTCAACTTAATATTACCGAATACAAATTGCGTATACATTAAAATATAACAATACCAATTATGTTTGGTTTTATTGTTTAAATTAATTTAATTTTTTGTACACTCTGACAACGAACAAGCTCATGTGGTGTTATTTCCATGGTACGTTTTTATTATGTGTTGTATAATTGTACAACTCGCCTTCAGTAATCCATTTTGACACCCTTACTGGAAGTTTAGTGTTTAGTGTCAGTCTACCGCAGCTTTCGTCAGTGGATGTTACAGTATTGAACTTGCAGACAGCTACCACCTTCCCTTAGTATTGATTGAATCACTGTGGTTTATGAACAGAAATTCTTCGGCGCCTGAGATAGGTGATACATTGGGTCAATCACAGGCAGAACACTACTGAAAGACATGCATGAGTTAAAACAATATTTTGTACTTAAATTATACAAATATATCGAAGCTTTGTAAGAAAACTGGTCTCGATGAAAGAGAATTTAATCTGCTCATGAGGATATTTGTAATGGATTAAACTCGTCATCAAAGTGGTTCTACGATTAAATCAAAATGGCGACGATAATGTGCGGTGATGATAGTGAGGTTGCGGTTAGCATACACAACAGCGACCCCGGGCCCTGTGTCAACACTCTAATGACGGGTGTCTCCGGCATCATTGGCATAGGCCGCGACACCGCCGCGCGTCACCGCATCGCACAACCGCACACCTCCGCGAGCGTCGACACTCAGCACACGGCACACGGCACGGGAGCGCAGAATTGGAACAGTCAGGACCTCCCGCAGCGCCGTCCTCGCGCAGTAAAAATGTTTGGCGGGGAACTGGCGCTGTCCCCCTACCTCGCAGCCTCGAGTACTACACCAGGGAGTCACGCCCTCGTTCCCACTCCATACATAACAACAGCAGTTTTGCCAACTGACATTAACATCAGAATTGTCGTATACTCCCAAAATACGACAATTTCAAACCACGAATCCTGTCATTTCCAGGAACTTATATATTAATACGCCAAGGCGATTTTTGTTAGGAGAACTCCTTCGTTATTTCAAGTACCGGCTCTAGGGCAGTGCGAGCCGTGCTCCAGCACGGCGCGGCACTATTTTTTGGGAGGGGGGTGCCGGCTGATTTTGTTAATTTTTGTATAATAGTATTTTAAGCTGTTGAAAGGCATTATTGGGAAGAAAGTTGTGTATTCACCATGTTGCACCTTCATTATACTTAAACACTAAATTTACATATCAGATAACATATCCTCCGCTCCCCTCAATTCCAAATTGAGAAGTTGTTTTGACCTATATCGATTTGTGACAACTTCAGGGCATTCTGATTGGTACCGTATTGATAGAGTGCTGGATAAAACTTGCAATACTTTGAAAGAAAATTACAATGTTAAAATATCAAGTTAAATGATGCAACTAATTGTTTTAATCCGCTCTCTTCGATTATTTTAAAGTACTTCCTAGATGAGGAAAAATATGGTTTGGGGATTGGAGAGTATTGAACTGGGATTTCATCTTTAATTGAAGTTGTAATGATTTGAGTTTAATATTGATATTATATGCAATAAGGGGGAAAATATGATGTGCCCCCATCAGATTTTGGTGCCCCTTTCGATCGTCACTTGTAAGGTTTTGTGAACGAAAAAACATTCTTTTGACCAGACAAAATTATTTAGTATTTTTGGTCCAGGGACTCTTTTTTCGTATTACACTATGTCTATACATGCGAGGGGAGAAAGTAAAGATAAGATAATATGATAAAAGGAATAAAGTATGATAATATGATTCATATTATCGTCTGCAATCCACTTCCGCATTATTATCACATGTAAACAAATGAAACATTTTAAGTATGATAACAGACTATGGTTTATTATTCATCTGTAATCCGCTTCCTGAATCCAAACCAAAATGAAACATCTTATTCCGATTTCCTCACTGACTCATTTATCCGTCAGCCGGCCGGAACTGTGACATCTGGATGATGCGTGAAGTTGAATAATTAAAATCTATAATTCTAAAAGAAATAAAATTAAGACATGATTGGTATGACCAACACAAAATTGTATTTGTTTATTTACATGTTATGTTAAAATTAAAAACATCTGGAATAAATATATCATATGATACTGTCTGTCTATTTTGTTCACTCTTGTGGATTGATTTGTATGTAGTATTCACCATACCGGCCGCCTTGAAGTAGCATGGACTTCAACGTAATAACGTCTTATTTTCAACCAATTGGCAGAGGAAAAATCTTTGTTGCTGGTCGAACGTAGATACCATCTTTGGTCTTGATTTTGACCACGCGTACTGTGCCATCTGATCCGGGAAATATTTCTATGATGCGAGCCAGCGGCCAAGAGTGAGAACTAGAAGTTAATTGAACGAGTACCAAGTCTCCGATTTGCAAATTAGATGATTTGATGTTCCATTTAGTTCTTTGTTGGAGCGTATGGAGGTACTCTAAACTCCAGCGGTTCCAAATGCGTTGGTAGAATTGTTGTACCAAATGCCAATGTTTGAGTCGATTTGCAGGAGTGTGAGTTACATCTTTCTCAGGAAGGGATGCGAGAGGACCGCCAGTTAGGAAATGCCCGGGAGTTAGCGCCATTAAGTCTGATGGATCACTGGATAATGGTGTTAATGGTCTCGAGTTAAGCATAGCTTCAATGCGAACTGTTAAGGTCATAAATTCGGGTAAACTCAGTACAGTATCTCCCATAACTCGGTGCAGATGATGTTTCGCACTTTTGATTGCGCTTTCCCAAAGTCCGCCATGGTGTGGTGATGCCGGTGGATTGAAGTGAAAACGAATGCTCAAATTAGATGAAAAACTTTGAATGCGTTGTTTGGAATCCTTAGTTCGTGTTGTAGATTGGATGATCTTGCGGATAGCTGCATTAGCACCTACAAAGTTGGTTCCACAGTCTGAGTAGATGTCCGTGCATATTCCACGCCGAGAAATAAATCTGGTGAGTGCGGCGATGAAAGCGTCAGTAGTTAAATCTGTGACTACTTCGAGATGAACAGCTGCGTAAGCGCTTTCAGACACGTCACAGAAACCGTGCAATTCTAGTTTATGTGATGCGTTAAGGTTTAATGAGCGGGATATCGTGACTTGCGATAGATATTTAGTGTCGCTTAATAGTAAATTCCATTGAGATTGAATGTCTTTTGGTAATGGTGCGTCCCAACTTAGACCTTTTGTCCAGATAAGTTGTATGAAACACTTAGCAAGCATAATAAACGGAGCGAGGAATCCGCAAGGATCATAGATTTTTGCAATAGAGCTAAGAACCGTCCGTTTGGTATGAGTGTTCGTTGTTTCAGGCAAACAAAAGGTATAAGAAAATGAATCTGTAATCGGTGACCATTTCAGGCCCAAAACCGTGAAATGTGGATCTGGAGAGTTAGGTAAAAATGTAGGAGATTCAATATGGGAGTCTGGAACATTACGTAGTAGCTGAGGGGAATTAGATACCCATTTACGTAACTCAAAACATCCACGATTTAATAATGATGTGAGTTGATTTTGCAGTTCAACGGCTTCTTCCACGGTATCCGATCCCGTGATGATGTCGTCCACATATGTGTGGTTGCGTATGGCATGAGCTGCTTTTGGAAAATCATGACCATCGTCATCGGCTAGTTGGTGTAACGTACGAATGGCTAAAAATGGTGAGCTGTTCATGCCGTAAGTTACAGTATTAAGGCGATAAATGCTAACTGGTTGATCAGTATGTTGTCTCCATAAGATTAGCTGAAAATTGCGATCATCAGGATGAATGTTAATCTGCCGATACATTTGTCGTATGTCACAACAAAATACCACGTTATGACGGCGGAAATGTATGAGTATGTCAGCGATGTTAGTCTGCAACTTTTGACCAGTGAAAAGCAAGTCATTTAAAGAAAACCCAGAACTAGTCTTGCAGCTAGCGTCAAAAACTGTGCGTAATTTTGTAGTGGAGCTAGCTTCCTTCAGAACACCATGATGCGGTAAAAAGTAATGAGTATCAGATACGGAAGTATCCTCGCATTTTGACATATGATCGAGGGAGAAATAATCGTCCATAAATTCATGATAGAGTGATGAAAACCGTTTGTCAGTGGTGAATTTACGTTCCATAGCCCTTAATCTCAATTCGGCGGCATTGCGAGATGTGCCTAATGTTTTGTCCGAATTTTTGAATGGTAAACGTACAGTATAACGTCCCGTTTCGTCACGACTGTGTGACTCAATGAAGTGTTGTTCACAGAGAATATCTTCTTGAGATTGGATAGAACATGATGGAGGTTCCTCTTGAGTCCAAAAACGTTGGATAGAGTTATGAATGTCAGTATCATTAATTGAATGGAGGCACACATTGAGTGTACTGGTTTGTGCAGAAGTGGATAATGATTGTGATGATGATTGCTGATTGCATGGAATAGTGCCCATGATAACATGACCGAGAGGAGTATCAATGATGTGTGGCATATTAGGGCCTAGAGAAGTCTGTTTTCCAGTGAAAATATACGGAAACAGTGCGGCTCCCAAAATGATATCAACCTGATTTGGTTTGTGGTACGTAGGATCAGCAAGGTTATACTGTTGCGTGTATTGAACAATATCTTGTGAGACAGGCATGCGGGGGAGATCGATGGTAGGTTTGTCTAAGATGACCATAGAGTGATCTGCGATGATCTGAAGACCAGACAATGTTTCCAATGTTGCGAATATTTGTCCCTTATTTTGAGTAATTTGTTGATTAATGCCCGAGATTTGAACGTCGCACCGATGACGTCGTGCATTTAGTAAATTGACTGCATGTTCAGTAATTAATGTGCACATGCTACCTGAATCAAGCAATGCCCTGAATGTATGAGATACGCCATTTGATATGCGTATTTTAAGCATGACAGTGCCTAGTAAAACCATGGTTGGTTTATTGGTCTGGGTAGACTGATTTTGAGAACTTAGTATAACGGATGTATCCGCATTGTTTGGATTGCTGATTGCAAGATCAACGGAATTGCGGTTGATAGTATGAACGTTAGAAGTGCATGAATGAGAAATGCCATCCGATTTGTTAGAGTTGAAGTGTAACAAAGTGTTGTGTCGTTTGTGACACGTTTTGCAAGTTGATTGAGACCTACATATCCTCAAATCGTGCATCCCAAGACATGAAATGCAATGATGATTAGCTTTCACCAATTGAAAACGTTCTTGTGGGCTTTTTGAGAGAAAAATGGGACATAAGAAGGTTTTGTGGTTGGACTGATTGCATGCAGCGCATAGGTTAGATGTGCTGTTATCAGGAGAGTTCATACTATAAATGGAAGTCATATTTTTCCTTTGAAACGTTGAACGTTGAGGTGTGGATTTGGGACAGATGTTAGTAAGCTGCACGTCGTTAAGCCGGGTACCAAGTGAAAAAGTGGCATCTTCATGTTGAATGCATTCATGATTGAGAAAATCTAAAATTTCTTTAATTGAAGGTAAGGTATGGTTCATGGATGAGGATATGTTTCGCGATGATTCTAGGCGTTTGCGTAGTTCTACATCCATTCTACGCAATAAGGTTGCAATTAACAAAGGATTGTGATCTGGAATTTCACATTGAATAGCATGTAACGCTTGAGTGTTCTCATTGTATGCATTGACAAACTGTCTGATTCCTGGCACATAACTGAGAGAAATTTCCGGAAGGTCAAGAAGCTGATTTAAGTGCATCAATTGCAATCGTCGGTCATTTTGGTACCTATCACGAAGCAATTTGTAAGCGATTACATAATTTTCATCAGACAAGTTTAGGTTGCGAATTAAATTGAAAGGTTCGCCAGATAACACGCTTAGTAAGTACTGAAACTTGATGACATTTGACAATGAGTTGTTAAGGTGTATCGAAGTATCAAACAAGTTAATGAACGTTGTCCAACTTGATAAATCACCATTGAATTTTTTAAGTTCAAATTTTGGCAAACGTACTGTACTATGGGTAGCATTGATAAACGTACCTGGAGTTACCATACTGTCACTTATGTGTGATTGTGACTCGTCCGTAGGTTGTAATAGATCTATCACTGATGAAATGTGAATGCAGAGGTCTTCGACTTCATTTTGGTCGGCTGCGAGAATTTCGTCGGACAATGCATCTCCGTCTGCAAGTGATATTGCGCGTTGGAAGTTCTGCTCGAAGTCCGCCCGTTTCCTCTCAACTTCTGTCGTGTAGGTCTTCAATGTTTTCCGCTGAATGGGACTGATTTCTTCACCTTGCGCTTGTATAGTTTTGACTGCCGTTTTGATTGCGATGAGTCTTGTTTTCAGGATTGCCGTCAACCTTCTGTAAGTTTCTGGTTTGAAGTCTCCTGTTCTTTGAGGTGCCATTTTGAATTGCTGGTATTGTAATGCGTGAATATAACGAAATCAAGAATTGAAAAAATGATAAATAATATATCAGTTTATTAGTAGAGTGGACTGTTGTTCCATTGCTGAAATTCAATTACTATCCGCTTGAGGAGGACCAAAAATAATGGATGATGCGTGAAGTTGAATAATTAAAATCTATAATTCTAAAAGAAATAAAATTAAGACATGATTGGTATGACCAACACAAAATTGTATTTGTTTATTTACATGTTATGTTAAAATTAAAAACATCTGGAATAAATATATCATATGATACTGTCTGTCTATTTTGTTCACTCTTGTGGATTGATTTGTATGTAGTATTCACCAACATCTATTCACCGGCTCTGGAAAAATCACTGCCGCCGTGTGAAAATAAAGTGTTAAGATAGGGAAAAAGAGCATTGCGGAAGTCCGCAGAATCCCTGTTTGCGGCTACAATAATAATGTTATCAACAACCTATAAACGGAATTTGACAGAAAAAAGTTAATTCTACTCACGCTCATTTTAGAATTTCAAAATAATGTTTCTGACTTAAGTTGTTATATGTACAGTAGTTTGAAAAAGGTACATTTAAAAAGGCATTTAAATGCAACTTAAATAACAAATTTAAAAATTAGGAAAAAAGAAACATTTTTAGATAATATTTTCCTCTTTAATATTATACTTTGACTTTAATTGAAGGTTCATGTAGCAGCTGTAAAGAGGGATCCTGCAAACAATTTCCTAGTGCTGTGCGGAAGGGTTGAACCCTGGGTGGACCAGAGCCTTAATTAATATTGGTAGTTTCTCGTGCGGATTTTATACAAAGTTAATTGGTGCCGTAATTCATTAAAATATAATCTTATTTTTAAAAAAAAGTATACTAAAAAAACTCTTATTAGTTCTGTACTAGGTGTACGCTCATTCTTCCCGTAAGAGGATGAACGAAGACTGAATTTTTAATTATATATTTAAATAGACATGTTACATATTTATCTTTTGTTAACTTACACCTTGTTTAGCCAAACACTTTTACAATTGGTCAACAAATATTTAGACCATATGCAATGTATCTAAATAATTATAATTTCTTTATATTGTAATCTGACAGAGAAAGATTACAAATGTGTGAATGTACGAGTACAAATACTAAAGATTTCAACAGATTACTTGTATTTAAAAATATTTAGGGAAAATTTGAATTGATATATTATAAAACTAAGGAGCTTTACAAAGGTCTGCAAGCATATGTTAGCGTATCTACTAAAATATGCTACAAATTTAAGAGAGAAGAGACAACCGACAAAATTTGAAGTACCAGCTATCATACTAATCATTCTAATATTATAAAACTGAAAGTTTGTGAGTTTGTTTGTTTGTTTGTTTATTAGTTTGTGGCTCAATCTCGCTCTAAATACTAAATCGATTGAGCTGATTTGGTAGGAAGATTGCTAATATCCTAAAGTAACATATAGGCCTATTCACAAGGTAATATAGGAGGTTTTGATTGATGGGGGGGGGGGCAAGTTTGGTCTTTGCACGGGCGCTGAAAAACTGACGGGCCGCCCTGGTTATTTCTGAACAAATTTTAACGATTGAGGTACCTAAGATATTCCAATTGTCTTTTAAAATATAATAAATAACAAACAATAATCTGTATTCATCAAAAGTGACAATAATTTAAATTAGCAGATGTCCCGTTCTCCGCACGGGGATTTAGCAGGTATAAGGCCGGACGTTTGTATTAACATTTGTTTATCTGTCTGCCTATTTATAAGCCAGATTTGTTCTGCGTTTCACAAAAAAATACTGAACTGAATGAAATAAAACATTTTCGTGTGGGGATGCAACGTTTCGGCTAAAAACTTAAACAGTGCGCTACGGCGGTTAGGTTAGGTTACTATAATCTCCGTACACAACACGATTGTTTCTGAGGGTTCCATAATTTTACGCTGGATGCTGGAAGTTGGCAGAACTGCTGTTGTTATGTGTGGAGTGGGAATGAGGGCGTGGCTCCCTGGTATAGTACTTGTGGCGGCGGGGTGGGGGAACAGCGCCAGTTCCCCGCGAAACATTTTTACTGCGCGAGGACGGCGCTGCGGGAGGTCCGGACTGTTCCAATTATATCGTCTCCACTCACGGCACACGGCAAACGGCACACGGCACACGGCACACGGCACACGGCTCACGGCACACGGCACACGGCACACGGCTCACGGCACACGGCACACGGCACACGGCACACGGCACACGGCTCACGGCACACGGCACACGGCTCACGGCTGAGCTGGCCAGTCATTGCATCGGTTACTGATCTGGGGTGTCAGTTGTATTATGATCTACAACAAATAATCTACAAAATCTACAATAAATAACTTTTATAAATGTTATAAGTCATAAGTCACTTTATTAGTTTCCATTATTTATAACTTGGAACACGTAAATCAATAACAACAGTAAAATAATCACATTATACATCTAAACATAAAACAAAATCCATCAATTCTTCTTTAACTGTATCAGAAAAAATAGGCATCATTGTATAGAATAGGTCACCCGACTTCACTCATTAGGTAGGGACTCTCTGCTAGAAAATATTCTTTAACTTTTCTTTTTAAAGTATTTATATTAGTTTCTACTCTGATTTAAGCAGGAAAAATGTAGTGTGCGAATGTATGAATGTGGGAAGAAAATTTTGAAATTATTTTATATACGTACGTCTGTATACATGCATTACTTTTTGTAGTACGATGCCAAGTGCGTCGATTTAAAAATCTGTTTAAATGGCACGTAAGGAAAAATGTAGTTTTTTTATTTGTCAAGAGGTTTATTTTTATTCGATTGCTGACGGTTGGAGAAGGCGGTTTACACATATTTACTTGGGCGTCTTTATATTACAAATTACACCTCATATCGCTTACCACGCCACGAACAGTCTGCATAAAACTAGAGAATTGTTGAGCTTGTTTCCTAAGACAACCTGTTTGAAGAATGTTTGTGGGATATTTAACTAAGGCAGAGGATCTAATGACGCCTTGGATTGAAACATAATTTTAACTGAATTACCATAGGTGGCTTACTTAGAATGTTACAACACGGCACACGGCATACGGAACACGGCACATGGCACATGGCACTCGGAACACCAACCGAAGTAGTGTGGGCAGCCTTACATAGCAGTCGAGTATCAGTATAAAACAAGAATAGTCCCGATGGTACATAGAAACGTAGCGTTTTATGGCAATGCAGATATCAATGGTGCAGCACTACGGTGTGCAGTGTGCAGCCATCTAGCGCACTGTATCACTGTATCAGTGGCCCAGTTAGAGGAATGCGCTGACAATGAGTGACGTCAACTTGTGTTACAGTTGCAGCACAGATGGCCAGTCCCTTCCCAGGGCAGCTAATAGTGAGCTAGCTACCGCAGTCACTACTGGTCTACCGACACTGACTCATTGACGGAATCGAAAAGCCATATGAATGTGTTAAAATACAACTTACTACTTTATTTGATCAACTAAACTGTACACAATATAAAATTTTAACAAATATAATTACAATTTCGAAACAAAATGTCTCTGGAGAAATTTTGTCTAAAAACTGGAACGACTAAAGAAGTTCGGTACGTACTACAAGACACGCAGCCTGTTCAGAGACAGTAACCATAATCAAATGAGCAGAAGTGAATCACCAAATATGAAAATTGGTTTTGCTATGGCAATTATGGCCTACTTTGTTAATACAAATTTAATCGAATCATCAAGAACATGTATTTTTATTTTAAGCCTGTTCATCAAAACCTAAGTGGAGATAATTTGTGTCTGTAAAAAAGTATATTGTGTGTGTGTGTGTGTGTGTGTGTGTGTGTGTGTGTGTGTGTGTGTGTGTGTGTGTGTGTTTTAATCATATCCAATCAACATCTCAGATCTCGTTAACACCTGCCGTAAGGCTCGCTCTGCGTCCGTCATATTTTCAATAGACATCTCACCTATTAATTCGGATGCCTCAACATAAAGTTAGCGAACTGGATTTCTGTTCAAGAGGCTACGGAATCAATTCTCGAGGTGCTTGCATACGCATACATTTGAGAGGTCCGGACCATTGCTCTCAGACAATTATTGGAAATGTCTTTGGCGTATAGACACCAAAATAGGCACAGTAAACTCGAACGTTTTGCCTTCAAACACAAAATGTAACATCGCCAGAATTTATAATGGCATGACAAAAACACAACGGTCTAATTATTGATTTTGTTTGGTAGATTAATGTCATGATACGAAAATATGACCTTCTTTGGCGACTTGTGCTTGCCAAAGTCGCTGTTCATTGCCTAGAATGCTATTGTGATGTAAAAAGTTATCGCAATGTAAAATTAACTTACTCAAATAACTAGAAATAATAATATTAAAACAATCCAATTAGCAATTTAAGAAGTCGTAAATTCATGTATGTATTTGGTATTGTATGTAAAAATGTACGCAGTAGGCAGATTATTACGTTTTACCTGAAAATGTGTGAATTTTACTCCGTGTACATCAACAGAATCACAGTTAAAAAAATAATTTTAGGCTTTAAAATAGAATGAGCAGTGGCAGCGAAGTGATCGAGCGAGAAAGCCACCCAACCACTTTCACTGCTCGCGTCACCGGAAGGACATAACTTCGACTCCCGACTCTGCTCATTAGGATACAAGTTTCATAACGCACTCTGGCGGGAATCCTCAGAAACAATCCGCCAGCGCAGTGCTGCCACCTGGAGGCGCGGAGAGAAGTGATTCCTTGGCTGCTGCGGCGGCGGCGGCGTCGGCGGTCGGCCTGCCGGCTGAACAGCGAGCTGGAGTATTGAGTATTTGAGTTTCAGAGGTCATGTCGCAAAATATGTGCGCGTGTCTAGAGCGCAAACTATTTAGGGGTGCGAAATGTTACAAGAAGGAAAGTACTGTATTTACATCCGAAGTTTTAAAAATTACAGAATTTTGTTAGAACTATCAAAAACATGTTTTAAGAAAATAATGCAAAAACTTATTAAAATAATTAATTGAATTTCATACGACGATATTAGGTCTCCAAAACTATTCATTTGCATACATGTGTTTTATCAATCAAAAGCACTTGCTCTATAGATGTGCCTTCGGGGTTTAAAAACATCCACCTTTATAAGGATTTTGCCCCATGGGCTTTTAAAGTTCCAATGTTAATCTTATGAAGTTATTTTAATTAGTTTGTCAGTTGATTATAATGTAAAATTTTCAAAACACTTGAATGATTCCGATGATTCCTATTATTTACGAAAATAATAGGCTTATAATATATATATGAGTAATAGGCATATGCAAATAAATCTGTTAATTGGAAGCACCTTCTCTGAGAATCAAGTAGGTTTACCACACAATGCACAACAATTATTGTTGAAATGTTTGCAATTTCGGAAAGGTAAACAGAGAAAGGGCTCGCCCACGTGCTTTCAAAAGGCAGATGAGTGAAGGGAATCACCATACTGCCCAACAAATAGCTAGGGCATAATAGATATTAACATATATATAATGGATATAGATAAAAGGCAGATGAGTGAAGAGAATCACCATACTGCCCTACAAATAGCTAGGGCATAATAGATATTAACATATATATAATGGATATAGATAAAAGGCAGATGAGTGAAGAGAATCACCATACTGCCCTACAAATAGCTAGGGCATAATAGATATTAACATATATATAATGGATATAGACAAAAGGCAGATGAGTGAAGAGAATCACCATACTGCCCTACAAATAGCTAGGGCATAATAGATATTAACATATTTATAATAGATATAAACATGCATAAGCAAAGGAAAACGGGCTTTTACGGCGTAACAGAGATTATAAAACCTGTGACATAAGACGTTTGGAGGTCAGCCAGCAATAGTATTTATTTATTTGCCAAAACAATTACAAACTGTGTAATACAGGCTTTTACAACAATCTTCTAAAGAATGCTATGTCTAAATAATATTTATTACAGCTTTATTTTTTAGTTATAAAGGTTATTCTTCTTCTAACATAGAATTCGTCCACAGAATATGAAGGATAATAACTGCTTACAGCTTATTTTTCACTTTTCTTTCTTTCTTTCCAACAACTTCTTTAATACTTCTTTAATTTAATTTATGATTATTCCCATCAAGTATTGGTGTGAAATATTGTTTATATTCTTTACTTCATCAATATACAATTATTACTTCTTATCAACGATTCCATTTTATTTTTTGGACTGCATATCGAACCCTCTACTCCAAATGCGTTGATGCTTCTTTCCTTTATTTTTGTATTTATAACTTTATATCATATGTAAGGTGGTATATATCTTCATCACTGGCCATAAAAGATGCAGGTTTTTACGATTATGGTCTCAAGGAATTGAATTCTCAATGGCTTCTACGACCTCGAAGAAATCAAGTGAACGCGAAGGTTGAGTTGGGAGCCTCGCTATAAAAACCTGAATATCTTTATTCCCTGGGAGATGACGATGATACGTGCCATTCCACCAGTAGCCCTGCCTCGTCTTGTAATCAGACTCAAGTGTGCCAAGGTCCCGCTGAACTTGAATTCCTCCTCCAAGGCGTCCGGCCACTGACGGGACAGCGAGCTTCATCGCTCTAGTGGAAGAGAGTTGGCCAGTGTCAAAAACTAAACCAGAACACGATTTGAAAATTTACATATTGAGAAAATTTATCATGACACCTCAAGCTGGTTCATAATTTTATCTTGACTGATGGTGGTTAAAAGTAGAGAGATCAAAAATACAATATTGAACCTCCATTTAAGAGTTTCGTCATATTCGTTATTACAATAAGTAGACACCAGTCCACAATAAAACAATTTACCAGTACAAGTAACCAAAATGGATAATAGCTTACTCTATTTTTCCATTAGAGCTCGATGGTTGATGGCTCTGTTCATGTTCGGACTTACCTGCAAAACAAGACATATATCAGAACACTTACATAAAACGCAATCAAATCACTCAACTGATTAGATTATCGAAATGAAATTACTTCCCATTTAACAATAAAAACTACAGTATGCAATTTTTTAATATGAATACTGAACTTACGATATACATTCCATGACAGCTCGATTTTTAGGTTTTGAAAACTATGCATCAAATCCTAGTATAGTATTAAATACCCCCCGACGCAGAAAACCTGCATACTCAGCGAATTTCCAATGTATATATATGTCTTAATAACACATTAAGCCTCTTACCAGGATTCATAAGAAATATATTCATAAATAAGCGATATTTAAAATATTCATTATTCTCTATAAGAATAACATTAGGAATGAGTACGCAGGTTTGCTGCAACAAGGAACACAAAATAATGGGTTTTCATGCAAATATCAATAGAACTCATCTAAGTGAAGTCACATACCAAGTTTCATCTATATACATTCATAAATAAGCGATATATAACATTTTTATTACTCTCCATAAGAATAACATAGGGACCGAGTACCTAGGTTTGCTGCTGCGGGAAACAGGCGAAAAATTGATTTTTTATACAAACTACAACAAACCATAACCAGATGAAGCGTTATACCAAGTTTCGTCAGTTTATGTTCATAAATAACCAAGATATAAAATTTTTCTTTTTCCCCATAAGAATAACATTGGACAACGTACTGTATTTAGCACTTTCAATATCTCAATAACCAATTGACGTAGAGCAATGATCAAAATACCACATTGTTTGTTTTTTTAAGCTGAATTCAGTGGTATAAATTGAAATTTGATTTAAATAATATTTACATGTGAAAACCCCAAAAAACCCATTTTTGGGGTACAAAACCCCCCCAAAACCCCCCTTAGGATGGTGCGATTTATCTGGTTTTCGAACTTGTTCAAGGAAATGGTACTTTACATATTTGTACCAAATTTCATTAAGATCGGACCTTTTTTACGAGAGTTATCGTGCATATACGGACATATATATATATATATATATATATATATATATATGTCCGTATATGCATATATAAAAATTTGAACGAATGGTGTTTTTGGCATCTGGGGACCTCAAAACGAAAAGTTATCATGGTCTCGGGCTTAAGTCTTACCATGAGACCTACGGTAACAGCTTCTTCCCTATAGGGGAAATTCGCTAAAAAAAGCAAACGATGTGTTAAAATAGAAAAAAATAATCAACCGCTTTTGTCGCGAAAGGACTTTTACAAACCAGCGTCAAAATTCCGTATTTAGATGAACTTTTAAACTATTATCACTATAATTATCGTTTTAAGATAGAGGGATAACCATCACACAGTGTAACTGAAACTGAAAGGCTACGCCCTCAGTATATATCATCCCTTTATAAGTTATCGAATATCGTTCTTATTGATTGTTATTTATTTATCTACATTGTGAAATGATATATCACAAGTTTGACCTTTAAAAATTGTATAATAATACATTTTAAATTCAATTTAATAGAAATGCAATAGAATGCTCCGACTACGTTTTACTCAGGGTTACATGAGAAATCATCAGGGGTAGTTCTTTGCCACCGAACGTTTAAATTGTTTAATTTTTGCTAATATGAATTTCTATAATAATACAAATTATACAAATAAATTTGATATTCGTAATGTGTAGCCTGAAGGGAGTTCCTTAGAAGAAGCACCAATACTTAAATAAAAATGTCATATTCATCATTTGTAGGTCTCTGCATGCCTAGAATCTTCTTCCAGCTATTGATATGAAATTTAATAAAAAAATTGTCCTTACCCACTTTATTTGTTAATACCAATAATAATATCCTTTTTGTACATTGTAGTAAGCTTCAAGTTTTTCCATTTTATTGTTATTTCTTCATTAATTATTTTTAACGCTCATAAACATCGTGATGGTTTGAAATTTTCGAACTCATACACATATTTTTTGTTTTTAATTTATTATACCTGTGGAATTGTTCAAGTCACTGGTATAGTAATTATAACTTGTGAATAGTCGCTGGAGTTTGCAATATATTTGGGTCTACCCAATATATATACCCAATTATTAATCGCGTTATAAATTATTACCAAAGGGAGAATTTTAAAATATAAATAATTGTCAATCTCAAAGAACCATTACAATATCAAAATTATTTAAAATAAATCATAACACAATATTTATAAAGATGAAATTATTTAATATAAACATGTGGGTTTAGAAATAGTAAGAACTGGAATGGTACGTAAGCAGATATAATCATAGGTAAATTGATTTGCATGTTGTTGTTCCATATTCTATTGGTTAATGTCAAATGCTTTGTTTATAAACATAGTAGAGGTTATCACAGCCTAGCATTGGGATTATTACACCATGTGACATAAAAATCTCAACCGTTAGTAGTTTTAGGATATGAATTGTCCTCACGGTTGGGGTTTCTACTTCAGTGGCCATCGGCACCAAGGCAACAGCGCGGATAGGAAGCTATCAACCGAGACTCCGCGTCCGCTGTTCCGACAAAAAGGCGGCTTATAGGTGAAGTGATTGCTTCCCCCTACCTCGAGTGGTACGTGCACCCGATGCCTCGACACCAGTACTCCAGTCGACATATGGCTTCGGGTAGTTAATACAATTTTTTACAACAGCGGGCTGAGCTCAGCTCGGAGAACATCAGCTAGGTTTCCAATAGTCCTAATTTAATGTTTCTCCTCGACCATAGTGACGCACCTTTGGTTCCGACAGTCATTTCACTCTTCCCACGATTTAGTCAAATACCTTCGTTTATTTAGCGGGTGAAATACACACTATACGTAATTACATTGCTTACCAGGAGCTATTATTTCGCTCCTGTTTACGCGGGCAGGAAGAATCCGCACCCTTGCTGAAGGCAGAAAGTCGGTATCATCATTTGGGATCTGTGGGGATGGTAATCCAATAGATTCTACATTGATGATAATACCGAGTACACTGTGGGATCACCTTGACAGTTGATCGTCTGTGTTTTAATTCTTTGAACAGAGTATAAGTATAAGTTGTAATTTTGCTTATTGCTATAAATGGATGTCCAAAGAGAGTTGAACATGAAACCCAGCACTTCTTGCAACGCCCGTCATAAGAAGGCCACCTCTGATTTGGGTATCTTCAGTTAAGTTCACTCACACACGGGTACATGAGATAGATGGGTACAAGAGTGGTTGATGAGGGCCAGACATTGGGTTACTAAAATTTGACAATTGACATTTATGAACAATACCTGGAGCTTCACTCACGCTATATGAATTAATTTGTCAGTCTGTAGGGCAATTGTGACTTTTAAAATAAGAGCGAAATCCCTGATAAGGCACATTTATTGATTTAAAAAAATACTGTATTGTCTTAAAAGTGTGTATGAGCTGCGCTTAACATATTACGGAGAGGCCATGTCATTAACCTAAATAGATTACTGCTGAAATGTTACTAATATTCAATGCTAATATTAAATTAATTGCTACTACACAAGATCCGCAGAAACATTGCCTGAACTCATCGAATTTCCAATAGAATGCTATACGAAAAGGGGAGCATTATTTAACTTCAACAATACTTAGTCTTTTATTTAAACAAACGCAACATTGTTACCAGAATCCAGAAAGAGCGGCTGGGAAACCTTCATGTTTAATACAATATCTATATGAAGCCCAAGTGGGCCAAGGGCAGATGTGTACACATATTTCACTTGTTCAAAACTTTAATGATCCCCACGTCTGACTCACCAACAGCTCTTGTGCCCAAGTGTCTGCGTACCCATCTGTCGTGACACCTTCTTCTTTATGCTTGGCACAAAATACTCAACTTTATATTTAATATGAATGTGATGACGTTAACTTATGCTAGTTATTTTTCCTGCTCGATTTCTTGAATACTCAATAAACATACGTTATCTCACTTAGTTTCCAACCTGTCTGTTTGCATGTTTATTGTCTTGAGGACAAATCAAACACCATGATTGCACTATGATCACTATACATAAATGTTACGCTAGTTGGTTGTGATTTTGTAATGATTGTGATTAATGATAAATATATAGCAATACAGTAAAGTTTTGTCACATGATGTACATGTGGGCTTTTTTTAGAACACCTAAACCAAATCATAGTTTATTTGGGAGTTAAGTTGATACCTGCGAGCCTGGGGGCGGTACTAGGAATAAAACCGTGTTAGGGAAAATTAAGTTTACATCGCACCACTGTTTTACCAACGAGCAAAATCCTCAAGTCAAGAACTAAATTTGGAATTTGGAAAAAATAAAGATCAATAGTTACAAATTCCATTTGATCGTTAATTAGATTTCTCTTATTAGCGAATTTCCCCTATAGGGAAGAAGCTATTACCGTAGTCGGCATGGTAAGACCTAGGCCCGGGACCATGATAACTTTTCGTTTTGAGGTCCCCAGACCCCAAAAACACCATTCGTTCGAAACTGTATATATATATATATATATATATATATGTGTCCGTGAGCACGATAACTCTCGTAAAAATTATCCGATTTTGATGAAATTTGGTATAAACGTGTAAAGCAACATTTATGACTTTAAGTTCGAAAACCAGCCAGATCGCTCTATCCGAAGGGGTATTTTGGGGGGGTTTTGTACCCCAAAAATGGGTTTTTCGAATTTTTTACATATAATTTTTGAAAAAGTCAAATTTTATTTTTTCCCATTGGATTCAGCTTAAAAAAATACACAATTTGGTATTTTGATCATTTCTCTACGTCAATTGGTTACCAAGATATTGAAAGTGCTAAACACAGTACGTTGTCTAATGTTATTCTTATGGAGAAAAATAAAAATTTTATATCTCGCTTATTTATGAACCTATACTGACGAAACTTGGTATACGGCTTTATCTGGTTGTGGACCATTGATATTTGCTCAAAAAGACACTTTTTTACCCAAGGCTCCCATAGCAGCAAACCTGCGTACTCAGCCCCATGTTATTCTTATGGAGAATAAGTAACGTGTTATCTGCCTTCATTATGAAAATAAATTAATGAAATTTGGCCTGTGGCTTTACCTACATGAGTTATATTGATATTTGTATAAAACCCCATTTTTTGTGTTCCTTGCTTCAGCAAACCTGCATACTCAGCTGCCATGTTATTCTTATGGAGAATAATTAAAATGTCATAAATCGTTTATTTATGAATGTATATTGATGAAACTTGGTATGTGGCTTTATGTGGTATTAAGATACATATATATGCTTTGGAAATTCGCTGAGTACGCAGGTTTGCTGCTACGGGGGTATTTTTGTACTATTACAATAATAATGGATGTACACCTCCTGCTCTTAACACATCGAAAATTCCCTCGCTTAACTCAATTAAATAATATAATTATTATTATTATACATATATAATAATAATAGTAATAATAATAATAATGAACGCAGCGCGTTATAAAAAGGTTCTGGCTGGGCTAATTATCTTAACCACTAATAATAAAGCATATTTAACCTTAATTGGAAACGGAAGATGATCGCGTGGTAGTTATCAAGTCAGTCGGAAATCACCTTCAATAATCGTTACATGAGGAAACCGCTCAGGTTCTCGAGGCGCGCAGGCGCACAACGCAGTCTAGTCTATCTAGTCTATATTCAGTACATTTTACAATCAGAGGAAATTTTCTTTATTAGAGGAAACAATAATTCTTCAAAATAGGTATTGGTAATTTCATTCATTAATTGACCAAATATATTTCATAACAGCAGGTTACAAATTCCTTTAATTCATCGAGGCCATATGAGACACTCTGCTGCGATTACGCATGTATTTGCTCTTGAACCAGAAACAGCTGATCAGTATTCTGACACATGATAAACGTATGTCATTACTATGATTACAACGCATTAAATAGTAGATTGACTTTTTATGGTTGTTTTTAGATGTCGTTTGTGGTTTCGCTTCTATTGAGTTCTTCTTCTTGACGATTTCCTAATACCTTTGTTAGTGTATTTCCTATGGATTAGTGAACTATTAGGATGACGAACTGGGATCATGATAGAAGTTACTAACGTGACCCCCTGAACATGTTTTGGTTGTTGTGAACATGTATTTATGTGTGCACTCAGTGCACTCTAGTGTTCGCATTTTTCGTCCGATTTACTTCAAAATTGGTAGAGACCCTTCCCTTTAATTGGGTAAAACAATCGGAAAACCTCAGCCGTTTATTTGGGAGTTTTTAACTTTCAAAATTTTAATTTCTGGCCCCAAAAAGGCCTAGACTTTAAGTCAAAGTATATAAAACAATCGATCATAACAACAACAAAAATTATAACCCCCTTCATAATTTTATCACAAATATTTATCAAGTTTGTAAAGACAATTTAAATTTACTAAACACAGTACGTGTCTTTATGCTACATTTTAGATTGGAAAAAGGCTGTTTTTATCCCTAATATGCATACCTACTTTAACCCCTGACTGGACCTCCTTCTAACCTTACAATGCATAACATTGTTATCCCAACATACAAGATAAGTAGAACCAGGAGCATCAGAACAGACGAAAAATAAAATATGTTTTAATTTTCAAAGAAATTGGCAGAAGTGTTAGTTTCAACAACTTGCTATTTAAGTTTTTAAATTCGCCCACCTAATGTCAGCATGCTGCATGCGAAATTGTTTAGAATTGAATATAAAATAATGTGAATGATTATGAGTCAATACAAAAGAACGGGTTTCATTTGATTATTCTGCACATTTGACGAACAGTTCAGATATGTTGTTGACTCTTACGAAAATGCAAGAGCACGTGCCGTGAGATAATCATCATCATCATCATCATCATCATCGTCATAATCATTTTTCTAATTCGAACTGACTATTAGTATTATATTTTTATTTGCATAAATATTGCCAATGCTCTTCCTTTTTATTAGAAATTTGATTAGGCTATTATTCTATACATTTTGTTGAACATCTAACAATATGTTTATTAAGCTACCAATATTTTTTTACTTAGAAACTTACTGAACATACAAAATCGAATTGTATTAAAAGTTATAGGGCCTATTTATTAAACCGACAAGCGTTCTTAAAATTATTATTCCCTAACGTTTTGTATCTTGAATTAGAAAATGAAATGAAACCACCTCGATCGTTAATAATCATACTCGTAGTTTTAAAACATTGATGTAGTTTATACTGACTGTGTTTCAAGGGTAATATTTATCTCTCAGTAAATATACATATTGTTTCAACTTATTTTTATGAATATTCTTCTAAAAGTGTATAAGATTGATATTTGTTTATGCTATAAACACCATTTAATATTTTACAGCAATCGACTGTAATGGGTTTAGCATTGTATTGAACAAATTGGAAGTTTTCACAGACTAAATGCTTAGTTTGGCAAATCTAACGAGAAAGTAAGTTAAAAGGCCCCTTCTAACGTGGAAAATGATGCTCGCAGTTTCAACAACACCTAGGCGTTGTACATACCCTACCCTTTGCACAGTATAACACCGCCCAATGAAGAGGGAGCTTCATTCACGAAAGCTTTGGTGGTTCTACCTGCTCCTTCCATTACACCATGCTAACGTGCTTCCTCAGCGGATTACCATGTCACTGATTAATGACTCATTTGAAAAAAACATAAAATTCCTGGCGAGTCCAGTGAGAGTACTTTGATATCAGAAGTAATTGCCGTGGAATAATGTTTAAAATATTCAATATTTCTGATTATTTTAATGGGTTAACAACTTAAAAATTCTGCTCCCAAGATTTTGTTTGAACAGGATAAAATAAACTTCTATAAATATAAATAAAACCGTTGAGGAGAAACGTCCTCAATTTTACCATTGACCTTAAAATAAGCTGGTAGTATTAAAATGTTGTTCTGACTAGAGACCTCTCTTAGAAATAAATCCGTATGGCGGAAGAAAGGTCGCTCGGAATCGTTGGCCTTGTGACGCCCCTAGTCGCTCTCCTTGGCCAGGGCTAAGACCAGTAGGCTAACTGCTCTGGCGGTGGTGCCGTGTCGTCGTGTGCTCGGTACCATTGTGTCCCTACTGTTATTGACCATGGGACCTGTAGGCTAACTGGTATGGCGATGATGTCGTGTCGTCGTGTGCTCGGTACCATTGACCCTAGGACCTAAAGGCTTACTGCTATAGCGGTGGTGCCGTGTCGTCGTGTGCTCGTTACCATTGTGTTCCTATTGTTATTGACCCTAGGACCTATAGGCTTACTGCTATAGCGGTGGTGCCGTGTCGTCGTGTGCTCGTTACCATTGTGTTCCTATTGTTATTGACCCTAGGACCTAAAGCCTTACTGCTATGGCGGTGGTGCCGTGTCATCGTGTGCTCGGTACCATTGTGTCCCTATTGTTATTGACCCTAGGACCTAAAGCCTTACTTCTATGGCGGTGGTGCCGTGTCGTCGTGTGCTCGGTACCATTGTGTCCCTACTGTTATTGACCCTAGGACATATAGGCTTACTGCTATAGCGGTGGTGCCGTGTCGTCGTGTGCTCGGTACCATTGTGTCCCTACTGTTATTGACCCTAGGACCTATAGCCTTACTGCTATGGCGGTGGTGCCGTGTCGTCGTGTGCTCGGTACCATTGTGTCCCTACTGTTATTGACCCTAGGACATATAGGCTTACTACTATGGTGGTGGTGCTGTGTCGTCGTGTGCTGGGTACCATTGTGTCCCTACTGTTATTGACCCTAGGACCTAAAGCCTTACTGCTATGGCGGTGGTGCCGTGTCGTCGTGTGCTCGTTACCATTGTGTTCCTATTGTTATTGACCCTAGGACCTAAAGCCTTACTGCTATGGCGGTGGTGCCGTGTCGTCGTGTGCTCGGTACCATTGTGTTCCTATTGTTATTGACCCTAGGACCTATAGGCTTACTGCTATAGCGGTGGTGCTGTGTCGTCGTGTGCTCGTTACCATTGTGTTATTGTTATTGACCCTAGGACCTAAAGCCTTACTGCTATGGCGGTGGTGCCGTGTCGTCGTGTGCTCGGTACCATTGTGTCCCTACTGTTATTGACCCTAGGACCTATAGCCTTACTGCTATGGCGGTGGTGCCGTGTCGTCGTGTGCTCGGTACCATTGTGTCCCTACTGTTATTGACCCTAGGACATATAGGCTTACTACTATGGTGGTGGTGCTGTGTCATCGTGTGCTGGGTACCATTGTGTCCCTACTGTTATTGACCCTAGGACCTAAAGCCTTACTGCTATGGCGGTGGTGCCGTGTCGTCGTGTGCTCGTTACCATTGTGTTCCTATTGTTATTGACCCTAGGACCTAAAGCCTTACTGCTATGGCGGTGGTGCCGTGTCGTCGTGTGCTCGGTACCACTGTGTTCCTATTGTTATTGACCCTAGGACCTATAGGCTTACTGCTATAGCGGTGGTGCCGTGTCGTCGTGTGCTCGTTACCATTGTGTTACTATTGTTATTGACCCTAGGACCTAAAGCCTTACTGCTATGGCGGTGGTGCCGTGTCGTCGTGTGCTCGGTACCATTGTGTCCCTATTGTTATTGACCCTAGGACCTAAAGCCTTACTGCTATGGCGGTGGTGCCGTGTCGTCGTGTGCTCGGTACCATTGTGTCCCTACTGTTATTGACCCTAGGACCTATAGGCTTACTGCTATAGCGGTGGTGCCGTGTCGTCGTGTGCTCGTTACCATTGTGTTCCTATTGTTATTGACCCTAGGACCTAAAGCCTTACTGCTATGGCGGTGGTGCCGTGTCGTCGTGTGCTCGGTACCATTGTGTTCCTATTGTTATTGACCCTAGGACCTATAGGCTTACTGCTATAGCGGTGGTGCCGTGTCGTCGTGTGCTCGTTACCATTGTGTTCCTATTGTTATTGACCCTAGGACCTAAAGCCTTACTGCTATGGCGGTGGTGCCGTGTCGTCGTGTGCTCGGTACCATTGTGTCCCTACTGTTATTGACCCTAGGACCTATAGCCTTACTGCTATGGCGAAGGTGCCGTGTCGTCGTGTGCTCGGTACCATTGTGTCCCTACTGTTATTGACCCTAGGACCTATAGCCTTACTGCTATGGCGGTGGTGCCGTGTCGTCGTGTGCTCGGTACCATTGTGTCCCTACTGTTCTTGACCTTGGGACCTATAGCCTTACTGCTATGGCGGTGGTGCCGTGTCGTCGTGTGCTCGGTACCATTGTGTCCCTACTGTTATTGACCCTAGGACCTATAGCCTTACTGCTATGGCGGTGGTGCCGTGTCGTCGTGTGCTCGGTACCATTGTGTCCCTACTGTTATTGACCCTAGGACCTAAAGCCTTACTACTATGGTGGTGGTGCTGTGTCGTCGTGTGCTCGGTACCATTGTGTCCCTACTGTTATTGACCCTAGGACCTAAAGCCTTACTGCTATGGCGGTGGTGCCGTGTCGTCGTGTGCTCGGTACCATTGTGTCCCTACTGTTATTGACCCTAGGACCTAAAGCCTTACTGCTATGGCGGTGGTGCCGTGTCGTCGTGTGCTCGGTACCATTGTGTCCCTACTGTTATTGACCCTAGGACATATAGGCTTACTACTATGGTGGTGGTGCCGTGTCGTCGTGTGCTTGGTACCATTGTGTCCCTACTGTTCTTGACCTTGGGACCTATAGGCTAACTGGTATGGCGATGATGTCGTGTCGTCGTGTGCTCGGTACCATTGTGTCCCTCTGTTATTGACCCTAGGACATATAGGCTTACTACTATGGTGGTGGTGCTGTGTCGTCGTGTGCTGGGTACCATTGTGTCCCTACTGTTATTGACCCTAGGACCTATAGGCTTACTGCTATGGTGGTGGTGCCGTGTCGTCGTGTGCTCGGTACCTTTGTGTCCCTATTGTTATTGACCCTAGGACCTAAAGCGTTACTGCTATGGCGGTGGTGCCGTGTCGTCGTGTGCTCGGTACCATTGTGTCCCTACTGTTATTGACCCTAGGACCATAGGCTTGCTGCTATGGCGGTGGTGCCGTGTCGTGTGCTCATGATCCAGTTAGGTCAATATTCTGCTTATATAGACACCACCTCCAGAATGCGGGAACTGTGAATATCTGTCCGAAACTCTCCAGCTGGAATCGAAAAGATTTTGGTTAAAATTACTAATTATAATCTGCACTATAGATCCTTTAAATGCTGTTTCTAACTGCAGCAACAACATAGATAAGTGAATAATATTTCATCCGAATGGTATCAACAACTTACGCACTTACGCTCTCTGATAAATAATGCTTTTTTAATCTATATTTAATTCCAATTTTCTCAATTATTTGTCGTACTTTCTAGGCCTAATCAATTAATAATCTCTGCAAAATTCTGTGACGAAGCGTATATTTGCCTTTTACCACGTGCTTTCACTAGATTTCCTACTAATTTACATTCAGTAAGTATTGCCTTTTTCGAGTACGGGACGTGGTTTGAGCCTTCATATTTCTGTAGAGTGTTTTGGACGGCCGACCTTTCAGATAAAACCACCCAAACCTGTTTAGCATAATGATATTTTACTCCTTCCAAAGATAAATTTATATTACATGCAGACAGGTTATATCTAGTTAAGAAATAAAGATATTATATCCGAAAGCGTTTTTGCACCAATGACCATTTGTAGAGCGGGGATATGCAAAGAGTATAATAAGCACAAATATATTTTTAACAACAAGGTTGAACATTATGTTTCGGATAAATACATTACTCTGAATTTAGTTCATGCTAGTATAATCTCCGAGAATTCTTTCAGCTTAAGTTTGTTAACTTAAGTTAATGAACAATGAAATTGACTCAATTCACATATAAGCACTGATTCCTATATAGAGACACTCGTTGCCAGTGGTACGACACTCGCGCATTGTCGGCTGCCTCCATCATCTCAAGTCTTACCCAACTACGACCTCTCCCCAGCCAGTTAATTCACAATTCATTCATACCTGGTGATCGTATTTAGTTTTTAGCGAATTTCCCCTATAGGGAAGAAGCTATTACCGTAGGTGGTATGGTAAGACTTAAGCCCGAGACCATGATAACTTTTCGTTTTGAGGTCCCCAGATGCCAAAAACACTATTCGTTCAAATTTATATATATGTTATAATTTACTTTGTTAATTTATAAATTAAAACGAAATGTATTAATAAAAAATAGATATATCTGCCAAACGTCCGAGAAAAGTAAATATATGTATATTGTTATAACTTATACATCTTTGATTAAAATTAAACAAAGAAGGAATGTTGCATATTACTGTACTTTCTACATATTTAACTAGGCAATAAGAAATATTAATTTAGATTTGTAGTTCTTCTACCTGCTTTTGTCAGAACTGAATGACTCCCCTTGATTCAAGGCGTTCCGCCTTGGGGAGTGTGAGGAACATGATGGCGCGGCGTAGTCCTCGGCCACGGGCTGGGGGAGGATCTTGGCGGAGCCACGGCCGGGGGGCACGTTGGGGTCCGAGCACACCTGGATTAGGTCCACGTCCGGGGCCGACATCGCACCAGCACGACCAAGAGAGTTCAAGGTTCAGCGAAACCGATAAGTTAACACAGCTAAAGTCTTACGCATGATACGACACGTATAAGCAGCAGAGATTTCTTAAGGGGAGAGAGAGTTTCCGTAAGTTCGAGTAGAAGCCACCTCGAGACCGATATCAAGTGCACCGACTCTCACTTCACCACCACCGGACCGACCGAGGACGACAAACCGAGATATGACAGTGCACATTGATCCGCAGACAGCAGTGGTGTGGCTGGGACATTTATTATTGACACTCGAGTTCTTGTCCGATGCTGACTTGGCGTGACGATGAAACATTCACACAGTTTACGACCTACTTCAATAACCTCAAGGTGATGTCCTCTTTAGGCAAACTTTTGTTAAGGTTATTGGCTTGCAGCCAACAAAAACTTTTACTAGCTAGTGATTAGTACCCCTACAGTAAAACAATTGAGAAGCTCGTTATAATCATTTCTAACCACTAAACAATAATTATTTCTGTTAGTGTATGCGCTTTCTTAAATTAGTCCTTGCCTTTTGAATGCTATTTTCCTATTTTATTTATCTTGAAAATAAATTATTGTGTATTTAATTCGAGTTTTAGTTAATATTATTGGTTTAATTTATAAAAAGGTCATATGAGCGGTGTGGGACTCCTTTTTTCGGGTTGGCGTAATGATTGTGCGTATCATGCACAAACATTTGACCGATTGAACTGAATTTCGTACATCGACCTTCACCATGTTCATTGGTTTGTTTCAAATATCTCACCAATAGTAACAGTCGATTTTTTTAATACCTGGCGTTATGCTTTGATATCCCTGGGCGAAAAACGGGACACTAAGTTCCCGATTTAATGTTTCAAAAAGGGAAGCTACCAAAGTCTACCACCGACAAAGTCCACCACCAGAAATCCTGCCACATACCAGTCTGCATTCGTAGGTGGTAGGATTTGTCGTGGCCGGGCTGGACAAAAGCAACCACTTTTCAGTCTGGCCCACCGGCGACAAAGTCCACCACCAGAAATCCTGCCACATACCAGTCTGCATTCGTAGGTGGTAGGATTTGTTGTGGCCGGGCTGGACAAAAGCAACCACTTTTCAGTCTGGCCCACCGGCGACAAAGTCCACCACCAGAAATCCTGCCACATACCAGTCTGCATTCGTAGGTGGTAGGATTTGTCGTGGCCGGGCTGGACAAAAGCAACCACTTTTCAGTCTGGCCCACCGGCGACAAAGTCCACCACCAGAAATCCTGCCACATACCAGTCTGCATTCGTAGGTGGTAGGATTTGTTGTGGCCGGGCTGGACAAAAGCAACCACTTTTCAGTCTGGCCCACCGGCGACAAAGTCCACCACCAGAAATCCTGCCACATACCAGTCTGCATTCGTAGGTGGTAGGATTTGTTGTGGCCGGGCTGGACAAAAGCAACCACTTTTCAGTCTGGCCCACCGGCGACAAAGTCCACCACCAGAAATCCTGCCACATACCAGTCTGCATTCGTAGGTGGTAGGATTTGTCGTGGCCGGGCTGGACAAAAGCAACCACTTTTCAGTCTGGCCCACCGGCGACAAAGTCTACCAAGCGAAAATCCTACCACATTTTACGCACGGCTTGCGCCGCGCTGTAATTTAGAGCGTTAAATTAATTCAATAATTACATTTATAAGGTTTACATAGTACTGTAGAGGAAATGTCAATAGTAATTATTTTAAATAACAATAATTAGACTTAAATCAGGAATAGTTTGTACATACATGTACAAAATCGGACCAAACAAGTTAAATAATCACAAACTGCCACGTTTTAAAGTTTAGACTATGCGCGAAGCTTATGCAATATTTAAGTAAAGGAACCCCCATCATAAATATGTGTAGTACAAATCAATATCATTAGTTTTAACTAAAATATTTGTCCAGGACAACTAGAATTAATTTTTGTTAGTAAATTATAATAATTTATGCTCTTACTAGCACAGCGCTACTTTCATTGCACAATTATTTGAATTCATTTTTAATTTTTTTGGGGGGTGGGGGTAACTGTTCACTACTGGTTTTGTCTTCATATACATCATAAATTAACTCAACCACCGTTATTTTTTTATTAAATAACATTTATTTTATTATACTTGTGATGTTTCGTAATTGTCAATATTTGTGTTTTAAATACAATTAGTCATGACATAATAAACAACTAACACTTTGCAGTATTTCTTATGTTTGGATCTTATGTATTAATAACTTTAAAGTTTGTAATAATTTTTTAATTTATATATAATTTTAACTACTTTCCACAACAATAACATTATTCTTAGTATGCAGATTTGTTGAGGAAGGGTGGATATTACATAAATATACAAATATCACATCTCGAAAAAACTTGAAAATTTGTTACTTCCTTAAACAGTTAAAAACCTAACATTAGATTTTGTTTAGGAAATGAAAGCCCCATAACGCCACAACAACATTTCCCGATTACAACTGCGTAGGCGAAATATCACTAGTATATTTACTAGCCTATATATTATTGATATGGCCGATTTCATATATGTTTTTATTGCGGTATGTTTGGCTAAAAACTTAATCTGACTGGACTAGTTGGTAAATACTAAACAAGAAAATTCCGACGGAAGAAATACTTTTAAATGGCTTTAAAGTGGGTTCTGTGCACAAACAGTTGTAGTTTGTCGCGGCCGGGCCGGACAAAAACAACCACTTTTCAGTTTGGCCCACCGGCGACTAAGTCTACCAGCGACAAACCCTACCACATTACTTTCTGCATTCCTAGGTGGTGGACTAGGTGGTAATTTCTCCTAGGAGCACATTACTAAAAGGAATTGTAAAAGAGAACTTCATATAACACTCGCTTCCCTTGCAAAACAGTTTTACATCACAGAACTATTTTTAAAAACAATTAAAAATAATGCCGTATAAAAACTGTTTAACAATCTATTGTTTTCTATTGAGAACATCATTTAGTAAAATATCAGTCCAAAGATATCAAATAAATGATTTCAAATCAATATCGACAAGAGATTATTAATTCAAGTGTCCAAAGGGAACATTGAATAAGTTATTGCCGCATTTTCAAACAAGCACTTCGATGATAAGTTACAGTTTTGTTTCAGCGTCATTGATATTGTTTCCAATCATCTAGGCTACTTGTGTACATAAAGTTTGATTTATTACAGTTGCTTTTAGTGCTCGGTAGTTAGGCTAGGTTCACACGCATCGACTTTTCGCCGTGCATTCCTGAACCGCGCCGTTGACCACACGACTTGCGCCGTTTGTCGGATGACTTTACTGCCACATTGTTCATTCTGTTAAGATGGATAACCAAACAAGGATGCTCCATTTATACTTGTTACATTGTCAAAGCAAAAGAAGGCACAATAGGCTTAAGTGGATACACCCTTTAAACGTGCAAAGACCAATAACAGGCTTGATCTCGTGGACTGACAGAAAAAAAGGCTAGAGAAATAATATACAATATAAATTGTTTATTTTTTATATAAAAATCCAAAGGTGAAATTGTAATTGGAGTGCTTAGAGGCAGCAATAATAATATTAGGGGGAAATAGTCCCCCAAATGAAATAAGTCTCCAAATAATAAAAGGAGAATTATATTTTTTTTGCTGTTTATTATCATACTTATAATTTTCCAGTCAATGATTCCGCCATTTCAATTTAACGCACAGTTCACAAAACACTCAAAAATAATACGACACTTCTCAAATCCAGGAAAACACTGAAATAAATAACTTCTGCGCATGCGCTAGACCAAGTCGGGTCGGCCCCGCGTGAACGCGTCCATAAGCGTCCATGGTGTTCAACAGGTCGTGTGCGGCACGACGGCGACGCGACGTCGCGTCGCGTCGTCGCTTTAAGAAGGTCGTGATGTCCACGGCCGCCGTTTTACGCCGTGGTCGATACGTATGAACAGATACAGTTACAACCATGGGGCCATACACATATTATGTAACGAATTTTTTCGTCATTTAAGACCCCCCTCCTCCCCCATGTAACGCACCATAACGCTTGACCATACCCCCCTCCCCCCACCACCTATGTCAATCATGGTAGGCTTTAAAACATCGTTTTACTAGCAATTTGGAGTATGGATTTCAATGAATTATTAAACTTTGAATTACTTTCTTTTAACAACATTTTTTAATAACTTATTCCTAAGCAAAATGTATACAAACAAACAAGACTGTTACTAATCATATAAACAACAACAAAAAATATCTCAGCTAAAACGTAACAAATTTAATTTATAACTAATACAAATACAAAACAACTTTAAAATGTAAAGATGTGGTTGGTATTGCTGTATCAAGTTATGATTTAACTCTCTAAAACAACACAAAACATAGGTGCAAGCAATATAGAACTTACTCAAAATACGTCATGTATTTATTTTTAGTTTAACTGTTATTAGAATAGTATGGCGGAACTAATTTTTATATAACAAACTGTTACCTTGATTTAGATAACAATCTGATTATTTTTTAATTTTTAAAATATTTATAACAGTATCAATAGATATGGGAGTGCACCAGCTCTTAGGGTTAATATGTGTGAGTTACGTAACGTTGGTCCAAACCCCCCCCTCCTCCACATAACGCAGCATAACGCTATTCCATACCCCCTCCCCCCCTTAAGTGTGTTACGTAATATGTGTATGGCCCCTATGCTATTGAACACGACGTCGCGGCGTCGTACCGTACACGGCGCTCGGCGTAAAGTCGATGCGTGTGAACTTAGCCTGAATTGTGTTTATAGTTAAATAAACTGGAGGGCGTTAGCACGACCATGAGACGATTGTTGTATTATTAATTGCGATGTTTCAAATTAAAGGTCCCTTTGATAAAGAATGTGAATAACACTATAATTGAAATATGAATAAATTTAAAGAAATAATGATAGAAACAATTTTATTATTTTTACTTATACATTTAAAAAATTAAATATAAAATTTCATCAAGATTTAAAAAACGCACCAAAACATTTAGATAATATTAATTAAATTTATGATTTTTATGGAGTGAAGGCATGTCAAGCGCGTATTTAATATTGTTGACATGGAGGAATGAATCCGACGTGGTCGCTCTCTAGCGTCTCCTTATACAGTCATCTATGGTTTTTGAATCTGATATGTGTACACGTAAACGAGAAAATTAAACATTTATTTGGACTCTTCTTTGATTTGTAGAACCTTTTTGCAGTGGATTAGTTTTTATATGGAAATTTGTTAATGCTATGCGAATAGAGCTACATTGTTAAGGAAATAGAAATAATTTTAAATTTCATCCAAGCTATTCTTGTTACAATCTTCAACATTTGTAGTGTTCAAACAATTATGAACGTCGAAAGGGTGACTCAATCCAAAGACGTCACTGAAAAGTCAACAGCCAACGAGTTGAACCGCTGTTGTCACGGACTCATCAATTCAGCCGAGGGGCTAAACAGGTGATTAATCAGACAATACCTTGACTGGACAATTATCTGTCAGCTGGCTCATCATCGATCACGTGATCCCCACAATCATGCCGTGTCCCCGCAATCAGCTGTTTATAGGCTTAACCTTGCAGTCATCCCGCTAATGCTACCCTCTTGATCTTAGTCATTACATTAATCGCCTTGCAGATGCAGTAATTTTAAGGAGTTATTTTAGATGCAAAGCAACATTTTAAAATTAACAAACATTTATATTAATACGATTGATTTGAAAGGCAAAATAACAATACGTTCAAATTCCATTGCCAGTATTAGGCTATCGTTTTTTGTGGTTCTTTATATCATTCTTTGCTAATTGTTTTCTTTCGAAATGTATTCTGTTAAAACTCACGCTTGTGAATAATTTTCATTGTACGTATAAGCACTTACGAGAATGTTTTACCTATGACATTATTTTTGTTCTGAAACTGTATTTATAAACATGGGCTAAAACGTGATACATATTAAAACAGGAGTTTATCATCCGGTTATTAGTCAAAATAAAACGCTGTCATCAACGACAGCTTTCGATACTATTTAAAATTTGAAAATAAGCTCATACACAAACTTCACAAAAGAAACTAAACTAGTACATTGTACTACGTAATTATCTATTTATTTCCTTCATATTGTTTATGTATGTAGTTTTGCAGGAACCTTATTAGTAACCTTACTGAAATTGATTATTGCTGCTTTCTTGCATCTGTAATATTATGGATTTAGCGCATTCAATCGAATGGAAATTTAATTGATTAATTCAATTCAATTCAATCTAACAATGTATAAAACTTAACAATCTACAGTTAGATTACGTTTTTTAGGTCAAGGGTATTACGATTTTAAATATTCTTTATGGGATAGCCGTTAGATACAGAACGAGTTCGCACTCAGCACTCTGACGTGAGGGAAGTGAATTTCCACATAAAAACTTGTAAAACTCAAAATCAGTGTAAAACATACATTTATTCCAATTTTCATTGAAATCTGAAAATATTGATTTTTTGGCTGTTCTGATGCTCCTGGTTCCATTTACCTGCAATGCTGGGAATACAATTTTGCACATTATAAGGTTAGGAGAAGGTCCAGTTAGGCTTTAAAGTAGGCTTGAGGTTGCTGGGGATGATGAAAGTACACCAACAAATGAATAACAGGGTTTTTTAATATAAAACCCCTACAAGACAACGTACTGTGTATGGTCAATACACATTTTCTTCTATAACTTGGTAAATAGTTATGCTAGAATGACGGGAGAGGGCTTAAAAGTTTTGCCTCACTAATTCCCATCTTTAAACATGGATTAATTTTACATCCGGGGCTTTTATGACCCTTTTGGGCCCAAAAACTCTAAATTTGAAAGATTAATCCCCAAAAAAAGGGGTTTAGAGTTTTCCGATTGTTTTGCCCAACGAACTTGTCCAACTGATTACAGAAAGGGATTTGATGTGCCTACCAAATTTGAAGTAAATCGGACAAAAAATGCGACCGCTAGAGTGCAAACACACACACACACACGCACACACACACACACACACACACACATATATATATATATATATATATATATATATATATATATATATATATATATATATATATATATATATATATGTAAATATAAATATACATATATGTATATATCAAATTTTGAACGACTCCCAAAAACGTGTTCAGGGGGTCACGTTAGGAACTTCTATGGTGGTCCCGGGCTTAAGTTTCACCGTGCGGGTCATGCTAATAGTTCACTTTCCAAAGGAAATTCACTAATAATAAGGAATCAAATTATGAATTGTTTTCTGGGATGACTTTATTAGTGAATTTCCTCTGGAAAGTGAACTATTAGCATGACCCGCACGGTGAAACTTAAGCCCGGGACCACCATAGAAGTTCCTAACGTGACCCCCTGAACAAGTTTTGGGGGGTCGTTCAAAATTTTATATATGTATATACATATATATATATATGTATATATATATATGTGTGTATGCACTCGAGCGGTCGCATTTTTTATCCGATTAACTTCAAATTTGGTAGGGACGTTCCTTTCTCTAATCAGTTGGACAAGTTCGTTGGGCAAAACAATCGGAAAACGCTAATCCCCTTTTTTGTGGATTAATATTTCAAATTTTGTGTTTTTTGGCCCAAAAAGGGTCAGAAAAGCCCCAGATGTAAAATTAATGCATGTAAAAAGATGGGAATTAGTGAGGCGAAAGTGTTAAGCCCTCTCTCGTCTTTATAGCATACATATTTACCGAGTTATTAAAGAAAATGTGTTTCGACTAAACACAGTACGTTGTCTTATGGGGGTTTTACTCTAGTAAAGCCTGTAATTCCTTTGTTAGAATACTTTTATCATCCCAAGAAACTCACGCCTACTTTCAAGCCTGCCTTGACCTTCTCCTAACATTATAATGAGCAAAATTGTATTCCCAGTTTTGCAGGTAAATGAAACCAGGAGCATCAGAACAGCCAAAAAAATCAATGTTTTCAGATTTCAATAAAAATTGGTATAAATGAATTTTTTTGCACAGATTTTGAGTTTTAAAAGTTTTTATGTGGAAATTCCCTTCCATCACGTCAGCGTGCTGCGTGCGAACTCGTATTTGATTTTATGCATACTATGAGCGGATTTCCTTTTAGCGAATTTCCCCTATAGGGAAGAAGTTATTTCCGTAGGTCTCATGGTAAGACCTAGGCCCGGGACCATGATAACTTTTTGTTTCGAGGTCCCCAGATGGCAAAAACACGATTCGTTCAAATTTTTATACATGGATATATGTGTGTGTGTGTGTGTGTGTGTGTGTGTGTGTGTGTGTGTGTGTGTGTGTGTGTGTGTGTGTGTCCGTAATCATGATAACTCTCGTAAAAAAGGTCCGATCTTAATAAAATTTGGTACAAATGAACGAGTTCTAAAACCAGACGAATCGCACCATCTGAAGGGGTTGTTTTTTTTGTTTTTTTTTGGGGGGGGGTTGTACCCAAAAAACGGGTTTCTTGGGGTTTTCACATGTAATTTTTATTTAAATCAAATTGTAATGTATACTTTTAAAATTCAACTTAAAAAAATTTTGATTCTTTGGTCATTGCTCTACGTTAATTGGTTACTGAGATATTGAAAGTGCTAAACGCAGTACGTTGTCTAATGCTAGTCTTATGGAGAATGATAAGAATATTATATCACGCTTTTTTATGAACATAAACTGACGAAACGTGGTATATGGCTTCATCTGGTTGTGGTTTGTTGTTGTTTGCACATAAAACCAATTTTTCGCCTATGGTTCCCGTAGCAGCAAACCTAGGTAGGCTTACTTGGTTCCCATGTTATTCTTATGGAGAATAATTAAAATGTTATATATCGCTGATTTATGAATGTATATGAATGAAACTTGGTATGCGAGTTCATCTAGATGAGTTCTATTGGTAATTGCATAAAATCGCATTATTTTGTGTTCCTCGTTGCAGAAAACCTGCGTACTCATCCCCAATGTCATTCTTATGGAAAATAATTAATATTTTAAATATGGCGTATTTTGAAATATAATTCTTATGAATCCTAGTAAGTGGCTTATAGTATTATTAAGACATACATATTAATTAGAAATTCGCTGAGTACGCAGGTTTGCTGCGACGGGGGAATGTTTCTTTCGGCATGACTTTTTTCTATCAGGTAAAACTATTATATATACAGTATATTATACTAGTATATGTTTTACTTTTCAATGTTATTATGATGAACTATAAGTCATCTTTTGCAAGCATTTAAATTTTATCTTACTTTAAATGTCATCTTTTTCAGTAACGTCCTAGATTGTTTTGCTCAGCTAAAAAACTGTGAGTATGGTAATTGTATAATTTAAATGTTTTGAGATTTATGGTTGAGGTTAATATTTTAAGAGCTAGTCATAAAGTATCCAGGATTGGGCTTAAGTAACTTTAAAAGATTGTATTGAGTTGTTCACTGTTATCCTATACTCTACTATGAGTAAGGTTTGCTTGCTTGCTTGCGTGCTTGCTTGCTTGCTTGCTTGCGACACGGATCTCAAAAACGGCTCCAACGATTTCCTTCAAATGTTCGAAATAACTAATTTCTGGGATATAAATAAGTTCTAGACATGCCTCATCCCTAGGAAAAATCAAATAATGTAAAAAAATAAAACTAGTTTGCACGCAGCACGCTGACGTGAGGGAAGTGAATTTCAATTTTGTGCATTATAAGGTTACGAGAAGGTCCAGTCAGGCTTTAAAGTAGGCGTGAGGTTGCTGGAGATGTTAAAAGTACACCAACAAATGAATAACAGGTTTTTCTAATGTAAAACCCCCATAAGACAACGTACTGCGTTTGGTCAATACACATTTTCTTTAATAACTCGGTAAATATGTATGCTAGAATAACGAGAGAGGGCTTAAAACTTTCGCCTCTCTAATTCCCATCTTATACAAGCATTAATCTTACATCTGGGGATTTTCTGACCCTTTTTGGGCCCAAAAACTCGAAATTTGAAAGATTAATCCCCAAAAAATGGGTTTAGAGTTTTCCGATTGTTTTGCCCAACGAACTTGTCCAACAGATTATAGAAAGGAACGTCCCTACCAAATTTGAAGTAAATCGGACAAAAAATGCGACCGCTAGAGTGCATACACACACACACACACACACACACACACACATTATATATATATATATATATATATATATATATATATATATATATACATATATATATATATATAATTTTGAACGACCCCCCAAAACGTGTTCAGGGGGTCACGTTAGGAACTTCTATGGTGGTCCCGGGCTTAAGTTTCTCCGTGCGGGTCATGCTAATAGTTCACTTTCCAAAGGAAATTCACTAATGAAAAGTTAAAAAAATTAACATTGGGCTTATGGAGATTGAAATCAAAACAAAAGAATTGTAACAGCTGTTCATAATCAACCAGGGAACTGTCAAAGTAATACTCATGTTGTTTATGATTATTAACATGTGGTTTCCTGAGACCAGAGATTAAAAGATTTGAGTTAAAATTACATATGTAGAGTAGTAAAATAAATCAAAGGGACATTGAGCTATAAATAACAACTGGAGGGACCTTAAAAATGTACAAAAGAGGCAAATAAATAATACTAATCTGATTATCAGTAGGGGGAAGTGGTGAAATATTACTCCGAGTAATCTAAATTAACTGAGTGGCCTTCCCCCGAGCAAAGCTCGGCCTCCAGGTACTTATGTATTTAGGTAACAACTTGTATAAATAACAATAGTTTTGGAGGTCAAAAATCACCGGTAAAAATTATATTAATAATATAGATAGATGTTGTGCAAAGATTTTAGATCAAACAAAAAAGACAAGCAGTATGCGGAATTCTTAAAGATAGTTTTGAATATTTTAAACATGTCATTTTATGTTGTGTTATCGTCAGAAATGTGACCTAAGACTGAATTACATATACAACGTAGAGACACGTTAAATAGCTCAGTATATCAATGATTGCTCAGTTGTGATGTAGTATAATCCTGTAGTAACGACTGGAATCTTGGAGTTCTTAACATTATCGTCAGAAATGTGACCTAAGACTGAATTACATATACAACGTAGAGACACGTTAAATAGCTCAGTATATCAATGATTGCTCAGTTGTGATGTAGTATAATCCTGTAGTAACGACTGGAATCTTGAAGTTCTTAACATTATCGTCAGAAATGTGACCTATGACTGAATTACATATACAACGTAGAGACACGTTAAATAGCTCAGTATATCAATGATTGCTCAGTTGTGATGTAGTATAATCCTGTAGTAACGACTGGAATCTTGGAGTTCTTAACATTATCGTCTATTAATCTTGGATCATTTTGTAGGTTTTATTTAGTACTCAGAAGTTATTCCTGTATTCATTGTATTCATCATCATAGAAAAAGGAAATGAAAAGTTAATCTAAATTAAAAACATCAGAATAAACCAACAGAGGGGACGAGGGCCGATGTGGAGCACATTACAACCCCCTCCACCCCCCTACACTCTTATTTAATCGATTACAATAATTATTTATTAATACCACAGACAAAAGATTCGTTTCTCTGTGTTAAATGTTAATACTCTTATTAAAACTACTAGTAAACCTGTCACGGATTCGCTCGCGATCATAATTTATAAATATTGTGTTACCGTTCCAAAGCCATCATGGCCTGCTGATTAACTGTGTTTACTCTTTCTAGCTGATTGCTTAAAACTTGTAGTTATTTCCCAATGTTAAGCTTATGGGGAAAAACCCAAATTTAAGGGGCCCCAGGGCGTCACTCATAAATTATTTCTCTATAAAAAAGGTTTCCTGCAAAACTTCACGTTAGGCTCTTTCCAATGACACCAAAAACATGAAAATCGGTTCAGTAGTTTAGGAGGAGTGATTGTTACAAAAAACCTGCTCGCCTATTAAATAAGTATAGATTTACTTTTCCTGAACTATTTTGCTATAACATTACACGAGGACCTACGATTAGCGTAGATAGTTAACATTGGTCCTTTAAACTTTTTATCTGCATATATAGATCAATATTATTATCAATTAAAGACTTATTAAAAACAACTACTTAAACTACTTTTCAACTCTTTACTCACCGTTGCTGACTACTTTTATTTTAGTGGAATTACCATTGTTGACAGTATACATATGTTTATAATTACGTAAAAGTTTACAAAATTAATAACACTCATGGATTATGTTATTTTGACTTTAATCAAACAATGCGATTGGTTTTCGTGTCTAGTATTTGTTAGTTGACAAGTAGCAAAGCCTGAGACACAATAATTGCAGAAAACACCACTGAACAATGTACGGTAGTACAAAAAGGCTAAGCTCCAACATTGATACACATATATAATGTATTATATTTAAATATACCAAAAGGTTTATTTGACTCGTTGGCACTACACGGTGACACAGTAAGCCTGCACTGCGGGCTGAGACGCCTGCAGGTTTGAGAAAGCAATTACCGCAGTACAATCCTGTACCTCTTTTGACTGCATGACGCCGTTATATCTGTAAACAATGAATTGTGGGATTTGCTTTATACAATTAAACAATACCACGTCACAGCAAACCTGCGTATTCAGTGAATTTCTAGTGCATAATTAGGGACTTCACTACCAAATAAAGCCACTTTACCAAGTTTTATCAAAATATTCTTCACTCATATTTCATTCATATTATTTTTGCCTTAAAATGCGCTTCAGTTGCGTCGGCGTCTTACGCAGTGATTCAGTGATTTTCATAAATGATGCGATATACTAGTATAACATTTTACATCTCTTCTTAAGAATAATATTAAGGCTGAGTTCACAGGTTTGCTGTAACGGGGACCATTGACAAAAAATTATATATGCAAATATCAATAGACCAAAAACCAGATGAAGCCAGATACCAAGTTTCAAAAATAAAGATTTAGAACTTTACTACATCGGACAACTTACTGAGTTTAGCACTTTTAATAAATTATTAACTAATTGAATTATTTTATTCACGTTTTGCTTTTAATTTACTAAGGATTAACTTATCCTTTAATCAATTAATCAATTAATACGTGCATCTCTCAAAACAACAAGTAGGCCTATTGTTCTTTTTATTAATTGTTGAGGTACAGTGTAGTGTCTTGGATGGAGTGTATGGCTAGGGTTGAATGCATTAAGTCCTTGCTTAGTGTTATTAGTGAATTCCCTATGGAAAGTGAACAATTAGCATGACCCGCACGGTGAAACTTAAGCCCGGGACCACCATAGAACTTCCTAATGTGACCCCCTGAACACGTTTTGGGGGGTCGTTCAAAGTTTTATATATATAGCGGTTGAATTTTTCGTCCGATTTACTTCAAATTTGGTAGGGTCGTTCTTTTCTGTAATTAGTAGGACAAGTTCGTTGGACAAAATAATCGGAAAGCTCTAAACCCCTTTTTTAGGGAATAATCTTTCAAATTTCGTGTTTTTGGGCCCAAAAAGGGTCAGAAAAGCCCCGGATGTAACTTTAATCCATCCAACAAGATGGGAATTAATGTTGCGAAAGTTTTAAGCCCCCTCCCGTCATTCTAGCATAAATATTTCCTGAGTTATTGAAGAAAATGTGTATAAACTAAACACAGTACGTTGTCTTACGGGGGTTTTACATTAGAAAACCCTGTTATTCATTTGTTGGTGTACTTTTATCATCCCCAGCAACCTCACGTTTACTTTCATTCCTGACTGGACCTTCTCCTAACCTTATAATGCGCAAAATTGTATTCCCAGCATTGTAGGTAAATTAAACCAGGAGCACCAGAACAGCCAAAAAAATAAATGTTTTCAGATTTTGATAAAAATTGGAATAAATGTATGTTTTAACACTGATTTTGATTTTTGAAAGTTTTTTTAAGTGGAAATTCACTTCCCTCACGTCAGCGTGCCGCGTGCGAACTCGTTTATTATTGATATATATTAAAATAATCTGGTCATTTAGTTCACGCAGATTGCGATACAACCCACCTGACGGATTTCGATAATTCTTTTTTTATAGGAAGGTAATTTTGCGTAGAAAGTCGTAAAGGAGCCAGGATTTCGATTTAAGCCTAAGGGCTCTGCCCCACGGTACTTTCAAGTTTCTATTTTATTCATATGGAGGACCGTTTTATTTGGTTTGTGTCACATGTGTTATTCCTTGATTTAATTCATCAATATAAACAGCTGTTTTAACCGCAAAATTGTGCGGGGGGGCAGCTTGTTGAAACCGATACTTCATTAAGATCGAAAATTATAACATTGATTAGTGAAAGATAATCCCATTTAATACATCTTTATTTGGGAGGGGGGGAATATTATCAGCAGGCCATTTTTTATAGCTTTATATTTTTGTTACATCTACTTATATTCAAACTATCTGAACAATTTCATTAATGAGTTCACTGTTATCCATCCAAAGTAACTAAATCGAGAATTCATGGTTTGTGTGAATGAGTAGGTCTGACTCATCATTCTTGATTCCAAAAGTGTCAACCCAACTAGCAAATGATATGCTAACTTTTGTATCGAGCCATTCGGTCCTTCTTCTTCCACAGAGAGAGATTTCTAATCAGGACAGCTTATGTGTCAATATTAGCTTAACATCTGTGGCAGTTGCTAAAATACCATTCATTATTAAAGGCACCTTGAAAATAGTTGTGTGTTAAAATAAACATACTAAAAATTAGGATTGTAATATTTTGTTAACCTTTTCATAAGTTTCTCTTAAAAACTCACTTTATATTTTGTTATGCATTTTTATTATACATTTATGTTTAAAAAACGTTGTTTATAAACCACTGCCGTATTCATACTTATAATAATTTGTAATTATTTATAAAGTTGGAATTTCTCTCGACGGTGACGTTTGACGATAAAATGCAAACGCCCACTTTCAATGTTTGGCAGCCCGTCTAACTCTGCGGTGCGGCGGTGTGCATCACGACTCGGGTCGGCGCAGCACTGCCAGCACAATCAACAAACTATGGCAAGAGAGTTGTCGTTATGATAACTCTCGTCGGATATGTTAATTTATAAAAGGCTGTATTTTTGATTGTAGATACTAGCTGCTTGTCGTGGCCTTGTTCGCATAAACTGATACAAATTATTATTAACAAGCAATATTTACTCTAAATCCTTATGTGTACAAACCACCCTCACTCCATTAATCCTTCTGTTCCATTGAGCGAATTTTTCGCAGCTAATGGCTTTATAGTATGGTTTGAAAGATCTTTGAAAGATAAATCAAAATGTTGCGTCACCTGCTAGACTATTTCAAAATCGAAATAAATTTTGTAAAAAAAAATTAAACTCTGCTTAGTGTAAATTATGGCTTCGGCATTCCATTCTACGTAAAATTGCACTTCCATCAAATCAAGAATCACGAAAATCCGTCAAGTGATTAACTTAGAATATTTGTATAAAATATATTCGTTTATTTTAATATGTAGGAATAGGACGAAAAATAAATTGCAAAAGAAATCCCTAAATACATTTCTTAAAACCGAAATCTTACCTGGTTCCTTTGTTCTATTTTCTTATTTTCCATGTAGGAAATTACAATTTCAAAGCATTAAACAAATCAATTACATTTATATTTGTTAAAAAAAGTGGCGTTGGTTAAAAAAGTTCAGAGCGCCCAGCGAGTACAAAATGACTGGAAAAAAGTAATATGCCAATGAAGTTGTTTTAAATATTCTGCTGTTGCGGTTTTTCACATGACGATTAATCATTGTGGATAGGTTTTCCTCTTTTTGTGAGCTAGAATATGATATATCCGTGGATTTAAGAATCTGATGAACTCTGGAAGAAAATGTGAAATAAACATTAACAACGTTTCCGAAGGAGTTTCCTCCTTAAAAATACACTATCCTTTAACATATTTTGGAGCAAAAAGTGAAAATAAACTGTCCAAAATAAAGTGTCACATTTTGGTTCTGATTAAAAAAGGGTCGCTTTTTACATTAAAATATTAAAACTATAGTGGTATAATTGACAATCTGCAGGCGGGGAAGGCTTAACAATTGTCAACATGCACATAGTGAGAATTATTAACCTCACATTGAGCCTTATCTGAGCCAAAATGTAATTATAAACTGAAAATAAGCGAGTCTAATGAATTTTTAATGAACTTAAAAACTCTTCTAAGTCTGGTATCGATGACGTTGTCCTTAATAAGGTAGAGTTTAGTGGACGACTCGTAGCGAGGAAGGCAGAGGTTAGTATGTGTTCCCATGGTCCACTGGCCTGCTCTCTCACCCTGGCCTGATTATAGACCATTTGAAGATCATGCGTGAGTAATGAAATTAAAATTGTGAATCTTGATCCTAGCAAAATTCGTCCTAACCCTTTAGTGGACTGTTTTTAAAGTCGGACCACATGGTAAACTATGAATCCTCTTGTCCCCATTGTTCCTTATACTAATGAAAATTCTCCTTTCTGCAGATAAATTTGCAGAATGTAGAATATAGTAATCACGAAATGAGGATTTATTCAAACATCGAACTAAAAACTGTGTAATTTTAAACTGTTGGAGTTTTAAACAGGTACACCTTACTGTCTACTATTCCTTAATTAGCGTGCGTATAATATAAATTTAATTGATTAAACACGTTAGTACAGCAGAATGCCACCAACCATGACGGGGAGGAAGGACCGCTTGTGAACCGGCCCGCGGCCGCCGGCAGTGGTTTGGTTTCCCTTTCAACACTACCGAACGTCCTTGCCGTCACACGCACACGTGCCAGAAACAACAAATACGCGATTTACCTTTATTCCGGATATGTGGCATCCCTCCCAATGCAAATAGAGAAATAGGAGTATAAGGACCAGAGACCTTAGTCAGGGTTACCCTAAACTCGTCGATCCCAATTGTACTAGTTACATATCCATGATTAGTCAGTGGTGACATTAGTTTCGATCTCATTGGACCTTTTACAAGTAATTGATTTGGGTTTTATATATTTAAATACTTAGCATTACAAAGCTAGAGTTTGCCTGAAAATAGGAACCTCCTCAATTGTATTTTTAACCTAAAAATAACCAACCCAAAGTTGATCAACATCTCTGAAGCCCTATCCGATTAGTGTGCAGGCAAGTACACACAGATTAACACAAGCAAAAATGTTTCTCTAGTTATCGAATAGGATATACACTTAATTTCTTAAACCTGTGGTGCCTTAATGTGTTGAATATATCGAGTCTTAAATATTGTATTGTATTTTTTACCTTTCCCCCCGAGATTACACAGAAGACTCAGCGCACGTGCTCTATAAATGCATTAAAATTCCTAGAGAATGTTGAAATCGCGATTAGACAAATCTATAAAAAGTAGTGGAACCGGTTTACGACGTGTCCAAGTGCCGGTTCTGATCGCCCTCAGGCCTCAGAGACCAAGACTGACTGCCTGGTGTTCTGCACCTGCAAGATAACGAGTCACTGCAGTCACGGAACATTTTACTTGTTTAACTGCTTATCGCTTAAGGCCAAGGCTAAATTTCAAATCCTGCCCGTCTTCAACGAAATATTCAAAATCGTTGATTTATGGCTAATTTTAAAGAGAGAAAAATATTCAGCGATTTCGGTGAGCATAATGTTGATATCACAATTAATAATCGTACAATGAAACTCGAAATATTCAGTATTTGTAATGTTTATAGGTTAACTATTTGTAATCTTACAATGAAACTCGAAATATTCAGTATTTGTAATGTTTATAGGTTAACTATTTGTAATCTTACAATGAAACTCGAAATATTCAGTATTTGTAATGTTTATAGGTTAACTATTTGTAATCTTACAATGAAACTCGAAATATTCAGTATTTGTAATGTTTATAGGTTAACTATTTGTAATCTTACAATGAAACTCGAAATATTCAGTATTTGTAATGTTTATAGGTTAACTATTTGTAATCTTACAATGAAACTCGAAATATTCAGTATTTGTAATGTTTATAGGTTAACTATTTGTAATCTTACAATGAAACTCGAAATATTCAGTATTTGTAATGTTTATAGGTTAACTATTTGTAATCTTACAATGAAACTCGAAATATTCAGTATTTGTAATGTTTATAGGTTAACTATTTGTAATCTTACAATGAAACTCGAAATATTCAGTATTTGTAATGTTTATAGGTTAACTATTTGTAATCTTACAATGAAACTCGAAATATTCAGTATTTGTAATGTTTATAGGTTAACTATTTGTAATCTTACAATGAAACTCGAAATATTCAGTATTTGTAATGTTTATAGGTTAACTATTTGTAATCTTACAATGAAACTCGAAATATTCAGTATTTGTAATGTTTATAGGTTAACTATTTGTAATCTTACAATGAAACTCGAAATATTCAGTATTTGTAATGTTTATAGGTTAACTATTTGTAATCTTACAATGAAACTCGAAATATTCAGTATTTGTAATGTTTATAGGTTAACTATTTGTAATCTTACAATGAAACTCGAAATATTCAGTATTTGTAATGTTTATAGGTTAACTATTTGTAATCTTACAATGAAACTCGAAATATTCAGTATTTGTAATGTTTATAGGTTAACTATTTGTAATCTTACAATGAAACTCGAAATATTCAGTATTTGTAATGTTTATAGGTTAACTATTTGTAATCCTGCAATAAAACTCGAAATATTCAGTATTTGTAATGTTTATACGTTAACTATTTGTAATCTTTCAATAAAACTCGAAATATTCAGTATTTGTAATTTTTATAGGTTAACTGTTTGTGATATACAAATTCTGATCACTGAAATCGCTATGTAAATATTCAACAATACGCTAGGCCATAAATAAACAAATTAGAATAATCCGTTAAGAATGGCGGAATTTAAAAGTTGACATTGGTCTTATGGGAGAATCAGGTGACTAGTAGCCCCCTCTTAAGTTTAATTTGATTAACATAATCGAGTAATGGAAATAGAGTGGTGCTGCGGCTTCTAATAGTACAGTACCTCACTTTGACTGAGACAATTTGTTCATTAATAAAGTTTGTTTTTTATTTGTATATAGTACTCTCAAAATCCAATAGTAAAAGTTTATTCGTCACGACGATGCTAAATTATAAATTAAATAAAACTGTATAGTTCAATTAATTAATTTATTCAATTAATTAATTTATTCAATTAATGTAAATTATTAAATATAAAAAAAATTGTAGGTTGGCGAGCTTCGACTGAACCAAACGTTACCGAATTACTTGGCAGCACGAAATAAAAACGAGTTTGCACGCAGCACGCTGACGTAAGGGAAGTGAATTTCCACAAAAAAACTTTTAAAACTCAAAATATGTGTAAAAATAAACATTTGTCCAATTTTTATTGAAATCTGAAAACACTGATTTTTTGGCTGTTCTGATACTCCTGGTTTCATTTACTTGCAAAGCTGGGAATACAATTTTGCGCATTATAAGGTTAGGAGAAGGTCCAGACAGGCTTTAAAGTAGGCGTGAGGTTGCTGGGGATAATAAAAGTACTCTAACAAAGGAATAACAGGCTTTTCTAGTGTAAAACCCCCATAAGACAACGTACTGTGTTTAGCCGATACACATTTTCTTTAATAACTCGGTAAATATTTATGCTAGAATGACGAGAGAGGGCTTAAAACTTTCGCCTCTCTAATTCCCATCTTTTTAAATGCATTAATTTTACATCTGGGGCTTTTCTGACCCTTTTTGGGCCCAAAAACTCGAAATTTGAAAGATTAATCCCCAAAAAATGGGTTTAGGGTTTTCCGATTGTTTTTCCCAACGAACTTGTCCAACAGATTATAGAAAGGAACGTCCCTACCAAATTTGAAGTAAATCGGATAAAAAATGGACCACTAGAGTGCATACATACATATATATATATATATATATATATATATATATACATATATATATATATATAAAAAATTTTGAACGACCCCCCAAAACGTGTTCAGGGGGCCACGTTAGGAACTTCTATGGTGGTCCCGGGCTTAAGTTTCACCGTGCGGGTCATGCTAATAGTTCACTTTCCAAAGGAAATTCACTAATAAAGCTGCGGCAGGAGTTCATTACATTGTTACAGTATTTAAGGTAGTTGCCTTAAATACTTTTACTGAGTGCAGTGAGAAAGTTTATCTTCGTCAGAAGTCTAGGACAACCAATATTATGTTTAATATTATTGCAAAAAAACTATGTCTTTACTTTGTTATCTTTATTTTCGGAAGCATTATATGGTTATAAGACATAACAAGTGGTAAAAATGTAGTTTGAGCGTAAGTATTTTTTCAATAATATTATTTTTTTATAATTTAACTTTATATAATTTTTGTATTAGATTGTTAAATTGCATAAAAAAAATAAAAAGGCTCAAAGTTCAAGAAAATACTTTAAAAAACTCTAAGGGTTCTACCAATTTAAGTTATAGCAGTTTAAAACATAGATATTTAATTTAAACCGCTCGGTGGACTTTTTTCTGTTTGTTACATGTGGTATGTTGTTGATCAGGAAGTGTATATGCACCAGACAATACATGAAAACTGCAATTGAACAAACGCTAAACAGATAATTTACAGGTGGTAATTCCTATTTAAGACTCGTCGCTGTTGTTTTTAAAGTTTATTTATATTTGGACATTTGACTTGTAAGTATACGAATTCCTAATCAACTTAAGTAACGAACTTAATTTTTAAACTGAAGTCTTTCCTAAAGTAAATAAGTCAGGATAAAATGTTATAAACAGGATACATTTTATCTTGTTTGGTTGTAACAACATGTATTATGCTACTCTAGAAATTATTCAAAGTAAATTATTTAGTCCTGGTAAAAACAGTTGAAAAATAATAAAACTATTAACTTAAGGTTATTTGGATTCGCGAAAAAACTATTAGATGTGCAATAATTGTGCATTTGCTATTTGAAAGCCCTTTACGTGAAGGTACCTTTCGATGGTCTCCAATTTGTTAAAAGTAAATCCTCATGTTTAAAAATTTCCTTTCTACGTTAATAAGTTGATTGCATTAATTGTGAATCTATTCCCCTGATGCATCATCAAACAATAATAACTGGATTGCTCGTTAACATCAAAACAAATTTATATATAAATGATAAAATGTGCAAACTTGAATCCAAAATTACATTTTAAATTAATTTCACACAAGAATTGTAAATAATACATTTATTACGTTTTTCTAAACCTCAAGTTGTACAACGTTATGTAATAAGATAACTAAAACCACATACATCGAACATTGACTTCTGAAGAGAATCCGTTTATCACACGTCGTCCTGTTGTCATTGGCTGATGACACGTACTTTGTTTCAAAGTAATCAGAAAAAAATGTTGAACTAAGAAATTAAAAACTCAAAATTCCAATAACAATTAGTTTGTCTTGGAATTTTGATAGTTTAATTTCTCCATTCAAAATTTAAATTATTTTCTTTAATGAGCTCTTAGTACAATATGGGTAATCAGGAACAGTATTATATTTTTATCTTGATTTTAACTAATTGGGAATTCAATATATCTTAAGATTCGTCCACTACATCTGAAGCGATGCGAGCTGCCATGTTGGTCTTGTGGGTGGTGCCGATGTTCGCGCTCTCAGTGACAGACGCGTCCCGCTGTGACGACACTATCGTCCACAACATCCAGCACAGTTGGGCGGCGGCAGCAGCCTCTGGCAATGTGCCCAAACACGTCCTCCAGGGAGTGAGTCGTACACAAGGGTTTATTAAGACAGATATTAAAACTTCAAACATAGATCAGTTGAACAAAACTTTGGCTACGGGTACTACAGTAGTTCTAGTTCTTCTTCAAACAAAACTTTGGCTACTACAGTAGTTCTAGTTCTTCTTCAAACAAACCTCAGAAATCTGGATGCATTCAGTTAAATAATTTAACGCTTGCAAGATTTTACTGTTTTAAAACTTATAATTCGAATTTTTAAAACTATCTATGTTTTCGGGAACAAATGTCTGAAATTGTACAGTAATAATACAGTAATATTACAACATTCAATTAGCAAATAACAATCGAAAAATACTCTCAGCATCAAAACCAGTGTGCCAAGCTGAATCACTAAAATACTAAATTAATTAGCTGTATCAAAATATGAATGTTTTGGGGATGATTTTATAAGTTCAAAATCATTAAGGAAATTTGCTATAAATATGATGTCGGTTTCCTAGATCAAAGCTGCCGGCAGGACGGCGAATGTGCGTGTGTCGGCGGACATCAGGCCCGATATAAAGTGCATGTTCGTCTCCCTGGAGCAGGCACAGGGGAAGAAAGGGATGGACTTGCACTACATCAATGTGCTCAATAACGGGTGAGTAAACGATTGACTGACGTCATTATTCCTCCAGCAACGGGAGAAGAACCGAGGGATGGTATTGCGCTACATCAATGTGCTCAAGAACGGGTGAGTAAACGATTGACCGACGTCATTGTTCCTCTAGCAACGGGAGAAGAACCGAGGGATGGTATTGCGCTACATCAATGTGCTCAAGAACGGGTGAGTAAACGATTGACCGACGTCATTGTTCCTCTAGCAACGGGAGAAGAACCGAGGGATGGTATTGCGCTACATCAATGTGCTCAAGAACGGGTGAGTAAACGATTGACTGACGTCATTGTTCCTCCAGCAACGGGAGAAGAACCGAGGGATGGTATTGCGCTACATCAATGTGCTCAATAACGGGTGAGTAAACGATTGACTGACGTCATTATTCCTCTATCAACGGGAGAATAATCAAGGGCTGAACTTGCTCTACATTAACGTTCTTAAGGCGGGGTGAGTAAACGATTGACTGACGTCATTATTCCTCTATCAACGGGAGAATAATCAAGGGCTGAACTTGCTCTACATTAACGTTCTTAAGGCGGGGTGAGTAAACGATTGACCGACGTCATTATTCCTCTAGCAACGGGACAACTTGTAATGTGGCTTCATTTGGTTGTGATTTATTAATATCTGCATGATATACCTCTGCAGCAGCAAACCTGCGTGCACAGTCCTATGTAAACTTTGCTATACCATGTAGTATTATTCTTATGGGGAAAAATTAAATGCTATACATCTCACTTATTTATGAATATAGTTTGATAAAACGTGGTATGTGCCTTCATGTGATTGTGGTATATTTATATTTGCAAGAAAATTCCTCTGCGTAGTCTGTCCAATGTTATTATTATGGAGAAGAAGTAAAATATTATATCTCGCTAATTTATCAATATGTTTTGATAATAGTTGGTAAGCTGAATGATGTGTTGTTGAGGTACATATGTATATTTGCATTTGAAATTCGCTAAGTACTTGGGTTCGTGGCGATGGGGGTGTTTTACTCAGGTATCGTTTCAGGCCGACTGAAATTGGTTTCATGATTTTTGTTTAATACGATGATTAAGCTAATGACCTATGTTTGAACAAACCACTATTATTAGTGAATTTCCTATGGAAAAGTGAACTATTAGCATGACCCGCACGGTGAAACTTAAGCCCGGGACCACCGTAGAAGTTCCTAACGTGACCCCCTGAACACGTTTTGGGGGGTCGTTCAAAATTATATATATATATATTTTTTTTATATATATGTATGCACTCTGGTGGTCGCATTTTTTGACCGTTTTACTTCAAATTTGGTAGAGATGTTTCTTTCTATTATCAGTTGCACAAGTTCGTTGGGCAAAACAATCGTAAAACTCTAACCCCCTTTTTTGGGGATTATTCTTTCAAATTTTGAGTTTTGGGCCCAAAAAGGGTCAGAAAAGCCCCGGACGTAAAATTAATGCTTATATTAAGATGGGAATTAGTGAAGTGAACGTTTTTAGCCCTCTCTCGTCATTCTAGCATAAATATTTACCGAGTTATTAAAGAAAATGTATATCGGCTAAATACAGTGCGTTGTCTTATGGAGTTTTTACATTAGAAAAGCATGTTATTCATTTGTTGGTGTATTTGTATCATCCCCAGCAAGCTCGCACCTACTTTCAAGCCTGACTGGACCTTCTCCGAACCTTATAATGTGCAAAATTGTATTCCTAGGATTGCAGGTAAATGAAACCGGGAGCATCAGAACAGCCAAAAAATCAATGTTTTCAGATTTCAATAAAATTGGAATAAATGTATGTTTTTACAATTGTTTTGAGTTTTAAAAGTTTTGTATGTGGAAATTCACTTCCCTCACGTCAGCGTGCTGCGTGCGAACTCGTTGTTATAATAAAACCTCTCCTCTTCAGGTTTGCTGGAGCTTACGTCTCTTGCCCTCCGCTCTTCGGTTACTTTATACTGTTACTGAAGTTCAGTCACGTACAAAATATCACGTATATCAATGGATAAATCTAAGTATTAAAATATATTGTTGTATGTGAAACTTATCAAATCATGAGATAGTTAATTGTTTGTAACTTATGTCCAAACTAAAAAGTAAATTAGCGTGGGTTTTTTCAAAATTATTGCTTTACTATTTGTCTTCTCAGAAAGCCCGACATATCTCTTCTAATTTGTCAAACTCACCTATGTTTCGGCAAGTAAGGAAACTGTTCACGTTACCTCCCGAAACGGCCGAGAAGTAGTGTACTTTTCAACACTAGAAGCGATAGGCATCGTTCAAACCAATCTATTAATAAACAACAAATCCAGTAAGTCTCAATAACACGAAAACTTAATCACTCAATAATTAGTCAATCAATCAGAAATTGGGGTTTTAACCCGAATATTATGATTTCTAGTGAAGAGAAGACTGGCAGTATTTACGTTGAAGAGAGCGACTTCGGCCATTTGGAGAACCAATGGGCAGGCGGTAAGTTTACTAGTGGAAAATCTATATAAATACTGTATATTGTACACGCTAAGAAAGCTTGGTTTTTAATTAACATCCATGTAAGTTTCCACTTCAGTAAGAAAGCCGTAACTCGATACATAATTACACGGTTCCGGCTCATACAAAAATAAACTGCTGGATTTATAACAACAAATAAATACTAGAAACATAATAAAAAATAATGTATACTGAGGTTGTTTTTGTTAATTATGTGCCTGTTGATAACTGAACAAGGATATGTCTATATAAACATAATTAGGTGTTGGTGTGCTAGCTGAATGGGCCAGTGTAGTGGTAGAGAGACCGCATTCTAATTTCCAAATCACCAGATCGACCAGTTTGCCCATGATTTTGTGAAGGTCGGTATTTCATCTTGCTTCACCCCATATAGGTATTTTGTAGTCACACTCTAATGTAAACGTGTTTTGGACAAATATAGTGAATTTAGTGAAAAAATAACGTAACTTAACGTCACTTTTAGTTTATTTTTCCTCAAACGACTTTGTTTTTTCCACAGGTGCAGGGAAAGCGAACCGATACCTCATCTACTACAAACCTGGAGTTTGGGCCTACTACAAGTGCGAGGATGAAGGTGTAGTTCGCATCAGGGCAAAGTCTCTGCCAGTTTTGAATCCATGGGCAAAATAGCCTCCAAACTAACTTTATCATGGCTTTTATCATATTTTATTCATTAATATTCACCCTAATTTTATAATAATCATTATACAGTATTAGATAAACGTTTTAATAAGTTTCACGGGTATAATACGTTACTAAAAGGGATTCAGTAAGCAAATATACACATTTAAATTATTTATACTAACTTTAAAAAATTCAGTTACACCTTCAAATCCAACTAGGTGGTGTTAATTATTTATTCGTAGTGTTTTTCGATATAATATTAGGTGATGTGAATAAAGCTTAACAAATGCTTTTACTCAATGATTTTTCTACATAGGAAAATCAATTGCTGTTTTCTATTCAATTGCTCAGTTGACCAAACCAAGTTAAATACAATTTAAATTAAAAACATAAACATTTTATGAATATGTCCTAGTACCTAGACCCAGACCGACCGCCTTCCGTCACTCCAAGAAACATTTGTTCTCCATAAAAATAACATAACACCTTTTAAGGCTAATGTGGTGGAGGCCCTAATGTTGGGGTTTAAAAACCTAGTCTTAGTTTTTTTTTGTCTTTTTTGTCAATGATGGAAATTGACTAAAACCACGAAACAAGTCGTACAAAATGTAACAAGGCAACTTTGCCAGTGGGGAGAAGCTTTGGGTTGGGGGAGCGTATCCAACGTGGGGCACGCTTTTTTAACCATCGTCGGAGCCCTGCCTAACTATTCTATCGTCTGGGGAAAACGATAAAAATACATTTTCGTCCTCCACAGAGTGGGAGCAGTTTTGTAAAGTCTTTTAGGAAATCCACCTGGACACACAGACACGTACTCCTATTATGAGTATGAATATTGTAACTAATCATTGCATAATGGTCTCGGCCCCTTGGGCTGAATTTCATAAAAGAAGTAAATACACTAGTTAGTGAATAAAACAGCGTTCTGATTGCAGGTGCACCAGGAGAGCCCCAGGGGTTGGTGAAGGTGGCGGTGTCGGGGGCGGCGGGGGCAGAGGCCCAAGTGGAGGAGGCGGTGGTAGCGCTGGAGAAGTATGGCATCAAGGCGACCAGGAAACTCTCCACGGACTGTAAGGTCTCCGAGGGCAAGAAAAACTAAGACCTCTCATTAAAGCATTTATCACAGACATTCGCATATTTAATATTTTCGTTCCCACATACAGACAGTATAATTATCATTTATTGATTTTGGAACTAATTCGATGTAGTTAATTTGTGGGTATCCAAATTATACTAGTAGCCCGTCATGGCTTCGCTCGCGATCTCAGTACAATATTATTTTTGAGATGCTAGTTACAATTATTGTTAAAGCACTTGGGAAACCGAGCTTTGCTCGAGAAGCCAGTCAGTGTGTTCAACCCTAGAGTACTTATATTCACGGTTCCTTTCCATGTTTTCATTGCTTATTTTCTCGTTTCTAATCATTTTGGACATGTCCACTTTATATTCAATCTTCAGATTTAATGGTTCTCACAATTTATACATAACCTAATCATGTATATTTAAAGTTATGTATACACTGGATTTAATCACTATTCTCACAAAAATCACATGATACTTTACCAATTGATTTTTTCTATTAGAATTCAATGTTTGCTTTTGAACAGCTGGTACGATTCTTTTGTTTTTATTTACAAATCTTAACCATAACCCCAATGTTAGTTTTTCAAATAATTTTCAATACAAAACTAAATTTTTCCAGGGATAAGGCCTGATTAGAACACATTTATTAACCCATAAATTTGATAGTTCAAACATTCGGAGAGCCCCAAAGTAAAGCATTTTTGGAGGCAAAGGTTTTATTCTGACTTATTAACTATCCTCCTGACAAAAGTATATGTAATGTTTACGGTCGTTAGGGCCGAGCCTCATTGGAACGGGAATAAGCCTATAATTTGTTTGAGATGGACCCATCTTCTTCCAAATATCTGCTCAATAACTCCTGTAGGTTGTTCTACTTATTGGTGGTGGACTTAAGATCTACTTTGTAGCAGTGCCGGACAAAGGGGCATAGCCCTAATGGCGAACTATGATTTTAAACAGCCAAAGTCTCCTCACCCACACGAAAATGGGTAAAGTGTTTAATTTCATTCATTGTGTTTTTTTTTTGTGAAACACGTGGCTCATAAACAAACAGACGGATAAACAGATTTGAAGACAAACTTAAATATCTCCGCTGCACACAACATGTCACTGCTCAAAGTGATGCATAAAATAATCTTATTTTATTTATATAGATAGATAAATTCCTTACCTGTAACATTTGGTATTGCTAATAATCTGTCCATAAATATATTAACATCTGCAATTCAAATAAAATTACTCCCCATGTTAATCTTATGAGCGAAAAACAAACTTTGAGGGAGGCCCGTGCCCTTCAGATTGAAAATGTCGAAAAATTAAAACCTTTATGCACAACTACCAATCAGGACGAATATTTTGGTACCGCAATCGTTAAAATTAGTTCAGTAATAACGGAGGAGTTCTTTAAAAAAAATCGGCTTAGCGTATTAATAGATAAGATACCGTAAGAGTTATAAGAGTTAAATGGTTTTCTTTACCTATTTATTCTTATTATTTAAAATTAATTATACTATCATAATTCCAGGCAAAGAAAAAATACTCACTGTATTTTATTAGTGTCAAGTATCAGTCATCTTGGCCACGAACATAAGAATTCAGCCGTTTAAAATATTATAAATTGACGATTACTCTCTGCAGTTTTATCAGTAAACCCCACTCTCGGTTACTTCATCAGAAGACACCCCTCTCAGATACTTTATCAGCAGATCCCGCTCTCGACTACTTTATCAGTAAACCCCACTCTCGGCTACTTTATCAGTAGATCTCGCTCTCGGCTACTTAATCAGTAGACCCCCCTCTCGGTTACTTTATCAGTAGACTCCGTTCTCGGCTACTTTATTAGCAGACCCCGCTCTCGGCTACTTTATCAGTAGACCCCGCTCTCAGCTACTTCATCAGTAGACCCCACTCTCGGCTACTTTATCAGTAGATCCCGCTCTCGGCTACTTTATCAGAAGACCACCCCTCTCGGCTACTTTATGAATACACTCCACTCTCGGCTACTTAATCAGTAGACTCCACTCTCGGCTACTCTATCAGAAGACTCCCTCTCAGCTACTTTATCAGTAGACCCCGCTCTCGGCTACTTATCAGTATACCCCACTCTCGGCTACTTTATCAGTAGACCCCGCTCTCGGCTACTTTATCAGTAGACCCCGCGCTCGGATACTTTATCAGTAGGCCCCGCTCTCGGATACTTTATCATTAGAACCCGCTCTCGACTAATTTATCAGTAGACCCCGCTCTCGGATACTTTATCAGTAGACCCCGTTCTCGGATACTTTATAAGAAGACCCCCCTCTCGGCTACTTTATCAGAAGAGCCCGCTCTCGGCTACTTTATCAGAAGACCCCCTCTCGGCTACTTTATCAGAAGTCCCCCTCTCGGCTACTTTATCAGTCGACCCCCTCTCGGTTACTTTATCAGTAGACCCCGCACTCGGATACTTTATCAGTCGACCCCCTCTCGGCTACTTTATCAGTCGACCCCCTCTCGGTTACTTTATCAGTAGACCCCGCACTCGGATACTTTATCAGAAGACCCCATCTCGGCTACTTTATCAGTCGACCCCCTCTCGGTTACTTTATCAGAAGACCCCCTCTCGGCTACTTTATCAGAAGACCCCCTCTCGGCTACTTTATCAGTCGACCCCCTCTCGGTTACTTTATCAGTAGACCCCACACTCGGATACTTTATCAGTAGGCCCCGCTCTCGGTTACTTTATCAGTAGAACCCGCTCTCGACTACTTTATCAGTCGACCCCCCCTCTCGGTTACTTTATCAGTAGACCCCGCACTCGGATACTTTATCAGTAGGCCCCGCTCTCGGCTACTTTATCAGAAGACCCCCTCTCGGCTACTTTATCAGTCGACGCCGCTCTCGGCTACTTTATCAGTAGACCCCCTTCTCGGATAATTTATTAGTAGACCCAGCTCTCGGCAATTTTCAGTTGACCCCACTCTCGGCAGTTTTCGAGATATATCGAGTGTGCCCAATATTTCAATCTCAAGTTGTGATTTTGTTAATGTGTATCGTAAAAGGATTTCAAGTACAATTATTCGACGTGAATTCCTAATCCTATATTTTGATACGAGTAATGTCTGTATAGTATAATGGGATCTTGGAATCCCGCGAAAGAATGTTTCTTAAACCTTGAAAATATGGGGTTTGGCCCTCGGAAAGGTGTCCTCCTACTTGCGGTCGGTCCTATTTGCGGTCAGTCCTATTTGCGGTCAAGTGTAATTTTATAAGGGATGATCAAAGTTCTGGAGGTGGAAGGGTTTCCAGTTTGCGGTCACATCTTGAGAGATAGTTAATTACTTCTTCTTCCTGTTCATAGAATACCTAGCCACTAAATATATAACAGAATGATTTTACCATAATAACAAATCAAGTCTATAGAGCAGCAAGGATTCTAAATGTTGTATAAATTCTGAGACTCATATCTTCAAGTTCGTAGTTGTCTACAAAGCCACTTTTATGTTATCAGACAAATTTTTCTCAACTTACAAATCAAGTCTGATAATATTATAAATGGCCGTTTATTACGGTGTACAGTGGAATCTTGGTTACGTTTTGGGGAAAACTAGTTTTGCATAAAGGGTTGTTTTGCCAGTAAACAAGGGGGGGCATGGTGTCGAGTCACCCACCCCTATTCAGGTGTACATACCTGCTGTATGCGTCATCCCCCCATCCCCCTGGCCCGCTTGTTCTGCGGGACATGGTTTCTAGTCACTTACCCCTACATGTGTACATACCTGTTGTATGCGTCATCCCTCTGGCTCCCTTGTTGTGAGGCTCACTATATGGTGTTCAAATATGTGACCGCAAATTGGACAAATATAATTTGATTAGCCCACAACATTTTTGGGGTGACCGCAAACTGGACGATTTTGACCTTGACCGCAAATAGGACTGACCGCAATTGGGATACAACCCTCGGAAATCCATTGGCAAACTCGTTAAACTCAGGAAATTTTTAAATTTGTCTGAAAAAGTAAACTTGTCGTTCCATCCCAGTTACATCAGGATACAAGCATATGTATAAAAAATAAACTGACCAAACAAAATAATCGTCTGCAACAGATAAACATTGTAATTTTAAAGGGCGAAGCCCTACGGGATTTTCGAATATTTATCTTCTGAATTTGGATGCTTATAGGAATCATAAAATATACATTTATGGTGTTAGATGGGGTTTTGTCACGACAACACCTTCAAATTTTTTTTCAATACGCCTCAATTCTCCTTTGATTGTTTGCATTCCAGAATTGGCGTTTTACATGGATGAGGTATTCTAAAGCAACAGGCCTAATAAAGTACCATATCGTGATTTCTAAAACTACTAGCTACCTCTTCGTAGTTTAGCAATTAGTTATTTCGGTTCCACTGTTAGTTGTTTCGCTATTAAGAAGTCAGTGGTTTGATGTCTGGATAGGGACATCCAATTCACAATGATACTCACAGATACACTCTAAATCATCACTCCATATTTTTATACAAGCAAAATGTTAATTGATGAAGCAGAGAACAGAGAGTAAGAAACAAAATTGGACAAAAGGAGGTGGAGAAGAACACATGTGAAGGTAGGCCGGTGGTTGTGCAATGTGCCAGCCCGGTCCTGGAGGTTGAGCAATACAGAAGCGGCGAGCAGTCAAGTGACGTGACGACGCAAGGAAAGTGTAATTATCAGCAGGAAACAAACAGAGAGCACAGCACAGCAACAAGACGGTGCGGCGCAGCACGCATGCGAGAGATAAAACAACACAACCAGCGGCGCGGTGGAAACTGATAGAAACTTCGAATGGAAGCGGTGAGTAGGTAAATAACCAGGGGATGAACGAACTGCCTGTTGGCAACTTGATGAATCCAGTCCACTATCCAAAGCACGATAATTGCTAAAACCATTAGACGTTGTTAGAGGACTGTTCCAGAACATAACAAGGCAACAAGGTAAACCTCCTATACTAAAACCGCCTCAAATCCATTATTTCATTTTGTGGTGGGGGTTAAGATAAACTGTGTCAAGATACACTGTTAATACCGAATGGATCCCTTTTAGCTACGATCGTTTCGAAATTGTATCACTAAGAATCTTCTTGGAAGTTTGATGTCGGTCTGTGAATGTATTAACGATTTACCGTTGACTGTTACCCAGACACAGTCACCCTTAACAGTAAACCATCACACCACTAGAGCAATATACTTTGTCGCGTATAATGTTCAGCTCATCCGAACAAACATATACAGAGTAGAAACAGAGTGGGGGGAAATAGTCTGTGGTGAATAATATTGTTTACTGTTGAAAGTTTTCTCATCTTTTGAGAATATCGATAGACTATTGACTGTAGGTATAAGATAGTTGACAAACTATCATTCTAGCTAATGGAAATAAAACAAAAATAATAAATACGGTTAAATGCAAGTTTCTGAAACGGAAATACACTAAAACTTCTAGAGGTGCGACAGTGGATTTCGATATATCTAATGGTGCAATTGGTTTACTTGGCATGAGTGGTGTTGATGATAATGTATTAACAATTTAAAAAATTACTATCATAATGATTATTTACGATTACTGACTGAATAATTCCAGCGTTCAGGTCAGGGGCGGATACAGACTATCATTTTAGGGGGGGAGGGGGAGGGGGTGTGTCATGAGGTCGTTAGTGAAAATCATAGTATTGTGCAACTAGCTTTTAATACATCTAATGCTATTACACAAATATTAATCTCCAAAAAAGTGAAGCCTACTGGTGGCACCATTTTCCCCTCTGCAATCTCTGTTCCAACGGCAAAACAACTAACCACAGACCATAAAACAATGCAATTTGCAATTTATGACAACCGTTTTCGATCAAGCAATAACAATGTTTTCCTGAAAAACATATTTTAAAATCAGTGTGTTTAAAATTAAATCATTTGATTCGTTAATGAATATGGAACACAAGGAGAAAAAAATTTACTTTTCAAATACAACTTTTATATCAAACATATTTTCGATCAAACATTTGCTGGAGACCATTATTTTTCTGTATTTTTTTACAAACATGGCTTCTAGTGAGGCTTCAACTTTTCAAACCAGAAGAGAACTCTAAGATGTGTTTAACCTCGTAGGCATTGAGTATGCGTTTTCTTAGTGGGTTTGGCAGTCAAGGAAAATTGGAAGATCCTTCTACAGGGACCGGAATAAATGGTTGTGAAAAACATTAGCCTACATAAAGTTAAGTGAGTTTTAGGCCGTAGAAGTTTATTTCACGGTTTTATTAAAATAACTTACGAATTTACTGAATTCATTGTATTATAATTGTAATATATTTATGTAATTACTATTATTCCATATAGTTAAAAAGTTAATAAACGATTAAACAATAAAAATATTGTAGAACTAACTTGACTCTTATGAACACAGTTCAGTGGATGCAATATGTAATGACAACCAGCCCTAGCGATTAATGATTTTTAAAGCAATGTTAGATTTAATAAAGAGAAAATCCTTCAACAAAGGGCCTAAAATCCCTCCATAAGCCATGTCTCGTAGAACAATAAATTTTAAATTGTACACCAACACACTGACTATTGAAAATAAGTTGCATAGCCTAACCTAAAAGGATGATGACGTTGTATGGTTATTATCAAGGAGGTCCATTGGTTATACTAGAGACAACACTACCTAACGATTTGCGTCAAAAATGTCAGTCGATGGTTTGCATAATGTAAGAACCAGACACATCATGGGTGATTTGGTTAGGTTATTACATTTATTTCTGGCAGAAATAAATTAAATAATCTCGTTATTTCAACTGCCGTAATGGATTCTTCTAAACGAGTCTGGTCATTCAAATAAGTGCAATTAAAGGACCGGTAATCAAAATTAAGCAAATTAATAAGCTTGCTTCACGTATCTATTCTTACAATTAAATGGAATGAACTACGAATAAATCAACAAATACAATGTTACTAACCAATATATCTCCTTGGTTATTGGTATATTTGGAGATTTAAGGTGTGACTTGCAACAATGCGAGAGCTAGCGTCACAGTGGTCATTCAGTGATAATGAGTGCTAAAATAAGTCTTTTTCACTAATCTATATAAATAAATCACAATCCCTTTTTTGACGTGACTCCATAACTCGAGAACGAGTGCACCAAATTGGACGATTCTTTTTTTGTTGTGTTCCTTAATGCCAGGGGAAGGTTTGTATGAAAGAAAATTTTTAATCCACCCAACCATTATTTAGTAATTTGACTTTAAAAATTGTAAAAAATGCCTTTAAATTAACATTGGTGGAAAATGCTTTTATTAAACTGTGAGATACAAAAGAGATAATTTCCAATTACAAAGAAACTATGATGATTAAATATCAATCAAATACATTTCATGAAACATAACGTACTTAGTATATAGTGAAAGGTTTTCCCCAAATGAGAAAAAGGGTTTATATTTATAATTCGTGAACAAATAAATCATTAATATAAGAATTTGAGGGACAACGTTCTCCTGTAGACTCCCAAACCATTAACAATTTATCCCCTAGATGGCAGCACCTGATATTTGAAAATTTCCAAAGCCATTTGGTTTGATCATATGTAATCAATACTAAGATTTAAATGAGTTTAAAAACATGTGTTTATTTGTTTACATTTTGGTTTTTATTTTGTCAAGGATTTAGAAATTTTACTTAGTTCAAAGCTTTTTTAATAACCAAGGTAAAAAGTGTTATAATTTGAGCTGGAATATTTTCATTTAACTGTGCTATAATGTGAACCAGAATCTTTATATAACTTTTTTGTGGCATCAATTTGGAAAATCCATGCTTTTCACATGGCCAACTCTATGTCGCCTGTTCCCGTGTCGGAAACCCATCAAACTTATTTATTTATGCGCCAAAAAACAAGACTAATAATGTTGTATACCAAAAAGCATTACAATAAACGAGATTCACATTAAAGACAGGACAACGTCTGTCGGGTCATCTAGTGAAGTAATAAAAACGGGCATAAGTGTTCCAAAAACGACCAACTGATGAAATGTAATTACCTTTACGGTAAACAATGGGTAAAATATGTGAAGGTCTAAGACTTTTGGAGGGGGGGGGTCATGACCCCCATGTGCCATTTGGTCTTTGCGCCTGGTTCAGGTAGTAATGAATGTAACTACAATAATTACTAACTTTCGTTCACAATCTTTGGTACTGAAGAACAAACAACCGAATTGAAACTCCAATTTCGTTGGAATCCAAATACTGTAATAGCTTCCATCTTAAGGTAAACAATAAATTAACTTCATAAATTAAAGTAGTTTAAGGTCTTGACTACAGTGCATACACACCACAGGGGTTCTCCGATGTGGGACTGAACCACGTGAAACTGCTACTCACCTGCAACAAATAACGTGGAATGTGTAATCAGTCAGTGACCTTGACGAGGAAACAACATTCTAGGAACTCAGGCAAATAACAAAATGTCGTAGAGTCGTTGTAAAATCGTATAATGACAGAAAATAATAATGATTGGCCGTAGGAATGTAATGAAAAAGATATTATCCTTAATATGTATTCAGTGTTTCCTCATTGTGTAACCAGTATTTTAGTTTTATGAGAAGTCTGGAGGAAACTTTATAAATTCAGAACTTATATTAGAAAATAATAACACTGAAATGCGAATACAAATTTAATTTACCGTGCATACTTATCTCGATTGTTCTGTCTCATAGAACAATCAATTTTAAATTGTACACCAACGCATTGACTATTGAAAAGAGAATGCATAGCCTCAGTCAAAATACCATAGTCAGAGGCATATGCTCTCATCAAGAGAAAATTAAATATTACTAAACAACAATATACACAGACAAGTATATTATATTAAAGTAGGCTCAAAAACTATATATTGTTAAAAATAAAACACATTGATAAGTGTTAACAACTGTTTTTGTCCATGAGGATTTATAATAGATGGAAAATGCCAAAGAAGACAAAATTTAGACATTGAAATTTGCCGTAACTGTTAAATTACGGGAACATAGAGAACAATAGAGTGTGTGTTTTTTTAAGCTGAATCCAATGGCGAAAACTCAAATTTGCCATTTTCAAAATTTATATGTAAAAAATTCAAAAAACCCATTTTTGGGGTACAAAACCCCCCCCCCAAAATACCCCTTCGGATTGAACGATCTGGCTGGTTTTCGAACTTAAAGTCATAAATGTTGCTTTACACATTTATACCAAATTTCATTAAAATCGGATCATTTTTACGAGAGTTATCGTGCTCACGGACACACACACACACACACACACACACACACACACACACACACACACACACACACACACACACATACATATATATATATATATATGTATGTATACAGTTTCAAACGAATGGTGTTTTTGGGGTCTGGGGACCTCAAAACGAAAAGTTATCATGGTCCCGGGCCTAGGTCTTACCATGCCGACTACGTTAATAGTTTCTTCCCTATAGGGTAAATTCGCTAAAAAAGACCTAGCAATTTCAATGAGCGAAATTTCGATATCACAAATAGTTTACCCATAAAAATAGTAAAATTTGAAAAATATTTGGATTTGGTTTTAATGAATATTACTTGTGATGTCGAAATGTTGCTCACTGAAATTGCTAAGTATTTTTGCTCTTTAAAATGAGCCATAAACCCGTTGAGGAGGGGCGGGCTTTGAGCTCTGACCTAATGTGGGAAGCAGGTGTAAACACGAAATGTTTCGTCATTAACAACCACCGTGCGAAGACATACATCAATCACAGAAAATATACATTTACGTTGTTAAGTTATATTATATTTTAAAAACCCACACACACAAATCCCTTCTAACACCGCTTCTAAAGTTGGTTATTTAGTGCCTCAACCCGGCTTGCATATACCGAAACTAAGTTATTTTAACAAGGTTGCGTTCCTTGTTTGACTAAAGATCTTCGCTTGAATTACATTTTCAAAGATCCTTTACTTGGCTCAAAGCATAGTTATTTGACCACATTGCTGCATCGTGCCTGTGTGGTGCATGAACTTGTAAATGTGCCGAGAAGTTTGAATTATCTTCCAAGTTAACGAAACTGAGGATACGAGTTTCAAAACCACGGGGAAGTGGCTTAACGAGCAGCATAACGATCAGCATAACGAGCCGTTTTATCATGGTGAAATTCTGAAGATGTTGAGGCGGAACTGTGGATTTCTCGAGGAATACAAAGCCCTCATAATGCGCTATCCTCGAGCGGCCTTGGGGAATCAGTTTCCTGGGCTGCACGCCCGCCGCATGCCGATAGTACACAGCCGAAATTTGCAGGCGCGGCGGCGAGTGGCGTTATGTCACGGTAGAAAGTGGCTGCTTGGCCAAGTCCTCGCCGCACAACACCACACTACGCCGCGCCAGGCTCTAAACTTTGGCCCCCTTGGCCGTGGTCTTAAACATGGTGGGCTAAATACTCGAGCTTGAGGTGAAAGCTTTATTAAGTTGATGGATTATGATCAATAGGGTTTCTTTACTATGCAAGTTCAATGCCGGGCGTTAGGAAAATAACTCCCTAATTTAAAGAAAATACGTACGATGGGAAAAATATATATTACATTTATACGCGCATCTCTAAAATCACTAATTTAAAATTCTAAATATTTATTTAAAGATCATTTAGGAATATATCTGATAAATTTGGAAACCCGCCTTGCCATTTGTACGTTTATTCATTTGACGGTATCGGATACAAACCCTAAAAGATTGTACTGAAATAAAAATGTTCGTAGGTTTTCTACATGTTTCAACATTCCGAAAAAGTCAGCAATTTCTTCGTTTCAACGTTTACTATTTTAGTCTATTTAAAGTAGGTTTAGGATTGACTGAAGCGTCTAAGTGACAGTTATCGGAAGTTGTTGTGCTGCAATGTTGCCAAATCTACAACCAACAGAAGACGACGCACAGTGGTCGAAAAAGTCCGTTTTAGTGCAAAAACCTCCAGTTGACCGTAATCACTGACCTAGCCTAAAACTAATGTTAATAAATGAATGCTGATTGCAATATAGATTATTCTGATCAATTATAATCATATTACTGTGTGGTCACGGTAATCCGAACCTTCAGTAATCCGAATTACGCGGTAACAGCGGTTTTGATTATACGCTAAATTTGAATCTTGCATTTTTATATACTGTAATAAGTAAAGTTTTATATTTCACAAAAAAATTAGCTAATCATGGATGCTAATCGTTCTTTAAGTTAACCACAAAAGTACCTACAAATAAAAAATCTATGACTACAAAATGTTAGCCTCTGTTCCGTTAATGGAGTGTACAAATTTGGATGAGATGTAGTTTGAATCTTACAAACTACGAAAGGCAGAAAAATCTGTTTATTACAATACCTAAAAAGTTTACATCTTTTATATGAATATGTAGGCTGAGGAAGATGCTAGAGAGGAAACAGCAATAGTTGTCTTATTAAAAACTTGTTAGTAAAAGGCTATAAACATACAAAACACTTATTAGTAACAAATAATTATCTAGATTTAGTGCAACTGTCCACCATTGTGAATATTCGAATTACAGAGATTAAGATTATTCACTATATTGACATCCGTAAAAGCTTTAATGTAATTGTTTTATACTTATAAATGAAAATTAATTTTTTGCTTTTTCGTTAGGTATTAACGGGCAATAATTTTCTTAGTATAATGCGAAAATAAACAAAACTGAACGAAGCTTATGCAGTAAGCACTCTCGTAAAAAATATAGTGGCTTAAGAAAAAAAACCCACACCTAAGTTCCATACCCTAAAAAATATGATTAACTTTTAAAAATCTCTTGTCTTTTGGAGCTAGAAAGATAAATTCAATTTTTCATTGAAGTACTGTAAATAACTGATTCAAAAAATAATTTACAAATCACCAATTTGGATATCTTATCTTTCAACCACTCACTGTTCCTATGCAAGAACTTTTCTTTGCTGTGCTGTACCTCTCTCTTCCTTCTATTAAAATTAGACAGAAACCTATTTCTTATCTCTTCACTTATTAGTGATAAATTTTCGTCGGAAAGTTGAGGATGTTTGCTATGTAAACCCTCTTCTATTGCACATCCACAATTAAACAACAGTTCGCACAGATCACTATAAGCAATGGTAAACTCTGCCATATTAATACATTGACACGCACAGGTTAAACGTTTAACGTAAAATGAGCAAGACTCTACAGAAAATATTTAATCAAATATTGTGATACAATTCAATAAAAATTGTAGATAACAAGGAAAATCCAATACAATAGAGTACGGGCCTTATCGCGATGAGCCGCGCGCGCCTACCGCACCGTGCATACGTTTCTTTCGGTGGCTGTCCTGAACACCGGCGGCGGAGGGCGGCGATGAAATTGATATTGCAATTACCTGAATGTATGTCCTCTATGACAAACCTATTCTCAGGGTGACTGTCGATAACAGTTTTTTCTCCGGCTCATATAAATTATAATAATTAATATTATTTTAAAATTTGAACACTGTGTTAAATTTGACCCAAACTAAATTTCAAAGTTGAAATAAATAAATAAAAATGCATGTTTTCTTGAAGATTATAAAATTCCGTACACATACATATAAAATAAAATTAGGTTTTTGCAATAAACCAGATCTTTATATAACTGTAGAAAAGTCCAACTTCTACGGGCAATGATGAATTAAATTGTAATTATGTTGAATATGTATTTCACGACGATATATACTTTATTTACACATTAAAAATGTCAAATTGTACGGTGAATCCATATTGTTCGGACATTTCTCTACAAAAAAATAACAAAGTTATTTGCCTTCGTGAAATTTCATTTTTTGGGGTTTTTGCAGCGATACGACCACTGTGCGACGTGGTTACTCACATTGTGCAATCACTTTCCACAGCTTGCCAAAACAATATGAATTATATTTGTCTTGCGAATGTAAACAAATATCTACCCTTGCTAAGCGATGCAAGGTGGAGCCTATAGGTGCTGTGCAAGGCCACCTATAGCAGGATTACGTTTTACCTTATACCGTTACCCGTCGTGGCTTCGCCCGCGATCACAATATTATGTTGGTAAGTTTTAGGATGACTGACATTTGTACAACATATTTTAAATATTTTTGTTCATGAGGTACTGTGAGTTATTACAATTATTGACTTAGGATTATGAATTATGACTTAGGATTATGTTGTACTTTTACAACATTTTAGGTCAATCTGTTGAATAAATACGATATAATTTCTGTAACAGGAGCAAGCGTAAGACTGATTCTGGGTTTTCACCTAACTTTCTCAAAAAAATCTCAACTTGGTGCTTGGTTCACCAAGTGTTTAACTTGGTGCGTAAGGGCGGTCCCACACTTATCGCGAACACACCCAAACATTCGGCCAAACTCCCAATGTTCAGAGTATTCGCGAGAAGTGTGGGAGCTGCACGAACTTTTGAATACATACGTGAACATACGGGACTGAATGTCCAGGCCTGTTCAAAAAAAGTGTGGGACCGCCTTAATAGATAACATACACATTTTCAAGACCATTGGGGTATAACTCAAAAGTACAATTAAAAAAGGTAATTTAAGATAAGGAGAATTTGGTATTGGTCGAGTTCGGAGACGTTTTCTTTTAGTGCGTGATTGATCTGAACTTTTTCAACACAATAATCGAAGAACTCATTGTGCATAATATAAAATATTCGACCATAAAAATATTACTGCACATTAAATACCTCAGATTGTTTAACCAAACATTGAACTAATCAAAATCAAAACAACACAACGTTTACATTTTTACTGGCATTTGCACATTTACAATAGTTTCTATGAGCGAATAAAACCAAACATTTATATACTCCAAGCAGCCGCATCAGATGGTTACCAGTAAACAAAAAGCAATCTGGCACTGCAGGACACATGTGTTTGGTTGCTATGGTTATGTTCGGTCAAAGGTGCCACGTCATTGGCCGGGCGAGACGCTGCTGCTTAAAAGTTACCACCAGTCCCAACAGGTGTCTCTAGAGTCAATCCTAAACCTACTTTAAATGTACTTAAATATATAGTACTCACTTGGTGTATCACGGCAGACAATCATTTTCTTCGATCAGGTAATTATAAACGTGTAAATGTTAGTCTTAAAAGTTAATCAGTTCCCCCTCAGAATTTAGCCCAAATGTTTTTCGCTCTCCATGAATCATCCCGATGTAACATGGATCGTCAGTCATAGTCTTATAAAAGAGAATATCTTCATGGTTTATTTTTCTATTCTAACGAACTTCAACGTAGCATTTACTACCTTACGCAAGGTAAACGATATTTCACTTCCAGCCAGATGTTCGCCATCATAGCAGTTATAACGGATATACAGCTAGAGCAGTTATAACAGCTACTCACAGACTATCGCAACTGCTAAGGTTGTTCTTTGGCGTTAATTTGGCGCGGATTTTCAGCATTGACCACATTTTTACTTGTCCCTACAAACATTTCAAGAGAAGTTAAGTTTGGGCTTCGAGGTTCTCAAAGTGATTAAGCCTTCCCTGCCTATACACCTTCGAGAAAAAGCGAGCGTCCAAGGCATCACTAACATATTCTTTATAAACAGACCTAACAACCGCAGGTAATCAAGTCGGGCAAGGACACCTGAGGAAAACCCGAATGGTTAATATACCCATTTGTTTTTAGCGAATTTCCCCTATAGGGAAGAAGCTATTACCGTAGTCGGCATGGTAAGACCTAGGCCCGGGACCATGATAACTTTTCGTTTTGAGGTCCCCAGACCCCAAAAACACCATTCGTTCGAAACTGTATATATATCTATATATCTATATATATATATATATGTGTCCGTGAGCACGATAACTCTCGTAAAAATTATCCGATTTTGATGAAATTTGGTATAAACGTGTAAAGCAACATTTATGACTTTAAGTTCGAAAACCAGCCAGATCGCTCCATCCGAAGGGGTATTTTGGGGGGGTTTTGTACCCTAAAAATGGGTTTTTTGAATTTTTTACATATAATTTTGGAAAAAGTCAAATTTTGGTTTTTACCATTGGATTTGGCTTAAAAAAACACACAATTTGGTATTTTGATAATTTCTCTACGACAATTGGTTACCGAGATATTGAAAGTGCTAAACACAGTACGTTGTCTAATGTTATTCTTATGGAGAAAAAGAACAATTTTATATCTCGCTTATTTATGAACGTATACTGACGAAACTTGGTATACGGCTTCATCTGGTTGTGGACCATTGATATTTGCTCAAAAAAAACAATTTTTTGCCAACGGCTCCCGTAGCAGCAAACCTGCGTACTCAGCCCCATGTTATTCTTATGGAGGACAAGTCATGTGTTATCTCCCTTAATTATGAAAATAAATTAATGAAATTTGGTATGTGACTTTGCCTAAATGAGTTATATTGATATTTCTATAAAACCCCAATTTTTGTGTTCCTTCCTTCAGCAAACCTGCATACTCAGCCGCCATGTTATTCTTATGGAGAATAATTAAAATGTCATAAATCGTTTATTTATGAATGTATATTGATGAAACCTGGTATGTGGCTTTATGTGGTATTAAGACACATACATATGCATTGGAAATTCGCTGAGTACGCAGGTTTGCTGCTACGGGGGTATTTTGTATTTGTGTGTACAAATTAATAAAATATAGTTGTGTAGGTCACAGTCACTTAATAAAGACTTTATTGGTTCCAGAAACTCAGGAGTTCTTTTTCGAACACCCGGTACAATGCCTTTAAAAACAAATCATATAGTCAACTAGCTATGGAGTTTAAGAAATTGAAACATAACATTATGCATGTAACTAGTTTCACAATGAAACTTGTTTTCAAATCTTTGTGTTTTCCACTGATTAATTATTAGAGCAACTTGTACTCAAAATCTAGCAAAGATATATGTTTTAAGTTTTAACATTGACTATGGTTTTAAGTATAACTAACACAAAATGGGGTTTTTATAATACATATGACACATGGACATGTGTCCACACACATAGTCCACACATGCAACACATAGTCCATGTTTTTTTGACACATGGACTTTAAAGTTAAACCTACTAGTAAAGTTATTTTCTAGTGCTGAGAAGCAATTTAATCTGTTTAGTAAAACAGCTAGTTTTATTAATATTAATATACACTACAGCTACTGTAACGTGCAAACACATAGACTCGCAATGCCGATCCGGCTATTTCACAACTGTTCAAAATAAACCAGCTGTTTACCTAAACTTTTCTTGACGCTAAACCCGTCAGAAGGATGAAAATAGAATTAGCTAAGATAACGGCAGTATAACCTTGAGGGGTTTAGTTTCACTCCAGTGTGTCTTAATAACGCCCCAAGGGTGACAAGCGAGGTCAAGGAACCTGAGTGAGGTTTAGGTTTGGGGCTGACAGGAAGGTTTGAAGGGTTGTACAATGAACAAATAAATACGTTCCATTTAGATGGTTTCACTTACTTTTTTCAGTTTGAAAATGACTATCAACAATAAAACACATAAAGACTAATCAGTTATCCTTAAAAACTTTGCCATCGTTGTGGGTTCAAAGAACTGGGTTGTTTCATTATAACAGTTAATCTGATATTTGTAGCTTAAAGCCAATTAAATCCTATTATAAAGCGAGGAGCGAAATATTGTGAATACTAATACTTGTTTGGCTATGAATATAAAATTGTAAGTATAAATTAAACAGAAGCGTTAAACCGTAAAGCGCAGAGCATGTTTACTGCGTGTCGACGGAGGCAGTTCGCCTTGCTGCGAAGGTGTGCCGGTGATGCGGCCTCTGGCGTCCGAGTAGATCCGCCGCAAAAACTAACGAACGTTAAAATTTAGGTCATTTGATTTGACGGCCTCAAGGATCGAAGCTATGGCGACCGGTTTGTACAGTAAGGTTTAAAGGGATGCCCTTGTAAAACATTACTATTGTGCTGGTTGAATAAGCTTTATGATTTGTTCTTCGGGATAGTTACATCGTCTACTTCCATGCATCCAAGAATGTTCTGTTAAATATCTTGTAGTAATTTATTTCTGTAACTGCCTTCCTTTCGAGCAATCTGTCACGGACAAATCATGATGGCTTTATTTTTATATCCATTAAGTTACACTATAGTTTGGCTATAAAAAAGTATGCTGTAGTATGGTAGTTGCTGTATGTTAGTATTGGGACAACTAAGAGAAATAATTTTAAATTATTTTTACATAAAGGCTTGGAATTTTCCCAGGAATAACTTTTATGAATACAAATTTTACCCCATTATCTTGAATAAAGTTAAACTATTTAGGGAATTTACTGGACCACTGGAGTGTGTAGAATACTAACTGTGCTATATGCAGGATTTATTTAAGGAACCTTTATTCAAATTTCTTAATCGATAAACAGACTGACATGTAACTCGAGTTATGAGATCCGTTTTACAATTACACTGCATGAATTTGTCCCATAATTAAATAGATCACACTGCGTCGTGATACAACTAATGGCGTATAATCCTAACACAAACTCGATTAACTAACATGATGGTCTCACATAGTTTTTTTCAATGCTAAACAAGTATATGAAAAACAGTGGTGACTATGCGGATTCAGCAGTAGCCTCGCCAATTTTGTTTTTAGTGTGAGCAGAATTTTTTTATTTAAACTAAAAAAACTGTAAAATTCGGACAATGGTTGTAAGGTTTGCTGAATTAATATTAATAGACATTTATTTTAAAAGCTTTCATAGTCTAGTTAATCCTTGTCCGCAAAAGTCTCGTAGAATAATCAAAATTATTAATACTTTGATGTCAATGTGTATTCATGATTTACATTTTGCTCTTTGCTCATAATTTTCTATACTGTAACTCTTGTATTTTAAATTAAATTTGGAAAAAATTGTTTCCAAAGTTTAATACGATAATTGATAATTTTTTAGCTGATATTTTAAGCTAAAAACGGCAGTTCAACGTTGCAGAAACTGCTACATCAAAATGCAAATGAAAGAAAGCTTTCCCGGATCTGCAGGGATAGAAATAACTTCTCGAAACATTGAGAAACATCGCTAATCAATAAAAACTTGCACTCTTCAATAAATAGTGTGGATTACGTAATGGGCTTTCAATAAAAAGTTAAATTAACGGTCCGTTTCAACAACAGGATCCTTACTAACAACTGAGACAATATGAGGAAGCAGATGGCCGCTGGAGAAAGGGAAAGACAGTGTAAGATTATAAGGCACCGCAGACGGGACGCCTAGACGGTGAGCGTCGCTCACAAAGGCGATTCCGGTGACTTTAACGGCTGGTGGAGAGGAAGTGGCGCCCCTGGTAGTGAGTGTATGACGCAGTTAGGCTATTACACGAACATTAGTGCAGTACTACTATTGCGTTTTCCGATTCATTTTATAGGTATACAATACTACATAATGCGCTCCGTAATCCCGTGTTAAACTAAAACTTACACTAATCGTTTCCTCTAATGATAAAAATTGGAAATTGGACAGCTAGTTATGTTACGTATATTTACTTGATGTAGTTATGGTTTTCTCACCCAGGGCGAGGACGCGAGGTGATTATGGGCGTGGGACAAATATTCTGTGGGGGCCCCAGAGGCCCCTAAATTTGTTTATTTTGGTCGGGGCCCTTGGAATTCGGGGGATTGGGGAAAAGTGCCTCGGTTGCCCTCTCCTCGTGGCGACCCTGTGCTCACCGACTGTTCTTCATCTTTATTCTCCTCTAGACTGTTTCAGTGACTGACAGAATAAAATTTAAATTTTTAGAAAGAAAAATAATAATAATATTAATAATTAAATTTATCGTTTTATTTATGTTGAAAATATGTCTTATTTCTCTTCCAAAGTAGATTTACTAATGATGAAACATCGGGAGTCAAAGATTATAATTTGTCAGAAGTCAACAAAAGCCTAGCCAATTCTGACTTTCTCTTGCATTTCCTAGTCTGGTGTCGACGTCGCCTCTGAACTCTGAAGGCTTTCTTTCTTTAGTGTTTGAGTCACCTTTGACATCGCTGCGCAGCAGGCATCGCAAAGATGTAACGAATTGCAGAAGTGAAATTCTGAACAGTTGCATAGTAAAATTCATTATAATTAATCTATTACGTTTACTTTACCGACCCGCACTTTCTAAGCTTTCGCGTTATTGTTATGATTGTTTTTAGCAAATTTCCCCTATAGGGAAGAGGCTTAAGTCTTACCGTAGTGGTAAGACTTAAGCCCGAGACCATGATAACTTTTTGTTTTGAGGTCCCCAGATGCCAAAAACTCTATTTGTTCAAATTTATATATATATATATATATATATATATATGTGTGTGTGTGTGTGTGTGTGTGTGTGTGTGTGTGTGTGTGTGTGTGTCCGTTAACTCGATATCTTGAGTAAAACCCATCCGATTTAGATGAAATTTGGCTCAAATGTGTAAAGTGGCATTCATGACTTTAAGTTCGAAAGCCAGAAAAATCGGACCATGGGGGTTTTAAATTTTCAAATAATCAGTTTTTTGCACTTTCATCCTAAAATTTTTAAACACTCAATTTCGTATTGAGCATTTTATAGAGCTTAAAAAACAAATAATACAGTATTTTAAATTATTAACCTAGGTTAAGTGGTTGCGGAGAAAATCCAAAATACCTGCTCATAAAATTTCTCATGTTAATCTTATGGGAAAAAGGTTTTTGGCTTTTCCTCAGTTCATTTTAATGTAAACTTCACATTCGCTTTTACCAACCAATTCAGCTCTACAAAACAATCATTTTTGTTTTTAGATTCTGATTCTACGACCAACCGTTGCAGAGATAAACAAAGTGCTAAACACAGTACGTTGTCCAATGTTATCCTTATGGAGAATAAATAAAATTTGATATCTTGATTATTTATGAATGCATATTGATGAAACTTCATATGTGGCTTCACGTAGTACTGGTATATTGATATTTGCACAAACAATTGATTTTTTGTTGATTATCCTAGTAGTAGCAAACCTGCATACTCAGCCCTAATGTTATTCTTATGGTGAGTAAGTAAAGTTTTATATCTCTCTTAATTATGAACATAAATTAATAAAACTTAGTATGTAGCTTCACCTGGTTGAGTTATATTGATAATTGCATAAAAACACATATTTTGTGTTCCTTGTTGCAGCAAACCTGCGTACTCAGCCCTAATGTTATTCTTATGGAGAATAAATAAAATGCTATAGATCACTTATTTATTCATGTATTTTTATGAAACTTGGTAAGTGGATTTATGTGGTAGTGAGAAACATATGCATGCATTGGAAATTCGCTGAGTACGCAGGTTTGCTGTGACGACGGGGGTATTTATTGTTACAAGAGTGGCCTACATTCACTATTTCTTACCGAATACCTGGAAAGTGATAACATCTAACCAGTGTAGAAAAATGGAACAAGGTGTAGCTGAAGAGGGAAATACCTGATACCATCCTATTGAGTCTCCTGTTCATGTAACAGTAAAACTTGCATGGCCGGTAAAACCGATGGCACAAACTTAGTCATAAAAAGCACAGAAATAATCCCATTATGTTAACTGGAAATTGCTCATAATTTGTTCCAGGATTATCTCCATATATTATTTATAGATAACTAGTAAACTTTTGAAGCATTTTCACAAAGACCGAAGATGTAGAATTGTTCGGTACCCATTCAAAAGCTTAAACATATTTAAGAACCCGTATCTCTTAGTATTTATGAATCTCATTAGGGTATTTTAACGTTGCCCTTCACCTTCGTCGTACCTTTATGATAATTATGTTTATTCGTCAAATTAAGTGAATGATTTAAGGAAGGATGGATGCACTGACCACCTTGAGCTTCGCGTTGCCCTCCAAGCAGGAGACTCCGAATGTCCGAATATAGTATGATCTGCTATATCAGCTATATTAGCGATATAGCTGATCTGCTGAATGTTGAGCTGACCTGATGCCTCCTGTGACTAGTACAGAGTGACTGATGTGACTTATCTGATATAACTTAGTGAAATGATTAAACATTTATTTTCTCAAAGACACGTATTGCTGTATATATAATCCCCTTCCACATAATCGCATAGTCCGATGAGGATATAATCTACGTTCAAATATTTTTAGGTTGTGCTTTTCGACACAATAATAATGTTTGTTGAATATCCTTCGCGAGTCATACTTAATAAGGAACCAAGTTTTCCTCTCATAACATTTTGTATATACCGTACAAACAACATTATGTAAAACAATCACTCTCCCAAATAGGTTTGTAGGTCTGTAATGTGGGAATATATGTCAATCGCGAGTCAGTGGACATTTGCATGACAGAGGGCGAGGCGGTGCTAATGGCCCTGTTGTCACCACACGCCACTGGCATCACCAACTTTCCTTGGAACTGGCCCACCAAGCCCCTCTATACAGTTCATAGACATTCCTCGACATTAACTTTTCTTTATTATGAGTGATTTACCAAATAATACTTTTAATTTACAAAAGCTCAAGAATAGCAAATGCCTTTCCTACTCCGAATAAAATGAACAAGCCAAATTAACCCTTCACTCTCAAAAATAATACAAAATTTTGAAAATTTGGAACCCACTTGCAAAAACTGCAAATAAGTGTACCGAATTTGCTTTCTTGATTCTATAAAAGTTTATAAAACTCGCTTATAATGATAATGTGATGGTAAGTACAATCTGTTTAATGTAAGGCTTTTGATAACATTATCACACGCAGTTAAACAACTTGATTTAGTAATGCAATTGTATCCTCTGTCCTGTTCCTTGTTGTCCCAACAAATATTACTATAATATCCAAATGTTCAATTGATGCCTGATTGCAAACATAAGTGTCAGGATATTCCAACCAACCATTATTGTAGTAGTGATTCACCTTTGCGAGAACTACAACCAATCACCGGTAGCTTAGCACCAATTAACTGCCCCACAGTTACCACTAGAATAGTGGAGATCGTGCATTCCTCGAGCCCCAGTAATCCCCGACTTTCCGGCACAATTATAAGGGAATGTTCCCTTTCTCCTGGCAACCTGTAACGATACACTTTACATAACTACTGCAGTATTGCCAACACATCGACATGTAACCCGTAGCACAACATCTAGGCCACGCGTATAGTTCGACCGTGAATAAATGATGGCCTTTGTTTAGAAAAAGGATATTTTAGGGTTAAAGTTATAAGCGGTGAAAAAATGGCGGTGAGAAATTCAAAATATTCATTCAAATTCTTTCGTTACGCTAAACAAACTGATTTTGGCCGAAAACAAAAACTGCCAATAGCAGGACATTAACTCCTTAATTTTGAAGACAGGAAATCACGTTGTGGACAAATCATTAATAAAAATTAAAATTTTTCAAATTTTTATTTAAAACTTGTTTAACCTACAATAATAAAATTCATGTCCATCAGTCTAATTGCTAAAGTCTCAGATGGTCACTTCATTGGTCAGATATAAATGATTTCAAAAGCAAATTTACTTCCATAAACAAAGCAGAGGCACCTGTATTGGTGAATGTATTACTCCTGTCATAACTGATTGTCAGTAATCTCAGGGCACTTAGAGGCAGATCCTCCTGGAATAACCAGTGTTCACAAACACAAATGACATCGGCAGGTTGATCCACTAATAAATCCAAGTTTATTACACAATTATTGAGCATTATTTGTGAAAGTTTTAACCAATGATTTATTTTCTAATAGTGGTTGCAGACCTATGCAAGCTATTCGAACGCTGAGGGTTAGGTTAATTCAGTAGATCTGAAGTTTCTCCCCCTCTTTCAAGGCGATTTAGGTGGGGAGGGCGATACCTGCCAACTACATAGCCTGCCAAACACAGTTCAGATTTGAACAAATCTTTATGCGCTTTAAATGGAACACTCACGTTACATTAAATGTAACGACTATACTTAGAAGGAAATTGTTCAACCTGATTCTGGTATTCTTTGAATTTAAAAAAAATCAACAACAGTTTGGCCCAGAAAATGGGGCCAACCTTAATACAAAAAGCCAAACTTTTTTTCAGTCGTCTTCAAATTGTTACAGTCACTTCTAATACCATTTTTGTCCAAGTCCTCAAACTTATCAATCCAAAGATGCATTTCAAATTATCAGTAGTATTTTATTATTGACTTTACCTATCGCTTATAGTGTTTTAAACTACCCTACGTTTCGGGGAAACTCCCCCTGTTATCAAGTGACCCCTACTTACATCTAAATGACTTGCATCTAAATGGAATTAAGATGTAAGTATGGTTCACTTTATATCGCGAGGAGTTTACTTAACTCCCGAAACGTACTGTAGTTCCAACACTAGAAGCGACAGGTAACGTCCAAATAAATCAATAATAATTCAATTCCATCGCTATTATGAGTTTAAAAAATACAGTAATATTTATTTCACATTTTTCTCGCATTCCTCAAGGAAACTTTGTTCGGACGTCTGCAACACAACGTGTTATATACGAACCGTCCATAAGCGGAGAATACCAACCACTTGGAAGTGTTAAAACTCAAAGGCATACACAAAGATTACGTTTCTTCAAAAGTCGGTATGAAAAGAACACAGTAACAACAGAGAAGAATCCTTGAGCGTTTCATCTTCATTTGTACCCAGGCGATGTTCGAGCTCGGGTCGCAAACAAGGAGGTATTGTTCTGGCAAGGTCGGTCGACAAGGCTGCACAACTCTGGGCTACTTGACAAAACTACGGAAACTACATCATTTCCAAAATATGTCAAGTACATTTCTGTAATATTCCATTGATAAAAACCATGAGAAATCACTGCAGTGTGAAATTAACGTTAATCATCTGAAAATTTACCATATCCAATACTACAGATTACGGCCCCCTCTAACTTTTTAAATCATTTTAGATACCTCATTCGACGCAATCCATTAGAAATAACGAACGAGTAAATGTACTAAGCTCGTTGAAATTAGAATTTCCTTTTTAGTGGTACTGAGTATAATGTTTGAGTTTCATGAATTTGTTGGTAAGTCTTCAGACAGAATTGTTGCCCTAAGAAATATTAAATCAGCCCTTTGCACGTCGGAGTGGTCTGCCCAATCAGAATGAAACATTCCACATCTAAAGCAAATGTCAGACGTAGTGTACATTCATATTGCAAGTCTATTAATATGCCATCCTAAACAAAACTACCCGTGGATATTTCCCTGTTTGAATCCAGTTGCTCAAATTCGAGTAAATCTTTTTTACATTGGAATTACCCAGCTCATATACCGTTATATTAGTTTATATTGTGATGCCATTCCAGAAGCCAGCTTGAAACAGCTTGTCTTGGTTGTGTACGTGTTTTGTTAGCATCAACAGCTGATGTTAAATGTTCAATTAAATGTATATTTATATTTTTTGTTTTACTTAATATAGTTTTAAAGAAGATGAGAATGCCTAATAATCAACCAAGTATATTTCTATTATTTTATAAGATTACCATTGGGATTGAAAGCCCAGGGGACGAAGCCCTGACGGTGGATGTTCTCCAGATCCCAAAAAGGCACGTCTAGACGTTAAGGGGTTTATAATAACAAATAAACCATGATTTAAGACTGAGTTAAATCTTTCGTCGGTAGTCTGCTCACAAAAATCGCCTTATTTTTTTAATAAGGTAAGATTTTGTCAGAAAACAAAGTTTAGGATACATTGCTCATATAGTAAGCGATAAACATTGTATTTCCATACATTTTTATACAAAACTATATATTTTATTGTGGGAAAATATTTATGGAATCATAGTATTTAGCTTATCTGAGGTTATTCGATGTTTATATTATACAAATTCAAAAATAACAACTACAACAATATAGTGCGTGCTATTAAGTTACAGCCTGAATAAAGCATACGGTTTACATAATTTTAGTGTACAATTTGTGTAAGCGACACTTGGACTAAGTTTGATTTGTTGGTTCTCCTATTTTTAATGGATTTTACCTATATACCATGTGACCTTTATCACATGAATATGAACGTAATTTGTTATAAAATTACATCAAATTGTATTACCAGTCAGTGTTTTGCAAGGATAATCTTATTCATTAGCGAGTTGAGTTACGGTCCCTCGTATAACTCGGCGGAAGGCGGACACGGCAGCGCTCGGCATGAGGCGCTTCGGATTCCCCTCTCAGCAAATTGCTAAGCAGAGAGGATGACAGTTTTATGGTATGCGAAACTCGGTCCGTTTATTGCAAGTTCCTGGAGAAATTAGGTATGAATTCCTTTAGTGCTCACACCCAAACAAAATGCCACCTGATTTAAAAAAAAAAAAATTATTTCGATTAATTCCAATACTTATTGCTAGGGTAATAGTTTAGTAATCATTAAATATGTCTTAATGTATGTTCTTGTAATTTTGGCTTGCAATGTTACGCTCTAAATATCACAATTTTTGATCTTGTTGCTGTAACTTATTTAATAGCTTGAGAGGGACCTTGAGAGATAAACAATCGAAAACATTAGTAGGTCGAAAGTTAGTCTGTTGTCAACAAGTGACGAAGGTGGTGAGGTTCTAGGGCCAACGGAGGCGACGGATGCGGTGACTGGTGACTGACCTCCTGTTCATCCTTGGACCGCACGTAGCGTCTTCCCTCACTTAGCCGGCTGTCATTAGAAGACTGGATCCCAGATGATGTTTTAATTCCCGGGGAAGGAGGAAAACTACGCACAAACAATCCTTTGATTATCATTCGACGTTCGTAGGAGACAAAAAGAACCCCATTAGTTGTATAGGCAGATGCCACTTGGAGTGGGGAAAAACTTTACACTTCCAGGTTGCTTCGTACTTCAATTGGCAAAGAAAATCACTAGTTTCCTCCAGTTTTAGCTTCGATCAAGTAGCATAGAAAATATTGTAAACAGATAAGGCTGTTATATTATAACACTATTATAACAGCTTATATTACATATAACACTACAATTAATTTAGAAAACTCATATGAAATGCTGCTCGAATTACATTAACAGCCAATTTTCCTTCCCTTACTTCTGATTTACAATACCCTTTACAACGTACAGTGCATACTATGCCTTGCCACATACTATACATTAATCATTTCATTAATTTAATTCTGTTTCTTGTTCTTACTGTTGTGTGCTGTATTCGTTATGTGGCAACAGCTGTTAAATGTACAATTCAATTTATTTATTTATTTTCTTTCATAGAAATTACATTGAAGCTTAGAAAGCCTGTGGGGTGTCGTAATGTAGATAATAATGTAAATTATAAGAAATTTCGTAAAATCTACACACCGAGCTCATTTTATTAACCAAGAAGACATCCCTTTTAAATTTTTGTCCATACAAATTTTAACTACCAGTGTTATTAAATCGTAAAAGCTAGAAACGTAACATTGTATAGCAAATTATCTTTAAATATGAATAAGTATCAGGTTTCAAGGCAAAATCACTAAACATTTCCAAAATATAATGTATTTTTTGGAAATTTTGGTTTATTTGTATAATTACTGAAACAAATTGTTTTGTTATATCGGGAAGGTAAGTCTCAATAAAAAGAAGAAACAGTTGTAAACAAGACTGATTCTGCTCCTTCCCATTCTGTGCTCGCTGTTCTGTACTGAGGTCTTATGTAACAATGGAGTTTAATATAATGATGTCAGCTAGCTAAATCAATTATGGAAGTCCATATTGTTCTTTTAATGTTATCCAAAACGTATGTCTAATAGGTATTACTGCTTCGGGTCTTATCAAATTCTAAGAGATTTTATGTACATATAGAGAACTACGAGATACATGTATTTTATCCTCATACAGTAGTATAATCTTACAAAAATACAGTACTTTCCTTTTCTTCCTGGATTTTATTCTAAGGATTTTATTATTACAAGTTTCTTTTATAGGCCAGGGAAATTAGGATAATAACAAATTGGATAAAAATGAAAAAAAAAAAAATGGAAGCAGAAATATTTTTGCTGGAAAATGTTTCACTCATTCAAATACCAAGTTTTCTACTTCGAGTGAAATGAGCGTTCCCCACCATATTGGATTTCTCTTCAATTTTATATAGCAATGTATGATTATATTAATGAAATGCTTGTTCAGTTGTTATCCAATTTCGACATTATCTGTTTATCTTGATTAACTAGTCATAAATAAAAGAAAAAGTAATTTAATTGACTACAAAGTGTACAAATCTTAGGAATTATTACCCTAAACACTGATTTTTTTAAATTTGACCCGTATATTTGTAATAATTAACCTAAATATAACTTTGTTTTTTAATCATCACTTTACGATGACTGGTTTCAGAGAAAAGTTAAAAAATACATATTTGATAAAAATACAGTACGTACAGTATACGTACAATATAATGGTAAATAGTATACGTTGTCTCTACCTTTTTTCCTTTACTAATCTGTTGAAAATTAATTAAATTTCTCTCTTTATAAGAGTGCCAAGGATGTTCAACTGACTTTGGTATGAAATATGTTTAAATTTCCCACAAGAATAACATTGATAGACAACGTACTGTTTTTAATATGGGCAGGCTGTCTTCACTTTTCTCCAGAACTACTCAAGATAAATTATGATTAAAAACTCCAAATTGTTAGTTTTTTAAACTTTATAACATAAAGGCAAGTATTTTAGAAAATATACTAAAATACATGTTCAATAAACTAAAAAAACACATTGTTTAAGGGAAAAACGTACACAAATACTATTTCGAACTTGAAATGTTGATTTTGGCTTCATCAGGTTCAAGATATGGAATTTTTAGCCAAATCGGATAAAAGGTTTATTTTTAATGGCACAGAACCAACTAGATGTAAATAATATACTCTCGTCTCGAGTTAAGCTGGGTTTACAAGGGGCAAGTTACTAGATTCAAGTTTACTTGATCCAAGTAAAATTGGTCAACTTGCCCCATGTAAACCTCCTTTCAAGTATTTTTTTTGTTTATTCAAGTATCAGATGATCACAATGTTTTGTTGTTATGAGAAAAGTGAGGGGTTTACACAGGTCAAGTTACTTGATTCAAGTTAAACATTGTAAACAACAAAATTTAACTTGACCATTGAAAACCTAGATTTCCTTATTTTAAACACAGGTGATTCAAGTTGATGAAAATTGAACATGTTTGACGTGTTTTAATAATAAATCATAGTAAATTTTACATACTCTATAAGGAAACATTCAAAACATAATAATTTGTCTCGAAGTAGCGTCTTTTAAATCAAACCTTGGTTCAAAATTAAAAGGAAATAACTACTAATTGATGCAATATATAATTATGGTAAAATAAAACATAAAATAAAACAATAATTTTAGTTTACCAGCAATTCGTTTAAAGCGATTTTCTTTCTTTAATGAAAAATGTGTGGAAATGTTTATATTTTTTTCATTAATACCATAAATCATTAACTATATTTATGCATTAACCAATTTTTTATAAAAAAGACCATGTTCTCTTTTAAACCTTGAATTCGTTAGGCCTTATATTTTTCTCGCTAGAGTGCAGCAGCAAAAGTGTGTTAAATTTACTTTTCACCACACTACGCTGGTAATCACCTGTTTTCGGAACATCGTTTGAATACCGGAAGTAGAGTTTTCCCGCCTATGGGCCGAAAGTCAGCTGATCTATTTAGCCAGCGTTGCCAAGTTGTTTCTAAGCGTACACGACGTTACCTGGTTAATACGTGCAAACTATTTTGTGTTCTTTGGTTGAAACACTGGAAAAATAATATCAAAATTCAAAACATTGTACTATCGATGTTTTGTTTATTGGTTAAATGTTTTTAGTCCGAGATTACATGAGGCCACTCGTTTTTTATGACCGATCACATTCAACCCGTTAATTGTAGTATGGTGAAAAATACCCCCGTCGCAGCAAACCTGCATACTCAGCGAATTTCCAATGAATTATAACACAACACACTAAGCCACTTAACAGGATTCATAAGAAATATATTCACAAACAAGCGATATTTAAAATATTAATTATTCTCCATAAGAATAACATTGGGGATGAGTACGCAGGTTTGCTGCAACAAGGAACACAAAATAATGGGGTTTTATGCAAAATATCAATAGAACTCAGCTAAGTGAAGTCACATACCAAGTTTCATCCATATACATTCATATATAAGCGATATATAACACTTTAATTATTTTCCATAAGAGTAACATGGGGACCGAATACCTGGGTTTGCTGCTATGGGAACCAAAGGTGAAAAATTGTTTTTTGTGCAAACAACAATAAACCACAAACAGATGAAGCTATATACCAAATTTCGTCAGTTTATGTTCATAAATAAGCGAGATATACAATTTTTCTTTTTCTCCATAAGAATAACATTAGACAACGTACTGTGTTTAGCACTTTCAATATCTCAGTAACCAATTGACGTAGAGCAATGATCAAGATACCAAATTTTTTGTTTTTTTTATGCTGAATTCAATGGTGAAAATTAAAATTTGATTTAAATAAAAATTACATGTGGAAACCCCAAAAACCCATTTTTGGGGTACAAAACCCCCCCAAAACCCCCCTTCGGATGGTGCGATTCGTCTGATTTTCTAACTCGTTCAAATAAATGGTACTTTACACGTTTGTACCAAATTTCATTAAGATCGGACCTTTTTTACGAGAGTTATCGTGCTTACGGACACACATATATATATATATATATATATATATAAATATATATATATATAAATATATATATATATACATATATAAACATTTGAACGAATGGTGTTTTTGGCATCTGGGGACCTCAAAATGAAAAGTTATCATGGTCTCGGGCTTAAGTCTTACCATGAGACCTACGGTAATAGCTTCTTCCCTATAGGGGAAATTCGCTAATAGCGTTCGCACCTCTGCCGAATGGGTTTTGCATAGCCCTCGAACGATTTATGACCTCGACTTCGTCTCGGACATAAAACACGATCTCGGGCCAGCAAAACCCCACTTTCGGCCCTTGGTGCGAAATGTACTATTAACAGCTGTGATTTTTTACTGGCAGTGTATCTGAATACACCCGTCGCAGCAAACCTGCATACTCAGCGAATTTCCAATGAATATATAACATAACACTTAACAGGATTCATAAGAAATGTATTCACAAACAAGCGATATTTAAAATATTAATTATTCTCCATAAGAATAACATTGGGGTGGAGTACGCAGGTTTGCTGCAACAAGGCACGCAAAATAATGGGTTTTTATGCAAATATCAATAGAACTCATCTTAGTGAAGTCACATACCAAGTTTCATCCATATACATTCATAAATAAGCGATATATAACATTTTAAGTATTTTCCATAAGAATAACATGGGGACCAAGTACCTAGGTTTGCTGCTACAGGAACCATAGGCGAAAAATTTTTTTTTGTGCAAACAACAATAAACCATAACCAGATCAAGCCATATACCAAATTTTGCCAGTTTATGTTCATAAATAAGCGAGATATACAATTTTTCTTTTTCTCCATAAGAATAACATTAGACAACGTACTGTGTTTAGCACTTTCAATATCTCGGTAACCAATTGACGTAGAGCAATGATCAAAATACCAAATTGTTTGTTTTTTTAAGATAAATTCAATGGTATAAATTAAAATTTGATTTAAATTAAAGTTACATGTGAAAACCCCAAAAAACACATTTTTGGGATACAAAACCCCCCCAAAAACCCCCTTCGGATGGTGCGATTCATCTGGTTTTCGAACTTGTTCAAATAAATGGTACTTTACACATTTGTACCAAATTTCATAAAGATCGGACCTTTTTTACGAGAGTTATCGTGCTTACGGATATATATATATATATATATATACATATATAAAAATTTGAACGAATGGTGTTTTTGGCATCTGGGGACCTCAAAATGAAAAGTTATCATGGTCTCGGGCTTAAGTCTTACCATGAGACCTACGGTAATAGCTTCTTCCCTATAGGGGAAATTCGCTAATACAGTTATTGAGCCACATTGAGCGTTAAAATATTACCACATTATGATGGTTATTTATAAAATTAACCAATATCTATGTATCTATCTTCTATATTATTAGTATGATACATACGAACTTTTTAATCAATTAGATTTTTTTGTTTTAAGATTTACCCCCATATTTTTTGATTGGCTTTAGATTTTCGATTTAAGCCTCAGGGGTCTGCCCCACTGGATTTCCATGTCCCCATGTTTTCATATGACGGAGAGTTTTATTTGGTTTATGTCACATGTAATTTTTCTTAATTCAATTTAATTTAATAAGTGGCTTTTAACTATTTACTATTCTCGCTTCTCAAAACGGGATGCGCAAGCTGTGCATAGGAAATTCTAATATTTTTTGTAGTACCAATTGTAAAATTCCTCTGTATATCAGAACGAAAAATCATTATTTTTTCATCAAATATATTTGTTACAGTTAATCAATATAATGTCAACATTCAAAACAAAATGATTGATGATATTTATTTATGAAGCAGCGCAAAATTATTATCCATAATAATATTGGAAATAGATACTGGCCACTTTGGAAAAATTAAAATTCGTTACATGAAATAGTGTTGACTCTGAAGCCTAATTATAACTGCAGATTAAAATTCAGTAGTTTTAATCTCAAATCAGCTGTCAGAATATAAATACCCCCGTCGTAGCAAACCTGTGTACTCAGCGAATTTCCAATGCAAAATATATGTCTCAATACCACATAAAGCCGCATACCAAGATTCATAAAAATATATTCACAAATAAGCGATAAATCAAATTTTAATTATTCTCCATAAGAATAACATTGGGAATGAGTACGCAGGTTTGCTGCAACAAGGAACACAAAAAATGGGTTTTTATGCTAATATCAATATAACTCAACTAGGTAAAGTCGTATACCAGTTTTTATTCATTAATGGTCATAATTAAGGGAGACAGAGCATTTAATTATTCTCCATTACAATAACGTGGGGGCTGAGTACGCAGGTTTGCTGCTACGGGAGCCTTTGGCAAAAACTTTTTTTGAGCAAATATCAATAGACCACAACGAGATGAAGTTGTATACCAAGTTTCGTCAGTATACGTTCACAATTAAGCGAGATATAAAAATTGTCTTTTCCTCCATAAGAATAACATTAGACAACGTAGTGTGTTTAGCACTTTCAATATCTCGGTAACCAATTGACGTAGAGGAATGATCAAAATACCAAACTGTGTGTTTTTTTTAAGCTGAATCCAATGGTGAAAACTAAAATTTGACTATTTCAAAAATTATATGTAAAAAATTCAAAAAAACCCATTTTTGGGGTACAAAACCCCCGAAAAATACCCCTTAAGGTAGAGCGATATGGCTGGTTTTCGAACTTAGTCATAAATGTTCCTTTACACGTTTATACCAAATTTCATCAAAATCTAACCTTTTTTACGAGAGTTATCGCACCCACGGACACACACACACACACACACACACACACACACACACACATAGATATAAATATATATATATATACAGTTTGAAACGAATGGTGTTTTTGGGGTATGGGGACCTCAAAACGAAAAATTATCATGGTCCCGGGCCTATGTCTTACCATGCCGACTACGGTAATAGCTGCTTCTCTAGGGGAAATTCGCTAAAATAAATATATTGTGAAATACAATTAGGAAACTCAAACAGCAAATTTTACTTGAATGTTTTGTAAACATTCAAGCAAACTTGAATCAAGTAACTTGACCTGTGTAAACCCAGCTTTAAAAAAGTGAAGCCTCACTGGAGAATATGTTTGTAAACAAATCATCTGGTCAAAGAGTGATAAAGACTAACATAACTTGTGAAGAGACGATTTGATTGGTTAAACATATTGTTGCCAAGGAGGGTTTGGAGGGTCAAAATGGCGGTCAGCATGTAGGCACAGTTTTTAACCCCAGACGAGACCTCTCATCAATATATACCTCGTTGCACAAAACATTCAAAAAGCATGCCCACCATTTCCCAATGTGGCGGCGAAAGCTCAGTTGACCCGAAGTGGAAAACTTTAAAATCTATTTTCACTGGTCTATTATCTACATATTTAAAAGAAAATCCTGCTTTTTGTTCACCCACTTCCTGGAATTAATACTTAACCAATTTTGATGATTTTTTTTATATTTAAAACATAATTTCAAGTTTTAAGTTATTGTCGAGCCAGAATTTCGGATTAGGGCCCAGGGCACTGTCCCACGGGACTTCCAAGTTCCCATGTTATTCATATGGAGGATAGTTTTATTTGGTTTATGTCATATGTGTTTTTCTTGATTTATAAACAGCTGTTACAAGGATTATCAGCAAAATATTGCGGGGGAGCAGCTCGTAAGAGTTTTATTTTTGGATACACTTTGTGGATTTATAAACAAACAAAAACCTCCAAACGTGGTGCTTCGGTTTGATTCACATTAGTTTTATATAAATCATGGTAATGCGTTATGACACATCTCCAATTTCATTTTACATAGCCACTATAAGTCTTGAAATTCGAGAATGTAGGCAAGTTTATTTAAAGCTCATGGCAGACACTAATCACAGTGTTATTGTTGTCGAGCCACTTGTAAAGTGTGGTTTTACACACATTAATCAGTCAGCTGCGCTTTGTACGACTACAAAGAGTCCTCCCTCGTAAATAGAACAAGTCATTGTAGTGAGAAGAGTTTCGTTATTTATTTCTGTTAAATGCCGATCGAAGTTTGGCAAATATTGTTGATATTAAATTCTGATCAAAAATATTATTTTATTTTTACCGTAAATAGAACAACACATGTAAAAATACTTCAATGTTTTTGTACATTCTGGGTCTTCTACAGAATTCCGTAAAAACACACATTAAATAGCAGCTCCGACATGCCTTGAGTGAGGTCTCTGAGGTCTCTCCAAAGTCATTAAATTTAATAAGAAACAGTTGTGCTACTTTAAATTGCATTACATAGTTTTTGTTAGAGAAATTGTGATAATTTAAACAGAAGAATTGTAGGAGGGGTTTTTTTGGTTCCACACACAAATTAGCGTGAAAATTAATGCAGTCATTGGGCAGGACGGGAAGTGACCTCGGCTTGAAGCTGGTGGACGTCAAGTAATGTTGGGTTCCACTCCCGTTCGAAAGTTGTCCCTGAAGGCTACCAAAAAGCTTTCCTAGAACCTGATTCTAGATGCTAGATCTGTAGCAACGAATAAGGTTATTTCAACTTATAATACTAGTACGGTTTATATCGTTGTTAGCTGATTAAGTATCTTTCTTTCTTTATATATTAAAAACGCTAATTTTGGAATACATGTAATCAAATGGGAAATCCACCCGTGCCATTATCAATCCCAACATAATTGCATCAAAATATTTTCTTAGAATTCCTACACGTGTCAAAACTCCGGAAATGTCTAAAATTTGTTAAAACTTGCTACCCTCCTGCCCTTTCAAGTCTCAAGGTTTATCCATGACAGACGATGAAACTATTTGGTCAGGTGATTATATAGAAATGTACATTTTAGTAGTGGAACCTCGTCAGTTTCTCCACAAAATGTAGTTCTTACAAACAAATAAGTATCATCTCCACGGGTCTACCCGGGACCATTCAGTTGTTGTACAGTGTACACGGAATAGTGTCAAAAAAGAATTATCAGTTACATTTAATGATAGTAAATTATTATAGAAAAATTATTATTATAAATTTTATTATAGCAAATATATCTTAAAGTACGGCAGTAAACAAAAAATAAAATAATTCAGTCATGTGTTTCTAATGTAGGCCTACATATAAAATGATTGCAGAAAACTAACATTTTGTTCTCTTTTGAATGATTTGAATTTAATAATGGAAAAAACGTTCATAGAGTAAGGAGCGATACAAAATATTTATGTTTTTTTAAATATATCTGTTACAACTTCTATTCATGACATTATTGGGCAACATTAGCAATCACGTTTTTCCTTTAAATCGCGTTTTTAATCACTTTTTTACCAAAACAATGAGGATGTTTTAGTTTATATCTTACTTCTTATGTTATTATCTTACAAATTTTAAGTATTACCGGCAGTTATTTATTATTTATAATATTAGAACCTACCAATTTATCAAGAACCTATAGAGTAAATTAGAGATTTGTTTTTCAAATAGCATACTTTAATCAGTTTATAATTTTTTTAGTTTTTATAATGTATAAAATGAAAAAAACAAATTAAAACTTCACAACATAACCTAACCTATTATTAATAAATTATATCTTCACTACCTTCATACTTAAATATCTATACAGCCGGATGTGTAACTGACTGACTCACTGAATCAGGTACACGAATCACTTAGACGTATACCTGTGAGTCAGGTATATGACTCACAGGATCACTTAGACGAGCTAGGGACGTAAATTTGGCATGCACTTAGGTTGTACCTAGAAACTCCCGAGGAAAATGCCAAAAGTTACAGTTTTCAATTCTAAAACCTATAACTTGTATCCTGAAATTTGTTTTAGAACCACCGAATGATTACATTTAGAACTAATGTAGTTCAAACATACTTCTACTAATTTTGCAAGACCTACTGACGGGGGTCTGAGGGCAAAGCCCCCGCGAGCAAAGCGAGTAATAATATATAATAACCATTTTTATAATCAGCGATTTAAATTACAATAATATTCTCAAATGTGTGATCTATAAAGTCTCTCACCTTCTAAAAATCATTTGTAACCAATTTTTTTTCAATTTTCTTAATAAATCATTTTGGATCTCTTTCTGGTTTTATGCGATTGGGATGACTGTTGAACAGTCTAACGCCAGGACTGGAAGGAACACTGATAAATTTAATGATAATGAAAGGGTCGAGATTGTTATTCTTTCTATTGTAATAATTATGTCCACTTCTTCCTTTTTAACTGATATTTTTGAATTGAGAGTGCTTAACAGGCTTAAAAATACTAACTATGTATCACGTATTACTATTACCATAACTATTACTATTACTACTATCATGTATTACTATGAACACAGTAATACATGGTAATCATGGTGGTAATGTTAATTTGGTCAATATTTCTAAATTTTTAAAATCAGATTACACTACTCTCTGAACTGTGGTTTTCCGAAAATACGATTGGATTTATGTTGTAATATAAATAATCTCTTGAATTAATTCGTTACACAGTGACTCCAAATTGTTATTCCTTAGTCAAAACATGAAAAAGACACGCCATAATATGCTAATTACAAGACAAATCAAAGCTCCAAGGCCAAACTAATGTGAATCAAACCGAAGCACCACGTTTGGAGGTTTTTGTTTGGCCAAGGTAATTATCAAGGCTGTCATGGATTTTGTTCTGCACTTCCACTATGTAATACTGAAAAAGATTTCTGGGTACAAATATTTTAGAGGAAATCGTAGAACATATGGTTTATATATTCGTTTCAACTCTAACCTCAAACTAGGTATATTCCAAGGTAGTGATGTGGGCCGGGCTAATGTCCAGTGGGCAAAACATTTATAAATGGGCATTTGCCCTGGAATTTTCCCAAACATAATTTAAGCGCCCAAAAACTAGTTTTAACTTAAAAAAATTGTTTATAACTAACCGTTGTCTTATCAGTATAAACTATCATTAAAATTGATAAATTCCCGGGCATTTTACTACACTATTTCGAGGAACTCAAAATGATTACCTTAATCTAACATCCCTTCATCTAACATTATAGTTCGAGTTTGTTTGGTATTGTAATTCAAATTGAAACATAAATTTATATAATTTGGCTTTGAATGATTGATTTTCATGTTAATTGCGGGAAAGTAATATGCACAGGAACTTAATTCACAATCTATTCTAAATCAGTTCCTGATTTAAAACCAATGTAGAGAGTGGTATCATCAGTATATTTGCTGTTGACCTATATTTCTCCTGAATAGCGTGTAAACGAATTGCTTTTAAATCCACCGGTAGCGTTCGTTAAGGTCTCCAGATGGAGTGATTAATATGACTTGTAATTTGGTCATGAATCATACTAAAACCTAAATAAATGTTTAAACTTGAAAAATAAGTTCACAGTTTTGTGGATGGTTTCTTATGTAGGCCTAGTTAAAATTTAAAAGGAGATCTGATAATCAATATAGCGTGTGTAGAGCGGACACGCGATGTCATAGTAGTAATAGACTAAAGGGGAAGAACATGCTTAACTGAGCGTGGAAGTCGACTACGAAGACTGAGAGCCGGCAGTTGTTTGTATTGTAAAATATTGTCATGTTCTAGTCACTAGTGGCTTGGTTTTTGATTAAACCCCCAACACTAAAACAAACAATGGTGCAATTCAGGCGGCATTTACTTTTTATTAGAAAGATAAAAACATAGTTAAGTGTTGGATTTTCGTGAATACGTATTAAAGGATAGAAGACATCCCATCTATATGGCCCAGCCAGCTGTCCCACTTTTTGTTTGCCAGAATTTGAAGTGAACGCAGTTTGATTAGGTCCCTGACAGATTGTGCTGCTGCTGCTGTCAACTATTTATTTTAGTTATTTACGTCAACTTATGTTTGCTTCTTGACATACCAACTGTTGCATTATCCTTGAGAGGATAAGTAATAGTTGACAGCAGTGCATCCTCTGTTGGTGATTAGTGAGAACTACGTTTGGCATACACAAAACTAGGGACAGATTTTACAATAACAATGAGAAGTCTACTTCAGTATTTATAGTGAATGGTATTACTAATCTAATATGTTTCGTGAGTTTGTATATAAAACAGTATAACGCGTAAATTTCGTATCGGAATCGATAATAATTTTCGTGTTTGTATTAAGAATATTGTCTGACACTCAAATGTGTTACAGAAAAAGTGTACTTTTAAATTTCACTTCAGTAAAGCTACATTAGGCCTAACACTTTTTAATTTCTCCTCCCAAAATATGTTTTTGAGATGATGCCTGTCTGTTTGGATGATTACCTAGAGACCACACCAATGGGCCGATTTTGGAGAAAAATTGTATCTATGAACTAATTCACAGTGTCTCCTTGTGTCTTTTCATTTTTTTATTTTGAAGGACAATTTTCCCCATAAAAACCGCAAAAACAATCTACATTTTTCTAAAACGTCTCTAACGATTGTATAACATTTGGTGGTATATAGTGCGTTGGGTTATCTCTAATAAAGTATTACCACCCTAATTTCTGGAAAGATTTGGATTCAGAATTAAAGGGCTTCAAAGGTCAATTTTTGATTTTTGTATGAAACTATAAACTTTAAATAATAGTAAATTTAATTATTATCCTTCGACTAATGGCTGTGGAAAAATGAAATTTGCATTTATCGCTAGACGTGTTTACGTTCACCGATGTTATTCTCATGGAGAACAACAAGTATCATTTCTCTATTATTTACTGATCAATTTCATTACAACTTTGTATGTAGGTCAAGTGAGCAATGGCCAATAGAGAATATTCGGAATATATTGCCAACCAACCCTGGAGAGGAGGGGGATTTCACCTCTTACAACCGCTGTGTGTAGCAAATGATTCTGTGGTAACACAGAAAAGTATTTGGGCGGATATTTAAGAAAAAATAATTCATTAGAAGATTTGATATACGTGCTACAGTACTTTATATTCTATATTTAGTAAATATAAAGTAATTTATTGGTTAAAATTGGGCTAAAAGGGAGAAAGTATGTGTAGTATTTGATGTATGATACCGTTTATATACTTCAGAATCAAAAGTTTGAATTTTGTAATTAAATATGTATGCAGTACAATTATTTATATCCTATTGCCCCCGCAAGAGCTTTTACTATGTTCTGTTTGTACGTTATCGAATGCAGGGAACCCAATGACGTGCCACCAGCACTATATGCAGTGGCAGTGGCAGTGGATTGTGCAGGTGCAAGTGAGACTCACGTTATGCTGCTGCTCCAGCTGAACATCTTGCGGATCCTCTCGTTGTGCGCCTCGGAATCCATGTTGCGTCACCAACTCGAAAAATCCAAAACCCAACTCGTGAGGGCTTATCAAAAAATACGATTTCACAATGTTCACGTTCACAAACAATCAAACCACAGCACGGAGTCTTGTATCAACAAACCATAACTGAGCATAAAACTGACCAGCACAGAGCTTCCAGACTCTACGGAACGAAAAAGCAATCGAAATTGAGCGAAGCGGAAGAGATGGAAAGTATTTGTCGCGTCAAGAACGGGTTTTTGTGATAATGTAGGATAGCCGCCGAGTCTCAGGTCCCCGCCACTCTAGCACTGATCAGACTGGTTTCACGCGAGGGGGAGGGAGGGGGGAGAGAAAGTCTCAGGCCTGTTCACAGTTGACCAACACACCAACACGCTAGAGCCACCGACGTCGTCGTCGCGTCGTGGTCGGTCGTTATTGCGCACCTGTTGATGATGCCTAATTTATTACATTTTTAATGGGAACTACCTTAATCTTCAAAATAATACTATCACGATTTGATTGTAAACCTCAACAACAAAACACAGAACGAAGTGGTTATACGTAATGCAATAACGGGTTTCTAGAAAAGTTAGAAAGTTCTCATTTCTGTGAAAATTACTTGAAGGCAAGCTTTGCTAAAGAAATATCAGTCTGTTTATCACTATGGCTGAGTAAACTTTTTGTCAAGGAACCTCTGCATCGTGAACAGATTATGTTTTCTTTTCTTTTTTTGTTTATGGAAGGCAAACTCTCAACAGATTAAAAAGACACAAAAAATCACAATGTTAAAGTCAAGTGAATTCTAGCACTTCGCTTGTCTCTTGACGCGCAAATTCACTTGCTATTCACTTTCCTCGACAAGGAGTGCACCTGTTGATGATGCCTAATTTATTACATTTTTAATGGGAACTACCTTAATCTTCAAAATAATACTATCACGATTTGATTGTAAACCTCAACAACAAAACACAGAACGAAGTGGTTATACGTAATGCAATAACGGGTTTCTAGAAAAGTTAGAAAGTTCTCATTTCTGTGAAAATTACTTGAAGGCAAGCTTTGCTAAAGAAATATCAGTCTGTTTATCACTATGGCTGAGTAAACTTTTTGTCAAGGAACCTCTGCATCGTGAACAGATTATGTTTTCTCTTCTTTTTTTGTTTATGGAAGGCAAACTCTCAACAGATTAAAAAGACACAAAAAATCACAATGTTAAAGTCAAGTGAATTCTAGCACTTCGCTTGTCTCTTGACGCGCAAATTCACTTGCTATTCACTTTCCTCGACAAGGAGTGCACCTGTTGATGATGCCTAATTTATTACATTTTTAATGGGAACTACCTTAATCTTCAAAATAATACTATCACGATTTGATTGTAAACCTCAACAACAAAACACAGAACGAAGTGGTTATACGTAATGCAATAACGGGTTTCTAGAAAAGTTAGAAAGTTCTCATTTCTGTGAAAATTACTTGAAGGCAAGCTTTGCTAAAGAAATATCAGTCTGTTTATCACTATGGCTGAGTAAACTTTTTGTCAAGGAACCTCTGCATCGTGAACAGATTATGTTTTCTCTTCTTTTTTTGTTTATGGAAGGCAAACTCTCAACAGATTAAAAAGACACAAAAAATCACAATGTTAAAGTCAAGTGAATTCTAGCACTTCGCTTGTCTCTTGACGCGCAAATTCACTTGCTATTCACTTTCCTCGACAAGGAGTTTTTAGAGTTTGTTAAACTCATCTTGATTTCTTTGCATGTAGTACATTTCCTAATTCCCCAGAATTTTCCACCGTTCTTTGAATCTCTAACAATTAGCGAATTTCCCCTATAGAGAATAAGCTATTACCGTATAGTCGGCATGGACCATGATAACTTTTTGTTTTGAGGACCTCAGATGCCAAAAACACCATTCGTTCAAAACTGTATATATATTTAAATATGTGTGTGTGTGTGTGTGTGTGTGTGTGTGTGTGTGTGTGTGTGTGTGTGTGTGTGTGTGTGTGTGTGAGTGAGTGCGCATAAAGTAACAAATGGCACCATTTAGAAGTTCTTAAGAAGACCTGTGGCAACAGTTGTACTTATAACAACACGCTCGGTACCTATGGCGGCAGTAGCCACTTGTTTTCTTAGGGACGTGAAAGTGTCGTTATAATGCCTCCGAAGTTAACACAAATTTCATATCAGTTAGTTCAGAGTAAATCCAACAGATTTCGTTGGCATCGTTAATGCCACTTACACAGTCATTAATCATATCGCTTCTCAGATACTTTGTGAAGACACATGTCACAGTGTGTTACTAGCTGTGAGTATTTATTTTGGATTTGTTTTGTTTGTTATCAGCTGTCCCAACACTGCCTTGCATAAATGAGTGTTGTGATAACACACCAGATATGGTATTGGAGGTGTCGTTATTTAAAACTCATATTAATAAAATCGGTGGTTTAATATATAAATACACATATCGTATAATCTACTTGAGGTCTGATCTTTTATTTATTTGTTTATATTTCATATTTGGAGGCTAATTAAATGACCCAACAAATAGTAACCAAATTAACCGTCACTCACGAACTGCCACTGATCTTATAATTGAGCTGGAAAATTAGGTAATAATATATGTAATGAATACAGAAATAGAAAGAGAGATTTGCCCATATCCACCCATAAATTATCTTTGAATTCACCACCCTGGCCTTCAAAATGTCTTAGTTACAAGAAATCCTTCACTTACTACTAACTTATGGATTGAAATTTAGCAACAATATATGCAATGCCAACGAGGTTAATACATCAGGAGCTCTCGTCTGGGGTATCGAGTGAAGCCTCCGTGGCCAACTGCCATTTCCTCTCTGTCCTTACCGTTCCCATAGTAACCAATAGGATGACCAATCAAATCCTCTCTTCACAAGTTATACGTTTGTCAGCTGACGAGAATACACCACACAAGAGCTCTAAATGTATAAACCTCGTGCCATGCACTACAGTGAAACATATTTTTGTCTGTTGTTGCTATCAACAGTGTTGGGTTAGCTGTAATATCAGCAACAAGCAAAAACTTAAAGACTCTCAACCACACAGTAGTTCTTGTATTTATAATATTATATAACAGTTTTATTGTAACTGGGTTTCTACATTTCGTGAAGCATAAAAATTTAAAATGTTAATAAATCTGAAAATCGATTGGATCTTTGCAAGGGGCCCAGAGGCGGCCCTACATAAAGGCGAACATGGCGGCGCCTGGGGCCGCGCGCTGTTTTAACGGTTGGAAAATGTAATAACGCTAGTTAAGCAATCGGAAAACATGTATATAAAATAATAAATAATCAGTAAAACGTCGAACCTGCACAACTAATCCACAAATTTTGTTTATTCTAACGCGGTTGGCGGCCATAAATATTATTTTGGTGATAATTATTGCGTCGGTGTTGGCAACATTGTCGACTGCAGCGTCCGTCACATCGTCTGTCTTCTGTCACATCGTCACATGATGGAGTCTGCCCGTGTATCATGCAAAAGGTCAGGTGCGGATACAGGGGAAAGGTCATGGGGGTCATGACCCCCCCACCCAAAAAAACTCTCAGAACTTCACGTATTTTACCCATTTTTCACCGTATAGGTTTTTGTATTTTGACAATTTAGATATTTTTCACTCATGACCCCCCCCCCCCTAAAACGATAGTCCGTATCCGCCCCTGCAAAAGGTGGAGTGTGGGCGAAGGCGTCGGCGTCGGAACTCAGTGGCACATGCGACCCCTCCATGTACGAATGGGCACCTACCTGAGTCCGGGTCCTATTAGTAACCTTTTGGGTTGGTTCTAATATTAACTATCACTCACCAACTAGTCATTTGATTCAGCTGAAATTTGATAGAAAGATAAATAATACATCATAACAAAATATTTACGTAGTACCGATCCATAAATCCTATTGTGCACTGTCTTAAGAATTCCTACGTTCGCAATCACGCACCAGCTAATTGACCGATAAATGTAAATAAAAATAAGATATTGTAAATGTAAATAAAATATTGTAGGATATGCAATGCACCACAGTGAAAAATAAAACATTCCCTTTTCCAGAATACATTTGGGGCTATGCCCCGCTGCCCTTTACATTTCCAATGTTAACCAACACTTACGAACTAATGGACCGATTGATATGAAATATGGTAGAGAGGTGATCAATATATCACTTTTATACACCATTAGGCTTATCGCCATTGGAGGCTTCGCCCCTAAACCCCCTTTTGGAGTTCGCTTCGCTCTCTTGCATTCTTCAGTTAACGAATATTAAATCAAACTCAACTATTGTAGTTCATTAACCAAAGAAAAACTACACAAATATAACCTTTGGTGAGACTATTATCACCTACACAGGCGGTCCAATACTGGTATGATATCGAAATATTATTCCAACGGGCTGCTTGTTCATTTTATCGAATGAACTCCCGACTACGATTGTTGTTTCGTGGTGTATAAAAGCAGAAGATAATGTGCTCACTCAATTCAAAGTCAAGCATATGTAAGTTAAATACAAATTTTTGGATACAATGTTATATTGCAGTTCTACAAATGGATTTACGTGCAAAAAATAACAACTTAGGCTGCAGTTCACGACAAGATTATATTAACCTAACACTACAGAGTGCTGTATGGTGACTGTTCGTTATGCAACATAATTACAAACAAATGGATTTGTAAAAATACCCCCGTAGCAGTAAACCTGCGTACTCAGCAAATTTTCAATGCATATATATATATATATATATATATATATATATATATATATATATATATATATATATATATGTGTATCTTAATACCACATAAAGCCACATACCAAGTTTCATCAATATACATTCATAAATAAACGATTTATGACATTTTTATTATTCTCCAATAAGAATAACATGACGATTGAGTATGCAGGTTTGCTGAAGCTAGGAACACAAAAAATGGGGTTTATACAAATATCAATATGACTCATGTAGGTAAAGCCACATACCAAATTTATTAATTTATGTTCATAATTAAGGGAGATAATACGTTACATATTCTCCATAAGAATAACATGGGGGCTGAGTACGCAGGTTTGCTGATACGGGAATTATCGGCCAAAAAAAGTTTTTTAGTTCGAATATCAATAGACCACAATGATATGAAGCCAATATACCAAGTTGCATCAGGATAAGTTGATAAATAAGCGAGATATACAATTTTTCCTTATTCTCCATAAGAATAACATTAAACAACTTTTTATTAGCATATTACGTGTTGTTATTATCTACGGGATGTAATAAACGACGTCTTACAACACTTAAGATATATTTACACTTATACTGATTCACATACAGACGGTAAACATATATAAAATATGGTACTAGGCTATCGATTTCGACCAGTCACACCAGTCATGATCAGGCCAATGAGAGAAATAACAGAATCAAAATGGCGTCTTTGCTTATATCCTATTGGCTACCGGAAGTTTCGGATACAGGTTCCTAAATGTGCCACCAGAGTCGAAATTAACTTGTTCCTTAATCAATTTATCTCTATTTTTACATTTTTCTTTAAATATAAACCATTCTTCCCATGCATTCATTTCATTTCCTTTTTTACAATTCTTGAGGATGCTGAGGTTTTCTTCTATTTTCCCTATGGTGTGGCCATTTTCTAAAAGATGTTTCGCTATGTTTGATCTTTCCAGTTTCCTGTTCTTCCAAGCTGATATATGGTTCTTAAATCTTTTAATACAATTAACAGTTTGACCAATATAAAAGTGATCATAGTTGTTACAATTAATTTGTACACGCCGGGCATGTCGAATTTGTTACAATCTTCTATCTTGGGATATAGTATTTTGTTCATGGTGTTTTGCGTTCTGTAGGCTATATTAACTCCATATTTCTTTAATCGATTTGCGACCTTTTGTATCTTTGTTCCTCTGAAGCTGAATGTTGCAAAATTACTTGATATTTCTTTTCTTCCGTCTAACGTTGTTATTCTACGCAGTTTTTCTTGGTTCTTTATTTCCCTATGTATTTTCGCTCCAATTTCGTCTATTATTGGTTGAATCCGTTGGCTCGAGCAATCGCCTTTATAGTTGTTATTTCTCTTCTTCTGTTATCTTCATTTAGAGGAATCTAGAAGGCTCTATATATAACATCGATCTGAATGCAGCGGCCTTATGGCTGGTGGGATGAAGAGACTTGTTGTTGATTGTAGTATCCGTCTGCGTAGGCTTTCTGTATATATCAAAATCTAGCTCATCATTTCTTCTTGATATCGTGAGATCTAGGAAATTTATCTTGCCGTTCTCTTCATACTCTCTAGTTAAGTTTAAGTTTTTATGATGACTGTTAAATAATCTCATCATTTGTTCCACTTCCTTTTCTTCGGTTTCCTTGAAAATAACAAGCATATCGTCCACATATCTGACATACATTATAATTTCATGTTCTTCCTTCAACTTTTCCAAAATGATCTCCTCATTATGTTGCAAAAATACTTCTGATAATATTGATGAAAGGGGGCTACCCATGGGTAAACCATCAGTTTGTGTATAAAATCTATTGTTAAACCTAAAATAGTTTTGTTGTGACGGCCCAAAATCCCTAGACTGTTAAAAGCCATTAATACGACACTGTAATTAAATAATTACAGTTTACCGTTCATAATAATCAAATTTCTACCGTCACTAAAATCTATAATTAGAAAGAGGAACAGTGCTCTTAACATTATTTTCATTATTTCATTTTGAAGAGTTGGCTGGTACAAAATATGAAATCAACCACCAGACGCTAGGATATTTGCTCCATGCTAATCTCAACTTAGACGCTCCCACGGGCCCGGCCGGGCGTTGATATCAGCAAGAATGCGCGGCGTCAGCAACTTGACGATCAGCATTGGCCCTAAGTGCACGATTCCTGTGCCTCTTAGTTTGAGTAATGGCGTGAGTGATCGTCGAGGGCAGCACTGAGCAACGGAGTGTTCCCGTGACGTCACGTGCTAAACGGTTTCTCATGGGCAGCTTCAGCATTGGGAAAGAGGACGCGAGCCTCGCCCCAGTCCCTAGGAAGTCACGATGTAATTAACACGCGTCGCGTCGCCTCTCGCTGCTAAATCATTAATTGTCTTTGTATTTCTAAATTTAATGTAACCATAATTATTATATTTTAACCACGGATATACCTATTGTTAACGACGTTTAAATTGGTTTAGATCAGTTATTGTAAAGTTGCAAAGTTTAATAAATAGTAATTTTGTTTCCCAACCAGCATTACTTGTTACTTGTTACTTGTTGCTTCATAGGCCGATGGCGTTGAACAGGTCAAAGTGCTGAATAAGTTTCAGCCACTACAGAATGTGATTGGTAGGGAGGGGAGGGGTCAGAGAGTCACACAGGGGGTTACATTGCCTGAGGTGTTCAATAATACTTTCCACAGAATAAAAACAGTGCACAATCAAATAATTCTTAAGTGTTACTTTAAATTTGTTGTCGTCAGCAATTGATGAAATGAAGTTAGGCAACATTTGATACAATTTTAAACCGGCGTAAAGAGGTTTTTTTCAAAGACCGACAGTCTGTGAAAGGTGGAAAATTTTGATTTGAACCGAGTATTGTGAGTATGATTTCTTTGACATAGATTCATTAATTTTTGATTCCTAATGTATATTACTAACTCATAAAAATATAAGGCAGGAACAGTCAAAATACCTAATCTTATGAAGTAACTCTCACAATGCTCCCAAGGAGCGAGCCCAAAGATGACCCTGATGGCCTTTTTTTGCCAGGTAAAAACTTTCCCTATGTGAGTCTTGTACCCTCCCCACAAGGCAATGGAGTACATGATGTGAGACTCCAAAATACTGAAGTATACAATTCTAGAAACGTTTAAATTGCAGAATTTACATACTCTTCTCAACACAAACAGCCCTGAGGCAAGCTTTTTTTCTATTTTATCGATTTGGTCGGCCCATGATAAACCATCGTCCAGCCTAACCCCTAGGAAATCAGAAGAGTTGGAAGGATCCAGCATGTCCTCCCCTATAAAGACATTCAGATCATCAATTTCGTTAAACCTCCTCAATTGATGTGTACTTATGCAGAGATACCCTGTCTTTTCGGTGTTTAATTTCAAGGCGTTGCTGGAGAAATATTGAGCAAGTGTATTGATTTTTGAAAAAGTGTCAATTTCAAGGTCATGGACGTTATTGTTCTCGGTAAAAAGAGTGGTATCGTCTGCAAAAACAAATATACTCTCGTCCGACACCATCCCTTTCATATCATTAATATATGCCAGGAACAGTATCGGGCCAAGAATCGATCCCTGAGGCACTCCATTTTTGACCAATTGTTTGCTCGACTGAAATTTTTGAATTTTGAAATTCGATTGATGCTTCAGCTCAGCGAACTGGTAGCGGTCAAGAGAAAGGAATGTAGCCAGCGATGGACGCATCCTCCCACCCCAAGCCCCGCCAACTTCCCAAGCAAAATTTGGTGGTCGACACAATCGAAAGCTTTGGACAAGTCTGCAAAGCAGCTAATAACAGATTCCCCAGCCTCCATTGCATCGATACACTGATTTACAAAATCAATAAGTGCCAATTTGGTTGATTTGTTTTTTCTGAACCCGTATTGCTTTTTGTATATGAGCTCATTCTCCTCTAAGTAGTGAGTCAGCTGCTCACTCACCACTCGGTCGAAGAGTTTGGAAATGGAAGGTAGGAGCAAGATTGGACGATAGTTCCCCATGTCCGACTCATCCCCCTTCTTGAAAAGAGGTTTGACTTTTGCCAGTTTGCAGTGTCGTCGAAATACCCCACAGATTAGTGAGGTATTTATAATGTTGGTGAGTGGCTTAATAATTTCAAGCTGACAGATTTTGATTGTTTTCATACTTATGTCATCATACCCTGTGGAAGTTTTGGGTGAAAATTTAGAAAGAAATTTGGAAAGATCGGTCTCAGTGATTTTTTTTAAGTTGAAAAAGGAGCAATAATTTACCGGGTGCAGAGGGGTGTTTACTGTTGTTACATGATTATCAGTTTTCAGGCTATCGGCAATATTGACAAAGAAGTTATTAAAGATTTCACAAGTTGCAATGGGATTCTTAATTATTTCTCCATCTACTTCCAAAACTACATTTTTTACTAAGGTGGGGCCTGTTTGTCTAAACTTATCTATTATTTTCCAAGTTTGTTTTGACTTATTACTAGCATTAGACAAGGCATTTTCAATCCATTGAGCTTTAGCCACCTTGATGGTATTAATGTAATTTAATCTACAGTTATTGTAAGTTACTTTATCTACAGGTAATCTTGAATTCTTAAATTTTCTAAAAAACTCAAACATTTCAGATTTTAAGGCAGAAACCTCAGAGGTGACCCACTTTTGTTGCAAGGAGGGTTTTACTTTTTTTCTTTTTATCGGGCAAGCTACATTAAAATAAAATAGAAAAGTTTCTAAAAAGTTGTTATACATTGTATTGAGATCAGAAGAGCTGTAAACACTTTCCCATTGCTCATATTTAAGCCTTTGTTTCAATTCAAAAAGATTGTGGTCATTGATTTCCCTATCCCAAGACCAAGTGGACTTTACTTTATTGCTGTTTAAAGATGGAACAAGAATAGCTATGGCATCATGATCTGAAATGAGAGGGGATACAACAAAAGCTTTTACATAATTAATATTGGTGATAAAATTGTCAATGCATGAAAATGATGTCTCAGTAACTCTAGTTGGTGTTTAAAACTAAGTTTAGGCCATAGCTTTTTAGAATATTTTTGAATCTTTTACACCTATAATCTAGTTTTAGATTGTCAATGTTATAATCTCCAGCAATCAAGACTTTCTCACAAGATTTACAAGCTGAGTCCAAAAACAAGTTTAACTTTTCAAAAAAATTAAACATTATTATTATTATTATTATTAGCATTATTATTATTGAACTCCCGAAGTCGGCTGTGGTACAAATTGGTGTCAGGTTTGTGGGTAAGTGTTGCAAGAAAACACCACTTGAAGTTCCCACAGAAGTTGGATTTTGGTAAGTAACTAAATTTATTTTAATGAATTGGTGCAATCTTGTTTAATTTTATATGTGTCGTTTTAACAGTAGGTAACCGCTTAATCTTATAAAGCAATAAATTAAACTCATTTTAGCGCAACTCTCGTAAATAAATATACATTTTTCGAATTATTAGAGAATTTCAAAGTAATTAGATTAATTTGAAAAATGTTAAATGTAATTAAAAGAAAAATGTAAAAATAGTGATAAATTGATTAACGAGCAAGTTAACTTCGACTCTGGTGGCACATTTAGGAACCTGTATCCGAAACTTCCGGTAGCCAATAGGATATAAGCAAGGACGCCATTTTGATTCTGTCAGTTCTCTCATTGGCCTGATGATGACTGGTGTGACTGGTCGAAATCGATAGCCTAGTTGGTACCATCTTTTATATATGTTTACCGTCTGTATGTGAATCAGTATAAGTGTAAATATATCTTAAGTGTAATGGTTACACAACAGGATCTATGTTCTCAATGTGTCAAGTGTCTTGTATTGATGATTCGAGAACCGTATCTAACAGGTTTTCAAAGGTTTTGGCCGTAAAAAAGGTGTACCACAGGGCTCAATTCTCGGGCCAATACTTTTTATCATCTTCATAAATATCTTCATTACAGTGTATGTGGAACAAACGCCTGTCTTTACGCGGATGTTACTTCACTTACATTATCCAGCTCTTCCAGAAATATGTTGGAATTTCAAACCTTTTTGAAGGGGAATTATCTTCTAGACTGGCTTGACCATAATTGACTTAAGGCAAACGTTTCAAAAACCACCCTAATCGAGTTTTCCATTAGATACCGCCAAAGTGACAGTTTATTCAGTGTTCAACTTGATAACGAAGCAGTTTCTTCAGCTTCGAGCGTGAAGTTTCTTGGTCTGTTTATTGACTCAAATCTCACATTTGACCTTCACATAGCTCATGTATGCAAGAAACTCAGTCAAGGGGTTTTTATGCTCCGGAAACTGGCTTGTTTTGCAACTACCGACGTTCTTATTGCTGCTTAATACGGGATAATATACCCGTACATGTCCTATGGTGTCCTCATTTGGGGATCGGAAAGTACAAGAACAAAGCTTGTGTTTAGGCTACAGAAAAAGGCCATAAGAGCAATCTTCCGGGTGCCACAACGTTATTCATGTGATGATATCTTTATTTCAAATAAAACTCTTACATTCTCTTCTATTTACATTCTTGAAACCTTATCATTTCTCCATAGAAATTTCTCTGTTTTTCAACCATTTCTTCCAACGCACAGCTATAGTACCAGGAGCAAACCAAAATGCATTATGAATGTTCCAAAACATAACACTTCTTTTTTTCAGAAGCACCTAAAATATTCGGCCGTACAGCTGTTCAATGGACTGCCTGAACCATTAAGGCTTGAAAGTAACTTTAATACTTTTAGAAAAAAATTTAAATGTTTTCTCATTAACAAGGCCTACTATAGGGTAAAATATTTCTTAGCTTAGAACGATTCATTGCTGGAAATGTACCAACTCATTTTATGTAGTGTATTTTATGTTTAAGAATATTGTATTAGTAGAGGCAATATGGGGAGTCTGGGACAGCTGAAAAATAATTGTTTTTTAATCAGAAGTGACGTTTGAGTGACGTGGTGATGACGTATGTGTGACGAGAGGGTGTGATGACGTCACGGCGATGACGTATTGGTGTGACGATACACATACGTCATTGGATGTGAGGTAATGTGAAAGCGGGTGGATTTATATTCGTTAAGAAACTGTTTAAAGTCGAGAGAGAGGTTTGAAAATGAATTTGGTGGTTGCTGAGTGTCAAACGATTGAACAAACTGGTGGTCTGTAAAAAGGCCGTTTGTTACATGTATTTAAAATCTTTTGGTGTGACGAACGACATACGTTATTGGATGTGGGGTAAAGTGAAAACGGATGGATTAATATTTGTTCCGAAACTGATAGAAGTCGTGGGAGTGATTTGAAAATGAATTTGGCGGTTGCTGAGTGTCAAACGAATGAAACATCTGGTGGCCTTGAAAAAGGCCGTTTGTCACATTTCCTTAAAATCTGTAATTTACACAAATATTGCATAAATCTCAGTTGATAGACCTCTTCTGTTGATCTCAGCCTTCAGCGCAGCGAGATATTCCATCCACCGAGATATCGCCGGCCACTGCTCTGGAAGCATCGTCGGTTGGGCAATGTATGACATGATCGCCTTTATCTCATTGAAGTGATTTTCTTGTAGTTCGTCCTCAGACATAGTTGAAATTGCTCTCATTCTCTCCCCATGCTCCGCAATCAGGGTGATCTCCACCAACTCTTCGTCGCCGATGTCTTTGGACCACAGAGTAGATGCAGACATGTTGGCGGATCGGTGTCAGACGAGAGGATGGCAGTGAGCATCAGACAGACATGATTTTATTACTTGTTTATGCTTAGTCATCACGAAACACTGACAAGTAATTGGCTAAAAATTATCCAATTAAATGTAACGATTTTATAGAAAAAAACCTAGAGTCATTGTTACTCCCAAGTGGGTGGGTGGTTACGGACATGTAGAAACAAGTTCAAGGTCATCGAAAGTGGTTTTTAAAAAAAGATTTGATAATTTATTTGTCAAAAATTACAAAGATTTAATCAAGGTTTACATAACTTATCTTTACAGCAAACTAGGTATATTGTATTAAACATTATTTCCTTCTTTGTACTTTGGAGGTTCTTGTGGTTGGCTTTCTTCTTCGTACTTTGGAGGTTCATGTGGTTTGGTTTCTTCTGTATTTTCGGATGTGGCATTCGGAGACCATTCAGTGGGTGATTCAGTCGTCTCCGAATCGCAGAAGGTTGTGCTGTCGAATTCAACAGTAATCTTCATTACCATCGGAGGATGTTCCGTCATCAAATGCAGGAGTGTTTCGTGAATTATTCCCAAATCCACTTCGTCTTGCATCACCAGATGAAACTTCATTATGTTGATGGGTTAAGTTCGTTCTTGACGGTACGAGAGCTGATGGAGAAATGATAGCTGATCACTAGTACGGGTTCTATTTATGTCAGAATAAAATGGTGGGGGTAAGTCCGACACTTTCAAAACTATTTCAAGGTCACAGTGATGAGTTTTTTAAAAATATAATTACATAATACCTAAGTAAAAATAATACATAATTAAAAAGGTAAAATAATCAGAGATTACAATGGAATTTTACGCTATGTACAAAACTATTTTACAAAGTATTGTTAACATGGATTGTTATTTCTGTAGAGTTGTTTCCAGAAGGTCCATGGGAAACTAAATACAATACGCCGGGCTTGACAGAATCCAAATCTTCGTTCATAAGAACATTAACAAATCTTTTCGGGAGGTAAACTTGGAATTTAGGTTAACTTCTTCTTTGTAGGGTGAATCTCCAAGAACAGCTATAACTGCTTCACCAACTGATGTATCCAACTTTTTCATCGAATGCACAGCATAATGTTTTTTCTCTTGAAGTTCGCTACATCTTTTTGTTGCTAGGAGATCGGATTTTGAATGTTGGTTGAATTTTTCTGCAAGAGATTGTAGTGGAGAAGGTGATGCCATTGTGGAGAAGCTGATATGATTCTTTTGCTAGGTGTTGTATTCTGTAATCTCTGTAATTCTGTAATCTCCTCAGTAGTTGTTGTGTCCTTTTCTGCGGACTCATCTACATTTTCAGCTGGTGTTGTATTAGTTTTAACATCATCATTATTATTATTATAAGGTGTAATTGTGTCTTTGACAATTGGAAAAGAAGTGGTTTCCGTAGTTTTTACAGAGTCCTCACTAGGATTACCAGGTGGAATTGTGTCTTTGTCAATTGGAAAAGAAGTAGTTTCCGTTGTTTTTGCAGAGTCCTCACTAGGTTTTGTGTTTTCAGGTAAGTCTTGATTCGACGTTTTAGATGCAGCTGTCACCTCTGTTGATGCAGACTCGAGCGTTACATATTCAAGAAAATTAGATGGCATACTGTCCATTTTAACTATCAATGTTGTCTTGCTGTCTGCAGGTGGTATACTGATGTCCTCTCGCAGAAGAATCTCCCTTTTATAAACTTGTGGCGGGGGTAAATATATGTAGGTGCTGAATAATGTGGTAAAAACATCTATATTATTCTTCTAACCACGCCTGTTAGAGGGGTGTACGTTACGATTGTATCATGTAGTATCAAACAATACGCTGTTGTTTGGTCTGGAATATTCTCTTCCAACTCAAACTCGATGCGAATATCTACTGTTGATGATTTAATTGATTCGTTTTGTTTTGAACAGTCTATGACTGCAATTGGTGCGAGACTCTTGAATGTTTCAGGGTTGAGGAGAGGCGAGTTCGTCCTTCCATAGTATGACGATTGAAACCTAGCATACATATCGTATAAAATACCATATCTGTCCTTAGAAAACATTATATTAAGACTGTCATAGGGAAAGAATTGTGAGTTTAAAAACAACTTAATATTTGAAAGTTTACAATGATCAAAGCTACTGGCATTAGCTGTAATATTAGATCTTTTATTTGTTTGCAGAGCAAAAATAACATATCTAGGCTTTTCTAAATTACTCGAAGTGTTCAAAGCCCACGTTTGACGTTGAGTTTTAGGCAAGACAGGCCATTCATGCATTTCCCAGCTTCTAAAAGGAACCACAATATCCCTATCAGAGTCCAGAATCCGTAATAGACTTACTCGTCGTTCATCGGCCAACCGTACATGAGGTACTCTCCAAACTATTTTATCTAACTTCAATTTCCATTCAAGTGTTGTGGGAGTTGTTCCGCTATCAGCTTGTATAATATCCACATCAGAGGATGATCGCAGTAAAACCAATTCTTGTTTGACATTAATTATTATTCTTCTGTAGTCTTCAGCGAATCCTAGTAAGAGCCGCAACGGAACGCAAAAGTCGAAATAACCACTTGAATTAGGTACTATTTTGGTCGTAGTTGGTAATATCCATCCGGCTGTTTTTAAAGCGTTCGTTTCATTAGGTGATAAAGAAACCAACCCTTTAAGCTTACTGCTTATACCGACTTTTTTAGTCGAATCTACTACAATGCCAGATATTTCGTACCGGATTTCTTCAAACAAAAAGGCCATTGGATTATTTATGAATGGTACTTTTGATGTTGTATTTTCATCTTTTTCCAAAACCCTTCCTTCAATATAAATATAGCTTTCAGACGGTAAAGTATATGCATCTTGATGTTGTATTGGAATTCGGATCTCATCATTATTTCCTAATTTCGATGAAGCGTAAGGGTTGTGAGTGTGAAGCTCCTTCTCCCACAACGTTTCGTCGAAAACCGGTCCATGTTTTATATCCAGTATGTCCATTATCATTGACTCTGAAACCAAGTCCTTCTAAAAATTTAATGTTCTCTCTAGTTAACCTCTCTATGTTAGGAGATATACTAGAATTGTCTGATGTTTGTTTAGTGTTATATGTAAATTCAAGTCCCATCGTTCTTTTACGGTGCCTGTCTAATGTGTAAACGTACAGTAATAATTTCTCCTCTGAAATCCACGATGTCACCGTCTTGATCTAGTACGTTCAATACGATGTCTGAAATATGAGTGGAGTTTAATGGAAGATATATCAGATTATGAGGTTTTTCAATTATCTTAAATCCAGGTGGAACGGTTGGATAAAACGAATGTAAAATATTTTGGTTCGATCCATCTTTATAAGCCCCTTGAACTATGTTACACGTGATATTTATAGTATTAACTTTAATTATGTTCACAGTTTTTGGACTTGTATGGTAGATATTTGGTTCAAGAACCGACTTGTATAATGGGAAACCAAGTAAAGGACCAATCGATGCTGGTAGAGTGAAATCCATATAAAACTTGCATTTTATTTCACTTCTTAAATTGTTATTATTCGCTCTTAGTTCAATTACATCCTTTCCTAACTTATTTTGAAGTTCTCTGTTTATGTCAGCTATTTCATAAGCACCAGTTTTAATCTCAACAAATTCACGTACATCAGCCAGACCTTAAGTATTTTTCTTTCTCACGTAGTGAAATTTATTATTAACACCTTCTATTATGTTTGGGATTGAGTTGTAAGTAGTAAAATCCAAAAGTGCAATTTCCCACTGTCTATCATCTCTCAGGTGTAATGGTGGAAATAATGTACTTCGTAAAGTTGATGTTGAACCACTAACTGTTACAGTACAAGACGACATCTTACAGTTGACTGACACTTGTGGCTAGAAATTCCAAACATAAATGTCCGCATACTGACGTGTCTTCTCTTTGTTTTCTATCATAATTGAAAACTACGTTAGGTACTGCACCGAAATACACTTGTAACTCTTTAGGAGGTGGAAGATTCCCAAAACTGTCGAAATAAAAAACAGAATCAAATATTTTCTTATAACAAACCCAATGTGTCCCAGCACCATTAGCATAATCAAGGTTTACAATTGCGGCTTCATTTTTCCAGATTTTTCTTGGCAATCCGTTTCGCATGAACACCCCTCTGAAAAAAGGGATTTTTAAACATGATGCATACCGTTCAAGTTCCTCGTTGTTCAAAGGTTTATTCGGCAAAATTAATTTGTTTTTATTTAATATGCACGGTATGGTCTTAGGTATAATCCTCTTCCGTTTACCTTTTTTTTGAACATTTTGAACACTTTTTTCGCTTACGATTAACTCTCTTATTAGTATTCCTTCTTTTACTAGTGCCCCCACCGGAAATATTTCTTCTGCGACGTAAGTTTGTTTTTCTTCTCCTCGATCCTCCTCCAACTGCTGTTTTGGCTTTCATGGCTGCAGTTACTGCTAATGCAGCTGCTCGTTCACCAACACTTGCGTCACTTGATTTTACTCTCTGCCAAGCTTTCTCAGCAAGAGCTCTATCTGCAATTTATCTTCTTTCCGAATCTGAGTAATTTGAATATGCAATATCGTGTGCTCTGCAAGCTTCGTCCAATTTGTTTATTCCAGGATCTCCTCGTACCAAACGCTTTCGCAATTTCGTACCTGGACCACAATATTGATAACCTCCAGGCAAATGTAGCTCAATTGGAAGTGCGTCAACAGCTGTGTTTATTAATGCACCTGTAGGTAAAGTGGAAAATGCTTTTTTAAAAAGAGACACTGCGCTACTAGTGAGTCCTCGTCCTCTTTTCATGAGTGATAGTTCACTACTGAACGTCTTCCTTCCATGTATGATAATTTATTTTTGTTTTAACACCTTACTTCATTAGATTACTCTAACGTCTGGCAGTGATAATGACTCTTCTGCATCACTGTTTGTATCATATATTGCGTTTACACTGTTTGAAGGTGTTCCCCGACTTTCCTTCTTCGAAGAGGTGAAAAGAATCACCATAGACTGTAATTTGTCGATTTTTTGGTAAATATCTTGTTTTAATTGCTTTATTTCTTCCAAAACAAATCGCCTATTCACAGCATCTGTATCTTTTTCTGCAATTGCCACATGTATAATTCTTTTATATTTAGCATCAAACATGGTGTCATTTGTCTCGCAATTTAATGTAAATGTACGAATTGTTCCAAGGTTTACTGCTTCATCTTTGTTAATAGGATCTGCAATATTGCACAAACGTTTCCTTCTTAGATCATAGTTTCCGTCTCGAGTCAACTGAAAACCTTCTCCAGGTGGACCTCTCAAAACCTCTTGAACCAAAGAGCTCTCATGACGACCGAACTTATCAACACTCATCTTTAGACTGAATACTTAAGCTATGTATCCCCGACCTTTTAACTCTTCCGTTAAAGCAATCATTTCGTTATCCAATCCGTTATGCCCAGCCTGTATAGATTCATATATTAATCGCATTCTGTCAACCAGCTTATTCACATTATTATAGTATATAATATTTGTATCATACACCGATTACATCGACATTCCTTTACCCTTAGCCTTCGGACGTTTTCCTCTAATACTAGAAAACAGCTTTGAAATAACTTCTCCGATCTATTTCTATGAATAGGTGTATTATGTGAATAACCTTTTCTATGGGAGTTGGTTAAAATACATATGTTTTTAAAATCATTCAAATCCTTCTTAGTATATTTTTTTGGAGAGGGTTTAAAGATCAATTCAAACAGTCCAGCGGTACCCTTAAAAGTTTGGTCTTTAACTGTTATATTATCTTTGTCATCTATCTCTAGCATACTATCCCCCATACGAAGACCGTCTTTTTCCAAGCGTGCTCCATACACGTGGTATTTACTCGATTTATGTGCACCATGTAGCATTTTTAGTATATAATTTCGTGAAAGAGGTCCTTTTTTGCCAATTTCTTTACTTAAAATACTAATATTTGTGGGGGATTCTGTTGGTTCTAAAGGATCTGTTTCACCTTCAATGTCGGATTTACTTTCTTCTTCATTTTCTTTATCTTCTTCTTCTTCTTCTTCTTCTTCTTCTTCTTCTTCTTCTTCTTCTTCTTCTTCTTCTTCTTCTTCTTCTTCTTCTTCTTCTTCTTCTTCTTCTTCTCTGAACGACTCGTTCTGCTAAATGATTCTGACCCTGATTCTGATCCGTATGTTCCTGAAGTTTCATCTTGTTTAACGATCTTTTTATCTCGTTCTTTTACTTCTTGATCTAGTAGAGTCGATTTGGTCATTTTATCATTTATTTTATTCAGGGGTTCGACAATGGGCTTGAAGGTTTCCTCCAAATATTTATTTCTAGCCATCAATCCTTCTTTTAGTAGCAGGTTTTTCTTCCATATTGAGTCACTTAGGACTTTTATTTCACTAAGCAACTCCTCCTGGTTCGACATTATTAGTTCCGACTGTTCTCAACGCCTTCACCACAAATACGGAATTTGTTATAGGCAGAAGTCAATGTAATAAAACAAATCCATCGAACCCTATTCTGTAACGACCATTTGTCATAGATCGTTCTTTATCTATAACTAAAAACCCATATTTTTCTTTCCAAGCTTTCCCACACACATCTTGAAATTTTTCAAATGACATATCTGCACCAACATGATCGTTGTATATATGTTTGAGATTTTTTTCATCCTGCTTGAAAACAATTAAAAAGTTTACGTTGTCTCTAATTAATTGTTTCGGGATTTTACTATATATTTGACCTATGTAAATAGAGTCAATATGATTATATCTACCCATAGAGAAGTATGTTCTTATCCTATCATGATTTTCAGAGGAAACATCGTCAAAAATAAAAACTGAATACGGTTCAGCATTGTTAGGCTCTATAATCTCACTACTTGCGTCAAATTTATGCAATGAAACATCGGGTACATCATGCAAAATCTTTTCCAATAATAAATATTTTGGTTGATTCAGAGATTTGGAAAAAATATAAACATTATTGAAGCTTAAGCCGTTTGGTTTTGTTATTAAATTAAAAACAACGTTGGTTTTTCCACAGTTTGAAGGCCCACTAATAATACACCTCATTGTGTTAGGCAATAAACAGCCATGTTTACTTACCTCATTATCAAAAATATCCGGTGTCAAACAATCAATATTGTTAATATCAAGTCTTTCATTCTGGCAGATAATTTCCATAATTTATTTACTGCATAAACAGTCTTCTCAAATGCTGTCCCGTTACTGATTTTTTATTTCAAAGTAGGTCCTTTTTGTCTATCCAAGTATCTTCGCTCTTGTCAAATCCCAACCATCTCACTAAAAGTTTATTACCTCTTTTTCTTAATATCTTTTCAACCAAATAGACATTGCCAGTCTTGGATTTTAACAACTCATGTCCGTAAAACCCTCCCTGCAGTATCTCTCCTTTAACATCCTTTAAAATATAAGTTTCAGGAATAGTAGGCTGTACTCGATGCACTGTGAAAACCTCGTTTGTCCAATTCGGAAGGTAACCTTTGGTAAAGATTGTTTATATTTACATATCCTCACATTGTCTCCTATTGCAAATTTTTTGGGTGGTTTCTTATCTAATATTGGTTTGGTACTTTTCTTTATGCGTTTCAAAACTTTAGATTCATTTGCTTTATTCACCTGATTTGGTTTCATACCTATTGTACGATGTTTTTTATCATTGTAATCTTTTATTAAAGTAGGAAGAATATCATACCATACATAGGTGCCTCTTTCTGAAAATTTCTTGTACATTGAAGTTTTCAAAGTGCGATTGAAACGTTCTACAATAGCGGCTTTCTTTTCACTATAAGTTGAATAATGATTTATTTTATTTTTCCTCATTAGATCAGAAAAATCTTTGTTAAAAAATTCTGTACCATCGTCTGTCTGCAGATTTTTTATACGTTTCCCTATCGCCTGAAGTACTTCTTTCATTGCTTCTGTAATAGACGATCCACTTTTGGTTTTCAGTGGAATTGCACTGGCTACTTTTGTAAAACAATCAATAACCGTTAAAATGTACCTAAAACCTTTATTAATCCTACTGTACGGTTTCATTTCTACAAGGTCCGCTTGATATAGGTCATGAATGCCTTTCACGACCGTTGATCTTCTAGGAAAATTTCTTCGAACTGGTTTGTGAAGTTCTTCAACGATGGATTTTCTCTCGTCCATCGGTTCGCTTTATCCTCCAATCGTTTAGTAACTGAACTATAAAACTGTTTCATTTATTAAAAAAGGCTAAATGTTAAATAAGTAATGTAGTTTTTGCTAATTTAAAAAATTGCTTATTCTGAACACACGAAAACTGGGTCAAGGCCACTGAAGTGGCTTTTTAAAAACTTTATTTAACATATACTTAATTAATTAGCATTTTATAGATCTTCCACCAGTTTACTTCTCAGGATGATGATGCACTTAATCAATTTATGCTAATGAATAATGTCCATAAGGAAGTGTGTGGATGTTGTTTTGAAGGATCACACGTTTGTCGTCTTTGTCTGCCAATGACTTCTTTTTCACATTTATACTATATAAATTATGATTGAAGCTCCGGATTGTGTTAAAAGATGCACTGTACCCAACTCTTCTGAATAAACAGTTATAGTAATGTTCAAATTTCATTTTTTTCATTATGTACATCTTTTTTATTCCTTTTGCCTTCTTGATAATCCCTGCTTCATCCTCATCCGCTGCAACTGTTGATGTGACATTCGCTGTTCTATCTGTCATTAATTTTAACGCGTACATATTCGACATGAGGGCGACAATTTCTTCAAGTGGTACTCCGCAAGTTTCATCCTTGAACTTTCCTAAAACCTTCTTGTTAACAGAGTTGTCGTATGTCGGATGGTTGACTGGGTAGTCGGAGAAGTCAAAATCATTCCTGTGAGGAAACACTCTAAGGTCATCATACATGTCAAGTGTCTTGATCCAATATACGATCCCGTCAGTGTCCATGTAGCTAATTCCAATTCGATCTCGTCCATAAAAGGCAACCATCTTGTTGTAGTGGAAGTCGTACATATGGGTCTTTGAAATATCAAGTATACACATTCCTACATAAAGAGGTCGATCCATGACAACATTTGTTTTGTTCATGCATACAGCTACAAGATTTTCGTTTATTATGATAGATGTTTTGAAGTTAGGCTTTTGAACTAATTTTAACATTTTCTTTTCATCAGAAACAAGTTTCAAATTCATGTGATTCCTTTTGTTTTCAAGACATTTCCCATAGACGGCGTTATTCATCAGTTTGTACAATTCTTTGTGAAAACTTGATGTGGAAGCTGCTCTTCTTGAAGTATTCGATTCTATATACGGTTTTAGCCAGGTCTTTTGTGTAAATTGAAGCACTCGGTTGATTTTAACAATTTTGATTCCTAGTTCAATTGCTTGTTGTACAATCCAATAATGTGCAATGTAATTAGATTTATTTTCAAGTGTTGTCATCAACTTTGAATATTTGCCTCCTGGAGGAACCTCGGACCTTGGTAATAGAGGAAGGTCATAATGATGGTCGTGAAGGTGCTGAGGATACTCGAAGTCAAAGTCCAATATGTATCCGATATCGCTGAACTTCGGGATGCTCATAATGTCTCCTAAAACATTAGAATCAACCCAGCAAAATCCGCCAAAAGGTAATGGCATTGACATGGCGTATCCATAAAGGTTATTGGCGTCGAAGTAGCCTAGGTAGACTGATTCTTTAGTGGAGTTATAATTTTGAAGATGTTTGTTATTGGCTTTTACATATCGTGTGACCAATTGTGTGAGCCCTCCTCTAACACCAGCTTCAACCATAAGAACCATGTCAATATCAGTTAAAAGTTGGAGTTCGCATTTAGTTTCCTTCATCATAGCTTGCCAAGCCAGCCCCGGAGATGTGAAGTAATAGAACAATCCAGTCCGTAAGCTAACAAACAGGAATTTCTAAATTCCTCCATTACATCACAAAGGAGAGTTACATCAAGTTTCACATAAAAATCATTATAATCTCCGAGCATCGACATATTAAGTTCCTTCCATACCTTGACAGCATGCTCATAATCTTCTGGATCTACTGGAGATTCATTGAGTTTACTGTAAAACATTTCTGGTGGAGGTAACGCAGTCTCGTCAAATCGAGCAAGGGAATCTATGTAGTCGTACGGGAACACTCCTTTTCTTAATACGAGCTCCATCTTATCTTCTGGAACCAGCTTCCTCGTTTCAATTAAGTCATCTCTTTCCAGATTCTTAGAGAGTGTCATCAAACTGAATGGCATAAACCTTAAGGAATCTATAAACCTTAATTTTATATTTTTTACTTACTTTGAAAAACTAATAAATTTTTCTGTCGTTTGAGCCAATACGTCAATTTGTCCTTTGTCTCGTCCAAGTTCTGGAATAATAAAGTGTGCGTCGTATCCACTTAAATTGTGTAATACAACCGGTATAAAGTTAGGTAGCTTAAAGTTGACATTGCAGGCGTTACAAGCTGCTCCTCTATAGGCTCCTGTCAAATGATCATGGTCACGCACTTTGATGTTGTCCTCAGAAAACTCCTGTTTACACAAGTAACAAATGTCCTCCATTTGATGACATAGTTCTTGAAGGTTAGTGAGATTTCCCATAGGAACAATGTAACTGTAGAGGGTAGATACTTTTTCAGCAATATCATATAACTCATCAACAAATCGTGTTGCAGCTTGCTCCCCACGGTAAAGCTTTGGCTCCGTTGGAATATCGTAGTGCCGAAGATGCTCGTATGAAAGTGTTGATTTTACCAAAAGATAATAGCTGTTTGGCTCGTGTTTTTGGTATTTCCTACTGTCTGCTGCGTCAGGATCCACATTTTCCACTGGTATCAATGACGATTCAAAATCTGCGTAAATTACAATTGGGATGCGATACTGGTGATGGATATTCCTAAACTTTAGAATAGAACTATTCAGAGTTGGAAGGATAACTTTTGCTGCTGCATGATCTCCACAAAGTTTAGAGTGTTCCGTCAGCCAACTACGACCTCCTCTATTTATAGAGATATTTTTAAAAGAGAAACATCTTTTACACACTGTTATTGGTGACTTTCTTTTGGTGAGCTGATAGTGAATGAGCTTAGTGAAATCTTTTATGTACACATAATGTGAAACAGTTTCATCTTTTAGTAACAGTAAATCAGTATGGTCAGTCAATTCACGTGGGACCACTTTTAACGGGTACACATTGTTTCTTCTGTCCAGTCCAAACACGTTAACAGATACACCTGCATTACGTTTTTCAAAACTTCCTATATCAGACAATGACACTGGGTAGTTTAATCCATTAAATTTATATCTACCATTTAGTTCTTGATATCTTCTATTCGGTCGTTCAGGATGTTGGACACCTTCATGAACAAGAAATTTCGCCAACATGGAATATCTGAAACATTCATTGTCATTGTTTTGAACATTAATACATGATTTATTATCTTTAATCTTTGCTGGCAATGGAATAAAACTGCTGCCACGATCACCGTATCCACGTTTATGAACTCGTAAATCCAGGTTGTTTACATTGAGCAAGGACCATCCGGATCCACGAGCTTCATGTTCAGTTATTTTAAGCACCAATTCTTGTAAACATTCATCAACTATTTCATCTAAATTTGACGTCTCCATGATAGTTCGGTTTCTAGAAAGAAACCCTCTGTTGGATATTTCTCCTTCTACATTATTAAATGTTGTGTCCAATAGTAATCCAAATTTAATGAAATTCAAACGGTTAAGTTCATAATTTAATTTTGCAATTATAACATCTTTAACGAGGGTCAGAAATATTTGTAGTTCAAGTGTATTGATGTTATTTATTCTGTAATGTCGAACGACAGATCTGTCAAACGCCTCCACTAAAATGTTGACTCCCAACGTTGCATCTTCGTTCGCAGTCCCTCTAGAAGTAGAGGGTGAGGATTCATCTTCAGGATCCACTGAGTTTTGTTTGCTAGGAGGTGCATATGCAATTACGCTTGGTCTGCTCTGCCGTGTAGAGTGTTCAGTGTCACCAAGGAAGTGTAAGAAATCGGGATGGTCTTCACAATCGGATAATGCATTATTAGTAGCATTATGGTAAATTTCACAGTGATATATATATAAATCCTCATTTATGAAATCTTCATTACAACGTTGACAATAGTACATTGTGATTGAATAAATTTCTCAGTGTGTTATAGACTGCTCCAAAAGTAGTATTGAGAGCCATTTTTCACATGTTCTAGTTTTATAGCAAATGCTGACCTCAGCATTGAATTACTATTGGTTTATATTTTTGCTAACATCATCACTTTCATTGCCATTGGTTCATTCATTTAAAAAGTAAACATAAATGAAATAATAAATTAGTATTGCTATAAGCTTACTAACCACAACATAATTATGGAGCAGCCTATACAGGTCCCAGATATATTCTCCACAACACCACCTTTTCAATTATCATTTACACCCACGGAAAGACAAGAAAGTGATGATCAACCAGTACAGGTTAACGTTGTATCAAGCAGAACAACTATCCAATCCAGAGAAGTAATGGCTGCATTAGAAAGATTAGTAGGGGCAGATTATCTATCAGATGATGACATCATTGTTGAACAATAAACCCTTTATACAGTTGAAAAACACATCCAAACAGCCGTTTTAACGGCTACCATTTTTTCTTTCGTTTATTATACTCTGCTTGTGGCTTTTTTAGCTTAAGGGAAAAAAACATTGCGAATTCGGCTGAGTTTTAAAACGATTGAAACAATTGGTGGCCTTGAAAAAGGCCGTTTGAAACAGACTTCTCTAATTAGTCGCTCAGGTATGCAACGCCATCATTGTCTTCCTCACCACTGGAACTATCGAATAGTCTCCGCCTTGCATCGGGAACATCACGTAGGACAGGAGTCCTGTTGTCATCCTCATCTTCGGACAGGAGATAAAATTCAATACTGTCGGCGACTGACTCCGGATAATCCTCTTGAAGAACAAATGCTATTGCATCTTCTATGTCAGAGACATCTAGTGATGATGTGTTGTCATCGGAGTTGGTCAGGTCTTCGGAGTCGCTAGTATCTTCAATCTCCTCCACATCTTCCTGTAAGACATTTTCAATTATTTCTCCAATTTGCTTCCAGTGGTGAGGGATGTCTAGTGGTGCCATGGTGGTAGATAGGATATGAATGACCGGTGACTACTATTTACCTTTATTTATAGGGGAATTTTGTGATGAGAAAGCAAAAATAAACAACGAATAAGAGCATTAGGTTTTAGTCAGTAAAAAAAGTGCTAAGTTATGGTAGAAAAACCGTAAACATAGGTTTTGATCTCAAAAATGTATACATATATATATATAGAGAGAGAGAGAGAGAGAGAAAGAGATACACTTGCGCATACTTAATATCATAAATTTCAATTGTTAGTTGAGGTAAAATTAAGAAACCACCATGTGTTTTGTACCACTAAAAATTTTAAAAACCATGTGTTGGTAATTATTAATTTCATTATTAGTAGAAACATTAATAATCGAAAAGATAAATAATTGGTATGGTTCAAATAAGACGCTTAGCTTAGTTAAAACGAGTGAAATTCATGGTGGCCTTGAAAAAGGCCCTTTGTAGTTGCCCTCAGAAGGTGGAGTTTGAGATGGCGTTGTGGGTCTGCAGGATACGTCCTCAAGAAACGATGACGGTGAGAGTCACCCTTTGGCCAAGCCGCAGCAAACGCTTCAGGTCTTTGATGACGTTAGTCTTGAAGGGTAAGTCATCTTCCAGAGGAGTAGGTGCCATCCAGAACCCTACGTCGGACGTTGTCAATTTAATAGTAGTCGCTCGGCAGTCGGCCCTGATACTGTCTAGAGCCTCAGAAACTCTCCACAAGTCGCATTCTTGAGTTATCTCCGTCGTCCAATAAATCGGAACACGGAGGTAGAATGTTTTCAGCCACAGAGGAGAGCGTTTAACCCTTCTCGCTGTTTGGTGGTGAACAATCTCGTAGACCATGTTGCCAGGTAAACGTCGCAGATGGATGTGATCAACTCTACAGAACGCCTCTATTTATAGTAATAACTACTGCATATTCAGCAGTATCTTATCTTAACTGCTGACAATGCTTTTCAGCAGTCTCTTATCTTAACTGCTGACAATGCTTTTCAGCAGTCTCTTATCTTAACTGCTGACAATGCTATTATTATTTTCAAGGTCAACCTAACAAACAAACAAACAAAATCTTTTTTTGAATGCAAAGAATCGATGAAACTAGAGTTGTAAATATTAATTCAGGCTGCAGCTTGTATTATCGGTTCATTTCATCTTATAATATAATTCGTTTGTGAAAGGCAACACAGTTAGCTCAATTTGAGTACTAAAACGAGAGATGTAAATATTAATTCAGTCTGCAGCTTGCATTATCAGTTTATTTCATCTCATAATATACTTTGTTTGTGAAAGACAACAGAGTTAGCACACTGTGAGTACTATAACGTGTGAATCAATTGCTGGCCTTTAACAAGGCCGTATTTGAATTCTCCGCCAAGGTTTACGACTGGTCTCGACCGTTGTTGACTGTAAGAAAAGCTACGCAATGTAGGTTAATTATGCTGTAGGATTGTGCATAATATACTTTGTTTGTGAAATACAACAGAGTTAGCACACTGTGAGTACTATAACGAGTTAATCAATTGCTGGCCTTTAAAAAGGCCGTTTTTGAATTCTCCACCAAGGTTTACGACTGGTCTAGACCGTTGTTGACTGTAAGGAAAGCTACGCAATGTAGGTATTATTATGTAGGTAATTATGTTGTAGGATTGTGCATAATATACTATGTTTGTGAAATACAACAGAGTTAGCACACTGTGAGTACTATAACGAGTGAATCAATTTTTGGCCTTTAAAAAGGCCGTTTTTGAATTCTCCACCAAGGTTTACGACTGGTCTCGACCATTGTTGACTGGAAGGAAAGCTACGCAATGTAGGTTAATTATGTTGTAGGATTTTACATAATATACTTTGTTTGTGAAAGACAACAGAGTTAGCACACTGTGAGTACTATAACGAGTGAAACAATTGGTGGCCTTGAAAAAGGCCGTTTCTGAGCTGCTGATCCAATCTAGACGCACTCCCACATCGCCTTTGCCAGTTCGCCTTTGCCCACCCTTTGAAATATTAAGTATGACCCAGTCTTGGGTATTGGTTGCAAATATCCAGGCAGTCTTACCTTTAGGATTCTTCCGCTGTTTTCCAAAATTACTTTGCGCTCTTTAATTTGTAGGAGTTTATATTTTTTGGAAACTTTCAATCTTCGGAATTTTCCCTCCTGAGCTATAGTTTCAAAGTCAAAACTAGATGCTGGTGGCTTTTTCTCTGCAGGTTTGTGTTTAGCGCAGAACTTTTCTCCTATTTTGCAGAAGACTGCACACACTTCACCCTTCTTCGGCCCTCTCTTAAATTGGTGGGTACACTTGGGCGCATTTCTTACCCGTGGTGTCTTCTTCAATGATATTCTTGGTGTGCTGGAGCATGAAGTTGCCTTCGGTACGAAGGGGTCATGTTTTGAGATGAATTTCCTATTATCTTCATCCGATGACTCTGCTGTCGGTGCTCCAAAGTGCAGGGGACTTGGCGGCGAAACCACGCTTGTGGATGTAGAAGGTGCGTCCGGCGGATCGAAGATAGACTTCACCTTGTTCTCAGCCAGGATGGATTCTACAGCTGCAGAAGTCTCAGAAGAGTCCATGTCTTGGTGATCAGATCAGCAATCAGCTCAGTGGAGGAATGAGGAAACATCGCACTACTCTCTCATTATATAGGCGTTGCTGACACAGCACTCTTCTCCTATTGGTCAGTTGAATTTAAGTACTAAAAATGGTGGCCTTGATAAAGGCCGGTTTTATGTTCCAATCTTGGACCGACTGTGCCTCTATGCTAGAAACTTGCAAATGTTTGTGTTTGAAAGCAATTTTATGTTTTACTCAAGCACCATAACATTTGTTTTTAGGTACATTAAACAAACTGTGTTGACTGAATAACGAACAAAATTCTCGGTCAAAATATATTATTTAGAGTCGGCAACTACGTATCTCCAATCTTAGCCCGACTGTAACTCTATGTTAGAAACGAGGAATTGTTTGTGATTGCAAACACAACTCATTTTATTCTTTACTCCAAGCTATGGTTGTTAAGCCCCATAACATTTATTTTAAGCGCATTAAATAAACTGTGTTGACCGAATAATGAACAAAGTTCTCGGTCAAAATATATTATTTAGAGTCGGAAACTACGTACCGTACAGATTACCAATACCCAGTATGTCATGGGACTTATAATAAAACTTTGCAAATGCATGAGTTCAAAAACGATTGAAAAATGTGGTGGCCTTTAAAAAGGCCGTTTTTTGAGATGATCTAGCGACGGACCCATTCGGCCTTCCCTCTGGGATACGAAAGGTCCTCCCCCGGCCCATGAATCTTCAGATGCGTCGACTTCCACGGCCACTCCATTCTCCTTGGCAGGCGAACTCTCGTCAGCTCCAAGGAACCAACCTCCCGCAGAGTAGCCTCACCATCCTGGCGTACGAAAAATAGCAATTCGTACAGGCCGGGTTTCATCCGCCACAACCGTCGATTCTGCTCGCCATGGCGTAGTTGCCCAAGTGGAGTGTAGAAGCGCCGCTCCAGCCTCTGAAGCTTTCGCCGTGGAGTAGCCGCAACACAATCCATTACAGTGACAGGATTGCTCCTTGGCACTGGTCTCGGAGCTGGACAGTCCAACGCGAAGCGAACACGCCTCTTCGAGGCTCCTGGACGTTGACGAGGCGGCCGGAGTGAGGATATCGGTGCTAGTGGAGCCCGTCGCTCAATCATCTCAGCGAAGATTTCTTCCACCGTAGTTTCCATCTTCTCTCCTCAGTGCAAGCAGGATGTCCTGAGCTCCACTAATCATTGGTCTCTAAGGTGCGACGCTACGTACCGTATAGGATCCGCTGCAGGTCTCCTGTTGGTGCGCACTAATAACACTGACTCAGCGTTTTATTTAGTGGCCTTGAGAAAGGCCATTTTAATTATTTAATATCCCAGTCCAAGCGCTTACCCCTTTGAACAAACTATGTTGACAGAGGAACGATTAAAATTCTCGGTCAAACCATATTTGTTGAAGTCGGTAACTAAGTACCGTACCGTACAAAATACCAACAAACTTTATTGAAACCTCATGGGACTTATAATAAAACTTCGCTACAGCAGGATTAAGACTGGGGGTAAAACAAAATATATGTTTTACGCTACTGAGTGTCAAACGATTGACATTTTTGGTGGCCTTTAAAAAGGCCGTTTTTATCAGTGTCATTGTTTACATGGACACCCATTGGACGGTGACACGCCGACGTCGTTGCCCATCTTCCGGCTTCCCGACCTCCAAGTAGGTCTTTAATGTCTCGTACGGTGGCTCAATCACTCCATTCGGCAGGTAACTTCTAAAGACAAAGTTGCGGTGGCGCAACAAAAGCTCCCGCGAAGGCTTGTCCCATCCGAGCAGACAATAAAGTCCCGGCTGCAGTTTCCACAGGCGGTGGAGCTTGAACCCAGGGAATGCCGGTTCGAAGCTCGGCCGACGAATCTCCCTCGGCTCATCGATAACAGGGATCTGGGCCGTATAGTTCTTCTCAGGTTCCAGATCCCTCGTCTTGTCCGAGAGAATTTCTCTAAGTAAGGAGAACGGTTCCCGGGCACAAGTCGATATGTTTACCCGTTGAGGCATTACATCGACGGGTCTACTCTTTGACGCTGGTGTCGGAGCTGGACGTTGACGAGGCTGCCGGAGTGATGACCGAGGTGTGACACTGTGGGGCCTGGAGCTGGAAAGCTGGAACGATGGTTCCCGACGAGGCATGTCAACCATCTTAGGCCGGGTCTGCTTCCTGAACATGATGCAGTTGCGTCCGTAACGAAAGGGTGAGCAAAAGTGATTCGCTTAAGAACAGCGGTATACTCACTAGCACAAGCCGGCTTCTCATTGGTCAAACAGTTCAACCAATGAGGTGAGGTTATTTTCTGCTGACTCAGCGGAAAAGTTCATAAAACCGGGACGCTCGTTCCACTCGAATCATTCGGCATGCAGACACGGGACCAGTCCAGAGCAGCTCCAGAGAAGCGGGACACAGCGGAGATCATCGGAGAGAAGCTGAACATCCACGGAGGTCTCCTAGTACCGCAATCCCTGCAGTGGTACCCCGGGCTTGGAACTTCTGTGATATAGCGAGCACCACATATGTAGGTCTCACTTGCTATCGGCCGGCATCTCTACGCTGATCTCCGCCGGGTCCCGAGGCGGAGTCAACACCTTCTGCGTCGCACAAGGCCTGAGACAAGTCCCCCTGTGTGGTCAGCACTGCTCCGGGCGTTGGGTGAACAGTGCGGTGGGCAATGGATCTGGATCGTTAAACTCAGCGCCGATCTCTTATTCTTCTCTGTACAATCCTTTTCTGTCTTGCATGGCTTCGCTGGTTTCCCACTAACACTAACACAATTTGTTGATTTGTACAAGTTAAACTCTGTCCCTTACCCTATTCCCATCACAACCCCAAAAACAAACCCGGGTGGTTCGCGCAGTGTGGAGTTCTGCGGTCCACCCATACCCTAAGCAGTTCAATCGGTCGGCATGGGCAAACCGCCACGAATGAACTGACCCTTCTTGACTGGTCGGCAGGGCAATCCGCCACAGTCAAGATCCTTTTTTTTAAAGTATTAAAATGACCTTGAACACGTTTGAACATATTTGGAGAATATAAATTATAATTATTTGAAGTCCCCTAAAACATTCATAGCTACAACTGAATAACTATTCTTTGTTACCGCGAAAGTTGTAAAATTGAGACTTATTAAAACGGCCTTTATAAAGGCCACTAAACTGAAGTTGGATAAATGACAAAGTCCAGAAAATGTTGAATACTCCTCCTGTAAAAGAAGTAACAAGATGTGAGGCTGAGACTTGTAAAGAAATCGTCTAAGACTGTGAAAGTAAAAATAATTGAGACTTGTAAAAATGGCCTTTGTAAAGGCCACCAAAATTATTGATGTTAAATGACTAAGTCCTGAGAATCTGGATTGAAATGTACTTAATGTAGGTTTAGTATGTTGTATGATTGCTAGGCTGATTCACAACGAATGATATAAGTGGTGGCCTTGATAAAGGCCGTTTGTAGAAGGAGTGGAGTCCTGGATTTAGTGTGGGGGGATGGAAGCGACGACCCGAATAAATTGTCTTAGTTGTAGTTGTCGGCGAAGGCTAGCGTCGACTGTGTCCAAGTGTTGATGTTGGATGATGAGGTGGAAGTCATTACCGCTACTAACTTCGATGATGATCTGATCGGCAAGGTGTCGGTAGCGGTCCAAGATGCCCATGAGTTGGTTGATCTGTCGGTAAGTGAAGATGTGTCGCGTTATTTGAATCGTCGCTCTCCCCACAGGAGTAGTTGCAGCCGTCGGTCTAGTTTGGCAGAACTTGAACTGTTTCCTGCGACGTCTGTGATCCTCTTGGTCCAAATAGTCCTCGTCAGAAGAGTCAGCAGGGCGTTTGATCGGTTGTAAGTTGCGAGCCATGGTTGCGTTGCGGCTAAGATCTGGAGTGTGAATGGATCGTAACGCGCGATTCTGTGCTAAGCTGTAAATGTGGCGGGGGTGATTAGTGGAGGGGGATTGTAGGGCGTGGGATTGGGAGCGAAGCAAGTGCGGGGGTCTGGGGTCTTATCTTATCTAAGATCTAGATCTAAGATAAGATAAGATAAGATAAGATAAGATAAGATAAGATAAGATAAGATAAGATAAGATAAGATAAGATAAGATAAGATAACACAAACCGACGTAAATGGATGGTTGGCCATTTCAAGTCGCAAACCGACCAAACCGACTTAAATGGACGGTTGGCCATTTCAAGTCGCAAACCGACGTAACTAAACCGTTTCTTAATATAAATCCACCCGCTTTCACATTACCTCACATCCAATGACGTATGTGTATCGTCACACCAATACGTCATCGCCGTGACGTCATCACACCCTCTCGTCACACATACGTCATCACCACGTCACTCAAACGTCACTTCTGATTAAAAAACAATTATTTTTCAGCTGTCCCAGACTCCCCATATTGCCTCTACTTGTATTAAGTTTTGTTTTGACTTGGCATATGCAATGTAATTTTGTCAACATGCTCAATAAAGAATTAGAATTTGAATTTTATGTTTTGTAGAAACTCTCGTGCCAGGGAGAGTCGTGCCTATGTTTTGTCTCTAACTCTCTGTTTGCATTTTAGTTAGAGACAATCTAAAGTTTACTACAATTGATGTCTTGCAATACTGCTTGGAATGTGTTTGTGAGCTCTCTGCTGTTAAGATTGAACTACCCCAAGCAGTTATTGTCATCATGGTTGTATATAGACCTCCTGATTCATCTTGCGATGAGTTTTTTAACAGATTTATTATTGTCTTGATCATTTTGTGAAGTATAGCTCTAGGGTTGTTGTAGTTGGCGACTTCAGTATTGACTTAGGAAAATCGTCTCCAGATTCCATAAAGATAATTGACATGATGAGCTCGTTTGGTATGAGAAATCTGATCGATTCGTTTACAAGGGAGTTCAAGGGGGCTAGGTCCATTATCGATCATGTTTATACTAATCTGGATACCTCATTGATCAATGCTACGGTCTTAAAGGCTGCAATATCGGATCATCATGCCCAAGTTGTTGATGTTAATCTCACAGTTCCTAAATATGATTCAACTGGCGTTTTCATGATTACTCGAGCTATAAACTTAAGTTCTTTGTCTGTCTTTAAACGTCTTTTATATGATGAGTCATGAGATGTTGTTATGTCTGCGGGTAGTTTTAATGAAATGTTTGACTCATTTTTTTGTATTATGGAACATTATATCGATTTGGCATTCCCATATAAGAAAATTAAAATCCTAAGGAATCATTGCAACTAGAGATCTACCTTCATCCCATCCACTGCGGATATCATACAATAAGTTTAATTAGATTATAGGTCTTCAATTAAAGCTTCCAAATCTTTAAAGGTAAAAAACCTAATTGAGAATGCCAAATATGCAAATCAAAAGCTATGTGGGATATCATAAATGAATGGAAAAGATCTAGTAGCTCTCGGTTGGTGGATCTGTCGTTGATGGAAGTGGTGGGTTGGTTGACGACCCACTTATGAAAGCGAACGTTTTTAACTCGTTTTTCACTGAGGTTGGTCAACGTCTTTCTGCTAAAGTTGAAACCAAAAACTAATTTGTTCACTGTCCACATTCTGTATGTCCTTCATTTTTTATGAGACCAACTGTTGAGAGTGAAGTTTTAGCTACAATAAAACCTCTGAAGAGTAATAGGTCATCAGGATTTGATGGGTTTTCATCTTGCCTGTTGAAAGAATGTTCTGACCTTTTGGTTGTTCCATTGACGCACATGATAATCTTTCACTTGAGTCAGGCGTTTTCCCAGATGCCCTCAAACTCGCTCTTGTCAAGCCCATTCTAAAAAAGGGAGACTCCAAGCAATGTGGAAACTATAGACCCATTTCAATTATATCCACCTTTTCTAAAGTTATTCAGAAAATTGTTCTCCAGAGGTTGTTATGTTTCCTGGAGGCAAATAATATTTTATTTCGCAACCAATTCGGGTTTAGGAAAGGGAAAGGCACATTGAACGCTATGTTTTTTCTGGTTGATGCAATTTTTAAGACCCTGGATGAAGGAAGACATGCTTTAGGTATATTTCTGGATCTTAGCAAGGCATTTGATGTTGTAAACCACAATCATAGACTAAGCATACTTAGGAGATATTGCATGGGCAAGTTGTCAGACGAAGACGGGTGAACAGTGGCGTGCTCCTGCGGGATTTTCTAGTACTAGCATAGAATTAGTGCCGACGGCGTCAGTGCAGTGGCGCAGCTCGTGGCCACGTGAGGAACCAACGATCCGCGGGCTAGGAGGGGATAAGACATCCGTGTGCGAGAGAGAGCGGGAGTACTTGTGCGATAGAGAGAGAGGGAGTGAGAAAGATAGGCACTGCCGACGCGACACTGCCGTAGTGCCGTGGCTCGCTCGCACTCGCAGGGCGTCCGCCAGCCACCAGCCCCAGTGCCTTCGTGCCTTCCTTTCGTCAAATCGTAAAGCGGCTTCTTCCTTGATAAATGTTCTACGTTCGCTTGTGAAAATACTCTTACAGTTATAATTACAAATTAGTGTAATAGGTGTATAGTATGTATAACCGATATTTCATTACCAATGATTCAGTGAATTCATAAAATACAATATTTCCTTATTAAAATCCCACTTAATTCTTTTTCACAATTTATTATTTTTTTCCTTTTAATTTCGTCGGGACGGAGAGTAAATCCTCATGGACACTCAAAAATCCGTATTCGAGAGTAGTGCCGGACTTTTACCGGCTAAAAAAACTCCGCGAAAAATTTAAAATTATTAAAATAAATAAAGTAATTTCTGTGATTTGAGTAATTAACTTTGAAAACCTTTATTAAGTTCAAATAAAATTTATGTTCTTTTTGAAAAAAAATTGAGAAACATTAAGAAATTATACAGGTTTGAAATTAAAGAATATCAGTAATTATTATGAAACGTGATTTACTCATCAATTCAAAGCAAGGTTGTTATCTAATATTTATTTACGATATAGCGTATCACATTGATTTTGTGGCTGATTTTAAGATACGTTTACGTTATAACACCTACGAAACGGCCAGTCCGATTTTAACGAGAGACCTATCAAATGAACGGAAATATTGTCAAATTTTATATTACGGAGTTTCAAATCTTTACATTGCTTTTTTAAATTTATATAAGGAAAAACAGTGCAAAATATCGGTGTTTTTTACAATGTGTGAGTAAATCTCAAATTTAAACGATTATTACAAAATATCAAGTAAACGTATCTGCTTAAAATTGTTATGGCATATATAGGCCTAAGGGTTATTTAAAAACACTTTTGTCACGTTTCATGAAAGGAATTCATGACTATCTATATAATAAAAATAAACTTAATTTTAATCAGGCAAATATGTGTAATTCAAAAAATATATACAGGGTGTCACAAAAAAGCGTGGTGTGATTCGCAGAATTTGATTCCACATATGAAAATAAGTCAAAATTATCTACAATTGGTTCAATTTCAGTGCTACGTCTGCCCGGCAGCATCATCTCGACTAGTCGTCTGATTGATGCGTCGTCAGTCAGATTCATATGTCTCCTGTAATACTACTACAGAGAGTTCACAGACCGAAAATTCCTGGAAAATCGGATAATTTTACAGGAATTTCAGTGAAAATTCGTTAATTTAGTTTTAAAACGTCTTTTTCAGCCATTCTCGTTCATGTGGCTCGGTTGTCGTTCCCCAGGGAGGTAAAAACCATGGAGAGCTCTCAAATGGACAGAAAACGGTCCGCGCATTGTCAGGCTAGACCCAAAGTGCAGGACACGGCAAATCTGAGTAATCCCGAGCGGTGAGCCCGTTGTCGTTTACACGCTCCTGTGCCTCTTAATAATAATACAACTACAATGAAACTTATATATTTATTTTCTGCATGAATGTCCGCATCTAACGGTATCAATATATTTTAGTTTAAAATTATGTGTAATTTGTAATAATTAAAATATTAGAAGGTTGTAAGAACATGACATAAAAAAGTCAGTAAGCGAGAAAGTTTTTTATTCCTGAGGTAAAATTAAACTTCCAGCGAGAAAGTTGTAGCTAATTAGTTGATCTTCAAAATTTATTCGAAAAAATTTTCGATAGAGCTTCTAGTTTCTTCAATAATCCGATATAAATTACGGCTATGTTCAGTTCTACGCGCGCCGCCGTCGTCGTCGAGGACCACGGCCCCACGTCGGCCGTACTACCACATCAGAATAATCGCTTCTCATTTTACTTAGATTTTTATAAAAAGTAATTTTATAAATATATATTTGACTCCATATTATATTGAGGTTATTGTTACTTAACACAGCTTTCAATTATGATAAAAAAAAACATTTATCGAGATCTAATCTGAATCATGATTAAAAATTACATATTAAATATTATAAATGAATATGTAATTAAATTAAATGAAAAATAATATGAGACTTATTTGTTGTACATAGTAAAATGTTATGCAAGAATAAACATATTTGTTTTGTTATAACGTGGTTGTGAAGCAAAAATTCCTTACTAAATACTTTATTTGTCCATTTTCTAAGTTAAAATACAGGAGTCATAACCTCGATATGTATTGGATTTTATCTAAACATAATTTTGCCTTTTATTTAAACCCTTCTCTCTTTAAAATTTGTATCACTTAACAATTTTTCCTTCTAGTTCTAGCAGTTATTTATTACATCGTTAAATTAGATTGTATTTAAATTTTACATGTTTTCAGGTTTATCATCCTTAATTTTATGGTCACATTTTATGATTTTAATTGTGAACATTGAAATAGAAGAGAATCAACATCTGTTTACAGAAACTTAAGTTATACCTCCCTAACAACTATTCAAATAGACTTATAATTTGATTTTGTGTGAATAAATAAGGAATAGATCGGAGAAATGAAATACAAAGTCGTAAGTAAATATGTGTAGCTAAATATTTAATCGAAATTATGAATGAACTTATGGTTTTACGTCGAAACTCAGAACTAAGCCTCTACATCAGCCAATACTGTAATAACCAATCCTATAAAAATCATATTGGCGTTAAAAGTTGAGGAACATGTCAAGGAACTCGAATACGAAAGATACTTAATTTTGAATAAACTTTTCTACCAAAGCTATAAATGAGATGGTATGGAATCAAATTTGTTGTGTCAAAATTCAAAACTAAGCCTCTTTAAAAGCCGTACAATTGTTATTATATAGTTATTTTCACGAAAAGAGTTGACTCATGTATCGAGTAAATAAAATATGGGAGTCATTGAGTCGTTAATTAATTAATTTCGATGAAAATCCAGGTTGAGTACGTGAACATCGAGATTTGTATGCTAATATTGAAACTTACACGTGTTTTTACGTCATAATTAGAGGTTAAATACATTTTAATTTAGTACCAAAAGATAAAGAATTTATTCAGTAATTCTATTCCAAGAACCATTTTACTATAAAAAAATCCCTTTCGCCGTAAACCTCATTTAACTGAGGACGTGTCACCAATATCCCACAAGACGCTGTACTGAGCGCTGCGGCTGCGACCGCCGAATCCTACACTTTGAGCTGTGACCTTGAGCCCAGCCGGACCGAATTTTGGTCTATCCCGACTATGGGCGCGAGCATGGTCTATCCCTACATGTTTTCTACCTCGCTGTCATTCCCAGTCAATAAGACAAGTTTTGGTTGTCATTTTCAGACAATAAAAAATGTTGCCGATCGTCATTTCGGGCCATTAAATATAAGTAAATTCCTGTTTTTGATCCATCCGATGCGGAAAAATAGGCGTTCTTTGGTAATAGATCGGGGTCGAATCGCCGACTGTATTCGTAAAAAATACGTTCCGATTGTCGTTCGGGCCTATAAAACGGAATCCGGCTTTATTTTTCGTTGGGGTAATGTGGTCCGATTGCCAATTTTTATGATAAATCACGGTTAGATTGTGATTTTTGGCATATATTGAAGCTCGGTCGTCATTTTCGGTCAATAAACAAGTTGCGACCGTCGATTTCGGACTTTAAAATGCTAGGAAAACGGTTGTTTTCGGCAAATAGAATGAAGTGGAATTGCCTATTTTGTTTAAACAATTTTTTTCCTGTAAAACGCAGACTTTTTCGGCCGATAAAATGCGGCCCTTAAATTTTTTGAGGTCAATGTTTTTGCCCTACAAATCGCAAAAGGGGTTTGTCGGTCAATTGCTTTTTTCGGGCGCTAAAAAAGGCTATATTGCTATTTCCGTGGATAATATGCGGCTCGCTTGCCACTTGAGGCCAATAAAACGTGGTCCATTCCATTGTACTTAAACAATTCACTCATTTTGGTGTTTTTGACCACCAAGTTGTGGCAAAATTTATGTTTTTACCGATAAAACACGGCCAAATATCTGATTTTGCCCGGTGAAATGCGTTTCGGACTTCGCTTTTGTATATAAAACACGACCCGGCTTTGTTTTTACCGAGAAAATGCGGTCCGATTGCCGTTTTTGAGCGATTAAGTACATTTCCGGCATTAAATAAGGTTGGTACTCAATTTTCAGCCGATAACAAACTTTGCGGTCGTATTTTGGCTAGCAATTTTGCTGTAAAATTGCCGATAACATTATCGATTTTGGTTGATAACACACACCCGATCGGTAATTTTTCTAATAACACAGTTTGACCGTTTTCGGGCTAAAAAATGTGGTCCGATTGACGTTTTAGACGGCTAAATTAGAATATATTGCTATTTTAGGCCAATAATATGTATCTCGGGTGTCTTTTAAAATCGCCGTATCTCGGCTGATAAAATTTGTTTCGATGTTAGTCTCGGTAAAATCTTTGTTTTCGACGATAACATACTTTGATACTTCCGCTGGCGGTTGGCCTTTGAATTGCGGTTTGAGTATAAACTATTGCGGTATTTTTGGCCGATAAACTACGTTCATTGGTCGTTTTTGGTCTAAAAGTTACGGCGACCATGAAATGCGGTCAAATTGTCATTTTTATCCGAAATAACAGGTACAATTTCTGATGTTGGTCCATGAATTCTATACAGTCGTCTTTTTAGGCCGATAACGCACAATTTGGTCAATAAAACGCGTTCGGCTATTTTTTACGGCCAATAAAATTATTGATATGGAATTTTTAACAAATTTCCGGGGATGGAATCCCGGACCCCCCACCCCTGAGCCTGAAGAGTATTCCATACCCCCCAAAATCCCCGGCATTTCCCCCCAACGTGACTCCCTGGATCCGCCCCTGATAAATGGTAAAGACTTCTTGACATTTCTGGACCACAACTAATTTATGCTTATTGCTTATGAGGAATGAAGCAGGAAACAGTGAACAACAATGCGGACATAATTAAGGAACAGTGAATTTATTATCATCTGAGATTATTAAGATTTCATAAATTTTGGACTTTCATAAATCACAGTGATTTCACAACCACTTTGGACTCGGTACTTGCTTTGAAAAAAAAAAAAAACAGCATCCATTATTAAAATATGTTGCAACTACCAAAGTTTAAATTTATGGTTCGCAAAATATAAAAAAATATAAAAAATAAATTAAATTTATTGGGAAAACTCAAAAACAATTAATATAATCATTAATCAGATTTATAAGGCAAGGTCGAACATATTCTTTCTCAGTATTCACCTGTTAATAACTAGCGTATAATAATATAACATTGTAATGTGAATGGGTCATGACATTCCTATGAAAATCGAGAGACGCTTGCGGCAGTACACCACCTCGGCGAGGCGCCTCGGCCGTTGGCGGTGGCGGGACGTGGTAACGTGCTTCGGTCGGTGCCCTCAGCGGAGTGTGTGTGTTGGGGGTTGGGAGATGGGAGATTTAAGAGGGGTTAGCGGAGGGGCTGTCAGGATGGGCGCGCGGCCGAATGGGGAGAGGGGAAGGGCAGCGACAGCAGCGCGGCAGCGTAGACGTTCCGAACTAGCTCCGTCGTCGCCTTGGACGTACAAGCAGACCGTGTACGCTTGTCCCATTACGATGGGTGATCTCCTAAGGAGTATGCTTAATCTATGCCATAATCTTCTCATTCGTAAAATGTTTAACCTTGGGGTAAGAGGTGTGGCCTTGGACTGGTTTAGATCATACCTTGAGAACCGGAAACAAAGTGTGGAGATGCCATACTGTGACCGAAGGAAATGCATTAGGAAGCTCTATTCAAATAAATTGGCAGTAGCTATGGGAGTTCCTCAAGGGTCGGTATTAGGTCCTGTTCTTTTTCTTCTATTTATTAACAATATTTACAGTAGTATAAATAATGGTAAATTATGTATCTTCACTGACGACACATCTCTAGTTGTTACTGGTTATAAAACAAAGGATTTAGAGGTGGCTGCATTTGTTCAGTCAAATTCCCTTCTTCAATGGTTAAATGAGAATGGTCTTTTTGTAAATACTGACAAGACAGGGATGATTGATTTTCAAATTCGTAATCGGACAGACAGCGTTTCGAATCTGATAATTTCCGAAAATGCTGTTTCATCTACTGATACAGTACATTTTCTTGGTCTTTTGATTGATTCGAGATTAAGTTTTTCTGACCACATCAGTAAATTGGCTGGTAAACTCAGTTCGATAATTTATGGAATACGTAAATTATCATTTTACACTAATTCTGATGTACTGCTCACAGCTTACTATGGTTGCTTTTATCCTCATCTCGTTTACGCTGTACCCATTTGGGGATCGGAAAAGACTAGTATGAGATACATCTTTACTCTCCAAAAGAAGATAATCAGAATTGTTTTTGAGCTCAAGCGGCTTCAATCTTGTAAGGAGACTTTTCGTCAGTGTGACCTGTTGACATTTTCTTCCATATATATTTTTGAAACGCTAATATTTTTTAGGAAAAACCGTGGGCTTTTTGAGTCCAGAATCTCTACGGTATATTCTCTTCGCCAAAGTTTAAATCTCCCAATTCCAAAACATAAAACTACATTTTTTTTAAACAATTTTTATTATTGCTCTGTCAAACTTTTTAATGCGTTGCCTGATTGCCTCAAGGTGGAGATGCCACATGATGAATTTAGGAGGAATCTTAAGACCTATTTGTTGAGAGGAGCGTTTTACAGTGTCCATGACTACATAAGGAATTTATAATTTAGAAGTGTTGACTATTTTGTTGTTGTAAGAGGTACATTTTGTAAATGACTCATGCCAATGCTTGTACAAGTTTTAAGGCAATAAAGAAATTATTGAGTGATTGATTGAAGTGTTGTAAGACGTCTTTTATTACATCCCGTAAGTAATAACAACACGTAATATGCTAATAAAAAAGTTGTTTAGTGATGCCAGTCAGGCAAATCTAGCAATGTCTTATAGAGATGTAAGAATCAAAATACGTACGAAGATTGCAGATATATACTTTAACAAAGAATGCCTGAAGAATAAAGTGACACCACAGTACGCAAAAATCAAGATGAATTGTAACACCATTGCCGGTAGAAAAACTAAAGATAAAGCTGAAGTCATTTATATTGAAAACATGATTAAACAGTTACATTGTGAAAAAGAAGAGCTCAACTTGCAGCCTATAACATACACCTTGCGTTTGAAGATAAGTATGGCCCTGCTGCATGGAACCTTTTGTATAACATTGTTTCAGAAGAAGTCGGAGAAGTAATGGAACGAAAATACGCACGGATAATTAACAAATTAGACGCACTAAAAATGAGAAACAGCCATGTTGAAGGAATAAAAGGAACAGATACACCACATCAGTTTCAGAAGAGAGTTGTAAATTTAACAGATATTCAATTTTGTAAAGAAGAAAATGATATATTAGAATACGGTTTAAAACACAATTTTGCCATCAACAAAAAAGCAGAAAACGATCTTTTAGCCACGGATATAGAAGTTAACATCAGAAAACTTAAAAATATGGATCATATTGCCATACGACAGGAAGTCACAAAATATATCCCGACCGACAGAAAACAATTGGCCCAGGACAGAAAAGAAGATTTGAGAAAATGTGTTATAGTAAAAAATAAGATAGAAGATAATAATAATGCCATAGCAGTTAAAGCCGACAAAAGCAACGCCATAGTAATTATGGGAAAAGATGTGTATATCAATAAAACGGAATAATTCATTAAAGAAAATAACTTCAAGAAATTACCAAAAGATCCCACTGAGAAATGTCAAAAGGAGCTCACCGACGCTGTGAAAAAATTTATCAAGGTTATTACTGAAGATTGTAGATTGAAAATGAACATTTTAAACTTTAAAGCACCTGTAATGAGGGGAATCCCAAAAATCCATAAGAAGAACGTACCAATTAGACCTCTAGTAAACTTCAAATGTGCTCCTACATACAATGTATCAAGATTGATAGCAAGTCGACCTAGTAATGATCTAGAGCTTGAATATAAATACAATGTAAAAAATAGTTATGATCTTGTTGATAAAGTTATGGAGATTAATGTTAGTGAAAATAGCAGGCTAGTTTCATTTGATATTTCAAATTTATATACAAATATTTCTGTGAATGAAACGATTGAACTAATCGAGGCTAGACTCATACGTAATAAGTTGGATAATGATTATATAAATCAGCTTGTAAAATTGCTCAGAATCGTATTGAAACAAAACTATTTTAGGTTTAACAATATATTTTATACACAAACTGATGGTTTAGCCATAGGTAGCCCCCTTTCATCAATATTATCAGAAGTATTTTTGCAACATAATGAGGAGATCATTTTGGAAAAGTTGAAGGAAGAACATGAAATTATAATGTATGTCAGATATGTGGACGATATACTTGTTATTTTCAAGGAAACCGAAGAAAAGGAAGTTGAACAAATGATGAGATTATTTAACAGTCATCATTAAAAATTAAACTTTACTAGAGTGTGACTCCGCCCACGAGGTATTTCTCAGAAAATCAAAACTAACACTTTTTCGGTAACTTTACTTTTATTCAACACATAAGATTTCAATTTACAAGATCGCAGTTTAGAAATTAAGTCAAATTACTAAAGGTTAACAGTTAAAATTTGAAAAACGCCAATTAATAAAATGAAACAGGGAGAGACAGACACGACGCGTCCTAATTAATCATCAACAACTCGGCAACTGGGGCGAGTGTCCTGCTTCGTTCCTCGATGATGGAGCCCCTTCAACCAATCAGAGCCGTTCTCAACGCGTGACGTCACGGGAACCATGCTGCAGCTCAACCGTTCGGTGCTGCAACCAAACGATTCACGTTGTCATTACTCAAACTAAGAGGCACTGGGAATGGGCTCTGGAGCAACCGTTGAGAAATGAAAATGCTGACGCTATCGCATTCCTATGCCTAGACGGCTCCGCTCCGAGGCGTGGTCGGATTGAAGTTAGCTCGAGACAAAATATTCTGTCTTCTAGAAGTTGGTCTTATATTTTTTTATACCAGCCAACTCTTCGGAAAGGAATAATAAATTAATTATTGGGAATAATTCTGAAAGTACAGTTCCTCTTACTAATTTTAGATTTTAGTGACGGTAGAAATTCCGTTTTTAGGAACGGTAATCTGTAATTATTTAATTACAGTTTCGTATTAATGGCTTTTAACAGTCTAGGGATTTTTGGGCCGTCACACCCCCCTCACCCTTAGACCATGCTGCCCCCAGCATGAGGTTACAGCAGATTGACAAGTCCATCTCTTCACAACTCCTTAAGGGTACGCATTTGCCTACGGTTGGCTGGTCGTTGTTCAATAGAATTCTACCCCCGGACAGCCAACCTCAATACTTCCCGCTAAATTCACTGTTTTTTGTTTTTTTTTAGGAAAGAAAACTCATATTGTCACCGGTCCGCGTGTGTCTCTGTCTTTACAAAAACTCCCAAGACGGTTCAAAGCGTCTACAGGCTGTTAATAAGTTACTCAAAACAACAAACACAAATTCCTTTCTCTTAATTAAATACAACCCAAGGATTACTGAAGGTAATCACCTTAGGTACACATGTCCTTATGGACAAACAACAAAGCAAAACACGCAAAAGGTTTGAAGATAAAATCTACTGTCAATTGGACTATTACCAATACGGGCTATAGGACCTGAACTCTCTTACTCAAACTGGCTGTTCAACTTATCTGAGCGAAACATAGATATATCTAACAATAGGACAAAAGATTGCTGAACCGTTCCACCACCTACAGCAATAGCCTTTACATAGGCTATAGATCACTTAGGAATAACCGAGATATTCCTCTAGGGAAAAAGACAAAATGGCAAGAAAACAAAGAAAAGGAGGGCAAAGCTACCAGCCCAGGTTACTGCGGGACATCCTAGGGTGTTCCCCCGGTGCCATTTACCTTGGTATCAACGAATCAAGAAAAAGAGAACCTGGCAGCGCGCACTGCTGCGACTGCGGGGAAGGGGCTGGGGCCAAATCCAGGTGTTCCCCTTCCCGAGTCGGGGGGGCTGGTGTCAAAATCCAGTCGTCCCCCCCCCTTCCACTCGCTCCACCATCGCGAGGGCAAACGTGATGGCCTTCTCCAAAACAATACGAGTTGCCACCCCCGCATTCTATACCCCTTTAGCGTGTTGAGGAGCTGGTGTTCAGCTCCGATACCCCTTTTAGAAGAGACAAAAAAACAGAATCTCCATGAACATAATTTACACGGTAGTGCGGCTGCCACTGATCTCGGTGACGGTTCAGCAAACTTATACAGACTAGTAGACCCGCCGTTGAGTTTATGAGATTGGGTTTTGATTGGTTTCGAATATTATTCGCTACACACCGAACTTTGAATGAGGCCGGAAAAGTACAAAACAATGATTTACGGTGTAAAGATATTAATTTGGAGCGCTACTCGCTTGCTATGGTGAAGCCGCACAAGCTTTCACTTGGGGCCGGTCATCACTCTGTCACCCCTACGGCGTGGCTGGTCTACCTGTCTCCCACACCACTTTTATATTCACAACAATTGTTTCCCCCTTTGGTCGTAAGGTTGCAATCTTGCGTTCTTAACTAAACCCACAACCACCTCAAGGAGACTCAGATTAACTAAATGGAAGAAAACAGTACATGACAATACGTAACATAATTATACGTTGAGACTGAGGTGCAGCTTACAACCTAAAATATACACTGGTATATCCACAAACACATGTATAATACATATTTTTAAAAAATATAAAAAAGTTGCTCCGTCTTAGTAATTAAACATCCATAAATTTTGGGGGTGGATAGCCCGCCCATCACTAGAAGCTCAGACATCATGAGACCCGTGCCCTAGCAATGCTTGGGAGCCGTTATACTGTAAACGCGGTGGCCTCTTCGTCGCATCAATATCCACAAACCGTCCTGAGACTTGCTCAACAGGCACGGGGGATTTCTCTTACATCGTCATACAAAATAATTATTTCACCACTGCGGGTGTTTGTCACTTGGACTCAAAATCTTAAACTACTCACAACCTTTGACTAAAACTAATGCTACGGCCACCGCTTGGTTCTTAATGGAGCGTGCGTTAAATTCGCCTCGTCTACCTCTGGTCGCGAGGTAGGCCCACCGTTCAACAATAAAAAAAATGAAAAAAACAGAATTGGCACCTCAGCCCAACCATCCTACAATAAAACTCTCGTTCAGTAGGCCTGGTAAGGAAACATCACTGTCTTGCTGAGGGGGTCCGGAAAATTCCTCAGCAAGGCATTTTGCAGTACTCTTGACTGATTATACACTAACTATACGTAAATTTCACGTTTCTTTAAATTTTGAAAACTCATTCAGGCTGGCCCCCGTGTGTCTACAGTCCAGTCAGGGAGTCGAAGGGAAGGGGGTATTAGGGGGGTGGGGAGTGCTAGCATTACCTTCCTGTGGACACCAAGTTGGGCCAGTGAATCCTTTACCCTTCTTGGGATATACTACTACCGTTAGTTGGATCGCTTCGAATAATAATAAAAAAAAGTTGCCATTACCAGCCCACAAATATTACACCATTATTAGAAACACACAACAAAACATACCGGTATGCAAAGATCATTAACGCTACACATACATATACAAATACATAATACACAAATAGACAATCGCACAACAATCAGAGGGGGATCCCCAGTCCTTTCGCCATCGCGTCCTCGCGGAGACAAGTCCAGGGTACTCGCTTCTTCACAGCGTAGTACGCGACTTCTTGATCGCGGCCGAAAGTCTATTTTTCTTAATTATACATCACTTACTCAAAGCGTTCCGGGCCCGTAACTCACTCCTCGTCACAGTTTACCGCGCAGTCAGCTCGACACTAGCTGTGCTCGTGGAATTGTGTCCTGTGTCCTGCGTAGACTCTATTACTGGCTCAGCACGAGGTACTACCTCCCCGTGACTCTGGAGCGGAGACTCTGTCTGCGCAGCCTGCGGGCGCTGATCGCGGCCTCCCAGGGCGGCACGGAGCAGGTCAGCAACTCGAACTCTCCACCTTAACATGAGAACGACAACAATTATCGTCACGACCAAGGACGTACTTCCAATTACTGTATTCTTAATCAATGTGCGCCGATGATAGTGGGACCTAAGCAAGTGGATTGACTCCTCCAAAGAATATTCCTTGACACTTAGGGTGCCCAGCTGATCATCTAGTCCCTGCAGGACCTTCAGGGTTTCGTTCATGTCTTGCGCCAACAAGTTTTGCTCGTCACGACTGTATATTCCGTCTACCTCGGGGAAAACTACCTTTCCAAAGTCGCGGGAGTACAAGGAGCTGCCGATAAATCGGGCAGGCACCCTATACCCATCAGCGATCACGTCACATCGATCCCGGTTAGGAATCTCGCCCACTCCTTTCAAAGTGAGTGTGCTAACGTTCAGACCAGATTCAGGCCCGAAGCAATTAAGCACCACTTTAGCCTCTTCGGAAGTAGTGTAAAGCCAGCGGGTTGGTGTTCTGACTAGCACTGGGGATTTTAGACCTGTTATTAATTTTCGAGTGCACAAAGTTATTTCTTCCTTCAACAAAAGCTCAACCGCGCAGTTGGGCCGCTTGTGCACGTTCCACAACACGTCGGACAACGGGCACACTGCTAGTTGGCCAAATTTACATTCCCTAATGTAGTGTTCGGGTTCGTATACTGAGTAAGTTTGTCCGTCTTGGCTAACCATCAATTTCTGCTCCTCTACTGCCCATTTTATCCATCTTTTAAGAGAGATGTCAAAAACGGGATAAGCTACTACATTGTAAATTTCATACACTTGATTATCACTTTTCAGGGGTAGCTTGATCAGCACCCTCAACTGAGTTGTTGTGGCATAGGATTTAACTATTGAAAATTCATAAAAGCTATGAAGGTTTTCTAATTTTACATCGAGAAACAATTTTGCGGGAGGGGGCACTACACTTTCCACAGATTTCAGAATTTCTATGTATTGGTGGGGAGATAAAAGGTTACTAGTCATCCTTTTGGTGGCAAGATCTTCTACTGCCTGGTGGAGCCTGGTCATTCTTTGCACGGCCAAATTAATTGCATCCTTAACTTCTGATGGAGCTGAGTTTAGTTTCAAGTATTGAAAAAGAGTTTTAAGTTGATTAGTGTAAACTATTTCTCTTACGTAGTTTCGGGCCATATTTTCGTGCATTACTTGATGGTATTCTTTTAAGGTGGAAATGATTTTATTTATTGTCTTTGAATGATTTGCAATTTCGGTTTGCATGTTCCCTAAAACAGTTAACTGGTCTTGGGTATCATGGAAAATATCCTCCGTCATTCTGGTTACCGTATCTATTTTTTCGTCAATTACCTCTGGATCACTGCTAGTTAAGGTCCCAAAAAGAAACTTCAGAACGTGACCACCGGCGTCCACCAGACCACGCTTTTGCCGAGTACGAGGCAACAGAGTGATTAAGTCACTCGTCTTACCCACATAGTCAGCCACCATCTGCTGCAACCCAGTGTACTCGTACCGAAAACTCACTTCCAGCCCGTGACCGGAGAGTGTATGCTGATGTTCTGCGTAATGAGATCCAGGAAAAACTCGTTATACTGACCTCTCACCTTCTCTAACAGTATACTTAGGTTCCGATTTTCCTCTACCACCTCGGTCAGGTTGTACTGGAGCGCCACGGTCCAGTAGCTGTCTGTGAGTAGTACTTCTCCCTCTTTCTCAAAGATGACGCCCTGGTGGAAGCTTAGGGCACCACCCAGGATCAATAAAATGCCTAAATGGCCCATAACAGAGAAATCCATGCATAAATTAACAGAACAGAATAAAATAACTCACTATCCCCAGGCTACATAGCGTCTAACCGCTAACCGCTCTCTACGACGAAGCTCTTCAAAAATCGAACAAAATCCCCAAACCTCGCGGGTTCTCGCCTATTTCGTTTCGGTCGTTCGTAAGCTGAGGGTCCGGCTGCCACCTCTGCGGTATTCGGAGCTCCTCCCGGCTTATCCTCTACAATTTCCCCTTGTACACTTTCCACCACTTCTTTGTCACAGGGGCGCTGTTCGCCCTGTTTCTTTGGCGGCTCGGCCGGAAGTCGCGGACGTTCCCTACATGGTTTGATCCGATTCACGTGCACTACGACTTCGCGTTTCCGAATTCTTAACATTACTTTTTGGGGCGAGATTACCTTCACAATCTGATATGGTCCCTTCCACAACTTAGACAATTTCTTCACGCAGTGACGACCTATACTCGGTACGTGCAGCAGAACATACTGTCCTTCGCGGAATTCCGTAACCTTGGCCTTCTCGTTATATCGACGTTCGTTTCGGCCTCTGGCCGCGGCTTTCCTCTGTGCGGTTACCTCGTAAGCTTCCGTGAGCTTTTCCCGGAGGTCTTCGATGCTCTGGGCTCTGAAGCCCTCTTGGCAGCTCTTGGCTTGGAAGTTGCTGGAACTTCTCGTTTAAGCACGCCTCAAGAGTAGCTTCGTCAGATCGGCCTACCATCCCCACCCTTGCTTGTGGCTTTCGGTAATTCTGAAGTACGATTTTGCGTATGATAGAGGCTAATTTTAATTTCCCCTGTTCGTTAAGGTGCAACCCATGGCTCGTATACAATTTCCGGTTTAATTCTCCCTTTAGATCTAGAAATTGGATTTCCCCCTTTTCTGCTTAGCCACATTTTCGACGATGGCTTTGAGCAAACCATTCGCGTCGCTCAGCTCGGACTTAAGGTCCTGATCAAACCGATCAAAAATCGACAAAACTGATATCCTTGTCTTCCATTCCCGCGGTAGGGCGACAAAAGCCTGCTGCAAGGTCAATGGGTAGTGCGCGGATTTATCAACGTCATTGGTCCCTCCTATAATAATCACGGAATCGTCCCCGTTCAGGCGGTTGACTACACTCCCCAGTTTCGATGTTACCTGTTTTAACTTTCCATTAGGCATGAAAAAGACTTCTACTTCGATGTTTCCGGGCAATCTTTCCGATAGTATTTCCTGCAAACCACGACCGTGGCTATCAGCCAAAATCAACAACTTTTGACGCTCCAGACTCACCTCCTTAAATGAGGCAAGGTCGCTGTCGAGCGTCCCTAGCTTCAGGTTCTTAGGCAAAATTAGCTCTTCAGCACTTACGTTTACGGTCTTAACCCAACAACGATTTTTTTCTAACCTTGTCAGTGTCCGAGCAAGATAAACGCCGTGCATGATGAATTCGCATGGTTCGATCACTACTTCGAGGCCCTCCAATTCGTCCGACCCGGTGGTCAAGTGACTAGTCTTGACTTGAATAATCTTTTCACAGCGTGGCGGAATTTTGACTTCACTGCAGCAATAGACATGACGTTGTGTCGTTGTCTGTACAGAGCTAGTAGAAGGGCGGTTTGGGTCCGGCACGGTTTCTCCTTTCCTAATGCGGTTTAACCAGATTTCTTCCCAAATAACCGGAGCACACCCCGTTCTACGCTTATCTCCCCATTGCCTTGTCCGAATATGTCACAGCCTAACACGGCTAGATAACCCTTAGGAAGATTCCCCACTACGAAATTTCCTGGTACTTCAATCCCTGGTTTTATATTCAAAGAAACCCGCTGTCGACCGTATGTTTTGAGTGTTTTTCCTGAAATGCCTTTTAACACCACGTCTGATTTTACGAGAGGAGAGGAGGAGGCTCCACGTTTCAATAGGGAAACCTGCGCTCGAAAGTCGACTCGACTAGTTTCGAGTAGTTTCGAGTAGAAACTTTCGACTCGAAAGTTTCGAGTAGTTCTACAATGCAGTACAATACATTTATTTTTTTGTAATAGATTAAAAAATGAACTACAGAGATAAGAAAACAAAACAAAAATGTGTTTGGTGTTTCATTTCATCCTTAATCTTGTTTAAGTTTCGTATTCATCAATAAATTAAATATTCTGCCAAGAACAGAACCACTCGGTACGCAGACGTCATACTAAATTACGACTACGAGTCGCATCGCTTAGCCCGTCAGCTAAGATGCAATGCCGCTATCTTTCCGTTAAAAAAACGGAAAAAGTAGTTTATTTTATAGGTAAGTCGTTTGTCTTCTCCTTCTTCAGTATTAATTCTTATTTCAACCATTTATACTTGTTTATTTAAATTTAAAATAACTATTATTTTGTAGTATCAAGGAACTACTTTTTGCTACGCAGTAACGTAAACGATAGGAAACGACGACACAGACGAAAAGAGAACGGCACCTCAGTCCTAATGAGGTTATATAGTTCCACTGAATCATAACGACATTTAGTTTGTTATTTAAATCATGCAATGGTTTGGGAATCGGTAAGACGATTCGAACATATTTACATCACAATGAAATCCATCTTTAAATTTGGCGTCGAAAATAGAATAATACCATGTTGTAAAATGTGTCTTGAAATATGTCTGTTATATAAATCCCGTCATATCTTCCTCAATGCCTCTTCCTCTATGCCTCTTCCTCTTTCTACTGGCTACGACCAAGATTGTTATTAGCCGTTTTGTAAACAAAACCAGGGTTGCCAAAGCGTGGGTAATTACCCACTTTGTGGATAAAGGGCCGTGGGTAAAGTGGTGGGTAATCGCTGAAAGTGGGTAATTTACTCTAACGACGTGATCAAGTTTTGTTTTGAAAACTTAAATTTTATTTAGCATTTTTGGGTCATGGCAACGATCTGAAAACTTATTTTTACTTTGGTGATATACCTCTACTATAATTATACTACTATTTAATATTGTTGGTCGTTTGGTTGTATTTTTTTTAGTTCATTAGTTGTATATTGGCCTATTTTTGAAAATGTGTAAGCTTCTGCTTAGCTACGGTACTCATAGCTTTGATTCAATATTGCTATGGCGTATGTTGTTATAATTGAATATATCTCTAAAACTAAGATTCGGTTGAATTTGCCCATTGCTATTAATTTCCTCCCTAGGCCTTCCAATAATTAATTGCTTTTTAATTGATACCTAGCATTTAAAACTAATGAATAATAACATTAGTTTTAGTTTGTTTGGTCTAAATTAATTTATTAATAGTATTATTAGTTTAATATTTGCGCAAATATCGAATTAAACGTGTAAAATTTAGCGGATTTGTGGGTTAAACCAAGTGGTGGGTAATCTTTCCAAGGACGGTGGGTAATGGTGGATAATTTTTTCAGGGACAGTGGGTAAAAGACCCAAACCGGATTGGCAACACTGAACAAAACAGTTTTAACGAAATAACCTAACGCCGAAGCCCGACAGTTGTTGACAGTTCGGCTCGATATGCCGTAATTATTGATGTCGTAATGTTTTAAAAGGGTGGATAATAGATTTTGTGTTTTATTTGGGCATTTTAATTATTAAAGTAGGACCACAATGGATAGAGGAGCTGAAGAAGATGTCGACGATCCATCGCCGGTTCCAGGTACTAGTAGTACTCCTGACGACGTAAGCCTAGGCCTAGGAAGTACAAAGCGACCATCTGCCGTAATTTGGCGTCATTTTACTAAACTTGGGCCCTGCGAAGGTAGGTGTAACCTGTGTTCAAGTATACTAAAGTTGAAAACTGGGTCTACAACCTCAATGATACGGCATTTGGAGGGCAAACACCCAGTTGCTCACAAACAGTACGTTGCTGAGCAGAAAAGTGTGGAAGCCAAAATAAAATCAAAACAACAAAAACTTGCTCCCTTTCTTAAACAACCAAAATTAGTTGACATTTTTTCAATGGGAGAAAAGTGGCCTCACAATCACCCAAAAGCAAAAGTGATAACAACAGCCATTACAACCTGGATGGCGAAAAGCCTTCACCCCTACAGCCTAGTTGAAGAGAAGGGGTTTGTTAACCTAATGAAAGTTGTTGAACCAAAGTATGTTGTGCCATCCAGGACAACATTTTCAAGAAACCTTATACCAGATCTTTATGCTTACACTAAAGGAAAAGTTGAGAGTGAGATAAAAGTTAATGTTAATGATGGCATCTCCTCTGTGTCAGTAACGACAGATTTATGGACATCATCTGCCAATGATGCTTTTTTGTCCGTCAATGCCCATTTCTTGGATAGTAGTTTTAAATTAAAAACATTCTGTTTAGAAAATGCTCACTTTGAAGGGGAGCATAATGGACGCAACATTGCAACCAAATTAAAGGAGATTGTAGAGCAGCAGTACCAATTCAAAGCTTCACGAACAGTTTCCATTTTTTGCATTACAGACAATGCAACAAATATGGTTTCAGCACTATCCTTTATCACAGATTGGACCCATCTCAGGTGTTTTGCCCACACACTGCAACTTGCACTGCATGATGCCAAGAGGGATGTAGTAGGAATGATGAAAATGCTATCCAAGGCAAGATCAATTGTAGGCCACTATAAGCACAGTTCAGTGGCACAGACTAGACTGAACAAACTGCAAGAACAACTAGGGATGAAATCCTTACACCTAATTCAAGATTGCGAGACCCGCTGGAATAGTGAATATAATATGTTGTCACGTTTATTGGAATTGAAGCAACCTATTTCAGCAGATTTGGTGAATGTTGGTAACATTGATTATTTATCATCAAATGAGTGGGAACTTGCAGAGGGCTATACCACAATCCTAAAACCCCTAGATACTGCAACGACGTTGGCTTCAAGCAACTCTTTGCCTACACTGTCTTCGGTACTACCAGTAATCGACGGCATTAAAGCAGTGCTAAGAAACTATGTTCAAGCTGGTAAGAAAGGGATGATGTTTGCCAGAGCCCTTGAAAAATCTATTAAAACCCGATTTCCAGATGCACAATATCTGATGAACAAGCACTATCTTTTAGCTATGACTGTAGATCCAAGATATAAGACAGTTGTATTGGAAGAGACCCAGACAAAAACTGTTGTGGAAATGTTAAAAAGGGAAGCCCAGCAGCATCAAGAGAGGTTGAAACAACATAATTCTTCCGCTTCAGCTAGTTCATCTACAGTGACCTCAGAAGGACAGAAAGGTAAATGCCTGTACAATTATCAGAATTGTATTCACTAAATCATAACCAAATGTCAAATCAAAGTTCCCTTTCTTAAGCAACCAAAATTAGTCGACTCGTCCTAATTAACTGTGTTAATTTCAACTAAGTAGGCCTATGCCCATAGTAAATTTGTTAAGAATAAAAAGTAATTTATTTAATTAACATGTTCCTATGAAAACAGTAGGCTCTAAAAATAATGATTCAAATATGACAGCAAAATATAGGGCATTAAATTAGTTACCGGTACCGTAAAAATATTGTTTGAATTTGTTTGAAATTATGTTTCACGTTACAATTGTTAAGAAACTAAAAAGTTAGGCCTAATTAATTGTTCAGTTTGTTCTATGCACAAAACCTTGATAGCCTATCTATAATATTACACTGTAGTTATAGGTACCTATTTAGGATCCTCGTTGTTTAAAGTGAAATTAAGTCGCATACAAGGAATGAATTAACTGTCCCAATTTAAAATAGATACAGACATATATAGGCTACATTCATTTGTTCTTTTTTAGATACCCAAGATGATGCTTTTTCCTTGTGGTTTAATTTCCAAAGTCTTTCTGGTAAGGTGTCAGGTGAAGAAGCTGTAGAAACAACAGTTATTAACAATCAAGTAGATGCATACCTATCACTTCCCACAATAGAAATGAAAGAAGACCCCTGCAACTGGTGGAAGGGAAACTGCTGCATATATACTTACGTAGCACCTATTGCTAAGATGTATTTGGGTATACCTGCAACGGAGGTTGAAAGTGAACGTGTGTTTTCTAGTGCAGGTAATGTGGTGAACGAACGTCGCCGCAGTTTGAAACAAGAACACGTCAGTGAGCTTGTCTTCTTGCATCACAATATTTGAGCCTCTTGACAAGTAAATTCAACCAAGAACTGTGTTATTTATTGGTGCAAAATGGTTGATTTGTCTTTCCTTGTTCCCTTGCATTAGGTTGATACTCTATGTGTTACCTGTTACACAATTTAAGATTTAAGATTTTTATAGGCCCTATACCAGTGCAATGTTGTTTTTTATTCTTAAATTTATTTGTGTTAAGAGTGTATTTTTAAATAGTTAAGTTTTTGTTACTTAAACGTGCCTACCTCTGTGGTTAAGATATTCTGATTTTTTTATTATTGTTGAGTTTCCTAAATATTTTTTTAATTTATTAAATACTTACCTTATGCCTATGTATTATTATTGATTTGTATTTTTACTATTTTTATTATGCTATTTTTGATGCTGCAAAATAGTATTGCAGTCTCTCATGTTGATAATTTTATAAACAAGTTCCCAGTGTGTAAGCAATGTGATATTGATCTAAAATACAATGTTACCCTATTGCATTATCTTTATAATAATTTAAAACAAGTCCTATAGGCAACGTGGCAATATGTACGTGGTTCTATACAATTAGATTAGTTTACTTTTTCTCTTTTTATAATACTGTTATATGTACTGTAATATTTATATGTTGTTATTGTTAGCCTGCACTGCTAATAAAATCAAAAAGGGTTTATTTCACAGGGCCCTAATTGAGAAAAGCTTTCTCGATGCAAGTCAAGTATTAATATTAATATATCATGGTCAGGAGATTTGTGTTAAGTAAATTATTGTTTTTGGGATTGAATTGTTTAATTCAATTAAGCTTGCAGTATTAAGGGTTGTGATTTTGTTGCAATGATTTTTCTGATTGATTTTCCTATTATGGGATTGTTTTATTTATAGGCTTTTATAACATTAAGACCTTTTAGTCTTAAATGAGGTATTTATTCATTATGTTTGTTTATAATGCTGCTAGATATTAATACGATCTCTTTTTGATATTTTACAAATAAGTTCCCAACACGTAAACTATTGTGATATTTACAAAATTAAGTCAACTAAAGCCCAAGTCTAAACAGGCTTTTTATCTGTTGTGTTAATGAAAGTCCTGTACATGCCACTATGCTACATTTAGGCCTACTGTACCATACATGTTTCCTTAAACTTTCGTAGGGTACCTAGTTATGATTTTTCTGTTTTAAAATATTCTTAGTAGTTGAATTCAGTAGTAGAGTTTTGCTGATTGTTTCTTCATTTTCCATTATTCACTTTCAATAAGCATTTCCTAAATTATTCGTTATAAACAGTACATATAAATATTCTTACTGTGAATTAAATAGTAATACCATAACTCTTACTATCCAACAGTGCTCTTAAAATGTTTCTTTCAAGTAGTTTAATGTAGTGTCGTACATAACTTTTACAAGGTAGATAAAGCATTTCTCTCTGCAAGACTAATATAGGCCTACCAAGACATACAACTAAAACTGATATTAAAGACTGATTTACATTTGATTTGTGATAAGAATAAATACATGTATCAAGCAGATATATTATTGTAGTTTGTAAACTGTCTTATAAAAAAATAATAACGGAAATATAGTTTGTTATTACAATTCATCAATGATTTTATTTATTTCAATATCATTCATTTTACTATAGGCTAAGTTATACAATAATTCATCTTCCTTAACTAATAAGGAAGAAATGTTGGCAAAAGTAAAAATAAAATAGCAAATACAATTGGAAAATATTTGCTTGCATAGAAAATATGTCTGATCTGTTTTCACTGTTAAACACTTAAATCTATATGGTGTAAATATTTAATTTTAATTTCACTGTAATGCAGTTTATTTTAACATTTTGAGAATCCTTACATTTAAAAAAAGGGATGAAAATAGAAGTAAAAGGTTAATAAATATAAAAAAGCAATATAATAACATAAATTAAAACCTTTATTGTTTTCAGATACAATTTATACTTAAATAAATTGTTTTACATATCTTTCTTAGGGTAATTTACTTACCTGTCAGTCTTTCTTTTTTTGGCTATTTGAACGGGAAAACGCTTTTGTAAATACTCGCTCGAAAATACTCGAAACTCGAAAAAATGGCCAACTACTCGACTCGACTCGACTCGAACCCTAAAATCACTACTCGCACACCCCTACTGCGCTCCTGTATCAATTAGAACTTTGCCCTCGGCATTTTCGATCTAGCCTATTGCTACTAATTCGTTGACAAGTTCCCGGACTACTGGTACCGTTCGTATCTCTCGCTGCGCAGTGATGTTCTCTTTTGCATGGTTAGTTCTGATCGTCGCCTGTCTAGGTCGCTGTGGAGCAGCTCCCTCTACTGTCGGGGTGTCGTGGTGGCGGCCCCACTTGCCCCGGCCTCGTTTCCCGAACGAGGGCCACTTGGGTTTAGCCTAACCCGACAGTCGCGCTGTATATGCCCTGCTTTACCGCATCGCCAGCATGTTATCCGGCTAGAGGGTGCATCTCTCTTACTCCTGCAATCCCGGGACACATGTCCTTTCGCGTGGCAATTGAAACAAGTGATATCGGGGGTATCGGCTGTCTGGAATACCCTACGTTCCGGTGGTGCTCGGGCGTTCCCCTGGTTTGTTGCGCGGCGCGGAGCGGTGTATGCTAAGTCAGGTTAAGTACTGCCACGTTGGCTGCGGCACCGCGCGTAGAGCGGACCGAAGGCGACCCGCTTCCGCCTTTCTACCCATTGCTCGCAGGTGTTCAATCGATTGTACGTCAAACATAGCTAACCGGTCTTGCAACTGAGGGTGGATGTTGTGAAGCATTTGTTTCAATTTCACTTCTTCAGATACAACCGATGAGAGGCGATCGTACAGTCCCTCCATGGCGGCGATGAACAGGTCGATGGGTTCTGTTTCGGCTTGGACTCGGTTAAAAATCTCTTGCTGCAAGTATATGTCATGGTAGGGATGTTGGAAGACCAGTTCCATATCCTTGCACAGCTGTTCCCAGTTACTGAGACGGCCTATCGTGGATCGATACCACGTTAGGGCAGGCCCAGTGAACAAATCCACTGCCGAATCGTAGAGTTCCGCAGTAGTGACTCCTCGGGCCCTACGTAGCTCTTCTACTCTCTGCAAAAACGCTCCTACACTTTGCGATTGGCCGTCGAACTGAAGTCCCCACTTATAGACCGGTACGCTCCTACTGTGCGATGGTAAGGCTCGCGACGAATGCGACGTAGGTACGGCGTCGACGTTCAAATGCGGCACGTGCGGAGCAAGCTGAAACGCGGGTGGCGCTCCTACACTGGCTTGGCTAGCTGCTACAACAGGGGGACCACTAAGTGGCGGCGCCTGCGCTTCTTCCAGATTAACATTGGGCCGGTTAGCCTCCGGAGTTACAGGGTTACTACTTACTGCAGCCAATGCTAAATCTTTTTTTCTTTGGCCGCTTCACACAAAGCCTTAGCCCTATCCAATAACGCGTCGTGACATCGTGCAACCAAGTCGTCACCTGTCGCCCCTACTGGGATTCTTTGTACCCGCAGATAGTTGTGCCAGAATCGCGTTTGAAGGCGCTGGCCTTCGGTATCTGTGTAGTCCCCTTCATATTCATTCGTGGCAGTAGCGAACGCGTCTAGTTTTTCCTCACAGGCTTGCAGTTCCGTTTCGACATTTAGGGAAGCTAGCGCAGTCTGATCGATTGGTGTGTTTAATTTGAAGCATTTTGTCAACCGTTTCCTTAAGTCATCTGCACTACCGGCGGTCGACTGTCCGCAAATTTTCAATTCGTATTGGTTTTCTTCCTTATTCAAGAAGTAGGCACTCATGTTATAGGCCGAAACTAGATTCCAAAGAGAAAACGAACAGTGCATCCACTAAAGTATTTTCTTAATTTCGTCAAAATATTTTATAAAATATTTACTGTTTTGTCAATCGCTGATATAAAATTCGCAAAATCCCACTTATAATGTTCAACAGTTTACCGAAGTAATTACTTGGGGCTCACTCACCCAAGTCCACACGTTGTTTTGTTTCTAAAAAATGTTAGAAAAAAAATTCAAAGTCCCAACTTGAAGTTCAATAAAGTAGACTAAAGCCCCAGAATGCAGTTACTCTAAGTCCCAACACGGTGAATTCCTCAATTAAAATCACCAATTTAATTTCTAAAAGATCGCAAGTCGTTTGTAGTATTCAGTGAAATTTTGAAAAATCCGGCTAAGTCCTTAGCTCAAAATACACAATAAATTTCGAAAATTACTGTCGAACGCCCATTTACCCACTACTATGATGGTCCACGTCGATTATTTCTAAGTCCCAATTTATTTCTTTAAAATGTCACAGAACTCCCATTTCCCCACTACTAACGCTTTGTTTTGTCGAAAATCCAAAAATCGTTTTATTTTAGCTTATTACCCCTAAACCATTATTCTATAGTGAAACTATGCGATCCTTCTTCGATTTGAACTCGTAGCTACGGCACAGAGGAAATATCCATTCAATGGACAGTAAAACAAAAACAATAATCTGAGTTGAAGCTTAATAAATTCTATATAAATATTTTTCAAAAGTTATTACTGTTTCTAAGTTATTTACTTCGTTATTATATTTTAATTTCCTCTTAAGCCACGCAGCAACGGCCCCTCGAATTACCGGTACCTTTAGGATCGCATGTAAGATTCACAAATGTTAATTTCATGCAAATAAACTTAGATTAATTTAGAAAGCATTTATTCTAAGGTCAATATAATTAATAAATCCTACAAACACTCGTTCTTAAACAAAACAATGTTAAACCACTAAATAAAAATATAACACTTTAGGAATAACTATCTCCTCTCTTAATAACAACACACGTGTGGAACTGTTTAGATTAATCTATACAGACATCTGTTTACAAACACGGCAAACCCTACTGCCTTATGAATCACGGCGTCACGGCTATCCTGTGACGTCGCCCAGTTTTGATAATTGTTGCCTAAGTTCCGCTGCAGACAATTCGGATTAATTTACAATATAATATTTCTTCAATTAAATTCCCAGATAATTTATAATTTCACTTTAATATCGTCCTCCCCCTGTTTCAGGATGAGTTGCAATTAAACTAACTCATTTATGCTTCAATGAAGCAGAAGCCAAGATGGTGGATTAGTCTACACAAAAGAGACGCTTTGTTAATTGCAAATGGCGGCTCTGAACTCTTTGTAAAAATTAATATTCTGAAAATGAAGTTTTTATAAAATGAAAATTACTTTACTGTGATATTTAACAAGATTATTGGATTGAAAACTACGAAAAAAAGATGCTTATTATTTTTAAAACTGAATTAGAGTGCTGCAATTTATTCTATGTGTTGAACAAATTCCACTTACCTTGAAAATGCATTTCGGCTGGTCGGTCGATGTTGGCCCGTGGGAGACTAGAAAAAAACGTTGGAAATTTAAACTCAACTGACTTTCGGTATTTTTTGAAACCGAAACCCCGCACCTTGACACCAATTTGTAACTCCGCCCACGAGGTATTTCTCAGAAAATCAAAACTAACACTTTTTCGATAACTTTACTTTTATTCAACAAATAAGATTTCAATTTACAAGATCGCAGTTTAGAAATTAAGTCAAATTACTAAAGGTTAACAGTTAAAATTTGAAAAACGCCAATTAATAAAATGAAACAGGGAGAGACAGACACGACGCGTCCTAATTAATCATCAACGACTCGGCAACTGGGGCGAGTGTCCTGCTTCGTTCCTCGATGATGGAGCCCCTTCAACCAATCTGAGCCGTTCTCAACGCGTGACGTCACGGGAACCATGCTGCAGCCAAACGATTCACGTTGTCATTACTCAAACTAAGAGGCACTGGGAATGGGCTCTGGAGCAACCGTTGAGAAATGAAAATGCTGACGCTATCGCATTCCTATGCCTACACGGCTCCGCTCCGAGGCGTGGTCGGATTGAAGTTAGCTAGAGACAAAATATTCTGTCTTCTAGAAGTTGGTCTTATATTTTTTTATACCAGCCAACTCTTCGGAAAGGAATAATAAATTAATCATTGGGAATAATTCTGAAAGTACCGTTCCTCTTACTAATATAGATTTTAGTGACGGTAGAAATTCCATTTTTAGGAACGGTAATCTGTAATTATTTAATTACAGTTTCTTATTAATGGCTTTTAACAGTCTAGGGATTTTTGGGCCGTCACAAGAGAGTATGAAGAGAACGGCAAGATAAATTTCCTAGATCTCACGATATCAAGAAGAAATGATGAGCTAGATTTTGATATATACAGAAAGCCTACGCAGACGGATACTACAATCAACAACAAGTCTCTTCATCCCACCAGCCATAAGACCGCTGCATTCAGATCGATGTTATATAGAGCCTTCAAGATTCCTCTAAATGAAGATAACAGAAGAAGATAAATAACAACTATAAAGGCGATTGCTCGAGCCTCGAGCAATCGCCTTTATAGTTGTTATTTCTCTTCTTCTGTTATCTTCATTTAGAGGAATCTTGAAGGCTCTATATAACATCGATCTGAATGCAGCGGTCTTATGGCTGGTGGCTCGAGCCAAAAGATTCAACCCGACAATAATAGACGAAATTTGAGCGAAAATACATAGGAAAATAAAGAACCAAGAAAAACTGCGTATAATAACAACGTTAGACGGAAGAAAAGAAATATCAAGTAATTTTGCAACATTCAGCTTCACAGGAACAAATATACAAAAGGTCGCAAATCGATTAAAGAATTATGGAGTTAATATAGCCTACAGAACGCAAAACACCATGAACAAAATACTATATCCCAAGATAGAAGATTGTAACAAATTCGACATGCCCGGCGTGTACAAATTAATTGTAACAACTATGATCACTTTTATATTGGTCAAACTGTTAATTGTATTAAAAGATTTAAGAACCATATATCAGCTTGGAAGAACAGGAAACCGGAAAGATCAAACATAGCGAAACATCTTTTAGAAAATGGCCACACCATAGGGAAAATAGAAGAAAACCTCAGCATCCTCAAGAATTGTAAAAAAGGAAATGAAATGAATGCATAGGCAGAATTGTTTATATTTAAAGAGAAATGTAAAAATAGTGATAAATTGATTAACGAACAAGTTAACTTCGACTCTGGTGGCACATTTACGAACAGGTATCCGAAACTTCCGGTAGCCAATAGGATATAAGCAAGGACGCCATTTTGATTCTGTCAGTTCTCTCATTGGCCTGATGATGACTGGTGTGACTGGTCGAAATCGATAGCCTAGTACCATCTTTTATATATGTTTACCGTCTGTATGTGAATCAGTATAAGTGTAAATATATCTTAAGTGTTGTAAGACGTCTTTTATTACATCCCGTAAAGAATAACATTGGACAACGTACTGTGTTTAGCACTTTCAATATCTCTGTAACCATTTGACGTAGAGCAATGATCAAAACACCAAATTGTGCGTCTTTTTAAGCGGATTCCAATGGAAAAAAACTAAAATTTGACTTTTTCAAAACTTATGTGTAAAAAACTCAAAAAAAACCCAAAATACACCTTCAGTTAGGTCGATCTGTCTGGTTTTCGATCTTAAAGTCATAAATGCTGCTTTACACGTTTACACCAAATTTCGTCAAAATCGGACTATTTTTACGAGAGTTATCGTGCTCACACACACACACACACACATATATATATATATATATATATATATATATATATATATATATATATATATATATATATATATATATAGTTTTGAACGAATGGTGTTTTTTGCATCTGGGTCCTCAAAACGAAAAGTTATAATGGTCCCGGGCCTAGGTCTTACCATGCCGACTACGGTAATAGCTTCTTCCCTAGGGGAAATATATGGGAAATTCGCTAAAAAATAAAGTCAAATTAAACAAACATTTCAGACCTCAAAAGTAAACATCAAAAGTACGATTTGAACCCGAGACCGCATAATAGTGAATCTGACAACCCTGGGCTTCTGTATTTTGTCGAACTTCCTGAAAGTTGCAAGTCATCAAGCAGTGAGTAACGATTATAAATTCATTCAATTGAACAAACAATCGGCTGATGACATTTCCCGATATTGTAACTATCGAATTATGCTAACGATATTAGCGATATTGAACACCCCGTGTAGGCAATAATGTGCTCACCATGTTTTTAACAGCTGATTTATATAAACCTCAAAGTGAGCACATTATTGCCTACACGGGAGGTTTATATAAATCAGCTGTTACAAACATGTGGTACTAGGAGTACGCTCTTATATCGCGTATAAGGATTGAGTGATCGCGTAAAATAAAAAAAAAAATGTTTCAATCGACAATATACCTCATGGGCCCTCCATTATAACTGCAGTTTGACAATGACATACAAATCCAGAACATGACAAACAATGAGGCCTGAAACCTGTCAATCAGTCAGACAAAGTGCATATGAAGTAGTTACTCACCCCTCAGTCTCACTGAGGGCTGTATCATCTAGGCCCTCATAATAATATTAGCTGAAGATTTTTATATAAAATGTAATATGTTGGCGGCAATAAAGGTCCCCAATCAGTGAGAGCACGTGGTTTAAAAGTAGTTATTTACACTTTGGTTCCACTGGAGGACCCATCAGGATATTTATTTTATTGTAGCTTAATATTGCTGTAAAAATCTATAAGTATAAATACAGAACTTGATGAACAATACGTTTTAAAATCAGTCAATTGGTTTTGAATGCCTAAATATTTTAAACTCTAATCCAGAGGTTTTAATGTAACACATTAACCTTACTGGGGGGAGGGGGGCTGTGCCCCCCAGGCCTCCCATTGTTATTGTAGCTTTATACGGTTGTTCAAATACATAGGCAACCTATAAATGCAGAACTTAAAAAAACAATAAGGCTTAAATCATTCAATTTGTTTTTAAGAAGAATAAATTGCCTCATTTTAAAAAGAAAAGAAAAGTAGTATCTTATGTGAAATATAATCTAGGAAGAAATTAAAACTCTTTGACCCACTTCTTAGAATCCACGAGTCATTGTGTCAAGGTCCAAGATTTTGTATACATCTTAATATATAAATACCCCCGTAGCAGCAAACCTGCGTACTCAGCAAATTTCCAATGCATAAATATGTATCTTAATGCCACATAAAGCCACATATCAAGTTTCATCAAGATACATTCATAAATAAACGATTTATGACATTTTAATTATTCTCCATAAGAATAACATGGCGGCTGAGAGTGCAGGTTTGCTGAAGCAAGGAACTCCAAAAATGGGGTTTTACACAAATATCAATATAACTCAAGTAGGTAAAGCCACATACCAAATGTGAATAATTTATGTTCATAATTAAGGGAGATAACATGTTACTTATTCTCCATAAGAATGACATGGGACTGAGTACACAGGTTTGCTGTTACAGGAACTATCGGCCGAAAAAATGTTTTTTAGTGCAAATATCAATAGACCACAACGATATGAAGTAATATATCAAGTTTCATCAGCAAAAGTATATAAATAAGCGAGATATACAATTTATCTTATTCTCCGTAAGAATAACATTGGACAACATACTGGGTTTAGCACTTTCGATATCTCTGTAACCATTTGGCGTAGAGCAATGATCAAAACACTAAATTGTGCGTCTTTCTAAGCTGATTCCAATGGAAAAAAAACTAAAATTTGACTTTTTCCACAATTATATGTAAAAAGCTCAAAAAACCCACTTTTGGGATACAAACCCCCCCCCAAAATACCTCTTCGGATAGGTCGATCCGTCTGGTTTTCGAACTTAAATTAATAAATGCTGCTTTACACGTTTATCCCAAATTTTGTCAAAATTGGATGAATTTTACGACAGTTATCGTGCTCAAGGACACACACACACACATATATATATATATATACAGGCCTATATACAGTTTTAGAAAGAATGGTGTTTTTGGCATCTGGGGACCTCAAAATGAAAAGTTATCATGGTCATGGGCCATGCCGACTAAGGTAATAGCTTCTTCCCTATATGGGAAATTAACTGAAATGGATCCCTATTTCCCTTGGTCACGCGATTACTTGAGAATTAGTGGACCAAATTGAATAATTATTTCTTGTTGAGTTCGTTTATGTCAGGACAAGGTTCTTATAAAAGACAATTTTTAATCTGACCTAAGAGCTCTGCCCCACAGGCCTTCAAAGTTCGTATTGATTTTATCTAAGTTCAGTTAGTTACACCAAGCAGCTGTAAACATACTTGAAAGGCATATACATATGTTGATTATAGAAATAAAAAGCTACTTGAATGTAAACTCTCATTTTGGAAATAAAAAGAGTACTTGAATGGCAACTCAAACTCTTTTTTAGCGAATTTCCCCTATAGGGAAGAAGCTATTACCGTAGTCGGCATGGTAAGACCTAGGCCCGGGACCATGATAACTTTTCATTTTGAGGTATATATATATGTATATATATATATATGTGTGTGTCCGTGAGCACGATAACTCTCGTAAAAATTATCCGATTTTGATGAAATTTGGTATAAACGTGTAAAGCAACATTTATGACTAAGTTCGAAAACCAGCCAGATCGCTCTATCCGAAGGGGTATTTTTGGGGGGTTTTGTACCCCAAAAATGGGTTTTTGAATTTTTTAGGTAATTTTTGAAAAAATCAAATTTTAGTTTTTATCATTGGATTCAGCTTAAAAAACACACAATTTGGTATTTTCATCATTTCTCTACGTCAATTGGTTACCGAGATATTGAAAGTGCTAAACAAAGTACGTTGTCTAATGTTATTCTTATGGAGGACAAAAAAAATTTTATATCTCGCTTATTTATGAACGTATACTGACGAAACTTGGTATATGGCTTCATCTGGTTGTGGTATATTGATATTTGCTCAAAAAATTATTTTTTGCCAAAGGCACCCGTAGCAGCAAACCTACGTACTCAGCCCCATGTTATTCTTATGGATAATAATTAAATGCCATGTCTCCCTTAATTATGAACATAATTTAATCAAATCTGGTATATGACTTCACCTAGTTGAGTTATATTGATATTAGCGTAAGAATAAAATCGGACAACGTACTGCCTGTAGTACTTTCAATATCTCTGTAACCATTTGACGTAGAGCAATGATAAAAACACCAAATTGTGCGTATTTTTAAGCTGATTCCAATGGAAAAATCTAACATTTGACTTTTTCTACGATTATTTGTAAAAAACTAAAAAAACTTATTTTTAGGGTACAAACCCCCCCCCAAAAAAACCCCTTCGGATAGGTCGATCTGTCTGATTTTTGAAATTAAAGTCATAAATGCTGCTTTAAACAATTATCCCAAATTTCGTCAAAATCAGACTATTTTTACGAGAGTTATCGTGCTCATGGACAAATATATATATATATATATATATATATATATATGTATATACATATGTATATATACATATGTATATATATATATATGTATATATACATATGTATATATATATGTATATATGTATACATATGTATATATACAGTTTTGAAAGAATGGTGTTTTTTGGCATCTGGGGACCTCAAAATGAAAAGTTATCATGGTCCTGGGCGCAGGTCTTACCATGACGACTACGGTATTAGCTTCTTCCCTATAGGATAAATTCGCTAATCCCTAAAGGGTAAATTCGCTAAAAATAAATAAAAGTGTCCGGGTTAACCTGAAACTGGGAAACCAGAAGAAACAGACTATGGGAAGAGGGGTTTTTGGGGATTTTAAATTTTCCAAAAATCAGTTTTTTTTTTTTTCATTTTTCACCCTAAAGTTTTTAAAAAACTTAATTTTGGGTTGGACCATGTTATAGAGCTTAAAAAAACAAATAATATAGTATTTTGAATCATTAACCTAGGTTAAGTGATTGCAGAAAAATCCAAAATACCTGCTCATAAAATCTCCCATGTAAATCTTATGGGGAAAAGGTTTTTGGCTTTTCCTCAGTTAATTTTAATGGAAACTTCACATTTGCTTTGAGCAATCAACTCAGCTCCACAAAACAATCATTTTGGTGTTTAAATTGTGATGCTACGTCCAACCGTTGTAGAGATATTAAAAGTGCTAAACATAGTACGTTGTCCAATGTTTATCCTTATGGAGAATAAATAAAATTTGTTATCTCCATTATTTATGAATGTATATCGATGAAACTTGGTATGTGGCTTCACGTTGTATTGGTATATTGATATTTGCACCAAAAAAAGATTTTTTGTTATCCCTGTAGCAGCAAACCTGCATACTCAGCCCTAATGTTATTCTTATGGAGAATAAGTCTATCTCCTTTGATTATGAACATAAATTAATTAAACTTAGTATGTAACTTTACCTGGTTGAGTAATATTGATAACTGCCCAAAAACATATTTCTTCTTGTTTTTGCAGCAAACCTGCGTCCCAGCCCTAATGTTATTCTTATGGAGAATGAATAAAATGCCATTGATCACTTATATACTTATGCATTTTTATGAAACTTGGTAAGTGGCTTTATGTGGTAGTGAGAAACATATGCATTATGCATGCATTGGAAATTCTCTGAGTACGCAGGTTTGCTGCGACAGGGGTATTTGAATTATTCATAAACGTATCATAGTAAAGCATAAAATAAACAAAATGAGATGTAATAAAAATTTACATGATGTATCAAATAAATATAATAAAATCATGCAGTTGTCTATAAAGGACATCAACAATAATTTCCAAATCTTATAATACACTTTAGAGGAAGTTACACTTTGTAGCAATAATTTAGAAAGCTACATCATATTTTGATATTACAGTAGGGTCTTATCTGTATATAGTATTGCCCATTAGCGTGCATTTTAATAAAAATGGCATACTAAAAAAGTAGAAATATTGTGTTATTGTTTTATATTTTAAATCAGTAGTTCTGAGTGAACAATTTTAAAATATTTTATTGTGAAGTAGAAATATATGTTTATATTTAATTTAAATCAATATATTCATAATATAAATTGAAGTCTCTGTTTGCGTCTGAATGTTTATCTGTTACCTCCTCCTAAACCACTCATCCGATTTCGATGAAACATTGCATGGTCATTCAGGTTAACCCTGGGAAGCCACTAATAAAAAACCTAGAACTAAAGGACTTCGCCCCACTGGATTTCAATGTTACCATGCTAATCACATGAAAGAACATTTTGTTATGTTTTTTTACAGGTAACTAATATAAAACGTTGTAAAAATCTGTCTATTTATTTAGGTAGCAAGCTGTAATGTAAATAGTATAAATTTTTTAGTGTCAAAACAAATCAAGACGGAAAACATAATCTCTCTCTAAATTACTTTTGGTTTCTTTTTACTTTACGCGCTCCTTAACCATACATCGAACTGCGGTGAAACATTGCACAGTGATCCAGGTAACCCTAGGAAGGTTTATAGCCATTTACTTAAAACCTAGTGCTTTGCCCCACTGGACTCGCTTGGAAATCCTATGGTCATTAGGGATCCTCTTGAGCGGTAGCAATGTACCTAATATATCAGAGTCAAACATAAGTCTAATCATGTTCTACAAATGTTTTAGGGCTCTGCCTTCTGGAAATTTAAAATACCTATTCCAACCAGCTTACTACTGCTGCTACTACTGGACTGAGGGGTAAAATTCAGTAGAAAGAAAGCTGAGAGGTTAACGTCAGATAATACCCCTGATAATAAATACTTTGCCCCACTGGAATATGATACCTGGTTTAATGAATCCCCCATAAATTTAATATTTTGTTTTGTAAATTCCAAAACATTGTTAAACATTGCCATGGAATAAAAATTAAATAAATAAATAAATATACCCATGTCAAACATTATACACCAATGACCACCGAACTGATGGTGCTGAAATTTGTTAGAAAAATAGATAATACACCAGAATCAAAATACACATTCCCTCAATCCAAAGATCCTTTGGGGTCCCGCCCCACTGGTACTTCACGATATGTTTACCATCTTGCACCTACTGCTGCACTGATGAAGCCGAAGGTCAGTAGGATGATGGCTAAAGCACTCAAAGCAGAATGGACAGACATACTCCAAATGATTTTTTTTTAGAGTCCCACCCAACAGGCATTTATTATTCCCATATTCTAATTATCGCTCACCCAATTACCGGGGGGGGGGGGGGGGGGGTTACGGGCTGCGTGACAGTAGAAACTGTTAAAGCATGCAAAATCGTCAGTTACAGTGACAAAATACCGTACGCCACAATCCAATACTTAAAAATTAATAAGTGTGACATGACATGGGTGAGGGGAGGAAATGACCAGGGTGACAGGGTGATAAAGGGCGGGAGGGGGTCAAAAAGGGCTGAATATAGCGTGACATAATTTACCAATGGCCCTTATAATATGAACATTAAAGATTGGACATATATTATTTCAAATTGTAGTTAAGCCATATTAATAGTTGATTGTTTTTGTAGTTAAGCCATATTTCCCTTAATAAATCATCGGAACGAATAACTGAGCTATCATGTTGAAGATACTTTTACCATTAAATGTGTAAAATAAAGAATTCAAAACCATACAAATTATAACATAAATGGGCGATTCTCACTTATTTTGAATGTATCGGTAGCACCACCATAGAAAGACACGTTCAAATAACCTAAAAAAGGTGTCTCATTGGAAGTTGTAGTACAACTAAATTGATAACAAATATATTTACAAACAAGTCTTGCCAATAGGCCTATGCAAATAAAATAAAGTACAAAAGACACACTCTTAACCACCCTCCATAGGACTGAGCCCTGGGTCGGATAACTGAAAGGTCGGTTAAAACGAATAACGTTTGGATAATTTGTCATATTAAGCACTAAAATTATAAAAGTCAAACGTCAGTTAAAAAAAGGGTATAAAAACAGGTACCAAGATGCAACTTTGGAATACTTGCTAACTATGGAAACATATGATCGATTTCTGATCTGATCTTTTTTTCCGGTGCAGTATCAGGAATACAGCTGCGGCGGCAGATGTGAGTTAACTTATTTCCTGGAAATAAAAAGGCGGTTGATACGATGGAAGGTTAAAGTGAGGATGGTTAAGAGGGTGTCTACTGTAATCAGATGAGCTCACAAAGTAAGGAAGATCTCATACCTGACTTCAATGCTTCTATTGCTAACGAAGTGATTCAAACTGGAGTGTCTTATGCACGATAACTACCGTGTCCATATCATAAAAAGTTTAAAAAAAATGAATATGACCGTATTTTGCATCTTTTAAGCATCCGGAACTTACTGAATCACTTCCGTGTAACATTTTGTCAAATTAATTTTTACGAAGGTATCTTCAGAAAAATATTAGTTGCACTCTGCTAAAAAGAATTAATGTTCGCACACACAATTAATAATAAATAGTATCAAGTTCAGTAGTAATACACTTCACACTCTAGCCAAATGTATTAGGTGAGCGACTCGCATTGAAATTAAACATTGTAAATAATCAATTGGAATAACATGAGCGGAGCCAGACTAAGTTACACATCCACTGACTCACGTTCATCGTTGCTCGCCTAGACTCGGCCAAAGTGTGAAGATGGCATACAAATAAATTTTGAATACCCATTAACTAAACATAGTTATATCCTTATTAATTAGTGAATTTCCTAAGGAAAAGTGAACTATTAGCATGACCCGCACGGTGAGACTTAAGCCCGGGACTGCCGTAGAAGTTCCTAACGTGCCCCCCTGAACACGTTTTGGGGGGTCGTTCAAAATTATATATATATATATATATATATATATGTGTGTGTGTGTGTGTGTGTGTGTGTGTGTGTATGCACTCTAGCGGTCGCATTTTTTTGTCCAATTTACTTCAAATTTGGTAGGGATGTTCCTTTCTATAATCAGTTGGACAAGTTCGTTGGGCAAAACAATCGGAAAACTCTAACCCCCTTTTAAAGGGATTATTCTTTCAAATTTCAAGTTTTTGGGCCCAAAAAGGGTCAGAAAAGCTCCGGACGTAAAATTAATGCTTATATTAATATGGGAATTAGTAAAGCGAAAGTTTTAAGCCCTCTCTTGTCATCCTAGCATAAATATTTACCGAGTTATTAAAGAAAATGTTTATCGGCTAAACACAGTATGTTTAGTCTTATGGGGTTTTTACATTAGAAAAGCATGTTATTATTTGTTGGTGTATTTGTATCATCCCCAGCAACCTCGCGCCTACTTTCAAGCCTGACTGGACCTTCTCCTAAACTTATAATGCGCAAAATTGTATTCCTAGCATTGCAGGTAAATGAAACCAGGAGCATCAGAACACAGCCAAAAAATCAATGTTTTCAGATTTCAATAAAATTGGAATAAATTAATGTTTTTACACTGGCTTTGAGTTTTAAAAGTTTTGGATGAGGAAATTCACTTCCCTCACGTCAGCGTGCTGCGTGCGAAGTCGTTTTCAAGTTTATATTTCCAACAAAATACACAACTATTAATAAAACAGGTTATGCTTCAATGAAATATCCTGAATACTGTTATTGGATTTAATATACCGGTTCGTAAGCGATTGGTTTTATTCTTTTAATATAGTTATCATATTGCAAGACGTGTGTCATTCATACTGTATCATCTTTGACATATTGTATAATTTGAAGTTTACTGATTTCCTGGGGTACAGTTCCGCAAACGTACCAACGATGTATTATCAAATGAAAATATCTATCGATTATAAATATCGTTTGGAATTTGGTATTTATTAGCGATCGAATTAATGGTTGTTATCGCTATTTCCAACAATATTTATAACGTATTAAATCATCTGTTTTGAAATATAATTTGTTTGCTTTATTTGTTTATGTTATTTCCTTTCCTTGGTAAGTGAACTAAAATGTTCTCTACAAGTGATAATATTCGTAGTTTAAGTATAAATGTACTTCAAAATAATTAATCTGCGTTTTCTTTGTAAATATATTTGTGGAGGAGCTTGAAAAGGTCTCTAAAAAGTGGTATAGAATCTGACGATTTGGCAAATAACTTATGCGAGTACCTTTATCGTAGGGAAGTCTTATTTTCTAATGAAGATCCATTTGAACACTTCTTAAAATCAGTACAAAAAGTGTACCCTGGTTTGTAAAGAAGTTTAATCTGTTGTGTAGTGACCGAATTTCAATCAATATTTATAATCGATCGATAGTTGCATTTGATATTATATAGATATTTATAATCAATATATATTTCCATTCGATAATATATCGTAGGTACGTCTGCGGAACTGTACCCAAAAAACATGCTGCAGTACTGTAGGCAACAGTTCATTGTGCCAAATGCGTTCCCCAGAGCAGACTTACATTGTGTTGGGAAATTAAGCTTACTTTTTCGCCCTTGTGGCAACAGGGTTTTAAAAATGGAAACTATAGCTAGTCTAACGTTGCTGCTCCAAATTTGGGGACTTTTAATTTGTTCATAAGAGGAAATCATTGAAACTCAAATGACACAATATGAAAACGACGATACAATACAAGAAATACCCTTCTAATGATACACGTCTCAACAGTGACGCGATACCACTTCAGTCATATCACGAAATGTGACCATATATTGCACATCACTACTCCTTATTCCTCTCAAGGAATGGTGTATTGGTATCCATGTTAAAAATGTCATCAGTCATCAGCATATAGGCCTTTAGATACTATACACCTCTAATCAATCCAGTTAAGTCAGTAAACAGAGTTTATACTGTATTTTTAATTCATTTAGATTACAAGTGTATTACAGTACTAACAACTATCAAATGAATATTTGGATCTTTACCGTTAATTTACCAGCACAAGCTTTTTGGCTTTCTGTTTATTTGCTACCATTCAAAATATTTTTTACAACTAAAGAAAATATTCCACGCACCTGTTAACGTACATTCTCTTTTTCCCTGTTTCTCTGAAATTCCTGGGGTCTTATCTTAACAACGCTTATCGATATCTGCTCCACACGCTCAGCGGCCAGAAGTATTCGGACATCAAAGCTCCACCATCAATGTTGCCAATTCAGAAGTTGCATGAATTGCTTCTTGAGATGTAACTTTTAGCGTTCACGGTATGTCGTGGTAGCTCAGGTATGGCCCCAGAGTCAAATCGGATTGTGTTTCTTTATTTTAATTATGTTTTACAGTAATTGTAAAACGTTACTTTGGTTTGTATGTACACCAAACGATTTGTAATATAGCCTGTGTTGATTTAGGAGTTGATTTTGGAGTTTTCAAAACAATTTACAGGCATGGTTGGTTGGTGGGAAGTGTGTATGAGTGCACAACCCTGAATTTTGTGTATGAGTGCTTAGACCTATGTTAAATACCTTACCGAACTCAACGTTACTTCACGTAATAAGCACAAATGTCAAACCCACCAACCACACACCAGAATTTATTTCCATTTGATTTTTACCCCTAATTAGGTTAGGTTTGAATGTGCTATCAGAACTAAATAGGCCTATGAGTATTCCAGTCGGGCATTTTTTACTTAATCTTTAAAAAACCCCAATAATTTAGTTTATGTTAATTAAGTTTGGTTCCGTTTTATGTTTAGATATTGAATAGGGCCTATGTACTACAAAATAAACATAGGGTACATTAATTTTTTTTCGTCGGTGGTATCTAGTGCATTTAACAAAATTAAAAACCCAAAAAGTCATGGTATTAACCCTTTCAATGCTGTGAACCGATATATCAGCTTTTGAATCCATTATCAATAAACACTGTTACTGCTTCATAAGCGATTGTACCGTTAGGCGCTCAGTCTGCAGTCTGAGTCTGACATGTGGTGAAACCTGGTAGACACGAATTGAACTACCTCGTCCAGCGCCTAGTCTCTATAATACCAACTGAGCCACTGCAGCTGCTAGCCTGACCAGTGGCTGTGCGGTCTAAGGCGTTACCTTCCCGGCCGGGGGTAACACTTGGATCGAGGGTTCGAATCCCGTCACAGCCGGTGGTTTTTATGTGCAACTCATGGTGAGTTCACCTGTCTGTGGCAGAGTTGAGGGGGAGGGCAGATCTTAAGCAAACGGTGGACGGCTCAGGCCCAAGCTGACGGGATGGGTGGATTCTTTGTGATTTGCACATATGATCAGGTGTTTTACAACTTTTTACCTATCCTTTACTGTGTGTGTGTGTTCATCGGAAGCATGTTTTTATTAATTTTAACTGTTCAGGCGTTCAAGATATTTAAAAAATTAACAAAACATCAGAAATTCAACTACTCCTTTCAGAAGCTTAGCACTGAAAGGGTTAAAGGAAAGGATCCGAATATTTTCTTTCATTAGATCGTTAAGAATAAGTATAGCCTATTAACGTTTGTTAAATAGCCAAAATTACCCGTCACGGATAAACACACCAGATTGGAGAGAGGATTCTCTTGACTAATGCAGGGTGGTGTGAACTTAAAAATTCCATGAGAACGGAAGGGTACACTTTCATAAACGGAACAATACACAAAGCCGAATAAATTTATCGATATATTGATTAGATCGACTGTAAAATATTTTATCATCTGTATGTTAGTTATTACGTAATATTTGTTTTTTAGTTTCTTTTTCAAATAAACTTAAAATAAAAATGAAATAAACCTTACCTGCATAAACAAAATAATTGATTTACAAAACATAAAACTAAAAAACAAACAAATTTAAATGGTTTCTAGGAAATAACTTTCTGGTATTACAGCAGCATGTAAAAAGAACATACGATTTCCATAGGTCTGTTAAAAGGTTGCTCCCGAGAATACATATTTAAGTATTATTGGAATCAACGTTTCTTACCTGTAAAAATTTCCAGACAATATCTTCCACATCTTTGAGACCGAACATAACCGAATAACCTAAATAATAGCTATACCGTATCGAACAATTTCATTTTGTTTTAGCGAATTTCCCCTATAGGGAAGAAGCTATTACCGTAGTCGGCATGGTAAGATCTAGGCCCGGGACCATGATAACTTTTCGTTTTGAGGTCCCCAGACCCCAAAAACACCATTCGTTCATAATATATATATATGTGTCCGTGAGCATGATAACTCTCGTAAAAATTATCCGATTTTGATGAAATTAGGTATAATTGTGTAAAGCAGCATTTATGACTTAAAGTTCGAAAACCAGACAGATTGACCTATCCGAAGGGGTATTTTGGGGGGGTTTTGTACCCCAAAAATGGGGGTTTTGCGTTTTTTACATATCATTTTGGAAAACGTCAAATTTTAGTTTTTTTTAGAATCAGCTTAAAAAGACGCACGATTTGGTGTTTTGAACATTTCTCTATGTCAAATGGTTACAGAGATATTGAAAGTGCTAAACACAGTACGTTGTCCAATGTTATTCTAATGGAGAATAAGAAAAATTGTATATCTCGCTTATTTATCAACTTATCCTGATGAAACTTGGTATATTGCTTCATATCGCTGTGGTCTATTGATATTTGCACTAAAAACACTTTTTGGCTGATATTTCCCGTAGCAGCAAACCTGCGTACTCAGCCCCATGTTATTCTTATAGAGAATAAGTAACGTGTTATCTCCCTTAATTATGAAAATAAATTAATAAAATTTGGTATGTGGCTTTACCTTCTCGACTTATATTGATATTTGTATAAAACCCCGTTTTTTGTGTTCCTTGCTTCAGCAACCCTGCATACTCAGCCGTCATGTTATTCTTATGTAGAATAATTAAAATTTCTTATAAATCGTTTATTTATGAATGTATATTGATGAAACTTGGTATGTGGATTTATGTGGTATTAAGATACATATATATGCATCGGAAATTCGCTGAGTATGCAGGTTTGCTGCTACGGGGGTATTTTATATGATCGCTCCATCATTTATGAATGTGTACCCGAATGAAAAGTTTCTGATAAACACTGAACCTTATTTGTGAATGCTACAGTAAAAATCTTTCAGAAAAAATAATATAGGCTATGAATAAGTTATTGGTCCAATACTTTCTATTTCAACCGGTTATGATTATGCAACAGTTAAAACTGTTAACACACTGTGGTGGTCAGGATAAGATTAACGCGGTTTAAATAATTATAGAGCTTTGTCACTTTTGTTAAAAAAGTGAAACTTCACTGGAAAACATCTAGCCAAAGAATAATAAAGACTAACATAAGTTGTGAAGAGGGTATTTGATTGGTTAACATATTTGTTGCCATGAAGGTCGGAGGGTATAGAGCGTCAAAATGGCGGTCAGCATGTAAGCACAGTTTTTTACCCCAGACGAGACCTCTATAGATATATACCTCGTTGGATACGATAGGATTTGTTATTTAAAAACAACATAAGATAACCTAACCTAACACACTGTACAAGATGGGTGGTAAAAAAAAAAAAAATACCATTTCAACATCGAAGGTCACTCTTGTCACTGACTTTGGCAAAAAATCAATTCCTAGGTTCTAAAATATAGATACCCCCGTAGCAGCAAACCTGCGTACTCAGCGAATTTCCAATGCATATATATGTATCTTAATACCACATAAATCCACAAACCAAGTTTCATCAATATACATTCATAAATAAACGATTTATGACATTTTTATCATTCTCCATAAGAATAACATGGCGGCTGAGTATGCAGGCTTGCTGAAGCAAGAAACACAAAAAATGAGGTTTTATACAAACATCAAAATAACTCAAGTAGGTAAAGCTACATACAAAGTTTTATTAATTTATATTCATAATTAAGGGAGATAATAGGTTGCTTATTCTCCATAAGAATAACATGGGGCTGAGTACGCAGGTTTGCTGCTACAGGAGCTATCGGCCAAAAAATGGTTTTTAGTGCAAATATTAATAGACCACAACGATATGAAGCAATATACCAAGTTTCATCAGGAAAAGTTGATAAATAAGTGAAATATACAATTTTTCTTATTCTCCATAAGAATAACATTGGACAACGTACTGTGTTTAGCACTTTCAATATCTCTGTAACCATTTGACGTAGAGGAATGATCAAAATACCAAATTGTGTGTTTTTTTAAGCTGAATCCAATGGTAAAAACAAATATTTGACTTTTTCAAAAATTATATGTAAAAAATTCCAAAAACCCAATTTTGGGGTACAAAACCCCCCCAAAATACCCCTTTGGATGGAGCGATATGGCTGGTTTTCGAACTTAAAGTCATAAATGCTGCTTTACACGTTTATACTAAATTTCATCAAAATCGGATCATTTTTACGAGAGTTATCATGCTCACGGACACACACATATATATATATATATATATATATATATATATATATATATATATGTTTATATACAGTTTCGAACGAATGGTGTTTTTGGGATCTGGGGACCTCAAAACGAAAAGTTATCATGGTCCCGGGCCTAGGTCTTACCATGCCGACTACGGTAATAGCTTCTTCCCTATAGGGGAAATTCGCTAATTCCCTATAGGGGAAATTCGCTAAAAAAATAGCTAGGATAAACTGGAAAATACCTGAAACTCATTCCGTTAATATCAAAATAAAATTATGGCCCCTATATAGTCCTGACACAGACTTGCTTGCTGCATTGAGAAATACACCCGCTATTGGCTAAATACACGGCTAATTCATCTACTTTAGAACTTGACGTTAAATTAAAACATATTGTCAATATTAGGAAAATATGTACATACCACTAACTGTTTGTACGTTGTCTTCAGTTCCTCAATTGATAATCATCAAAAGTCCACATTTCTGATCCCAGTCATGGCCATGACGCCTCTAGCTTCCATGAAAAAAAAACCCTAAGTGCGAGGCCTTTGTAGGCGCGAGGCTCTTGTGCGGCTCAATCTGTCGCGCCGCCCTAAGGACGGCACTGGGTCCTTATCACGTTAAGTAGATACCTTGGGTTAGGTAAGGTGTATGAGGTGGTGTGGTCTGTCGGATTCATTTTAGTGTTTGGCCATTCCAAGGAGGTCTACAGCTTACCTCAGCAAACTTCTCACAAAAAGCGAGTGGACATATGTGAGATTTTGTAAATCCCAAATATAGGCTAAGCTAGTCCTCTTATAAAATCCTCCCTAATAGACAACCAAGGCCTATATATGGATACTTACAGCAAGGCTAAAATTAGAATGTGATGGTTGACAAACAATAGCATTGGCCTACCGTATCTACATTATATGAAAGTTAAATAGGTATGGTAACTTAGTCTTAAAGAATACCATTTAATCTTCATATATTATTAAAAAGTTGTAGACAGTATGTCATGTATATTGACAGCATCAGAAGTTTGTTTTTAGTCACATCTTTCTTATATAGGCTACATGTTACTTATGAATAAAACTGTAGGCTATAGGCCTATACCAAAACATCAGGTCTAAAGTTATTCCCACAGATTATTTAACCAGTAATGGAATAATGTTCTCATTCTCGCCGATGTCACTTTTATCGTGTTAAATCCAACTAAACAAACCACAGTCTTATTGACAGATATGTATGAAACTACCATGGAAACATATCCATAACTCAGAAGGTTTACATTTGATTACCGGTATTCTTACAATGTAAATTAAAATATTATTATTGAGCATGAAGAACGTCACGTTTATAGTTTATGATTTTCGATCAAGATGTTAGAACAAATTATCAAAAAATAAACTTCTAGTTCGTAATCGTAACCTCAAAAAAGTAACGCCAAACATCAAGATGACAGCAACTAAAGAATTTTGACTGTTCTAAAGAGCCTGTGTACGGTGTGCCACTAAGGTCAAAAGTGGTAGGGTAACTTACTGAAGAATGTTAAAATAATTATTAAAATGTAATAATAATTCGACAATCTCCGGTATAGTTTATCAGAATCATTAAATCGTCAAATCGTTAACCTTAAAAATTTCATGACAATCCATCCACCGGTGGAAATGGAGAGCGTATCAGGAATTAGATTTTTAGACTGAGGTATAAGGATTTTCGCTTCGCTTCAATCCAATAAGATAACTTTATATATGAAATTATAAGGTTTCCACCAAGCTATATAACATAAATATTAATCAGTGTTAAGAATAGCAACCTAATTAATATACCGTAGCCTATCGAACAATTTCATTTGGTTCTTTATTTTGTTCCACTTATGAATGTATAGCCGAGTAAGATCGAAACCATATTGGATTCGCCTGGGTAAATTAAATGTAAGTTAAACAAGTCAAAGCCTATTTCAGATTTAAAATTTGTATCACTTTACCCTTGTTTCTGAAAAAACAAATGTGATTTCCAAACTCTAGAGGTAAATTTACATGAGGTTAGTTCAATGAAAATGATCATTTTCAATCGAAAAGTAGGCCTACGACGAACTTATGCCAAAAGCCACAATTATCCAGAGACTAAGTTTTACCTTACCAAACAAATTTATAAAATGTTTATTTTGGATAAAAATGAAGAAATTTAGTCAAAAATTGTATTAAAACAGTGGTGTATGGACATCATAAACTATGCCTAGAAAATTAAAGTCGATAGGCATACCTTACAAATATTAACCTCCAAAAAGGACCAAACTTATTGAGTTTGAATAAACAAGTTCTGGTAATGCAATTATCATTTTGTAGGAAAATAAATTTATATTAAACTTCAGTTTTCAATCTGACAGAAAGGAAATAGGCTAGTCCCAGAAAATGGTGAAAAGTAATGTGCCACATAAGTTTTAATAACATACCATCATAGTTAAAAGCACGATGTATAGGTAGCTATAGTTTGTTCTGTTTTCTGTTCTTACAAATGTTAATTATTGTAATATTGTAAAGTAGCATTGGTGATAACCGCCAAATAAAAAACCAAAACATTAATTTTATTTGGTAACTTACCGTAAGTTTTATAAGCAAGATAATAATATTTTTAACAAATTAAGACTTTCTACTTTTAATGAGTGGAAATTGTAATGTAAATAATTACATATATTAGCGTATAATCACTTCAATAATTTTCTTGTTGACATCTTTACTTTCGGTTATAATTCTATAATTCTGTCTGACGTCTGGAGTCTGGAGTCTGGACTGGACTGGCCAAAGTCCCATTAATAGTGCAGCGCTCAGCCTGCATTTCTTTACATAGAGTACGGTACCAATAAAGTTATTTATTATAATAGTATTTAAAATAATAATGCATCTTTTAATTAGTATAAAATAAAATATACATACAACTTTTAAAAGCTAATAAAATTTAAAACTTAGTTTTTGTGTTTCAAGTTACGAAAAGAAGTTTTTTCCTAGTCAACATGAACATGAATAACTAAGTTGCAGTTCTGTAGTGAATCTATGGCACTGTGACTTACGTTACTCTATAGTTGAAACATAGACGTTGGCTAAATATCAACGATTCAAGTACCACTAAAATGGTTCCCAATGTTAATCTTATGGGATAAAAAACAGATTTGTTTTAAAGATAATTTTATTATTACTTAACCAAATATTCCCAATAACGAACTTGACCGAGATTTCGTACTATAGAATCTATCTCTAAAGTTTGAAGTGCATCTGTTGAGGCGTTTTTGAGTTATTTATGACAAAGACACGCCAGTTCGAGTTGATTCTCTTACCACTGTAAGCAGTAAAGTTATGTATAAGGATTTCGTTTCACTCAATCCAATTAGCCAAAGGTAGTGTTCTTTCATAAAACATCCAAAACTTTGTAAACAAATTCAATGACATTAGGACAGAATAACGTCTGTCCTACCAGCTAGTAGTACTCAACCCGAACTCCCGAACGCTGACCCAAAGATCATCTTTCCTTCATAAATTTAACATGGCAACTTTTAAAGCCAGTGAGGCGGAGCTCTAAGGCCGGGGTTAAACAAAAGTAACAACAATTTTTGGTATCATTGAAAATTTTCTAAAATTACTAAAAAAGGCGTAAATAATAACATAGAAAATTTGCCGGTGTGGTGGAGGTCTATGGTTGAGGAGGGCGGCGTATCAAACGTGGAGATATCTTTCAGGTGATGCTGCTTTAAAAAAGAAATCCAACGAATAATCATGCATTAAAATTAACCGTCCAGGAGTGATAGTAAAGGCAGAGCCCCGAGGTAAAAACAAAGATGTATCCACGATATTTTGGTACCCAACAACGTAGTATATAGGTCTGGAGCAGTTTTGAGGAGCCGCTTTCGAAATATTTGGATTTTTATTTGGTGGTTTATATTAGGTTTCTAATCAAATGTACCCTCTGATTTTTTAGAAAAATTTGGTTTCAGAAATTAGAGGGCTTAAGAGGTTCCAAAATTCAGTTTTTTTACCTTTCTTAGAACCATAAACTTTATATATATTTAACAGGTTTCAACAGTTTTAACTCATTGCAATAAAAAGCTCAAAAAGCTAAAAAAAATAGTACTCCAATCCACACACGGTTAAATTAGTATATTGTTAGTAGGTTATTCGGCTAATGGTGGCGGAAAATATTTCAATTTCCATTCAGCAGTAAACTAAGTACATTGTCAGATGTTATTCTTATTTTATGTCAAAGATTCTCGTTCTTTTTCAAGATGAGCTCGTTCGCTTCACTCACTCGCCTCCAGGATGAGCTCGTTAGGTACGCTCATCCGCCTATTTTTATATAGAGCTTGCTTCAGTATTGAAAAAGAGTTGCCATTCAAGTAGATTTGTTATTTCCATTATAAACATATGTTTATTTGCTTTTCAAGTATGTTTAGACATCATCCTTACAACAGCTGTTTGATGTAACTAAATAACTAAGATACAAACCCGAATTTGTTTTATGTATTTAGATAGTGAAAATCACGTAATAATATCTCGCCATGACGACAATAATATACACTAAGCAGCAATACGGATTTTGGCAATTTGAAATTTAAGTAATTTGCACAACGCCATCTGTAGAGCCTGATAAAATCATAGGCCATATTATACAAATCAAACAGGAAAAGTGGCCAGGCCGGGAAGGGCCCGCACTTGCATATAGGGAGTAGGCCTATACAGATCCTAAATTCAGCCCTGGCCGTCTGTATGCAGAACTTCAAACATGGTAAAATCCAGAATCATTGTCCCTGTCTTGTGTACATTATATAAGCCTAAGAGTAAGAGTATGTTATTGTCAAGCAATACAAATACTGAATTATTTGTACTCAATCCTATTCTACACTATAATATGAGTAAGGTTTGCACGCTCGCTTGCTTGGTTTATTGCTTGAAACTCTAATCTCAAAAACGGCTCCAACGATTTTCTTGAAAAATAACTAATGTTTCCTTCCAACTACTTGTATTGTAAATACTGATATCTGGGATAAAAATAAGTTCTAGACATGTCCCATCCCCAGGAAAATCAAATAATGTGAAAAGCCACTGTGGAAAATTAAAACAATCACATTGGGCCTATGGAGATTAAAATAAAAGCAAAATAGTCATAACAGCTGCTTAAAATAAATCAGCGAACTCTCAAAGTTATACTCATATAGTTTAAGAGTTTGCTGAACTTTAAAGACCTGGGGCTGAGCTTTGCTAGGCGAAGGTCAATCAGTTTTTAGCGAATTTCCCCTATAGGGAAGAAGCTATTACCGTAGTCGGCATGGTAAGACCTAGGCCCGGGACCATGATAACTTTTCGTTTTGAGGTCCCCAGACCCCAAAAACACCATTAGTTCGAAACTGTATATATATATATATATATATATATATATATATATATATATATATATATATGTATATATGTCCGTGGGTGCGATAACTCTCGTAAAAAAGGTCCGATTTTGATTAAATTTGGTACAAACGTGTAAAGCAGCATTTATGACTATAAGTTCGAAAACCAGACGGATCGAGCTATCCGAAGGGGTATTTTGGGGGGGTTTTGTACCCCAAAAATGAGTTTTTTGAGTGTTTTACATACAATTTTTGAAAAGGTACAATTTTATTTGTTCCCATTGCAATCAGCTTAAAAATATGCACAATTTGATGTTTTAATCATTGCTCTACGTCAATTGGTTACTGAGATATTGAAAGTGCTAAACACAGTACGTTGTTCAATGTTATTCTTATGGAGGATAAGAAAAATTGTATATCTCGCTTATTTAACAACTTATCCTGACGAAACTTGGTATATTGCTTAATTTCATTGTGTTCTATTGATATTTGCACAAAAACCCATTTTTTTGCCGATAGTTCCCGTAGCAGCAAACCTGCATACTCAGCCCCATGTTATTCTTATGGAGAATAATTAACGTGTTATCTCCTTTAATTATGAACATAACTTAATAGAACTTGGTATGTGGCTTTACCTAGTTGAGTTATATTGATATTTGTATAAAAGCCCATTTTTGGTGTTCCTTATTTCAGCAAACCTGCATACTCAGCCGCCATGTTATTCTTATGGAGAATAATTAAAATGTCATAAACCGTTTATTTATGAATGTATATTGATGAAACTTCGTATGTGGCTTTATGTGGTATTAAGATAAATTAATATGCATTGAAAATTCGCTGAGTATGCAGGTTTGCTGCTACGGGGGTATTTTATGACTTGGAGTAGTTTTTACCATGTCCCCTACTAACGAGCATGTTTGAGGTCACAACAGTTGTTATACACAACAGTTGTAGCTCAATGTACCTTTGATTCATTCTGGATATGACCACTCTACATGTAATCTTCATTCAAAGGTTTTATTCTCTGATTTTAGGAAACCACATGGTAATATCCTATACCACTGACTATAAATACTAACTGTAGTATAGTCAATGCGTACTCGATGGTATACTCTAATATGAGTAAGGTTTGTTTATTTGGTTGGTTGCTTGCTTGCAACTATGATCTCAAAAACGGCTCCAAAGATTTCCTTAAAAGTTGTAAATGACTAATTTCTGGGGTAAAAATAAGCACAATATTTATGAATCATCTGATCTTGCTGTTGTCTTCAATATTTATTTGAATAACGCAGCTGATGCTTATTAATGAAAATTAAAATTATTAACAAATACAAAAAGGAAAATGCATGTGTCCATAAGGATAACATGTAAACTTTGAAAGCCAAAAGGGCATAGCCCTACATGCCCACATACAAAACTATTTACATTCGACAAATCTCCTAATAGTACTAAATAAGTGTGCTAAGTTTTATAACTCTACGATGCCGCACATCAGAGAAATCGGTACCAAAAAATTTCCTTAGCCGACTAATATATACATCTATATGCGACAGGTACAACATTACAAACGGTGAAAAACATCAAGGGAATCACTTTACTCAGTTTTCCAAAACAACGGGAAATATACATTAAATACCTAACATATTTGAACAAAACATTTGAAGAATCAAAATCTACACAAACTTGCATTTGCGAATTCGCTGTAATTTCCATGAGTAAATAAAAACAAACATTTATTTTCTTCTAGCAGACGCCTCAAATATGGTGACCAGTAAACAAAAAGCAAACTGGCACTTAAGGGCACTTAAGGGTTTGGTTGCTATAAAGCAATGTTTGGTCAAAGCTGCCCCGTCATTGGCCAGGAAAGGCGCTACTACTCTATGGGTTTCCACTAGCCCTAACAGGTGTCACTAGAGTCAATCCTAAAGCTACTTTAATTCGACTATAGTATAACTAGCGTTACCCATCGCGGCTTCCACGCCCACTACATAGCGTTAGTAAGATATATGTTAGCCGACTAAGAGTCGCGTCAAGGCAGCAATTTTAAAGACGCCCTAAGTATTTCTGGTGATCGTTTGCTGCCTTTGGACATAGACCTTACAGTAGTAGCTCGTGTGCGAGCTTCAGCTTCCTGTAGATCACTGTTCTGCCATAGTGCCATTTCAGTTTTTTTCAAATTGAGCCTGCCGCTCAGCTTGCTCTTCACGTTGAAGTTGCTGTTCTTCTGGCGTTTCTTTTGCTCTGTGTACTGCCTACCGTAAAGCTTTCCATTTGTGTTTTAAGTTTCTTGACTTCTAACTACTAATAAATCGGTTAATCGGGTCACTTATAAAACTTTATTTACGTTTCCCCGGCATTATTGTGATACAGGTACCTTCGTGGTTAAAGGAGCAACAAAAATTTAAACCAAAATATAAACAAAAAAATGAACTCAAAATATAAAATGCAGAACACCTGTTTTATTTATAATCTGATCCAGTAAATGTTAATGTTCATAAGAAGATTAACATAGGAAGTTTAGTAGCCATTGGGGCTAAATCATAAAGGAATTTTAAAACGTGAATAGGCCTATGTTACTTTAGGATATTAGCAATATTCCTACCAAATCAGCTCAATCGATTTACTAGTTAGAGTGTGATTGAGCCACAAACTAATAAACAAACAAACTCACAAACTTTCAGCTTTATAATATTAGAATGATTAGTATGATAGCTGGTACTTCAAATTTTGTCGGTTGTCTCTCATCTCTTAAATTTGTAACATATTTTAGTAGAAACGTTAACGTATGCTTGCGGACCTTTGCAAAGCTCCTTATTTTTATAATATATCAATTCAAATTTTCTCTAAGTATTTTTAAATACAAGTAATCTGTTGAGATCTTTAGTATTTGTACTCGTATATTCACACATATGTAATCTTTCTCTGTCAGATTACAATATAAAGAAATTATAATTATTTAGATATTCTGTATATGGTCTAGATATTTGACCTATTGTAAAAGTGTTTGGCTAAACAAGGTGTAAGTTAACAAAAGCTAAACATGTAACATGTCTATTTAAATATATAATTAAAAATTCAGTCTTCGTTCATTCTCTTACAGGAAGAATGAGCGTACATCTAGTTTAAACATACTCAATTGGAATACTAACGGTTTGAAAAAAAACGATCTTCATTTATTGTGTTCCTTGCACAAAACAAACTAGATATTGCCTGTGGTACACAGACACATTTACTATCAACTGAAAAGTTTACAATACTGGTTATTTTGCGTACAGATTTGACAGAGATGCCCCGAGGGCATTGGGTGGCGTAGCCATATAATTAAAAGAAATATCTCTCACCATTCATTGTTCTTATCTCACATGAACAACCTAGAGATTGTGGCTATCAAAATACAAATCAACAATGACGAATTAATTTTGTATTCTGCCTATCACGATCCACGATATAAGTTCTCAAAAACCAACATTGAAAACCTATTTTGTTTATAATATTCCAACAATATTGCTGGGGGACTAGAATTATAAACACGAAGCTTGGGGCTGTAATAAAACTAATCCTAACGGTAGAGACTCAACAGCTGCTACTGATTGTAATGTCACAATAGTAGCACCCAATGAACCTACACATTATTTTTACAACCCTAACCAGATATTTTAGATATTGGTATATTTAAAAATGTGACATACCCTACACACATGACACCCATTGTTGACCTCGATTCTGATCATTTGCCAGTTATAATTTCTTTTAACGAACCACTTGTATTTGAACCCTTACAAGACATAATAATTAAAGGAGTTGTAGACTGGAACAAATTAAAAAAAGTTTTAAGAACATTTCATTCCCATATGTCGTCTTTCAAGTGTACCTCAAATTGACGAGGCAATTAATAAGTTTACAAATGCAATTAGTTGTTGAGTAGAACAAGCTACGACTCGTCCATTTCAACGTACAATAAAAACTCCTTCAACTCCGCAGTATATTATGTCACTTATTAAACTGAAGAAAAAACAGAGAAGGTTATGGCAACGGTAGAGAACCCCTTATTTGCATAGAAGATATAATCAATTGAATAGACGAGTTAAATGGGAACTAGACCGCTTTCGATACGAATCGTATAACATATATCTGTCCAATTTCCAATTTAAGTTTTTTAACATTTTTAGGGTGAAAAATGCAAAAACTGATTTTTGGAAAATATAAAACCCCCATAAACCCCCCTTCCCATTGTCCGATTTTTCTGGTTTTCGAACTTAAAGTCATGAATGTCATTTTACACATTTGAGCCAAATTTCATCGAAATCGGACGTTTTTTACTCAAGTTATCGCATTCACGGACACATATATAGATATATATATATAGATATAAATTTGAACGAATATAGAAATTTGTTTTTGGTATCTGGGGACCTCAAAACAAAAAGTTATCATGGTCTCGGGCTTAAGTCTTACCATGAGACCTACGGTAATAGCTTCTTCCCTAGAGGGGAAATTCGCTAAAATGCAACCTGCCGCCTAGCTCCAGACAACAAATCAAGGTTCCAAGCCTAAATAAATTTTAACATGTAAACTTCAGTAGGCTAATATAATTTTTTACCTAACAAACATTTTCTTAAAGGTTAACTGAGTGTTTGACAAAGCACTTGTCTGTTAAAAAATGTTATTCATGCTTAATATTAATCGCCTTGTCAATCTTATTCTAACATCATACAACGATCATTAAATACATTCAAATGTACACATTTAGAAGTAATTTTTAAGAGTGAAGGTAAAAAATCAAATTTTTTGGCTTATCTAGAAAATTGGAAATGTCCAAACAACTAGTAAATCTAGCGGATAAGGTATAAATTTTAATGAGATACAAAAGCTGAAACACCTGATAATTATTAATTTGTCCCTGCTAGCATTGACTATAAATACTGAAGGAGACATCCCATCCATATGGTCCAGCTGTCCCACTTTTAGTGTATGCTAGAATTTAAAATTGAAGTAGTTTGATTAGGCCACCGACAGATTGTGCTGCTGTCAATTATTTATTTTAGTTATTTACGTTAACTTTTAAAATATTTCCACCCCAGAAAGCAAGTAATAATTAACTTATGTTTGCTTCCTGACACACCAACTGTTGTATTATCCCCTCCTTGAGAGGATAAGTAATAGTTGACAGTAGTATACTCTGTTGGTGATTGGTGTAAACTACGACCTCTTTTAATCCTGGCATACACAAAACTAGGGACACATTTTATAATGGCAATGAGAAGTCTACTTCAGCATTTATAGTCAATGCTGCTAGCAACCAGCTTAGTGTGACCACTCGTATCTCTTTGTTTTGCTAGAACTAGCAATATTTGTTGTGGTCAGACTAGCTTTTTTCCTGCTTTTTACTGGCATCTAACAACTAGCAGCTGGTAACCAGCATAGTGTGACCCGGCCTCAAGTCCAATGTCAAACTTCCTAATTTCAAAATGAGATTTTTAACAAAATATTAATTTTTCTGGGGTTGAGGTTGTTACCAATCGTATTTTTAGGTCCAAAAGCACCTAATTACAAAGTTTTAACATAATTATTCCGCTGGATTCCAAGATCAATTTTGCAGACAGATATCAGACATTGCTCGTATTAAGAGTTATGTCTATTCGTTTGTTTTTGCAAACTTTATCTCGAGATCCAGCGGAAAGATTTTGCTAAAAGTTTGGGATTAGGGGCTTTTGGGTCCAAAAAATCGATTGGTGAACACCACTACCTCAGGAAAACTCGTAATTTTCTAAACAACTCATTTGAAAATTGAAAATTTTAACATTCGGCTTATGGAGTTTAAAATCATAACACCGGTTACTATGAATAACAAAAACAACCCATTAAATCAGCTTCTATAAATTAAAATATTGTAAACAGCTGTTTATCATTATGGAAATAAAAAAACCTACTTGAATGGCAACTCTCATAATGGAAATAAAAAACTACTTGAATGGAAACTCACTTTTTTCGATAGGCGAGTGAGCGTAGCGAACGAGCTAATCCGGGAGGCGAGTGAGCGAAGCGAACGAGCTCATATTGAAAATGAACGAGTATTTGAAATAAAACAAATTAATGCCTCTTCTGCGGAATGAAACACCGAGCATGGCTCGAACCCCCGGTTCCGCTGGATTCCAAGATCAATTTTGCAGACAGATATCAGATATTGCTCGTATTAAGAGTAGTACGGGGGACCGAGCCATGCTCAGTGTTTGATTCCGCAGAAGAGGCATTGAATTTTTCTTTTATTTCAGATACTCGTTCATTTTCAATATGAGCTCGACAAACGAGTCGACGAAGTGAATCAAACAAATAGCTATTCATGATTTGAAAATTAGTAAACTTATATTTGTTTATTTGCTCATAAATTTATCATATTTCACGGCAAGAGTTGATACAAAAATCAAACGAAAAAATGAATTTCTTCAAACTTGTAATACTTTTAGTCCAGTGATTTGTATATGTAGATTCACTTATAGGAATAAAACAACCAATTAGGATGGTTCGAACGATAAATTTGCCTCACCAGTGCACCAATCTAAAAAAATCACCCGCTCACCTTTTTGACAAACATTTTTAAGCAGTGTTGCCTCCAGTAATACCAATAAACCTCCTTGAGTGAGACAGTTTTAAAGGCAATTACTTGCATTAAAACTTAATAATTTTATTGCAGTTAAACAACTTTTATTGCAATTTATTTATGACTAGCTGTTACCCGCTGGCTTCGCCCCGCAAATGATTTATACAAATTATAACAGTTGTTTGGGCTGCGTTCTTGGTTAGCCAGTGTAACTACAACGAATCAGGATCAGCTGTTAGTACTTTTCATCAGCTCAAACGAAAAATAATCCATAAAGAATACATGGGAACTTTGATCCCCCGTGTGGGGTGAAACCCTATAGGATTTTCGTATCTTTAATATGCCTATGTTTTACTCAGGTTCAGGCCAATCAAGTACTGTACTTCTCTGCCACATTTCAGCTCAGTCCAGCGGTTAGAGCGTGATAGTGATTGAGCGACAAACTTCTAAACAAACTTACAAACGTTCACATTTATAATATTAGTACGATCAAACACCATCTGACAGTTTGATCAAACTGAAAACCAGCGGCACATGTGTGTCTAACTATTTTTGTAATGTGAAATGAAGAGTATAGTAAGAGGCACGTAAGTTGGCACACGAGTGTACTATTCATTTCAACCTCTTTTTGTACACTAATCAAATTAAAAACATGGTTGAACCACAAGTGCTGCTTGTTTACAATTTGCTCATTAGTAGTGGTGAACTAGCGGGGAGGCATACTATTCGGCGCTTTTTCCCCATGTTATTCTTATGGGGATCAGTTTTTGCACCGACACCCGATCCCGCCCTACACAAGTTTCCTTGTTGGCCTATATTAATACCCAACCCTTGCCTATATTAAATATATTGTCCCCATCCCTCCTCTATATTTTTTAAAATTTTCAAAAACTATCTCTGGTGTGTTTTGTGTCCTTGGATGTGTTATTGGTGTTTTAATAAATTCCCCCAAATTAAAAAATACTGCCGCCAACTTCTTGATTTAAAATTTGGATGATTGTCGTAGTGTTTTAATAAATTCTACATATCCCAACTATTACGGTCGAACTGCCAATTTTGACCCTATTTTAAAATTCATTTTAATACATCCTTTGCAGAAATCCACGAGTTCTGGCTACTTGGGAACCCGAGCCATTTGACATATAATAAATCACCCCTCCTCCTAATTACCTTCTCTACCAAATACATGTCTTTATATTTAGTCTTTAACAATTCTTCTGTATAAAATCCTCCTTTGATTATATTGCCATTCTCATCTTTCAAAATATAAGTCACAGGCTTTGTTTTCTTAACTTCTGCTATTGTAAAAAGCTCTCCCGTCCAGTTGGGGGTATAACCTTTACTAAATACATGTTTATATTTAGATATCCTTACACTATCCCCCACCTTATATCTTGGCTTTTTAACTTGTACTTTAGATGCTAACCTTTCATGTACATCTTTAGAGTTCTTAGCACTTACTTGGTTAGGCTTCATCCCTATGGATCTATGTACTTTATTATTATATATCCTTATTAACTTTGGAAGTAAATCCAACCACTTGTAACTCCCTTGTGCACTAAACTCTCTATACAACCAATTCTTTAAAGTTCTCTGGAACCTTTCCACAATAGCCGCCTTAGTTGTAGAGTAAGTGTGGTAGTGATTAATATTTAGAATTTTCATTAGTTTGGTAAAATGTTCATTAAAAAATTCTTTTCCGTTATCAGATTGAATATTTTTAACTCCCTTTGGGAGAATAGTTTTTATAGCTTCTGTGACTACTAATCCAGTTTTATTCTTTAGTGGAGCAGCATAAGCTTTTTTAGAAAATGTGTCTATTAAAGTTAAAATATATTTATTCCCAGAATTCTCTCTAGCATAATTCCGCATATCTATTAAATCTATTTGAACAGTTTCGTTTATACCCAACACCTTAAAAGACCTTCTAACAAAGTTCTTTCTCGCGGGCTTATGCAATTCGTAAGCAATTTTTTCCATTTTTTATTCTTTATTTTTAATGTTAACGTATCTGCCAGTCTCTGTCGTTTCAAAAACACCGCCATTGCTACCAATTAACATACCATCACTCATTCTTTGATATACATATTTTTTTGGCAAATATGCCTCTCCATCTAAAGTCTTAAATCCGCTTAAAGATGTAGGGTCTGCAACCAACAATTTAGGATTGTACATCATCAAATCGATTTCATTATTGTCTTGCATAAATTTATTAGTTTTATTGTTAAACCTTAATGCATGTGATTTTAAACAAATATCAAATTTAATATTGTCTTGTCTAAAAGTTTTAATATTATCGTCATACCTCAAAACCTGTGACATTAAACAAATATCACTCCTATCTTTGCCTTCAGGTACATTCTTTATTAATTTGTCCTCTGCATCCCACATATCTCTATCTAATGTTAATACACTATAATATTTATCCCCCTGTTTTATTATGCTTTTCTCACCTTTTGTTAATATTTGCTTAACAACAGCCACATCATTTGGCAATGTTCCAGGTAAAATGTTTGTTAATTGCTTATTTTTACCATCAAATTTAAGACCGTCTAAAGTCACAGTCTGATGTTTTGTAACACAATCGTTCTCATCAACAGCGGGTTTAACACGAACTAGCCTTTTATTATTAAAATCCCAACAGTTTAGATCCATTTTTGGTACTTGAGAGACGTTTACAACATCATCGCTTTCTTTACCAGCCAACAAATTACTTATTTTTCGCTTTTTGGCATTCCAAATACCATTCTCCGATTCCAAAAATTCATAATTATTTTTGTCTTGTACAAAGACACCATCTTTTCTTATTAAAGTTTGCTCTAATGTGGGTACATCGGTTGAGCTTTCACCTCGTTTAACATTAGTAATTTTGCGTTTATTAGCGTTCCAATTATTACTCTTGGATTCTAAAAACTTATATTTAGTATTACCTTGTACAAAAGCATCACCTTTTCTGGTTAACGTCTGCCCCAAAGTCGATACATCATCAGTAAACTCCCCACCTTTAACACTACTAATTTTATAATTTAAAGCATTCCAACCATCATCTTTTAGATTTAAAGTAGTTTCTTTAAAACTTCTAGCTTCTGGTTTACTATACGGGTTATATACACGATAAAATTTATCTATCATCTTTTTATTTAATAAACAATTCCACTTTCCCTCAATTCTTCTATGATAGAATCTATCTCATTATCCACTCCAGAATTTCCCGCCAATCGGCTTAACCAAAGCAGTCTTAACCTATCTACAAGCTCATTAGGATCGTCCCAATAAACATAGTCTATTTTATTACCAGTTACCTGCCTTAAACCTTCACCAACAGTCTTAAACAGGGGTTTAATTATATTAAGATATTTAGTGTGTTTATTACTTGACATCGCCGCACCTGGTTTATAACCCTTTAAATGTGCATTTGTAGCTTCCAAAATCTCTTTATAATTTTGCAAATCAGCCTGACTACAGTTTATGGGTTCTTTTAAAGTTAACAATTCCCACAATCCCTTTGTCCCTTTATAAATTGTTTCTCCAACTGTAACATCATCATTGGCAATTTGAACTTCCTGATTCCCAATAAAAAATTTATTTCCTTCTCGCCTAATACCATATGTGGTGTCTGTCATACTACTTCTACTAAGGTAATTTTCTAAATAGTCTGATGCTAAAAGACCAAAATCTAATTTGTGCGGTGTTATCTGGGTTATTCTTGGTATTCTAGACGGGGTCTTTTCTAAAATCATTGGGAGAACCGGCCTCTCTGTTTTTGTGGCTAAATTTTTTAATTCTTGCAAAGGCTCTATTAACGGTTGGAATGTTTGGAACCTCTCTTCAGCCTCTAGAAATTTACCACGTTTTAACGCCCTATATTTTTCTCTTATTTGTTTCGCAGACTCTACCAATTCTTGTTGAATATTTGTTTTCATTTTATTTACATTTTATTTATCTCATTTGTCAAAGGATTATACTCAAACACCTTATCGTGTATTATTAGGCAATATGCAGATGTGTTTGAAGGGACATTTTCTGCAGTTTCAATTTCTAATTTAATATCTACAACCCCCTCTTTGACCGATTCATTCTGCCTAGAACAATCTATTACAATTAGAGGATATTTCTTTATAAAGTCAGCTCTGTTAAACATAGGATCGGGGACGGTGTTGTAGTAACTCTCCCTAAACCTCACAAACATCTCATAAGCTTTAGAGGCATCTCCATTTTCAAAGTCGAGATTTAAATCACTATAAGGATAATATTCAGAGTTTAAAAACACTTTGATATTTTTCAATTTACAGTGATCAAATTCATCAGTTCTTTTTCGTGCACTGTTGTCCCTACTAGTTTGGAAACCAAATATAATATACCTGGGCTTCTCCAAACTCGAAGACGTCTTAACTGACCACGTATGTCTCTTGGTTTCGGGGTATGATGGGAGTTCGTGTAGCTCCAAACTTCTAAATGCAATTTGCAAATTTTTATTTTGCAATAACATCTTTTGTAATTGAAGCTTCTCCCCATCAGATGGTACCACATGCGGCATCACCCACTGAATCGATTTAAGTGTAATTTTAGGAATAGGATCGACACCAGTTGGAGCATTAGATGTTGTTAATATACAATTTAAGTCGTTTTTGGATCTTTTCAACACCAATTCTTGTTTAACATTTACTAAAACCTTATTAAAATCCTCAAACACACCCATTAACAGCTCTAACGGGACACAAGTACTAAACTTGCCGCTTTTAAGGAACTCCTTTAAATTTTCATCAGAATCAAATGCTACATTTGACAATTTAGTTGTTTTATTGTAAGAGCACAATATTTTCATAAGACTGGAAATTCCCGGATTTCTTACAATATCTATTTCTTTACCAGCAACTTCGTATCTAATTTCGTCAAATAAGAATGCAAATGCATTATTTATAAAATGTCCTTTATCATGATTCTCTATTTCTCCTTTAATATACAGATAACTCCTACATGGGAGTGTTAGTAAATCTTGATTATTTATGCATATTCGAATTTCATCGGAATTATTTATTGCTAAAGTGTTGTGTGGAACATAGGAGTGATTTGTAATTTTAACCAGGCTATCATCGTATTGGAATTTTCCTGTAACGTCTAGAAAATCTTCCATTTTTATTAATAGAAAATTTTAACTTCAACCCAATTGATCGCAGAAACCTGGCATTTTGCACACTCAGCCCGTTCTTGTAAATTCTCATATCTTTTTTATATGACAAGTAATTGTAGTTTCTTCTTTATTAAAGTCAATTGGCTTGTCGTGTTGATCTGCAAATGTAATGCTAACAACATCTAAACTTCTCTTATTTACAGGAAAGTATATAAAATTTCTGGGAACCTCAATAATTTTGTAGCCGGGAGGAGCTTCTGGGTAAAAACTGTGTATGGTGTGTGATTTGTCACCATTTAAATAAGACCCATTCGCAATATTACATTTTACTCTAATCACATTTACATTATTTATGTTGATTTTATTTACGGATTTAAACGCAATATCTGGAGTAGAAAATCCTTTAAATCCCAATAATTCAGACCCTAAACACGGTTTTGTAAAATCAAACACATGGCTAGAATGTAATGTGGCTTTCATAGTTTTATTATCGGCTATAAGTACAAAATCTGGGAGTTGCTTTTGAATTTCCTTCGCAAGCTCAAACACTTCGTATGTACCTTCAGCAATTTCAATTACATTTGGAGCTTTGTGATCGTAATAATACACATCCTCACCCTCGTCTATAGTTAATTTTGTGTCTTTAAGTTTATTTAATTTTGGAACTAGCCCTTTGTAAAATATAAGTTTGACTTTTGTATTAATTAATGCTACTTTATTTTGTATAATAACTTCAACTTTACCGGCTAATGCCCGGTTTAATTCGTCAATTGTGACCTCCCCTTTTGGGGTTGTAATTTTGTGCATTTTGTAATATGTCAAAGTATTTAGAGGTTTTTTAACATTAAATATAGAATTATAACTTTGAAAATCTACCAGTCCAATTACATAATCACCATTTAATTCTATAGGAGGAAAGAACACCGACTTCAACTCTGGCTCTGTACCCGTAAATGTTATAGTAAATGAATCCATTTTTTTATAAACTAAAATTTTTCAGAAATGATAAACATAAAATTCCACAAATGGAACTGTTTAAATCTTGTATTTGATCAGTTGTATAGTAAATTTTAGATGGTACAAAATATTCAATTACCTCTTTTGGAGGCTGTATTCCGAATGGGTCAAAATATATTACAATATCTTTATTTTTACGATATGCTGTCCAATGTGTGCCCCTGTCACTGTCTAAATTAATAATTCCACATTCTCTTACTTTTGGCCTTAGATGTTTTAGCTCGTTTTTTAGGTACACCCCTCGAAAGTGAGGCACGTCTCTTGCTGCCTCTAACAGCTGAAAGTTGTCCATCTTTTTTATTAAATTTTAATCCCATTCCCATTTTTGCCTTAGCCTTCATCAAATTTGTCACTGCATAAGCTGCTGCTTTTTCGGCCAGACTGGCGTCCTTTGCCGAAACCCTAGTCCAAGCCTGGTCCGCTAATCTCATATCTGCCTTGTTCCGGGCGGCTGTATCAGGATTATTCATGTAGAATATGTCGTGCTCTTTACAATAAGAGTCTAGCTTATTTTTTGGAGGTACATTTCTGGCTAAATTTTCACGCACGTTAGTTCCGGGTCCGCACCACATATACGACGGCATGTGGAGAGGGAAAGGAAGGTTGTTTATAAGGGTATTTAACAAGCCACGGCCTCTATATGGCTTTAAGAATAATCCCTTACCTTGGACCTTTTTACACTTTCTCTTTGCCATTTTTATTATATAAAAAATGTCATTTATTCAACAAAAGAACAAATTAAAATAGCACATAAAGAAAATACACCATTTTTATTATATAAAAAATGTCATTTATTCAACAAAAGAACAAATTTAAAATAGCACATAAAGAAAATACACCAAAGAAGTTGGGTCTATTTCCTAATAATATTCGCTGTCTTATAATAGGGCCCAGTGGTTCGGGGAAGACTGTTGTAATTTATAACTTAATTGTAAAAAAAACAAGGATTAAAGTTTACAAATTTATATATAATATCCAAATCTTTAGAACAAGAAAAATATAAAAAAATAATTGAAATATTCCGTCTGTGTGATGAAGTTAAATTACACACATATTCAAACTGTGAAATCACACCAAATGATGTAGAATCACACTCAATAGTTGTATTTGACGACATAAATAGTCCAAATATCACACAATTTTTCTCAATGGGCAGACACAAAAATATTAACAGTTTTTACTTGTGTCAATCTTACAGTAAAGTAAACAAACATTTACGTGACAATGTTAATTTCCTAATATTATTTAAACAAGACGATTTAAATTTAAAACATGTGTATAACAATCATGTGGGAAATGATTTTTCATTTAACCAATTTAGAAATCTCTGCCATCAATGCTGGGATAGGTCTAAATATGGCTTTTTTGTAATAGACAAGTAAAGGCCAAAGAATAATGGGAAATATAGATTTATGTTTGACCAATTTTATAATGACCAAGGGCAAGAGTGTTGATGCCATCCAGAATAAACCTCTTGTCGTCATCAAAAGAGAGTACCTTTTTGTTCATCGTTAATGTTTGAAGATGGTGGTTTGTGGATTTAATTCTTGTAACATTCTCATAGTAATCTTCCCCGGTTGCAAGACAGTGTAAGTAATGTTGGTGTCTTAAGAGATGTTTAACTGTGGCGTTGTCAGCTCCCTTTGCCTTTTTAACCTCTAGCTCATTTTGATTTTCTTTTTCGTATAACCATTGTAAAGGAATGAAAGAGTATAATTTTGGCCTTAAACCACAATATTCATACATAATTTGACCATTTAATTCGTCTTTAAACTTGCCCGTAACTTTTTTATTTTTATCAGAGTATAAGAAATGATCTTTACTATATGCAGAGGTGTCGAAACAGTCCAAGTCACTTTGTATTTCCTTGTAAAAGTCCTCTGTTACTATAGAATAAACAAGGCTGTCTGTGTCTGTCATTAAGAACTTTTTATTCTTAAATTTTGACATATAATTATAGTGGAAATCATACATTATTACTTTGCTGATATCCAAAATGGTCATTCCTAAATATATTGGTTTATCAAACTTTACAATTAATTTATTTAAATGCACAGCATGCAACTTGTTATCGAACATTTTGCTACAGTCAAACCTTGGCTTTGTAACGTATTTTGTTAACTTAGACTCGTCTACAAGATGTATATCACGAAACTTGCGTTGGTTCATAATTGTTCGACCAAAGAGACTGTTATTTAACAGTTTGTAAAAGTCTTTTTCAAAATCATGTTTAGCTTTTTGTCGCTTTTCAATATTAAAATTAATATAGGGCGCGAGCCATTTTGATTGTCTGAATTTTAAAATTCTGTGGTATTTTGTAACTACCAAACCCAGTTCTTCGTATTTTTTTAGTGCTTTATAATGTAAAATATATTTAGTTTTGTCATTTAAATTTGGTATTAATTTTCCATTCATTTTTTCTGGTGCGAGCGGGTAGTCATTATGCAAATCGTGTAAACTTTTATCGTATTTTAAATCAACTTCCAAAATAAATCCAAAGTTTTCATTTTGATTGTATTTATAATCTTTCTCATTTGTCCATCTAAAACCATCAACGGGCAACGACTCGCACATTGCTGTAGAGTATAGCGAGTTGCAGTCTAAGTATACAAGATAGGTGCTTTCTTGATTTGGGTCATAATGTTCGCCCATGTACTTATTATTGGCTTTAGCGTAGCGCGTGGAAATCATGCTTACGCCGCCTCTAATGGCATGTTCTATAAACAAATGCATGTCAACGTCTTGAAATAGCTGTAATTTTATGCCGGTCATTCTAAGACATGCCTCCCATGTTAGTCCAGGCAGTGAGTACATGTGGACAGGGTCAAGTTTATAATCCTTTAAACACAAGTCCCTAAATGTCTCAAACACATCAGCCAATAACAACACATCTGTTTTAAGGTATAAATCATGATATTCTTTTAAATTCTTTATATTAAAATGATTCCATACGTTTTTAGCATGTTCATATTGTGCAGGAGATATACATTCTTTAGTTAGACTGCTGTAAAATGCCTCTATGGGTGGGAGGGGCTCTAAAAACTTTTCTGGTCCTGTCATGTATTCGTACGGAAATTCGCCCTTACGTTGTAGTAGTGGATTGTCTATAAATCTAAACGCATTTAAATTGGAAGCTAATTTGCTTAAGGGAAGAGACAAAAAGTTGTAGGAATCCAAAAATACCAAATCATCAACAGAGAACGAAATATACTTTTCCATGTCTTTGGCTATGCAATTCAATTTGCGATTGAATTTTCTCAAGTGTTGCATTATTAAATGACCGTCATAGTTTTTAAGATTGTGGAAGAATACTGGAATTTTCTTGGTTACTTTATAGTTTAAATTGCAAGAGTTGTGGGAGGGCCCCCTGAACTCGCCTGTTAGGTGGCAGTGGTCGCGCACTTTATCACACAGTAACAGCTGTTGGCATATGTGGCAGTGTGTAGAGTTTTGGAATAACATCTCTTGCTCTGCAGTCATTACAAGGGGAACATATACTCCCATCTGACTTTTAATAAAGTCATAAGTTTTAAATAACTTTTCGAAAAACACATCCATCACATTTTCACCGCTGTACAACTCTTCGTAAATAATGTTAGAATCTCTCACCACAACATAAGCAAATCCAGAAGGAGTGTGTTTGCCACAGTTTATAAAACATTCGAAATCTGCATAAATCACAAAGGGAGCTTTAAGTTGATATTTGTAATTCGTAAATTGTAGTGTATCTTTTTTAGACATTTGTACTCTTTGAGCATCAAAGGTTTTACAATATGTTGTGTGACGTTCCAATATATCTTTGGTGTAAAAATGTTGCAAACAGAACTTGCAAAAATATTTCTTATGGTCATATTTTGTAGAATTAAACATTAACTTATCAAAATCACGAATTAAACAGTAGTGTGATTTCCGACCTTGTTGTAGAAGCAGCAGGTTGACGTGCGTATTACTATTTAGTTTAGTTATTCTCAGTGGATATATTAATTGTTCTTCAATTCCATATACATTAACACTTATGTTGTTTTGTTTTTCAAATTTATCAATGTCGGATATTTTTACGGGATATTTTATATTTGTCATATTTAACTGGCCTATGTGGGGTTCGTAGTAAAATACTCGATTTGCATTTTCTTTACGATTCCTTGGATTCAAGCTTGCTAAAACACTCCACACGAAACATTTATTATCACTATTTTTAATATTTAAAACAGCGTGTTTTGATTTTATATTTTCTGGTGTGGGTATGTATGAGTTGGGAGTTAGGGGTTTATACTTGTAAACATGCAGCTGCCAGTATTTAGTATGGTCATATATCCATCCACTGCCTTGGGCTTGATACTTGTGCATGGAGGTATCGATCTTAAAAAGTGCTTCTTTAATTTGAGTTTTTAATTGTGCTTTCTCAATTGATAAATTAGTTAAACTTCGAAAATCAGCAATACATTCTTTGTCAATGATTAAATCACCATTATTGTCCACCGAGTGTTTGATGAACTTTACCCTCCTAATAAGAATCCATTTGATAGGTAGGGGACAAGATTGAAGGGTGTCTAATACTTCCACAGATTCACCGTTAAAAATATACAACTTGTAAGGTCGTTTGTCACATCGTAGGTGGTGGCGGGGTTTGTTCCGAGTGATGACTCTCTTACACACATTACAAGTATTGTGGTTATTAAGCATATGCGCTTTAAAATGATTGTTATTATCAAATATTTGATGGCATTTTTTGCAAATTTTAGGAATAACTTTGTGAATGTTACGATAGTGTCTGATTAAATTGCTTCTGTTGGAGCAGGGCGCGGAGCACATCGCACAGGACAACATGTTGGATGTAAATAAATTTTGAGATGACATTACTCTGCTTTTTATAAACAAGAAATTACCATTTTTTAAATTAGACAAAAATTATTTAACAGCGGTTTTTAAATTATATTTTACAAGTTTACGAGAGTTCATATTCGAAATGCAGTCACATTCGAAATATGATTTACAAATGGATATTTAAATATGGAAACCTTAAAATTTGGAAATGGTGGATTGGAGATTTACAAATATTAGGCTATTTCACAATTTTCGGATGGATTAACAGTTGTGATTGTCCCTGAAGACACCACCTTAGCTACAACTACCGTCGCTAACACTCCCAACTAACCGAAGTCCTGGGTGTGAGAGGTGGAGAGGTGAGCCGTGGCGCCGAGACGTCCGGTGGAGAGGTGAGAGCCGTGAGGAGTCCGGTGTGGTGACGTCATCTGGTGCCGGTGGTGAGGTGTTGGTGGTGAGATGTCGTGTCACTGGTCTTGTAGAACAATAGTGCTGTGTCTTGTCGGTGGCTCCTTATATACACGTCGAGAGGCTGGATTTTTCAATTTAACCAGGAAATTACCTCACGTTGGCTGGACTTTCTATGGTAAGTGGAAATTCTGGTCAATGTGACGCATGCTTGCACATGACCGACTTTAGTGTGTTAGTATGTCAGTGTGTCGGTGAGTGGCGGTGTGGATTGTTGCGTGTGCTGTGGCGTTATGGATGGTGGGCAGCGATGCGGATCGTTGCGTGTGCAAGCAGTGGTGCGGATTGTTGCGTGTTTTAATTAATCAGTTGGCAGTTCGACTGTAGTTGGAATTTATTAAAACACTACGACAATCAAGAAGTTGGCGGTAGTATTTTTTTTTTAATTTGGGGGAATTTATTAAAACACCAATAACACATCCAAGGACACAAAACACACCAGAGATAGTTTTTGAAAATTTTAAAAAATATAGAGGAGGGATGGGGACAATATATTTAATATAGGCAAGGGTTGGGTATTAATATAGGCCAACAAGGAAACTTGTGTAGGGCGGGATCGGGTGTCGGTGCAAAAACTGATCCCCATAAGAATAACATGGGGAAAAAGCGCCGAATAGTATGCCTCCCCGCTAGTTCACCACTACTTACTGTCATATGGTGTTTGTTTACAAATAAATTGCAATTAAAATTTTTTACCTGATGCAATACAATTGCTAAGTTTTAATGCAAGTAATTGTCTTTTAAACTGTCACAATTTACATGTACAAGGTGCAACTGAACTACAGATGGTCATTGAAAACACGATTAAGAAACAAAACATATATGGAATAGTTATTTATGCAACGAGTGCGCAAGGTGCCACTTTACTACAACACTCGAGAGAAATGTTTACGCACGAGCCGTAGGCGAGTATTCAACAAAAACAGGTTATGTTTATGTTGTTCGGGAACAACAATAACAACAGATCAGTTGATGCTTATTATCCAGTGTTGCCAACATAATTCATGCATAAACAACGTTACCTGCATACTGTTTTTGACTATTTTTGTGTTCTTATTTTGAAACACTGGAGTATGCAAAGTAAATCGAGAGTGGGCAAAGTAAAAACGAGTTCGCACGCAGCACGCTAACGTGAGGGAAGTGAATTTCCACATAAAAAACTTGTAAAACTCAAAACCAGTGTAAAACATACATTTATTCCAATTTTTATTGAAATCTGAAAACGTTGATTTTTTTTGGCTGTTCTGATGCTCCTGGTTTCATTTACCTGCAATGCTGGTAATACAATTTTGCGCATTATAAGGTTAGGAGAAGGTCCAGTCAGGCTTTAAAGTAGGCGTGAGGTTGCTGTGGATGATGAAAGTACACCAACAAATGAATAACAGGCTTTTCTAATGTAAAACCCCCATAAGACAACGTACTGCGTTTGGTCAATACACATTTTCTTCTATAACTTGGTAAATAGTTATGCTAGAATGACGGGAGAGGGATTAAAAGTTTCGCCTCATTAATTACCATCTTTATAAATGGATTAATTTTACATCCGGGGCTTTTATGACCCTTTTTGGGCCCAAAAACTCTAAATTTGAAAGATTAATCCCCAAAAAAGGGGTTTAGAGTTTTCCGATTGTTTTGCCCAACGAACTTGTCCAGCTGATTACAGAAAGGAATGTCCCTACCAAATTTGAAGTAAATCGGACAAAAAATGCGACCGCTATAGTGCAAACACATGTATATACAATATATATATATATATATATAAAGTTTTGAACAAATGGTGTTTCGGGCATCTGGGGACCTCAAAACAAAAAGTTATCATGGTCCCGGGCCTAGGTATTATCATGCTGACTACGGTAATAGCTCCTTCCCTATAGGGGAAATTCGCTAAAAAAATAAAATATAGATAACCCAATTAATTTAATTTAAATTTATTTAATCTTTAAATTATATTTTACATTTTTACTGTACAATTAAATATTGAATTTATTACTGTATATATTTTGTACAATAAAATAAAAGTTAACAAAATATACTGGCAGATAGTTCGGATACTATTGCAAAGTCGATGAAGTCTCTCGGGTAGTGAACGGCGTAGTCATGGTTAAAAGAACGGTGTTAACAAATTTATATACTCGTTCCTCGTTTTAAGTAGGGACCTACCTTTGTGTTGATTTCCATTGCTTGTTCATTAGTGGACGCAAGGATGGCACAATCACAGAGCCAGGCACTTTCCAAATTAACCTGTTTATTAACCACGGGGAAAACTGTATATCAGCAAATTCTTGGATGCAACGGTTGTGCCGAGTGAAGGAGAGATGGATATGACACCACGTTTGGTTTTCAATGACCCGTTCTCAACTTTTAAAAGGGCATAAGAAATCTCATCAACCCCTTCATCTTCTCCAAAATACATTTTCATATTTACTGTAAAGTTGAGACGCTCAGTGGTCAGCTTCATAAAAGATCTGTTTAGAGAGGCGTAGATCTCTTCCACCCATGTCTCACACACGACAAAGGGTCTGTGTGAAATCTCCAGAGAACTACACCGTGACTCTACATTATAGTCATGATGTTGTTTTTTATATCCTTTACAGTACCAAATTTCAGCTCTATTGGTTGAGTAGTTTGAAGCTTATATTACGGCCAGTGGAGCAGAGCCCTTGAACATATTTGTATCTGGAGAAGGTATATGTCTGCATCGAGCTATCAGCTACATTCCTAGCGAATTTCAGCTCCATCAGTCCAGTAATAGGTGCTATATTGTTAAAATATTGTATGTACGTATTTTGAAATTCCGGGGGGGCGAAGCCCTTAAAACACTTTCGTAACAGGAACTGGCTTGCGTTTTTTTCTGGTGTATTAGGTATGTTCCTACCGAAATTCATCTTAAAAGGTCCAGTAAATACTAATACTTATAAGATTAACATATAATTAAATTAGGGCAGAGCCTTATAGGATTTTTTAAACGGATTGTTATTGTACATCTGTAGCATTAAGAGAATCGCTATGCAAAATTTCATCTTCATAGATATTGTCATTTTTTAGATAAAGTGATTCTACATCATGAAAGTAATCACTACGTTAGTGAGTGAATGAGATTGACAAATATAGATTTAGATAATATATCCACTCTGTATACTTATGTTATTTATTTCCAATCTTCACTCAACGTTTTAAATATGAACTACAACATATGTTTATGGAATAAATATTCTTAAGAAATATAAATGAAGGATTTGTCCATAAGAATAAAAATATATATTTACAACTCCATGGGGAGGAGTCCTAAGGTGATTTTAAAAATCCATTTAGCCTAAAACTTTCAAACGTAAATAGAACTTTGAAAAAAAGTTTCATCGAAGTCAGTGCACCCAATTCCCTTTGAAAAGCGTACAAAACACGACCAAACCCGCACGAAATCACGTTTTTGAACGGCCGTCATTATTTTTCCAAAAGACATATGGCAGTTTAAAGTGACTTAAAACCTATTCACGCATGTATAGGACAAAGAAACAAAGTTTCATCAAAGTCAGTGCTCCCGTTTTCCCGTGAAAAGCGAACAAAACCCCGTCCTTTAGCGTTACCGACAGATAGACAGACAAACAGAAATTTACGTAAGACTTGTTTTGGCTTCCCTAGGGTGTAAAACGTGAAAATATGCAAACAAGTTTCATAATGCCAAGCAATGTACAGACAAAACTCAAATTTTATTTATATAGATATATAGATTAGTAAGACAATTATAATAAGTTGCTAGGAAACGAAATTTTAAGCCATAAATTATGAATTCAAGAATTCAAGGGATATCTTGGCTGTCACCCGGAACTCAACCTGCGCCCCATCACGTCTGACTAGTGAGACCACCGTTCTACCGCTGAGCAACAGTGTCCGGCAGCTCCCCGCTAGTGTGATTGGTACGGCTATAGTCAGCCAGTTGTGGCTGCTCGTGAGGGATATCTTAGCTGTCACCCGGGACTCAACCTGCGCCCCATCACGTCTGACTAGTGAGACCACCGTTCTACCGCTGAGCAACAGTGTCCGGCAGCTCCCCGCTAGTGTGATTGGTACGGCTATAGTCAGCCAGTTGTGGCTGCTCGTGAGGGATATCTTAGCTGTCACCCGGGACTCAACCTGCGCCCCATCACGTCTGACTAGTGATACCACCGTTCTACCGCTGAGCAACAGTGTCCGGCAGCTCCCCGATAGTGTGATTGGTACGGCTATAGTCAGCCAGTTGTGACTGCTCGTGAGGGATATCTTAGCTGTCACCCGGGACTCAACCTGCGCCCCATCACGTCTGACTAGTGATACCACAGTTCTACCGCTGAGCAACAGTGTCCGGCAGCTCCCCGCTAGTGTGATTAGTACGGCTATAGTCAGCCAGTTGTGACTGCTCGTGAGGGATATCTTGGCTGTCACCCGGAACTCAACCTGCGCCCCATCACGTCTGACTAGTGATACCACAGTTCTACCGCTGAGCAACAGTGTCCGGCAGCTCCCCGCTAGTGTGATTGGTACGGCTATAGTCAGCCAGTTGTGACTGCTCGTGAGGGATATCTTGGCTGTCACCCGGAACTCAACCTGCCCCCGACCACGTCTGACTAGTGAGACCACCGTTCTACCGCTGAGCAACAGTGTCCGGCAGCTCCCCGCTAGTGTGATTGGTACGGCTATAGTCAGCCAGTTGTGACTGCTCGTGAGGGATATCTTGGCTGTCACCCAGAACTCAACCTGCGCCCCATCACGTCTGACTAGTGATACCACAGTTCTACCGCTGAGCAACAGTGTCCGGCAGCTCCCCGCTAGTGTGTCTGGTATGTACAATTAACAGTACGTAGTATGGATGTCACGTGAGTATTCTTCGTAATACTTTCATTGCATCTTAAATTCACTAAGGCAAGAATAATTGAGGACATTTAGGAACTATAAACCGAAACATAAGGAACGCTTGGTCTCGCCTCTAAGTTGTGTGAGACTAAACGTCTTATGTACATTACACAGTGACTACTACAGTGCACCAGATATCTCAAACAGTCCCCACCAAACAGACGACTTTTGAAGCCGAAACTCCGCGCTTCAACCGTCGTCTGCACCGCAGCGGATATACAGCTCACAGTTGCCGCCAGCGGCAGTTCCGTCGGCTCTTGTGGAAGGAGGTAATGCAAATTATTTTATTATTAAGAAGCAGTTAACTGTTTACTGACCATAATATTGTGACGAAAATTATGATTCTGCCAAATGATATAAAAACAACAGTGCGGCGGAGTGAGTCTCCCCTCTGAGGAATTTGTTGGTTGTAACTGTGAGATATCCTCTCGGATCCCAAAGGAGTTGGGTTGAGGATTAAAGATTGTTTATTGACGACTTCGATGATGACGATGTTCAAAGTTCACTAATTACAAATGGCATAATAAGTTCAAGAAATAATTGCTTTGTGTACGAGACTCAAGGCAATTTCATGGTATTCGTGGTTCATATTGAATATATTATGTTGAAAATAAATAGAAATCTAATGTATTGTAGTACTTTTTCATTTATTAGAATGATTTTTCATCCTTAAAATGTTAACTTTTTTTATGGATATTATGAAGTGAAATATTGACTGTAACTTAACTGAAACAACCATCTGTCACATAACATTAAACAGGTATTTTAAGCAGCTACCAACAGAGATCGCCCTTGTAGATAATACTTGACTGGAAATAAAAGTAGAATAATATTTAATAAATGGGGTTAACTACATATTTAGCAATACAGGTAGTAAATGTCTTTGAATGATGAAAAAGGCAAAACTCGACAACAGAAGTCGGGCCCATATCGAGAATATTTAATTGGCAAAATGAACACACAATCATATTTATTGACTGGAAGCAATACATTGATACCTAAACGATAATGGTATTACGTCCCCTGAATACATGGTATTTATCAAAGATTTATTATCAAAACGGTAATAGATTTCTTGAGTTATAATTAATTGGCATGAATATAGAGAATGTGCTTTTGATTAATGTGACAAAGTTTAGATTGGTTGAGTTAATTATGAGTCTAATGCAGTTGAGTCTAATCGGCTGCACGGGGCGACTGGACATGTTGCACGATCTCTATAATTAGTTGACCAAAGAATTTCCAAGTTACCTTAGTCCCTCCATAAGAACAATGCTAAACCTAAGTTGCATTACTAAAGCATGTCTCGAGAAATAAGTGAAACGTTAATGAAATATTTAATTTCATTAGGCTATAGCAGTTAGTAAAAAATAGGTTTTTACGGGGTTTCTATTAAACCTGAAAAACAAGAACGAAGTCTAAAATCTTATAGAAAATTCAAAACAATCTCTTTTCGCATTTAATGTTCATAATTGTAAAGCAGTGATAATTCCAACATTTCTGATCTTTAGCACCATCTGACACTATAACTAATTCCGAAATTTTCTTCATGTTTCATGGGTTTGAGCTCCGATGACTCTACTTCTTCTCTTCGCCACCACGTCAGTAAAAGACAGTCGGAGCTTGAGATGGGCGAGGATTCCCACAGCCTTCGCCACCGTCTTCATTCCAATATGCGAGATTTAAACATGAGACTTCGGGTCAGAGATTCTAGATCCAGGCGGACAGCGTTGACATAGCAAATTAACAAACGTGAAATGGATGTAGGCCTATCTACAAAAATAAAGATTCCCGCTTACATACAAATTAAAACTTATCGTTCTTTGGATTTGTTGCGCGTGTTTTAGTGATACGTTTATCAGGGCAGTTAATTAAGTAAACACAAAATAGGCATATACTATGATTGTAAAATATAATACCCCGCAGCAGAAAATCTGCGTACTCAACGAATTTCCAATGCATTTATATGTATCTTAATACCACATAAAGCCACATACCAAGTTTCATCAATATAAATAATTGATAAATAAACTATTTATGACCTTGTAATTATTCTCCATAAGAATAACATGGGAGCTGAGTATGCAGGTTTGCTGCTACGGGAACTATCGGCTAAAAAATGTTTTTTAGTGCAAATATCAATAGACCGCAACGATATGATAAATGATAAATGATAAATGATAAATGATTTATTTCCTTAAAAAGCAAGACAAAACAAATACAGTGGAGAAGTTGGAAATAAACTGACCACTTTAACCAGTTGTGTGGTCAGTAAAACTAAAATAAAGCTAATGAAAAACAAAATAATACTTCAGTCTAGCTCAACATGTAAAGCTGCTCCCTGTGATGTTTGATAAATACGACAAATAAAAATAAAAAAGGAGTAACAATGCCAGACTGTAATTAACTTTACACCAACAAAAATATCAAGAATAATATTTAAAACAATACTAATATAACGTTTACCTATAAAGGATACAATCAAAAACAAGATTTACTCATAAACTAGATTAAGCAAAATACTTTTAATTTTAAGATATGAGAGAGGCCAGCTGATACTGTTATCACTCGCACACGCATACACACAGTTGACCCTTGACTCTAGATAGCAATGCTTCTGTCGCCAGCGCTACCTCACACCGATACCATCAGGCGGCTGGTAGCCCGTAGGGCCGTCAAAACTCCGTCCCTGTATGGCCCAGTATGAGACGCTCTTAGTTAGTCGGTAGCCCGCAAAGGCTTCCAAGCTAACCGTTTAACACAATCACAGTTACATTCATACAAAATTCATTCCCTTGAAAACTTATGTTAGAATTAAATACATGTAACTTACGTCTTTTTGTTCCAATAGCCAATTAAATATTTTTTTATAAAAATAATTTTTCGAATTAGTTTTTCTAATATGTTCCGGAATTTGGTTGAAAAGTTTTGGTCCTAGATATAGTAAAGAGCGTCGGAATACTACCTTTCTAATCTTGGGAAGAATAAATAACCCGTGCTCTGCATTCCTTGTATTATAAAACCTATTATCATCACCTCTGTTTCCGCTTCTTACGTAAAAGATCCTTAAAACTTTATAAATGAAAAGGTGTTGAATTGGTAAGATTTTCAGTTCTTTATACAAGGGATATGAGCTTTCTCTAACATTTTTTCTCAGGATAATTCTTAAAAAAGTTTTGCGTTACTCTTAATCTGTCAATTAAATGTTTGTAAGTTCCCCCCCAACAAGTTATTCCGTACTGTAGTCTAGAGTTAACTAAAGCAAAATATAATGTTCGAAGAAGTGAGGTGTCACAGAAATTTCTTAAAAAATAAAAAGATCTTATTGATGTTCTAATTTTACTATGTAGTTCGGTAGTATGATTTTCCCAGTCTAATTTTTCGTCTAAAGTTACGCCTAGATATTTAAAGCTTGACACTTGCTCAGTAACTTGACAGTCACAGTTAACGGTGTTGCACTTAAGGACATGGTATTTTAAAGGAGAAGGAAGGGTAAAACCCACAAAATCAAAATTAATATATTTCGTCTTACTTACGTTAACTTCCATACAATTTTGCACGCACCACTTCCTTAATAAAACAAGATCATGAGCAATACTATTTTCTATTACATATTCACGTTCATGGGAATAAAATAAAGCTATGTCGTCTGCAAAAGCATTTATTCTACCTCTGAAGGGAAGTTTCAATAAATAATTTATGAATATAAGAAACATGGTTGCTGACGTCACTGATCCTTGTGGCACGCCGGATTTGACAGCGAGAGGATTACTAAGATTATAACCTATTTTAACTATTTGCTTCCTATCCTTAATAAAACTTCTGAACCAATTTAAAACCACCCCTCTAACACCTACTGCCTCTAGTTTGTTCAGCAAAATGTCATGATTCACAAAATCGAAGGCTTTTTTAAAATCAACAAAAAGACCTGTAGTTCTGAGTTTTAAATTAAAATTACTGTAAATCTGGTCTACTACGGTAATTAAAGCATCTTCTGTGGATTTTCCTTGTATGAAACCAAACTGTCTGTCACTGAAAAAATGTAGTCTGTTTAAATAACTTAATAAGCGGATTTTACTAACTTTCTCAATAATCTTAGAAAAAACTGATAACAGACTTATCGGCCTTAGATTATCGAGTTTTATGTTGTTATTTTTCTTCCAAATTGGCACTACAACACTTAACTTCAAACTGTCAGGAAAAACACCTTCAACAAAACTTAAATTAAATATGTGAACTAAGACTGGAGAAATTTCTTCTGCAATATGCTTTATAAGTTCGACAGTGAAGCTGTCAAAACCGGTTGATTTTTTAAAGAATGAATATGAAGCAATATACCAAGTTTCATCAGGATAAGTTGATAAATAAGCGAGATATACAATTTTTCTTATTCTCCATAAGAATAACATTAGACAACGTACTGTGTTTAGCACTGTCAATATCTCTGTAACCATTTGATGTAGATCAATGATCAAAACACCAAATTGTGCGTCTTTTTAAGTTGATTCCAATGAAAAAAACTAAAATTTGACTTTTTCAAAAATTATATGTAAAAAACTAAAAAAAAAACATTTTTGGGGTACAAACCCCCCCAAAATACCCCTTCGGATAGGTCGATATGTCTGGTTTTCGAACTTAGTCATAAATTTTACACGTTTATACCAAATTTCGTCAAAATCGGACAATTTTTACGAGAGTTATCGTGCTCACGGACACACACACACACACATATATATATATATATATATATATATATATATATATATAACATACAGTTTTGAACGAATGGTGTTTTTGGCATCTGGGGACCTCAAAACGAAAAGTTATCATGGTCCCGGGCCTAGTCTTCCCATGCCAACTACGGTAATAGCTTCTTACCTATAGGGGAAATTCGCTAAAATTAGTTATATAATGCAATCATTCACTTTATATGTAAACATTTTCATCACATTTTCATACATTTTGCAAATAATAATTATATTTTGCATATGTGCCCTGTTTAATATGTTTAATTCAATATGTTAAAATACCTGTTTACCCCCATGCGTTACTTTTTCCCAACAACGTATTAATATAATTTAATATAATGATGTATTTTGTTTAATTTATTTCACCCCTCAGTGTATTTCACTTTAGTTATTAATCATTTAATCCCATGAATAGATATTTTATTATAATTCACAATAGCCTAATTAACATTTAATTAATGTAAAAATCCATTCTGTACAATTATCTCAGATCACATTTAATATATATAGCCTAAGTCTTTAAAATTCAAAATTGATCTCTTTATATCCAAAAGTGAACAAGTGAGATAAAACATGTGTTTCTTCCAGAAAAAGTAACTTTGGGCTCAAGATTAGTGTTTTGTGTTCAGTTCTGTGAACCCTATAGCAATCAACAGATAACTCACCTTCTGATTAAGGACTCCTTCAGAAGACATGGCCTGTTTAGATGCTTGATGAGTATTGTCCCAAATTATATTTAAATTTTCCCTTATAAATAATAATTAGACACCTAAAGTCTTATATTTTATAGTCATCGGAGCCCAGATCAGGTTACCTCCCTTTATTTGGCCACCTCAAGCTATATTTAAATATTTGGGCGAAGAAATGTGTTGCTGAACTGGTTAGATTATTCCATTTTAGTTAGGCCTATAACTGCAAACTTCAAGACCTCATCAATACAAATTACATCAAGAGTTATGAAATTATTTAAGCATAAACTTAAAATCAGAAATACGCTAGTACTTTTACAGAAAACAAAGGTTATCAAATATAAACTTTAAGAAAAATATCATGACTTTAAAATATAGCCTAGAGAACTTTTGTTTATTGGCTACCGTCTTGAATTTTACAGCAGCTAAAGACTACCAACAGTGACTTTCATTAAATTATTAAAGATCAGTAATTAGACATTTATTAATATCAAAATTTATCCTCATTGGCTTTTATATCAATCCTAGTTAATTTTATGATATTTTATTTATTCAATTATCAAGAGTTTTATGGAATTTTGCTTGCACGACCAACCTTACCCTGAGACAGAACCCCTTGTGCATACCAATTGAGCTAAGCCACCATTATTGTAATCAAATTATTAAGTCAAATTCTAAAAAGTCCCCATGATTGTAACACATGTTTGTTAGCCCCTTTCATTTCTTTGAGTGGTACAAAACACGTGTAATTTCTTCCAATAAATATCATATCTATCCATTGTAAACAGCTGTTTCCTTTTTTACCATAAGCCAAGTAGTTTCCACAACAATAACAAGAATAAAAGGGAAAATATTTTTTTACCATTTTATTAAACCGTTCAGCATTATTACAATTGCTGTATAGGCTAAAGTTTAATACAATAAATGTGGATAACACAAGAAATTACAAAGGTTGGGGTCAGCCGATTAGAACCTCAGGGTTAAACATACCCCCGAAGGTGAATGTTTTTTAAACCCTCAAAAGGCACATCTTGAGGCCAAGAGCTTTCCATTGGTAATAGGCATGTAAGAAAATTAATAGTTTTAGAGACCTAAACTCGCCAAACAAAAATCAAGAAATTCTTTTAATAATATAGATAATTTTATCCTATTTTGCGGGCCCACCAGAAATTTTACCTAGGTCCGCCGCCTCGGCTTGTGGGCCTCTTAGGCCCGTGGGCCCCCCGCACCGCAGGCCCGGCAGTTACGCCACTGAAAGTCACTATTTACATCAGGGCCTGGCTTATGAGCCATGGGCCATGGCCCCTAGGATCACAACTAGTGGTAAGGGCCCTTATTGGTGCTGCAAGGAGAATTTTTTATAAGAATTTAGATTTAAGTAAATAAATATATTTTACTAGTTTACTTGACAGTTACATTAAGTATTCCATTCCTTAGTGCTTTAGGGCAGTTTTAGTAAATCAAACTTTAAAACTATCTTATTTTGGTCTTCAAAAAAGAGCTATTAGACATATCCGTGGGCTTAGGCCTATGTATGATGTTTTGAAAAGTTTAAAGAATTGCAGATTCCAACTGTGCCATCATTCTATATTTTTGAAGTAATTTTGTATGTAAGGAACACCAGTTGATTCAGGCTCATAACCATAAACATTGCACTAGAAATTGTAATGTTGATCCGTCTTCTCAACATCATTTGAGGTTTTTTAAAACTAAACCGTGCTATGCTGGTAAACAATATTTTAATCAAGTGCCATATCTCTGATATTACAGATATAGTTAATTTTAATAGCTTTAAGACCAAATTAAGAAAATGCAGTTCGGGTCACGGTGCTTGGCGCCTGGGAAAGGTGAGAAACTACTGACATATTTCGTAATTAAAAGTAGACGTTAGCAAAAATAACCAAAACAAATGTTTTAAAATTAAATAAGTTATTTTTTCTTTCTGTTGACAAAAGTAGACTGTAACAATAACGGTACTAAGCAAAATACAGGTGAAAAGTCATTCTAGAGCATATGCTAACCAGATACCACCTCAATATTTGAAACTCATTCTTTCAATCCTGACATCATCATAGTATCTGAGCACGGCCTAACATCAGACAAATTGCAAACTGTATCTCTGACAGGATATACATTAATTTAAGAATTTTCTCGGTCCATACATTGTTGGGGGGGGGGAGTAGCACTGTAGTAAATGGAAGGCATGCAACTTGGCATCAAACCTGTACCTATACAAATTTATATTCAGCCGAACTTATACTGAAGTTGGTGGCGACCAAAATTAGAATAAAAAATAAAGAACCAATTATTATCGGTGCTTACCATTCCCCGAACCAAGAAAATGAAAAAAAATGTTGGACAACCTCGACAACTTTATCTCTACACTTAGTTCCACAAGAAAGGACATCCTTCTGCTTGGAGACTTTAAACATCAACTTACTCAACCCAGCTGATAATTATGTTACACAATTAAAAAACCAAGAAAAATTAGTCCTCCTAGAACATAGCTTGGAAATTCTGGAGCTGCCTTACACAAGATTAACCTCAACGTCCATTTCAAATATAGACCTTTGCATAACCAATCTTAACCACCCAAACATTAAAGCAAGAACATACAAAAACTCCATTTCTGACCATCTGGCCACACTAGTTGTACAATTTCAAATTGGGAAATTAAAAGTCAAACTACTACTAAGTGAGCTGTTCGTAAACAGTAAACCAACAAAACTTAAAAAAAATTAAATTTGGAAAACCAAGCCTGGGGAGAAGTACTGAATTCCACTACCGTTGGCAAATAATGTAAAATTGTATCAGAACACTTCAATATGAACTCGATATTATAATGCCCGCGACTAAAAAGACATTCCGAAATAAAACCAACCCTATTTTCTGGGATGAAAATTTGATAAAATTACGCAAGGTTCTTCATGCCTCCCAGGATAAATATCTACTTACTAACAGCATAGACTAACTACACTATAGTTAGTCTATGCTAACAGTGATGTCGACAAACTTACCTACACCCAGATAAAAAAAAACTTATGACCAGGAAATTAAGAACAGGAAACCCCAACAACTAACAAACAAAATACAAGAAGCTCCCAATAGAAATAAAGAAATCTGGCACGTCATCAATAGAGAAAGGAACATAAATAAAAGGAAATGTAGCAACATCACTTTATAAATTGAAAATTAAAAAATACTGACCCTAGAATAATAAGCAATAGTTTTAATGAGTTCTTTGTTAAGCTGGGATGCCAACAAACTGCTACTAACCGGAACCGCAAACCTTCCAATAACATCAGATTAACTTCAAGTACGTCTAACGTATCCGGTCAAATCCTAAACGAATTTGAGCTAATCTCCAGAAAAGACCTCCAAGACATTTTCAAATCCATTCCAGCTAAAAACTCATCAGGAATTGATGGATTATCCAACAAAATAATTGGATTCTTCAAAGACAAGTTAGCTAAACCTATTATTGATATCATAAATGTATCTTTCGCCCAAGCCACAGTTCCAGACCTGATGAAAATATCAGTAGTGTATCCTAAATACAAGAAAGGTAACACTAAAGAGATGGATAACTATAGACCTATCTCTATTTTACCTACATTATCTAAATACCTTGAAAAATGTATCCATAAACAATCACCACTTTTCTAAATCGCAACCATATATATATATATATATATATCTCCATACAAACACGGCTTTCAAGAGGGAAAATCTATAAATTCTGCAATCAATCAATTCTGCAATGCCATCACTATGCAGTGGGAGGAGAAAAAACAGGTAGCGAGAACTTTCCTAGACATACAAAAAGCTTTTGATAGCCTATACAGAGACATCCTTATTTCTAAAATACGAAACCTCGGAATACAAAACAATGCACTTGATTGGATTAAGAGCTACTTCCACAATCAACAACAAACTACTGAAGTAGAATTTTTTCAAGACAATACAGAAACTGAATTCAGATCAACTGTAATGAAAACAACACATGGAATCCCACAAGGCTCATCATACTAGGCCCATCGTATTTTCTCATCTATATAAACGATTTGCCAAGCGGCCTCTCCGGTCAAAGAACATGCATTGTATTTGCAGACGATACTACAATATTATCCCCAATTGAACCACCATTAAGTTTCAGCTCTGTAATAGAAGAAACCATGACTCAAGCAACCAGTTTTTGTAACTCCATAAACCTAGTTATCAATAGAACAAAAACCGCTCACATCAACTTTACTAGCTGCAATAGAACCACTGAATATCCACCTAAACCAACTTCATCTAATTCGGAAACAACATCAACACAATGTTTTGGGTATTGAAGTGCATAGCAACCTTACATGGCAAAACCATATTGAAATCCTGCATAAAAAATTATCTACAACAAAAAGACTGATCACCAATAAAGAACCACCAAGATAGCCTATCACGCATTATTTGCATCTCATCTCCGTTTTGGAATTGTGGCCTGGGGAGCAGCAAGTCAATCAAACCTTAAAAAACTAATCATTCTACAGAAAAAAAAAACAGTCAGAGTCTTGGAACACCTTCCTCCTCAAGAGCACTGCAAACCCTACCTTAAAACCAATCTAATCCTTAAAACCTTAACCTCCTTATACATTTTTGAAACAATAAATTTAATAAAATAAGAACCCCCAGTAAAACGAAGAGACTGCCACCAATATAATCTTAGAAATAAAACAAACCTAAATTTACCCCAGCATAGGCTCCACAAAACAAGTAAAACCCCATCTTATGTGAGTGTCAAGTTGTATAATTTTCTTCCAGAAAACTTAAAAATAATCACTGACATTAAAATATTCAGGATAAAGCTTAAACAATATCTAACAGACAGGCCGTATTACAATATAAATGAGTTCTACGAAGAACATTCTAAATTTAGACTTCATCAATAACCTAACCATAATGACACAACTTCCCACCCGTACGGAGGGCAGTTAAGAAAACAACATCGGACGATTCCCCGGTCTTGATGACTGCGGTGAAGAGGACCATGGTAAATGGTAAATGTGACCCAAACTATACCCAATGTATAAACCTAATCATGGTTGATAAAAAATGCTACTACGATCTGCCGGAGCATCCTGGACCTATATCATATCCACTTTATTTTGCCACTACCATCACATCTTCCTTCCTTTTACACTGATTGACCAGGGGCGGATCTAGGAATTTGTTGAAGGGGGGGCGCACTTAAGATTTTTGTTCTCACTAAACGATAACGTCCCTCAGCAACGGGAGGCAATTGTTAGTACTCGCTAAATTCAATTCAATCATGATGCTAACAAATAAAACACTACATTGTAGCACTTATTTCGGAATGAAATGTGTAATATTGATGTATTCCACTGATAATAAACAGTAGGTACATAAATATACACATTTTATACAACTACTACCTAAAAAAACAAACATTTTATACCGATTAATTTACTTACACGCACTACTAAAGGCTAAACCAACGCGCACAAAATGGCTAGGGTAGAACGCAAAGGTTTCAGAAAAGAAATGATTGAGGAAGACTGCAGGGTTGGTGCTGCGGTGTGTGCCACTAGGGCAACCAAAGGCAATAGTCCGGTGCTGGGGTGCGTTACCCTAGGAATGCTCATCCCAAGCCCCTAGGCCGGTGCTGTTGTGTGTGCGCCTAGGGCAGCCAAGGTCACTAGGCCGGTGCTGTGGTGCGTTACCTAAGGGATACTCGGCCCAAGCCCCTAGGCCGATGCTGCGGTATGTTCCCCTAGGGCGACCGACGGCAATAGGCCGGTGCTGCGGTGTGTTCCCCTAGGGCGGCCAAAGGCAATAGGCCGGTACTGTGGTGCGTTACTTAGGGGATACTCGGCCCTAGCCCCTAGGCCGGTGCTGTGGTGCGTGACCTTAGGGATGCTCGGCCCAAGCCCCTAGGCCGGTGCTGTGGCGTGTTCCCCTAGGGCGGCCAAAGGCAATGGCCGTTGCTGTGGTGCGTTACTCTAGGAGATGCTCAGACCTGGCCGGTGCCTTTACCTTACAGATAGAAAATTGTGTGTTGTCGGATTTAAGGAGCTCAGTGACTCCCCAATTGTATATATCGATCGGCAACTGTTTATCTTACCAATGTTTGGATGCAGTAAGTTACTAAACACACATATATAAAGGACGAATCGTTATATGGCGACATGATTCCTTACCGTATTACATACGGGGTTCACTATCTTGGCCTACACATTCCATGATCATTGTACTGTTAAAACTATTCGTAGCGGCCCGTTATAGGGGAGGCCCCGTTTTGTAGAGCATCACCCAGTAGGTAAGACGTGTTGGTGCAAATAATGTATTTGCAAATATTAAACACAAAAACTAGTACAGCGACAGACAACGCCACACTATTACTATTGACTATACACCTGTAGAGTTACCATGGCGTGCGATGGTGGCGATTTCTATCCAGTGCTGTCAGAACTACGTGGAGAATCCCGCCACATTTGTTATCAGACGGGCCAATAAGGTTTTCAGTCTAGTACAGATTTCAGTCTAGTCAATGCTATTACCCATTAATTACACACTTACTGAGTCCAAGGGGGGGCGCACTCCCCACGCCCCCTGGCTGGATCCGTCACTGTAATTGAGAGCGTATGATGACGGCCACGTAGATGCCTTGAAGATATATAATGGACGGATCCCATGCCAGATGGTCTGCGGGACGTGCAAGCATAGATTAAGAATACCACAATAAGGTATATTGTGGTATTCTTATCTATGGTACAAGGAATGTATATAACAGGTCAGGTGACTTTTCGATTTTGATTTTGCTTGTATCAGGCATTGCTTCTGTGTGGTGCGGGCCCTTAGGCGCGCGCCTATGTAGCCTATGTATGCTTAAATCCGGCCCTGATTTACATCTTAAAACACTCATTTGAACACTTCAGATCACAAAAGGAGAAGAACTCTATGATCATGATAAAAAGTTTTTGGAAATTCTAAGTAAAGAGTTTGCTTTATTTATTGTGAAGACTGCAGGGCACACATCCTAAGGTGCAGCATCCTTAGGAAAACCACCTCAGAAAACCAACACCCGTAACAGGGCCGGATTTAGGACCTTACCGCCCAAGTCAAAAACTTTGTTTTAGGATATTGTTTTTGTGTGGTGCGGTCCCTTAGGCGCACACCAATTTAGCCTATAATCAAATCCGGCTATGCTAAGTAAACTACATCAATATTTTCAAACCAAACCCCATTTTTGTAATTCTTTTGGTATTAAGATGGTACTGATCCACGCAAACTAATATTAGGTTCAATATCATGTAGGCGTTGATAAACATATGACTATTTGGTTGGTTTTGACACCTTGCAAATGTTGTAAAAGTAAGAAAGCAAGCAAAATGTGAGAACAGATGTGCACCTTGATACAAGATGGTTGCTGATCCTAATTTTGAGTTATTTAGGGGAATCAAGTGATGTTTACTATTAAATTAAATAGTTAGTCTTGTGTTAAGTTCATATTATTTTTATAAAGTACATATAATTTGTGGGGACGCTGTCTAGGTTCTGATTTTTTTTCGAATTTAGAGTTGAGCAAAAGTAGGGGACCTACATTTCGCTATTTATTTTTGAAGTGATATACGTTGCCGTTTTTAACCTGGACTTTATCAACATCACATGTTATTCACACATCAAAATACACCGAAAATGAAGAAAATATTCTCTAAATTTGAGACTAAAATTGACAGTACACCGAAGGAACCCAACAGTTTCGTGGGGAAGGCTTTCACAGTAGGAAGGATGACAGTGACAGTGGAAGATGTGATAGCAGAAGGTAAGCAAACAACCAAGTTTACAAGGTATAGCATAGCCTACACATATTCTGGTATCAATTATGGACAAAATTAACGTAGGCTTACGGATTCTTTGGTCAATATGCATATCTTAATACTATTAGGCCTAGGGCCTACCGTAAACCATCTTAGTGCTGCTTAGCTAAGCATTCGTAAGTCGTAAGTGGTAGAATCTATGTTGTTTTGTTGATTTTTTTAAATATTTTGAACCCTTGAACATTTAAAATTAATTAAAGAAACCGAACGGTACTTCCAGTGGACACACAGAAGGATAGTTACTAGTAGCACAATACCATGACCAGATGTGCAGCCAGGGCTGGTGCACCCATTCATCAAATTATGTAACTGCCAACGGCAGCAACTATTTAGGGGCAACAAAGACAAAAGAAATAGTAAATACAAAATTAATTATACAAATGAACAATAAGTACCTAATAGAACAAAATATTTTAGTAGGCAGGTAACATCGTTTGTGATTGTTATTAATGTGATGATTGGCGTTTAATCACCATAGTTTTAGAATCAAAAGATAGAGCGTAGTGCGGGCCAATGCGTAGTGCACGCAATGCCACGGAAGTCCCGTGGGACGGTCTTGTTGCTTTGTGCAATGTGTATGAATCGTGTGTGTGTGCCCTATGACCCATCTATCCCGATTCTACTAGACTGCATTCCACAATCCTCAACCCTCCTTCTCTCGCCACGATACAGCTACCAGTACTCGGGTTATCACCCTAGCCGAAGGACTTCGCTGATTTGTTTGTAGTCAAATTTTTGTAAGTTGCAAAATGTCCTTCGCTTTATTGAATAGGCTATTAGGGTACTTAGACTTTCTTCAGCGGAACAATATAATAGAACCGAATGAAATTGTTCGATAAGGTATATCGATTATGTCAATATTTTTATCAATTGAAAAGTATTTATTGTTCGGCATGTATTTTAGTCAGCCTATTACGTCATGTTTGTTTTGTAATTTAAACAAAATTAAACTGAAAATAAAAAATGAAATAAACAAACTTGACATGATAATATTGTTCCTGGCATGTTTTAGTAATAGTGGAATCAACTTTTGTTATCTGGACAAATTTCAAGACACCTAAACCGAAACATAACCGAATATACTGTAGGGCCTACTTAAATAATTGTTATAACTTACCATATCGAACAATTTAATTCGGTACAGTACCTATTTATATCGTTACGCTTATGAAAGTCTACCCGAATACAGTATTATTGATTTAGTTTTTTGTATTAATGAGGCATGGTGAAACTTTGATAGGTATCTTGACTCCATCGTAGTTATTAAAAATAGTAAAACTAAAACAATTGATTTTATCGATCGATTAATTAAGTTACTCAAATACTATCGATAATCATGGTACTTTCTTAGAGTTAGAAACTTAACCCTCCAAGTGCCCTAATGGCAGAATCCACCATTAGAAGTTGGTACATCGGTGCCTTTATGGCCTAAACCGCCATATTGTGTCATATTTTTATTAAGCAGTTGTAAAGTATTGAAAACGGATGTGAAGTTGGGTATGATCATTCCGTGCCAAATCAACCGAGTGCTTGGACCTTGACCCCTTGGATTTCTGTAATTTGTTGCTTACCAATAGTATCCCCTGAGAACATCAAAAATCCAAAATATTAGATTTTTATAGCTAATAGTTTTTGAGTTATTAAAGGACAAAAGTACCAAAAACGTGTGATTTTTGCCCCGTTTATATAATTTAAAAGCTCCTTAACTCAGGTATTAATTGACCTAGAAAGTTCAGAGTGGTGTCATTTCATTCAGTTTTAAAACGTCTTTAGTTTGATATACAACATGCCAGTATTAACCATAGGCCCTACTATATTTTTTTTTTATTTACAAAAAATGGTTTTTGGAAAAACTCAAAAAGGTCCCCTTAAATTTTTTTGAAGGAAAACTATGTTGTTTCTACTCTATTTTTTCAAATGTATGCCAAATATCATGATAGGACACTAATGGGATCCTATTAAAAAATCACAGTACAACACATTTGTTAAAATCTACTTATGTTTAGACTTGGTTGTAAAGAAATGTATCGTTTAATCAAAACTTTGTTTACTTGGACTATTGTTTTGGAAGAAGAATATTATATTTATTTTTACAGGGTTTTAAAATTATTATAATTATTTATTTTAACATTTAACATGTTCATGAATTCAAACAATACAAAAATCAAAGTAGGCCTACTATCAAAGTAAATACCTATCAAAGTATTAAAATGTTAGTTAATGTTACGAAATAGTTTAATTTAATGGATTCATTTATCTGTCAATATGGGATTTCTATTTCTTAGAATAAAAGAGCCTATACAAATAAAAGAACCTTTATTATTTATTACCAGTGGTAAGGGAAAGTTAGGCACTTGCGGTATATGTCCATCTCAAACAGTTTGGAGCACAACACAGTTGCATTTTATGTCTTTCAAACAAAATTAATTAAATTTTAAAAGAGACTCTGACGTTCGATTTGAAGGAAATTAAATATTTTTCTGATGGAAGCGCTGCGCAGTATAAAAATAAGAAAAACTTCTTAAATCTTTGCCTCCACAAGTCAGATTTTGATGTAAGAGCTGAATGGCACTTTTATGCCACTTCACATGGTAAGAGTGCTTGCGATGGACTGGGCGGAACAGTAAAAAGACTAGCTGCAAAAGCTAGTCTTCAAAGACCCTATAATGACCAAATCGTAACCCCCTGAAGATCTTTTTAAATGTTTAGTTGGTAATATTGCAAACATAGATGTTGATACTGTAATTTTGAAGACTACAAAGATGCTGAAAGAAAACTCATGCCTCGATTTGTTGAGGATAAGCAATAGTGGGCACTCAAAAAATGCACACGTTTATCTCAATATCCAAAAATAAGTTACCGGTAATTACTAAGCCCTTTTCTACGAGTGACAAATGTTCAAACAGAGATTGTAACAACTATAGATTACATAACACCTTCAGATCCAGAAACAGTTGTGTCGGATGTTACAGTTGAGTATGATAAATCTTGATGGCTCGCCTGCATTTTGGGAGAATAGGATGAGTACAGGATAAGTTTTTTGTATCCTAAAGGACCAGCTAACTCGTCTTCATACTCCAAGCCAAATGATA